>OX457089.1:51662261-54062261 GCA_949752835.1 Empis stercorea
CATAAATTAGTAATATGCCAAAAGTCAGGAATTTATGATTAATGAATTAATAATGTTTTCCCAATATTTGATTAAATTTATAGGAAATATTTAAAGTTTTCCCAATATTTGGTTAAATTGAGGAAATACTACTTAAAACTTCAATAATTTGTAATTGCATTTAATCAGATACATAATGATATTATTGATTTCGTTTTTTATCCAGTCTGTCGATTAGACACAAAAGTCTTTTGCTCAAATTATTTGTTAACAATATTCTTTTTCTCGGAACATTTTTTGTATGTTATTATTCTCATTTTTAAATATTAAGTAAAAATTAAGCTAATCGACTTTCTGTTCATAATTTTTGACTTTCATATCTAAAATGTATATTCTAAGCTTTCTTTTTTGCGTTAGCTTTAATCTTTAAATCTAAAATATCAATATTATTGCAGTTACATTTGTCATTTCATCCTTCATTGACCGACAATCCAGCAAATAAAAATTATTTTCAAATTGATGTAAAATTATTATGTCAAGGATACATAAGGATTGTTCAAGCAATTAAACAAAAATATTCTTACAATAAGAATTTTAAATCAATCTTTTGAATATTCAAAATTCACTTTTTCCAGTTCAATTATGTAAATTTCTAGTCATTCTTTAATAAATTCTTCAACACTTTAATATTATATGAAATAAAATCTATGTTCCCCAACATTTTGACATAAATATATAAACTAATTTTCTTAAACAATCTTTTTTTTTGATAGAATGAAAAAACAAACAGAAAAAATATAAGAAAAACGAAATGAAATAAAAAAATATTTAATCGAGTTGAAAAAGATGCTAACGAGTTAAATTGCGAGAAAATATATTATCATTTTTGTACTAACAGAATTATTTTATTCTTTTTTAAAAACATCAAAATCACTTTAACAATTGGATATATGAACAAATATAAATCCAGGGAAAGAAACATTGAAAATTTCATTGCAAACAGTAAGAAAGATTTTTTTTCCAATTCTTGGTGAGAAAAAAAAAAACAATGTCTTAATGGGTAATCATAAAGAAGATTGTATCTAGAAACAGTGGAGTAACAGGACTATAAACATAGGTATATTATTTAAAATTTTTGATATACAATTATCGACTGTTTAACATTCAGGCTAAAATTTAGATCATTTTTTTTTTTCATAATTTCACATTTTTAAATGACTATCTCCATTGAATGACTCCAATATATCTTAGGATTTGTCCAAATTTATCAATTTGCTAATATCGGTTAAACTCATAATGTCAATTTCATGGTTTAATAAAGGATATTTAATCAAGCAGACTTTCAAAAATTTAGTAGTTTTTCAAATAAATGAAAGTTTTTAAATTAATTTCTCTGTTTTAATTTCTATAATTTTCAATTAATGCTGATGGATGAACCATCTTCGTATGTGTGTCTAACAAACTATAATTTCTACACAAAAAAAAACCTCCCATTGTCTATATTAAATAATTAACCGACCGCTACTGATCAAATTAAATGAAGAATTTTCTGGTTTTTTGTGGAAATCTTTTCTTATAGTAAGAAAGAAACTACATATATATACTACAATAATAAAACTGGAAGAATAAAAATCTAAATATGGCTAACCCAGGCCAAACAATCTATAGCTATAGCTATAAGATTTATATAATATAAAAATAAAATATATATAATATAGAAGAGATAGAATAATAGTATAAGCTCAGTGATTATTAAGTCATTTTGTACAGTTCAGATTACAGCAAATTCTCGTTTGTTTATTTTTTTTGTTTTTATTTCGTGAAATTCTATACTATACTATACTATACCATAATAATTATGGATTTAAGCGATAAAACCATAAAAAAAAAGAGTTCAACAACAACAACAAAAACAGCAACAACAAAAAATTAGATTTTTTAATGTGATTTGATAATAATAAATTACTAATAAGATAAAGAAAAGCGTTAAAAAACTAGTTTTGACATTAAAATTTAATTTAAACAGCATTTATAATACGAAAACATTATAATGATACTGGAATTCCAGATTTAATTCGTTAATTTCCAATTTAAAATTGCCCTTCCTCACGTCAAAATTCAAACAGAATTTGAAATATGACAAATTACACTTAGAAATCAAATAATTTGACAAATATTGGACCAAGAAGCTACATATAGTACAAGAAAACTTTAATTTAAAATAAATTTAATCAAAAAAAATTGACTTACCCTTTTCCACCAGCAATGAGAATAATCTTCTCAATTTTAACCAAAAGATCTGAAAGAAATTAAAAAAAAAATCAAATTACTTAAAGTTAAATAACTTACTTAAAGTTAATACTTAAAGTTAAAAAATATCAGAAAAATTTAATTGTAATTGAAAAATTATCGATAATATTAAATTACAATATATTAAAAAACCATTAAATTCATTAAAATTCTATAAAAATTCTATTACTGATAACTTATATAATTATAAATCAAATCATTTCTCAATTTTTCAATTTTAATACTAAATTATCCTTAATGGAAATTTTACTATATATAATATTAAACTATCAGATAACGATATTACAAAACAAAAATATAATAAATATTTTAATGATACATTCAATCCTTATATAAATCCATATAAGATATATAAAAATTTAATGAATGTTTTATATTTAATATGAAAAAAGTTTTATTATTTGAAAATTCTGTATAACAGCACAACTAAATCAAATATTATTTTATTTATCTTTCTTCATTCATGTTATGAATATAAAATTAATGATATCCTTTTACAAGTTTTTATGGTTATATAAATAATATAGATATATGTATATATACTTATATATAAATTATAATTTTTGGTATACGGTATTACAACAGGGAAAAACACTGATAGTATAGATAAGTTAAAGGTTCAATAAGTTAATCAAATAAAAATTATTATCGTTGTTTCTCTGCCAAAAAAAAAAAAAATCACTAAAAATATAATAAAAAGCTAAAAAAAATATTCCTACCATAAAATGATAAAATCAAAATATTAAAATGATAACATAAAATTTTACCATTAAATAAATCAACAAGGATAGAAAATGATTAATACTTAGGAAAAAAAATTGTTTGAATTATTATTTGGATAATATTTCAAGCTAACAGAATGAAAATTGATTTGAAAGATGAATTAAATTTAACAAGTTGATTTTATTTGGATACAAGTAGGATACAATGAAGCGGATTATTTCGAGAATTTTTTCTTAATTACGACAGAACAATGTGATCTATGTTTGCAGTACTAATTATTATAGAAATAATGCTGCCACAATGTTCTTCCATTCCACATTGATCACAGTTTTTTCAAAATATTCAATCTATATTTTCCCATTTTTAAATGCAAATTAATATCATCATCTATCCAAAAGATTTTTTATCAATATTTTGAATCAATGACAGAAATATTTCAATATTTTTTGATCGTATCACAGGAACATCGAATAATAAAATTGAAATTTTTATATTATTGGTTTGGAATACAAAATTTTCTGCTGTTCAACCAATAAATTTGAACTAATTCAGTATAAATTACAATGAAATTAATTTAACGACCTCGTTTTGAGCTATTAATTCCAGATTATACCAAAAAACTAAAAATTTACCAATAATTTGAAACCGATCTTAGTATATAAAAAATATATGTTTAAAAAATCACATGCTGACCAGAAATTTTTAGCCAATTTGTTACCTAATTATATAAGAAGGAAATATAGTTCCTGTAAAGTTAATTTATAATTTTAGCATTGTAATGGAACCCCTCTAAGGTACTATAATTAAAATTCTTGTGATAAATTATAGAATATTCAATGAAACTTTAAGAAAAAAAATTATAGATATTATTTTCGCCGATTTCATTAAGAGTTATGTCCAATTATTTTACTCCAATTAATAATAATTATTATTATAGAAAACTAAAATAATTATATTAATTTAAAATTTTCTCTAATTTAAAAAAAAAAAAATTGTACGACATTTTAATGATTTTTTAATAAATCGTAACGAAAAAAAAACCTAAGGAATTTAAGAATTTTTATTCGAAATGAAAGTAAATTTATAATCAATAATTTAACTTTTTAAGCACCTGTAAGATTTAAACAAGTTTTATTTTTTCTGAATTCTAAAATTTTGTCGGTTACACCTTAAAGCCATAATTTTGTTATTATGTGATATTTTCTGTAATTACCACAAATATACCAGTGTTATTTAGGGTAACAAGCAATATTTTAATTGAGTATATAAGTTTGAAGGCTTTAGAAATATACTTTAATAACGCTTTAAAATGATTAAAATTTCTTGTATTCTTGTCTCAAAAATTTATCACAGTTTTAAATTAACTTTAATTGGTGTTCCCTGACATGTACAAAACCATAAAGTTTTTAACTTTTGTCTGCACTAATAAATTCGCACAATTTTCTACATATATTAATCATTTTTTAAAGGTGTGCCTGATCACTTGTCCAATGTCTTTTTTTTTTTCAAATCGATATACCAAATTCTATAAAATAATAAATATTGGTCACTTGTATATACCACAATAACAAATAAATCTAACATTAATTAAACGCAAAAAATTCTGTCACATTTTTTCCAACATTGATTAACGTTAAAAATTGTTAGAATTTTTTAAAAACTCAAAATTAATTGTGTTACAAATTTAGCAATCAATATTTATTTTTTTTTTATTATTTTATTTATTTATGTATTTTAAAATGAATAAATTTTAACGCTTTTATAAAATCATTAAAGTGGAAATTATGTGCATTTCAACAAATTTGTAATAACATAAAAATAAAATATTTTCTTTTATGAACAATTTAAATTGGAAATTTTTTTTTTTATTTATTTATAAATATTTTATTGAAAATCATATAAGTACACAACACACTAAAAAAAATGTAACTTTTAATAACAGTGTAAGAAGTTTGAATTTATTAATATTGCGGTTAGCAAGAGTGCATTGGTGCGTAAGTATATGTTTAATTTATATTTTCCATATTTTTATATATAATTTTGTAGGCAAATAATTGCGGGTTGGTAATTTATGTACCAAGGTAATTATTTTTTGTAAAAGCTAAATTTTTTTTTATAAAGTTTTTAAAATAAATAAAATACTCGCGTTAATTGCGTGCTTTAATATGATTCTTATACCAAGGACAGATCACAAGATTAATTGAAAAGGAATTTTACACTGTTAAAAATATTATTATTTTGTAAATGTAATGAATTTTTTACAATATGTTCCTAAATTAAAATATTTAATTTGGAAACTTTTCGGTCCTTCGAATTGGATTTTTAAACTTATTGATCTTTCAATTTTACTAATACTTTTCAGGTGGTAATGTGAAAAATATTCCTTTCAACTCACAATAACATAATAAATTTTTAACATTTTGATAAAATTTTCATTAATATTATTGTCTTACCAAAGCTACAATAATTAAACCTAAATTGTAAATACTTTAAAACCTCACCTCAGCATTTCTCACCTATAATAATCGTCTCAAGCATTTTAAAATTCAAAAGATTTAATTACAACAAAACAAATTACCCCTTAAACAATTGTGAACATTATAAATAAATTCTGCTATTTTACATTAAATTTGAATATTTAATTGTTTTTAGCTTTTTTTACATTTTTGTCCTCAACATATTTGCAACATTTTATTTTCTTCTTAAAAGCTCATATACTTCTAATTGCATTCAATTTGCATTTAAAATGAATTTAATTTTAGTTGCATGTTTTTAATTTCAATTACACACACTTTACATATATATATATATATAAATTATATATATATATATATATATATATGTATATGCAAATATACAAATATACGTGAAAAAAATTAATTTTGTTTATTTAATTTTCTTTGTCCTTTTTTTGTTATGTGTACGCTTTTTAGTGAAGAACTTAAATTTGAAAGAGGTTATCAGAGAACTTTTAATTACCCATGTAAATATAATAATTAGCTTATAATAATTTTGGTGTATACACAATGAAACAGATTTATTTAAATAATATTTTAATTGGTTTCCATAATTTAAATTAATTTTTTATATAAAATTAGATTCGAAAAGTTTGTAAACTAATATAAATGGTAACTTATATTTAACAGGTCAATTAATAATTACCACTTTTTCAAAATACATATACCTAATATATCAAGATAAATGATAAACCTAATATATCAAGATATGTATAGTGAAGGACTAATAATATTTTCAAAAAAAAAAAAACTAATTGAAATTTATGACCAAGTTAATCAATTTTCAATCAAGATTTTTGATTAAATATGGTTTGACGTCCTTGTTGTTGATTCGATTTATAATTACATGCAAACAAATTTCAATGCATGAAAATTAAATTAAATCGATAACTAAGTAGTATATATATTTTAAATAAATTATAAAACTAATCAATTTCTAAGAGAAAATCAAAGTAAAAATTGGTTATTCATTAGATGAGGTTTATAAAAGTATTAATTAGATTATTATGTGACCAACAGAAATAGTGGAGATGAATTTAATATTATACATAGAAATAATTTTAAATTAGGTAAAAAAGTTTAATCCTTTTGAATTTGCGGAAAGAAATTTTTCGATTCAGTAATAGCTAAAATAATATTTAATATGATTAGGGAGAGATAAATTTGTCTGAATAAATTTCATAAATATTTCTACAGTAATAAGCTTTTTCTTTATGATAGGAGTAGTGAAAAAAGGATTTTAAAATTCGAGAAAAAATTGTTTTATTAATTGAATTTATTATTTATACAACCAAGTATATACTTCCTTTGACTATTTCTAATCCAAAACCAAACTATCCACACAAAATTCTTTTTTTCTTTCAAATCGAATTTATAAAAATATTTGACTATAAATGTGCAAATGTTTTTTTTCCTATTTAAACACAAAACATTATCCAATTTTTTTTTAACTTTTATATTATTAGAATATGTCCTTGAATATCCTTTATAAAAAAAATATAGGATATCTGTAGTGTATTTTTTTTACTAAATTTACTTCATTCTTTTGCCAAAACGAACAATGAAAAATTCAAAATAGAAATTTTAGACTGTTTTTTTACACTATGGAAAATTTAGAATCCTTTTTATACAAAAAGGATATTTTTTTGTGTCAGTGATATTATATACTGTTTTTTTTTTGTGCAAAAAAAAAACTATGTTTATGATGTTATCATCATCAGGTGTCAGGAATAAAACTATTTATGCACAAAATTTTTAACAATTTTTATATTTTCTATACAAAGAACTTGTTAATTTTTTTTTTGCAATTTTAACACTGTGAGGAATTAGAAATGTTAAAGTAAAATGTTATGTTGCAACTATAAAATGGCAAATTGAATGTAAAAAAGCTTTTAACAACAGAATTTTATTTTTTTAGTTATTATACATATTTAAAAATATGGAATTTTACATAGTTTTTTATATTCAAAATGTAACTATAAACGTTATACTCTATAAGTAAATGCGAATATAGGCTTTCCGTTTATTTTTTTCCTGATGAAATGAAATTTTGTAGGGAAATATTAACAATTTTATGGGAAACTTGGCCAAAAATGATTATTTTATAGTCAAAATTTTATAATTTTATAAAAATATAACGAAAAATTTTAAATTTTATATGAAAAGCCTGGTAAATACAGCAAATTTTCCCAAGGACTTTTAAATAAGCAAACTCTTTTACTGCCAAAAAGCCATTGAACTTCTTCAAATTGTATGTTACCTTCAAATTGTATGAACCTTTTTTTTATTGAAATTACCAAAAATAACACCAGGCTTTTATCACCTATCATATTCCCTTTTCCTATCGCTCAACAAATAAAAAAAAATAGGGAAACTTAATAAAAAAAAAAAGGACATTCACTTTGGGTATACGCATAAAAAATATTTTTACACATTAAGATAAATAAAAATAGATTATTTTTTTTTTGTTATTTGTAAAGGAAATGGAAATTTTTTTGAACATAACCGAAAAAAAATGGCATAAAATTTTTTCTAGTACTCTCTGTAAATTTTCATCCTGTTAAAGATTGTTCTATAATGATAACACAAAATGGCTGTTATGAAGGTAATAATGAAAAAGTATGTATAAGTACATATTTGAAAAATATTATGCTAGTTTGTGGTTATTATAATTTTGTTGTTTTGAAAGTACTTAACACCTGGAGGTGATCATCAAAAAATGTTAAACACTTGTAATAATACTGAAACGGAAGTGTCATAAATGGAAAAATTTTTGTGGTCATATACAAAAATGATAGAAAGGGCGAAAATTTACAGGAATAAAAAATAATTTCAGGCAATTTTGAAGATATTTTTTATTTATGTAAAATAAATTTGAGGGAAATTGAGTGAAATATATTTTTTTTTGTGAAAATGGTTTATGAAATGTTATCTTAATTTTGTATAATTTAGAAATTTTAATATTTATGTAATTTGAGTAATTGAAATCCAATATATTATTATTACTGCAATATTTCCAAATAAGTCAAGAAAATCAATTTTGGGGATACAAATTTTACGAGTCAGAATAGTTCTAATATCGAAATGCCCAAAATATACAAGCAAAATCGTGTATACTATTATATACGGCTTTGATACAAGTAAGTAAAATAAATAAAATTATAGCTGGCATCTAAGAAAAATTTCTCTTATCTAAGAATAATTTTCGGAAAATAATACTTTAAGGTACAACTTCATAACTAAAGGCAACACTATCTAATTTACCTTACATACATAATTATTATCACATATAATTCAATTTATTTTATATGAAAAATTAATATTCCACCTTACAAAATTGAAATTTCTTGAAAACTATTTAAGGTCATTACAATATATAAAATGAATATTTCACTTCATAAAATTTTCCACTATTATACATACATTGTACACATTACCATATGACCTCAACTAAAGATTATTCACGACAATAATTTGGAATAAATTTTTCATCATTTTAATATATTTATATTACCCAAAAAAAGAAGAAAAAAAAAACGATTACCATTTTTGTTTCTTTATAAAATTTTCCCCGGCAAATAAAATATAAAGGACTAAAGGCGAAATTTCCAAAAAGTTTTTATACTTTTTAATTCTCTCATAATAATGTCTGTATATAATAGACGAAAAAACTTTTTCTATATTTTTACAAATGAGCATTTTTTTTAGAGAAGGTTAACATCATCATCGTAAAAGGACAAATAAAATAACTCTTAACGTATATATATGCAGTTTTTGTGGTTTTATCTGGTCGTTTGTAGAAATTGTATATGCACAAAAACAGGATATTAACTTGTAATGATGTTACGGAAAAAATTATAATTTTCAAAATGTGAAAATTTTTTATATATTTATATAACATATATACAGTTGCTCACAAAAGTATCCGGCCACTTCTTTTATTCAGTAGAATTAATCTTAGACGTTAAGTTTTAAATATCAGAAAACAAATAATTATTATTTTTTAACATTATTTAGTCTTGTAATTTATAATCCAATCATAGAAATATCAAAATTAAATATACTTCAAAAAAATCGACAACCAAAGAATTAAGAACATAATTCAGAAATGCAATTTTTCTCGAATGACGCACTATTTGGAAACTATTTGGTAACTAAACTTACTTTGGGGAAGTCCCCAGTATGCATACACACTTAGTGGCCGACTTTAGTGTCAATTGTTTTATGAGTTGGGACAGCTATGTAAGTTTTTCTGATAATTAATTCATTTTTCTAATATGTTTTTCTAGTATTATAAAGTGCGTTAGTAAAGGCTTTTTATAGCCAATATTAAAAAAAATACTTAATTGAAAATGAAGTGAAAAACATTAAATATTTTGAACCAAGTAGGGTTGCCGGATACTTTTGGGAGCAACTGTACATATTTTTTCATCAGCTAAGTTTTAAATTTAAAACTATTATATCTATTTTTATGTTCATTTCTATATTTTATGCACTCTGAAATAACCCATCCAGTGTAGATATCCAATGGTGCCGCTGAACATAAAAAATTTCCTAATAATAGTGACATATGGTATATAGAAGGCTACAACTAGCAATTCCACTTAAAATAATATTATATAAAAATGTAGGTGCATTTTTTTGCAAATTGTGAAATAAGAAAAATTATAGAAAAATATAGTGGAAAAAGAACGAACTATGCAATAGAAATAGAAAAAAAGAGTTCATTTTTGTTATATATAGCAGCAAGTAGGAGATATTATTGTATAATACAGATGCGGTTTTGAAATATTTCAATTGCATGTGAGATGCAATACCAACAACAACAAAAAAAAAACAATAAGGGAATAATGTTTTTTTTTTAATGGAAAAAACATGAAAACTCTCATAAGATATGTACGAAAACAGTGGTAGGTCTATATAACTACTATGTAATATATATATATATATAACATAAAAATAAGTGCAAAATTAAATAATGAACTTTTGACTATGAAGTCATTTAGGAAAATTAAAGATAACTAGAAAACTGTGAAATATAAATTAATTATGAGATTTTTCTATTCAACAGAAATAATTTAAGAATTGAATTGAAGATGGGTTTGAGAGTTTTTATAATGTTTTGTGTTGAGAAAATTAAAGTAGGTTAATTTTAATAATTATTGTGTTTGGTTAAAACAGTTTTTATTAGGTAATATTTTTTAAATTTTTTGAATTTAAATTTCATTACATTTATTTTTACAGAAAAATATCATTTAAAGAAATTAAAATGATTAATTTGGTTAATATATTTGAAAGAAAGTTTATAATATATTAAAAAAAAATTATATCACTTAAATTATTATGTTATAACTACTTTTTCAAATTTTGCTGTAATTTAGACAAATTTTGATAAAATTTTAACTTTTCTTGTGAATATTTCTTTTTGGTGAAATAATTTCAATAAAATTAATATTAAATTAAAAGTTTAAGTGATAAATTTAATCAACAAATCAAAGTTAATTAAAATTAGCTATTCAACAATTTAATTTATTTTTTTATAATTTGTAATTTAATGAATAAATTTTGAATTATACAATAAATTCTTTATACATAATATTTTTGAAATAAAAGTTTAATGCATTTATGTGTTCATTTTTCTTATAGAATATAAATTTATAATTTAAAAATATCCTTTATGCACCAGAAATATATTTGAAATAATAAATAATTTTGAAGAATATTTTGAAGAATTTTTCTATTGTCATCATAGAATAAATTATGTATACAATCATGAGTTGGTAAATATAGAAAATATTCTTCAAAATATAAAATAAATTCGACTTAAGTTAAAATTTAATCGAAAAACATGACAGGGTTGAAAATTCTAACGAACAGTTTCTTTTAAATTTTCTACACTATAATGAAAATTATATACAAAAAAATCCTTAATGAAATACCGAATTATATTTTATTTATAATTAAGATATTTTAAAATAATTTACATATACTATCGAATATTGTAGTAAGAAAATTTTTCCTTTTTGAATAATAATTTTTGCAACAATTAAGACACCCCAAAATTTTCTCCTCTGTAAATGACACAATATCCTTTTTTCATTAAAATTCTCTTAAATTTAATAATTTTTTTTTTACTTGGTGATTGTTGAGTAGTGTGAATGTAATTTCTTATATTTTAATGCAAATATATTACACTTTTAACAATTTTGGTGGCATCAACAAGTCTTTTGATATGATAAAATATTCTTGAAACTTTTCTTGTGGGTAAGGGAAATATTTTTTATTCATTCATTTATATATAAATTAAAGATGATATTTTTGGGTGCTCAGTTTTTATAGCATATTATACTTAAACATTTTACAGATATTTTTTATAAAAGATTTTCTGGTATTATTTTGAAAGTAAATTAATGATTTTTTGATAGAAAATTAATGAAAAAAACATTATATAAAATTTAAAGTAAGATTTTTTATTATTTTACATTTTACCGAAAGTTTCAAAAGAATTCCAAATTATTTGAATTATAATGGACCAATTATTTATAGGAATAAACATTTAAATAGATTTTCAAATTAAATTCCTTTAAAAATTACAATTATTAGTTAATATGTAAAAATGTAAAATGAAGATTCCAAATAATTAAATTGTACTTATTTTATTTATATTAAATGTTAAAACAACTAAACGACATATTCAAATAAACACAATGACATTTTTTCGATACACAGCAAGAGAAACATAAGAAATATTTTGTTATCTAAAATTCTTTCAACTAAAATTTCTTAGAATTACACAAAAAAATCCACAAAGGATTTTCACCGAAGAAACAAAAACTAAGTAAGTTATAATATTTATTATATTATATAAAAATGCATCTAGCGAAAAAAAGATTACTTATATAACGACATCATGTACGAAATACATTATATTAAATGTACATATGTATACATAATTATGTTGACAACATATATTATGATGCAGAAGAATAACAATACATATTGTGTTGTGACTTTATGTTTTTATTTTGTTTCTCTTATGGTAAACAAAATTTTTTTTTAAGTGTAGAACCGAAGAAACAATTATGTTATGTCTACCAATAATTCCTTGTTTTTCTTTAAAGGGAAACCAAACTAATCGGTAAAAATTCTAGCATGAAATCCTTTTTTTTTTTTGCTTTGCAAACAAGCAAATCACACTATAGAACTTTTTTTTTTTTTTACACAATTTTAACTATAAAAATAAATGTTCATTTGTGCGCCAAAGAATTTTTGTAGTAACAAATAAAATTGAAATTGAATTGAAATTGACATTTCGAAGGAAAATTTATGTTTGACAATATTGAATATCGTCTATAAAAATCTTATATTTATGCTTTGATAGTTCAAAATGAAAATAGCGACATAATACATAAAGTTAAAATAAAATAAAATGTTCAATGATTAAACCGCCAGAAAATTATTTTAATGGATGTTTATACACAACATTACAAAAATAAAATAAATTGTTTAACAAAAATTCTAACCAGAACGAAGCATATGGTATTTAATTATCCTTAAAAGAACAGGAATTGTTATTCGGCAGGGCAGGTATATACACGATAACGATAACAAATAAACAAACAAACTTAATAACATTGTAGACAAGCAAAGGGATGACAAGCCACTAACAATGATGATAGAAAGAAAAAGAAAAAAATATAACATAATATTTGTCACAATATAAAAAGTCATTTAATTTTAGTTATGGATAAAGAAGGATGAAATGGAGAAAGAAATCAAAATGAATCGGCCGCCGAATACAAAAAGTAAACACAAACTAATAAACCCGCCCGCAATTTCATTTACTTTGAGTACAAGAATTTTAGATGTATTGTTAGATAGAAGATGGAATTTGTGTTGAAAGAAGATGGAAAAGTGTCAAATTACATAATTATTAGATGTGATTTGGTCATCTTTACCGACTACCCGAAATCAAAGCGTATGGCGTATGCCGTGACCGTAAGGGCAACAGCATACTTCACGTAATATTGCATAAACACTCTATATGGTACAGAATGACGGATTTTCTCACATGAAGCTAATTTTTTGCCGAGAGAAGCGTAAAATATCTTTAAAGGGCTAAAAAGATTGTATTCTTTCACAGTATATCCCTGTTAATTCCGTCTCCCGCTTCTGTTGTTCTATCAACAGAAAATTATAAATCTGATATAAGTATCATAAATCCTTATATACCAATATTTATTTATCCACTTTTGTTTCAACAAAAAAGAAAACGAAATTTAAAATTCTTGTACTAAAAACACAAACCAAAGATTTAACAATCCAACAATCCCTCCTTGTGATTGTTATACTAGAGCAAACAAAATTATTTCCTTTTTTTTTTGCTTTGTAACTATTCGTTAATTTTCTTCATTTTTTTTTTAAACCCCAGCCACAAAAAAAAAATTAACAATTCCTTTTTGTAAAACCGACTGACTTTTTTTTTCTGTTTGCACTTTATATCCTGTTCTAGTTTTGTACAATATTCTTTATATTTTTTATGTACAGAAAATTTAGAAATTATATTGTATGTATACCTACAATATTTTTTACTTACTTTACTTACATACTTTTCAATTGAAAAAACTTGGAACATTCCTCGTCTAATTACCTTGTCGTTTGGCGGAGGATACTCTTCTATCTATAGAGTGCTGATACAATGTTTATAGTAAATTAAAACAATTGCAACATATTTCAAAAGAATCTATATACATACTTATGTGTACATAGATAAATTTATTCATTATATACCTGGAGGATCGCATATGGATGTACGTTACAGTGAACATTATTATATTAAGTAATTTTCTACTTTAAAATGTCCACCAATGAGAATCACTGTTGGATACATAAATAATTGACGGAATATATATTTCTATTTTCAGACATAAAGTACTCTACAAATTATGTGGAATACCAAAAAAAAGTCTATATTATAAACAGAGGAACATAGGACGAAATAATATAAAAAATATGAAGAACAAAAAATTGTGATGTCCTTTTTTTTGTACGGTGGTATATAGATAGTGTGCGGCAAATTTCACAAATAAAAACGTGATTCTTTTTGTATAATTAGAAATTTATACAAAAAAAAAACCAGTAGAATTATTAGGAAAAGTTTACTGGGTATAATTGAAATTTTTTTTCATATCAATTTTATTGATATATGTAAATGAATTATATTTTGTAGAAGGATCTTAAAATGAATAATGAAAATTTTGTAGTATATATTTTTGTCGACAAGGCAAATTTCATTAATTAAAATTTGAGAAAACTAGAAATATTGATTAATATTGAAATAATTACAAAAAAAATATAAAAGTTTGACAATTTTCATTACTATACCACTTAGTACGACAGTGGAGCTTAATAAGAGTAAACAGAGGAAATTTTGTAAATTAGGCTAATCAAACTATGTGAAAGGAAACACGGGAAATTTACTGGATTTCGAATTCTGTATACTTTTACGATTATATTTTACCCCCGCCTTGTGAGTTTTGTGCCTTAGTTAAAATTCTGAAAAAAAATTTTAAATAAATATAATAAAGAAAATTAATAAATGAAGCTTCTCTGGTTGCTGATGAGTCTATTTACTCAAACAATTCAGGCATAAATAATACCCATTTTCTAACTCATTATAGTGCCTTTGCAATTTCCATTATTTTATATTTCAAAATCATTTACAATTTTCTTGAAATTTAACAATCAAAATTTCAACTTTCAATCTTTTTTTTTATGTCAAAAATTTTGACTTGCTCACATTCATAAATTCAATATATTTTTTTTTAACTATTAAAAAACCACATTTTTCTATAGAATGAAAAACTGAAGTCCTTTTCCAAGGCAATTTCATTCTTTTATTTTTATGTGCAATTAAAGAAAATTGATTTTTTCCTATATTATTATTATTATTATTATTAATTTTTATTATTATTCTCTCCGGTGTGATTAATTGGAAAAAATATTCTACTCTATATATACTCGAAAAATAAAAAAATATTATGATGACGGGTTCCAATAATTGAATTTAAGAAGAATAACACCAATCAATAATAAAAAAATATAAATTAAAGTCATAAAAAAATTATAAAAAAAAAAACAAAAATTATTGTGATAAAAAAAAAATTTTGTTTGGACTCAAAATGACGGATTTTCCTTGAATATAATTGACGCCGGTTAGTATACCAAAACAAAAGCCTCGTTATTGTTTCACTTTTTTATCAACCATAATATTCAGCAGCAGAGTCAGTATTTTTTCCGTAGGAAATTGACGAGGTTATTTTTTGTGTGTTGTTTGATTTTTGGATTGTTCACCCAACAATAATTAAAAAAAAATAATAATTATTTTTAATATTTTCAATTTTTATAAGTAAACAAAAGAAAAATAATAAATAATTATTAATTATGGTATAGGTTGAATTTTGTGCCAGTGTTTTATGAGGCAGCCATAAATATATAACAAAAAAAAAGACAAAATAGCATCTGGCTATATGATTTTTT
The DNA here is from genome assembly GCA_949752835.1 of Empis stercorea. Taxonomy (NCBI): domain Eukaryota; kingdom Metazoa; phylum Arthropoda; class Insecta; order Diptera; family Empididae; genus Empis; species Empis stercorea. The sequence goes on from OX457089.1 coordinate 51,678,329, forward strand.
TTATGCTTAAAATAATGAAAATGAGGGGGATTTTTTATTTTTTTTGGATGAATGAAGTTTTTTTTTTGTAAAAATTTTTTTTTTTAAATTAATATATTTCTTTTGAAAGGAAAATTTGTCGTATATAGGGAAAACTATTGAATAAGGAAAATTATAAAAAAATTAATAAAATTTAATGCTAAAATTGTTTTTATGTAAATATTATTTTCGTAGTTGAAAACTTTATGATGAAATCGAAATTAATTAATTAAACTATAAAAATTGTTTAGTATATGAAAAGTTTATAAAACGCTCAAAAAAGCATATATATATTTTATCTAAAACTGGGCACTGTAAGAACAAAGATTTATCATGAAATGTGAATGGTATATTTCCGAAGTAACTTTTCATCTATACATTATGTCCTTATACAATTTCCAGCTGAAATTTTCAACGAATGACAGTGTAAAACATAGTTTAATATGCTCACAATAGTAATTTGATTTGACAATGGACTAATTCAACTTGAAAATATTAAATTATATTATGAACTTTACTTTATGAATTTTAATAAAACCTTTCGACCTTCACAATTCTCTCATAATTTTCTTAAAGAAATAATTTGTTTCTTAATTTTCTAAAATATATAAATTAAGTAATTTCTTTTCCTAAAATTCGTCCTAGACAAACAATAAAATTTCATTCTATTTTTAAAAAAATTTATTAATATTTAAAAAAAAATTATTATTTTCTACAAAATAATCTGAAAAATAAATAAAAGAAAATCTTTTATTTTCCCTACATTAAATTTTTCCTAGACTATAAACTAAAAAAAAGAAAACCAAAAAGAAAAAGATGTAGACAGAAAAACAAAACAAATTTCCCCCAAATTGTTTAATATTGCGTATACCAAAAAAAAAATGATCTAAAAGAATATGTGACCCAAAAAAAAAAAAAAAGGAAAAATTATTCACAAAAAATAACAATAATAATACAACAATATCCTTGTTTATATATAACCACATAAAAATGTGTCCTTTTTTCAACAACAACAAAAAGCAACACAATAAACTTTTATATCAAAATATTTTTCACTCTCTTATATTATGTGGGAAAATTATGTAATTTTCTTTAGGAATTTGGTGAAAAAATAAAAATATTTGATCCATATATAGAAAATGATAATCTAACCTCAAATTTACAATTATATTATTTAAATATTATAATACATAAAAAATGATGATTATTATATCCTTTTTTTTATGAAGTGTGAAATAAATATAAATTCTCAAAAGTTCAAGGGTCGAAAGTGGTCACATACGAAAAAAAGGAATTTCGAAAATATATAAGTCAAAAATTTTATCTTTTAAATACCCATCCACAAGGAATTTAGCACAACAAAATCATATCATACAAAATTTTACCACCAGGAAAAACCGCAAAGAAATTGAAATGAAAATTATATATACAATATTAAACAAAAATTATATCAAGGATAATGATAGGAAAAATTAAATTACAGTGATAGAAAAAAAAAACCAATCCGATTTAGCAACTCACAGTCGGGATTTAAAAAGTCAGCGTATCATAAAAATTATACCAAAATGAATGCATTATTTTTTTTATTGTATATCCTATCACACTTTAAGGACATTAACGGAAGTAGAAAAGTGAGAAAAATCTCAAATGGGAATTTAACAAAAAAAAAAAAAAGTACACAAAAAAAATGTACATAATTTTATGCCGGCAACATAAAAAAAATTGTGACTTTTTATTGAGAGATAGAAAAAAAAGTGACTGGTTACACTTAAGAGGATTGTTTCTAAAGAATCCTTTTTTTTCGGTATATATTTCGGTATACATATACGTATTGTGCAACAAATATATGGTACAAGTTAAGTTGTGTGTGTGGAAAAAAAAGAATGTCCTTTGTTATATTATTTATTTGTGAAGAAATATCTTAAGGGATCAAAGGTGCATGGTTTTTTCTTCTTTTACTTCTAACATTCTTTTTCGTTTGAATCACGATTCTGAAAGTTTTGTTTTTTTTTTTATTTTGCTTTTTGTGTTTCTTTGAGATAAAATATGTTTGCAATTTATACATTTTTCTCTTGTATTGTTTATATAAAAGAGATAAGAATCAGCAGGATATTTGATGGTACACTGTTAAGAAAATATTAATATTCTTAGTTTGAAATTGTTTCAAGTAAATTACATTATATTTAAATGACTATCAAATCGATTACTCAGAAATCTTAACCAACAATTAAACAATATAACTGATAAATTGATTATCATTATATGCAATAGGGAATATATGGATGAATTTTGGTTACCCAATAATTTGTAATCATACGAAACTTTCTATATTTGACTGACGTACTTGCAGTATGATTCTTATGGAGAAACAATACTCCAGTAATTCAGTGGAGACACCAGTGATTAGTAACTAATTATTTATATAAAATTAACCGAAAATGTAGTACTCCATAATTCGATAATTCACTCGCAAATCATTGTCAATTGAAAATCATATCATGGCAATACATTTTACTTAATTTTTCCCATATTCTCGCATTTACTTTTTAACTGTGTTTCCAAAAAAAAAAACCATATATTTATTCTACAATTTAAACAACCATATAAAAAAAAATATTATTCATGTTGATATAAATTTTTCTAGAAAAGTTATACGTCCTTTTGGGAACACTAAACAAGGAATTTTTTTGAAAAATATTTATTCTTCTTCATCCTAAATTTTCAAGTATATTTTTTATTTTTTAAATATTTTTCTACATTTAAACAGAAAAAAAAAAGTAGTTACTATACCAGTAAAACTTTTTAATATCGAATCGGAGTCATATGCCATAGAAATTTACTTTTAAAACTATTTTTCCTCAACGAAAAAAAAAATTACATAAAATAATTTATAGTTTTAAAGTCAATGCTCTTAACACAAAAACAAAAAAACCTTTTAATATTTGAAAATAATTTAATATAGTTTTCCCAATGAAAAACTGTTTATAAATTGTTTTTATAATTATTAATTTAAAAAAGGACTTTTTTTTTTTAATTTTAAAAGAAATTTTTTACTGCCCTCAAAAGGACAATTTTTTTGCTAAAAGTTTGTAATAAAAATCAAAATATTCAATAATAAAATTTCTTTAAAGGAATTTTGATTACCTTAATCTATTCAAAAAAATTCAATTAAAAATCATATCCACCTGACTTTTTCTTCATCCTTAAAGACCGTATTATAATTTTTAATGACAAGAAAAAGTTCTACCGTTTGAAAAGTAGGATAAATAAATTATACTAAGTTAAATCTTTTTTTTAAAAAATTAATTTGTAAAGGTTACAATCCCCAAAATAAAAATTGTGACAGTGGAGTAATTAAATTTTTTGTATATAGACAGTGAAATATTTAATTTTACCGCCAAGAAAGAGGACAACGATGGCCTACAAAAAAGGAATACACATTATTATATACATAAATACAATTTTATAGTTATAAAATTTTTCCAAGTTCCATAAATCAAATCAAGTTGGCTAATTATTATTCATTTGCTACATTTTTTTTTCACCTTTCTTCTTCTCTTTTTCTGTGTTTCCTTTAAAATTTATGTCCAATGTTATATGTATAAACAGGCGCATACACACACAACACAGAGAAAAAAAAAGGGTTCAACATTTTAAAATTATGAAAAGTTAAGTTTATTTTTTTGCTGTTTCCGAAATTTTATTTTTTTTAATAATAATTTTTATATAATATAAATTTTATACTAAATTTTATGCTCACGAGTGATTTATGAATTATTTAAGATTTATTATTAAGAATCAACTCCTGGGAAAGCTTAACATTTTATATTTATTATCCTTTTTTTTTCTGTTGTACGAAGAAATATAATAATTTTCGTATTATTTTATATATAAAAGATGGAAAGTGTTTTTAGTGGAAATATTTGGTGATGAACAAAAAAAAATGAAATTGAAATTAATTAACGAGACATGATGAAAATATACGCGGGTATATAGAAAGAAATTTTTAACATTTATAAAAAAACAAAATTTAGGATCTTTTTAAAAGTCTTTCGTTCTAAAAGTGAAGCTGATGTTTGAGTCAAAAATTAGTTAAACAAATTATTATTAATTAATTTTTGAAAAATTTAAATATAAAAAAATTAAAAATTTTTTGATTAATAAATTGGAAAATTTTCTTCAAAATTATTAATAATAAAAAAATCTTGAAAATTCTATTTTAATTTTCCATATATTTCCTTATTAAGGATAAAATTTAATTTAACAATAAATTTTAATAAGTAATTCATTTCCAAACAATATAATTATATTATAATGACCATTAAAATTTTCTCTGAAAAGGACTTCATTATCCTATATGAACGAAACGAGTTTAAGTACACTATCAAAAAAATATTTTGTAAATTAATATAAATAAATTTCCATGCCATATAATAATAATAAAAAAAAATGTCCTAAATTCTTTTCAATTATCCAAAACATTTCAACAAGAAAATTTCTCTCTCTTTTATAACAATTTAAAATTTTAATATCCATCTTTAATAATTTATGTACTTAAGTATATATATTCGTTTTCTTCATTGAACTTATATAATATTTAAAAAAAAAAAATGTCCTAGAAATATTTCCTTCTTTTCTATAATGTTCTTTCTTCAGCTCAAATAATAAGGATTGAGAGCTCTATTACAAAACTCTCCAAATAGCATTAAACTATACCATCCAACATATATAGTTTAACAACAAAAAAAAAAGAACAAATTATACTAAACTAATTTTTCTTAATATATATGAAAATGTTATATAAAATATTTAATGTATCCTTACACTTTGTTTTATAAAAAACTATTATATAGTATAAGATGAAAATTGTCGTCCATATTTTGTGTAAATGTTTTATTATCCTTTTATATAGTATATATAGTCTAAGAAATATTGTCTAATTTTATGTAATTTATATTTTAAAACTCTGTTTCTCTCTAAGTAAAATTTATATATATTATTTTCCCACTATTTATGTTCTTATTTAGTTTTTATTTTATATATATTTATGTTTATGTTTTTAAGTACATATCCGTTTTCTGTATATGCACATAGAGTCCTTGTTATTTTTAAGAAAAATATATATTTAAAATATAAACTTTAATTTATATTTCAGTTTTAATATGTTGTATATGTAATTTTAAATTTTTTTAAATAAATTTTATTTAAGGAAAAATTGAGATTGTTTGAAGAAATACCAGGAATATAAATATCGTTGGATTCTTATTTGATCAAATATGTTAAATTTTGATGAAAGCACAAAAAAAAATTAGAATAATTGGATTCATTACACTCTGTAGATTAATATTTAATTGATGTCCCAATGTTTCTCATAGATTGTCATCTTATCTATGGTATCCTATCTATTTATGGTTTAAATAATGCTACATTCAGGAACTTGTATTTGTGATATACATTTAGTTATATAGTTAATTCTTCGTCAATAATATACAATCTACTTTTAGTCAATTCTGATTTACCAAAATTGTTCAAATGACATTTCAATACACAGTAATACCACGAACACCAACTATGACGGGTTCAATATCAAACGTAATATTGAGTACGTATATGTCTATATATGAACAATATGTCTATTAAATGATAGCAATTCTTTAGTTCATTTCTCTAATTAAATGTTTAAACTAATTTACTGGACCACCACTAAAGTAATTTCACAGTAACGACTCTTTCTGACCCAACAAAAAGCAAGATTTGCCTGATTTTGCTGCTTCTTTCAACTCATAAATTAGTTTTGTCAGAAACAAAATATCCTAACAAAAATTCTTTCAAACTCTAAATCATTTTTATAGCACATGCTACAAATCAACATTTGTATAATTAGCTGACAAACAACACAAGTGAAGACAAACAACAAATTGCAATAAATGTGCTTTTCTTTCTTATGTAATTCTTTTCAATTTTCCGAAAGAAAAAAGAAAACAAAAAAAAAATTTGGTTAGTTTTATTTCAAAATTTATATATAGTTTTAATAATTAATCTTCGAAACACCAGAAAACATTAAAAAAAAGGATGAAAAATTTTAATCTCTCTACTAAATTTTATATATATATACGTATTTCAGTTTCAGCGAATAAATTGTATACATATATGTATGTATAATAACAAAACTTTTGGATAGTAAATTAGAAATTTTTTTGTTGAAGAATAATTGTACATTTTTAATATTTAGACAGTTTTTTTTACAGCCAGTGTTAAAAAATCAAATATAAAAAAACTAACACAAACGAATTTCGTTGTTAAGTTGTTAATTTTTCTACACTCTTGGACATTAGTCTTCATTTAACATGGTTCATTTAATTTTCCAAAATGAAAATAATAATAAAAAAAAATTGTTTGTGTGAAGAAAGGAAAGTAGTAAATCAATTTATAAAATTAAAGCTTACTGTTTATATATTTTTTTTTGTGTTGTGTTAAAGTTGTACAAAATATCATTAAGGATATAAAATATCTTTTTCATTTTTTTTCCTGGTTCTCTGTTTTTTGATATTTATGAGGTCATTTTTTATTTGATTCAGACAACAAAAAAAAAGAATTCTATGTTTAGATTTTGTTATTTGTTGATGGTTAAAGTTTTAGGAAGGATATTTTCGTTATTATATTTTTTTGTTGTTGTTGGAAATCCTTGAAATATATTACAATAATAGGCGGAAGTCAAATATTTTTGATTTATGAAGAATTTACTACGTTTTTTCTTTATATATATATATATATATATTTGTTAAATTTCTCGTTTTTATTTATATATATAAAATAAAAGTTCATTTGTAAAATTCGGGAATACAACAATGCATCGATGATGTTGGGAAAACATTAAATAACATTATAGATTTTAATAAAATCATTGAATTTAATGTTAAATTTCCGAAATATATTCAATACATAAATGTATTTACAATTTTTCTTATGTCAATATACTGAAATAATTATGAAAAATGATTGAAAACATTTCGCATTTAATTTATGCTCGTTTCTTCTCAAAATGACTACAAAAAAATTAGGATCATTGGAAATTTTGAATCAAAGACATTGCTTAAAATTAAATTTAAAATTCTACGAAAGTTGAAGACTAAGCTAAAGGCTATTTTTCAAAATTACTTTTCTTTGAAAAATTGTAACAAAAATAACTGAAATGCAATTTCTAAGTTTTTCTATACAAAAATTATCTTCACAATGACTCAACTTTTACTATAATTAATTAAGAAATTTTTCTTTAAAAGAAAAACACTTTTGAAATATGAAATTTTTTTTTTTAAAGTAAAAGGTGAAAATCCTTTGATAATTTTGAAATAAATTTCAACATTTCCCTTGATACAATATAAGGAAATTTGCTTCAATTTATTTTTTTTTTTTTTTGATTAATTTCTTTACTAAACATAAATTTCACTTTATAGATTAAATTTAATTTCAATCTCATGAGAATTTTTGGGTGTTTTTTTTATATACTTAAAAAAAATATAAAATTAAAGTTAAAAAACAAGAAAATAAATAAAAAAAAAATTCAAGAAAATTCCCATAAGATTTATGTAATGAAAAATAAAAACTTATTGGAAATGTAAAAGTTTTTGTTAGATTAATTTATATATTTTATATATTATGTACAAAAATCATCAAAAAATATAATCAATATCTTAAGTGGTACTTTTAAGTATAATGGGACAATGAATCATTTATAATGTAATAATTGTTTAAAATTGGTAATTAAATTTTTCACCTGGCTACTAAAATATTATAATTTAATTTAAATAGTAATAAAATAGTCGAATTTTGGAATTTAATAGTCAAAGTTACTTTCTCGTAAATTTTTATAATTAAAATTTATTCAAAAAATTATGTAGAAAAAATTGATAAACAAATTTAATCTGTTGAAAAAATTAAACTAAAATTTAAAAAATTTATAGAGAAATATAGCAAAAAGTGATTAAAATTTTTAGGAAGGATCAAAAATTGGTTTTAACAAATTAATATCAATGATGAAAATATTTGTAATTTTTGATGAATACTTGAGGTTATCTGTGAAATTACAAAAAGTACCTAACTATCCTTTGGAAATTCCAATTTTCAATTTATAATTATGAAATTATGAAATACTAACTGATTCCGTAACATTATAAAGTTCTGTAAATTCGTGAAGAGATAGATACTTGAAAATATTGAATTAACTTCAAATAATTAATAGTAAAAAGTATTTAATAAAAATAGTAAATATAATTTTATATAAGCAAATGTTGGACAACAAATTATCAACAAGCAAATACATGATTGCCACTACATCAAACTAATTATTTGACTTATGACTTATATATACTTCAATAATAAGTGGTTGTCGAAATATTATAATAGGTATAAATCAAATTTGTATAATTGAAATTATATGATTTATTAAATTTTGAATACTGAACCAAAAATGATATTTTAAATTTAAAGAAATTTTTTTATCTTAAATCTGTTTTTCTACTCATAAATTGATAGTATTTTTTTCTACGAAAGTTAATTTGATATTTAATTTTATAGATTTAATTTGATTTGATAGTAAAGGTGTTTGCAATTATTAATATTGATCTAATTCGATTAAAACTAAGTAAATTTCTTAGGACATTCAATGTATACATAGAAATGTAACTACTAATTGGATCCGTATAACCTTTTATGCAATTTAGCACCAGAAATTTTACATTTAGCACCAGAAATTTTATCTTCTTAAATAGATTAAGATTACCCTATAAATGTCACACCATTTCGAATAGTTAATGTATCAAAATTTTACGAAAAACTAATTTAAATAAAATTTTATAATTATAGAGAGAATTCTCTCTGAATCATTTCCATTTCAAATAATGACCTAATGACCCAAAGAAGACAAAATTTAATTAAATAATAAATATAAATAATTAACATACCTTTTATTACTCCTTTTTAGTTTTGTATAGAACTTGGTCCTTTTTTTCTGTTTTAATTTAGAATAGAAATTCTTATAGTTAGAACAATTGCACAATATATTTATTATTTTAAACTGTGTTTAATTATTATATATATAAAAATATTTATTTTAATTAGAAATATTTTTTATTATTATTATTTTTCTAATTATTTTAGTTAAGAAAAACCTACAAAAAAAAATCTAAATTAAATGCTACCAAAAAAATTTATAAAAAGAAAAATATAACACAATTTTCAAAATTCGAAAAAAAAACAACAAAAATTGAATTAAAAATTTAAATAAAACACCTGTACACTCTTTTTATATACTGTTTTGTTGTTGTTGTAAGGATAATCGACCAAAGAAAAAAAAACTTTAGATAAAATTCTCTCTCTACAAAAAGGAAAATTATATATGTTTATCTCTAATATCCTTTTTTTTTTTCAAAAAGATAAGAAAATCAGGTTAATTATTATCCTTTACCGTAGGATAAGCCAAAAAAAAAAATAATAATAGTTAATTTCTTTTATATTATATTATCGTTTAGAATAAAAAAACCCTTTTTTTCTTTTTTGGTGATCCTTTCAATTAACACCCAGAAGATACACAAAAACAAAACACTCAAACGAGCAACAACAACACAAAAAAAAATCACTTAATAAAAAATCAACAAACAAACAAACAGAAAAACAGGATATTAAAGAAAAAAAAAAAGGATATTTATAGAACGTAATTTTCTTTTTGAAGAGGACAAAAAAAAAATGAAAGTTATCAAGTCAAGTTAATAATTTATTTTTAAAAATCCTTTTTTTTTTTTGCTTTTGAGGTTAAGAAAATTGCATAAGGAAAAATTTATTTTTTGTTTGGTGATAAAATTTTACTTTTTTTTTTATTGTTGTTAAGGTGGAAATTTTTTCAAAACTTTTCTTTTTTCATTAAATTTCGTTTTTTTTTATTTTATTTTAATTAACTTTGTGTTTTTTTTTTTTAAATTATTAGCCAATAATTAAACTAACCTTTTTTTCTTTTTTTGAAGTCGATTTAGAAAGAAAATTTAAGAATTTTAATATATAAAAAAAAATTGTTAAATAAATAAAAATTACATCAAAAATTTGTAAAGAAAAAAAAATAAACACTGTGTAAAATTAACACAAAAATCAAAATACAACAAAAAAAAAATTTAACTAATTCACTGATTTTTTTTTCTCTATTTTTTCGGTTAACAAAAATATATAATCTAAAAGATGCTAATCTTTTATACGCTCCACTATGTTTTTTTTGTATGTAATTTACCGTATTACAAAAAAAAATAATAATAATTCTAAGATACTTTTTTTTTATGTTAAAATATAAAAAAACCGAAAGCAAAATATTTTTTTTATACAAAATTCAAAAACAAAAAAAAAAAATTAAATCCAAAAATTTAATGTTCTCAAAAAATTTAATTTTTTTTAATTATGTTTTTATGTTTTTTTTTTTTCTAATTTCTTTTTTAAGTTATTTTAAAAAATCGAATGATTTTATTTATTCTTCTTTCTTTTTTTGGAAAAATATTTTATAATGAAATAATAAAATTCAAAAATAAAAAATTTGAAGAGAAAAAACGATGTAACACGCTCGAAACTTTACAGGTGACTGAAAAGTCAAAAAAGAAATCTTCATTTGAAGCAGTTGAAAAAGAAAAAAAAAGAAATAAAGAAGAAATTTTTAACAGAAATAATAAAAGCAAATACATAAACACAAACACACACAGCCACATAATAATCAGCAACAAATTTTGTTATGAAGAGCTCCAAATGCTCCACAACACAACATTATTTTGTTTATATAAAAATGTCGTTGATGTGTGTTAGTAGTTTGTGGTTTTTGTCAAATTGAAAAGCCGGGGATCTACTCTTTTCAAATTTTGCAGTGTATAATATTTTTGTAGTTCATGAGGGGGTTTTGTCGTGTAGTAATTGTAGTATATTTTTGTTGCTGTTAAATGGTAAATCATAGTCGAAGAATTTAATACCACAAAAAAAATTCGTTTTATTCTTCGTGCAGATTTAAATTTATTTTTAGAATTTATTTAATTATTGTAATTTGTAGTAGATTTCCATGGTAAATGAAGTAATTAAAAGATAAAAAATATTATTATTATCTGTCATGGTAATTATCATAATTATCGAAATTTATTTAATTGCCTATTTAAGAAATTAGGATTTTTAATAAATGTATTTGTCAATAACTTTAAAATTTATTCAAAGTAATAATTTGCTGTAGTTGGACAAGAAAATAATTCTGCAATTCGGAGTAAAATGTAATATGATTACAAAAATATGATAAAAGATTTCATTTCTGAAGAAAATACAATCAAAATAAAATCCACTATATCTAATTTTGTTTATCAAAATTAAGCTTTGGTTTCTGGAAATATAAATTATACAATTATATAAATGCTTGAGATATATTTCAGTTTAATTAAAACAGAAAATTAAATAACTAAATTCAGACGGTTAAAAGTCATTTCATAGTATTTACCACAAATTTCTTGCAAATGTAATAACTTTTGTGTTGAAGAGCAAATTTACCTAAAATTAAAACTCAATTCGAAACGAATGTCCTTCACATTTTAGTTATTTAATAGTATAAAATAGAAATTATACAACTAAAATATTTGATAAATTTATGTATTAAATGAATATAATTTTTTTCTTATATTCGGTCCCCTTTAAATAAATATAATTCTTTGAAATATTTTAGCTAAACATTCAATATAAACCACAAAATATAGATAAGAAAAAAAAAATTAGTTTAAACAAGAATAAAATATAAGACACAAAAAAAGTACATTTTTGTTAACACACCAACATCTTTTGTAATAATCTGGAACCATTGCGCCCAATCATTGCACATAACACAGAGCAGACCACAAACAAAAAATAATGGGCAATAGAATCAACATGTTGCACTCCACTATATAATTATATTTGAAGTAAGAAAAAAAATCGACTTGTACATTTCGAAACTATAAAAAAAATTAAATACAATAAAAAATTTCAGTGAAAATAGTTCTTAAGGCTCAATCCATAAAATATCTTTTATAGTGTAGTTATTCTGGTTTAAATGGATTTAAGCTATCAGCGATCGTAAAACTTTTCGTTGTCGTCATGATCCACTGATCAAACTGAAAGCTTATCCTGGACTAGAGGAAAATAGTTACTATTTAAACATTTTGAAAAATGATTTATTACATTATTACATACCATGACAAACTATAGCGTTATTATGCTTTTTGATGTCAGATGAATTTTATTGCAATCAACTAAATTTTACATTAATATATCATGATTTTTCTCAACACTATAAACGAAAAGTTTCCCGACCACTGGCATTAAAGCTAATATCAACCAAAAACCACTTAAATGCAAAAATGAAAAGAGAAGAAAAAAAAAATTCATAATTCTATCTTAAAGATTAAATTTTTCTGCAATTACATAAAACAACAACAAATAATGTAAAAAGAAAATGTTGGAAAACATTTATTCGCATTGCAATTTTTATTTAGATGAATCCATATTTTAAATTCTTTAATAGTTTTTATGATGTAAACCAGATTCTACCGTTTTTTGGATAATATAGAATCATAATAGAACATTAGAAGTATCTTCATAGATTTTTAATGTTACAATATTTTTCATCTTTCAAATATAATAAATTTTATTATATACTTCAATCAGAAATTTCTTTTTTACTTATTTATAATAATTAATATTAATTTTTTTTTTCAAAGCTAAATGTCTAATAAAAATGCATTACTGTTTAAGATAAATAACGCTTGCAAGAGTCAAATAAATTATATAAAATTAACAAATTTTTTTTGAAAATAATTTTTTTCATTTGGTATACTTTTTTATATGAAAATAAATTCTAGTTTAAAATAGTATATCTTTTATGATAGAGCGATAAAATTTATGCTTTGAATTTGAAGTATTGTAGTAAAACAAATTAAGAGAATTTAAAATTTTACTGGAAAATTTAACAGAGTTTATATACTGGAAAGTTGTTAAGAGAAATAATATTTATAGTGAAGCAAATTCATAAGAATTGCTACAACTTTTTTTTATTAATAAAGATTTGCTAAATTAATTCAAATCTGAAAAACAAAAAATTCTATTAATTAAGGAAAATTTGATCTTCAGATTGAAAGAGTTCCTATTATTCCAAGGGTCAATATTTTGCCTTTAAAGGTTTAAAGTAGTGCTAAATATAAGTAAGTCGATTTCGGAAAATTCAATACAGTACCGGCTAGAAAGGATCAAGTTGACACGAACTTCGTACTTACAAAACTTTAAAAGGATTGTATTTATATTCGATTCTATTATGATAATTGTGATCTGATCTTACTATTAAAATTATTTATTATTGCTATTTTGCTGTATGAATTTTATCTATTTCCAAAACAAATTCAACATTCTTCGAATTAAAGATGAACATTTTGACAAAAACTAATCATTTTAATATGGAATTACTACAATGCGTTTTTGGGGTTTTATCGATTTAAATATTGCAATAAATATTTCTTATCCTACTAATTATAAATTAAACTTTTACATACGAGTATAATTTATATATAATTTCCATAAATTAAACTTTTAATTCACATTTTCTATTTGCGTAATTTTATTTAGAATAATAACCAATTACAAAAAAAAAAATTATCCTTTTACCCACATTGAAATGAATTATGTATTTAGAAATAACAAAATAAGTTTTTCCTCTATAATTTTTTTTAGGATAAAATATACACATAAAAGCACGTGTTCTAACAAACAAAAAATTCTTATGTTTATATTATTCAATTTTCATGTCTATTGTTTATTTTATGTAAACAAAGTTCAATTCTTTTATATTATATGTTACTGAAAAACCAAATGACGTTTTTTAACCTCATTCATCATTTTTACCACCCACCCAAATACAAAATATGTAACTCAAACCTTTTCATTTCTATATATACATAAAAATATAAAAATTTTACTCTTCGGGGAAAATTTAAATGGAAATTTAGAAAACCACGTGCTTAATTTTGCTCAAAAATTTTCATTGTAACAGGAAAAACTTTTTGAAAATATATATATAGGAAAATAATAATAAAGGAAATGTGATTGTATATAGTCGGAAAATATAATATATGTACGATGATTGGAAAATATTAAGAGCGAGCTGGCGCACATTGTAGAAAATTTTTCAACTGCGTTTGATAACACACTAAAAATGAAAAACGTAGTTTTTCACAAATTTTCAAATTCAAAAAACATTTATCAACTCCAAACTAACAAACACCATGGGAAGACATTAAGGATATCCCAGTTGAAAATAAAAAAAAAAAAGAAGGAAAAATGTGATGCTGGAGGCTCTGATGGATTGGAAAATATTTTTTTTTTTACAGAATTGTTACAATAAAATCCGATACGATAAATCTTTTTAAATGTTCAAAAAAAATATATATTTATATAATGATCACCCCTCTAAAAATAGATTTGACTTTAAATAAAAATTGCTCATATATAATGACAATATATCCTTTTTCTCTTGCGTTGATATAGATTAAAGAAATATTCTTTTATGAGTAAATTCATTTTTGAATCGTTTTTATTTCACTGTAAAAAAATCGAATGTAGAAATTTAAGGAATAATTATTAATGTATAATTCTAGGATGTCATACTATCAAATTCAAGTTAAATCTATAATAATTTAACAGAATTCTGGTTAAGAAAATTAAATAGTCCTTCAATTGAGTATAGAAAATTAACTCCGAAGTATATTGAATTGCGGTGGAAACATTAATGAACCATCTGTACCAAACTATCGAAATAAGTTACTAAATTGTATCTAACTGAAGAGCATTCTAGGAATCGGCTAAAACTCCTAACGACCTGTTATGCTATGGTATATAAAATGCCAAATAGAATTTGGAATTAATATAAATAAGTAGGGAAATTAGATTTTGGTAAAATGTCACTTCTCTGAGGAAAGTTTAGTCAATAAATAAAGTATTGACACACTGGGTGCATAATTACAGCCATTTGAGTTGATAATTAGAATGTTGAACTAAAGTGATGCTTTTTACAAACAAATTACTTCCTTTTCCAAAATAAAGACGATAAGCTTTGATAAAAATTATATATTTCATTAGTAAATAGACCATATTTACCTGCAAACATTTACTGTGTAATACTAACAAAAGTGATAAAAGGTGATTCACCATTATAAAATTTTCCTTCAAAAAGCTGAATTAAAACTTTACACACACACACAAGAAAAATAAAAATAATGCCTGATGGTTTTTTATTGTAAATGTAAAGAATTTTCTTAACAATTGCTTTGTAATTTTCATTCTTTTAAATTCAAAAAAATTATGTTTTATGCTGAACAGAATGCAGAAAAAAGGATTTTTTTTTAAATGAAAATAAAAATATGATTAAGTAAGATATTATTTATAATAATGCATCGTTGTTATGTTGTTATGTAGATGAATAGAGGGATTTTTATTGAAGTTTATTGGTATCAAAAAATGTTTTATATAGTTCATTGATATCAAACAGAGCTGAATTCCATTTTTGTTTTTAATGAAGATAAAAAATTCAGGAAGTTTTTTAATGCTGATGGAATTTTTTTTTTCGTATTTTTAGTACATTTGGTAAGAATTTCAATATGTTGGTATTATGATCGTTTTTTTGTATGCACATGTTCATATTTTACTTGGGAAAAAAATATTTGAAAAAGTATGAAGTAAGACAAAGGGGAAGCAAAAAGCCCTTTTATTTGAGGAAATGATTCAACCATTTTTATTTAAGGCCTTTTTTGATTCTACTTTCACCAGTTTAATGAAATAATTTTAATTTAACGAAAATTGTCTTTACTATCTCATAAGTCTCACAATTTCAGTTCAGGAATAGGAATTCCCACAAACCCCTAGTTATCTCTATATATATAATTTTATTACCTTCTTATAAAAAACGATAAAAAAATGCATATTATTATTATGATATGAAATATTGTCTATAGAGAAAAAAAAAATTCCCTTAAGGACATATACAAATTCAAAATTATGTACGCTAAATGTCATTGTGAAAATGATGTATTACCAGGTGTAATGGGAGCACCTCACATATATGTATATTAAAAATATAATAAATATATTTAATAACACGACGAGAAAAAAATATATTTAAAAATTACAAAAGAAAATTTTATTTTCATTCAATTTTCCTCAAAAAAAAATTTTTTTTGTTATAAAACTTTTGTGCCAGGAAAATTTCACATTTTTGTTCTTTTTTTACATAACAAATCTAAATTGGAAATTAAGAATATAATAAAAATGCATATTGTTGTGGTAGAAATTAATTTGAAAATCTGTGATTTTTCACAAAAAGTTAACAACGACTCTTGACAATTTCCCTTTTTTTTTTTGTTACATAAATTAAAAAATTAAATTTTCATCATTACCATTCGACAAACAAAAAAAAATTATTATACATACATATATATAGAAAATTTAATTGTGGTAATGGAAATTTAAGTTTTAATGTAACCATTTTATAATGGGAAATTCTTTATATTTGTGTTACAAATTTGTTTAAATTAGTTTTTAGAAAGTTTTATGGAAAATTTAAAGTAAATTTTATAGGTGAACTTTGAGAAAATTTGAGTATAGTTTTTGACTTTAGTCAATATGGAGAATATTTAAAATAGCTTAGGGTAATTTACAAAATCTGTTTAATACGGAAATTCATTATAGTTTTGTTTTTATAGTTTTTTGTTTTTTGTTAAATATTTTTAATAATTTATTAAAAAGAATTTATATTTAGACACAGTACAGTATGGATGTATGGATCGAAGAATTTATCATATTCAAGTCAGTACACTTGAGTAAATATATACCTAATCACATTTTCAATTTTCGAAAAACTTTAATTTTGGATGCATAAAAAACTAACTACTGAAAAATAATATCATTTTGAGAGCAAAATATCTGCTTCAGGCAATTTACTGACCAAATTATAACAATGATCTTCCAAATTAATTTGGTAATTTATTAACATTAAAACAAAGAATTTAATTTACAAATTCACTAAAAGATTCCATAATTAACATTTTGTTGAAATTGTATTATAAACTATCTTACATTTTATTTTATCCACTTACAAACTAATTACATCTCCCAAAAACAGAAAAATTTCATCAAAAAATGCCAAAAATATAATTCTAGAAGATCTATTAAAGTAGTGAAATATATATAATTTAATTTTGTCATGTCTCACTACATCAATTAATCAATTTTTCATAGTCAACATAGTCAAGAGAAAACATAAATAAACAAATGTCTCAATTACAAGTTAGAAGTAATAATGGTCACAAGAAAATAATTTATTCTAAGAAAAGAATTTATCATGTTTCTACCAAAATTAAACTTAGAAAAAAACGATTAACATAAAAGATATTAGAAATTAATTTCACTAATTTGTATGCATTGTAAGTTTTTTCAACAAAATTTACTATGTACAAATAAACATATTAGACATCGTATATGTACATTTTTTATATTACCTACATATACTTCCATTTCATCCTTGTCACATTTGCTACAAATGATTTAGCTCAAAAGTTGTGGTATACATGATGAGTTCATAAATTATATCGTTCAACCAAAACTTGATAGTATGAAGATCAATAATAAATACTCTAATAGAAGGCCAAGACACTATATATCATTAGGCCACAAGCAAAAAGTATTTTTGGCTGACTAAAAACTTATAGGTTTTTTTCACTACTCAATTTTGTAGTGATAAAACTCCATAAGTTCGGATGCAATTATAGAAAAGATTTAAATTCGGTTAAAATGCCACCAAATCCTCCTTGAATTCATAAATAATATATTTATATACTTAAAACTTACTTTTTGTGAGTTAATACATTTTGCTTGAAAACCGACTAACAACTAATAAAAGCATCTTCCCCCTACACTAAATAAGTATTACTAATAGTTCTTACTTTTCTAGACAACCAACTAAGAAAACCGAAAAAAATAAACCACGAAAATAGATAAAGAATTTCATACACTGTTTAGACCAAACATGAATTTCCGAAGTGGTTTAACAGCTTTTTTTTTTGTAGGTAAAGTAAAGGTACGAAAAAAAAAACAAAATTACTATTTTTGTTGTACCAATATTTGTACATAGAAAAGTTTGATGACCCACAATATATATTCTTATTTCAATGCTTTCGTGTTTTTTCAGCTCCTTTGCATATATGTATATATGTTCATAAAATTCTGCAATTTATGGTGTACATACTAATAATTCTTTGTGGATCGTCTTTTATGCGATAGCATATTAAGAATTACTTGCAAAAATTTTTTTATGAATTTCGATGGAGAATAAGACTTTAATAATAATTGGCTATCTCCAAGGTATAACAAAAAAAAATTTTTTCGACAACATAAGAACAACCTTTAATTTTTAATGTCTACTCAGCGGTTTTTCTAGTTGTAACAAAATCTTTAAGAAGTTTTAAAGTAAATTGAAGTATACTGGGATTTGAAAACACAACAAACCTAAAAAAAAATTTTTATTATCTTTGAATTACATGAAGACTTTTTAAGTATAATTAATAAATTTTATATACAAAAAAAAATCTTGAAGACTAAATGTGCGTGTTAACAAACAAAAGTAATAAATATATTTATAATCTATATAAATTAAATCTATATGCTCGATAATTTGATAAAAATATTATTCAATGCTTAAAAAAATTTACATTGAAAATTAATTTTTTAATACAAATAATTTACATAATAAAAATCCTTATAGAAGGACCGCACTTCAAATAAATATTTTTATTTGTAGAAATATTTTTATGCTATCATAGGCAAAAAATATTTTTATTTTCGAAATTTAAAACAATGCAAAAAAATATCTTTCGTATATAAATATTTAATTTATTAGATTTCAACATAATTGATTAATGTTTAAATGGAATTTTTTCTATTTGTGTATATATAAATACAAATTAATTTAAATTCTAGACAGGATAACAGAAACATTTTAATTTATATAATTTCAATAAAATTATATAATTTATTAATTGTTATTATTCTAATTTTTCTATGAATATAATCGTATTTTTAGTAATAACAATTAAATATTATAATATAAATTTTAAAATATTTCAATTTTATTAAAAAAAAAATACTATATTATCCTACTAATTTAACTACTTTCAAATTGTTTTATATAATTCTTAAACAAATTTTTATAGGCAATTTTTTATAGCAAAATTTCCAATTTCATTGAAAATTATATAACAAAATTTATTTTGTATGGGATATAAAAGGAATAAATGTCAATATTAGCGTTCCATTTGGTTAAAATTCTGACTTCGAAGTACTTTATTTAAGTACAACTCCTAAATGTATATACGCAAAATTTTCTCATAATAAAGTAAATTATGTAAAAAAAAAAATTCGAGTGGAATATTGTCAGGTGTTTACTTTGAAATTTAGTTTAACTCCTGAATATATACCCAACATTTTATGAAATTACATAAAATATCCCATGGCATACTTTCAGGTGTTTAATTTTAAATTTAGTTTCTCTAATGACCAATAGGTGGACTTCAAAACCAATATACGTATATTATTTACGTCAAAATAGCGAATTTTTATTTTTCATTACGTTGTTAATATTAGTATTTATTCCAACGAATTCAAGATGAACATAACCAAATATTTCTTAATAATTGTTAAGATTTTAAGAATTCCATGAAAAAAATTATTCATTAGTTTACTTTCTTTTGTTTTAAAACTTAATTTTAGTAGCTTAAATTTTAATTATAATAATAATATATAAATATTTACCATATTTTAATCAGCAAAAATCAGGTTATTTTGTTTGGCGCCAAAAAAAAATTCTTTGGAAGAATTTTATTTTTAATATGTCAAATTTTTAATAGATTGTTATATATTTTTACTATATTATTTAATTTAAAAAAACGACACGAATTACTATAGTAAGTCAAAATTTAATGTTTATCACAATTTACTATTGCAAAACAAAATTTAACATTTATATAATTTAAATTTATTTAAAACAAAACACAATCACCACGATTATTTATCACTTTACAATTTTAAAGTCGGGCTATCCTGTCAAAATCAAAAACTACCCAGTGCGATTTTTGACGTGGTTTTTACGTAAAAAATACGTTTATGTTTCACGTTGAACGCACGTTAAAAGTCCGTCAAATGCCCATATAAAATTTTCAACGATGTCCGCAAATTTCAGTACATTTTTAAATTTTCAACGTGCTTATTTGACGTCAAAAGAACGTTTAACACTAGACGTTAAATTTACGTGGATCATTCAACGAACTAATAAATTTTTTTTTATTGCGAATTTTGTACTTCTGAAAATTGATTTTAAAATAAAATAACACCAAATTCTAATTCGCAATAATATATTTATTTATTTATCACGTTTTTTATATAATACTATAACTTAAGAAAATAAAATATAATTAAAAAAGTTAATAAAAATTACAGTCTTTAAATCCATTTAGACTGACGATTTTACTTCGAGAAAGTATAGAAAAAAAAAAATTAATTAGAGTTAATTGTCGCCTTTATAACTCTTTGAAAACGCCTATGCCGAGCAGCCAGCATTTGGGCTCTAATTGATGTGGCATATCCTTTTTTGCAATTATATTGCCGACCTAACCAAGCACCTGCAAATTAAAAAAAAAATTAAAATTAGGTTGCTATCAAATATTGGAAAAAGTTACCTTTTGCCTTTTGGATAATTTAGGCATTTTTTATAATATAAATTAAACGGAGCACCACACTCAAAAAATTATTTAAAAAATATAACAAAAAATTAACTTCGCAATTTAACTATTTTCAACAAAGAACAAAAACAAACTAAACGAAATGCCTTAATATTCAATTTGACAAAGAATTTTGTAAAAACAGTACACAGAAACTCGTCATCGTCAAATTATCAATGTTCATTTGACGTGAAATAAGCAAGTCAAAACTACGTTGAACATTTTACGTAAAAAGTTTTTTCGCTGGGTATGGTCACTCTATTACAAAGTATAGCAAAATATCATTATAAACATCATAAAAGCGATTTTTTGTCGCATTTAATAAATTTGTTGCTATTCAACCGCAACACAATGGCAAATATATTTTTGGACGGACACATTAACTGTACATTATGAATATTTAGGTCAATTTTTAATTGTAATAGAATGGTTGGTTAGCATATTCGGCTTTTAACAATAGACTTACAACTGAAAATGATTATTTTTACTCATATTTCTATCATTTTTTAATAAACCCAAGAAAAAAATCTTTGCAATTCGCTCATATTATACTCTAGTGTCTAGTCTAGTACATGCACTACAAATGATTTTGTTGCTCTGTTGCTTATAATATTTTTTACTGACATTGGCACTACTGTTTTTTTTGACAACCCCTTTGCCAAATGCCAATTTTGTCTCAGTTTTCAATTTTTTTAACCACAAGCGATTTTCCAAAAATAAAAAATCGCGATAATTAGGGCAAATTAAAAACTACAACTTGATTTTAATCTAATGTAAAAAGACAATTACGAATTTCTATACTTGAAACTTTCCAAATTACAAAAACTACAGTTAATTAGAAAGAAATAATGAAATTTTCAATAGAAATTATCAAAAAAGGAAAATAAAAAATTTTTTTTTTTTATTCAAATGTCAATCAATATCAAACAAAATATAATTTTCATAAAAATACTCAATAATTTAATATAAAAACAATAGGAAAGAACTAAAAAAAATTGTAATTTATTTTAAATTAATAAACAAAATTAAATTTTCGGTAAGTTTTCATTTTTTTATGTGAAATTAATTGCACACAAAAAAAAATTCTTTTTTGCTAATGTGGTCTTTACGAAAAAAAAAATTTTGTAAAAAAAATGAAGTTTTTGTTTATATTTTCCTTTAATTTACGGCCAACTTAATTGACATTTGTACGTCTACCAATCTCTGCACATATGTAAAAAATTAACTAAAAAAATACAGCCGCTTTTCTCAAAAAATTAAATTTCTTTTATTGGACTACATGAATGAAAAATTAAAGTTTATATAAAAATAATAATTTTTCCGGGAAATTTCACATATATAGAAAAGAAAAAGTCTTTTATTCTCTTGCGTTTACATTTTTTCCTACATAAAATTTTATAAAAATAATAAACAAAAGAATATTATTAATTTTTTTTTACACATTTTAATTTTACTTTTATTGATAAAATTTTTGTGTGTGGTGTTTTCCATTCTTTCACAAGATAGTAAAGAAAATTTTACAAAATGTGGAAAATAATTTTTTTTAGAAACATTTTGTAAATTAATAATTTTTTTTAATGAAAAATCGAATTAATTAAAAAAATATAAAATAGGATTTTGTAATATGATGAGAAATATAATATATAATATTTAAATTAAATGACCTGACCTCTCTTAATTGTATAATTTTTAAATATACATATCGTAATAGATATATATTATATATGTACATAAATATAGAAAGAAAAATAATGTGATAAAAAACGCAATCCTATTTTTAAATTACAAAAATAAAAAATATTTAAATGATTAGACAAAAAAAATTGTGGTTGTTTGTTGGTTCCTTGTTTTGTGCGATTATCGTAATTTTTAAAAACTCATTAAATTAAATAAATAATATAATTAATATAATTTTTTTTCCCCTTTTTATTTTACAGATTGTTTTTTTATCATCAAAAATAAAAATAAAAACGAAAATCAATTAATTTTTAAGTTTAAAGGAAAGAAAAAATAAAATCAAAATAAAAAAACAATAACATTATTTATTTAGAAAAGTTTTTCCTAATTTATTAATATATAAGAGTGGAAAAACAAATAAAAATAAAAGTCAAACACTTCAACATAGAAGAAACAAAAAGAATTTTCAATTCGTTACTGTTTTTTTTCTTCTTAGTTTCCTAGTTTTTCTGTGGGAAATACAGAAAGAAAGAAAGAAAAAAAAAAAAACAAATAAAAATATTTATATAATTTAATTTTTTTTTATTAATTTTAAAATATAAAAATTTAGTTTAATTTTTGTTTTTAAAATATTTGGGATAATTGAAAAGTGGAGAAAAATACGTTAAAAGAATGATGAATAATTTAAAGGGATCTGCTCCCAAAAAAGAAGGGAAAATGCGTATAAGAGCATTTCCGGTAAGTTTTATTATATTTATAGTAAATAATTTTTGAAATTCTTTTATAGATTCTCGTTTTGATATAGATAGAGATTATATATATTGGAATTTTTTGAATATGGAAATATAAGACTTAAAAATATAGCTACAGCTTAATCACCTGTTATTATAAAAAAGTTGAAAATATTACAGTTTGGTTGTCCATCCTAGATTAAACTTAACCGGTTATTGGAGAAATGTCGATACATACTTTAAACTTTGATACAAATTGAAATTAATTGATATTAATATTTATCTATTATAAAATATTTATCTATTATAAGATTTCGCCAAGGATAACGTGTCCTTTTACAAATAAAAACCGGTTTTGTTAAAATTCCTAAATTGCTACACTTAAAAAAATCTATTTAATGGTGAAAATTTTATAAAAAAAGTCAACTAGTATGTAATTTTTCATATTGGTTATGAGATCCGAAACGATTTTGAAATAATTTCCACGATTCTCTCTAAATTTACTATTGGATCAAATGCTGAGCGTAGAATCACCTCTAAATAATCAACTTACTAAATGCATTCTATTTGTAAACTAACGGTTATATCCAAAATATAATTTCATTAATTTAAATTCATTTATTAATTAAACTTTTTAAAAGACATTATAATTTTTTTTCTATCCATCAATATTACTTTGATTATTGTGTACAAAATCAAAAACAAAATACAAAATAAAAACAAAATAAAAAAAAAAAAACCAAAATAAATTCAAATTTTTATAACTTATTCACAATTTTAACTTATAATTTTTCTTCCATATTTACGTAAATTTATTATTTATATTTCTAATTTATATAAATATTCAAAAAACAAATAGCTTTTTTTTTTTTTTTTAATAATTATATTATGACATTTTATACAATTTTAAAGAAAAATTATTTTGAAAAGGTATTTCTAACTCAGTTTTTCTAAATATACATTTTAAAAATAATTCAAAATTATTTTTCTATATAAACAAAAAAAAAACTTTCCTATAATTTTATAAAATCAAAAAAATCAAAGTTTGCGATTAAAAATAAAAAAATAATTTTTTTTTATATAATTTAACTTTCAAAACTCGGAAAAAAAACTGCTTGAAAAAAAATAACTCTTTCTTTTAAATTATTAGTGATTTGTCAATTATTTTGCTTTTTTTTTTGCGAATAATTTTTTGTATATAATATATTTTTTTTTATATATATTCTTCAATTTACGTGTTACACAAAAAAAAAACCAACAAAAAAAAGAAACAATTTTCCATATAAAATCTTCTAATTTTAGGAGGATTCGGGAAATTAAATCATAATAAATTTTTTTTTTAAAAAAAATTTTTGCCATCAAATCTCCTCCTAAATAAATAACTGAGAAAAACTTTTTTTTTTGTTTTTAAAAAAAATAAATAAATATAAATATAATCAACACTGAGAGAAAGAAAAACCAGAAAAACTATTTTTAAAAAAATAAAAAACTAAACCAATATTTGAAACTTTAATTTTGGGCTTTTTCTTCCCTTTTTAAATCATATTTTTAATGGAAACATGATATTATATTTAAATCAGAAGATTTTTCATCTGACAAAGTTTAGTAGTAGTCGTAAGAAATTTATCGAAATTATTTGTGTATAAAAAAAAAATTAAAATAATAAAAAAACAAAAACAAAAAAAAAAAAAAACAAATTTAAATAAAAACCTAAAAACAAAAAACAAAAAGAAAAAAAATTACAAAGAGAAAAAAAAATAAATAAAAATCACATAAAAAATTATGTCAAGACAAAATTCATTTGATCATATCCGTGGTCGAACAAATAACCGGCAACGATTGCGAAATGCTGTAATGGCATCAGCATTACAAATACCACCACCACCACCATCAAATCATCTTTATAGTAATAGTTTTCATCATAGCAATAATAATAATAATAGTAATTTAAATCTACAATCTTCAACAACAGGACAAACAAATCAAAATCGTGAATTACAAAATAAAATTCAAGAAGTTTATGAACGTTATCCACTTTGGGTACCAGACTACAAAAGTCTCGAAGTTATTGTAAAGACAAAAAAAAATTATTCCATAATATATTTATAATTTAATTTAATTTTTTTTAAATATATTCTACAAATTAAAAAATTTTTTATTTATTTATTTTTTTCTTTCTTATGGATTTCAGACTTCAATGGATGAAAAATATGTTGAAACAATATGGTCATCACTTAAAAATGCTATACAAGAAATACAGAAAAAAAATAATTCTGGTTTATCATTTGAAGAATTATACCGGAATGCATATACAATGGTATTACATAAACATGGTAATCGTTTATATGTTGGACTAAGAGAAGTTGTTACTGAACATTTAGTTATAAAAGTTCGACATGATGTTATGGAATTTTTACATAATAATTTTTTACCAAAATTAAATCAAGCTTGGAATGATCATCAAACATCAATGGTTATGATTAGGGATATATTAATGTATATGGATCGTGTATATGTTCAACAAAATGAAGTTGAAAATGTTTATAATTTGGGTTTAATTATATTTAAAGAACAGGTAAATATATTTTTTTTTAAATTCATATTTTATTAAATTAATATTTAAAAATCATCGGAAAATTAATTATTATTGCTAAAAGAGAAAAAATTATTATTGTCACGATAAAATTTGTTTCTCAGTACGACCAAGTACGTACTCAGGACGACAAAGTTATGTGTTCAGCCCGGCAAAATATGTACTCAGCAATACGAAAAACTTAATTCAGCACGAAAAAATTTAAAAACTTTTCGCACAAAGAATTAATACGATAAAATACCTATTCCGATAAAATAATGACGACAATTTTCCACAATTCCATTTGAAGTCATAATTTCCTACACTTTTCTACACTCTCCATATAAAAGGTGTACACTGTGTAAAAAGTATATTGATCAAAATAAATTGGCCTTTACTAGATGATCTACAAATTATTAATTTTAAAATTTTTAATTTTTAAACCGAAAAACATGTATTTTATTGTTGGTTGATGATGATTTAGTCTTATCAATATAATTAGATTATGTTTTATGCCACAATAAAGTGATATTTTCTGTTTTCATTAATATTAATTTTACAATTCTACTTTTTTTTTTTGGTTTTTTTTTAGATTGTTAGACATCGGCCAATACAAGAACATTTACGTGAAACATTATTAGGTATGGTAATGGCCGAACGTAATGGCGAAGTTATAAATCATTTAGCAATTAAAAATGCCTGCCAAATGTTAATGTCATTAGGTATTAATACTAGATCTGTATATGAAGAAGATTTTGAACGTCCATTTTTGACACAATCAGCATCATTCTATAAAATTGAATCACAAAAATTTTTATCTGAAAATAATGCTAGTGTTTATATTAAAAAAGTTGAAGTAAGTGTTTTGTTTTAAACAATATAATCAAAATATAATTTATACAATAATATCTTCTATATATATATATATATATTTTAGTCTCGAATTCAAGAAGAATCGGCACGTGCTGCTCTCTATTTGGATAAAGATACTGAACCACGTATTGTTAAAGTTGTTGAAGATGAATTAATTAAAAAACATATGCGTTCAATAGTTGAAATGGAAAATTCTGGTGTTGTTTATATGATTAAAAATTCTAAAACAGATGATTTAGCTTGTATGTATAAATTATTTTCACGTTTAAAAGAAGATGGTTTGAAAACAATTAGCGATGCATTATCATCATATTTACGTGAACAGGGTAAATTATTAGTTAAAGAAGAAGAAAATGGAACAAATCCAATAACATTTGTACAAAATTTACTTGATTTAAAAGATCGTTTTGATCATTTCTTACATCATTCATTTAATAATGATAGAATATTTAAAAATATGATATCATCAGATTTTGAACATTTCTTAAATTTAAACAATAAATCACCAGAATATTTATCATTATTTATTGATGATAAATTAAAGAAAGGCGGAAAAGGGGTAATTATTATTATTAAATTATATTTAATGAAAAAAAAAAATTTCAAAAAAAGAAAAACTTTTTTTAATTTTTTTAATTTTTCTTTATTTTTTTTTATTTTAATATAAAAATCAAATTGACAGTCGTCTATGCATGATTTTCTTGAATACTATGAAAATAATAACACAAATTTGGTATAATAAGAAGAATTAATATAAAAAATTTTATTGTTGCGTTTTTATTTTTCGTTCTTTTAATTTTATTTTTTTTTTTATTAGTTCTGAGTTTTTGAAATTTTTTTTAATTTTGTACTTTTTTGTTTGTAAATTTTGCTGTTTTTTATTTTAATTTTTTTTTTTTTAAATATATTTGAAAATAATATTAATGGAAAATATTTAAATTTGTTTATTTTTAGATGTCGGAACAAGAAATTGAAATAATATTAGATAAAACAATGGTACTTTTCCGATTTTTATTAGAGAAAGATGTATTCGAACGTTATTATAAATCACATTTGGCAAAACGTTTACTGCTCAACAAATCGGTCTCAGATGATTTTGAAAAAAATATGATTTCAAAATTAAAGGTAGATATTAAAAAAAAGGTCCTATTTTTAGAAATCCAATTTCTTGGACTTACTTTTTGAAAATTGTTAACTTACTTTTTGAAAATTGTATAGAAAGTTATTGGAAGTGGAGAGAATTCTTAATATCAATTAATTACATTTTTTTTTAATATTGTAGACTGAATGTGGATGTCAATTTACCTCAAAATTAGAAGGAATGTTTAAAGATATGTCAGTATCGAATACAATTATGGATGAATTTAAAATTTATACAGCTACACATAAATTGGCATTATCTGGTGTTGAATTAACGGTTAGAATATTAACAACTGGATTTTGGCCAACACAAGTAAATAAAATCATTTTAAATTTGAATGAAATGTAATTTATTATATTATTAATTTTATTTTAGTCGGCTACACCGAATTCTAATATACCAATAGCACCGCGAACAGCTTTTGAAACATTTAAGAAATTTTATTTAGATAAACATTCGGGTCGACAATTAACACTACAACCACAAATGGGTAAGAAATTTTATTTTACTAAAACATATCAACATTCAATATTCAAATATTTATGATAATATAATTTATTTCTGTTTTGGTTTTATTAGGTACGGCTTATATAAATGCTGTATTTTATGGATCAAAATCAGAATTAGATAAAGAAAATAATGGTCCAAGTTCATCAAGTATGTCGACAAATAATACAAATGGTGGACCAACAACAACTAGAAAACATGTATTACAAGTTTCCACTTATCAAGTAAGGATCTTATTTATAATTATTTTTGTATTAAAATTCGTTTGTGTAATGCCATTTAATTCTTGTCATTTTAGATGTGTGTTTTAATGTTATTTAATACACGAGAACGTTTATCATATGAAGAAATACAACAAGAAACTGATATACCAGAACGTGAATTAATTAGAGCCTTACAATCATTATCAATGGGTAAACCAGCACAGAGATTACTAGTTCGTAATCAAAAAACAAAAGATATTGAACCAACAAATGAATTTCATGTTAATAATGCATTCATTTCGAAATTCCATAGGTGAGATTATTAATATTATTTATATTCTAGTCTACAGAAATCCAAGTAGTAATATACTACATTCTCAAATATGCTAACCCATAAAAAAAACATGGTTAAGATGATTTGTGGATAGTTTCATTAATAAATTTCGTTAATTTCCCAATGGGGCCCATTATTAAACTTTTGGGAAATGAATGAAATTATTATTTAGGGGGAAACTGTTAATCAATCTATCTGGAAATTATTTGAAATAGTTTTTACATAGATTTTGAATAGTCAATTAATTAATTATACATATTATAATATTATATTTTCTTCAGGTTTTTGTTATATGAAGAACATTTTATTTTCCACAATTATTATTTTAAAATAATTATTCTTATACATATATATACAGAGTGAAAATTCAAACAGTTGCTGCTAAAGGTGAATCTGAGCCCGAACGAAGGGAGACACGTGGTAAAGTTGATGATGATCGTAAACATGAAATTGAAGCAGCAATTGTTAGAATAATGAAATCAAGAAAACGAATGACGGTAACAACTAAAATTTATATAAAATCTGAAATTAAATTTTTTTAATTTACTTTTATTTTTATTTTTTTATTTTTTAGCATAATCTTCTTGTATCTGATGTAACATCACAATTAAAATCACGATTTTTACCATCGCCTGTATTTATTAAAAAACGAATAGAAGGTCTTATTGAAAGAGAATATTTAGCGAGAACGCCCGAAGATCGTAAAGTTTATGTTTATTTGGCATAAGTTTACTAAATAAAAACAAAAATCTTTTTAAACACGAAACAACTAATAAAAAATTATAAATAATTATTTTTGTTTTTCCAATCAACATAAAAGCCTGGGGTAGCAATATAAAAAATATATATTTAATTAATCAACAAAAAATAATGGGAAAAAAATTGAGAAAATTATCAAAAAAAATATGTTTTCGATAATTTCTCTTCTGTTTTTTTTTTTCTTCAAATAATAAAACTAATAAAATGAAAATTATAAATCCGAGAGTGTGCGCCGCAAATCATATTAATAATCGAAAGTAAAATCTCTGATCGTTGGTATAAAAGGCAAAAATAAAAAAAACACAAATTTTTATTTAGATCCTAAAAAAGAAAATACACGACGCTGCCTTGGAAAATTGTATAAGAAAAATTCGATCAATACTGAAAAATAATAATAAAAAAAAAAATTGTGCATATTTTAATTTTTTTCTTTAACTATAAAAAAAAATCGATATTTAATTTTTCATAATTTTTCTGTTTTTAATTTAAAAAAAAAAATTTATAATATAGAAAAATTTAAAAACTTTTTTTTTCCATTTTTCATTTTTTTTTTTTGTTTAGAAATATGAGATCGTATTTTAATTTTAAGTGTCGTGGCTAATTAAAAAAAAAAAGAGAGAATTGTTGGTGAATAATAAATAATAAATAAATAAATAAAATAAAATAAAGAAAATTCAAATTTGTATATTTTGCTCTAGAAATAATAAAAGAAAAAACTATGGTGAATAATTTTTTTTGTTTGTTTTGAAAATAAGAAATCATTTAAGCTAGAAATTATATATTATAAAAAGAAAAAGAAAAAAAAAATAATAATAAAAAAAATAAATTTAAATAAAATATTGTAACACAATTTTAATTGAATTTAAATTATCCTCGGATATTAATGTTTTCCATTTTTTCTAAAATTAAAAACACTTTTAATCATTTTTGATTTTTTTTTTTTTTTTTGCTTTTAATAAATATATTTAAATTTTTTCATGATTTTATCTCGGATGTTTAGATAAGATTGGAAAATATTTTGATTGTATCATTTGTGTTTTGTAGCAGAAAGATGGATTCGAAGCTGAGTCTCGGACAAATAGTGGTATTATCAAACGATTTTTCAATTTTTTTTGTTTAAACATTCCAGTTTAAGAATAAGATTAACAAAAACGAATATTTACTGCTTACATATATAAATTTTACTGGTATATAATGATATAGATAGAGAGCGTTTTCGTTAACATCAAATGATCGCAGTACAGGTACTGCAATGTATTAATTCTTTTTACTAGTATTTTGACTATCGAGACAGTGAAAAATCGACAAATTTAGCTTGACCAATGCTCCTACTGTCAACTGCTTGCTGTCTCGTTCATTAAACTACCATAAAAAACGAATAAAAACATGTTGCAGTACATACTACGATCATTTGACGGTTAACGAAAGCGGCCAGATATAACAATTTATTGTAAATGTGTGAAAGGTTAAAAATAATATATACCCCAGTCTTCAAATAATGATCAGACTAAATTAATATTGGTAAAATGATCAGCAGTAAATTTTTGTATATATGTAAATCTAATACCCTAAGTGTACTTTACACGTTCAAAATATTTTCTCCAACCCATCTTCAAAGAAAGATGGAAAATAACTAAAAAAATTGGTTATTTTAATATTTATCTTTCACTAAGAAAGTTTTTTTGGTTCATTTTGTGATTCAAAAACTTTTACTATAGCGCTAGGGGGACTGGAAAAATATTTATGTTTATTGTTTTTATTTTAAAATATTTTAAGGAAAATAATAACAAATTTTCAAATAAAAAAATAGTTTTTTTTTTATTATGAATAAAAAATTAGTTAAAATAATTTGAGATATTAAAAATTTATTATTATAAATATTAAAAAATAAAAATTCATTTAGTTCTTATTTACTCGGTCGATAATTTATTATTATATAAGATTTTCTTTTAATTTTTTATTAAAAACCATTTATTATCTAAATTATATTTAAAGAAAAAAGAAATATATAAGAATTTTTTATAATTTAAAATAAAAATATATATTTTAAAAAACAACATATTTTTTATGTTTGTACAAGGTTTCGATACAACACGGTACACATTACTTTGATTTATTATACCAACTATTTTCGTTTAAGATAAGATATAAGAATGTTGTAACTGCAAAAATAATTTGTTGACGTTTTTCATTTCATAAACTTATAGTAATTTAAAAAAAAAGAGTTCCCTTTGATTGCTTTCGGAATTAGTTCGTACCTGCAGAGTACCATAATGTACGGTGTACCTAGTGAGGTGAGATGAGAGTTGGAACTTAATGGACTGCTTAACATGATTTGCTGATGGCCCCTAATAAATTTTGTCTGAATATGAATTAGATATCCAAAAAAGTATATAATTGTAACATATAGGATGTGTAAAATATAATTTATATATTTAACCCCACAATCACAATAACCTATGCGTCGCCGAGTTCTCTTATTCGCAACGATATCCGCATATAAGGACGCAGCGTAATGTACCCAATTAGCACTTTAGACCCTTTCAATTTACTTGTTAAATATCACATTAGCATAAAGCCAAATTATTTTTAAATTTTCATTACAATTATTGTAAATGAATAATCAAGTTAATTACATTTTTTAATATATAAACGTTATTTATAGATTATGCCAAATTTTCTTATTATGAATAATAAAGGCAATTATACATAATCTATGATTTTTTTTTATGAAAATATTTATTAACAAATATTTATTTAAATTTTAAATTATTTTTTTATAAATTATTAATACAAGATAACAGGTAAATAAACTTTCGAAACAAAATTATTACTGTTAAATTATTCAAAAAATGTAATTTTTATTTCAGTTAAATTTAAATTTTTGAACTGTTTTACAGTTTTAACATACCCCAATTATTGTTTAAACAAAATTTATACTCTAATCTAGTAACAAATAATTTTTTTAAAGTCATATATACAAATGCCACGTTTTTTTTTGTTTTGTTTTTGTTTATTTGTCTCTCGTTTTTGTGCCAATCCTCAAATAACTTTTATTTTATAATATTTTTCTCAATTTCAATAACAAAAAGTTTTACTTAAAAAAAAAGAAAGAAATAAGTTTATTTATTTATTATCTTTGTCCTTCTCTTTTGTTGTTGCCCTCTTCTAAAAATTTAATTAAAATAAATTTTCCTTCTCATAGTTTCAACAAATTCTCAATGCAAAGCAAATTATGTTATGGATTGA
The DNA here is from genome assembly GCA_949752835.1 of Empis stercorea. Taxonomy (NCBI): domain Eukaryota; kingdom Metazoa; phylum Arthropoda; class Insecta; order Diptera; family Empididae; genus Empis; species Empis stercorea. The sequence continues at coordinate 51,711,242 of OX457089.1, forward strand.
TGGTGTAGTTGTTTTTTTGCGACGTAACAACTAACAACGAAAACAAAAATAAAATTGTGCAATTTTTGCAAACCGGGGGAAAATTTAATTTTTAATATTTTGTGCATCAAAAAAGAAAATCCATAATATATTTTTATTTTTACATGTTTAATTAAGTGGTGAATATTTTCTATTTTAAAAATTTCGAGAAAATAAAAATGTGTGACAAATATATAAATAAAATTGAAAATAATAATGAATGTGAAGGTATGATATCAACGTCCTCGGACAATCGAATAACATATATTATTGATGAATTAAATAGTATATTTCAAGAACGTTTATCAGATATAGAATGTTGTAAACCAAATAGCGATTGCAATGAGGTAATTTATTATATTATATTTTAACTATTTTGCTATTATTTAAATTAATTTCTGTGATAAAAATTGGAAATATTTCAATTTTGGGTTTGTTTAGAGTTTGTTATCACGGTTAATCAGCTGAATATGAAAAATATATTAGTGAAGAGTTTGTTGACATTATAAATGTTTAATTTCGAGTGTATGCAATATATTATATTACATGGACGCTGTTATTCAGCTATCAATTTCTTAGAATCGGCTATTAGTATGAGTATCAGTGTTTTGAGATTTTCATCTATACTGAAATTAAGCTAATTGAGCTCAGTGTGTTTTGAAACTATTTTTTTTTGCCAAAATGAGATATTAAAAATTATAAGTTACAAAAAAAAATTTAAAATATCAACTCTATTTCAATTAACTGCAAAAAAAATCTATTGATTTAGCTCAAAATTATAAAAGCAACAGACAGTACGACAGACTTGAAAATTTTATTTGAATTTTTGAATATATTAAATTCTTCAAAATATTAAAATGGAAAGCAATATTTATAAAATATCTCAATAACAAAATTGGAAAGTATTATAAATAATACATATACATTAAACATATTCTAAGCTTCCAATTCAACTTCAACGTTTTTGTCCGGCGCCATAAAAATAATGTAATGGTGCTTTAACCCAAAGGGAAATGGAAGGCTTCCCCCATGCATTGTGGAAGCCTTCGTCGGAAACTATGGAGGTACATATTATGAACGCCGTTTCCTTCATTGTTTTCGTTTTTCATGTTAGGTTCCGCAAAAGTGGCAAAAGTAAGCAATAGCTTCATATTTTGCTTCGTGCACTGAATTGGAAGTTGGAAGTCATATGTAATATATATGAATATGGCATATATATATATATATATATATATATATATATATATATATGTATGTATATGCCGTCCATTTCAGCACTTCAGCAATACAGAAATTTTATTTCAAAATTTAAAGATTTACTTAATTTTTAATTTTTTTGTTTTGTTTTTTTTTTTTTTTTAGCTTAAATCACTTACATATAAAGAATGGAATGAAATGTTAATGGATATGATAAAAAATATGATTGATGCATTTAGTGATTTAGAAAATGAAGCTACACGACGGATATCATTATTAGAACGGAAACTAAACTATGATAAATCACATAATAATATTAAAAATGAATCAATAATATCAACGAAAAATAATTTATCAATGGAAAATAATAATATAAATGAGAGTACAGATGTACAAGATTTAAAACTAACAATATCACATTTAAAAACAGATATTGATAGTTTATTAGAAGTAATTCGAAGAGCTGTTGATGATAATAAATGGTCTACAGGTGGATTACAATTTTATTCAATTATTAAAGAAGATATATTTACGAAAATTGGTATGGCAGATGAAGATGTTTGGGCTGAGAAAATTGAAAAGGTAATTAATTATAATAAAATTAAGTTTTTTAAATCTTAATTCTTTTTGTTTTTTTTTTAGATAAAAATCCTAAATTCAAAACTTTTATGTGCACTACAGTAATTATATTATTTTTCTAATGGGAATAAGTTCAACTAAAAACATTTTTCTATTTTTTTTTAAAAATATATATAGGGAAGTAAAAAGATTAGATTCTGAAAAACATGTCCTAAAAACAGAAATTTGTAGAAAAGATGTATTAATTGCGCAATTAGAAGCTAAAATTGTCAAATTAGAAAATGAAGAAAAACCATGTACATGTCTAATGGGTAAATTTAGTAATTCATCAGATACATCAAGTCAAGATGATAATTTCAAGAAATTAATAAGTGAATTAAGATCATGTTTAGTTGAGAAGGAAGTACAATTGGCTAACAAATCAAAAGAAAATGTAAAAATAAAATATAATTAATTATATAAAAAAATTAAAAAATATATTTAGATTGAACTAAAGAATTTTTCAGTTGAGGATTATGAGCAACAACTGGGATGATATTTTATTTATGTACAATATTTATTCGGGTTATTAAATCGGGACTCATGAACCCCGACTGAAAATTCTTTCCTTTCTTTGTTAATTGTAATTAATTTACAATTTTTTGATGTAGTTAAATCAGTCAATTTTAATCGAACTTTTATCGATTCATGTCCTATCAGTCATCATCTATATTCAATAATTAATTATTTCCCTTAATTATCACATAAAAAGATTTTTTTAATTTAATTGTTTTTTTTTTTTTTTAATTATAATTTTAGGATTCCTTACTGGGTGAAATAAAATATCTTAGAACAAATGTTACAGATAGAGAAAAGGTTAGTAATAATCATAAATTATTAAAAGGAATTTGTAGAAATACAGGAATTTTACGTAATTCAGGGAATTATGAGGGAAGAAAATTACCGGAAAAACGTGTTTGTTTTTGGTAAAGAAAAATAAAATTGTGTAAAAAAAAACCATGTTATACAAAATATTATTTTTATATAATTTATTTCGTTTCAAAATTCCTAAAATAATTAAATATAAATCTTAGAAGACAAAATATATATAATAATAAATACATTTAAATTTAATAATTTTGTGTTAATTTATATAATAACTTTTTTTAATAATACACATGTATAAGAGTAGTTCGTTCCTATACGAAAATTAATTAAGCACAAAATAATTAATATAAGGCAAAAATTTAGGTAATTATAAGCATGAAATCACTTGCATTTGAAGTTGCTGATAAACATGATCAACTTCAACAATTAAAATCACAATTATTTACATTGGAAGATGAATTACAACAAGCACATAAAAAAATTCAATTTAAGGATAATGTTATTAAAGATTTACGAAAGGATTGTAAAAAGGTATCATCAAAAAATTATATTTTTTCTATTTTTCCCATTATCTTAAGAAACTTAGAAAAAATTGTGATTGTAAGTTTTTGGGATAAAGGCTCTAAAAACTACTTTGGAATACTAACACGAAAAATTTTGTATAGAAAGTTTGATATTGTCAACCAAATAAAATTTTTTTTTTTTTTAATAACAAATTAAGAAAAATAATAAAATTATTACTAATAATTAAATTAAACTTCTCTTTTTTTTGGTATTTATAATGAAAATATTAAAAGCAATTCTGTTTTTGTAGTATTTTAAATTCTAAAAATATTTAAATATTGTATTGTAAATTGTAGATAAATTGTCAACAAATGTAAAATAATTTCCAAAAACTAATTACATATACGAGTAGGAAAATTACTTATTAAATATAATCCTAGTAGACTAATAAACTTTATTCATCAAAAATTGTCAATAAAATATAATTTTTGTATATATATATTTCCTTTTTAAAAACTACTTATGTAAATATAAATATTTATATTATAATTAATTATAAATTAAAAAAAAATAAAAATTTAAAAAAAAATAATAATAATTTCCAGTATACTTCGTGTGTGGAATCGTGTTCAACAGATCGATCAATACCAACATATCAATCAGTAGATAATTCAACATTTTCAAATTGTTATTCACCAGATTTAAACGAAAAACGTAGAAATATGAATTTTAAAGGATTGAATAATGTTGATAGTAATAATTTATTAAAACATTGTGAACAAATGGGTGATATGAATTTAAATGTACTAGTAAATTTTAATACTATTAATACTTTATTATAATATATTTTATATATTTTTTTTTATTTCATATTAATAAAGGATATTGAAATTGAACTTGAAAAAAGTAAACATCGGTAATAATTTTGTCAATTTATAAAATATAATATTATATATGTATTTCTTTCCCAGTAGTTATAGTGCTCAAGAAGCATGTTATATGAAAGTTTTAGGTATTGAATTAGAAGATTTATTAGAGAGTCAAAAAGAATTTAATTCCGAACAATTTACACAGTTTAACTTAATATATAAAAATATTAAGGATAATTGTAGTAAAATGGTAAATTAATAATTTTCATTAATTTTAAATTTTTAATTATATGTATATATTATTTTTTTTTGTAGATACATGATTTAGTTATTGCAAATGCTAAATTAAATTATGTACGTAAACAATTAATGATGATAGCTGAATTAGAAGTACCAACATCATGTGATTCAGATCCTGGTTATATGTCATTAGAAGAAAAAGAACCAGAAGAAAGTATGATATCAACGGTTTGTGATAAAATTAGTAATTTACAAAATGAAAATAAATGTTTACGAAATGAAATATGTAAATTACAATTAGATGTACAAAGTAATTATATAAAAGTTTTGATAATAATTTATTTTTTTCTATTAAATAAAATTTTGTGTTTTTTTATTTGAAGGTGCAACATCAAATGTTACACAAAAAATAGCAATTATTGAAAAAAATGGAAAATTATTAAAGGATGTAGCAAGTTGTTTATCTAGTATTGTAAGTTTTATATTTGTTATTAAGTTTTTTTTCCGTAGTAATTAATAATTAAACAATTTATCGATTTAACCATATTTCCTTTTCATAGTAAATTATTTTCATTAATTATAGTTTTGATTTATTACTTTTTCAAATTATTAACTACATTTTGAATAATTTAATTTATACATATCTATAAAATTATTTCCATCACTGTAGTATAAATTTTCCTGATTATAAATATTTCGAAAAAAAATAATGTAAACATAAATTTATAAAGTAAAATATTGTTTGACACACTAAATCAATGGGAAAATTAGTATAAAAATCTTAAAAAAAAATTAAATTTTCGGTTGTAATATTATAAATAGATACAAAACAAAAAATTATATATACAAAAGTGCATTTTTTTAGTCCCCCCTCCAGTAAATATTTTTAGATCTAAAGAAGTTTTTAAAATCAATTTTTTTTTTTAAATATTATTTCTCCAGAAAAAAAAATTCTTTGGGTCATTCAGTTTCAGTCTGATTATACAAATAATATGTACAATTATATATTTTATTAATTTTCCTTAATTTCTATTTATTTTCTAGTGTGGAAAAAGTATTTCATTTGAAACTTTATTATTAGATGATTTATCTTTAATATCATCTGATTGTCATCGTAATCGTAGTGGTATAAATGATAATAATTATATATCAATGCATGATAATCCTATTTGTGCAGCTATTATGGATTTAGAAAAGGAAATTAATCAACGTAATAATACAATAGAAGAAATGAAAAAAGTTACAGATGCTATGGAAAAAGAATTAAATTGTAGTAATACAAAAATATCAATATTAGAAAGTGAAACATCATATAAAGAGAAAACGGTAAGTTAATTTATTTATTTATTTTTCTTGTTGGAAAATTTATAAAATTGTTTGTCATTATTTTTTGAAAATTATGTAAGACAAAAAAAAAAAAAATACATTTTTATAAATTTCCTTTCTTAGAATTTTGTACATATAAATTCCCTATAATTCATAATGATTGGTTAAAGTTTTTAAATTTTCAGATATCTGAATTAGAAGATATAAATAATTATCAAAAAAAATCAATACAAAAATTAGAATGTGAAAAACGTAATTGTATTGAAACATTACGTCAATATACAGAAAATGTAAGTAGATTCAGATTAAAAAAAAAAGTTTAATTTTCAGCTTTATTTTTCTTTATTATTAGTTTTAAGTTTTCCGTTAAAATTATTCTGTTAAAAAAATTTTTTAATGCTTCCTGTTAAACAATTTCCCAAACTATAAATTTTCAGGAATTACAGACTAAATACACTGAGCTTTTAACTATTAATGATAAATTACGAACTGAGGTGAGTTTAAAATAAAAATACAATTTTAATATTTATTTCCTGTTTATAAAATTGAAGGATAATTTGGAACCAAAAATTGAATGGCGAGTTTTTATTGCAACAGTTGTGATTAAATTTTTCCTTTCAGTTTTGGGTATAAGAATTTTAATTCTACAATTCCGGGATTTAATTAATCATAAAATTTAATTTGAAATTTAAAATTCTAAATTTAAATAGTTGTGAGTTTGAAAACAGTGAAAATATTACGAAAATTCGATACTTTATATTATATAAAATATTCTGTCTTTATTTTTTTTACTATATCCTTTTTTATATCCTTGGAAAAATATCCTCTTATTGGAAATATTTTGTATTTAGAGTAAAGATCAATTGACAACAATACATAATTTAATGGAAGCATTGGAAACATATAAACGTAGAGGTGGTGGTGATGCCCATGGACCTGTGAGTGGTACATCTGCAAATAATAAAAATAATAACATTACCACCAACAATAATGGAAACAATAGTGGGTCCGTATGGAGTTGGTGGCGTAGTAACGTGCATGATGTTTGAAAAAAAAATCAAATTTTATTTATTTTATTTAATTATTTATTTTTTAAATGCGGGGGGAGGATAAAATGTTTTTTTTTCTGTTATTATTTATTATTGTTACTGGCATGTTAAAAACATAAATTTAATTTTAATTAAAAAAAAAAAAATTTACCTGACAAACGACAAGTAATTTAAATTTAAATTAATTTTTTTTTGTTATTTAATATAAAATATATATTTGTTAAAATTTGTTTGTTAATAGAAAAATAATAAATAAATGTATTTTTTTTAATGCTTTTAAAAAAATTTCCTGCAATCCTTAAAAATTTTTTTTAATTATAATTATTTAAAATTTTTAAATTTTTCTTTATTTTATTATTTTGTTCATAAAAAATTCAAAAATTATTTAGTTAAATTCTCAGCTTGCATTTGATGTTTTATTAGAGCAGTTGGCAAATCATTTTGATGAGGTAAATAAGTAAAAATATTTAATTAAAAATTTTTTAATGCTTGCAAATAAAAATAAAATAAAATATCCGTGTATTAATTATAAAATAATATTTTATAATTATATTTTTGTTTTTTATTTTTATCTTTTCAGAATTATAAAATGGAAAAAATTATTTGGAATATAAGAGATGAAAATTTAGCAATAAAAGGAAATTTAATTGATTCAGAAACAGAATATCGTCGTTTAGAAAATTTCTATTATAATCTTTTAGAAAAGGTAAATTATAATTAAATTTAAAAGATTTTTGTTGTGTAAATTTGACTTGTTTTTTTTTTGGGGTGTAAATTGTTTTTTTTTTTTTTATTTTGATACTTTTATGATTAGTAAATATATTTAAATGTATTTTTATATATAATATCGTGTCAAATTGTTAAACAAAAAATTATATAAATAGAAATATTAACAAAATATTATTAGAAATGAAGGATAATAATATTACGTGTTATATAAAATTACTTGACTTTTGAAGTGCTTAAGGGATAAAAGTGGGACCATAATTCAGATGATTTATTTAAAATAGTGTTTAATATATTTTTTTATTAATTACTATATCAGAAATTGTGTGGGGAGACTGGATTTCAGTTGATTTAATTACTTAAACATTTTGATGTCAACACCAAAATAAGAGAAAATTTTTAATATATAAATTTTCTAATATTTTAATTTCGTTTTTCTATCCCTTGTTCTAATTGTAATACTATGACTAAATTATTTATTGACTTTTTTTAAACAATTTTTCTGATAAATTTTGAGAAATTTTGTATGAATATAAATGCGAATTTTATTTTCGGAAATATTAAAATTCATAAAAAAAATACGTAATAAATATAAATACATATAATAATATATTTTTTTATATATTTTTGTGGTAAAATTTTCAATAACATTTCTATAACTTAATAATTAAATAACTGAAATATATTTAGAAGTGTATGTTTAGTGACAATTTAGATTTATAAATATTTTTAGAATTTATTTTATTTACGCATTTAAAGACAATTTTAGGCTCAGAACAAACTTATTGAGGTAAAACTTTCAATCTTTCACAGAATTTTGAAGCTTTTAAATTTAGTAAAAATTTTGAAATATAATAAATTTATTGTAAAAAGATAGCTTATTTACTAAATTAGAAATTAGGAAATTAGTTATCTTATTTCTCCTTTCGAAGATGCCAGTATTTTTTATCTTCTTCATACAGAATCGTTTCGTCATTATTATTTAATTTAATATTAATTTTGAATTACCATTATACCCCATTTATCGAATTTATAATACCTATATAAGAAAAATTAATTCCTATTATATACATACATATACATATATTGGGCAAATTTAGAGGGGTGGCTGTATTTTTATCACAATTTCTTTTTTTCTACTAAAATAATTTATATTTTTTTCTGTTTATTTGTACATATTAATATATTTGGTTTTACCCCTCTTTATTGTTTTACATTAAAAATATATTTGCTTAAATTTAAAAGTCTCCACTTTTAGTGTGTCGTGTTTACAGTGCCATATTATTATGAACCTACTAAATAATAATATTTTTATATTTATTTCTCCCCTTGACTCCTACAACATTCACCAACTCTAATATGAATTATATTGTCGTTTTTTTTTTTATTATAAAATTGTGTCTAGAAATCACATTTATATCGACAGGTAAATGAAAGTTTTTCATATATATTTTTTTTTTTTGCAATTATATATATTGGTATATAATATTATTAGAATAGTAAAACGATTTTGTTTTACCAAGTCAGTTGAGTAAAAAGGATTGTTCAGAAAAAATTGTGGAACTGGGTCGTCAAATATAAAATAATAATAATAAAAAAAAATCTTTTTTATATATTCTCCAAAGAAACAAAAAACCTATTTTCTCAAAAAAATTATTTATCCAACTATTTAATTTAATAAGTTAGACAGTTGTAAACTTTGGATATAAACGGTTCGTTTTTTTGTTTTAAATCCTTTGGTGGTTTCCGGATTTTCCGATTTTTATGGTTTTATGAAAAATATTTTTGTTAATAAATTTTGAGAAAATTTATTATTTTGCAAATAATAATAATAAAAAATATAATTTGTTTTTGAAGAGTGTAACAAGTGTTCAAAGAAATTTTTTTATGCTTTTTATTTAAAAAAAAAAAAAAGAAAGAAGAAATCATAAAAAATATAAAATTTTCAAAACTTTTTCATATTTTATAACAAAAACAAAAAAAAAAGTTTCTCCAGAAAAAAAGTTTAATCGAATTTTCACTTTAATATTTAATACATACTATTTAAAAGTAAATTTTGATTTTGTGTAAATATTTTGTGGTTTCGTGGTTGGAAAATTTTATGTTTATTAAAAAAGAAAATTAACATTTAATGTAAAGTAATTCAAAAAAAATTAAATAGCAAGGAGTATAAATTAAAAACAAATAAAATTAGGTTTAAAAAATTATTGCAATTTGAAATAAAAAAAAAAACATATTTGTAAAAAAAGATTAATTTTAAATCATGTGAATTATATATATAAAAAAAAAGAGCCAATTTAAATTTATATAGATAATTAATTTAAATTCAAAATTGAATTAATTAATTTGGAGAATTTTAATATACATAATTAATTTTTGTTATATTAATGATTTTATGATATTTAAATTTACATTGTAGATTTTCTAATACTGAAAATTTCTTAATTTTCCTCTATAATATATTTAGTAAATATTTTATATTTTCTGTAATTTTTATATAGAAAATGTTCCTACCAACAACAACAAAAATATCCTACAATAATTTTTTTTCTGAATATCTAAAAAAAAAAAATATTTTTTTTATAATATCTAAAAAAAAAAAAACACAAAATTTATTTCCCTAGATTAAATTTCAGTTTCTATGTATTTTTAAATATATAATTTAGTTTATAGAAAAATTCTTTTCATTTGTTTATTAGGCATGGAAAACTTTAATTTTACAGTAGAGTCGTTATTTCATAATCTTCATCCTACATAATTTTTTATATATCTTTTAATATTTGAATAAACTAGACAGATATCACTGCTGCACCACTATGTAACATATGTGGCATTTCCTAGAACCAAACAATATTGCATCCAGGTCTCTTTAAGAAAATATTCTGGTTTATAACCAATTTTTTTCTTCTCAAGATAGTTATGGGAGTGCATCCAAAAATCGAGACTTTATTGTAACTTTGATAATTGCCTTTTTTTTCCTGCTATAAATTCTTCTGGTATAAAAAAAAAACCCTATATGATTATTTCTAAAATAATTTCCTTTCGACAAATATAGAAAATTTTGACACCTTGATATTTGATTTATTTTTTTGATATAAAAGAGAAGGTTGACCTCGATATCTAATAATATATCACAGTGTCGATAAAACAATATAAAATTAAACCAAAAAAAAAAAAACAAAAAACCATCTAAACAAGCATAAATAATAATAAAAAATACAATTTATTTACTACTATCACTCCTTTTAAATCAAGGATAAAATAATAATAATAATAATATTACACCATTTTTATACATATGTATATGATGTGTCATAATAGATAAATTCTTAACTTTTATAAATATGTATATTAAAAATAACAACAACAAAAAAATTGTATAATAATTTATAAAAATAGGGAAAAAATGGCAAAGATTTTGGCGCTCTTAAATACACACTATCGAACTTATTAAGTCACGCACTTTTTCTTTCAGTTTTTTTAGTTCAATGTCGTCCTTATTTTTGTATACCATTTTTTTATCATATCTATTGCACATATTAATAAGATATCATAAATAATCTTTAATAGAAAATTATTTATTATTTACACGAAATTATTTATTTTTGTTTATTATATGAAAAGTTTTGTTTTAGGGTCTTTGCCACTATTTTTGGTATAACTAAATTAATATTATCATATTTGAAATTAGATAATGGTTATATATTTATTTATATAGTACATATAAATTTGATTTTTTTTTTAAGATTATATAAGAATTTTTTCATGCTCAAGGATTTACATTGAACTCGTTATTTATTATTAAAAATATAGATCTATTTTTTTATTTCAAAAAATTTTGATGATAATTATTATATATTTTAAGATTGATATAGAAATATCCCGATTGTGATTGATATTTTAATTTACTAGATTTACGTTATACCGCAATTATGATAGAATTAAAATTAAAAATGCTTTTATGATAATCAATTAAAAAAAATATTCATAAATTTAAATTTAAATTTTTGTAAAGTGTACAAGTCAATTTTTTTATTATAAATTAGTTATTATTCTTCATGCTTGAAAATGGTAAGTTTTAATTTTAATTCCCTAAAGAAGTTGACTGAAATTTGTATTTTCTCGAAATTGGCTCTAAAAAATTAATAATTTGGCTCAAAATTAAATCTATAAAATTATTGCAAATTTTATATTTTAATATAACTTGTATTACATGTGAAAATATTAATTAGATTTAAATTTGGCAGTGAAGATTAAATATATAAATAAAAATCGACTATTATAATATTGACTTCTAAAAATTTAAAATTTAAATACTAAAAATTGCATAAAAAGAAACATATAATATATTAATGTAATACTGTGTTCTATTAACATTTGGCAAATTCTACAATAAATTATATATAAAAAAACAATTTAAGTCAACCAAATAGATCTTTAAAAACGATTTTTTTTTGTAAATTGTAATAAAAAATTCTTGACTTAGGAAAGAAATTACCAACAAAATTTAAAATTATCATTATTAAAAGAATACCAAAAAAATTTTATACAATCTCCAATATCGTTATCAAGGCGTTTAAAATCACCTATAAAATTACAAAAAATTCCATTTCGTCGTTTATCATCTTTATCATCATTATCGGAACAATCATCTTCTCGTCGTTTATCATCACTATCGGAGAAATCATCTATTATTATACCTTGTATAGAACAACAAGAAAAGTATCGTGACATTTTAGATGATCTAACAAACGATATAACAAATTTAACAAATCAAATAACAATGGAACAAATTTCAATTGATACGGAAAAATTATCATTGCCATTGGAAATGGGTTTACGACAACTGGAAACACAAAATGATTTATTACAAAAAACTATTGAAAATTTAGAGAAAAAAAATTTACAATTTTCATATACATTACAAAATAATGAATTAAAAGTTAAATTAATTAAAAAATTCATAAAAATATAAAAAATCATAAAATTATATTATTAACTGTTTTTTATTATTTATATTTACTTTTAGGAAAAACAATTACAGTGCCAAATTGCATCATTAGAGGGTATTAATCAACAACAAGATAATAAATTTAAAGAATTATATCAAAAATATCAATCATTATTGGATACATTACAAAGATTTAAATTACGTTGTAAATGTGGTGAAGCTAATTATATACAATTTGATGAAAATGATTCTACTGTATTGGAAGGTAGAAAAGGAAAAGAATTACCTCATATATTTGATTTATTGGAAAGAAAAACTGAAGAATTAAAACGTATTAATGAACAGGCATCAAATGAAAGGACACGTTTAACTAAAACAATATATGATTTGGAGGAAGAAGTAAGATTTAATTTTAAAAAATTAATTGAAATTGAAATTTTTAAAAAAATTCGTATTTTTCAGAGAAATAAACTACAAATAAAACTTGGTGTTCTTGATAATAGTTTAACGAAAAAGGAAAATGAATTACGACAATGTCAAAAATTTAGTAATTTTTTTTTATTAACTAATACATCCTTCCAATTAAAATATTATTTTAAATATTTATATTGTAGATGATGTTAATGCAAAACAAGTTATTGAAAAATTATCACGTGAATTAAATGATGAACGTATTCAATATAAAAATCGTGAATTACAATTAGAATCTGATTTAAAAACAATGCGAAAATGTATGGATGTTGAAAAAGGTGCAATAATTAAAACAAATGATACATTGGTACATTTAGAAAAACAATTGGCATTATGTAGAGAAAAATGTGATGTCATTAACAAGGAGGTACGAGGTATAATAAATAAAATATCTGTTATAAATATGATCTAATAAATATACAAAAAAAAAATTAATAGAACGCAAATTACAAAGCCGAATTATACATATTGAAAGGCAAATTGGCTACTTTTGAAGGTACAGAGCGCAGTTTAAAAGAACAATTGACAAAAACACAAGAAGAACTATATAATGTTAGATGTAATTTCCAAAAGACAAATGTAAATATATATTTTTTTAGAGTAGTAAGTAATATAAATAAACAATTTTTAAATGTAATTTTTAGTCAGTTAATGAAGAAATTGATCAATTAAAGAAAAAAAATGATTCAATAATAGAATCAAATTATCAATTAATACGACGATATAATGATTTAATTGAAGATTATAATCGTATTTTTGATGAATATAGAAAAATAATGGATATTAAACAGGATATGTCAAAAGAATTAGAAATGCATAGAAAATGGCAAAATGAAGCAACAACACAAGAAAATTTAGTTGAACAAAAAATTAATAAATTGGAAGATCATATAACGTAAGAATAATTTTAAAAAATTTAATAATTTTAATGACTTTTCCATAAGAAATATTTATATATATAGAGAGAGGATATATATGAAACGACAATAATGAAAAAAAAAACGATCACTTTCATAATTTCGAAATTTATGATAATTATTTATCATAATAAATCATTATTTATGATAATTTTTTGCATTACAGTCCATCATCTATATTTATCTATATATTATATCATTTCATTTTGGAAGTCTTTATTTATATAAACTATTACAATCAAAACAAAAATTAGATTATATCCAAATTTCCATATTGATTTGCCCAAATTTTTGTAGTAAAATTCAATTTTTTCTAAATCCTTTAACACACATCCTTCTTTTTTTTTAAACATTTAAATTTTATACATATATAATATGTTAAAAACAAAATATAATAAATATTTAAAGCTGTCTTATGGAAGATCGTGAAGCATTAATAAGTCAATTGAATGAATTACACCGTGATTCAATTTTACTAAGTAGTGAATTGGAGCGCTATAAAGAATGTTTCGCTGATACACTTAGGTAAAATAAAATAACTGATGAAAAAAAAAATTAAAAAAAAAAAAATATGGAAAATTTAAATCAAACAAATTTTTATTAAAATATAAAAAAAAAATATAATATATTTTTTTAATATTTTTAATTATTAACCAAAAACCAGTGAAGCTCAGTACAGGACAGATCCATCCAGTGGAGATTATGTATATAAATTTAATTATTAATAATTTTTATATATAAAATATATAATTTAATTTCTATTTATTTAATTAATTAATTTTTGAAATATATATAAAAATTTTTTATCGGTTACAGTCTGATTCCATTACAAGCAAGATCCTTCGAACGGCTACAAAATTATCCCATGCTCGAGCTATTTGGTCGGAAAGACAGCGACGATTTTCTAAGTAATTAATAAAAAATAAATGAAAATTTTTTGTTGTGAATATATTTTCATAAAAAAAAAATATTTTTTAGTTACTTTTAAAAATATTCACAATTATTTTATGTATATTTTTTCTATTCTATAATTTAATTTATTTTATATAAATGTTTTTTTTTTTAATCGTACCTCATTTTATTTAGTTTTTTTAATAATTTTCTTTAGACAATTTTTTTTTGTATATGGAAAAAATTAGAAATTTTGTTTATTTTATCATGAATTTTTATTACACATAAAATAATAATTTAACAAAAAAAAAAAATCTTGTCGTTTGTAATTGCATTTATTTTTTTATACAATTTTATTGTAATTATTATTAACAGAAATTTTTTGGAAAGAATAATAAAAACGATATACAGAGAAAAATATGTATTTTCTTGGTGCAGAATTGAATTTGTAAAATTTATTATAGATAACTTCATTTTCAGTGAATCTGGAAATTAAATTACATATTAAAAAAGTATGTTATAAAATCATTTTAAATATATTTCAATCATTCTGATTTAAATTTTTTGAATTTAAGATATTTTTCGACTATTATACACTAGATGTCGCGAAATGTAAATTTATAAATAGAAATTATTATCTGTGCCTATTATACAATAGATGGCAAAAGTGGAAGTGACGTCATACTATATAGCATATAAATTATAAAACGTTAAGCAAAATTTTAATTTGCCCATCTTTTAAAGAGACAAATAAGATATTATACCTAAATAATCAGTGGGTAAATAAAACAGAATGTATAGCCTTTATATTTCCAATTGTATCCTTAATTTAAGTAAAGACCATATAAAAATTATAGATGGTGGTTTATTAAATTCTTCTTTTGTGCAAATGTATGAAACATTTCCATTTCCTTTAACCTTACGTCCGTTTTTTTTATGAAGAATTGAAAATGCATCTTGGGTAAAGTTCTATTAATTAATTACACAGAACATTAACTAAAATTATTTATGATTTTATATTATGAATTTTTTAGTGCAATATATCAATTTAATTGTAATATTTTTGAAATTTCCCTTTTTATTCAAAAAATCTCTAAATATTATTACAATTAATTATAGAAACTATATTTACTTCTCAAGTGATTCATAATCATTTTAATTATAATTTAATGTGAACGAAATATAACACAAATTAAATATAAATATATTAAAAATTAAATTCCAAAATTTCACCTAAAATATTTTCCATTATATAATAAATTTTTTTCTTAACCCACGATTAACTTTTTTTTTCTTTTAGTATAAACGTTTTATAAATAATTTTTTTATCTTAATTATGACCAAACTCTGAAAATAAAAAGAATTATGATATTATTATTGTGAATATCTTATATGATGTTTTTTTTTTTTTAAATCATTATCGTAGGTAGGCTGCCGTTTTTACCTAAAACAAAACCAAAAATCAGTTTTATAAATATACAATTGGTATATCAAAAGCCACACAAAAATATTTTTGGTATTTTAATCAATGCTTTGGATATAATAATTGGAAATTTTATGGAGTCGTCTTTATGATATATAAATTTTACAATTTCGTTAATTATGTATAACGAGATGGTGATGATGAATAGATATTAAGAAAATGTCAATTAAGTGTTGCACAAAATTTTATTACTTAAATTAAATTAAGGTAATTGATTCAGATAAACAGTTTTTTCTTAATTTGATATTACTTAGAAATGTTTCACTTAAAGAAATAATCTCTTAATTTTACAGATTACTATTAAGTAATATGTGTAGATGGCACGGCACTAACTATAAAACATTAATTATACTATATTATACCATAATTTTATATTTTCTCAATAATTAACTATGATAAAAACAGTCCTAAATCATAGTAAATTTATAACCATTCTTTCACTCTCAAAAAGCTGCGTTTATCTATAAATAATATATACATATAAACCTAAAAGGATTGCCGATAAACATCCAATAATCAATTTATCTTTTCATAACAAACATTTTCACTAAATTGTCATCATATGCGTATTTTATATGAAAAGTGAAAAACTAATAAAATTTCATGGAACATTCACCGACCCAACATTATAATTTTTTATGTTTATCGATCTGTGAGGCCTTAATAAAAATCTAAATTGTTATCCTAACTGAAAACATTGACATTTATAGTATAATATGTTATACGAAAGTTTTATTCATTCAGGTAGGTAGAATAAAAATAGTATGGATCAAGTTTAAAGATTTCTAACTATAAATATGCCGACAATGACTGAGAATTTATGTACACAGACTTTAATGAAGTATTATATAGTGACTGGGGGGTTTATGAAACTATAGCCAAAATCAACATTCAGTCGAACATCCATTGTAAATTAATGATTTTACTAAATTTCAGTTCAAACTTTGGATGTTTAAGGCAGCAAATAATAGAAAATCATCTTAAGGATAAATTTAAATTGACCTTTACTGCAGTGAAATTTGAGTTTACTATAGTTTGAGTGTAGCAATTACTATAAAATGTTATTTTTTTTCTCAATGAAATATTATTTTTAATTTTCCATTGATTGAAAATCATTAATTACAAATTTAAAAATAATATTCGATAATTGTCTAAAGATAACTAAACATTTTTATTTAATCTTCACCGACCAGACTAAAAAAAAAGAAAAACTATCTTAGATAGAACTTCGATTATTTGAGAATAATGAATAAAACTTCAATATTCTTTCAAGATCAATAAAATAAATTAATTTATTATTATGATTTTCCTTACTTGACTTTTTTTTGGAACTTTGGTAAAAATGTAAATTGATCTTTACTGAAATCATGTCTTCAACATTTTATATTATTATGTTTTTTCTTTTTGTAACTTTCATCATTTTCAACACGCAAATTGTGCATTATTAAAATTTCCAGATATGATATCAAATTTCAAATTAATTTTTTTTTGGAAATGTTTTTCTCCTATAATTAAAATATTTTTAAACCGGAAATAAAGATTGTAACGATATTTTTGTCATCAAAATTTATTATGATGCAATTAATGTAATGAAATTATTTTTGGAGAAAATTGAAAGTTTATTTATTTAAATAAACAAAATAAATATTTTCCTCAAATTAAAGACATAAAATTTATTGTTCTGTCTATGGTAAAATGATAGTACAAATGTTTTGCATTTGCAGAGATTGTAAAATTATTACACTGAAGAAAAAAAAACTTTTACCCTAAATGTTTTTTTAAACAGCCGAACTTGCATTTGCTTCAAAAGCTTTAAACTTCTTTTGTAATAATAGTACTAATTAAAGAGTTAAAAATCTTTCAGTGCTAAATAATTGATTGTGCTTTAAACGAATATGATTTAACATGGATTATTTTTGTTGTTGCTACAAATACAATAGAAGTTTGTCCCAAACGAATACCTTTAAACAGAAAAAGACTTATTTTTATTTTTTACTTTCGCAACAACAAAACTGTAACTACCGCAAAAGCATTTTTTATTGCAGCAAAATCATATTACAATGAAGTTCATTCCCCGTAAAGTTGTTCTGAAACAATATACTTTTGATACAAATGTTGCCTACCAAAGAATTTCGTTCTGGTTAAAAGAGTTATTTTTATTTAAAATGTCCAATGGAAATTTGATTGCAGTGAATAAAACAATATTTTTTATTTAATTCAAATATTTTTATTTTTACATTTCGTTTTTATATATTTATACATTTCTTATTACAATAAGTTTATTTATTTTTACATTATTTTTTAAATTATAATTTTAATTTTATATAATATCTAAACCTACATAATGCATATTTACTGAATGTACTTACTGAAAAACTTACTGAATGTACCAAATTGGCACATTTAAAGTTATACCGAATTTTGGTTTCATTACTAATCTTTTTTAAAGTTCCGTGCTTTATTTCAAAACCAGAAAGCTTATCATACATAGTTTAATATGAAATTAAAAATTTGAATTGAAATTTTCACAGATAAAGTTTCTAGCATATTAATCTTGCACTTAGTACTGCTGCTGCAGTTTTTAAATATTTGGTGAAAATTTTCAAACCACATAGATGAAATATGTTTTAATGGACCGATCATTCTTACTACTGTAGAATAGTGCAAAAGTAGGTGGAATTTGGGTGTCAAATTCATTCCAGAATACTGCAAGTACAATGATTTGTAAAATCAATGATTTGTACTTGCAGCATTCTGGAATGAATTTGACACCCAAATTTCACCTACTTTTGCACTACTATATTCAATACATAAAGAGTGCAGAGATTCACAGGAGCGATTGTCTACGTAGTTGCTGAAGCAAATACTATACTAAATACTACTGTATGTCTTTTTTTCTTTATCTATTTTGTTTTTTCTTTTATCTTCTGCTAAATTTTAATATAATTTTTTTATTTGTTTTTTAGAAAATAATCACTTATTTTTTTACTAATTTTTCACTTTTAACTTAATTAAAATTATGACCGACTCACACTTGATACTTGATGAATGTGCGTTTTCGGTTAATCGATTTTATTACGTAATCACAAAAGAATATTTTTGCCGTAATTACTTTTCTTTTCTCTCAACCGAAAAACTTTTGAATGAAATGTAGTTCTCTTACTTTGAAAGAGGTCCACTTTTGTAGTAAATGTATGGAATTTGAAGCAACAAAATGTCCATTTACAGTTAAGTTCTAAGATTTAAAATTCATATTTTGTGAAGAATGAGATTGTTTCGTAGGTAATAACATTATTTGTGTAGAAAAGAAATTTCAATTGAGACAAACGAGTTTTTCTACTAAAATTTTGGTTTTAAAAAAGAGATTACATTTGCAGCGAACGAAATGGTTATCGAATACAGATGCTGCAAACATAATATTTGTTAAACCTATTTTACGTTAAACTATTATTCGCACTCACGATAAATAATTTACATTAAAACAAATTAAATGATACAGATCGTTTACTGTAAATGCCCCATAGTTTCTAATAAAAGTAATTCGAATTGCTATCATTCGCTTCAAAAACATATACTGCCTATGAATGCTATTTTGTAAAGCAAATACATTTTCTTTACTGCAAATGTAATATTTTCATAAAATTTTTCTGAGTGTAGAAATTTATTTAAATTATTATATACGAATAGATATACATATAACTATGCTATAATAAAATTTGTTGAACATCATAAAAATATAAAATAAGAAAATATGTTTGTAAAATATTTTCAGATTTGACTATATTGTCGGATAAGGATAAGATATTGAAGATTTGTATGAGGTAGCATGTCCAAGTTTACAAGAAATATTTAAAATTATTTTAATATCTGGCATTAAAGGGGGCACAAAGTTACTAAGCATATAGGACAAAAAGTAGCCTTAACGATTGAGTAGTTTTTTCGTGCAGTATTAATGAAATATGTACTATAGTAAACTGAAGCTGTAAAATTCAAGACTTACTTGGGATAAGTATATGTTAAAATTTATATTACAATGTTACTTGTTAAACATGAACGATCATATGTGAGGATCGACTAAATGCTAATTTTTAACATATCCTTAAAAATCTGATTTTTCGTTTTTAAAAAGACTATTATTTTCTTCAAAAAAGTAAATAAATAATTACCATATATGTATGTGTTCATAAAACACATAAGTGATCTATCTACTATCTGGTATATACAACAATCTAAAAAAAAATTAAACTCTGTTGTGGTTTATTAAAAGTTTATGATATATTACCATAAAAATAATGAATATTAATTAATATTATTTATAATAATATTTTAAAATGTTTTGCAAAAATCACATAAAGTGTGAAATAATAAGCACGTGTCTATATCATTTTAATAATTCATTTATTTTAATCATTTTTAATTTAACCAAACATTAATATGTTTTTGTATGCTGCAATATTTCCCAAAAAAAAAATATACATATGTATATAGTAATAATGTACGATGAAAAATGACAGTTTAGAAATTGTAAAATTTATGATTTTTATTATTAATTTAAAATTATCATATATACAGCATAATATTTATGTTATTTACAATTATCTATGATATACAGAAGCATTTTTATTTTCAAATATTATATAGAAATAAAATATTATAAATTATTTATTTGTAGAAAAGAGAAATATTATTAATTAATTAAATTATTCAAAAATGAAATAGAAAGTGTGAACAAAAATATTAGCAAAAAAGTTATATTTGGTTTTTCTCTATAAATTTTTATGATCATGGCGCCAGATATTTAAAAAAAAAATTATATATACATTAAATTTTAAAGTCACAGCGGGATTAAATATAATTGCAAACATATAAATATTAATTATTAATAAATTATTATTATTTTTAAACAATTTAAATACAATACAGAAAGTTAATAATATGGGGAAGTCATATAAAATATTTTTGTTATCTTGTGCCAAATGGTGACGGGGAAGATATGTTTGTGACAAATGATTTTTAAATTATACCTTACCAATAATTATTTAAACATCAATTAACTATATGTGAAAAATAAATGATTAATTTATGATTGATTAAAATATGAAAATTTTAATAAATTTCAATTACATATAATTCTTCAGAAATATATTTCGTTCAAAAAATATTTTATTAAATGGCAAGCCCTTTCCGTTCAATTTTCTTCATGTTTCTATTTATTAACCGTGAAATTATTTAATTTTTTTTTACCCAGAATTTTCTTTTTAATTTATTTATTATATTTTTATTAATAATGACCTTGGCATTGAATTATTTTATATTATATATGGTAAATACATTGACCCTTCTCTGAATGCAATAAAGCATAATAAATATTTCTATATACCATAATTTAATCAAAAAAAAAGGAATTTATCAGAATTTTCATTAAATTATCATAGTAAACTTCAAAAATGAACTTTCTTTAATTATAAAAAAAAAATATTATACTTTTATGCGTATTTTTAAAATTTAAAAATAAAATAACAAAATTATGATAATATTAATTTCCCACAATTGTTCTTGCTCTATACACGTAGTATTAATCTCAGTATGAGGTAAATTAAAATTATGTGGGAAAGAAAAACATTCAAATTATATACAAAATGGTTTTTTTTTTCTAAATTAAATATAATTATTTATAATGATCTGTTTTAGTTTTAATTCTAAAATGCATTATAATAATAATGTTACAAACTTGTAATAAACTGTTCAATATTTTGCATAAATATTTCCATTATGCAGCCGAAATGATAATATACTTAAGTATGATTGGTATAAAAAGCAGATAATTTAGTAAACTATATAGCTACTATTTAGTGATACAATAAAAATTCGTAAATGAAAATTTAAGTATTTATTAAAATATAATATGAATAATTAATAATTTATTCTATTTTATTTGCAAGATAGAAAGAAGATTACTATTTATATAATAGTAGTTATAATATGTATATAATAATTGAATGAATATAGTAATCACAATCCAATTATACAGAGCATTATATAAATTATATATCTAAACTTATAACACTTCATCAAAATAATTATGATACTTTCTCCTTATAATTTGATGATCTATAAAAACAATAAGGCAATTTTAAATTAAGCCTAAAAACTAAGCCTAAGTCATATTTTCATTTCTATTTTATTGACTGGGAAATATTTTTTTGAAAATTAAAGTCACGCACAAATTATTAAATATAGAAACTCTCACGAAAATTTTTTGAAAATATAAATTTTGAATTTAATTAAAATTATTTATTTTTAATTATATCAAAAATGTACACACATAAATTAAACAAATTCAATAATTAATTCGTCATTTCTTCGATTATAATCTTTAGTTTAAATAGAGTTAAATTATGTTGTAGAGATTATTCAGAAAATCGACTATTGTTGTATTATGCCTACAACTAAAAAAAACTAAATATATTAATTAGTTAAATTTTTTTTTATTGGAAAATTTCATTATTTTCTTACAAAATAAATATTGCTAAGTGTATATGCAGTAATTTGCTATTTAATTGTCCAAGTTTCACGGGAAAATTATTTAGTTTTTGAAGAAGTTTGATATTTCATTGGAAAATTGTTAATTTAAAGGTGAAAATGTATTTACTTTTTGATCTGAGACCGTTGGTTTATATTAATTTATTTACTTTGACTATTCAAGTTGCAAATTTATTTAGAATTCTAGGAAATTTTTTTACAATGCTTAAATTTGGACCAATTTATTAAAAATTTGACTGTATGAACAATAATATTTCTCAACATACCACAAATTATATATGAATTTGAATTTGATCTATAAAAATGATAAGTTAAATTTCCAAAAATTTTCATTTTTATTTTAAACTATAAATTTCTGTAATTGCCATTGAACTTCATTTAATTTTTCGACATTATTGCTAAATTATTTTTTTGTGTATACCATTTCAAATTTGGTATTATATCAATGATTTAGCGAAAATTTCTATATTATTATTATTTTTATTTTGAGAAGTCTGGTATGTTTCTTTCTTTTTTAGGATCGAACATTATCTTAAATTAAAAATCTGAAGAAAAAAAAATAATCGTAATGCGAATACTACCTCGTATATATGTATGAAATTTTTCACATTTTGATTTTCATTACCAGATAAACCGGTAATGGGAATTTTCATTTAAAAAAAAGAAAAAAAAACAAAATATAGAAAACAATTATTTTAGTACAAAGTCGTTGAACCGACAAAATTTAGAGAAAAATCAACAACATCGAAAAGTTCACGTAAATAGACGTAATACTTAATGATGTTAATTACCTTGACGGAACAGAACGTAAAGGAATTGTTTTTGATTATAAATATATACAAGCCACATCGAAAAGAAATGTTAAATTGCAGGGTGATTAATGACCGATTGTCTCCAAAAAAAATAATTACATGTTATATGCCAAAGAGATTTGTGGAAAATGATTAAAAAAAAAAAATTTTTTTAATCATTTTCCATTTATGGTAAAATTTAATGTAAAGAAATTAACTTTTTTTGTTTTGGTGTAAAATAATTATTTGTTATGTAAAACTTTTATAAATTTATGATATATCAAATATTAATTTATTTATAGTTTCATTTCATAATCATGTACGATGTACTACGATGAAATTTATGATATTATAAAAAATTTGAAATATTTTTATAAACGTTTTTTTTTTTTGTGTAGAGTGATCTTTAGAGTGATGATTTCAATTTCATGATAAATATTTTTGTTTGGTTAAGTCGTTACTATGCAATAGTACATTGAAGATGAATTATTTATGAAAGATTTTTTGTAAGGAGGTTAGAATTGAATGATTAAGCTAATTGAAAGATCAAAATTTTTCTCATCACCTAGTTTTAGCCGTCTCAAGGGTAATGTAAATGGATTTGCGGTTCAGTGTGGATCGTGGAATTATTACTAAGCTGAAATAAATGAAATTTTTCATCTATTAAATAAATTATGATACTTAGCCACAGTATTAAGTAACTGGGTATCAGTCACTATCTGAAATATGTCTTACTGATTAAAAATTACAATAATTTATATCTTTCTTATTGCAATTATTAACTCTTTAGTCAAATATTTTATAGCATTCCATCAATAGATTATTCTGGCTACATTAATTTTTTTAGAAAGACTTTAAGAAATATATTTATGAAAAATGCATAATTCTTTTAAGCAAAAAAACCAAAATTTCTTCTTTAAATATTTTAATTTTTTTGTAAACAATAAAGGCTTTTACCCACTGAAATCTTCCAACTACTTTTACCCTATTTACAATGAAATTTAGTGCGTATTGTATTACCACTTATTTATTAAAATTTCATAAAAAAAAATATCATTCGTAAATCATCCAACCTGGACAGTAAAAACATTTCTTTATTGTACAAATCGCATATAGAATCATTACAAAATGTAACTTGAACTGTCCAGGAAGTTTTAACCACTTGATCCATTCATTAAATTTGTTTATATAAATTCTTTTTTTTTCTATATATTTGTAAATCTATTTAAATTTTTATTCATAAATTTTATTTAAAAAAATCACATAACTTTTATTATTATTATTCAGGTGATCTTGTAATGCACACACAATAATCGTTTATTTGAACCTATAATAAAATAAGAGCCTCCAGGCGAATTTTCAACTATAACTAAAAAAAAACTCTAGCTATGTTGAAGAGTATTTTTTATTTTTCAAGTTTCAACAAAAAAAATCATGTCACTGACCGGTGTGAATCAGTTCAGTGTGAATCAGATCAGATCACAAAACAAAAATATAGACTTTAATATTCCTTTGGGCTATAGTGTCTGGTTAATGTGGTTCTGTGTGGTGAACAATCACAAAAAAAATGAAGAAGAGATTTATTTGTAAAGAGTTTCGTTAATAATGGACACTGCAAGAAAAAATTTAGGTAAATTTTAGATTTTGGTTTTTTTTTTATCTCCATGAATTTTTGATTTTTCGGTAATTAAGTCAATTTGTGGTATAAGTCAATTCATTAATATCAAATGAGCAATATAAGTAAATATCAATTCCTGTCTGGTAAGTCTGATATTCAGCTAAAACAAAATTCTCGGAAAAGATTAAATAATCGAAAGATTTTATTATTATCGAATATTGAAAAATATTTCTGTTTTCAGTGTAATATTTTCGGTTTACCATTTATAATCAGTAAATTGAAAACGGTATGACATAGTCTAAAAATAGAAATGAAAAGAAATTGTGGAAATTTGCCGGTAAAGTTATTATCATTTATAAAAAAATTTTAATTCCAATTTTTTTTTTAGATTTATTAATGTATAGAAAAACTTGAAAATCTTCAATTTATTTTATTTTTATCTTTTAACCTAAATTTTCTTTTTTGAACAATTCAAATAATTTTATTGATTATTTTATAATAATATAAAAGTAAATTTTCCTAGTCTTAATTACCTTTAAGTACAAACTAAATATGATTAATTTATAAAAAATCTCAAAGCTTAATTAATAAATGGTAAAAATTTATTGAGCTTTCTTCTAAATCGTTAAATTCTATATAACAAATTGTAAAATTCATTTTAAGCCGCTTTGTTTAGATAAAAATACGTGTAAGTAATAATAGTAAATTTTTTCAAATAAAATTTATGAACAAGACAACAGAATAAATCTTCCAACAAAATCTCCACAAAACTTTGGATACATAAACGAAAAGCAACAAATGCTTTCACTTCAAATGTTTATTGTAGTTGGTATGAAAGCGTGCGATGGCTTATTATTCGTAATTACTTTAAATTGTTAAAATTATGCATCTATCATTCTTGACCCAATATTATCACGAAATTAACGAAATAGACAATTGTATTTTTTACAAGAAATAAGTAAAGCTTAAGAATTGTCAATATTTGCAGTTAAATTATTAAAATTAATGAATTACACAAAAATCATGATCATATTAATAAGTAATAGTTGTACTATTGAATATATTACTAAACTTGAAGGTATTTTAAAGCAGCATAAAAAATAGTTTATAATAATTTCTATTAAATCATCAAATTTCATCATTTTAGAACAAAAATTAAGTCCAATTTCCACGTTTTTTTTTTACAAAACGGCTTTCGATTTGTATTTTTGCTAGATGATTTTGTACAGATTTAAGATATTAAAAAACGATTAAAATTTCACATTATAATGATCCATAAAACGATATTATAAATTTAATGGATTTGGAGAGTCTGGTGTTTAATTATGAGTGGTTTAAAGTTAGCTTCCGGTGAAGACTATATAATATTGATCTATTCTCTCTCTCTCTAAACCACGCCAGTAATTAAATTAAATTTGAACTTGACCTTTTAATATATATGGAAAATTTTATTAAATGAAAGTTTTATTGAATTAGATTAAATATTTGGGAAAGTATAAATTTTTATTTTTATTTAACTAACTTATTAAGATTTGTTTAATCATTTTTGCAGACTATTTAGGAGAATTTATACCCAAAATTGTGCAAGAAAAAGCAAAACATTCATTTAATTGCAAAATTACATTGTTGGAATTTGAATAGAGGAGAAAAATAAATTCATATTTTTTTTATATTTATAATAACGTAAATATTTTTTATTTATTAATTAACGAATAATAAATTTAATATGTAAATTATGTACATTAAATTAATGTTTAACAAAAAATAACAATTAACCAATTTTTTTGATAAAATCAATACAATTTTGTACAATTTTAAGTTTAATCCAAATTTGATTAGCATTTAAATCCTCATCTGTCATTAATAATATTTTTAAATAACTTTTTGTTGATAATAATTTCATACATTTTTGAAATTCAACATAACTTTCCATATAATTATTATACATATCATTAATTTGTTTTGTTGTTAATGAATTTGAAAATGTATTTTCATTTATTGAATTTGACTGTAGAAATTGTGTCGAACGTCCTGACGATGATGAAATTCTCTTTTTCTCATGGTTTCTTTCCATTTTTTCCATCATTCTTTCAGTTCTATCATTTCTATCATTTCTTTCATTTCCATTTTGTGGCATTGGTGGTAATAATCGACTAGGTTGTCCAACTGAAACTCTAGGAACAGCTAATGGATTTTTATTACTATTTTCACTCGAATCAGCTAATAAATTAGATAATTGTGTAATGAAAATAATAAAAAATATTATAGCAATTCGAATCATATTTTCAGTGATATTCTTGTAAATACAAATATTAAATATGACTACGTTTATTTATTTAACTTTATAAACTGAATAAATTTGTACAATTAACATTGGTTTATATACTTGATTGAATTTAAAATTTTATTTATTAATTGATGATGAAATCAATTAACAGATATATTTACTTTATATAAAAATATTGTTTTATAATCAAAATTTATGTTTTGATAAAATCGGAAGTCATTATATTATTATATCAAAATTGTGAAAATGAGGAAATATATAATTAAATGTAATTTGTTTATGTTTTAATTATGTGTACATCTTAAACATATGCACTGATGTGATATATTTTAATGGATGACGATACATATTTCCAAAATCTAAAACATAAATTAATATAATTTTTATTTTTATTTATTGTCGTAATTGCATAATAATAAAATTATGTATAAATAACAAGTCATATAGTTAAAAATTCCTAATAATTTATAAAAATATTAAACTTCTACATTTACAGTATATTTCTATGTAAATATTTTACAGGTAGGCTTTCTGTTAAAATTATTTTACAAAATCTGTAAAATATACAGAATAAAATTCTCTTCATTTGTATCTCTTTTAGTTTTGGAATTACTTTTCACATTTATACCATTAGTTCGGTTCGGTGATAAATGCGCACACGAAATTTGCGCACACGAAAAATGCGCACACGAAATTTGCGCACATGAAAAATGCGCACACGAAAAATGCGCACACAGAAATTTGCGCACACGGAAATTTGCTCACACGGAAATTTGCGCACACAGAAAAATGCGCACACAGAAAAATGCGCACATAGAAAAATGCGCACACAGAAAAATGCGCACAAGGAAATATCCGCACATGGGAATAATAAAGGATTTATTGTTTTATTAAAATATTAAACATAATTGGAGGCAATTTACAATAGAAGGATCAACATGAATACTATTATTATATAAAGAAAATGCAATAAATAAAAAATAAATAAATAAATAAAGTTGATTTAAAAAAAAATTGTTATATGGACCTACATATTAAATTTATTTATTAATAAAATAAAAATTAATTTCTTTCAAAATATTAAAACGTCTTAAAAGGCTAAGTAAAATTTAAAAATGCTATAAAATTCAAATCTAAGACATTGACAATGAAAATATTAAATTTCGGGGTTTTACGTTTTTCAGATAAGTAAAATTTAAAAAAATGAATTAAAATATTAAGAATTTAAAAAAAAAACAGGTCAAATGTATATATTAAATTATATTCTAATATATTATTATATTTTACCTTAGTTTGTTATAAAAATTTCCTGTGTTAATTTAATATTTTATATAATTCATATTTTTATAAATTTTACTTATTTCATCTGAAAAACATAAAAACCCGAGATTTAATATTTTCATTGTCAATTTCTTAGATGTGACCTGTTTTTTTATAAAAATTCTTAATATTTTAATTCATTTTTTTAAATTTTACTTAATTAATTTTTATTTTATTTATAAATAAATTTAATATGTAGGTCCATATAACAATTTTTTTTTAATCAACTTTATTTATTTATTTATTTTAATTTTTTGATATGATTAACTTAACCTAATAAAGTAAAAGTATATACATATGTATTTCATTTTTATTATTATTATAAAGCAAATTTTGCATTTTCTTTATATAATAATAGTATTCATGTTGATCTTTTTATTGTAAATTGCCTCCAATTATGTTTAATATTTTAATAAAACAATAAATCCTTTATTATTCCCATGTGCGGATATTTCCTTGTGCGCATTTTTCTGTGTGCGCATTTTTCTATGTGCGCATTTTTCTGTGTGCGCAAATTTCCGTGTGCGCAAATTTCCGTGTGCGCAAATTTCTGTGTGCGCATTTTTCGTGTGCGCATATATGTCTGTGCGCAAATTTCTGTGCGCATTTTTCGTGTGCGCCAATTTCGTGTGCGCATTTATCCGGTCACGCATTAGTTCACTTGGTTGGTGTCTGTTTTGTCTACTATTGTTTAGTCTCGTCTCTGTCTGATAAGATTCTCTAATAAATTTTATTCAATTTCTAATTAAAAAGACGAACCGATAAAACTCTTATCCAAGTTATTTTTTTAATTTTGATATTCTTAATTTTTATATAACTAAAATTCAGTTTTCAATCAAAATATTAGTGACCAGACAATACAAAAGATTTATTAGGTTTGTCCAATTTTGAGATAAATTACATGAAACTTGTTAGTCCTTTCTCTGTAAATTTTATGTCCTGCCAGAAACAAATTTTATGTAATACTTGTAAGAATGTCTAATTCAATTTGTAATAAATCTTTTTTTAAAATTTCGAAATAGTAAAACGTATATTATTTCAACATATTTCAAGGATAACTGGAATAATAATATTTAAATTAAATATTCATTGGTAATTCCCAATAAAAATATGGTGTACCAGTGCTTCACGTTTTTGTTATTATGTTATTTCTTATAAAACAGGATATTTTTTTAACAATATTTTTTTTCCCCATATTTTGTTAGTTAAACAAGCTTCATTTTTGGTAAATATTTTGATAATTCACTGAGATACAATATGGTATCAGCTGGCAAATATTATTATTATTATTAGTCATGCGTATGTATCATTGACCTTGAATTTAGGGAAGAGATTTTTATCTAGTATACTGCCAGTATACGTTTACAATAATAAGAAAACGACTGAAAGGGATGAACAGCAGCTGATGGCAATATCTTTCATTAAACAATATTTTTATTTTGTGATATTCAAAATTATTAGAAGCAAAATTTATTCAGAAATTCAAGTCATAACAAACAATTTTCATTGGTTGAGTAAATGGTGCAATAAACTTTCAAAATTATTCTAAATTTTAATAATATTTCTAATACAATATGATAGCGATAGGTAAGAATATATTTTTTAAGATTTAAATTTTATTGATAAAACTTAATGACAATTCCTTAAGCCTTATTGTCAGATATTATAAGGACTGTAATTTAATTGTAATAAAATTAGCTGGTGTCCCATTAAAAATTAATTCAAAAGTATTTTCATCATAATACAAAAAATGTTTTAATGTTCTTTTATATATTTTGGACAATAAAAATACGAAAATTATTAGAAAGTTTACTAATTACATGAAAAAATATGTTAAAAATTTTATTTTAAAAAAAATAAATATGTTTTTGTCATTACAATTATAGAAAGATTATAAGTAATGATAAAATTCCTCCTTAAATTTAATTATCTTCAAAAAACAAAATTTTATTAACAAAAAGCTTCCAGAAAGAATTCAACTTAAATACTTTCAATTTCCGGCCAAATATTTATAAAAATTATTATAAAAAAAAAAAATTCGTTCTTCTTCAACCTCAACAGAAAAAATAGAGATGAGAATCATCATAAAAAAAAAAGAAATAAATTATTATTGCATTTTTATTAAATTCAATTTCATTTTTGTTAATAAACTTTTTTTTTTTATTATTGAGGTCATTGGGTTAACAATTATTTTTTTATTTACTATTCTCAGAAGAAAAAAAAAATCAAATTTTTTATTTACTTTTTCTGACCAGCATTTTGTTTGGATGTCGCACATAATCTAAAAAAATTGATCATTTTGATGAGATTTTGAAGACTGGTTTACATAACGACATACTGTCTAGTTTTTTGTATAAAATTTCATCAATTTGAAAAATTAATTCCATTAAAATATTCTTAATGGATTGAAATATTTATAATGTTTTGATATGCTTCGTATCAAAATAATCCATTTAAAATTTTACTACAGCCATAAAACAATTATGGAGATTCCTCATGTTTCACTTTCAAAAACTATTAAGTAAAAATATTTTTGCTAAAATCGCAATTGCGTTTTTTAATGTGACCACAAAGTAAAAACAGTGATGATTACCAAAAAAAAATTCAATTCAATGTTAATTATAAATACATATAAAGTTTATAAAATAAAAAAAAATACAATTTTTGGTTGATTAAAATTGAGCTGAAGCATTTAATAAATAGGGAAAGTGGTTCGGACAAGTTTTATTTTGAAATATATACAAAAATTTCTGACATTATTTTTTTTTTTTTGAGATATGTTTAAATATTTCAATAATTATGGGTCGGACAATCTCACATGACATGATCTTATACTTTATTTTTTTAAAAAAAAAAGTGTTTTAAAATTGCGTGAGGATGAAACTAATGCAATGAAAAACTGCAGGATCCGGGAAAATTTGATACTTCTACATCTGAAACTTTTAATTTTATAAATAAACAAAAAAATTATTTCGACATTTTGGTCAAGGTAATTTTGAAATTTTCCAAAATTTGATATTGATTGTAATTTTGGTGGTAAATTATAAATTTGCAGCTATAATTCGAATATATGTAAGTAAGTTAATTAACTAGATTATTTAGAGTAAATTTTTATGGTGGGTTCCCCTATTTGCTTCTGGAATAAATCAAGTCAAATTGAATCTAAAGTGTGTAGTTTTTGTATACCAGGCCAGGAAATCTTCAAATTTCTTTATTATGTTTTGTTTAATTTTTATGATTTTAATAATTTCACGTTTTTATAATGAAACTTAAAATTTTATATTTAAATGAATTGTGATTCAATGACTTGGCAAATTTATGTTTATATACTAAAATATGATGGTCTCGTATAGTAGTAGAAAGAATCTCTATAATTGCTTTCCCAAAATAAAATTAAATTAAATCGTTTTGCTTTAATTTTTGAATTAATGAAAATTTTATAAATAATTTCATCAAATTTTACTCTATTAAATTTGCAGAAAAGGAAATTAAAATGAATTTGTTGAACTTGAATTTCTGTATAAAATTTTATCAGACAGATTTATAATTACCAAATTTAATATAATTATTATTTTTACATGTCCAGCTGTGTAAATTATATTTGTAAATTCAATTTAAATAATTTGTAGTGAAATTAAAATTTATATAAAATTTAATAATTAAAATTGAAACTTTCTCTATTTAAATATTCTTTATTATACCAAAAATGTAATTTATATTATTTGTTATTTTAAAAGTTTTTTGGGATTTTCTTTAGGAAATTTTTGATGGGCAAATAATTGAAGAAAATTACTAAAATAATTTGGCCGATGTATTTTACATGCCTGGACGAAATAAATTCTTTAAGACCAAAAGCTTGGTAAAATTTGTATACTAAAACATGGTATATAGTGAATTGTTTTTGCAAAGGATATGAAATTGACTCGACGAGTATACGAGAAGGAAGGGTTATAAAAATATGGATTACATCATTTTTGTTTTGTTGAAATTAAAATCAATTTAGCAAAAGGGTGTGAGGTTGTTTTTATTAAGAAAACTCAGACAAGACAATATAATAAATATATATTTAAAAGGAATTTTCTAGAAACATGTAACAATTTTCATATACATTTCAATGAAATTACTAACATTTTCATATATGTATAAGTCAGCAAAATTTTAAGGACTTTACATAAGAATAGTATATATTTTCAGTATATTTGTCGATTGGCTTAGTTTTTTAGATAATGTTATTGAATAAAACAAGAATTTAATCCTTTTCTTTATTACAATTTTCAATTAACTGATTAATCCTTTTAAAAATATATACATATGTACTAGACTAGAGGTTATATCAAAATTTAAATTTTACATAACAAGAGTTTCAAATGTTTTGATTATTTTTCCTACAAAAATTCTTTTCAATATTTTATACCACCAGAATAGCAAAACCTGATAACCGTGATAATATTTTCTTAAAAATATTAGGTGCAGCATCTCATCACCTGAATATATTTTAGGTGCAGCAAAACAAGTAATTGAATCTACCTGCATAATTGTTTTTTTTTTGTAATATTATAGAGAGTATTCGAAAATATTTTTTTCTTAAATTTTTATATAATTTAGATCGAATGGTGGTGAATGCGATCGTCATAAACTTTATCATTGAATGCATATTTTTTTTTAAATTGAAGGTTAAAATCTTCAACAAAAAAATTTATGTGCAATTTCACAGCAGGAAATAAACGAAATTATGTAATTCGATATTACTATATAGTTTGTCCGTCATTTACTTATATGTACATACTTTAAAAGGTAAAGTAAAATAATATTTCTATAATTTTTAAATGATTTCTTTGAATGATTTGAAATTTTTGATGCAGTATAAAAAATTTATGTATAAAAAAGATACATTTTTTATACATAAATAATTTAAAATAAATAATTTTCTTAGACCTTAATAAATTTTGTTTTTCTCAAAAATTCAAGTTTAAATTCAACTCTCAAATCTCCATCGGGTATTATTGAAAATATGTACCACAAAAATCTAATTACTATATAAATTTTTTAAGAAAAAAAAAATTAATGAAAATTATAGTAAAAGCACAACATTTTTTACTATGACCCGCAAAAAAATAGTTTTTATGGTGATATATTACTGTGCCCAACAATTATGACACTAATTAATGTTTACGTGACATTAAACAAAATATGATCTATTGTGCGTATATATTTATTAGTACCATAAAAAAATGATAAAACCACTTTTATTTCTGACTTTGAACTTTTGTTTTTGATCAAATTATGCTGTCATTAATGACAAAAATTTTCCCTTTTATCTTTTCAACATTAAATTCAAATCAAAATTATATTTATATATGATTTTTGCTTTTTTTTTTTGGTAATGTCATGCTAGTAAATTTACTATGAGTAAGAAAATTTTTAAATTTAGGCTATTTTTAACCTTGCCACTTTTTTTTTTTAAAATTTAAAATTAATCTTTGAATTTCAATTGTTAAGACAGGAAAATATGATTATTATTTTTTATATATGTATATAATTAAATTAAATTTTTAAAAATGAAATTTATTTTAAAATTTAGTAAAATATCTTTTTTTTTTTTTATGATAATTCTTTTTCGAAAATATAATATTCATTTAAGATAAATAACATGATTATCTTAGGGATATAATAGGAAAATAAGCCTAATTAAGATTTGGTATATAAATTTTGAATAAATTTCATTTTTAAAGGAAATTGAATCCGGCTTAACGTTTATAATAGAAGATTTAAATTGGAAGGAAGTAAATTTGAAACGCGAAAAAAAGCTTAAAATTTATTGTTAAAATTTAAATATTATACCAAAAAAAAAAAATAGATCCAAAAAGATTAAAATTGTGATTTGAAAATGATATAATTAGCGAACTTGTTGAAAATTTTCAAAAATTATGAAATGAAAGAAAAATCAGCATGATGTCTTTATGAATATATAAAGAATGCGGAAATATTTTATGTAAAAAAATTTTATGTAGATCATTCAAATTTAATAATAATTTATTTATACATAATTATATTAATCAAAATAATATTTGAAAATTAAAATTTTAAATAATAATTAGAAAACGTGCTGAAAATAAATTAACTATTTTACCCAAAAAAAAAAAAGATATCGAATTATTGACCAATATTAAAATTTTTACATAATAAAATAAAATTTAAATATTTAAATTGTAGAGTCAAATTCCCTGAAGCTTTGGTAATAAATCGAAATTAAATTTATTATTATTACTTTTGTATAATTTCATATTGCAAATATTAATTCGTTCATTATTAACGATTATATTCAAATTTTAGATCGTTTGTAATAGTCTGAATAATCATCATTACCACAATATTAAGTTAATAAAATTTATGGCAATTTCAAGATATTGACATCATTGATACACAAATCAATAACTTCTTCATTTTTACTATACCCAACTTTCGCAATTAATTGATAGACATGATTTTCTTTAGCAAATTTATAACTATATAAAGTTCAATAATTCTTATAATTAATTAGATAATTTAATTAATAGAACAGTCACATAACCAGAAAAATAAAAAAAAACATTCTTATAACATCGACTAGTTGTCATTAGTTTTAAATTTATGGCAAATATAAATTATTTTCCTGTTTATTTTTCTTCTAAGAAATTCTTCTTAACTTTATTTCACTTGATATCCGGTATTTTTGTTAAGAAATATTCTAAAAAAAAAATCTAATTTCCTTGGCTAAAAGGGCGATAGCCTGTTTATTTAGCTAACATGTTTAAAGAAATAATTTATTGCTTAGAACTGATATATCAACTTTAATTGTCCCACATTACAAATTTACAAAATGAAAAATAAATTATGTTTAAATAGAAAAAAAAAGTCTGCACATTTCCGGTATTTGTATTAAAGTCTTATCTTCTCTAAGCTAAATGGTTACACATGTTTACCAATCACTTTTATATTATATTTTAATGAGTAATATTGTAATTCTAGTGATAAAAATTATATACTAAAGAGGAAATTCTAATTTGCTTAAGTAATTAAGCAAAAAAGGATGTAAATATTTATTTATTATATTATAAATTTTATTTCACTTATGGAAAAAAGTGATTATTTTATGTTCTGGGTGGTAATGAAAATTTTGCCGGCCATTAATTATTTATATTAGTAATGCAAAATAAGTAAAATTTCTGTGTGATTCTTAGAAATAAAATAGTTTTTAGACCTACAGAAAAATCATTAAAGTTTAATTCCCTAAACTAAATGATTCTTGTTACATTTTTGGTACATTTGATTAGTTATGTATGTTATAATCAATTATATAAAAAAAATTGGTTCAATTTCTTAATTTTGATTTGAAATTTGAAATTTCCTAATTTGGATTTCGAAGCCACATGTTGAATAATTATTTTACCCAAAGCCCCAGTTAAAGTAATTCTTTTATAATTGATTTTATTTCAATAAGACACGTAGGAAAAATTGTTCTATTTCTTGTAATCTTCTGTACCAAAAATTCTTTATTTTGGTCCACACGATTACAAGCAATTTCTATATCAAAAAGAAGAAAAAAATGTAAATTAAATTGTAACTTTCAAAAGATTTAAAAATAATTATGAAAAAAATATAGTTTTGTGAACCAATTTTCACAGCGGTTTTAGACTAAATTGTAATTTATTTAAATATTTTATAGGTATAAACCTAAAATTAGATCATAGTTTTTACAATTTTAGAAATTTCATAAGAAAAAAAAAATAGAATATTTATTTATGGTAAAGAAAGTTTTAATTAGTTCTAATTTTTGATGTGGTGATAATTATAGTTTCTAACAGAACGATAGAGAAAAAATTTGTTCTGCTGACATAAATATTTACACATTTATTGTAACAAAAAAATTTTGAATTTACTTATAATATAAATTACAATAATTATTTTACCCAAACTCATAACAATTTAATTCTCACAAACCAATTACAATTATTAAAGATTTAGAAAGAATGTCAAAAAGTTTTAACTCATTTATTATACATTTTTTTCATAGATTGATGTTGATTATAAATTTTGCATTATCAAAATCAACCTTAAATAAAACTTTCAAAATTAAATTATCAAAAAAATGTTCCCACAATTTAAAGAATTAGTCATTGTGTCTCGGTAAAATATTGAACCCAAAAAAACGAACGATTAAGTTACACTTTTGATGACTCTATTCTTCCAAAAGACAATTTAATGAAATAAATTAAAAATAAATTGTGATTGTATATAAAAAATATAATTCAAAAATTTATTTTAAAATTTTTTTTTTTCGTAAGGTATAAATATAATTTAATCACCAGCACGACAATTAAGCGTGAACTGTCAGCTTGTTACTTAATTATGTAATAATATAAATTTAGGTAATAGAATTATGTACTTTACGATCCTGGGAAATCGACTTATAGAATTATTTCTTAATTTGATTGAATATATTTTTCAGTCACTTGAAAAATTTGAATATTATGCAAAAACAGTTTTGATATGATTTTGCAATTACAAATCAAAATTATGATTTTAATTTCAGGTTCAAAATAGAATAATGAAATATTTTAATTTTTAGGAATTTGTAAAAAATATGAAATTTAAATAAGTCTTATATCTTGAATCGCAAATTTAATTTAAAATAAATAATAAAACTACTTAACTAATTTGTTCAAAATTAACATAACTTTTAGATCAATTTCTCTATATTATTATTATTATTAAATAATTTAAATATATAAATTTAACATTTTCTTATGTTATATTTTTACTAAAAAATTCCTATTTGTTGCATAACAAATTCAAAATTTACCAAAAATAAACTTGATCGTATAAGAGTATTAAAAACATTATACATAATGTTAAAAATTGGTTACCATTTTGTCTACTTACATTCTATTTCGACTAATCGAAATATTGAACTATCCAAAATCAAGTCACGTTTAAAATTTTATAATCTTCTAAATTTAATATTTCAATAGAAAAATTGAAATCACGAATTTAAGTCTGACTTCGGTAAAGTCATATTATTCTTGCTAAATTGTATTGTATTTCAACTTTTATAATAATTCCTAATGAATTTCTACAAAATGTCAGTTAAAATTTCAACGAAAAAAAAAATTGTAACAAATCAAAATTTGAAATGCTTGAATTTTTTTTTTTGTTTTTCTCATTTCTTACTCTATTTTACGTTTTCTATTAATGGTAAACATATTTCATTGATTAATAAAAATACTTCGCTTTAAGTTCAAGTTACTGACATTTTTTAGGCACCTGCTATCATCAATCATGGGCAAAAATTATACTTTAATTGGATGACATTGAACTAAAAAAAATAAATAAAATATTTTTTGCTTTTTTCGGTTTAAATTTAATTTGACATTTAAAGTGTAAAGAAAACAAAAATACAAGCAATTAGTAGAGTGTTTCGTCCAATTAATTGTCAGTTTTTGGTATTATATAGTCCAATTATAGTTTCTATTATAAATCGATTTAAATTAATTTAAAATTTTTATTGCATTTTTATATGTGATAATTTATTCAATTTTCGTTAATAATAATTATGAAATTCTATAGTAATTGCTGATTGATATGAATTTGAATTTTTTTTAATTGATTATTTTTAATTATTGAATTTTAATTGGATTTTATTTTTCGAGCTAAAATATTTCAATTTCGTGTCGTTTAAATATTACTTTCTGCCTATAATTTTTGTTTAGAATTCTGACTATATATATAACTAAACCTATAATTTAGGAAAATTTTCTGTCCATAACTTTTTTTTCTCCCCATAAATTCTCCAAAAATATTTCTAAGAAATTGTCTATCTATATATTTAATTTCTTTCGTACTTTTCAAATAAATCAAAATTATATATGTACTTTCAAACAAATATTTTTCCAAATTAAAGCATGAAAAATTCTTTTAAAATTATCAAACTAAAAATTTTTTTGTAAACCTTCAAAAAATTATTCTGAAAAAAAAAAAATGATTGATTTTCCTAACCAAACCCAAAAAGAATTTTCTAAAAAAAAATATAGACTCAAGTGCAAAGTGCTTTGGCTATTTATTCCAGATCAAAAATTATATACTTTCTCACTTAAGAAGCTTTTTTTCTTTCGTCTAACGAACTGTGATTACCAATAGAGTGTAAAGGTAATAATTTTCACATGATTTCAAAGTAATAAAATATGAAAATATAGTAGATGCTTGTTTATTTTGAACTTGGTCACGATTTTTTCAATATATTATGATTAAAAATTTCTTATAAATATATTAAAAAAAAAATTCAAAGCATAACGAAAAACCATAAATTTTGATATTTAAACTAATATAACTATATAGTGGATTTTCCCATCACATGAAATATAAATTGATTGTAATAAATTGTCTATTAAAATTGACTTGCACATTGGAAGTTGTGGGCAAATAGGACCACAAGTAAATATTCAATATGTTGCTTATATAATAGTTAAATTGATTCTATATTATAAAGGAATATTTTTTTCAAGAATTTTTTTTCTGTACGATTTATTGTTTCACTGGCAATTAGATATTTTATTGCCATTCATAACGACTGGGATGCACTATGGAAAACAATATGGCAAAGCAATATATTTACAGGTATAAAAGGTGTTGAAGAGAACGAACCAATACTTGATGACAGGGTAAGAGTTGAGGCGAATTTATAGTTATGTCGACACTCACTATAAATTGGAGTCTAGCATATTTAATTATAAACCGAATTTGGGTCTATTCTGCAGCTCAATATCTCGTCTGGATAAGCAAGTAAATAATTTATTTATAGATCCTCGTTATTCCACTCCACTATTAATTCAAATTTATTAAAGGCTTATTTATAAAATTCAGAATTTTAATAGTTAGTATTTTGCAAATTTAAATAGCTCTGTTTGTGTATATAAACCTATAATAAATATTATAACATTTAAAGATTTTTTACAGTTGACAAGCGGCGCTTATTTAATATTTCATAATCGGATTTCATATTATTTTAATATTTTCTATTTTATATAACTTTACAAATTTGTAGCGCTATAAATATCAAATTTTTTTAATCTCTAAAAGGTAAATGATATAAACTAGGTCATTATTTTGCATTTAAGGTGGCTTTTTTTTTAAAAGATTAATAAATTGATGTTTAAATGCAAAGTAAAACATTGCAACTTTATATATAGGATAAAGAGATTGTGATGAAATCTTGTATCTCGGTCATTTTGTAGATTTTCGAAATAGATATTTTATACAATTACAATTAAGCTTGAAATCATTTAAACTTTAAACTATATCATGATTGCTCCATTTAGGTTTTTAACTATGCTTCTTTTTAAAATAAAAATAAATATTGAACTAAAATTTTAATGGTAAAAAAGTTTTGTATTTTTTTTTTTAGATTAAAAATTTGCAACTTTTCACATTACATTAAAATTTCTTTGCTTTGCTTTTCCATTCATGATTTTTGTGTGTAATAATATACCAAACTAAAAAATCTATTTAAACTAAATCTGACATTATAAATTCAATCTGGAAAATGTTTGTAGACGACAGTAAACTGCGCCCACTTTAATGGAAAATGTCATGCTTGACAAGCAAAACAAGAACATTGAACCCACCCCCCATTGAAAGTGTGAAAAATGTGTGTGTTTTTGTTTGTTATGCAAAAGTATATAAATTTTGATAATGTAATATTATGAAAATTGAGTCAAAATATTCACATAAATTTTAATTATTACATAAAATAGTAGAGTGTTAAATAAACATTAAAAGAAAATTGAAATTTTTATTTACATTTTTTTTTTAATATATATTTTATATAACTTTTTTTAAATATATTAAAAATTCGATTTGAAAGTGAATTAAATCCTTGAAAGTAACAATTAAAATTAAGATTACAAGTTGGTTCTTATAATTAGAAAAAATTTGAAATCTATGACTAGAAGAAATGATTGACTATGACAACTCCTTTAAACCATGTACCAATAATATTTTCCATTTACCACCTTCATTAATTCCAGCACAAAAATTCAAATATTATTTTTAAGTAAATCATCCTACACTTGTCAAAAAATAAAAATTACTTACTATTATTATTCGGTCATTTTTACCAAATAATGTTTGTTCAATTACAAAAATATGTTGTTCCATTTTTAAATGAAATAACAATTTAATTAATCAATAATAATATAAACACAAAATGACAAAATAAATATATAAATGCCAACATAAATTTTCAATTGAACAAATAAAACCTATTTTTTTCCTTATACAATTTCCTACACTTAAATTTCAGGTGATTCATATTGTAAAAAAAAAAAACTTGCGTGTAGACAACATTGTAAATAATTTATAATTTTTAGATGGCAATTTATTATTATTTTATTTAAAATTTTATGTATAAAATGTTTGATTAAT
The DNA here is from genome assembly GCA_949752835.1 of Empis stercorea. Classification (NCBI taxonomy): domain Eukaryota; kingdom Metazoa; phylum Arthropoda; class Insecta; order Diptera; family Empididae; genus Empis; species Empis stercorea. The sequence goes on from OX457089.1 coordinate 51,752,348, forward strand.
TTCAATTTTGTTAAGCTACAATTTTCATAGTTCAAATCCTTAAATTAAAATTGACGTTGCAATAAATTTCATTTATACCACCTGCCTCTATAGTCTGTAACCTGCTTAAAACTGCGCCTAATTCTATATTATTTTATTGTGTAATCATAAAATTAGAATAATTCAAATTTTGTTAACTCTTTGCTAAATTGAATTTTTTCAATTGAATGGAATTTTCTTTATTCTCTATCTACACATTGTTGCACAAAAAGACGTTAGAAACTTTAGGTGAGGCTGTTTTGTAGTGTCTGGTACATAATAATGGGCTAGAATTAATTAAATTTATATTTTGTATTTTAGTGAAACCCACTTGATTTTTTAGGGTAATTAATTTCGAATTTAAGATTAGAATTAAATTAGAATAAATTAATGGTAATTTATAGAATATAACTGAGGTTGAAATTCTAGACAAATTTTATTTTGTACTTATTTAAAAAAATTTTAATTCGTATTTAAATTAATTGAAAAAAGAATTAATATAATCAAGTACAAAGTATTATTAAAGATTTCCCTGATATAATTAATTTACTATATAAATTTCAATCATCTAAATTTTCTAACTTTCTTTCTCCTGAACTTTATGGTTACGAAAATTTATATATATTTTATGCTTGCAATTTCTTTTGATTAACTATACTATAAAAAAAAATATAATCAATAATTTTTGCTTGTATTATATCAAATCAATAATTTATGATTCATTAAAATAGCATTATTGCAACCAAATTACATAATTGACATCAGTCACGCTATTTTGTTGCATAATTTTTTTGTTTCATATATTCATAAATAAAAATCAGGCTATTTTGTATTATTTTTATTAAATAAAATTATATTTAATTATTTATAATTCAAAATAAAAAAAATATTTTCAAATGTAAAATATTATAGAAATAAAATTGAACTTATGAACATTAAAAGAAATTTAATAAATAAATTAATAATTTTTAATGTTACACTTAAAGTCTAGTCGTAATTTGAACTATTTAAACTATAATTAAAGATAGTAAGTATATATATATTTATTTCCATGATATTTTGTATCAATATAACATTAAAATGTGGAATAAAATTTGCTCTAGTGAAATGGGTGTTTAGTTTTGTTATGGTAAGCATAAAGTTGATTTTCAAGACTATAAGTAAAATAATAATAAGTATTGAACAATTTTAATTTATTATTAATAAATTATCAGAGTTTGCTGTACAGATGAAAGTTTTGATCGTAATTTTTAAAATTTTCTATATTTTTCTGTATTCCAATAAATTTTTACTAATCTTTATTTTTATAATATCAAAGTTTTTCCCACAATTTTGAAAATTTACTACTTAAAATTTAACTATATATGAAAGTAACAAAAATGTTGATAAATTTATTTAAACCTTAACACTATTTAGTATAATAACAATTAATATTTTATTAAATATCATAATATATTACTCATGAAATATTTATTACAATTTTAATAATATATACTTTCAGTGTGAACATTAATTTTACCTTTTTTAATCATAATTTTTCATAATTAATTATCTCAAAATTTATGTATATACATAAAAAGTTAAGTCATATACATAAATCTAGGCAAAAAATTAGTAAAAACTACAAAAATAATAGGAAAAACTGACATTTATCTTTTTGGATCTTAAAATTTTTTATCTGCCATACAAAAATGGTGAGAAATTTTCATATATTTTCATAAATATTGGTATTTTTGGTATGATGGTAGACAGAATAATATTATCGAATTTGATGGTTTTTTTTTATGCAATAAATTTGTATGTAAATTAAAAGTCTGAGAATAAAAAAATTGAATTTTGATATAAAGAAATATTGTGAGGAATTAAGAATTAATTAATCATAAAAAATAATTAATATTTTATTTCACTCATCTTAATTTCGTATATACCATACCGTATACCCAAATTATAAAATATATATTTAAAAATTAATGTAAAAACAAATTAAATTGATTTTCTATGCAAAATGTGTAAATTATAATTAGGTTAACCTCAATGAAACCTAACCAAAAATCTTTCTACTTTTACAATAACGAAATTAATTAAATTTAGAAATATTATTTATTTTTGCAAATCTTGTTAATTAATTTTTATTTTTCATGATTTATAATAATCGACTTTTTGCATAATTCATAATTTAATTAATTTCAAATTGAAACCTAATAAAATTTTAATAACTAAAAATAACTTTTTTTTTTTACAAAAATGAATTTTTTTTTTTACTTTCTTTTACAAAATATTTGAAAGAAAAATTACATAATTCATAAATAAATTTTCGTAATAAATTTATAAATTAACCATGTTAAATTAATAATAATTTTTCCTCCCCCACAAAACTATATAAAAGTATAGTTAAGAAAAAAAATGAAAATGTGAATTTTTTGATATTATTTTACCTGTTCAAATTTTTGTTAACAATTTTTTTTTTATGTACAAAAATTTTAATGTTCGCACTTAATGGAAGTATAAAATTTCTGGTCAATATAATCAAAACTTTAATTTATTTATTATGTTAACAGTTTTTAATAGCTTGTAATCAATAATGTTATTAGTAAAATTAAAATTATTTTCCTTATTTTACCTCAGAAACAGTTTTTTTTTTAATAATTTAATCCAACAACAGCCAAAAAAAAAAAAAGTGAATAAATGGCCACTTACATATTATCAAACTGTTATATGATTTTTTTAGATTATTAGATTTGAAAACATTTTTTGTGCAAAAAAAAATTAAAATTAAAAAGGTTTTCGTGTAAAAATCAATTTTAATTAAATTTTAATATAAGAGATACAAGCATGTGAATTATATCCGACTTTTGTAAAGGTAAATAGGTATATGAGTTATTAAGGTCTTAAAAATTTATTAAAACTAAACTAAAAATATATATTTCAATTCACTTTTATCTGAAATTTACAATCTGTACCCATAATTTTTTTTTTTTTTATTCACCCATCTTCAATCAACTTTCTCAGTTAACAAAACTTGATTTATATAAATAATCTTTACCTTGTCAATCTGAATTCCTTAAGGGAACAAAAAAACAAACGCAAAAATATTGAAAACCTTTTAAAAAAATTTCTCATAAATAAAATCTTAGCATTGAACTTGTACCTAAAAACCTAAAGACCTCAATAATAATAATAATAATTTTGTTTGCCAATTAATTTCATTTCCTTATATCGACCATATATCCAGTGTGTATAAATGTGTGCACTTAAAAAAACTGGATAAAATGGTTCATCCAACCTGCACCTTCAACACAACATTAAAAAAGATCCTAAAAGTGCCAATCGATAAAATTGGAATTTTTTTTATTAAATCGAAATTAAGTATTTTTGCGCATATGTTTTTAACTGACAATTTGTTTTTTTTTTGCTTGTACGATTTTACCTGTTCAACAAAAGTGCCAGCATAAATAAAAATATAGTTTTGAAATTTTTGTTGATTGTTCTACATATATGGATTTTTTGGGTCACAAAATTAAATATTGATGGTAAAGGAAAATTTATGTAAGTAGTTTTTTATTTTTTGACAAACAAAATTTATACAAGGGTCACCATTGCATATAAAAAAGGAACCGGTTAACAACAAACAAAAATAGTGAAAATATATATTTTCACTTGTTTTCCTTATTTGTGATTTTGTTTTTCCCTTTGATTATAAATTTTTGTATTAAATAAAATTTATGATTTTAAAATGAAAAATTGGAAATTAAGTTTAATTAATTTTTCAAATCAAATTATAATTGCTTAAATTTAGAAATTGAATTTGAATTTCTAATTTAAGCTGATTTTTTTTTTCTGTTCGGAAAACTTCCGGTAATAAAAAATAACTTTCTTCTTCTTCAAATTTACTGCAAAAATTCAAAGTCTTGAATTAAAATAAGAAAAATCAATTAATAAATTACCTTCTTAAATAAAATTAATTTGAACTCATCAACAAAAACACCTACGACGACGTCGACAATGATCATCACTTGTTTATACTCTCCATGAAACTTTCCCAAAACAAAATTGAATATATACAAGTAAGTAACTAATATAAAATTTTGGAAGGTGCAAAAATTAAAATTTCCATTTTAATATATCACCTCTTCTAGAAAATTGAAATTTTCACTTAAAATAAATTGTACATTATATAGTAAATTTATTTTTCGAGCTTTATTGGCCGTGTAGCGTTAAATCTCTAAATGATAAATTGAAAAAAATAAATCGTTTGACTATAAATTAAACAACAAAATAACCAAAAATCTTCCTAAAAGTCATCATATACACGTAGAAAAAAAAATCTATATAAAGCCTAAAAAAAGTAAAAAGCTTTCACTTTATTTAGTTTTGCACGTTTTTATTTTTATTTGTCTCTGTTGTCTTGCTGATGGTACCTGAGCGAGGGATTTATATAAATTATTAAACTATAGTCAATGCCATCTATTTAAATAGATTATCTATATTTTATCGATAGTTTTAAAATAATTTACGATATGCTCCAACAATAACAGAAAAAATTTCAATAGACTTCGGTATAGATGATCTGCCAGTAGTTGCTGGATGATAATGGAATTATGGAATCTACCAAATAAATATTTCCTTTCATATACTTTCAATTTATTACCCGAGAAATAAATTGAAATTATATTTTATCAATTAAATTCAAAGGTCAAATCTTGATATTCAAATAATCTTCAAGGTTTAATAATATAATGATGACTATTTTCACCAAAATATCAAATTTATTATAGCCTAAATTGAATTTTTGAGATATTTTTATATAATGTAGCTTACAATTTACTACGCTATAAATAAAAAAAGTATGAAAACGTTGAAATACAAAAATAAATAATTTTTTTATATTATTTAATACTTCCGGAAGCATTACTTGCACAATATTATTCATATAAATGCAATTGTGAAAAAAAAAATTGATAATACATTATTGGGTCTTATTGAATTTAATGTAGAATCATTATAGTGTTAATATTATCGTTACTATAATATTAAAATTTTTAAGGAGAGACTATTTATATACATTCTTTTCCAATAGCGCCCACTTTCAAGTTTAAAGTTCATTACAATTTAGTTAAAACATAAAATGAACTGTACAGTTTTCACACGATCAATAATCAAAAAGAAAATTGTAATTTTTTTTTTATTTCCCCAATATCTTTTTGAAGTCAATTCCATGATTTTTCTATATAGTAATGACGTTGTAAGTTGTAATGTCATGGATTATCTATTCTATATTATATTTAATCGATTAAAAATTTCATATGATTGCCTTGTGAACAAAAAAATATATATAATAAATATATGATATGATGAATAGATTTAATGGTGAACCGTTTGTTAGATGGAGCCAGGTATACTCTTTCTTAATTAGGTGCGGCGGTGTAAAAAAATTTCCCTTTAAAGATTTGTGGTGGGTAAATTGTACAATAGTTACCGCAGAGAATTTTGAAGAAAAATAAAGTTCTTGTCATATAAAAGACGGCATTAATCGTGCAAAAGCCTTGGGGAATTCCATCACTTGTAGTATAAATACAAGTTTTAAAAAAATAGTTAAAAGAAGAAAAATTGAATATATGTAATTTTGTTTTTCTTGTTTAGAAAATTGACAAGTAATGTTAACAAACTTTTTGAACGTGATAAGAATTTTTATATAAATTAAATGTCATTTTTCGATTTTCTTGGGTGCTTATTGTATATATTTACTATGAGTGAATTCGTGTTGGAATGAAAAATGTATTATTAATATATTTTCCTTATGATTTTTTTTTTATATAAAATCAATGACAGAGATCAACATTTTATTTTATACTATTGTAAAATTTTTCTGCGAAAGTCATTATCATGATTTTTAATTTTATATAAAATTTTTGTTTTTTTTTTTTTATTTTAATCGGAAGTAAATAATAAAATATGGATAAATTTTTTTTAGGATTGTCACCAGACCATAAATATATATAAAAACAATGTATAATTACAAAAAAAAAAAAATGTTTGTCAACACAATTAAATTCTCCCCTGTTGTGGAGGTCAATGTCAAGGTTGAGTGGATTTTTTTGTAATAATAAAAAATCATCATTTTTTAACAAATTTTTTAAAATAAAATTCATTATGTATTTAACGAAAAATTTGTAGTAGTGATTAATTATAGAACTTTAAAGAATTATATGTAAATATTTGACTCGTAGTCAATTTAAACAATTTAAAAAAAAACTATTTAGCGATCTTTTGGACCATAACCAAATTATTTAAGGTTTTATTACAAACCTCCATGGTTCTAATTCAGTACCAATAAATTATTTAAATAAGTGCCTAAAATTTTACGAAGAAAATTGAAATAATTTTAAAATTGATCCTTAAAAAAATAAAATCAACGAACCATTACAACAATTTCATCAATTAGTTAAATTTTTTAAACAATTTTTAATAAGACAATCCATAAAAATCAAGTTCATCGTTAAGATAAGTTGAATAATAAGATTGTTATTTACTTTATTTCAGACCCATTTTCTGTTTATGGTCTAATAGATATAATTTTGAAGTTTTTACTAATATTTACTTATTTAAATTATGGCTGACAAGATAGACTACTTATTTCCAATCAAGCTGAACAAAATATGTAAATTGTGTCTCGAATTTTTGTTATGGTTTTTAAATATTTAAATAAAAAATTAATTCAGTTCCATTTAAATTTTTTCAAAAATGCATATATGAATATATTGTTTAAACATTTATCTGTAATTCTTCTGTAAACAAAATTGGAAAACATTATAGCATAAAATTTTCTCAGATACTCAGACTATGTTTACCTGTCATACCTGTTGCACATAAATAGGTTGTATTTTTATACAATAGTAATTCTCTTTATTTTTATTTACATTTTTCGTAATTCGTGACTCTGGAAATTCTGAAATCTCTGAGAAATATTATACATACAATTCATAATTTCGGATTTATTTGTACAATACATATATGTATGTATGTATTTTTTATTTACCTTACCTACCTCAATTAATTTGCTGCAACATAAAAAATTAATGGCAAAACTAAAATAGTACAGAAAAACTTTGGAATATTAAAAGTTCTGTCATGTTTGACATTATAAGATTATACGATAAATTTCATATAAAAAATAGTTTAAATTTACAATGCGAATTTCAACTAAAAATAGTCCTAAATTTTGTCTGTTTATGTCAGTTCAATAAGGATGCTCTACAAAGAGTTTACATAACTGACGCCAGAAATATTTGTTCAATGGTTCATAAATTTCATATATTTTAATACATAAATAAAAATTAAATTTAAAATATAAAATTTTAATGTTTTTAATGTGAATTTTTTTTAATTCAAATATGGCCTTTAATTATGGTCTGAAAGGATATATCGCTATTAAAATTCGTGTTCAATTTAGGTTTTGCATGATGTTAAAAATGTGTTCGTGTTACATTGAATATTCTAATTAAATCAAACACAATTAAATAAAATTATTAGTAATGTAAAAAAAAGGGAAAAATTTCTAGAATATTAAATTTATTTAGTCCAATTTTTAAATGTATATACACAAATTCCACATCAAAGTAAAAATTTCATATTTGATTAGTTCTATAAATAATTCAGAGAAAAAAACAGTGTAATGAAAATTCGAAATAAGAAAATTTGGTGGAAGATTAATCTAATAACATTTTCTTATTTTTTTTTTGAAAATATTAAATTCTAAAAACTAATAAATTTCTCTGATATTATTATAATTTTATTTTGAAATTTCTATTTAATTTAGAAAACAAATCTACAATCTCGTAAATTATCCAATTGAAAAATAAATTGCAGGCATGCGTACAAACTTATGACCTTTGCACGAAAATAAAATTATAATTTTATTAAATTCTTTGCAAGTATTTTTTGTTTTGCACTTGACATATTAATTTAACCAAAAGTTTCGACATTGATTATTATAAATAACACATTTAAGGAGTAACCATTTGGTTAGTTCTTCAATTAATTTAAGTGTATTCAATTAATCATTTTGTATTAATTTATTTTCGCATCATAGTAATTTTTTCTATATGTAAGAAATTGAAATTTTCAATTACTATTAAAATGGTTGTCTACAAATCATTCTGAGGACAAACTAAAAAATTCATTAATAGAACTTAAATTGATTAACATCATATTATCAAATGAAAAGTATTACAAATAAAACCACTAATGATTCTTTACCTTAATTCAATATATTAACACAAAAAAAACTCTCAATTTCTAAATTAATAAATATCCGCAAATTAAAAAAACAAAATCTTTTCGATTTTTAATAAAATCTTTAAAAAAACTAATATTGCGGTCATTGGGTTAATTAGCATTTTTTTTTAAATCTTTCTAAAAATGTTAAAACCATTTCTAATTATTATTGATTTTTTGCCCTGCAGTTTTTAAGAGAAAAAAATAATATTCGTTACACCCGGTAGTAGCTTTAATTCACCTGACAGAAAGTTTAGAATTAGTAATTTATCATTCTATAAAAAATATATGTAGTAGGTTTACTTTGATGATTTGTTAATTGAATTTTGGTATTTCAAATTCTTTCATAAATTTATGATAAAACATTTTTTTTTTTACTTTTCTTTTCAAGAAAAATGTAAGTTTTTAGGTTGTCTTTAAACGCAGCAGATTTATCAGAAACTATTAAAATGTATACCAAAAAAAAAAAAATGTTTGCAAAAAGTCTCATTAAATTTTTTTTCGAAATTGTCCAAATAAGTAAAGTCAAAATTTTTGTGGGTTACAAATTTTTAATTATGGAAAATATTTTAATAATTTTTTTTAACATTTTTTCGACAAATATCTCGAGAAAATCTTTTAATAGGGAAAGTGGTTCATATACAGGTTTGAAGACTCCTATACAAAAAGCAAAATTATAAAATAAAATTTTTGTGGAATTTTTCAGATATAATTTAAAATACCTACATAAATAATTAGATTGTCTAATATTTAGTTTATCATGAAATTTGATTAAATCTTTTGGTAAAAATATTAAAAAAAAAAAATGTTGTACAAATCGAAGACCCAATCAGTAATTAATCCATAAAAATTTACATTTTCCATTAATGGTATGGTATATATGAAAATTATTATAAAAATAAGATGAAATATTTGAAATTTTAACCTAATTTCCAATGATAAATTTAATTCATTGATTCAATAAAATTTACCATCTAAATCAAGCACCACAATATTGATTCTTTCTTTAATATTTATAATAAAATCAAAAAAAAAAAAATCTCTGGCTGTGCAATCAACCACAGAATTTTTTGAGCGCACCTGATTAAAAATCGCGGTATTATTCTACATCTACACTATACAATACACAGTATAAATTAGGTGCAGTCTCATCAGCATCAATAATTTTAGGTGCAGCAATATTATTGTCTCCTGCACATATACATTAAAGTTGGTTCATATATATTTTAGATTTATTATTTCTAGTTTGATAATTTTCAAATTCTTAGATTATATTATTTTGACTATCGGTTTCGGAGCGTGTGATCGTTGAATCAAATTTGTATATAGAATAATAAATTTTTTGTATACCTATTATGTGTAAATTTGATTAATGATAATTTTCACTTGTCATCACGATCATAATTTTTCTATATTGTTGATCATAATATACAAAATTATGTAATGTCTATAAAAATTAAGGTGGATTAATGGAGATTAACACAGTAGGAGATGAAGAATTATCATTTCTTATGTGTTTATTGTTGCCAATAAGTTTTTTCTTCGAATATAATTTTTTACAAAAAGTTTTATTACTAAATTTTTTTTTTTTGTTGCTCTTTTGAGTTGTTAGCTAATAATTTGAATTTAGAAGATTCGTGAATTATACAAGAGATATAAGTTAAAAGATTTAAATGTTCTCGATTATTGTTCAATTTAAGAGTTGATAAGCTCATTTTTTCGATTATGAAAGGATGATGCCCTGGCAAATCTAAAACAATTATAAATTTATCTAAAATATTTTCAAGATTTGTGAATCAAGAATAATTACTCGTAGGAAAGTGAAATTTTATTAAATTTTGCTATAGAGATTTTGAATAATATTTAAATTAGCAACATAATTTCATAAATTCTTTTGTTATCCATCCAAAATTTATATGTGTATATTTTGTTTAAGTAAAAGTAAAATTATATTATTATATTTTTTTTGCAAAACAAAAACATAAACAAAGTGTTTAACAATCACGAAAATTAGTACACCCCGAAATAAATTTCACTTTCATGATTTTTTTTTTTAAAAAAAAATATAATAATCACAAAAAATTCTCAATCAAAATAAATTTTTTAGAGAAATTTAAATAAATAAAAATTTAAATTTCATTATTTTATTTTATATTTTTGTTTAATAAAAATCTGTCAGAAACTCCTTTTTTTTACCACAAAATAAGTTCAAAGAATCAATATTAAAAAAATTGTTTTCCATAAATATCTTGTAGATCGTTTAAAGAGTGAAATTTAAATAAATAAATAAATTAATTTTTCGTTTTGTTAAATTTTTGCAAACAATATTAAATAAATTTATAAAATTATAATTTCCAGAAATAATAATAATAATAATAAAAAAAAAAAAAACCAAGGCGAATAAGTTTTAACTTAATTGTATCTTTCTAAACTTATATAAACTTTCAATGTTTTTTTGAATTATTTTCACTAATGGTAATACAATACTTGAATAACTCACCTGTTGTTTATATCAATCAATCAATTATTATTATTATTCTTTACTAAAGCGTTTTCATAGTTTAATGTCTGTGCAATTGCCGGTTTGAGATTTTTGGGTGATTTCATTCAAATAGGCGGTTAATCATAGTTGGGACGTTTGGGAGAGTTTCATTAAGATTATTTTATTGTAAATATTTAGAAAATTATTATTTTACTTATTGTGTATAATTATTATAAAAAAAAAATTGGTAATTGAGTGTTTCTTTAAGATGAAAACTGCGCGATGATTTTTGAGTGGTTTGGTATGGAAAAAGTTTTTTGAAGGGTGTTAAAAATCGTATTTTAATCAGATAATGGTGAAATTATATTGTGAAAATATCCGGATATTTTTTCTTGGTTCATTACGTTTAGTATTATTAACATAAATTGTTCATTGTATTTTTTAGACTAGCCATTTTTAGATTGGTAATAAATCATGAACAATATTAGATATATCACGATGTAGACGAAATGTTTCACATACAAAAATTATGAAAGTTATGGTAGATGGAAGGACATAAATTTTCATTTTTGTGTCTTCGTATTTCGTATTCGTATTTTTGTCAAGTTTGAAGTAAAATTTATGGAAAAGAATTTCGTAAATTTAATTATTTATTATAGTTTGTTTGTATCAAAGTGTTAAACACTTAAAAGACGATTTCAATTAATTTGTCGAAATTTTAAAAAGATTTCAATCAAATTTAAAGAAAATATAAAACATTTTAATAATTAAGTCCACAAGTGCACATAATTCAACCATAACAGTGCAGACTGTAAAATATTAACAAACAATTAAGCAAATCACTTGACACTATATAAATAGCATCTATCGCGAAATAATAATTGAGCAAATAATAATCATAATTTCTTAATTATCAACACTGTTAAGTTAAATGATTATCACGATTTTTACAATTATTTATTTTTTAAACAATTTATGTTGTTTTAAGTAATTATCACCTACTTGCTAGCAAAAAAATTAAAATTCATGCAGAGTAATGCAACTTTGTTAGAAAATAAATACAAAATTTACTTTAATTATGATTAAAAAGACTTTTTGAAATGAATGAAACTATAATTTGAATAATTTTAATTATTAAATAATTAAATACATGAAAAAAGAGTCCTTGTGAAAATAAAAACTGAATTTATTGTTGAACAATGAACCAATTTTAATTTTGAATAATTAACTTTTTTTGGTTACAATATACTTATTTAATAGTAATTTAATTTAATACTGAATTTATAGCCGTTAAAAAATTGTATTATGTTGTCGAAAAAAATAATTGAACTTAATATTTTGTGCAATTTTTGGAAGTCATTTTCCTATTCAGGCGAAAAGTTAATGGTAATAGGCTTATATATATAGAATTTATTATTGCCTTTTAATCAAATTAAAGTATAATATGAAATTTAAAAGTTCATATAAAACAAATTATTTCAACTATATTTCGAGTTATATTTTAATTTACAGAGTTTATGATTTTATTCCCAAGCAAAGATTTACAAAATTAGCCAAAAAAATGCAAATTTTATCAAAATTAGTTAAATATTTGAAATTTTATACCAATTCTACTTATAAATTCCATATTCCATTTACTAAATATAAAAAAAAATTTAAATGTCTTTACAATAATAAATTAATTATCGTATTTTATGATCTTCAGAAATTTTGTATTAGTCAGTAGGTGTTCCTAATGATTTATAAGATTATTATTATTATTTTTTAATATATTTTCAACACTTCAAGTAATTTAGAGAAAAAAATACGTGCAATGACCAAGCTTTTATGTTAATTACTTGTAGCTTGTAGTATCATAAGTGTCAAAATATTTATAAATGTTTTGTGTTGTGCGAAAAATGAAAGTGAAAATTTCGCCAATAATATGATTATTGTTATTATTATTATATTTCGATTTTCTATAAATAAAAGTTCATTGACTTGAATGACAATTTAGTTCAATTTAATCATAGATATATAAATTTCTTATTGTGTTGGCAAATTTAATAGTTATTGACCAATCACAAAGGAATATGAAATTTCTGGACATATGAAACTAATTTTCGTTACTCAAATTATAAAGTATAAAATTAAAATATAAAAATTCTCCCAAAGAAAACTTAAAATTGTTATTATCCTCTTAAAAATTCAATGATACTAAGCTGACAATAGATTTTCCAGTCCAATGAAAATATTATTTTGAAATTCAAAATATTAAATAAAATTATGTTGCACCATAATTTCTCATAATCATTTAAATCTAAACTTAATTTTAATTTTAATGTTGATTAACATAAATATTTAAAAATAAAAAAAAAAAACAGAATATTAAAAAAAAATCAAGTGTTTATCCAAAATTATCACTGATTTTCTTTAATCAAAAAATCTTTTCTATTTTTTTTCTTCAAAAATTATAATTTTACCTTGCAAGGTCGGCTTTATCGTTTATCCATTAAAAAATTTTTATAATTTTGAAATATGAAAATAAAATTTTTTTTATTAATTTTCTCATCTTGATTATTAAATTTTATGTTGTGTGTAGGAGCAGGAAATATTATAAATACATAAAAAAATATATTAAATAAAGTGTAAACTGTTAAAAAGATTGTTATGATGATTAAAAACAATATAAAAATTTTGTTTTTAAATCTTCCCCAAAAATAATTCACAAGTCAGATTTTAATTTGTTCATTGGTTTATATAGTAAGACAAGTAAAATCTTGAAATAATTAAATTTAAATTTATATGTAAATGGTTTAAAAAAAAAACCTACAATCTTCCTTTTTTAATCAGAAAAAAAATTGGATTTAACTACCTTAACCTAGAAAAGTATAAAAAGTTTGTTTTTTTTTAAATAACTTTTCGTCCCACTTTAACGAGAAAACCAAATCATTTTTTAAAGCTTCTTAATTATTTGTAAAAAAAAAAAATTTACTTAATCGAAAAAGTAGACTAACGACAGATTATAATTAATAAATTTTGTTGATATTTAAGAAAACTAATTTATTATTTTCTCAAATGATTTAAATCATTTTAAAATTGGTTTAATATATTTTTAAAAAAATTTTTAAGATTATATTTTAATGTTACACAAATTTGTTTATTTTGTTAGACTATGAAAAATATTTGGTAAACAATGCTGACAATTATATCTAATCATTTATAAAACTTACCTTTTAGAGAGTTAATTAATTTCAAATGGCTGAAATTAGACTTTTGGTTAGAGGCTATTTTTTTGTTTGTTTTGATTTACTTTAGTCAATGATCAAAAAAGATAAATTGTTTTTAAAGTTGTGATGACACAATTTTTGTAAAATTTACTGTGCAATTGAGGATTTGTGGGCCTGAAATTAGTATGCTCTTAATTATAAGTTGAAATAATAGAAATGCTGAAAGTTAAATATACCAATTAAACAGCAATTAAGGAAAATTGAAGCACACAAAAATTGATAATGAACATTTCAATAAATTATAAATTAATTTTGTGATGAAATTTGTATACTGATAATTTAAAATAAGTCCTTACATATATTTTAAATAAAATATAATGGGTTGTCCACTCTTCAATTGTGATTTTTTTTTGTTTTCTTCTATTAAATTGTTATTCTCTATTTTTCTGTAACCAAAAACTACACAATTTTCATTTATCAACAATAATAAAGCATAAAAAAATAAATAAATTATAAATGGCAAACATAAATTTTCAATTGAACAAACAAAACATAAATTTTCCAAATTCGCAATTTCCTACACTTTTATTTTATTTAGTATTAAATTTCAGGTGATTCATAAACATTTTGCGTATATGCAGATAATTTATACTATACACTTATGTACAGATAGTTATTTATCATTTGAATGCAATTTATAGCTTTTGCTTCAAAAATTGAATAAATTTAGTTATATAAACATTTTATTACATATTCATGTAATGTTGAAAGTTCTTTGTAAAGCAATATTTTTGTCCTAAATTAAAATTGACTTTGGTATATTAAAAAATTCTCCTGCTTCGCCCTGATTAATCTACCAACTTGTTTTTCAACTGCACCTGAATTTAAATGGGTATTTTCATTCATTCATAGAGAACTTTTGAATTAAAAAAAAATCTGATTTCAATTTAAAAAAAAATATTTTTTTAACTTTAGAATAAATTTTCGCACAAATAGTTTAACAAAATAGTGAAAATTGTCGGTGTTATTGGAGAAACATTAAGCACAGTATTTACTAACAATTCGAACCTATTTTTATTTAATTAAATAAAATAATTAACTAAATATTTATTTAACATTTAATTGAGTTATTTCTCATTTTAAATATTATGTTTGTCTAAGCTGAATGTTTATAAGATGAATCAGTAAATTATATGAACCATTATCGAGTTTGACTTACATAAAGTCAGCTGTGCTGTGTATGCGGATCATGATTTTATAAATTTTACTATTTCTAGAGAAAAATCATTAATGTTTTGGAAAATATTAAAGATTTTTTGCTATAGAATTAATAAAATTTGGAAATATTTTAATTACAAATTCAATCTAAAAATATTTAACTCTCCAACAAATTTTATGACTTAAATTTTCCAAAAACAAATCTATAAAAATATCTAAATTGCCTCTATTTTTTTTTTTTTTTGGTAAATTTTTAACCCAAATTATATTTGCGAGGCAATAAATTGTAACCATTTTAACCAAATGCTCAAAGAGTTATTTTTTAAACTAACCTTCGAAAAACTAGAAAAATTACAATTTTGTTTGCGTGTTTTAAATAATTTAAATGCTCAAATCGTAGAAAAAAATCGTATAGTGATTAAAAATGATCAATTGAAAAGATAAATTCCATCCAGTTTTGTGAAATGGAATTTCAAGATTTTCAAGTAAATTTTAATGCAATTAAAAATACATAAAAAAAAAGATGAACGTAAAAATTAGAGAAAGACTTTTTAGCACAATTTAATAAAAATGTAAAGCAAGAGAAAATAATTGAAACAATTGTACAAAATAAAAAACTTTATAACCTCCAGGAATTTATACACAAATTGGAATTATAAAACTTTCTGTATCTATAAAATATATAATTATTATTTATGTTAAATTGTTATATTAAAAAAGTCATTAATTAATTTTACTATCGATAATTTACTAATTTACATAAATTATATATCCATAAAATTCAGAGCATTTAATAGCTAAAGGATGTGATTTATAAATGTTGAGTAAATTTCTTTTTATTATTTTCAGTTTATCACAATTTGTGATTAAAATGAAATTTATTTGATAAAAATTAGTCGTAATTAAATTAAAAATTTTATTGTCACTAAATTAGTTTTTTGGGATATAGAATTAATTTTACATAGTGCAGTTTGTCAAAAGAGAACTTGTTATGATAGATTGTAGTTATAGGGCTTCATGAAATTCCATGCCATACCACCTAAAACTATAGTACATTCAATTGATACGAACAATATATTAATTTTACAAAAAATTTCCACAATTTGATTTATTTAAGGTAAAATGTATATATGTAAATCAAAGTTAAATGATAAAACATAGACATAAAAACCTCAAAAACCTCATAATTTTTCAAAGTTCATTACTTCCGATCTATGATACTTTTTTCTGTATGTATGCGATGTCACACTAAACTGCTGTGAAATTGTAATTAATCCTTTTTCATATTTTTTATAATATTTGAAATTGATTTTATATGATTTTCAATTGTTGAAATAATGTAAGAGGGAAAAATTATTAATTTTATATAATAAATAATGAAATTATTTTCCGGTTTTATAATATTCCAAGTAATAAGAGATAAATTTCATAATTTGTTACTAATTTTTTTCAATTAATTGCTTAGGTAATTGAATATTAAATAATAAAAATTAACAGAATTATTTTATAAATCTTATTTTCATTAAGTTTTTCAGAGTATACTCAGAGCTCATCATCAGTAAAAATTATGGGAATTGCATAGTAAATTAGGATAAACCAAACAACAATGATCGATTAATAATATTTTGGAAAATAATATTTTCTAAATTTTTTAATTTCATAATAAACTAAATATTTTCCCTCCATATTTACTTAAGTCAATTTTCTTATAGAAAAATAATAATCAGCCTTAAAAGGTTTTTATTTCTTTATAATTTTTTAGGTAAAATAACAAAATTAATTCCGGAATTTAATATAATTTCTTTTATTTGTATATAAATATTGGAAATATTATTAAACTAAAAAAAAAACCATTTCATAATAAAATTATTTAATTATATAACAATAAAAAAAATCAACTCTGTGTTTTTTTTTTTTTGTGTTTTGAACCTACGATTTATCACAACGGAGCATCTTTAAATAATCATAATTTTTTTATTATCTATAATTTGACCCAAAGTCGGAATGCCGAAAAGGTAAAAAAAATTAAATTTTTTTCATTTCGTTATTGTCTGTGTAGGTTGTCATAAAATCTATAAATCAATTATACGAAGGGAAAGTATAATAATATAATTTTTGTAGTGGACATAATCACACAACAACAAACAAATTTTCGTGAAGCTCATTTTTTTTGATCTAATAAGTTTGTAATTTAAAGATGAATTTTTTTTTTGTCGTGAAGAGGTTAAAGAAAAGGTCTATTAAATTTAATCCTATGTATAAAAGCTATAAATTTATTGACTTTATCAACCTTTTTCAAATTTAAATTGGACCAGGAAAAGTATAAGTTTTTATTGAAGTAAAAAAAAATGAATTTTTTTTTTATTTTTGGCTAATTTTCCACAGATTCCCACAATTTATTTTATAACCTTTTATAGCTGTGGCTTCTTTGTCAGTAGAAAGAAAATAATGTACATAATATGATATTAGAAATTAAAATATCTAAATAAATGATTCAAATTTATGTGTGAAAATTTATATAATCTTAAACACCTTACAAAAATTAGATTTTTTAACAAGTTTGTAGAATTTTTTTCAACTTTACCGAAGGAAATAAACTAATTAGAATTGTATTTGTATCAGAAATTAGTAAATTTCTATAGTCCAGCTGAGACCGATAGTAGAATATTTAAATTTATTTTAATTTACTTATTTAACAAAAGGTTTGTTTTCCAAAAAAAAGTTATTGAATTATTGAACCATAAAATACTTAATAGTATGGAATAAGTAGAAAAAGTCAGTCTGGCCAGTTCTAACGACCATGTTTCATTGAAATTCATTAATTTTTTGGTATTGAAGGGGGAAGAATTTAATTATTTTAGGGTTTCAAATGTTTAAGATTTAAAATAAAGTAATTCGATTAAATTTATTGTCTCCAATATTCAATCATCTTAAATTATAATTTAATTCAGTTAATGGTAATTAATTATGCAATTTTGGGAGGGTATAATTATTACCAAATTTAATATATAAAAACCATTTTCAATAATCTAACTTGTACTACCTTAAATGTCCTTAAACAAAGTTATTCTACTGCCTTTGATTTTGGGGTGGTTCAGCATACTAATAGCTAGCACTGTGTGCGGTGTGGATCATTGGTGTGTCCTAAAGCTCGGATTGTGGATTGTGGATCAAAGTTATTAAATAATAATTAAATTCTCACTTTTAACTATAATTGACATTAAGTTTAATCGTGATACTCGATCCCAAATTGTATGTACAGAACTTTTCATTTAGACTTTCCTGTTAAATCCTTCCTGTTAAATACTTCCTGTACAATAATTCTTGTGCGGTAACTTCATAAATAATCATCATAGTTATGTTAACTCTATAGTCTTTAAATTGAAATATTAAATATTATAAATTTCATATTTATTTTAACAAAAAAAAAATCATTCCATAAATGGACCATGAATGAAAATAACAAATAAGTATATTCAATTTATTTCCAATAAGTTAAAATTTATATGTGTACAACATATCTACAAGATATCTCTATAGCTATAAATATATAATATATTCCAACCATTGTCATGTCCATGAAAAGTGAAAAACAAATAAAATTTAATGCGTCATTCATGAATTCTTTTATACAAGATATACACATATTTTTTTTATATACCATCACGTTTACGTTTGTCTATCAAATGATGCCTTAATAAAATAGAACTTATCACAAAATGAGAAATATGTACGTAAGATAGATAATTTTGAAGAATTTATTGTCTACAACAGTGCGTTTATTTTTATATTATTTCAAATCATTATCACACAGCAGGTAGGTAGATGGCATCATCAAAGTTTTTCTTAAAAATAAAAAAAAGAACGACGAAGGATAGACGATTGCAATAAAAAAAAATATGATAGAAAATTTATGTGCTATAAGAAAAATTGTATTATTGAAACAAGGTTTTTAAATTTATATTTGAATTAGTGATATTTGTAAGTAGTAAAATTGGTAAGTATTGGTTTGAAATAAATTTTGATACAGGGTTAACCACAGCATTATAGAAAACTAATTAGTTTTTCACTATTAAAGATGATTTTTTGTTCAAAACTAAAAAAATCTTAGAGTAAAATTACTTCTTACTGAAGTAATGATCAATAATATTATTAATTGTGGAAAATTAAAAAGTCCTCCATTTAAAAGTAAATTTAATTGAAATAATTGGTCAAAAATTCTAAAGAAATTTCCATTTTAATACCATAACTATATTAATTCTTAAACTAGACTATATTACTTCATCACCCTGTAACTTCATTACTGAATAAAATAAAATAGTTTTTATCAGCTGAACATAAAATTGTTGGAAATTTTAAAGTCCTGGATCTGAAAGACAATATAAATAAATGAATATATACAAAAAATCACTGATTATATAAAAAATTCTTATTGTAAATTGTTGTTCAATGAATGTTATTTTTCTAGTCGGTTTTTCTCTTTACCAATTGTTAATACATAGTATATAATCGATAATTCTGTAATTCTGTGTCGATCCCCAGAGCGATTTAATTCAAAGTTCTATTGAAAACAAAAAAAAACAAATTCCTTTGATCATTACCGAATCAAAAAGATTGAAATGGATTGAAGCTGAAACTGCGGTAGAATTAAATTATAGACTATTTTTTTATTATATGAGATTGTAAAGAATATTTGAAAATTATTTGCTATTGGTAGTAATTTTACTATTTTCAAAACAATAAAAAATGATTTTAAATACAGAAATTATGAAATTAATAAATTTTACAGGTAAAATTTTACATAAGTTTTAAATTTTTAACACGCCAATAATTAAATTACGAAATTGGTAAATTATCCAAAAAAAAATCACATTTCCTTTTCTTTGGCAATTTCCTACAACCGGAAATACATCTTATTTGTCAACTATAAATTGTGATGTCATCGAAATTACAAGCTTTTTTTTAGGATAAAATTGAAAGTTTATTTATTACTAAACGTTTCGGTTTTTCTCGTTTTGGTTAAAAAACATAAATGTTAAAAAAGAATAATGTAATATTTAAAAAATTTTTTGTCTTGTAAAAATCTATTAGAAAAAAGACTGTAAAATTGTCAAATGTTTAACATTTTTTGTTGTTGTAATATTTTGACTATAAATCTGGTTTGTATAATGTAACAGGTAGCAACCACAGCCAGCAATCATCAGCATAAGAAAATTAGATGACATTTTAAGATTAAACAAGTTGACTATATGATATTGCCATAAAAAGACATTGTAAAACATTTAAAATATTATGGTAAAATATGTATTTTAATAATCAAAAATGTTGACTACAACAATGTTGGGTTTTATTATTGAAATTATGAGGGTATATTATAGAGTTTACTTTAGTAATTGGAAATATTAAGTAGAAGCCTTAAATGTTATTTTACTTGCAGAAATAATTAGAGGCAGAAATTATATTCCAATTTATTTCAATGTGGTAAATTGACCTAATAAATATCAAGTAAATGATCTACTAATTAGATAAAGTTATGGAATAGAAAATATTTCTAGTACCAAAAATGTTGCCACCAATTCATGTGAACAATAATTTGATTGGGAAAATATCAAATTTGACTTAAAGGAAAGACGATCTGAAAATTCTGTGAAATATTTCACAATAAATAACATTATTAACGATACCCTTATGACCGCAAAGTAATTCAATTTAAATATTGCTAATTCAAAAAAATAATAAGTATATTTTAACAATTTGGACACTAAATAATTTCTAATTTTTCAATTATGAAGAAAGTAAAATATTAAATAAATTTGCAATTATACTTTTTTTTTTTCAAATATATTTGCGATAATTTTAACTTGTATATACATAAATAAATATTCAAACTTGGAGGTTGGAGGCGTCAAGCAAAGTGTAAACATATGTCTATCGTTTCAAACATTCATTTTTGAGAAAATAATTTCTATCTTGGACATACAGAAATTACAATTTAACAGCAGGTCAGCAGGTTTTTATTTTACTATCTCTCAAGTATAACAATTTTTTTATCATCATTCATTTACACACCACAAAATAAAAAAAACGTTCAGCAAAAACATCGAATAGTTGTGGGTAAAGTAGAAAATTTCGTATTTTTATTAAGTGTCAGATAATTAAATATAAATATTTTTCAAAAAAAAAAAATTTATTCGAAAAAGAAAAGTGTGAATTTTGAATATAATATATGGTTAAAATGCATTGTGACCATTTAAAGATTTTAATGTAATATATTATATTGTTTTTTTTTTCATCCAAATGCGTTTTGGGCGCCACATAAAAAATGACTTTATGATTAGGTTTTGCATAAAGAAATTAATGTTAAAGATATTTTATTGGTTATGGTTTTTATGGTTAAAATGATTTTTGGTGGGAGATGTCAAAAAAATCTTTGATATAAATTAATATCTTAAAATGAAATTGATTTTATCTAAAGCTTAGTAAAAGTAATAAATAAATAGAAATGATTTCATTTAAATTTATGATTTAGGGAAATTTTTGTTTTTATATAACTTTTGATTTCATTTTAAAAAGATAATTTATGATTGGAAATTTTGGATGCATTTATTATTATTTTAGGTAATAAATTCCATTTCCAATTTTGTTGACAATAGAAGAAAATATTTTTATGGAGAAAATTCCAAAGATATTATGAAATTATTTTTAGTCGCTATAAAGCAATCAAAGTTTAATATTTAAAATAGACCATAAATTTAATGCATGAAAGGTATTTTCATCGCTTTTGTTAAGCTAATAGAAAATTTCACAAAATATGAAAAAAAAATATTATTTATTGAAGTCATTTTTGGGCAATAATCAAAGTAAATAACAAAATAAATACATTTATATTTACGTAACTTGTGACTGCAATAAGGAATTTGAAAATTTTTATAAAAATTTGAATAATATTTGAAAAAAGGAAATTTTTGTTGAATTCTTGGTTCAAATTTATCAAATACTTTTTGTCCATCTTTTTCCTATAATAATAATAACAGCTAAATCATTATAGTGACCTCTTTACTTCCTGCTTTTAAGAATCAAATTAAAACTAAAACAAAAATCATTCAAATCCAACGATGCATTAAATTATAAACTTTTCTCTCTACCAAGATTTTTTGTAATATCATTTTTTTATAATATTACAACCTTGGCATTGAATATGTTAAATAAAATGCATTGACCTCTGAATTTTTCAATACAAAACAAATTATTATAAAACCCTCCTAAAAGATATTATAAAATATGTATAGATTTATTCTCACTATAAAATTCAATAAAACAACGATACAAATTTTTATTTTTTAATTATAAAAAACTTTTTTTAATGCATTTTTTTTTTGTCTTCAAAAGGCTAATTTTCACGGATTCCCACAATTATTTTCCCTACCTTTTTATGGAGCTCTGCTTCATTGTCAGAAAATTATAATTCATGTGAGAAAAATGATATTAGAAATTTTTTTTTTAAAGGTAAGTATCTATATCAACTCCAGGTATCTGGTATTAAATCTAACTAAAAAGCTTTATGTGTGAAAAGTTATATATGATCGTATACACACCTTACAAAAATGACTTAACAATATCTTCAAAAAGATTTTCGTCTTTAAGAAGGAAATAAACTAATTATTAGAATTAAAATTGTATCAGATTTTTTATTAATTTTATACCAGTTGGCGAGCTTCGGCTAATGGTAGAATATTTAAATTTATTATAATGTTTTTTTTTTTTTTTTAAAAAAAAAGGTTTGTGATCCAGAAAGAATTACTGAACCATAAATTGAATAATAATTTAAGGGGATAGGTAGAAAAGTCAATGTAAATATGTCGAGCTAAACAGCAGCTACAGAAAATTTTAATTGAAATTCATTAATTTTTTTGGTTTTAGAAGTGGGAGAATTATATTTTATTATTTTGGGTTTTGGTATATCTTTGAATATTAATTTAAAATCTTTAAGAATATTTCACTTTTAATTTTTTTTATTGCCTTTTAAAGTGTAAATGGATGGACAATAAAATTTTATTTATATAATTTGAATCTATTTCATATGGTTTAGAGAAATTTATCTATAATTTTAATGTTTGTGCTAAAAGAATTAATGATCATATAAAATACTTATAGGGAATAAGGTAAGCGTTGTAAACAATCTATAAGGCCATGGTCTATAACTTATCTTATTGTATAACGAAGCTAACACTGATTAACCCTGTAAATTTCCTTATACATAGTTCTAACTGACTAATCAAAAATTATTGGTTTATTTTAACCGGAAATGCATTTCCGTAATTTAACTAACCATCGATGCTTACAAATAAAATATGACCCATAAAATTCCAATTAGAGTAAAAGGGTTATCCACATTTGATGAGTCATTGTCAGTCTACTAAAAATTAAATTTAGGAATTTATTATTATTTATTAGAAAAATATCAAACTTAATATTTCCATTAAAATTGATAAATAAATTTACATTTAAGACTTTATTATTTCCTAATTCCTATACAATTTTATCTAACAAAATATTAATTTAATTTAATTTATTATTATCAGAAATTTCGATCATAAAAATTTAATTAGATAATTAAAATTTCGCTTATATAAATAGTAATTATTTAAGCTTACATGCTGAAAATGAGATTTTAATTAGTTAGTACCTAAGTAAATAGATAGCCAGCATTAAATTAGACATCCATATCCATATGTATCTACATTATAGAAAAGTGTGTTTTCTGATCTTTCTAATAAGAGTAGTCGGCTTTCTTGTTTCAGAAATATTGTTGTGTTTCTATACTCAAGAAGGGTTTTAAAAAAATATGCAGAAAAGTATTATACATGTACCTGTTAATATTAACATAATGTAAGTGTATCTCTTTATTTTATAATAATCAATAATTAACAATAACAAATATCGAAAAATGAATATAAATTTACTTAAATTTTATTTTTTATTTTTCAATATTTTTCTCTAAAAAAATTATTTTTCAAATATTTTCCTCGAAAAGTTTATATAACATTCACCCAAATAAATATGATAGACGATTTACATTTTTTTACCAGTTGTTTTTACAGAACAGAGTAGAAAAAAAAATGTATTATTAATTTATATCACTAACGTAACAGGTAACATGTATCTGTAATTTTGCTGTTAAGAAATAAAATTCTCTATGATGGCTTATAATTTTTCTCTTTAATATTTTAATCGGAAAAACTGGGGTGATTTAATAAAATATTTCTCTTCATTTCTACATTTTTATTTAATTTCGAATTATCAATTTGAAATTTTGTATTCGAATAAATTTCGAATTTCTTCTATTATCATATTTTATATGAAAAAAATACTATAATAAATTTTTTGTTCCATCTGTTAAAAACACCAAAACTAACACAAACGCAAAATTTGTGTAGTCAAAAAGTCAAAATCGAAATTGTTTTTTTTTTGTGTGTTTTGTTTGAGATCGAGAAGAAAATTTTTATTTAGTTTAAAAAATACCGTCAAACTTAACGCACGTGGATCGTGAGAAATTTATGTTTCAAAGAAAATTTAATTTAAATGTTTTTTATTTTATTTATTATATTATTTAAACAAAACGAAAATTAATTAATTATTTATTTATATATTAAATAAAAACATTTGTAATAAAACAATTTTTTTTTCTTCGTCTTTCGTGTAAATTTTTTGGTTGTCAAAATAAAAACAAATTTATTGTTTTTAATTAAAATTTGAAGCGGCATTAAAAAAAAAATTTTTTTTAACTGTTTTATAAAATAAAAATTACCGCAAAAAAAAATAATAATTATTAATTATTGTCAATTCAAGGTTATATAACTTGGTTGCACAAAAAAAAATTAAGTAATTAAATTAAAAAAGTTTGTTGTTGTCAAAATAATCACTATACAAATAAAGAAAAAGTGCGCGCGGAAAATCTACAATTTTCCTTGGGAAATCAATATTTTCATTCATTCATAAACCAGAAAAAAGGATACACATTTATTTTGTCCTTTTAAAACAAGTGTTTGAAAAAAAGAAAATTTATTTTTTAAAAAGTGAAAATTTAATATTTTTGTGTGTTCATTTTTATATGTCAACTTTATACTCTTTTAAATGGGTTGAAATTTGAAAATCGGCAAATTAATTAACCAAAAAAAAAAAATTATAATATAAAATATACAAAAATTTACTTTAAAAAATGTAAAAAAAAAAAAAAATTAAGTGTAAAAAAATGTAATTAAAAAAAATTTAGTACTGTGAAAATTTCTAAAAAAAAAAAAAAAATATTGTCGAAAAATTTTTTCCCTCATGTGTCAAAAAAATCTTTTGAAAATAATTAATAAAAAATAATACAAAAAAAAAAACAAAAAAAAATTGAAGTAAAAATTTAAATTATTTTTCGATCTTCTTTAATTTTTTTGTTTCGTTTAATTTTCTATTCCCCTTTTTTTTTTTTGTTTTTTTGACAAAATAAATAATTTTTCCCTTTTTTTTTTAATTTTTCTCAATTTTTGATTTTTTTTTCTTCTGTACAATTTTCAAAAGAAAAATACAAAAAGAAAAACAATTTTATTATTTGTTTTTTTTCTGTGTTTCTTCAAAGAATTTTTCCAAGATTGTGTTTTGTGTTTTGGTGTCTTAAAAAACAAAAAAAAAGTGTTTGTATTTAGGCTAAAAAAAAAAAAATTAAATATGTGAAAATTAACGAGAAAATTTATTAAAAAAAAGAAAAAAAAAATTATCAAAAAAATTTTTTTCAAATTAAAATAATAATATAATTGAAAATAAGTGGAATTTTTCTATATTATATATAAATAAAATAGAAAATATAAAAGAAGATTTATTTTTTATTTTTGAGATCCTGGACATTACAAAAAATTAATTTTTCAATTTTTTGTCCAGAAAAAAACTACTTTAATATAATAGGAAAAAAATTATTAAAAATTTATTGAAAATTCTCAACAAACAATAAAAACAAAAAAAAAAAAAAAATATTATTCATAAAAAAAATTAAAAAAATTAATGTTTAAATTAAGAGATAATAATAAAAAGATGGCAGAAGAATTAATTCTGACACCAGAAAATGTTAAAAAATCAATAAAAAATTATAATCAAGATCATAAAAAATCAAAATTAAATATATCAACAAAAATACCAATTTCACCAACATCAACAACAGGATCAAAAAAATCATTTAGAAGTAAAAGACGTGATGAAATTGATATACCATTTATAATACCAATACAATTAAATAATAAATGTAATTTAAATAAATTAACACCAAAAAAATCAACAACAATACCATTAATAATACCAACAACAACAACAACTACAAAATCATCACCATTACAATTAAAAAGTAAATTAAAATTAAAACAACAACAAAGTGAAAAAACATTAAATTGTAAAAATAATGAAATTATAAGAAAAATTATTAATATTGAAAATCAAATACCAGTAAATTTTAAACAACATCATCAACATCAACAACAACAACCACAAAAAGAATTTAAAAAAAATTCACCAACATCAATTAAAAGAAAATTATATCAAATATCAAATAATTTAATAATAAGTCCAAGAATTTTAATATCAGAAAAAATGACAACAACAACAATACCAACATCAACATCAATGCCACGGGCACCACCTCCATCAATTGAATCTTTATCATCAAGAACATCATTAGTATCATCATCATTTTGTACACCAATAATAAATGATTATAATAATCAACAACCAAATATTATTAGAGATTTAAAAAGTGGAGAAAATAATTTAGTAACATTACCATCATTTGAAGAATGTAATATCAATGATATTGATAATAATGATCAATCATCTACAAAATTTAATAATCATTTCAATCATAATAATATTAATGAAATTTATCATAGACAAGAGGATTATGATGAAGGTGAAGAAGGATATGATGATGAAGTTATTAATTGTAGTTTAGATTCAACATTAAATATTGATTTAAATAATTTTAATAACGATGATGATGATGATGATGATGGTGATGAGAATGATGACGAAGATGATAATTATGATGATGATGATGGACAGTGTAGTAGTAGCAGTCATAATATTCGCAATCGTATTAAATCTAATACAGTTATTAATAATGGTGAATTAATTAAACAATCATTTTGTTATTGCTCAAATCATGATAATTGTTTAACATTAAAGGATATTTTAAATGTATTTAATGCACCAATATCAGAAGATCAAGCATGGTCATTAATATTTCAATATGTAAAATTATTTCGCGATTCAATAAAATTAAAAAAATTACATTTTAAGGATTTACGTATACCAAATGCAATAAATAATTTAAGTTTACATAATGATGGTAGTGTACATATTAATTGTAAAGATAAAGGTAAGTCATGATATTATTTTAATATTTATATTTTAATTTTAAAGTAATATATATTATTTTGATTTAAATGCTTTTTCTGTCAATCTTAATGTACTTATAGTTAATTTTTCTGGTAATATTAATTTCTCCACTTCGTAGCTTATCAGAGGTTTTTCGATTATAACAATTGCTGTTTCCTCAATATAAATATCATTATTCGGAATTTATATACGATTTATATATCCCAAACTGGTATAGAATGTCAGATATTTAATACTTTTTAAATCGCTATACTTATAGTGTATAGTGTATAATCTTAAATTAAATTTAAAAGATTTTAATAATTTTGAATAGATTTAACATTGATTTATTTGCATTTAAATATGTAAAATTTACTATCATTATTTATATATTTTTTCCGTTTCTTTAAAAACATTTTGACGTCATTTATAGATCTTTTTACAAAACAAATTCCCTCTAGAGAAAGCTATACTTATATAAAAAATATAATTTATTACCAAAATATTTATAAATATTTTGTAAAAAGAGCAAATAACTTACCAATTTTATATTGAGTTTGTAATTTTGTTATCCTTTAATCCGAAATATACTTTCTGGATGTCCTTCTTTTCACTTCTCTGTATGACAACTATTTTCAGGATATTTTCAATTTATCAGCTGGGTAACTACAGGCATGCGCAGAATTTTATCGACCTTGAAATAAAAATTGTATATCTATAATATAGAAAAATTTCGGTGTCCTTTTAAGTATAGCATTAAATTTAATATATATTTATTTTCTGCTAGAAATTTCACAATATACGATGTATACGTAACGAAATATTTATATGTACTACAGCTGATTTTGTAATTTTATACCAATAATATTTCCTTGACAAAAATATTATAATTTTCTTTTCATTTAATTAGAATTTTTACGAAATCTAAATTGGAATTAATTATTATATATATAACATTTTGTAATTTAGTTTTGAATTATTTGTAAAATTTTTATATTACTTTAATTCCAATAAGACAAAAATACACCTACTATGAAATTTCATTCTTTATTTTCTGAAATATAAAAACTATAATTTTTTAATAATTTTTTTTGAAATTTATGCAGGTATTAAAATTTTGTCTGATAGGAAATTTTTTTGTTAATTAAATTTAAAATTGAAATTAAATTTAATTAACAAAAAAATTTCCTATCAGACAAAATTTTAATACCTGCATAAATTTCAAAAAAAATTATTCTATTATAAATTAAAAAATGCCGCATTAAAAATGAATATTTTATAATATATTTTTGAAATGTCCATAATTTAGGTCATTGGGTTAAAGAAACAAATAATTTTACTTTTTTATAACTAAAATATTTGTTTTTTTTTATAAACAAATTTAGTCTTGCAGTTTGACAATTTTTTATAAAAAATCGAACTTGAAATTAAAAATTAATAATTTTATAGTGTAATTAAGAAAATATTGAAGATTTATTCTTTTACTGCAATCGGCAAAATGCCTAAAAAAATGATAAATTTATAATAGTTTACAAATTTTTTAATTGTAAGTCTACGCATTTAATTCACTTTCAAAGTATATTAAAATGAATCAAATAAAAATTACAGAAATCACATAAAATTTTTAGATACTTATATTTTTTTTTTTTGAATATTTTAATAAATTAATTTTTTATTTGTTTGTTCAAAAAACAAAAAATTCACTGACTTTTTTACAAGAAAATCATTTAAATAGGGAAAGTGGTCCGGACAAGTTTTATATAAAATTTCACAAACAGCATAAAACTCTTTTAGTGGGGAATTTTTTTAACATTATATAAATTTAAATATAATCTACATATAATTATTATTGCCTAATGTAAATTAAAATTAATGAAAATTAAAAGAATTTGATAGTTTTATTACCAGAGAAAAGCTTTATAAAGCTGAAATTGACTTCAGAATCTGAAAGAAAATTATCAATTACAGCAATTTTTGACAATTATTTTTTTTGATAATAAAAATTCTTTATTGCGATTTTCTTATATAATTTCATTTTGAAATTCCAATTAAATTTAAAGAAATATATTTTAAATTTTATTGCAAAATTACGTATACGTGCGCTAAGAAATATCTAAACGTGATTATTTTGATAGAATTTGTTAGAGGTGGTTAACCTTGCTTTAAATTTATATAATCCAAATAATAAAAAGTACTTATAATTGAAATTTTGAATTGGAATTTTAATTAAATTGATCAAAAACTGTTCTAAATTCCAGTGTTAAATTCATTTACCTATTAAATAAATTCACAAAAGTTTTGCAATTAAGTAATTTTCTCTGGCGTCTTTTTAGGCAATAGGAAACTAATATATATATATATATATATATATATAAAAAATATAAATACGAAATATTCTTAAAAAATAATTATTAATAAAATTTGAATTACTGAAATATACTTAATAGAAATTTTCTCATTTTTGTTCAATTTTTTTTAGTCTTTTGCAATTTTTAGGTCATCACCATTAGAAATTTATACAAATTATTTTACTCTGTAAATTTTGATACATTGCCAACATAAAAATTATAATAAATTGATTAGAATCTCTAGTTATTTCTCATGTAAATCTTGTATCAGAAAAATATGTCTACTACTATAATAGGTGATGATTTTTATGAATTTTTACACTGAAGTACAAAGTTTTATTTTTCGGTGTTTGCTCTAATTTTAATTAAGTGAAAGTCAATTAAAAATACATGATTATTATTATTAAGATATAATTTATATTATGTTATAAATAGTGTGTCTAGTTCATTAAAATTATTAACGTAATAGTTTGGGAAAGTTTGTCTGTTTTAATAGCCCAGCTAGGGTTCAAAGAGTTTTAACTTTATAAAAATTTTGTATTAATGTTAAGTCCCATTTTTGATTATCAACTGGAAGAAAAGGAATGACATTATAAATTCTAAATTTTAAACTGGCAGTTAAAAATGATGTCATTATCATCACAATCAATTTCTATAAATTCCCATCTGGTTTCTTTTTTGTATTATTATTTTTTACCCTCCTCAACGGAAATTGAGATCATATTTTGATTAAGAATTTATTTAGAACTTACACCAACCCGAAAAATACCAATTAATTATTCAACTCCAATCATCTCTGCCTGCTGTCTACATAATTAAAAAACGATTTATGTTTATACCATTTAAAATTCTTTGGAATTTTTGATAAATATATTTTATAATTTGTAACGAATTTTTGATTATATTTGAAATTGTTTCGGTTATTTTTATAAGTAATTTAATTTCATAACGTTTTCAACAATAATATTAAATTCTATTGACCTTTTGATTGATCAATCACTAATTTCAATTAAAAGTTTAATAACCTTGTCTATAAAAATGTTTACTGATTTAAATATAAAATATATTTATGATTTTTTTATGCTTAAAAAAAAATATGTTAGTTAAAATTTATGATATATAAATGAAAAAATATTAAAAATTTATTATCTAAATAATTTTTTGTCTCGGTAATTTTAAAAATATACTTGAGTAAATTGAAAAATCATAATTTTCAAAGTTGATTAAATTTCGTGTTAAGTAATCTTACCCATTTAAAAATTACCTAATAAAATATTTTAAATTTACATTTCTCTTTGCCGTCAATAATTATAATTGTTTAGAGTTTAAATACTTAAAGAAATTTTTAAATATTTTTCATAAACATTTAAAAAAAAAAAAAGGTGAAAAAATTAAATGTGTTAAAATAATAATTAACAATTGTGCGGTTTTTAAAATTAATTCAATTATATATTTCACATAATTTTGAATTTATAATTACATTAATTAAATTTATTTTAATGCGGTTAATGTATGTCATAAATGAACAAAAAAAAAACATAATTTGCTTAGTTAATTAAAATTATAATTACATTAATTTTAGCCTACAGAATTTATTTGTGTTAGAAAAACGAGCCTTGAAATTGATCTAATTAGACGAAAACTTCTCAATTCTTAACAAATATATAGAAATAAATTTACTTTATGAACTTAAAGTCAAACACAAATATTGATTAATTTGTATTTATTTTAGTTTTTATTTCAAAGTTCAAAATTTTTATACTACCCAAGATCAAAAATTTATTAGTAAAATAAATTTGTTTGTTAGTTAATTATAAGTATATAAAAATTAAAATCAAATTATCGAAAAAATTACCAAGGTTTGCAATTTTTTGAATCATTAATTGGAATAAGAATCATTTTTTACTTATTAATTTAACTAAGTATGAGAAAAAATCTAATTTAAATTATTTTTTATTAGACGAACAAATTGGTAATTGCATTATAGGTTTTTTTAGCTACAAAGATATAAAAACTCATGAAAAATAAGTCGATTGTAATTAAACTCACTTAGTGTATTTGTGATTTTTACAGTAAATTACATAACTAAGTACTTATAAAGTTTCCAGAAACAAAGAAATGTCGGTAAAAATGTAAAGAAAAACTTGTCATTTATCAGTAAACTTCTTTCTGCCTTTGGCTCTCAGATAATACAAATTACTTCTTTGGAAAAACAGAATATCGTAAAATTTACTATAGTATATCGTAGATTGTATAGCAACATTTTCATATTACCAATTTATTAAATATTATCGATTCCAATTTAAGCTATCTAAAGAATTAAAATATTCATATTTTATGTGCTACAGAAAATAAAATTATTCCGACTCAAAGAAATATTTTCACCAGAAAATTGATATAAAAAAACTTGATTAATAGTAAAAAAAAATCTATATCAAAAATTACAAATATTTATTTAGAATTTATCAAAATATAGGTACATAAAAAGGAAAAACCAAAAATACTATTTTACTAAAT
This sequence comes from Empis stercorea, assembly GCA_949752835.1. Classification (NCBI taxonomy): domain Eukaryota; kingdom Metazoa; phylum Arthropoda; class Insecta; order Diptera; family Empididae; genus Empis; species Empis stercorea. The sequence goes on from OX457089.1 coordinate 51,784,819, forward strand.
CATAAGTCATTAATTTATGTAATTTAGATAAAGAAAATTGTAACATAACATTTTTTGATAAGATAAAAAAGTATTTTTGTCTATAAACTCGTAACTCAACCATAAAACCAAAAAAATTTTTGATAGACGATAAAATAGACTTTTCTGTTTACAAAAAAAGCTAAAAAAAAAATTTACAAGTTGTGTTTTGCTCCAATTTTCGAATTTAATTTTTTTTAGCCGAAGGAAAAACAACGCAATTAGAATTAATTAAAAAAAAAACGACAATTTAGGGAAAAACAAATTAAATTATAAAAATTAACAACAAAATATTAATTAAATTAAATTTTTGTAAACATAAAAACGTAAAACTTGTGCGTTAAAACAAATTGGATTTTTGAAAACTTATTCAAAAAATAATATAATAGTAAATAATAACAGACAGAATTAATATTTAATATAAATTTGTAAAAAAATATACAAATTTAATTTAATTAATTTCAAAAATAATATAAAACTTTCCCTATCATCTTTTTTATTGAAGCTTCTTTCTTCCAAAAACTTTATTTACATGGGAGACAAAAACTCAAAACTTATTTTTGACAAATTTAAATTTTCTAATAAAGAATGAATGAATTTTTATATGTATGATAAAAAGAAATTTATCATGCAAATTCCATAAAATATTTCAATAATTAATTGTAAAATTGTGGACATTTATTAATTTTCAAATACTTATAATAAATGCGGGGCTTTTGAAAGTTTAGAAAAAATTATAACAAAAATTTTTAATTCAAAAATCTATTTAATCGAATTTTTCAATTTTCATTTATGCTTCAAAATTTTGGGAATATTTGAATAATCGAAATTAAATTAATTTTAGCATAACAAATTATTATGATTTAGATTACAACATTTATTAAAAATATGTACTTTGATCTAAATTACGTACTACATTTTGTATTGCACGAAAATTTAATAATTTCAATTACAATTTTCCATACATATCCAAAGAATTGTGTAATTGATAGAATTTCTTTTTAAAAAAATTCGTTACATACCAAAGAATTTCACATAATTATTAGGAAACCAATAAATTATTTGGCAGACGTGAGATTTGAAATAAATTAATTGCCATTATGTTTTGATCATATAGATTAGATACATATTTTTTTTGTTGATTAGAAACCCAAAGAAGTTGGAAATTAATAATGATGATCTCAATATCCGCTAACCGAAAAGGGTGAATGATCAAAATTAAATCCAGATGGGGGGGAATTTTTTTAAAGTTCTCTGACATCATTTTTTTTAACTGCCAGTAGAACGTGTTTGAAATTAAAGTATTACTTAACTTATACTTAGTTGTTGTTTTTTTATTTGAATCTCACCTTCTATGAAGAAGAGGAAAAATTCAGTTAATAGACAGACAAAAAAACTTTTAATTATTATTATTTTTTGATTGTAAATTCTTTAGCTCATTAAAAATATTCTCTAATCTCTTATTTATCGAACCAAAATATAAATATAAAATTTTCATTATCAAATGATTTTTAATTTATTGTACTATTAAATTTACATTTTTCAAAAATTATTATTTATATTTGTATAAAGTTCATTTTATATTATAATTTTCTTTTGTGAATCACCAATTTATAAAATTTAATATAAAATTTAAACAATTTCAAATTTAAGTATAATTATTTATTTATATAAAAATTATAAGTATACTTATACACAAAAATTCTGTACTTTATTTTTGAAAAACAAATTTTAATAATCGTTTTTGTTTAAGTAATCATCTAAAAATAGCATGAAAAAAAATCTTATCATAAATTTTTATTCAAGTTTAACACAAAGTGTAGTTAAACTTAAAATCATTGGGTCAAAAACAAAATTAATCAATTTTTTTTTACGAATTAATTTTAAGAATGAATATGGTAATCAAAAAGGAAAAATTAAATTTTGAAGAGTTATCATCGATTTAAATATATTCTATCTGTTAACATGCTAAATAATATAATTTCTGGAAAGAAATCCGTTCTAGACACTGATTATTATTGAAGCTTTATGCTCTCAAAATGATGACCAAAAAAGATAACAAAATTTTTTTGTTGACGTACGACATTTTTACTTATTTTAGTTATCAAATATAAATGTTGTCATGAATTTAAGAATTGTTGTCATATATTTTTTTTTATAGATTAGTAATTCATAGTTTAGAATTCAGTAGCGAGCGATAGACTGCTAGACTTTTTTCAGATCTAAAATTGAGGATTGGGTACCAAAATTCGAATTTACTAAAAAATCATATTAGTATCTTTCGTTCAAATATTTTTCGACTGATTCAGTCCTTGGCTACAGATAGTAAAAATTGAGCTCTTTACTAGACGGTAATTTCACAACTCACTTATTTTTGCTAAGAATTTCGTGAACATCAAAGTTCATTTCATTTATTATTTAAACTTTGCTACTTTGCTGATTCAATCACATATAAAATCATTACTATTTATAATTATTAATTGATCACCAAAAATTTTAATTGATATTTTGCTACAAATTTAAATTTGATATAAATATGTACTACTGTAAACCTTGGACTTTTGTCATTATCAGTGCGTAATATAACTTCAATATTTTTTGATCATTCAATTAATTTTTTTTTTTTTGATAATTTGTGTAATTAAACAACTTGGTGTTTTTTAACATCAATTAAATAATTTTCTATAAAAAAACATTGTTGATAATACGAGATAAAACATATTTTGATTTTGTCAGAAGTCCAAAAATATAAATGACTTGAAGTATATTATAAAGTAGTATATTAATTTTTATTTACTGATTAAATTAATAATAGTTACTGCGTTTGCTTTCTAATTCCCATGATAATATATGGAAAGGTCATTTATTATTTATTAGTTATAAAATAAAAAAGGTAAACAAGTAGATAAAACTATAAAAGATTTAGCGATTTCAAAATAAAAATATATAAGCTTAATTTCCTGCCCAACAATTTCATGTTAATCTAATCGAAATTAACGAATTTTGCGATATTTCTTTAATCATTTTCTATTCTTTTTTAATTTTTTTTTTGCTTTTATCATCTGCTATTATAACTTAACATGATTCTCTTTCATAAGCCACAATTTACTCTTTACGATGTCAGATTAAACATATAAAGTATAATCAAGGTATATTAAAAAATTATAAATTTATTACCCCAATTTTTCTTGTTTTGATTATTAATAACTTTTTTTTATATTTTATAAAAAAAAAATAATGTAAACAACATTAAAAGTCACAAAAGTTTAAGCAATAAAAAAAAGATTTCATTTAATATTTTGATTTAATATTTGTACAACCCAAGAAAAAGAAAATATTTAACAAAAGCTTATCAGTAAATGAAGACATTTTCAAAATGCCAAATTGAACAAAATTTCTGAAATTTAATTCAAATTATTTTTCTTATTTGCTTTAATTCAGCTTCCTTTGCGGATATTTTAAAGGATTTATCATTTATGCCCATCAGAATTGCAATTTAGTCAAAATATCTAACGATAAATTCATCCACAAAACTGTAGAATAGAAAACTATGATAGTAAATCAATGATTGATTTGTGATCAAAACAGATCATATACCATAATTGTGTTTTCAGTCCAATAATTTAACGTTTTAAAACAATCTATTGCAATTAAGATAATTCAAATTTATTTAAATCTATCTAAAAAAAAAAGTTAAGCTTGTGAATTTCATTAATGATTCTTTTTCTCATTTTTGACTTGTCATCGTGTTGATTTTGTTTGAAAGGTTATAAATTTATAAAGTCTTCAACAACATAAACTTTTAAAATTTAGGTGCAAATTCACAGCAGGAGACAAAAATAGATTTTGTAATTTTCTAAAAATTTATAGACTAAAAAAGTTTTATTTGCCTATTCACAAATGCAAATGATTTTTTAGTCATTAACAAAAAGAGGTTTTTTGTCTTTTCAATATTTTTGATAGTTTAGTAGTTATAGTTAACTCTTATCTTAACCTTGATATAGTTTTCATAAATTGGAATTTTGTTGTTGTAAATATTTGGGCTTGTAAGAAAAAAAAAAAACTTTTAAGAAATTATTGAAGGTATTGTTAAAAAATATTAAAAATTTACATAAAATTGTTTTCTTATTTCAAGGTAATTTTTTTAATTAATTTTCAATAAATTTTCTTGAATTTATTTAAAAAAATTAATTTAATTGCCATTTAGAGTAGGGTTAAGGTATAGAGACACACTAATAGTCTCTTTGGTTAAAGCCATTTCATTGAAAATTAAGGAAAAACGTCAGTGAAAAAGTTATTTATTAAAATACATTATTGAAAATTTAAAGCCTAAATATTCGAAACTAATTAATTAAATTAAAAATTTGTTGTTTTGACAGAATTATTATGAATTAAAAAATTAAATATTGCTCTTATCTTTGTGTAATAATTAGCATAAATTCCACCTAATGATGACAAGGTTCCAATAAATACTTATCTTTTTGAGTAATATTGTGCAGCTTTGTTGAAATATTGTAGTATTTTAGTAAGAAAATATACCAAAATTACAATTTCAAAGTTTGATCATAGCTTTAAATAAATTATTGAGTAATAAAATGATGGAATCAAAAAGTTTTAATATTAACTATCAAAAGACTTTTAGCAAATTTTGCAGAAAATTATGTGGTTTGAAATTTATAAACAAATTTTTAGGCCCAAATTACAAAACCTTCTTACCATTATAAATAGTATATGACGTCCAAAGCTTGCATTTCAACGTACGCACTTTTCAATTTATAATATTAAATATTACATAAATTACAATACAACTTTATTGCATCACAGTAATTTGAAGAATTCTAAAGATTAAATTATGCGGTTTTGGTTAATAATTTTCATTTTATTACAATAATGTATTACAATATGTATAAAGCAATCTAATAATCGAATTGTATAGCTAATGAAAAAAATATTAAAACTATTGATATACAATTTATATTTTACCTATTATATAACAAATTGCAACATTAAAATCAATTTAATTTAATTGAAAAACTATTAACTATAAATAATAGTGCAAAACTTTTGATTCGATTGTTCGATTTATTAATTGCCATTCGATAATTAAAAATTAATTTCATCGTAATAAAAAAATTGTTTTTATCACATTTTAATTGTCATAAAAAAAACATTTATGATTTTGATAGTTTTATATTAAAATTTAATGTCGGCAAATTTTTTGGTTTATTAGAAATTTTCTAATCACCTTTTTGATGTTATTATTGACTTTGAACTTATTTGATTAAAGTTTTAAATAAAGTTTTTTTTGTATTGATAAGGTTTAAGCTAATATTTAGAAATTGTTGAGAAATTGTCTTCGTATATAGGTTTAGACAATATTTTATTATTTATTCAGTAAATTAAATTGATTCCATTTTGCAAAATTAAATGTCATTTTTTTTAAATTGATTTTAAATTTCTTTAAACAGTTTTTTTTTAAATTACTTAGATTTAGGTTATACCATATTTATAACAGATTTTATTCAAAATTCTAAGGAGGTTCACAGAAAATAATAAAATAACCTTAATAATTCTTAATCTCTTTGACAGACTAAATTCTTTGTCCTAATTAAAAAATAATTGTTATTCTTATTCATAGATTAATTTTTCAATCAGTCATTTTACAAATTGAAATTTTATTGAAAACTCATCTTTTAAATTTTCATAGAAAGGTGATGGTTTAATTTTTAAAACCTATAATTTTATAACAGAAATTTATAAAAAAATATATTTCTTTATCGATTATAAAAATGAAGGAGGAATATAATATAAAATTCTAATCTATAACCAATAATTCAAGGCGGGTATACACCTTAATCCAGAAAGTTCTATATCATATCAAACTTTCACAAAACCATCAAACTATCGTCTCGAAGAAGACAAAAATCTTCATTATTATTTTATTCAATTAAAAAACTGAAGATGATTACATATTATTTTTCCCTATGTTCCTATGTATGACCCACAGAAATATTAAATTTTTTATAAAATTTATTATTTAATTTAAAAAGCTCACCGTTAAATTCCGCTCTAATTTATTTGTAAAAATATACAAAACTTTTTTTTATATAAATCAACCAAAAATTTGCATAGTCATTGGTTCTTGTATGTTGTAGATTGTAGAATATTCATCTTTATAAAAATTGGGTATATGTTTATTTATCGCGATGTCTTAAAAAGCATAAAATTTTATGCCCATCATTGCCGGCTTCATCTTATAACTGGTAAAAATTCTAAACAACTTTAATCGATAGTAATTATTTTTTTATTATTATTAATTTACGATCATTATTATTATTTTTAATTATACTTAAAAAAAAAACAGACCAGAATGAGAATCAGAAGAAGCGAGACTGATCCGTTCATTTTTTCTATAATATTTTAATTAAAATGAATCAAAAAGTAATGCTAGACTCGCTAACGTGATCGATTCTTTAATTAAAACTCAACTGTTTTTATATTTTAAAAGAAAATCCCAAAATTATAGAAAAATGTTTTTAGTTATTTTTTAATTAAAAAATTGGTTTTCATCTTTAAAAGATTTAAAAAGTCATTTTTTTCAAAGGTGTTCTAAGGCGTTTTTTGAGAACGTTTTTCTTACAAGTTTTTCGGTCATTTTCAAAGTAAAGAATTTTTTTTTAAAGATAAATGCATATGTATATAGCATGAATTACTATATAAGTAGTTAATTTATCGATTAGTGAAACTATGTAATATACGTACAGTGTTTTATATTAAACTGGACCTAGAAGTCGAAAGCTCCAATTTAATACACAATTTAGTTATATAGTAGTTTAACAGATGAGTCTAAAATGAAGATATTACACTGATCTTCTGTCAACCTCTTAAATTATGAATGAAAAATATAACTAAATGATTGACAATTGGAAGATAATTTGTTGCCAGAATTTTTAAAAAACAATCAAACAAATTAAAATTAACAATTTTTTTCCTTACCAACAGCAAAAAAATTAGATATAAAAATCTGTCTAAAATTATTTATCATATGCCAAAGGGAAAATTAGTTTTGAACCAGAAAATGTTAAAATTAACATTTAAATTAACTTCTTCTTTATTAAAATATGTTGTATTTTTTAGTTGAAATTCAAGCTATATTCGAAAACAGTTTCTATATGAAATTAGCAGATAACCTTCCCCCAAGCTATTTTTTTTTTGTTTTAGGAAGATATAAAATATTTTATATAATGTATAATTTATTTATTTACAATTTTAATTAACAATTTTTTTTTAAATATTTATTTTAATTTATAAAATTCATTTTTAGCATGAGTTGAAAAAAAAATAGAATTCAGACCTTTGCCTAGGCTAATTATGATCTTCAAAATTGTATTAACCTTAAATTTTGTATATAATTATTACTAAAAAAAATTTCATTAAATTTTGATTAATTTATCAATTTTTTTAGTTGACATAATGATAAATTTATCAAGTAAACATGAATTATTTCAAGTATATTTAAGATTGAAGTACTTTTTAATAATTTTTTTTTTGTTATTATCATCTTATTGATTAAATTCTTCTATCGAATTTACATTCCATCAATCATAATTTTATTAGTTCCCAAGGCAATTTTTTAATAAAATTTGTATGTTTTATTAATCATGAAAAAAACCATTAAAATATTTAAATTGTCGCACCTGCTACTCTCGAATAATTTAATTTGAATGGATTACGTTAACAGATGCTTCCGGATTTTGATAATTGATGTACAATAAAAATAATAAAATGTCTATATTGATAAATACAATTGACAATAATCTAAAGTTTTAGTATAGTATCCTTTAGTAATCTATTTTAATATTTAACATTTTCATTTCATATGATATTTCTATTGATACTGAAGATTTTAGGTAATATTTTTGAGAAACCAAGTAAGTTCTATTCTTATGTATAGAAATTCATCAAAACTTCCGTCAATAATTAATTTTATCGAAAAAAGTTATTGATCTTTTAGCTTTTGCAAAAAAATCTCACAATCTAATCTGTTAAATAATACTCGTAGTCAAAATCTGTTAACTTATTTTTTATACTGATTTAAATTATATTTTTTTTTTGTTTGATATTTTTGTACCTGTCGAACCTTTGCAATATAATTTAAATTTACTCTTTTTTTTACACTAATTAAGTTCCGTACACACCAAAATTCAACGATATGTATACACAAATAACTAGAAATGACCTTTTAATGATTTTTTTTTTACTTAGCGTAACTAAACAATTGGTTACATCAAAAATAGTATATATATTTTTTTGTTTATTTATAATACTGACAGAATCTGTTTAATTTTTTTTTTCTTTTTAAGTATAACCGGTAAATAAATAAGAAATGGATTAAAAAATTTACATTTACTTACTTATACTTTACAAACCGTCAATATTTAGAATCTAACGTGATGAATTGTTTATTTAAGTTAGACAAGAATTGAATTTATAGATTTGCAGTTACATTTTTACAAGATCATAAAACATTTTGTGTTCTGTATACCATGAATTTTATTTATAGTTAGTAAATATTAAATTACCGGTAAATTTTGTCTAGCGGAGATAGAAATCTAGAAGAAAAAAAAATAATATATATACTTATGCGTGAGGAAATTAAAAAAAAAAAAGTTTTTTAAAAATTCAATAATTCAAATGAAATAATTTCAGTTATATATGTATAAAAAGAATTTCTGAGGTGCTTAAATAATTGGAATTAATGAAAGTCTTAATTGTGGTAACTAATTTAAATTATAGTACATTCAGTAGTCTTGGATTATTATATATTTGGATATTTTTACATTTTTCGACACGGAGCGGAAATATAGAAATAGCTTAGACAAAAATAGATCTCATCATTAAGAATATTTCTATTAAATCAATATTGATTATCGCTTTAATCTAAAAAAAATTAATTATAGTTGCAAATTCCATTTAATTTAATTTTAAGTTAATATATAAATGATAAACTGCTGGTTGTTTCATTTATGATTACATTCCCGCAATTTATCCTACCACAATGTTGTTAATCTATCATGCGACAGTCGCTATCACTCACTACCTTATGTAGAGGTATATAATTTTAATTTAAATGTAAAATTCAAATCAGAAAATTCTATAATTTATTGCTAGTCATGCTAGACAATTACTGCAACTAATTAACTTTAATCTGGATATATTATTATTTAAGCTTTTTAAACCGTGCTATTTAATTTAAATTATCTCTAAAAATAGAAAAACAAAGATCATTTTTAATTATTTTATTAAATTAGATTTTTTTTATATACTTAAACTTTTATTTATATAAAAATTTGTTTAAAAAAATTTAATTTATTTTAAAAGAATTTCAAAATTTTAGGAAGTAAAAATTTATTTAATATATAAAGAAGGTTTTTGGAAATGTTTAACCCAGAGACCTTCAGAATTAAAGAAATAAAATTTCAAAATTAAGACTATATTTACACATATTTGGAATTCCTCTATTTTGAAATTTGACTGAAGCTACTGCAAATATTTATCCTTCTAATTAAAATTTTGTATAAAGACAAATTCCATTTAAATCGTTAGACCATGGAAACATAATTAATGCCATTTTAATACTTATTTATTACGATTTATCCAAAATTAAAAACAATTTTAACTATATATAAAATTAATTTTTAAATATTATGTGATCCCCTTAAAACTTATCACCAGATAGAAAAGTATCAATGAATTTTATAATACATATACTCTATAACCTGCAAATTCCACAGAATTTGGCACATTTTTTTTCTACAAATAATCTTTTAATGTTTAAATTAAAAAATAATTACAAAAAAAATAATAATAATTTTACAATGGCAATTTTTTTAACACTTTTCTTTAACAAAAAAATTCGCAATCAAAAAATTGTCAATCAATCAAATATTTTTTTTTAAATGTTAATATAAAATTATTTGTACAAAAAAAATTATGATAAATTTAAAATATAATTTAATTTTTCTTATAACAGAAGAGGAATTGCTACAAAAAAATTGACTTTAGACAAAAAAACGTTTTATATAATCATTTGAAAAAAATAGAATATCAGCTAATATAAATTGAAAATCGTTTATTTAAAAAATATGTTTGAAAGAGAAACCCTTGAAAATAATATTGCAAAAGTTTTATTAAATCAAAAGCTCTCTGAAACATTACGAACTTAATTGCATTATTTATGTAAAATTTCACTGTTTATGTTTCAATAATTTAAATAATGTATTTAAAATATTATGAAAAATCTATTAAAAATTCGATATTTAAATGTTGCTGTCAATCGATTTATTATGTGCGAAATTGTAATCGTAAAACGTGTTTGAACGATATTTTTTTGAAAATGGAATTAGTGATTTTTCCAAAGCCTAGTTTAACAAATTTTTTGAATAATTCTATTATTTTTGTTACCAAATTAGAAGAATATTTTTTGGAATATCATAAATTAATAAAAGAATGTAAATTAATAACTAAAATCAACATGAAAAATTTATTAGATATAATGAATTAATCGTGGAAACCTTTTAATAGGCCATTTATTTACTAGAAAAATGTCTTTATTTATTATTTACTTATAAACTTCACGTAATCATAATTTTTAATTATTAATTGTCGTGACTATTAACGTGACATACCAGTTTTTTTTTTTGTAGTATCCCTCGACATATAAATTATAATTTCTAATAATTAAAATGCTTATAGTTTTCCTTAATAATTTTTTTTTATGATAAATGTATTATTTATTTTTAGTACATACTTACTTATAGTTATTTAATCAACCTACAAGGCCTCAACATATATAATTTTAAATATATTACTTCAGTTTAAAAAAGAAGTTTTTCTTGTATATAAATTTTTGTCATTTAATTATAAGGTTTACATTACTTCCATCATATGACAATTTCTTGTTTCAAAATTGATATTTAATTTTAAATTAATTGTTAATTAAATAGACTGCAAAAAAATTGTTTTAAAAGTGTTTCCGGTTATAAATTAATAATTAATTTTTAAAACAAATATATGAAAAAAAAAGTTGCATAACATTTCTGTTCCTTAAATAATTTCTGTTCCTGAAACATCATATTAAAAAGATAAGATTTTTCAATGAATCAAGATTTAATTTAATTCAAGAAATTTTGAACATTTTCCTAATATAATCTCGAAAAATTACGACAAAGGCAGAACTAATTAAGTGATATGACAAAAATTTACTATTATATTTGAAATATATTGGCCTTCAATTATAATTTTTTTTTGTATAAGGTATTATAAAGAAAGTTCATTAGATAAGATCAATGGCGCATCATTAAAAACCTTCAAAAGAAAAACTAGTTTTTCTGATGATTTTTTTTTTTTTACATCATTCTGTTAAATTTTTATCATTATTATTTGTTGTTAATAAATCATCTGAAGACCACAAAAACCACAAAAAATTATTATACAAAATAATTTATGAGCGAAAAAAAAAAGTTCGTTTATATTTTGTGTTCAACAAAGGTAATTTTCCTAAAGTATCTTCCTCCATTCACTTTGCATATTATTACTTAACACTATGTTATAATGTAGAAAAGGTAGTATAGTAGATAATTGGAATAACACATTTTTAGTTGTTCAGTCACCCAATTTTTTTCTTCGTTTTTTTTTTTGACATACTCTATGGTCAGCTGATTAGTATATGTACTATGTTTATCTACTAAATCTTTGTATATTTATATATTTTGCATAAATTATTTGGTGCGGATAATCATAACAACATTTATATAGTTACATATGTATATAATAAACACGTAATAAATTTCAGTGCATAAAGCATAAAACGTTAAATATACTCGTATATACCTACAACATATAAAAATATTAATATGTAAAAATATGGAAAAAGGAATTAATACCAACAGTGTTAAATATTCCAGAAATGATTTACATATATTTTTTAATTTACAAATTTTTTTTGCATATTAAAATTTAATGTTTTGGTTTATTTAGAAAAAGTACAAGAAAATTTCAACTACAAAATTAGGTAACTTTAAAATTAGAAATTTATAAAATCACGGAAATAAATTATAGGCTTAAAAACTTCTTATGTAATAAGGAAATTTTTTTCCAACTTCTTGAATGAAAAAGTTGTCTCGAACTTCTTGATATTTTAGGAAACACAAACCTAAAGTGAAATACATATAAGTATACATTAATTATTGCACTTTTAGGTTATTTTGTTCCCTGTGTAAATATTTATTGGTAAAATCCTTGCATCTATCAAAATTGAAGATATAAATTCTGACTCTTTATCAAAATATCAGTAATTACTTATTGGTTCTACACTAATTACTTACTTAATTTTCAGAATTTTTAAGCCTCTAATAATTATTAAATATATTCTCAATTTATATAAAATATTTAATTTCAAAAAATTTCTTTCTTTTCAGATGAAGGAAGTTGCACAGTAACATCACATAAAAAGGTAAGTCATTCGTAATTACGTTAATACTTAAATATATACAAATATATTCTATAAATTAAAATTTAATTATTTTACGTATATATAATCATAATTTCATTTTTCTTACAACTATATATAATAAAAAATCTCATCAATTATCAAATTTTTTTTTTTAATATTATTTGAACACGATTTAAATTAAGATTTTACACGAATTTTTTTCTTTCTACATTATAAATTTTTGTGTTGTTTTGTTAACCCCGAAAATTTTTAATCAGAAAATCAAACTTTAACTAATTTTTTATTATGTTTTTACACAACTTTTCCAAATCCGGATCTGAATTTATATTATTTGTACCTTTAGAGCATAATCATATTTAATTTTTTTTTTGGTATTATAATATTTATTTATGTTTATTTTGTTTGTTAACGAATGAATAAGTAAGTCAGAAAAGTTTATAGAAGTTTTTTATTTTTTCAAAAAAAAATTGTTGGAAATTTTTTAATGATGATTAGTTAAAAGAGTAAAGGTATTTTTTTAATTTTTTGGTAATTTTTAATTTTTTGGAAAGTCATTTATTATTATTTGTTGGAAAGTACAAATTTTTTTTTTATAATAATTTTTTCATTCTGGTGTGGGAGAAGAGGGACTTTTTCAATATTATTAATAATTTTCTATTTAACAAGACAAGGTCAAATTGGGATGGGAAATAGAACGGATAAAAAATTTTAGAATATTTTTTTTTTTTGTAATTTTTTAGACTATGAAATTATTTTGATAAACATAAGAAAAAAAAAATAGAAAATTGTGACACAAAAACAAAAAATTTTTATGATAAATTTGAAAGAAATTATTATAAAAATATAAATTTGAAAGAAATTATTATAAAAATATTTTAAATATTTATTTAGGCGATTTATAAAACTAATTTTACTTGATTAATCAATTTTTCTATATTGGGAAATATATGTATTTATACAAATTTAGGTAAAATTTCGAATTTTTGAAATAAATCTGATAATTGATTGATTATTTATATAAAAAAACCGCAATATTTTTACATATAAATAAAAATTTTAAATAGAAATTTATTATTTTTTATTAATAACAGATAATATAAAACTAATTTTTGATTAATTTATTGACACTTCATGAATATATATTTTTCTATATTTGGCTAATAAATATGCAAATTTTTTTTTGTTAAACCGAACAAATGGTTATTAATTGAGTATTTACTTTTATGCAAATCATGATTTATTTGTGTATGTACTTATATATCGAAAATATTTGTAAATTTTAAAATTATTAATATGTATATTTATTCAATTTAAATGTGGGAAAAAAGTTTAAATAAGATTATAAAAATTAAAGACTTTGGGAGTACTATGTGATCGGTAATTAGAACATGATCGATAATAGGGATATATATCAAATTTTTTATACGAAAATTAATTATCTTTGAATTTTGATAATTTAATTTTTATATATTTTTGTATTTTTTTACATATTCAATTAATATGTCCAGTAGTCCAGTGAAGAACTATATAATTTAACATAAAACTTCACCTTATTTGGTAAAATTATAAAATTTTAATTTTTGCAAACTCGTTAAGAGGCCTTGGAAGGATAAGGTTTTTGTTGTGGTCGATAACTGTGAGCTGTAACTATCGGATTTTGATACGGTCTTTTGAAAATGATTGACAATAGAATATTGTGCTACACCCCAGAGCCACGTTTTTCATGTTTGGCCTATGTTGTCTGGAAATTAAAAAAAAAAATATTTTTTTCATTTCCACAGTTTGGATCAAATTTGGGTGAAATTTGGAGCGCCAAGTAGTCTTTATAAAACTAAATTGCTTCGTATCCCTATACAGCTACAGCACAAATTTTTTTGCTATAACTTGAGCAAATTAAAAGATAATTGAAATTGGTCCTTGAAATTCCCCGTCCATAGGCACCAAATTCACCTATATTGGAGAATGTCGCTGTTTGGCACCAAAAAAATGGTCCCCTGGATTTTTTTTCGGAAATTCTCCTAGACAAATTTCTGGTATCTATCGACGCGAAATTTTAATTATAACAAAACTATCTAAACAAAATTGAGAAATTTTTTAATTTACCCAAATTAAAGCAAAAAAACCAAAAATAAATTTTGTCCTTATTTTCACAAGGACTCTTTGTCCATGATGCTTAAAAATATAGAAATCTTTGTGTGATATTTATGTTCTATATACGAAATTAAAGCTTGAAATCGCTATTGCCGATTTTGTGCTGATCATTTTGTTTATAAAGTGTTATACACATACCATGTATAATAGTACAACAAAACGAAGTATACCAGATATAATTTTACTTTTTGGGCAAAGGCCTCTTAATATGATTAAAATCTATTTATATATATAAGTATTATATTTTCTGCAAAAATTTTACAGGAAATAATATTTTTTTTGTTTGCTAAAAAGAAATTGGAAATTCGTGACCATTAACAAAATATGATTATGTATACAATAATCTATATTTAGCGTGCTCAATTTAATTTTATTACATTTTTATATGATTTGAAAATTTTGATGTAATAATTTATTTTTATGGTTCTATAAAGGTAAAACTGACAGTTGTCATGCTAATTTATATATATTAAAAATATATGTATGTATGTAATTTTATTTTGAAAAGTAAAAATTCAGTAGTCCCATTAACAAAAATACTTATAAGATGGCATTTTAAGATCACTTTTTATTTTGTTTACTATTGATCATCACATAAAAACCAACCTGAAATGAATATTAAATTTGGTTAATTTGTATACTTATATATACAATAGAAACCTTTTTTCGTGGTTGAATTTTCATTTTACCTTTAAGGTATAAATACATTTTTACATTTTTAATTTGATCACGTTATCTTTAGATCAATTTTTTTTTAGATCAATAACCAATATTTTTTTTTGGAACAAATATTGTTTTTTGTTAAAGGTAAAAAACTCCCATTTATAAAGTTATGTTTTCCTGATTTGGATTGGATGTTAGATGAAGCAACAGTCGACTTTTTTTTTATAATTTTATTTTTGTATATTATTTTGAAGAATTTAATTTGATAGAATTTAAGGCAGTGGCTTTTTGGCTACTGGTAATTATTTGTTATTGTTCAATTTTCTTATGTAATATATTTTATATAAAATTTAATTTTATCCGTAAAAGGGAAATTGAAATCTCTATAGGGTTAAAGTTTAATGTTTGTTTTTAGGATATTTTGTATTAAGGAAAACTTAAATTTAGGTCGTGAATTTGTTTAGGATTTATAGGTTGAAAAATTCATTTTAAATTAACTTTATTCTAAATTTTATGAATTTATATTTTTTTATTAAGTGTTTTTCAAAATGCATATTCATTAAAATCATTCATAATAATATTTTTCCCTTTTTATGGTTATTACTTAGCACAACATAATTACTAATTTTTATAAATAGAAAATTATATTTAACATTAGTATGCTAATGAATTTTCATTCATAAACATAAAATTCTCATCTTTTACAACAGCTATTCTTATATATTTTATAATTATGTTGTTATTTTTCTGTAACTCTATAATTAATTCATTTTATGATCCATTTTTTTTTAACAATTCTGAAATACTCAACAAAGACATCAAAATAAAAATAAAGAAAATTTACGATCATTTTGTTGGTGCAACAAATAATAATAATAAATTGAGAGTTTTTGAGCTCAACATTAAAATAATTTTCTGATAAATTTTCAAAAAAATTCAAAAGCGCACAGCTACACACAGAGACTCTATTTGATTATACAAAAGTGTAGCACTATTTAATTAATATTTATAGAAAATATTTCTCACGATTTTTTAGAAATTTTCTATATTGTGTCTCCAAAAAGTTTTTTGTAAGTCTCAGTCCCCGGTGAGCTCTAACCTCCCTAACAAAAACATATCAATTTTAATATAATTTCGACTTGATTTTAATTTTTTTTTTTTTTTGTAATAAAGAAAATTTTTAATTTTTCTTTTATATTTTTCTGTCAAATGAGAAAAATAAAATTTTTAAATTAGAAAAATATTGTGTTTTTTTTTAGATCATGTGAATTTTTTTTTATAGAATAATCTGTTTGACATGCACAATGCTTAAATGTAAAATTAAAGCATAGACAGGCGCGCTTTTGTAATGTCAGTATATAAATATAAAAAATAATTAAGACAAAGTTGAGACTTTTACTTTAGCACGTGAGATTATTATGATAATTTTAATTATTGTAATAATATAGATTGAAAATTTCATTATCTGTGGAAAAAACTATATAAAAATTTGTTATTTTTTTTTTGTGAAACACATAAGAAAGATATGAAAAAAATCTTCCAAAAATTTTTTACATAATTTTATGTCGTTTTCTATGTATTCTTCTTTTATAATTATATTATGTGTCGTTTAAAAAACATAAAAATTATATATTTGAAATTATTTTTTAAGATTCATAGAAAATTTTTTATTTCAATAGAAATATAATTATACTAATACAAAAATACTAACTCAGAATAATTAAATGTAAATTTTTCATAATTCACGCTAAGGTGGTGAATGGGTAATTCTATATCTGATCTTGTTTATTTTGTTTTGACATAAATTTATTGCACATTTAATGAATGCTGCTATATATTTATGTTTCTCAGGGCATAAAAGAATTTAATAAAATTATTATAATTAAAATAATTTTACAAATATTTCAGAAAAAAAAAAATTGTTTTAGTTTGGAACGCGGAAAAAATTTCGCACTAACACTTTTTATTACAATTACAACGATGTATAGTGCTTAAAAGATTGGAATTTAATTTCGAGGTTATATTATGTAGATTACAATGATTTATTGAGAATAATTTATTTTAATTAATTATTGCTGTTAGAATAATATTTTGTAAATAAATCATATATGAATTGTATGTTAATCAAATATAATTGCTAGCTGTATGTAATTTTAAATTTTCAATACTTAAAAGATTTGTAAATAATATTTGTTCAATATATTAAATATTTTTAAAATATCCTAATCGAGTTAAGTATATACCAATATTTATTATTCATATTTAAATATTGTAAATTTTTCAATAAATTTTGTATAAATAAGACATAATTTTGCTAAAACTTTTGCTAAATATATTCAACCTGTTTGGAATTTGGTCGATCACAGATTTTTTGACCCCAGCATTCAATTATACATCCGAGCAGCGATTCCAAGCACTTTCCGCAAATTTCCTTGCGAGTTTTCTCGCTAATTTCGTATACTACAAACTAGGCGCAAAAATTTTTGTATGGCGAGTTTTTTCTGACTATATGAAATAGGAATTCTCGACACTACCTAGTATTGCCTGATAAAAATGACAATTTTCCCATTTTCGAACATGAAAGAAAATTTGCGAGTTTTCTTACAACTCGCAAGCACTTGGAATTTCGAATCGCTACTCTGGACTTTTAGATTTCAGAAAATTCGATTTAAATATTATAGTTCACCATTTTTGATATGACAGCCAAAATGTAAATCCATATTTCAGCTAAAATTTCAAGCAAATTTTCAATATCTCGAACTGACATTTGATAAAGTAATTAAACTATTATAATATACTTATTAATAAATGTGATTTTGTCACAAAAACTACTAAAATTTCAAATTTGGTATCATAAGAAATATTAAAATATAAAAGTTTAAATTTTTTATAAAAAAAATTATATGCATTCACCCAACTAAAATTGTTATATAAAATGTATTGATCTCTATTCATCTCATTTGAAATAAAAAAATTGATCTAAAAAATATGTACATAATAAACACAATAAAAAAAACTGATAATCGAACTACAAAAATCTATAAGATTAATTTCAAATCAATCTTTCATATTCCCTTTTGGCTGAATGTGGTTTTTTGATTTTGTTATGTGATTCTAAATAATATAAATATATAAAAAAAATCGTGTCCATTAGATTGCATAATCAATAATGAAACAAAAGATTTTTTTTTAAAAAAAAATTGTTATGATCAAATTTACAAAAAAAAAAGTGATCAGCCGCGTGCTGCCATATTAATTTCATTATATTAGGTTTTAGGCTTAGGTAAAAAACAGACGATATAAAAATTTGTTACATATTCAAATCACGTTCGTGTTGCAGTTTTTTTTTATTAAACAATCTTCTTAATTGAAAAACGAAAGCACGAATTTAAGAAGTTTATTAATAATAAAAAGAATATCAGAAAAAAAATGATGAATGTTTTATGTTCGATTATTTAGAATATGGAAATAAATATTCAAATATATACTAAAAAATAAATTGTTATTAATGGTAAATAAAGTGTGTCAAGTAGAAATCAAATCACGTTTAATTGTTTCAAATTTTAATTTGAAATATTATAAAAACACAATTACAATCACTTATATTATTTATTTGTCGAAATACAAAACTTAACGATCAAATTAGTTTCTCAAGAATCCAAAAGACTCCAATTTTGTTTAATATTTTAAATTTAGTAAACAAAGTTATATAAAAATTCTGTTTTCTAATTAAATAAAGTATTTTTAAGTAATTAATTAAAAGTAAATAAATCATTGATTAAAAACTCATTTACCTATTGATTTTTTTTAATAAAACTTATATACCCTTCACATTTTCTGATACAGAAACATATCAATAACATTGCAATAGTCAATAACAAATCGAATGTAATTTGATCTATAAAATGAAATAATTTTATTTATTTGAACTTTATGAAGAATTTACAAAAATGAATGTTTAAAATAATTGAAAATTATACTTGAGTATAGATTTTTATGTTCTCTAATTACAATATTATTCATTTTACATTTATTTTAATTATTGGAAATATTTATATTATAAGATTTGTAATTTATAATAGAAATGTTATAGTGCAAGGCTTGCAATATTTAATTAGTATTTTTAGTAAAGTAATTAATTGATATTACTAGAAATTATTCTCGTGATTTTTATAATAGATTATTATTTATTTAATTAAAAATAAATAATTTATATTTTAAATTAACTTTCTTAAGTCCTTAATTGTCAAATAGAGTATGAATATCCTTTATGGTTTAAGATGGCCGCTTAAATTTGTAATATGAATTATAAATAGTAAAACAAACAAATACTGTGACCAGCACCAGATCATATAAATTAGAAAATAAACCAAGCGCTTAATGGAGAAAGTAAAGGAAAGGAAAGTAATGGAGAAAGTAAAGGACATTTTTCTATACCATAAAAAATAATTTGCAAGGAAAAATGGATTTTATATGATCTTTTATTGGATTCTCAATAATTGCTGAACTGCTTGTTAGATTAGATTAGATTAATTCAATGAATATTCCAATTTTTGCCTGGTATATTTATTCCTGTCACACTTTTAAGCTATAAATATGTAAAATTTTATTTTAATCTGTCAGCCATAATTTCTAAATGATATTGTCATATAAAAATTTCTCACCATTTTTCATTAACTTGTTTGACTCCTGACAGGTCATAAATTGATATATTAACAAGTAACAACATAATAAAAGAATTATTATGGGAAAAAGTTGATAAATGATTTTTTATACCTTGTTGCATTGCTAAACGAAACTTAAAAGTTAATTAACATGAAGAAACCGTTCGTTTTTGAAAGTTCTTAATAGAAATATAATGTAAATCTTCTATAAATTTTCATTGAATATCAACTGAAAATTTGTTGCCACACATTTTCAGACTTTTCTAAACAACAATAAAAAAAAAAACAAGTTTTCCAATATAAAAAATTGCTTTTTATTTTTTTTTTATTTCAATATAATTTTCCAAACTTTTTTCATTTTTTGTAAATCGAACTTCGTTTTGCATATAATAGCGAAACTTTTGACTAGGAGAAATTCCTCTCTAAAAAAAATAGAATTTTCATACTTAAATTTTCTAAACAAAGAAAGAAAATTCCAAAGATGCTTATAAATTTTTTGCCTGCAAGGTGAAATATATGTAAAATCTTAACCTGCTATCAAATTGCATTGGGTTTTGTTTTTTTTTATTTTCGTAAACATATTTTCTTTTAAAACGGTATACATGAATGATATGCTATACACACAATTTACAACATAACAGCATTAAAAATGTTGTTAAAGCCCATAAATTTTATCAGGAATCCATAAAAGAAAAGAGTTTTGTTTTTTTGTTATTTTCAAAAGTAACATAAAAAGTTGATAGCGCATAAAAGAAGGAGAATTAATAATAATATGGAATAGAATTATGTATAAATGTATGACTAGACTGCAGATCGCGAAAATGTGAATGATAAAAAAAAGAGGATTTTTCTATATTTATCTTCATTTATTAAAGTGAGATTTCTATTGGAAATGTTGGATGTAATTAAATTTTTCGATACTTAACTAATGAATCGTTATCGATTTTATTGATTCTTCATGGTCTTGCATTAATCCTTGATTGTAATATTGAGATTTTTCATTAATATTAATATGTCTAGATTTATGTGACTTTAGAGTGAAATTAGAAGGCAAGACTCATAATTTTCTTGTCACTCCACAGATCTGAACCTAATTCTGACATTTATGTATGCGAATCAATTTCAGTAAATACGACATTTTTCTGGTTACAAATCGATTCAAAATTTATGTTATTTGCAGAATATAAGTAGTAAAATATTTACCTGTCTGTGACTAATGCACTATTATTAACAGTCCTCTATTATCTCTTGATTCCGTTTATCAGCTCAACATTAATATATTACTAATATAGATAGAAGTTTTTTGTAATATAGCATCAATAGTGCGTAATATTTTTCAATGTCTATAAATTTATATATACATAAATATTGCATGAATTTGAATTAACAAGTTTTCTGCAAGTCTGTAAAATTGTAAAAAAATCATGATATAAAAATAACTGAATAATAAAAATATAAAATGCCATTTTTAATGTAAAAACACTTTCAAGTTTGACAATAAAGAAAAAAGTTAAATAGAAAAAAAACTTCTACATATTAATCGTGAAAGGAACAAGATTTTCAAGTAATTTCCTGGTTTTTATAAAAGTGGCATTTATTTATATTATGTATTTTTTTCGAAGTTAGAATTAGAATTATTTTTTTATTATATCAAATCATTAGGATTTTCTGAATATTAGACAAGTGATAATGTATCCCAATTATACGAGTATATACTGCATAATTTTTATTTTTAACATTGATTGAGTGGAAAATATTTATAAATATAAAATTTTCTGGCCTTTATATATATTACTTAATAGACCTATTACAGATTTTATTACCAGGAACTTTAGATAATTCAGGAAATAATAATAAACTGCATATTGTGAAATTAATTTATTAAAGTGCATTTTATAGTGTGGACAATTTCAACTGACAATAAAGTCAAACCCAAACAAATAAGTATCTGAAATTATTATGAATTTTTCATCGTTGTCATTATAAGGACCTGATACACAGGCCATTCGAGGTATTAGTGTTGGGATTTGCTAATTAATAACTTAAGAAATTAATTAATAAGAAATTCGAACTATTTTTTTAGGGTATATTAAATTTTCCATTAATTGAATACATATAATCAATGTAATATTGTCCATGCTCACTCTCACTAACTAGTTTATTTGTTCGAAATATAAAAAATAATTTTTAATTAATTCTCTACACTAAATTTCAAAAATATATAGTTTTTCAAAATGCTTTTCAGCAAAATCAATTGCAAATTTAATTGTGCTATAAAATAATTTTCTTATTTATTATTTCCACTATCTACCATCATAAATATTTTTATAACTCAAAGCAATTTAATTTAATTGAACCTGAAAAATAAAAGGTCATCAAGGTTTGACAGGGATCAAATCAATCATTTTTCACTCTTTCACTTAGTATACTTATAGGAAAAATATAATATATGTATGTATAAATTTCAATCTAGCTTAATTAACTTCTTTAAATTATAGAAAGTATACAGTTCATACAGAAATAGTTTTATATAAATTTATAGAATTAAATTGACCCCATCATGGATAATTTTCTGTCCCAATATAATTTTTCATTTAGAAATAACGCGGCACATTTTTATTGGGGGAGGAAAATGTAAAAACCAAAACAATAATAAACAATAATTTTATTCACACGTTTTTTTTTTCAATTTGTGGTAATGAAATCACATTTCAAAACCAAATAGAAAAAAAAAACTTACCGTCCTCCATCTCTATAAAACGACAGAAAACTGAAAATATTTATACACTTGACACTTGATTGGCCTCTAAATAATTTATTTACACTTGGGGATAAAAATTGTTTAAAAAGAAATTATATTTTTTCAACTATTAATCAAAAGTTTAATGCTTGATGGAATTAACTTTATAAAAATTATTTACTATTAAAGCGCCCACAATCTGAAATAATTGATTATGATTTTTTAAAGCTTATAATTATTTAAGCTTTTCAATTTATGTATTATATCAACTTTAATAGTTTTCGTTATAAGATTAATAGAATTCAAAAGTGTTTTAATTAAAAATTAAGCAATATTTTTGCTCATCATTAAAATTATGTTTTTTTTGGGTGAATTGTTGAAAAATTCATTGAGTTTGTAAGAAAATCTCGAAAATTTAATAAGAAAACTGCTATTAAATTGAACCAAAGTTATGTCAAAATTTATATAATAGTACATTACGATCAGAGACTTTTGACAAATGACCTAATATTTCATAAAAAATATAATATCAGTTATGGAAATGTGACAGTAATGTTTTTGGAAATAAACTGACAGTACGTTTACCTGTGACAACTTTTTATGAAATATTTATTGTTTCCATCTAATTTTACCTTCAAATTTTCATTAGTTTTTTTTTACATTGTCTAATTAAAAGTTTTTAATGCGTTAATCAACATTTATACATTCACCTACGCTTAGATAAATAAATTAATAATCACATAGTTCGAAATTTAATTACAATTTTATGGAATTTTTAACGCGTGCCAATTAATAATATGGACTATGTTTAATATGTCAGAAAATAGTGTTGCAACAGGTGACATTGAACTAAAAAAAACAGAAAAATAACCAATTATTTGGTAATTTTTAATTGGACATTAAAAGAGAGAAACAATATGAAATATATTGGTGTTATTTTTATATCCGGCGAATTTTATAATTGGTAGTTTTTTACGAACACATTCCATTTAATTATAGTTTCAATTAAATTGATTATTTCGTGGTGAATTATAGGCAATTAAATTGTATTAATATAGATCGATTTAATTTAAATTTGAAATTCGTTTATAGTTCAATCAAATTTTTATACTTTTTTTATATTTTAAGAAAATTGACATTTTAATTTTTTTTAGTAATTTTTTAGGCGGAAAATTATGAAATATTTGGTAATAGTTTGTGTATAATGTTTTTTTAAATTTTTGATGGAACTGAATACCAATTGAACGCATTATTTTTTATTGATAATAAATATTTCAAAATTAAAATAAATTTTTGACTGATATTTATTATTGTATTGTTTTGTACAATTTAACAAATTGTGGTCTAAACCCCGGAGGATTAGTGTTAATTAGAAAACAATTTTGTGGCTCCATGTTCAGCTAAAATTGAAGTAGCCAAATAATTAGAATCATCAAATTATAATCCTAAACAAAATTGTACAACAATTAAAATTTATATAAAAATTGAGTCTATTTTGAGAACCAAATAAATTAACAATTTTGATTCAGTTTATCCCCTAAAGCTAACATTCTTTAAAAATTAGTAATTATGATTTATATTTAACCAATTTTATTACTTAACCTTAAGCCTTTCTTAATCAATTTTTTTTTTCCTATTATTTCCTTATTTTATTTTTCGGGGAAAACTTTTCCATCATGCACGAATTGTGTTGACTTTCATAATTGGATATACATTAAATAACTTAACAAAAAATCATTTTAATCATTAACCAAAAATTCTTCAATAATATTTTAATATCCCTTGAGCGTGGAATCCCTTGTAAAACTAAAAATCATTTGAAACTTTTAACACATAAAATATTATAGCATAAATCACAATATCAAAACTAACTAAGCTATAACAGAGAAAATTTTGATTGATTTTTCACCAAAGTAACTATTTTTTTTTTTCTAAAACTATTTCATTACTAACAAAAAAATGAATTGGTCTAAACTTTGCTACAAGAAAAAGTTTATTGGCTTTTTAACAAGAGGCACACGAAATACTTATAAAATCTTTTACAATGTGCTATGAAATTTTTATTTTTAATCTAGATAAAATTTCTTGCAGTTGAAAGAAGCTTTTGTCTAACAAATGAAGTGAATAAGAAATGAAAATCTCATGAATTGAAATCATTAAAAATAGCATAACGTGAAGATATTTCTATAAAAAAAAAAATTAACCAAAATATTTTTTTAAAATTTATGTTCTTGGTGTTTTTTTTTTTGCTATATCCCTTAGACGTTTTAAAAGATATTTTCGTTAATATTTTCATTTTAATCAAAATTTCCAGTCATTTAGCACCAAATAAGTCTGGCAAAAAACTCAAAGAGCGCTAATCCCTTGTTGTAAATAGAATTTATCTTAAAAATTGTAAAATTAATGTCGGAACGCTCTTTGATTTTAAACCGAGATCACGATTTTTCTAGACTATATAAAAAAATGCTAAACAATAACAAATTTAAATTAATAACATTTAATAAATATTATTTTAAACTCATTTTTCATTTTATAATTCAAAAGAGCATAAATTTTTGGTCAAACGATAAAGTTTAATTTGAAAAATGAAATATAATTGGTTTGGAAAATTTATTACTATTATAATAGTTGAAGCATTAAGCTATATGATATTTAAAAGTAAATATAAGATTATTATGGGAAACTGAAAATTTTCTATCATAGCTTTGTCAAAAATTTCAATACAGATTTAATCATAAATTTTTTTTTTTAAGAAACTATAAATTTTAATTGGCATACAATAAAGAAAGATGATTGACAAGGTAAATTCACTTATTTATTGTTAGTGAGGATAAAATTTTACTTTTTTTATTAAAGAAAAATATTTAGTGGTACACTTTTTTTAGCATGATTTTTATTGAGTTTTAATGGTTTTAAATAATGTGGATCACATTTTTTTTTGTTAAGGGAATTTCGCACAAATAATGTGGTACAATTTTTTTTTGGTAAACGAATTTTTATAATATTAAAAATTATGTAAAAAATTACTTTTTCACTTTTTATCACTTTTTTTACGAAAATAATTAATAAAATTTTAAATCATTTTACAAATTACTTTTTTAAAAATATCGTCAAAAAAATTATTCTAAAAGTGTTTTTCCCCAAAAAAAAAAACAATTACTTGAAATTTTTGAAAGTGAACCACTCATCAATTTATGTAAATTAATTTGTTCAATCACTTTTTTTTCCTTTCAGTTTGTTGATTTCAATGTAGGTGTCATAAAGATTTAAAAGATTATTTTATATAGTCCATAACAATTAAATCAGTTTTTATACTGAAGTGGTTTTTTTTATCTTGCTTATGTTTTTTATGTAAATTATGCTAAAGAAACAACAAAAATTCGCTATACTTTTTTTTTTTATAATAATCGCAAACAAAAATGAAAGTAAAATTAATTTTTATATGCTTGCCAACGAGATTTCATTTTGTTTGTCAAAAGAAAAAAAGAGTCACTTACCAAAAAAATGGTTGATGGTTGATGGGTTCAATTTTTTTTATATAAAAGAATTATGTAATTTTTGTATTCTTAAAATGACGGAAATTTATTTGTACAGTGAAAAAAAATTAATCACACTTTATTTTTATGAACAAAATTAATTTTAATTATGAGTTTTTTTTTTTCGGTATTTCTATACTCGCGATTTTATCGAGCAGAAATAATTTTTTGGCCAAAAACTTTTACTTTTCTTTGAAAGATTTTCTGAAGGTGATTAATGATTCAAAAGATTTTTTAATTTATTTTTGTGATAATTAAAGTTAATATTTTTAATTTCCATTTTTTTCTTACAGATTTTAATGCAAATCGGACGAATTATATTCAATGCATTGGATTATAATTTACAGCAGGATGAGGAATGCATGATGTCATTAGAATTGGAAGAACTTATATCATTCATGACATTTGATGGTAAGTTTTTAACTGATTTTTTTATTTGAATTTATATACAAATACTTTTACAATCATTACTGACCTGACCGTCATTGCAAAATATTTCATTATCTTTAATATACCGGAAAGTTTATTAAAGTTTACTTCCATAGCCAATTTAAACGCATAAATTAATTATTTTTCTCTTCAAAAATTGTTCTATTAATTTCATGGCTTTTTAACCAATAAGAAAAAAAAATTCATTTTAATTACCAATTGTTTCTTTTCAACCGCACAAATAATTTTGCAGCCAGTATTACTTATATATATAATATTTTAATTCCAAGGATGAAATTGGTGCACCGCATAATTTTTATTCCATATAATTTATTTGTCATTAAATTGAAATTATAATAAATGTTTTTTGGAATCTTTAAAAACAATCCAAATCCGATTATATGCTGGTTGAACAAATGTTACAATAATCTTTGAAGATTTGTAACGTGTGAGCACAAAATTAACTTTATTATTTTTGGTTTTTCAATGATTTTATTTTGAATATAGCTATAACTAAAAATTTTGTAATTTATTAGAAAATATTATTTTAAATCCCACTTTTTGTAACAAGGTCGTTTAGATAAAAACTTTTTTTTAAATATTTCCATTTAGTAAAATTTAAATTTAAAAACTATATTTTACCCTGTGGGTGGAAGGAAGTACCTGTTTTTATTTATTTAATAATTTGAATTGACAATAAGCTGAATTTTTAAATAAATTAATTTAGATTTAATAAAATTCCCGAATATCCGTCCTTTGTATAAAAATTCACGAATTCGTTAAGAAAATTTATCCTATAGTCATAAATAAATTGTAAAATTTATAAATTGTGACACATATTAGTCTGTTTTTAGCGATGATCAAAATTTGTCAAGAAAATTGTTTCGGTTCAGAATGAAAATTTGAAATTACAGGCCACATACTGGTCTAGTTCTTCTAACATTAAGGCAGTAACACCGTATTTTACTTTTATAACCTGTTCAAATTATGAAATTTTTCTAAAATCCTACTTAATTCTATACAAAATATTATCATTACCAATAATGTACTATGTACCTTAACCTCTATATATAAAAAAAACAATAACAAACTTTGAAATTTGTCATTTTTTGTCATCCCACTTTCAAGCTCAAGTTTAAAGCTTCTTATTATTATTAATTAGTCTTTTATGAGATTAAAATCAACTAACAAAACAAAAAACAAAAATCTTAAATTAGACTAACGACAGATTAAAAATTAATTTTCAATTTTGGTAACTAAAAAAAATTTTCATGGACTTTTATTGTAAATTTGTTTTTGAAAAGTTGGCATGAGATTTTCAATTATAAACCAATTTTTTTTGTCTTTTACCTACAAAAAAAATAATCAAAATAAAAATTATGCATAAAAATTTAAATATATACGAATATGTACATATATGTAATTTGTAAATAATTATGTTATAAACATATAATATTTCCGTGTAAAATATATAAATAATAACATTTAATTTACGTATCATAAATAACTGCACCTTTACGGATATTTTAATGTTTTTTAAAATATATTTGAAAAAAACAATTCATTTCCAATTATAAATTCTATTTTGTATAATTATAATTATACAAAAATAAAGAACACGAGCATAAAAATTTGGGAAGCATATAATGTGCTAAAAAAATAACTTTAAATTCGCACGTTAATTTCTATAATCTGAAAATTGGAATATATAATTTTGTATGTTCTCAAGGTTTCACATAAAAGTATAATTTTTTTTTTGTGTAACATAAATTTTTAACTATACATAAATTATGATTGTTTAAAACTTTTGTAACATGAGAATTAGAACCAATTTTCTTTTATATTGTCTTTAAATATTAAATTTAATGAATGAGCAGTTAAATTTATAATGCAATTTAACAAGATTGTTTTACTTTTTTTGTATACACATAGTTAGCTTAGTTTTTACATAAATTTTTCCTTCTTTTTGTTTTCATATTTGTGAATTTGAAAAGTGGGTGGTAATTGTTGAGTTAGAACACACTGAGAAAAAATTATATTGAGTTTTATGTGATAGACTAAAAGGAGGTATTAGCATTGCAGAAAATTGTTCTAATGAATTTATTTAGTATGTTATAGATTATTTCAATTCAAAATCTTCAAAATCTTATTTGTAAATATTAAAATTTAGTATGTTAAAATTACCAAGAATTCTATATAAATTTTCAAATTTCATATATTTTTTTACTGTGCACAATCTCTTACACAAATCGGAAGGAAAAATATTATTTCTCTGTTAATTCTTTTGGTATATTTGCTACTGTGTTCTGTTTTTTATTCTGTTCTTTTTCTACAATTTTATTAACCATATATATAAATTTTTTGTTGAAAACTTGTTCAAAGAAGTAAAATAAAACAGCAAATAGCACAGTACTTTGTATAATCTAAGTTGAGCAATCGAAATATAAATGGAAACATTGACCCAAACCTTAAATTTTTCAATAAAATTCTCTTTGAAAAACATTTTTTCCTACTATTCATAGTTAAGTAAAGATTTTCTTTATTAGATAATTGCATTCTTTTACATGAAATTATAAAAGAAAATTCCAACATTTTTTTTTTTTATTATTATTTTGTAGTTCAAATGACACTTGAATGCATTTTTCATGCGAAATTTAAAATTTTCCAGTCTTTTCTTCTTTGTAATAAAAAAAAAAAAGATTTAAGATAAAAAAATTTTTTTATTGCATAAATAATAATAAAATTTTCTAATTTACTTCTTTAATTATGGAGAAAATAGAAAATAATTCTTTTCATTTCTTTGATAATTTTGATTAGAATTTTCTTTATATTTAAATTATGTACGGAAATTACAAATTATATATAATTTTTCTTTAACCTAAAGTTTAATTCTTGTTTCATTAATATTTTTGAAAAGATAATTGGAAAAAGTGAGGGAGTTTTTAAAGATTTTCTTTCTATAAATTCGTAAAATAATTAAATATAATTAAAGTTCTATGAATTACCATATATAAAAATAAATGGCATCCGTTTGTCTCTAATTAAATGTCTTATTAGATTGTGGAATACATATTTAAATTATATTTTTTCATAAATATAAGTTGAACTTATTCATCTTTACTGTCTAATTAAGTTCAGAATAGAAGGGGATGACAGTATAATTATTAGATATTATAAATTTTGATAGTATACTAAAGTAAAATTCTTAAATTGAAGTCATAATTTGAGAAAATGATTGGGAAAATTTACTAAATAAAACTTCATTTGATTATTTCTTCTTTAATTTTAAATAGTATTTCGAGTGGCTTTGGGAATCTGCTAGATAAAAACCGTTTTAATGCTTTCACATTTTAAGTAGTAAAAATTGTCGAAATTAAGAGCTAAAAATTAGTTCTAAATTATCTGCTCTGAATTATTAGAAAGATCATTAATTATATACTACTACGAATACTGAAAAAAATATTTGGAGTCCTTATACCTTTTAAGAATTACAGAAACTTTACGGGATTTCAAAGTTTATTAGGTATATACGTAAAGTTACATTTATAATTTCCACAAATTTGTTTAATTTCTCATCTAAATAAATTCGTTATACTAATTAACAATTAAATTCTTATTCAACTGGTACAATTCAACTAGTCAATAACCTAAAAATTTTGAATATTCTTGAAAACCCATAAATAACCAAATTTAACAAACTTTTTACACATAATTGACCATGTCATCGTACAAACCTTTTAATGTTTCCCCCATTTTATCTATCAATATTTAACTATTTACCATAACAAAATCTAAGATACATAAGTACTAAACAAGTAAATGTTTACATTTCGTAATTTAAACAAAAACACAATTTTAATTGTCAATTTCTGAGATATTTTGTCCTAAATTGACTAAAAAATTTTCTATGTGAAAAATTTTGACTAAAATTTTTTCTATGTGAAAAATTTATTATGTTTTCTTACAAAAATTGTGTGTTTTTTTATATTATTTTGTCCTTGGTGACATTTTTCGTCAACCAAAAATTTGGTTTACTTTTGGACTATTCGGTTTTGTGCAAATTCAAGAGCTATTAAAACAATTTAATGGTTTTTGCCTTTTCAACAAGCCAATCAAAACACACTGAGACTGAACATACTTTTGGAGGTTTTAAGTTTAAATTGAACATAAAATATTTTTCGCAATTCAATTGTATTTTTTTTTTCTGCAACTAGAAATGTTAAATTTTGAAGCGATACACAAATATTCATAGTTAAGGTTATAAATGTAGTCAGTTTTTTTTTTTGTAAATTTAAGTTTAAATCATGGTTTTAGGTTTTTGCACAATTGTGTAATATATGATATATTTTACAGATGTAAAATCTTTGTTTAAATATTTTTGGTTATTTTCTGATTTCGGTGTACAAAAACAAGATCGATGTGATTTAGAAATAATCACTTGGGGGGCTTCTGTTTAACCCCCTAAAGCCAAAACATATGAAAATATTATTAATCATTTTTTTATGGATTGAACATGATAAAATTCAATTAGGTAATTTTTTTAATGTTAAATTTTCGGTAGCTTGAATTAGTAAACACAAAAAAGTTTGATCATATTTTCGTGATTTACTTGATTTCATCTTTGGAATTTAATTAATTAATTTTTATCTAAAAAAAGGATTTACTATTAATTTGTCATACGGGCAAACTAATTTTGAAGTTATATGTAAATTATATTATTTTTGAAAATTTCGTGCTGCATATTGAATTAAATTTGTTTAACGATCCTTTTGACTCATTTACTTCTTCTTGTTATCCAAAAATCAGTATTGATTTTATGAAATACTTTATCTCTTGTGCATGTATGTATATTAATATAAATTTTCTGATAGATTGCAATTATTATTTACTTAAAATTACCTTTTTAAATTAGTTGCCAAAAATATATATGCAAATATAATTTTCAAATTGTCGATTTCAAATAGAAATATGTGCAATATATGCTTCAATATTGCTTACCAAATCATAATTCCCACATCCCTGGCAAAACTAATAAAATTAAATATATTTAGATAAAATAGATATCAAAATTCTTCGTTTCGTGATCAGTGATCACTAAAATAATTGCATAATATTACTTACTGCCATTTAAATGTTATGAAAATGCCATTTAAATTAATAATTTTGTAATATTTCCAACATTTTTTTTTTTCTTCAAATATGTGAATTATAAAAATGTGTAATGTATGCTCAAATATTAAAATTTTTATTATATCTAAATTCAATATTTGTTCATTATTTTCTTTATATGTCATCAACATATCAAAACTCCTTCACACCATAAAATCAACATTTTAAATATTTTATACATAATGCGCCATATTACCCGTGTGATAAATAATCTAGGTCTTTTATAAAATAATGTACATAAAAATTAAATTGTTTTGTATTTTTTATGCTTATGTTTGTTTACTTTTGTCACATGTTTACTAAACATTAAAATCCATAAAATATTGTTATATCTTACTTTTCATATATGAATTCTTTTTTCCATCTACAAAAATCCAATTTTTTTAAATATTACAAGATGATTTTTCCATTTTTATTTTCCAGTCTAGTAAAATTTTTTAGGATTTTACATTATTTGCACTAAAAAAAATATTTTATTATTATTATATTATGTTTTATCTTGTGATTTTATGTAAAATTCTTCTTGAAGCTTTTAAAAAATGTTTATTCTAAAAAGTCAGTAATAAAAATATGTTTTCTTTTTCTCTATTACTCATTTGAGGATTTCATAATCGGTTTTCGTTATTATATAAACTTAGGTGATTTTTTTAAAGTCTTTAAAAAAAAGGTAAATGAAACAAAATTAGGCCATCAATTTCATATTTTGTTATAAAAAATATTATTTGTATTTCCCGTCTAGATACCAAGTTTACCTAAAAATATTGAAGAATTTCGATTTTTTTCGCCAAAAAAATGGCAATGGAATATTCTCTAATATAGGAAAATTTGGTATATTATCGACAGGTAATTTGTAATTCATAAAAAATTCAAATATCATTTAATTTGACCAAGTTTATAGCAAAAAAAAAACACCATCATCAATTTTTGTGTATTTATGTTTCCCTACGGAGAGGCGAGAGCGACACAGGGTGAAAATGTT
This sequence comes from Empis stercorea, assembly GCA_949752835.1. NCBI lineage: Eukaryota > Metazoa > Arthropoda > Insecta > Diptera > Empididae > Empis > Empis stercorea. The sequence continues at coordinate 51,817,682 of OX457089.1, forward strand.
CATATGAAAAAAATAGATACCATAAAATATTTAAGATTATTTTGATATTTTTCATGTGAAGAATATTGAGAAAGAAATTTTTCGAGATAACCAAAAAATTTAAACAATGTAAACTTAAATAGTAAATAATAAAATATTAGATAAGACTGTGATATCAGAAAAATTAGGGTAATTGAAAATGTACGAGAAGAAGTCTGGAAATTTTTAAAAAAGGAAATTCTTGAAATATTTTGGAAAAAATATAATATAGTTAAAATAAGGTTATATTTGGTAGAATAATAATTTACATACTATCTATGTTTTTTAAAAAAAAGTATAAAGTAATTTTTGTTACTACCAATAATCTTAGCCATAATTTATTATATGATGGAACCACTCTAATTTTTTTCTAGTTAAGGTTAAACTCTAAATTCGTTCCGACGACAATCCATAAATAGTAAAATTATTTACTATTACTATATAACTATTTTATCAGTTAATCTAATTTGTTTTTTAAAAATCGAATTTTTACAATAAATAAACATACCAAAACATTTCCATATCTGGATTAAAATTCAAAAAATTCACATAATATATATAAATATACTACTAAATATTTTCGTGCCAAAAATGTTAACACTTTATGAAATAGCAACATAAAATGAACCAAAAATGAAAAATAACAATAATTTACATAAGCCACCATAAATATCTGATATTATTTTCCAAAAACATTATCCAGTTTAATGCAGATAGAATTTCGCCCACTTAATTGAACGTCATATGGTTGACATTTATATATGTACAAAGAACATAAAAAAGAACATATATTGAACCACCTTGTGAGAGTGTGAAAATTAATCTGTTATCGCAATTTTTATATTGCAAAAAATGAACAAATATGAAAAAAACAAAATTTTACCTATTACATAATTGACATATTAAATTTTTACCATAATTTTCAGTAGGTGTTAAATTCCATAGCATAAAAATTTAAATCATAAACTTTTTTTCTTATTCATTATGTATAAAAAAAAAATTCATGTTTTGTCCATTTTTAATTAAATTACCAAAAGTAAAAATTTAAAAAAATTTACATTTTTTTTCTATTACAAACCATTAAATAAATTTCAACAAAACATAAAATTTACATTGTAATATAATTGAATATATGTGGTGGCACCCATTAGAAATTTCAAAAATATGTCATCAAATACTTTTTATTTTTAATATTCAATGTACAAAAATTAAATAGACTGAAAAATTGAATCTGAAATTGTCTTAGAAAAAATGAACATTATTCGGTAGTTAAACATAAATATGTTTTTGCGAAATTCAACGCTTTATTTTAATGCGTCAGTAAACGTGGCACATGGATGCGTGTTAAATGATTTTGTTCAGTAGTTGAATAATTTGGATTATAAAAAAAAATTCGTGTTCACATACCAAATACGCACCTAAAAATACAATTTATATAATAATTATTTCCTTTTTGGTACACAAATTAATGTTAAATGAATTGAGTAAATAAAAAATTAAAATGCACACCCAAAAATTATGTAATTTTACTTTTAGGTTTTTAGGAATTTCATTCCTCCCGGTAGTAATTTAAATTTATATTGTAAATTTTAATGATCTAATTTAGATGAACCATATAATATTTATTACATAATAACTTAAAATAAAGAATATTTTTTTTTTAATTTTTTTTCTAGAAATCGACGACGAAGGCATAGAAAGAGACGCTGAAGATTGTGATGAAGAAAAATGTATAAATACCAAAGAACTGGATGATGTAATTGAGGTAAAATTTTAATATGTATACCATAATTTTATTGATAAATTAAAGAAATATTTTGAATTTAGATAATTTCGGTATTATACAAATCTAGCAATATTATAGTTATGTCTTTAATTGTATTTTAGTTTGTTCACTCATTTTTATTAGTGTTGTATGAACCAAGTGAATAATTAAATTATTCATTGAAATTTGCTTATATAGCGCAAGGATATTAAGAACATCTAATTTTTTTATAAATAATTTGCAAAAGTAGCTCATAATAATATCATAATTCGATAAAAATTAATTTAAAATTAAATATTTTCAACTAAATATTTAAATTAGCACTAAATAAAATTATAAACCAAACATCAGAGTCATAAGCTATATTAAACTGTCATCATGGTTTGGTTAAAGATATAACATTTCTTTTTTACCAGTAAATTTAACACATAACAAATAAATGTTAAACCAAAATTTACAAACTAGAAAATTTGAAATTTTGATTAGCAAAACTATATAAAAATTTAAATTAATTTAAAATAGAAAATTATTGTAAACTTTCAGAGCATAATAAAAACCAATCTTTTTTTTCTTCTTGCTAACAATTCAACATTAAAATATAATTTTACTGTTTATTAAATTGTTAATAAAAAAAAAAAGTTGTAATTTCCGTATATTAAATTTCAAATATTTGATAGAAAAATGTAAAAAGTTTTCAACAAAATAAAATTATCAAATAAAAATGGATTAATAGATATAAATACGAGTATGTACCATATTCATGTGTTATGCTAGGAAATAGATTTTTATTGAGAGGCTCTGATTTATGTATATAGGAAAAACTCAATATTTTGGAAAGTAATTTTTCAAGTTTTTCATTGTTTTTTTTTGTTTTAATTTTATGTCCTGTTTTATTAATAAAACTTTGAACAATCAAATCGGAAGTGTTGTGGATTATTTACTACTTATAATATAAAATTAGGATACCATTTATATAATTACAAGTATTTTTGAGCATATTTAAACTTTATGTAAATATTAATTAAATTTTTTTTCAATTTTATTTTATCTTACATCAATCATTTATTTAAAATTAAATTTAATCCTTCAAAAATCTCCAAAAATTGTCTGGTAACTGAATATGGTAAAAAAATTTATTACTTAATTTTCATATTTTTCGAAATTTCCTTTAATATAATATCATATTTTATTTATTTTTAAAACATATTTAAATAAAAAACATATATTTTATTATATAATTTTTTAATAAAATTTCTTGAGGTGTGAAATTTCATATTTTTTTTTATATTAAAAATTTCATAATAATTTTTCCACAAAAAAAAAAATGGAAAGAATTTTATGTAAATAAAATAATATGTACAAAAATTTAATAATGAAGAAAATTCCAAATGAAAAATAAAATAAACAAAAAAAAAATAAGTCAAAGGAAATTTAATTTTTTATCATTTTCCGATCTTTAAAGATTTTTCTTTTTCTTTTTTACTTTCTGTCATAATAAAATTTTGTGTGGTTAAATATTTTAAAAAAATATTGAAATAAAAATCTTATTTTATTTTTATTTACATTTTGCGGTAAAAAATATTAAATCATATAAAATAACATGTTTTTTTTTAGTATTTAAGATTTTTATCAAAATCACATGGTTTTTTTTTATGTTGTTGCGAAAATTTGATAATCAAAAAATTTGAAGTAGTTTAAACAATTCAGTCTTTTATGATAAAGATTAATCATAATATTGAAGAAGAAGAACATGAAATTTCGAAATATAATAAATACGTTTCGGTTTAGTATTTTTTTGTTACGAAATATTTTGCAACATTTTTTTCGCATAATTATTATCTAAAAGTTAAACTTATAGTGAATAAAATATTAAAGAATTAAAATATTATATTCCAATTGCAATTGGAAACTAAAAATTGATTTAATCATAAATTATACAATTCAGATTATATAAAAATGCTTTGCTTATATATCTTAATAAGTAATTTATTGCTTTAATAATTATTTATTAAATATCTGTTATTTTTTGTACATATTAAAATTAATAATATTTGCTATAATATTTTCATAAATAATATTTAAACTATGATGGTGTTCCCTCTGACCCCAGGTGGTCCATGCTGTTATCACAGTTGCGCGAATCATGAATACTATTTAAATTGAAAAGTTTCGTAATAAAATTGGATATTTATATTGATCAGGGAAGAGGAAAAATTGGTATATATCATTAGAAGGACTTTTTTTTTGAAATTTCTTCCCTTTTTCTAATAAATATCAGTCCCCCCATTTGAATAGTAAAAATATTAATGGAAACTAAACCAAAACGATATATAATATTCATTTTTTTTTATTAAATAAATAATTTACTTTTAAATTGCTTTAAATTATAAAATTATGAACTCTTTACTTTTCTGTTTAAAAATGTAATATAAAATATAAAAATATGTAATCATATAAAATTGGTTGTGCTCATTTACGTGCGTCTTATGTGAACGATTTTTCATACAATAAATAGTCTAATACAAGATACAATAATTTTTTTCAAATGAAAGAACGAACGTACACGCAACATTAAATTGAAAATAAGAAACATTTAATAATAATTATTTAAATTTATTGCTTGTTATTTATCCTAATGATGCCAATTTAACATATCAACGAAACATTTTTTTTTTATTTTCCAAAAATGACAGAAAACAAAACTGGCGAGAAAATATTTTATAAGAAAATCGTAAATTGTAATATTTGACATTTGAAATAATTTTTTTTTGTTTTAAATTTTATAATTGGAATTTATATACGATAAAATTTTACTTTTACCATCATGGTTGATAAATTTATATATTTTTAAATATTTTTTTGTCTTTTTTTTTTAATTGCCCAGACATGCATACCACGAGTTAAACCACCATCTGTACCTGAAGATCATTATAAGGCTGTTTGTCGAGCACTTGTTACCGAAGCCCTAGAATTACGTATATTTTTACAAAAAGTATTTCATGGTGGTAAGTAAACGAAGATTTTAATCTTAAAAATTTTATGTTTATTTTATGATTTAGTTACAACTATATAATGTAAAATATATTTTAAAAAACATAATATATAATTTCTATTAAACTGAGCAATTAAATTTGTTATGGTATTTAAAATTGTTGTGCAAAAATGCATAAAATTTTATAAATAATTTTACTTTTGTCAACGTTACGTAATAATTACAAAGTTAAAAATCTTGAAAATTTTCAATTAATTTAAATTATATTTTAAATATTTTTTTTTTATAGATACTGAATCTCTTAGAATTAAAGCCGATGCTGTTACATCAAAACAGGAATTGGATAAATTAGAATTTAATGATTGGGTAAGTTGTACAAAATTTTTGATGTTACTATGAACTACGGTATAGTAATTCAATTACTACAGGAATTCCGCTGTTACTATAGGGAATTAATTAATTAATTAATTATACAAATTCATAAAATTTAATCGGAAGTTAATTAATCAATATCAAAAAAATTAAACGATAAAATATTTCAACGAATATACTTGAATAAGTTGGGTTAGTTTTTAGATTAAAGTTATTTAGATTAAATATTTCTGTAATTGACATTGAGAAGGCCGAATGTTAAAAATATTTAATTAATTGTTTCAAAGAAAAAAAGTAAAACTATAAAAATTGTGATTACGTGACATTGTACGTGATTATATTTATAAAAGAAGGTAAAAGTTTTGCTATAAAATTTAAATTTTATATCTTGTGGGATTGTAACATAAAACATACTGTCACAACTAATACCAGTTATGTTATTGAAGATTTATCTAAGATCTGGATGTATTAAAATTGAGTCTAAATGAAATCAGACTGAAAAGTCATATAATGTAAATAAGATTTACTATTAAATCTACTTACAGTTACAATCTGTTGTTGAAATTTCCATTAATATTAGAGTACTTTAGAGTACTTGTGATTCTTGGTGAAAATTTCTGTAGCTCACTAGAATTAAGGTAGTTCTCGGTTATGTCAAAGTAAACATGCAGTAAATTTATCAACATACCCCCGGTTTGCGAATTTTGATTAATATGATTTACCTACTCTATTGATGATGGCAATTATTTATAATGAAATTTTAAAAAAATAATCGATTTGATCGCATAACGAAAAATTAAATTAATTTGCATTGCATATTTTTTAATTAAATTTTTTTTTCTCTGATTATTTACTTTTCATCAACCATCCTTGTCAATTTTGTTTTTAAAAATGTCTGGGTTGCAAAATATGCAGAAGAAGAAAAAAAATAATCACCACAATTTAACTTTCAATTTTCAAATTATCTAGGTTACCAATAAATTGTGTATTAAAAAAAAATGTGATAATAAAAATATAATCATTAAAAACTGTGTATTATAATTAAATATATTAATTTTACATAAAAAAAAATTATAGCATATAAAAACTTTCAGAAAAACCGTGACAGAAAAGAAAATAATAATAATAATAATATAATCGATTTGTTAACCGGCCGGCTAAGGCGCTTAACTTGTCACTGGCTCAATGTGGCGCCAACGGAAAATAATAATAAAAATAATAATACGTGCGCCAACAATTTATAAATTAATGCTATAAATAATATATGTAATATTATTTTTTTTCTTCATATTATTATTAATTGTCCAATTAAATTTTACTTTTTCATTATTTTTTTTTTTCAAAATCCCATAAGAAACACTTTCCATTACAAATAATTTTGCGTTTATATTATTGGTGTAAAAAAAACGAACAGGTTGGCAATAAACTTGTTACAACAACAACAACCTTCAATTATAATTTTTTCTTTTTAAGAAATATTAAAAAAAATTCACATAACTAACATAAATTTTCCTATATTTTTAATTTATTGGCAATATAATAAGAAATAAAAATAATTAAATTACAAAAACCTAGTGAGCGATAAATAAATAATTTAAAAAAGAAAAATCTTTATAAAATCTAACAAAAATTCTTCACATTTTCATTATGTTTTTTTTTTTTTTGTATAATCCCAAAAAATGCGGAATGAATTCCTTTTAAAAAAAGTACATTTACTTTCACTTGGTTTATAAAGATTGTTTTCTTTCCGTAAATATTTAGAAAATTATTATTTATATTTGCAAAATTTAATTAAATATTAAAAAAACTTTCTCAAAAAATAAATGATAAAATATATTTGTGGAAACTTGAAAAAAAAATAATGTAATAGATTTAACTTCCTGGCATCTAAAATCTCTGATAATGGACAGAATAATTCATTGTATAGTTTTCCTTGAAATTGTTAAGCCTGTTGATCAAATTTCTGTTGAGGTACTGATCTGTTCTGTTGAGCTGCACAGGACTAAGCTAGTATATGGTTTAAAACTTTGTCGAAAAAACTAAAATTTATGTCAATTTTCATTTGACGAATCTTTAATTTAGGACAATCTATCAATTAAGGTCAAATGAAGCATGCTATTCTTTATTTATATAGTGAAAGATTTTATTTAATTACTAATTTTCTAATTTTCTTATCACAAATTAACATTTTTTTATGATTTCTACAAAAGTATTTCTATTTTCTAACATAAATCATTCAATTGAATTATCATAAAATTTACCACATTTTGTCATCTTGTCTAGTTGAGACTATAATATAGTAAAAATTTCTGAAGATTATTCAAAGTCAAATTTATCACTGTCGCCATTGTAGTTTTACATTGTGTAAATATAATTTCATATACCGTTTCTAATTTTCATTTATATGATAAATGAAAAATAAATCATTTTCCCAACTGATATGCTAAAATAAGCATAAATAATAATAATAATAATAATAAAAATAAGCAAAACTAGTTACCGGATGCATTCATTTATAATACAAAATTATTTGTATTTGCATTTACAATATTTAATTTTAAAAACTCTTCGATGCTGAAACGTTGCTTTCCATCATACCCTCAAAATATGTTAATTTTAACATAATAATAATAAAACAGTTGCAAATAAATCCATGCTTCGTTAATCTTCTAATTTTTGTGCATCTTTTTCCACAAAAACCATAAAAAATATAATAATTTTCCTTGCAGTGCAGCAATGCATAATTTTTCACCAAAAATTAAATTGTAAAAAGAAGATGCGCCTGCCAACTTAAAATTTATTATTAAGATTGACATAGAATGGCAATTGTTTCACATTTACTGGATGATGATGATGATTATGATCGGATATAATTTTAACAAATGAGAAATTCATTTCAATGTAGATGCAATTTTCTATTTTCCCATTAAAAATTTTATTGGATCCTAAATCAAATATCGTTTTTTGTGTGTCCAAATTTATTTCTCATTTTTGTGGTTAGTAATAGAGCAGAATTCAGATTGACGACTATATACAATAATATTTAGATAACATGATTAAAATTAAAAAAAATTAGTTTTTTGGACTTAACAAAATTCTATCGCATCTGAAATAATTAATTATAAATTAATTACTAAAATTTCTATATAACTGAATTATCAAAAATTTCATTGAAAAAAAAAACGTAGATCAATTTTCCAGTTTGGTATATTCTATAAAACATTTTCCTTTTTTCATTACTTACAAAATTTTCTGGTGCAACAATATAAGTAAAAAAAGAGATTCAATCCGCAAAAAAAACCAAATTGAATGCAAATTGCACATTTGAAACAATTTAATTGAATATTATGGTAATTTTTTTATTGCATATCAATCTTATGTTTTTTTTTGTAATTGTTAACTGAATTGTAAAAATGTTTAGACGGAGGATCAAAGTCATTCAAAAAAAACAAGATAGAAGTAATAATAATAATGTTACAAATATCAGAAGAGTAATTTTTATGAATTGAATAATGTTGCGGTTGGTAGATCATTTTTTTTCTGTTTATTTGTTTATGCAATTTCCCTTTTTATTAAAGTAGCGGAAGGTTTACTTACTTTTTACATACTATTGTTCCCAACTTAATTTACAACACAAATTTAATTTTGTAGACGAAAATAGCGTGTAGGCTGGGAGGCAATTGAATGTCACTTTTAATTAACTAAACTAAAAGAAAAAGTGCAAATATATATAAAATTTGCTTCAAGATTATTTATTAAATATAATACATCTATCTGGATGAAAATATTTTATATTACTTATTGGCTGATAAAGACATAATTAGAAAGATTAATTATTTTGGGTGATAGAAAGGTTGTGGTATCTGAAATAGATTTAAATTTTTATTAGAGAAAATGTTTGTCAAATGTTTACCAATTCATCTCAATTTTGATATTAACATTTTACTGGTAGGTAGACATTTTCAGAATTTTGATATTCCCATCCCTAATTTTACTCCTTTAACAATTCTTTTTAAAAATTTTGAGTATTATCTTTAGATTTGATATAAAGTATTTATAATAAATTATAATTACAGATCTAAAAACAAAATTAATTTATCCATAAAAATTATAAAATAAAATTTACATTGAAATTTTTATTTTTTCTTAAAATTATTTCAATAATTTAAAAGGAAGAACAAAAAGTGGAAATATGGAGAGACCTCCAAGTATGTGTTTTAATTTATAGACAAAAAAATTCGTTAAATTATAATTTTAATTACAAAATGCATGAAGCACTTATCGCATTTAGTTTATTTTATTATCATTTACCAAATTTTTTGATTAGATTTTAGTAATGGTTAGACAGATAATTATTTTGCATTTTTCAAATTTAACAATTCTCAAATTTAAATGCTGAATTTTTTTACAAACACAATTTTTAAATTTCTTCTTATTTCTAATTTTCTTAAATAATTTTATATGCTAAATTTCAAAACAATTTTTAACTAAAAATTAAATATTTTGTAGGCAAGATTTTGGATGCAAGTTGTTGATGAATTACGACGTGGTGTACGATTAAAAAAAATTGATAACTCAAGGACTCCAGTTGAATATGAATTAACACCATATGAAATATTAATGGGTGACATTAGAGAAAAGTAAGTAAATTGAATATTATATTATTAATAATAATATTTGTCTATCAATATAATTTTATTTATCTAAACAAATTTCAACAAATCATTAATTTTTATCTTAAAATTAAAATGCATTTGCATATAACACCAACCACCTACAATATTTTTTTTAAGATGCCTTCATACCACCAAACAGAAAAAACCGCTTGTCAACATAAATAAATTAAAGAATTTTTTGTAAAATAATAAAATTTCTGTACTTGAAAGTATTTCAACAATATTTTTGTTCAACAAAAAATTTCAGGGACAGAAAATGTATTTTTAAAAGATAACTTTATCTATTATTATTTTACTATTTGGAAGATAGAATAAACTATGTGACAAATCATAAATTTTAATTAATAAAATTTTGTTATTTTAAAAAATAGTTTTAAAATTTTGTTGATAGTACTAGGAGTTTCTAGTAATTGCTTTCAGTTTTCTAACATAATATCAGCAACCAATTTATTCACAAACACTTTTTACTGGAAATTGATTTAAATTATAGTAAACTCAACAATCTGACTTACAAGCAATTTAAAGAATATTGTATTAGCACGTAAAGCGAATGACAATTATATTTAAAATTATACTTTACAATTTTACTTCAACTGCAGAAATATTAAATTTATTTTCATTAACATCTAAAATTTATTTTAAATTTTTACATAATTTGAAAAATCAATTATTTAAAATTATGTAAAAAATTAACTATTTCAGTAGTCATGAATTATGGAAATTATAAAATTTTAAATGCATTATCATCTCTTTTACAAAATAATTTATAATATTTCACTTATAACTTTGTTATTTAAGAAAAATTATAACTTTTTTTTATTACATAATTTATTTAATTTTCTAAACTAAAAATTTTGGTATTTTATTAATGATATAATTATTATTGAATGATTTTTGTTTATTAAAAAAATTTTATACTAAATTTATATTAATTTTTTCCATTTCAGGAAATATAATCTCCGTAAAGTAATGGTAAATGGTGATATACCACCAAGAGTTAAAAAAGATGCACATGCTGTTATTTTGGAGTTTATTAGATCGCGGCCGCCATTAAAAAAGGTATGTAAATCGAAAAAAAAATATTATAAATTTTTTTTATTAATTATAAAATATTAATTTTTATAGAAGATTTTAAATTAAGTATAATACATAAACCCCATGGGAGGGTTTTTTAATATTTACTCATAAATATTAATTTTAAATTAAGATAAATTTCATTGAATTAAATAATTTATAGTTTATCTTGTATGTAATCGTAAAGTTACTGAACTAAATATAGAGCAGAAACTGTAAAAAAAAATAATTAGGCTAAAAAATTGGCAGTTTATATAATAAAATTGATAAAAAAATATATTTAAAATCAATTTATTTCAATTTTATAGATGTATTTTTCTTAAATTTAAAGTAAAAGCCTAAAAATGTTCGAATAACGAAATGAAAAATTTCCTCACATGCAGGGAAATTGACGTATTTATTTAATTAATTTATTGGGGGAAAATTATTATTCATTTTTGACAAGTTCATTTTTGAGATACTTATTAGCTATACATCCTATTCCTAATACTTTTAATCTATCTTATCTAATAAATTGAATATAAGTATATAAGATTACTTACATTAGTTAATATTTTACAAATTACTTAATTAAATTTCTTTCACAGGCATCAGAAAGAAAATTACCACCACCAGTTGCAATTAGTCCATCACCTAGAGAAAAACTAATGGATTCAATTCGTCAAGGCAGATCATTAAAACCAATTGAAAAACCAATTACATTAAAAAATCGATGTAAGTAGAAAAATTTAAAATATATAGTAATTTTTTTTTCTTTCCCAAATTTTCCATATAGTTAAAAAATAAAATTTTCCATGATCTGTAAAATTCTATAACATAATTTTTCCTTTTTTTTTTTTTGGACACGCACTTTAACACCACGATTTCTTTAACAAGTAAAATATTGTATCTAAAAAAAGATATATTCATGTACAACACATAATTAAAAAAAATAGAATTTATCCGTTAAGATCAATTTTTACACATAATATTAAATAGATACATACAACATAAATAATATATTTAGAAAAATTCTTTATTGTTGACCCAGAAATTTAAATATTTATAATTTTAAGAATCAAAAAGTTTTTACTTTTTTTGTATCTAATGCAAGAACAATATTAAATTATGTTGCCGCATAACAGATAATTTACAAAAAAAAAAAACATAATAAATATTTGATAGCATAAACATACAATAACCAAATTGAAGTTTATGGTCAATTGGTCATTTTTAGTGAAAAATTATTATAAATCTTGTATTTGTATATACGAATACGCGCGTTAGAAAAATAACAGTTAGAATATTATGCTACAACATTTTTAGAAAAAGATTTTGTTTATGTTTTTTTTTATCTACCCAGAAAAATTAAAAATTTTTTTTTTGGCTTCAATTTTTTTTAAGTTTTTGATTGATTGAAGGATTTTATTTTAATGTATGCTTTTGATTAATACAAAATTTCTTGATTATAAAAGATACTATGCACATATATGATTTTGTTGTTGACCTCGTAAAATTTTATTTTGGATATTAAAAAGATATATTAAAAGATACCAAGAAACAAAAATCAAAATTATGGTGCTTGTTTGATTAGTGTGAGAATTATTAGTTTCCCATATATGAAATGGGGGGCAAATTTAATGAAGAAATTTGAGAATTTTTGTGTTAGTTTATTTTTATAAAATTTTCTCAAATTTTTACATATTAATTGTATTAATATTGAGAATGGTAAAGGCAATAATTTATCTCCTAATTTGACAAGTTTATGGATAACTTCTGTCATTGCCAATAATTTATAATTTCAGTATTCTTCTAGTCTAGAGTGCCATAGAGGGAGCATTCATGTATATTGAGATTTCGTGAACTACTATGGAAATTTGTGACCTACAAACCGACTTGTTAATCTTAAAAATATTTAAGCTTTGCTAATTGTTTCGCCGCAATAATCGATTAAATAACTATTAGCATGTAAAATACTAATAGTCTGCAATTTGCATTTAAAATTTCTCATGTAAATTCCTATATTTTTTCTTTACACTACTGTCCTATAAAGAACCATATTGCAATTAACAAAATCAATATTGACCTTTAATTTCCTTTCTCAATCAATCTCTAAATCTGCAACTACAAAACTGACCCTTAATTTGACATCATAAATTTTTGATTATTATAATTCAAAAACACGAAAAAAATCTTCTTTATCTTCTGTATAAAAAAATTATTGATTAAATGGTAAAAAGGTTAGACAGATGTGTTTTTCATCTTCTTTTCGGTTAGCAAAAAAAAACTATAATAATTTTTAATTTTCAGGTTCAATTTCCTGTTTAATATTTCACAAAAATAAAATTATAAAATTTAAATGAAATTTTCACAATAAAAATATTATAAAATTAGAGCACGTTTGTAATGGTCATGGCTACTTTACTTTGTAATGATCCATTCCGACTTTTTTCTTCAACATTTCTGTATCTCTCAGCACTTAAGAAAAATCTACTTTTTTTTTTGTTAAAGAAGAAAACTCATAAATTTTGTTCAATATGCGTCAGATTCATGATATACTCTCGTAAATTGGACTTTTAGTAGCTAGTAATTTGTTTTTCATTTTTTTTTTTATTATTTCTTTTTGTCCGTGATTTATGATTATTTTCATAGCTAAAAACATTATTTTATACGTTACAATATTATTTCTTTCCACTCTAATTTTCAATGTGCAGCTGTTTAGCCTATAATATAAATATGGAGGGTAAAAAAAGGGATATAATTGCAAGCAATATTGGCCACTAATAATGCAATTTGTTGTTTTTTTAACAGATCAAAGTTAATTTGTGTTTTTTAATGGATTTCTTTTGTTCAGAGATAAATTTAATGGAACTTTTATATAGATTAAATTATGTAATTGAATTGTCTAAAAAGAATTGAAAGGAACATTGAAAAATTAAACTTTGAAGGTCTCTTAAGGACTCTCTAAGAGTTAATTTAATAAATTTTTTGATGACCAAGTTAAGTGACCGCAAACTTTAAATCCAATTTTGGTAATTTAATTCAAATTTCATTTTTGCTTAAGAAAAGTTTTGTGGTTTTTTGATAAAATTTTATAATTTCAATTAAATTAATTTTTCTTCATATTATTTTCTGATCCTTCTTCTTCTCTATCTCTTTTTTTTTTGGAACATAATGGTGACGTTTCGCAACTTACAGCGAAAATTAAATTTCCCAAGATAATGAACATTTCAAGCTTTCATTCAAAAAAAATTTATTGATCCAAATTTAAAATAAAGAAAAATTTAAAAAGGAATAATCGAATTTCTAAAATATTTAGGTCACAATTCAGTTTTGGTACTATACATTTTTCACTCTCACACAATTTTCTTATGGTGTAGACAAAAACTTAGAATTTGTGGCAAAACATTTTTCCATAATAAATTTTACTTTCCAAATATTTATGTATACATAATAAAAAATGGAACGTGAAAATCTACTTTAGTCAAAATAATTTAGGATATCAAATTGCCCACACACAAAATACGATTTTTAAATCAGTGAAAAGATTTTCGTTTACCTTTGCACTTTTTTTTTATTCAAAATATGAAAAATATTTATTTATTTTTATGGTAATAAAAGAAAAGTGAAAATAAGTAAAAGAAAATTTTCAAAAACAAAAATTTGTTATACATTTTTTTTCATCGACAATTTTTTCTTATTATTAAAAGGCCAAAGGGTCCTTTTAATTTCCCATCATAATCATAAATCTTTTATCCCATTTAAAATATATAGAAATTCTCATTTTGAACCAAAAATTTAGCCAGAGGTCATCACATTCTATCTGTACTATCATCACTCTCTCGTAAAACGTCACGCATATAACAAATTTATTTATGTTGTCCGCAATTTCATGAATGGAAAATAATTAATGGATATACCAGAAAGAGTTTAACAATTTTAAATATAAAAATGAAAAATGAAAACTTTGTGTATAGTCCGAGCGAGGGTTTAAAAGGGATTAAGAATATACCACAGAGTATCGTGTTTTATATACTTTCAATTCGGACACACAAATAATAAGATAAATATTATACGATACCAAAAAAAAATTTCTGGGTTAACAGAACAGGTTGGTTTTTTTAGTATGTGCAATTTTGTATATACTGCAACAATTTTTGTATTATTCCTTTTACATATTTCTTTTTGGATTCAAAGATCATGGCCAATGATGGTAAATACATTTCTATTTGGTCGTCTTCTAAATCATTTAAATAAACATTTGAAATTTTATTCATCTTAAACTGCAGATCAGCTAAATTAGAAGCGTACACTCTGCATTTTTACTTACTTTTAAAATATTTGTGTGGTATTATTTTTAAGTTGTGTATTTTCCCAGTTCATCAATTATATACCACGATTTAAGAAAAATGATCTCTGGAGGAAAAAATATATCGTGCAGATTTTATTTCAGAACAGGTTTAGGATGATTCTTAGAAAATGTGTCGTATTTTAGTGTATGAAAATATAGTTGGAATGTCTTTTTCACACAATTTTTTAATTAAGACAATTTTATTTTGTGAATTTTGTCATATTCGGTAAATTTTGAAAATACTGAAAAAATTTGTTAGTACACTAAATTTTTCGTTAGTTCTAAAACATTTTTCCTAAATTTTTCTTAGAACTGACTTACAATTTATACAAATCTTTTTCTAATATCTCAATTATTTCATCTTTGATGACTGGAAAACCCTTGTCACTCACTACCAGCTAAAATTAAACTTTCTTTAATCAAATCAAAAAAATGTTACTTTCCAAATAACATGCGCACTGAATTTTATAGTCTATAATTTAGCATATAATAAATAAAACTGCATCCAAAGTAGCTGAAAAATGAAGTCAATTTAACAAATTATTTTTCTTCAATTTTTTTTTAAATCGTGATTTCAAAAAAAAGAATTTAATTTTTCATTTTTCATTTAATTTCTCTCTCAATTCTATTTTATATTACATAGTTTAATGTTAAATTCAATATTTATTTTTTTAATGTTTATTTACATTTTTTTTCTTTTTATTGAAGTTTTTCATGTTGTTGAAAAATAAATATTTTAGGTATTTTCAAAAAAAATGTTCAATGTGTGTAGGTGAACTTGAGGGCAGTTTGTTTAGTAAAAGGAATTTTTCTACATAAAATTTGCATATTATATTTTGTTTACCAGAGATAAACGTTTTTTTTTTTTAATAATATGGAATTTAGGTTGCAATTAAAAGATTCGTATAGAAAATATTTTAGGCTTAGAAAATATTAATAGAGAAATTTTTCTTCAAAGGAATTTTAAAGATTTCGCATTAATGATTAGTTTGTATAGAAAAGTTATTAGAATATGTAATTTTTCAATGGGGAAATTAATTTTTTAGTGAGTTTTACCGTTTTACCAATATCAGTGAGTCGAAAATATTATATTTGCGAAAGATACCTTAATATTTTTCTAAACTTTTACATAATTATAAAATATTGGCTAGTAATTTATTAATTCATCAATTACTCAAGTTTAGTATAAAATTTTTAAAATCGCCTATTTATGAATTCAATTTGTAATTTATCGTCATATAGCATATTTTTTTTATAAATTTTCCTCTGAAATTCGACTTTTTAATATTTCATTGTATGAATTTTACTGCGCCTGTAAATATGCAAAATAATTTTCTTATGAAACTAAACGCTAAATATTCTCCATTTAACAATTTTATCTTATTTTACAACCAAAACTTAGTTGCGATACAAACCAAATATAACATTTTCTTCATCAATTTTTCCTGAACATTTCCCTAAACTAATTTTCCTAAAATTAATTCTACAGTTTCACAAATAGTAATTTCCTTAACGAACAGTTTTCCCTAACGTACAAATTTTCCTAATAATTGATGGCGCCTTTTCATATTTTTCGGATTTATTTTGGATTGAGTTTTCATGCTAACTGTTTCCATTATTAATAATCAATTAAATTTAGTTTAAAAAAATAAGTTAAAATTTGCAATTCGTCAATAGTGTGAGAGAATGGATGGTTGGTTAGAATAGAATTAAGAATAGGAGGAACAGTAGGAACGTTATAGGAAGAAATTGTTAATTTTGTTAGTGTTTTTTTTTTCTAATTGATGTCCAACATGTCTTCTAAAAAGCTATAGTTATATTTATGACTTTATTAACTTAAATTTTTTAAAAACTAATCACCACACCACAGAAATATATTCGGAAATATATGTACTCTAATATTATTAAGGGTAACCCATTTCAGAATTTATAGAAATTCTAATTAATAAAGCAATTTATTGATAAAAAGTAATTAAAATTTGTACTTACCTTTGATTTCTGAGGCAATTCCGATTAAATTTATAAAAATAAATGCAATTCCGATTAAATTCATTAAATTTGAAAATCACAAAATCACTGTAGTTAAAATAAGAGCACAAAAGTCTACAATAATAATTTTTCATCATGACAGAAACTGTCTTGTCACATAAAAATGTAACTAAATTTAAATCACTTTTTTCCACTTATAAAATTTCTTTATACCACAGAAAAAACCACAAATTCTATGAAATAAATTAGTAAATTATTCATTTATCACAGATTTCATTAATTTAAAATTATTTATTATCCGTAATTTAATTTATATAAAAAAAAACCGAGGACACAAAAGTTTATGCGAATTTTTTCTACCGAACTGTCAATACTTCTTTTGTTATTTTTGGCGCGAAAATTTTCAATATACAATGACAAATTGAAATATTGACATTTCTTAGAAAGAAGAAATGTCAATATCTCAATTTGTCATATAATTATCCAATTAAATTAATTAAAATTATGGTTTTTAATTTTTAATTTAATTTTTATAAATGTGTAGCTATTAATGTTTTCAATTTTATAAGTGTTTAAAATACTCGAAACCGCAAATGTTGATTAATAATGAACCGATGCAATTAACTCAGAAAAAGTCATAGGTTAGTGCAAATTTTCATTAATTTTTATTAAGATAATTTTGCTAATTTATTAAGAATATCAAGTTTACCATTATTTTTATTGAAATTTATAAATTCTCTTTATTGATTTACCCCCAACTGAAGACGATGTTAGCAACATTGACTCTTTAAAACTTTTCTTTTTGTGTTACTTGCTATTGCAACATTAACTTTTTACATCTTCCCTAAAAGTTTTATCTGGAAACATATCAAAGAATAAATTATAATCATACTTATTTACATTAATATAAACCTTATACATATCTTTGAGATTATAATATTTGAGCATGTTCCTTTAAAATTTGTTCCAGTGACTCTTTCATCTTTTATTTTTACGAGATTAATTAACATATGAATTAAATAAATCTCACACTTTTTTAAAAATATTTAATTTTGTTTATTTATATGTTAAAAAAATATCTTTTTACCTGTAGAGCCATTAACCTGAGTAGTTTTTTTTTCTAAAAGTTACATATGTATATACTTAATAACAAAACTTTATGCTTTTCTATGCTTAAAAAAATGTGTATACGTTTTTTTTATTATAACTTATTTTCTCAATATTATTTTTTAGTTTTCCTTTCAGTCAAATTTATGTTTTGGCCAAGTAAAGTCGAATTTTATTTCTGTGTCATCGTTGATTTTGAATAAGCTGGAAATTTACGAGTAATTCTTTTATTTCGTTTAAATATTTGCATGTCATGTTATAATTAAATGATAATTATTTCGATCTGATATCTGATATCATAAAAAAACATATAATATAAAAATAAAATCATTATTTTTGTGATATTGAAAAAATATTAATTTGATAGTTTAATAAAAGTTTTTTGTGTATAGTAAAAAAAAAGTGATCAATAATAAAAATAGATTTTTCATATACCCTACCCTACATAGATTAATTTTTGTAATTTGTACGATAAAAGTTAATTTGAAAAAAACGATTTAGTGTGTTTTTTTTCCAAAAATGGATGAAAATAGTATAACTAATAATGGATTAGCTGTTTCTTCATCTTCAGGTATATTAAAATTTACATTAATCTTTTTCATTAAATTCTGTGGAAATTGCAATATTAAATATTCAATTTGTCTTTCAAATTTTATGTCATCTATTTTATTTACTTTTAAAATCTGCATTTGAAATTCTCATATATATAAATTTTCCATTTCAATTAAAAATAATACCGGAAATAAATCTATTTTTGAAAAGGATATAGTTAAAAAAATTAGTCATATTCAAGAAAAATAGGTTAATTGAAATGATATTTGCATAAAATTGAATATTTTTTTTTGTCATTGTGTAGAGAAGTTTTACTTTGGGAAAATTTATTGATTATAAATTTTAATCTTAAGTATGGGGTGGGGAACTGCAGTAAATGTGTTTTAATTAAATTAGCGTACATATATATTTCTGCATAATTTTTGTATAAATAGATAAATTACTTATAATAATATGTTACTTGTCAGCAATCAATTATATATTTTTGCTCTACGGGAGATTGCTTCTTTGTAAGTTCAACAGAAATATAAAATTTCTGAAACATAAATTACAAACATTTTCACTCATTTTCTTTACCAGCAATCATTGAACCATTTGAACTATTGCTAAATATATCAAAAATCAATAATATAAGTTTACCGAATGGAATAATATTTATATGGCCATCTTCCAATTACTAATATAACAAAAAAATAACAATAATAAATTTTATATGTATATTGTCTATGTCACGATATATCAAAAATTTGATTTTTCTATCTGCTGGTTATGCTAACAGAGGTTATTCATAATATCTTCATGTAAATAGCACTTAAGAAACCACAGTAGCTTTTTATTTGAGAAAGAAGAATCATTGACCCATAGATGTAAAAGGGTCCCAAATAATATATGGACTACAAAAAAAATATATACCAATAGGGAAATAGTCATATCATCACTTGATTTATGGATGACTTTAGAAATTTTTTGTTGTTTATTTTTTTTTTGGTCAGTTAAATCCGTAGAGAAAGTCTCTTTGAAAAATTATGTTCTTTACATATTGTGGTGGAGACGATGTATTGAAAACTTTGTAATAGTTGAGAGCTCACACGTCGCTTATTTGATGTAACATATTAAACATTTCTAATATATTACCAGATTTTATTGTGGGCTATATATTCAATATGCCTTAAAGTCTTTTTCGTGGGTTATTAAAAATTTCAATATTTTTTTCTTCTTACGCAAAGACGACGAATAAAACCAAATTTTTATAATTTTTTTTGTATAAATTTTTGTTTTCGTGGATTTTGTGTGCAAATAGAGAAAAGAAAAGTTTAGTTTACGATCTTTTATTTGCACGCACATGCTAAAATATATTGAAAAACGAAAATTGAAAACTTAATGAGATAGAAGACAGGAAAAGCGAAAAATACAAAATATGTTTACCTATAAAAACTTTTAGATTATCTATTTATGTTGAAACTTTTTTCATTATATTTGCAGATATTTTTTTTCTGGCGTATAATAGGTTAGTTACATAAATATTTAGGTCAATATTTTGACTAAGATTGGTAAATATTTATGCTTTATAGAATTTCTTCCAATTTTTGGTAAAATTTTAAGAATAATTTAAATTTTTATCGAATTTTTACTGAATATCGATTATTTTTTTGGGCTAATATCGAAATATTATGTAAATTATAGTATAACATTTAGTAATTATTCAGGCTAAATTACAGTAGACCTGGTCCTGCAATCGACATACTGAAAAATCTGCTTCAATTATTAATTGAAATTTAATTTATATTATGAAGCATATTTTATTTTACATCTGCAATTTGAAATTTATCAATAAATTTACAATAAAATTCTTAATAAATTTATCAATAAATAAATTTACAATAAAATTCGTTTTAATTACATTTTCTTATGGGCTGGTAAATATATTTTGTATATATTTACTGCAAATTTATAATGAAATTACAAATGTTTGTAATTTAAAACCCTAAAGTATTTTTTTCCCATTGTATTGCAACATAAAAAAAACTTGAATGATTTTTATGTGAAATATGAGATTTTCTCTATAGGAAACATCTTAAAAAAAACACAGAAAGTTTCAAATTACCAATTCTCAGATAATTAAAAATTTACATTTTAATAAAATTTTATAGTGAACCACATAAATAAATCTCATTAAATACACAAATTAATTCATATCTTTATTTATAATATCTAATGTAATAAAAAAATTTAATTATGTTTATAATAAAAATTAATTTTTATTTGCCATTAATTAATTACATCACTTTTTTCAGGTCAAATTGGTCTTTATATAAATCAAATTAGTTTGTTAAATAAAATTTAAAATTGTATTTTACGCAATTCAATTTGTTGTTTGTCCAAAATATTGACAAACCTATGTGGAAAATGACTAATTTTCACTTGAAAATTGATCGAATTAAATACGAAAAAAGATTCGAATTCGGAAAAAAAACTAAATTTAATTTGTAAAAAGACTAATTCAACCTGAAAATGTTATATAAAAATATTAACAAAGAAATTTCATAATAAATTAGTTTACATAACAAATAAAATTATAGATATGAATAAATTCTTTTATGATTATGACAATTTGAGAAAAATTAATTAAATATAAATTTGAATAATAAATACGAATTTTTATACGAATTAAAATAATAGATTAAATAAATTTCATTTTTATCTTTAATTTTGATTAAAAAGAAAATATTAATTTTGTTTAGTTATATTTTTAGTCAATAAAATATTTTAGTTACAAAAAGTGAACGTAGAAAAATAATATTTGTTTTGTATTAGATTAAAAATATTATTGTTATCCTTGGTGTTATTTAACTAAAATTCCAATTACTAGACACTTTTAAACAAATCAATTTAAAAGTAAGATTAATACATTGATTTTTTCTTAAATTTGGTAATGAAAATTAATAGAAATTGTAGTATTACAGTGACTTGTAAATTGTTCTTACTTTTGACTTTAAATGCTGTAATGTAATACCAAAGATTTCTAGTTGTCAGATTACCTAAAAAGTTCAAATTCAAAGCATTTGACATGATTTAAATTAAATTTATAGTTGTTAGATTACGTAAAAAGTTCAAATTTGATGATTTTGAGTAAAAAAGAAATAATTAAATTAGATTTTTTAATTTAAATCACCTTGTAATTGTTTATTTAACTTTCAATTTTAGTAATTTGGCTAAATAAAATTCTGATAATTTTCTTAATATTTAACTCTTATAATTTTCGTATTATTTCAATTCTATCTGATAAGAATTTCTGTCCAATAATGAATTGTAAATATTTCTAGATTGGATAAATTTAGATTTAATTTCTTTTATCAATATTTTTTTTTTCTATCATGGAAAATCTCCTACTTCGATCAAAAAAAACCTTATCCTATAGAGATCCTAGAATTTTTATACAGAAAAATAAGAAATTAATTTCTTTGATATAATCAAAACACGTCCAAAAATACAAGAACCAAAAAATTGAAAATAAAAAATGTTAATATAAATAAGAACTTGTTTTTTTTTTGTCATTTACCCAGTAAACAATAAATCGGAAAAACGTGTCGTAATTTAAAATATACCTACACAAAATTTTATTTATTATCCCATTTTTTTTTTGTCCTAGAGCAAAAATTTTGTGATCCAAAAATCTAATTTCAGTAAATAAAATTTTCCTACAAAAATATTTTTCTTGTCATTCTGGCAAAAATTATCTACTTTTTTTTTTAATTCTAAATTTTATCTAATTTTACTTTTGCCTATTTTTATTTTCTATTTTTTCTTACAGTTTGAAGAAATTTAATGCCTAAAGAGCTTTAATTTTTAGAAGCCTATTTTGGAACCCGTTGTGTACTACAAAAGCCATTTAACACCCTCTAATATTGAACCAATTTACGTTTATTTTGTATTTATATAATTCTTTTCTTTACCAATTTGGTTTTATTTCTGATTATTTTTGGTATATATTTTTATTTTTGTCTATTTCCTTTTATGTTGTTATACATACTCATAAAATTGAATGGGTATCCGATATTAGTGTAAATATTTTATGCTATTTTACTAAGATATATGAGAAAAAAAATAAACAAATCTATAAAATTCGATAGTATGTGAAGTTTACTACGTACGTACCTTATACGACTACGCCTACGCTATAAAATAAATCTATGAACTTTTAATAGTTTATTTTTGTTTTTTACTTAAGGCTCTTTTTTTTCCATTTCAAATAACGTCAATTAGGTTTTGAATCGTTTTTTTTTTGGTATAGTATTTTGTTTTGTAAAAATTTAAAGATTAATAGATTTATTTCGTTGAAAGTTACAGTGAGTAAAAAATGATTAAAAACAAGAAAATTTAAACGAAGAATTTAATTTTTGCAACCTGGATGAACAAAATACTATCAAATTGTGTCCATTGTACGATATACAAAATTTATTTGTGTATCGAATTCCGAGCAATAGAACCCGGACCATTATCAGGAAAAACGACCATAGAAAATGCTGAATTTTCCCCTGGATCACTAATTAAACTGATCATCAATTTTCTCAAATCGTGAACTCAATTATTTGAAAATGTGTAATTATATGTTTTTATATAGTAACTAATCTAGTTCTAGTCTAAGCTGTAAACTATCTACAACTAATATTCTTGTACTATAACTGAAAAAATACCCAAACTCACATTAATTTCCTATGAATACCATAAAAGAGAATTCTACAAAAATTGAAAATCTGAACTGGTTTATGCGCTTTTCAAAGACTTCCCCAAAAGAGAATTTTATATAGGTATGGAAATATTTCACTCCATTTTTTGTTTTTACCTTATGAATGACGTAATGAAACGTCATTCCAATCCAATATACTTTAATCTTAATGAATGTACATATATATAACTATCTTATATATACATAGAAACACTGCAAAATAACATAAAAAACAGATACTATACTAATAATTATGCTCTTCTACTTCTACATATTTTTCATGATTATATCTTAACCATGCGCACGATTTTTTTATATTTATTTTTCTTTTAATTTTTCGTGTAACGTGTATACAAAATTCATGTTCATTTTATGCTGGGGGAACATAAGAAAGAAGAAAAAAAACATATTATGCTATGCTCTAATCTTGTTTCCCACAAAATAGCAAAATAAAATAAAACCACTTTAAAATAAAAAAAAACTTTTAGCTTTTTATACAGTTTCAATATTTTTAGTTATGTTTTGAGTGTCAACGCGACAAAATCATAATTTTAATTAAAAGATTTTCTTGTTTTTATATATTTTTTTTGAATTTTTTTGTGGTTTTAAAAAGTCTGACGATGTCAGATTAAAGATTTTTGATTCGAAATTGATTTGAAAAAAATTTATATTTAAAAAGTTTGTAAATTTTATAGTGAATATATTCACTAGTGAAAGTAGTGGAAGTGAAGTGAAAATTACCTTAAAAAAAATATGTAAAATAATTAAAAATCCTAAAATAGAAAAAAATCAATTTAATTTTGGAAATGTGTGCCTTTTATTAGGTCATCTTAAAAAAATTTCGACACACAGTTGCACAATATTTTTTTTTTGTTTACCTTGCCAAATTTTTTACCTATATATCCAATTACAGAACTTTTTCTATCCTTCAGTTTAAGGGACAAAAAATCCTTGAACTTTTTTCTTTTTTTTAGTTGATTGTGTATGCGAGTTTTTGAAACATTAATAAAAATTTATTTAAACCAAAAACATTATCATCATAAATATAAAATTTAATTATTTAAATGTTGTAAATTATCAAGGTTACAGAAATAATTTTGAATCAGGAAATTACATTATTCTTAATTTAATATCACAAAAATCCTTACAAATAGAAATTAAAGTGTGAAATTTAATTAGTTAACTTAATTTATTTTAAGTAATTACGAATGTGAAATAAAAAATGTAGAATATTTTCTTTTAAGCATTTTTAAATAACTAAATTTTTGTGTGACACATCATTTTTTTTTTGTTTAACATGTTGTCCAAAATTGTATTTAATCGATTTTGTCTACCTAATCCATGAAATGAAATTACATATATTTTTCTCCAATCTAGTATTTTCTCGTTATTAAGTATTTCAGAGGGGTAGAATAGAATGTAAATACTCAATTTCTTCTGCTACCCTCGTGAATTTTCCCTCATAATCTGAATTCTGACAAGGAAAATAAGAGGTATTTTCTGGGGGTTGTGAAAAAGAAAGTATTCTACTCTACATTAATTAAAAAGGATATGAGAGAGAGTTTTATATTAGTCATGACATATGATGACGGAATATAAATAGGGGAAATTAAAAAATTTTCCCCAATTTATTAGAATCCTCGTGGCCCGTAGTTAAAAATGAGAGTTTGTTTTTTATTTTTGGATAAGGATAATTATGAATATATAGAATATTTATGATATGTCAAATTTCTTTTTCCCTTGCGGTGATTAAGGCGCGTGTTTAAGGATATTCATAATACATATTTACATACATATAACCTTTAGTATATAATAATAAAAAAATAGATATATTATGTATATAGACACACCACCGTGAAACGTTATAAAAGGAAAATAACTTTAAAAAAGCATAAAATCATATTTTTATTATTTAAATAGCTTACATAGATAAAAATAATATTGTTGTCAGTTAGTCATACATAATTATATATTATACACATAGTAACAACAGAACAAGGACAAAAGTTTCTTTTTTTTAATATGTTCTATATTTAAAAATTATTGTTGTTAAATTTTCCTTGTCATGTACATAAAATTTCGTTGCAAAATTTATTATTGTTGTCTACAAAAAGGATAAATTTTATAAAAAGAAAATTCTTTTTTTTTTTTATTATTTTAAATTTATTATTGCATAAAGTTTGTTTTTTCGTAATTTAAAAATAGAATTTTTTTTATAAAATAATTTATAAAAGTAAAAAAAAATGAATTATATTTTATAAAAAGAATCATTTTTTTTTTTAATATACAAAAATTTATTTTGCAAGTCAGTGATTTAAATTCATCTGCAAATATGTTTAATTATAAAAATAAAATTGAATTTCATGTGAAATAAAAAATTAATCCAAAAATAAATTAATAAAAAAATTTTGAAAAAAAAAACTAAAAAAGACAAAAATTAATAAAAAAAAAAAACAAAATATGACTACAACTGGCGGTTTAACATCACCATCAGATAGTCATGGTAATTCAGCTGTTGATGCAGCAAGAGATGCACATTATTGTCCACAAGATCAACCATCAACTTCATTATTTTCATATCAACAACAGCAATATCAGCATCGGCCACCAAAAGCAACACCACGCGGTGGTACACCATCATCACAAATAAATGATATAAATATATTAAAAAATAATCCACCAACACCAAAACCACGTTCAGGTATGAGCACATTAAACAACAACAACGAAAATATATAAAAGAAATAAGTATTTGAAATTTTTTTTTTGAAAAGTAAAAGTTTTCGAAATGAAATATAAAAAAATACTTAAGTATATAATTTTTCAAAGGATAATTTTAAAGGATACGAGGATATTTGGAAGTAATTTATTTTTGGTAGACAAATTTTATTATTATAGGTATAATACCACACCTTAAATTTTCTAGGGAATATAGTAGAATTTTTTTGTTGTCTAGTTAGGTTTTATGATTATTTTGAAGGTTGATGGGACAAAATGTATTAAAGTTCATTGAATTTTAAAATTTAAGAAAAATTTTCAAAAAATATAATGACTACAAGGATACTTAATCGATAAAAATTTGTTGTAATGGGTAAATATTAGTATAATTTTGAAGAACATATAAAGCTTAATTAGATGGTGATTTATCTATGGACAACATTAAATAAATTAAAATGAGAGTTGTAAATTTAGTTTGAAAAAGGTTATATCCTTTTTGATTTAACTGGAAAAAGGTGTAAATTTTTAGATTACAAGTCATTAATATTATATAAATTGTAAATAAGGGGGACAACAGTATTTAGGAATATACTTGAAATACTTCACGTCGGCGGACTTACTGACAGAAAATACAATATTTTTTGTTTTGTGAAAAAAATCAGATTTTCTTCCCGCTAGGGATAATCACATATCAGCTAGAAATAATAGGTGAGGCATCTTTGAACTTTTCACAAAACTTGACTGATTTATTATTATACAAAATATTTTAATTATTAATTCTACAAATTTGGATGGCACTATTAAATTATTTGAGAAATTAATATTTTGGGAATGTTCACAATATTAGTATTGGTATGGAGAGAAAGGTTTTGAAAATTTTACAGTGTATTGAATAATACCAAATACATTTTTGTCACAAATGTTTTTAATTTCATTAATAATGTAAAATTAAAACAGTTGGAGTTTTGGAGAAATTTTTACAATAAAATAACATCATAATCTCTGTAGAAATATATCATTAATTAGCTATATTAACAACTCTAAATTATTGTAACATGATATAAAATAAAATTTCCTTAATTTATTTCAATATTGAAACAATTTCCATAAATTTACCAAAACAAGTCAATATATTATTCTTATAACTATTGCTAACATAATATATTTGCTATTGTGTTTCAAAACTGGGTCCTCTTATATTTAAATATCGAATCCATTAAATCTCTTTCCTTTAAAAATATCAAAAATATTATTTTTTTATGGTATATGCCCCTATCGTTTTTTGAGAAAAAGGATTTTCTTTAATATTATGTTGGAAATAAAGTGAATTTATGTATTATAAATAAAATACAACCTACTTTTTAGCTTCCTTTCTTTGGTGGCTGATATAACTATAACGATTTTTATCATAATTGAGCTATAAATTTCAATAAAGTATCCTTAACGCTATTGTTACCTTTTTTCTTGTATAAAAAATAAAAATATTTTCCATTTTAAATGAAAAATCGTGTGTTTTTATTATTATTTTTTATATAAAACAATTTTTTTTTACCTTACGATACTAAAGTAATTCTTGATTTATATTTTTCACCTTTTAACCTTATTTTTTTTGTTTATTAGGAAAATTTTTGGAATCTCAAGATATTTGCAATTTATATTATAAAAGTATATTTTTTTTCAAAGGATCTATATATATGTATAATAACAAAAAATTACAATATGTTTGAAGATTTGCAATGTACATAATTTAAATTTCCTTGAAATATGTTTGGTATTTTTGTGTTATCACTATCTACTTATCTACCATATTATAAAATTAATTAACAAAATATTTCCAAAATTTCATATAAAACCACAAAAGTAGCAGGCAATCATAGATCGCCCAGTTTCAGAAAGTAAATCAGCGCCTTTTTTACAACTAGCTGTGCTCAGGCGAAATAGAGACATGGTTAGGCGGAATTGTTTTCACTAATGACGGCCAAAAATTATTTATCGAAAATTTGTATTTTTGGATCTAAATCTTGGATGTCTGAGTTGAAATTTACCTTTTACCAATTACTATCAGGATTTGAAAATGAAGCATCCCCAACCCAAATATAGGTTTTTGTTGTAAAGTACCTTAAGACAAAATTTGTTATCTTATCACACACACAATGTAGATGAAAGCCCAAAGGGACCGAAAGTAAAAGTTATATTTCCTAATAAAAATTTTTCTCTCGTGTTTTCGAAAATTATAAAAAATCGTTTTTAATCAAAATTCTTTTCGTTGTTGTATATTCTTCACAAAATTTTATCGACTGTGTTAATATTTATGTTATTTTTTTGGTTTTTACAGTTTTTTGTTTTATGAACATAATAATCAGTCAATTTATATGCATTACATAAAACAACCTAAACATATTTTGCCCAAAAAATACACAATTGTTAATAATAGTACAAATATTTAGATAGTAAATTTTGAAACTATCTTTTTAGGCCTCTAATATTTATGTTTTTTTCACAGGTTGACAAACGAAAATTTTGTTTTTATTAATTTTTTTATATATCTTATCAGATCGAATGAAAATTACACTGTTTTAGTTTTTCAATTAATTAAGTAAATAAAAGTTTTCGGGTCTTGTAATTTCGTAACGCTGGAAAAATTTGGAAAAACTATTAGAAAATTATTAAACTAAATTTTAATTAAGTTTATACTAAATTATTAATATGACATTGATAACGACGTCAAATAAATTCATAAATTGGAATAGAAATTGGTATAGAATAAAATATTAAACAAAAATATTTCCGACTTTTTTCTGCCTTTCAATAAAAAAAATTAGTTTCATCAATCAAAAACCGAAATATTTGAAAATTCCAATCTTCATTCTCCCCAAGGGATAACTTAATTTTCCGATTTTTAACAATCAAATGTTTTTGTAGACACAAAAATAACTCGAAAATATTATATTTCACTAGAAAATATCTCGCTGATAGTCAATCACACATGGCTAAGACAAATAAAAAATCATTTTTCAAATAGATTTCCGTGTACCACAAAAACCACCCCTTAAAATAACAAACCAAAATATTAATTTTTATTGCACCCTTCATAAATATTTTTTTACTTCCTTTTTCTTTCCGGATTGTAATAATAAAATCCTTAAATATTTTTTTTTTCAATTTCTCCCCTCCTTTAACTGTTCACACAATGATTTTTAAATATCCTTTTTAACCTCGCCCAGATCAGATAATTTTATATATTTAAATGAAATTTTTTTTTGGGGGGGTGTATGGTGTGTAAAGCATTAAAAAAACATAAAAAATTCCATAAATAGCTTTTTTCATGTCCTGCCTTAAAAAATAAAAAATAAATAACCACTGTACACAATTTTTTTTTTGTTGAAACATTATTTAATCCTTAGTTGTTTATCCTTATTACAAAATTGTTATTTGGTGGGTATACGTGATGAATCATTCAACACACAAAAAATCCTTAGGATTTTTTTTTATATAGAAAAAAAAAATGTGAAAAATAATTATAAAATTCAAAAAGGAACTAAATGTTCTTCCAAGGATAACGAGAAGAAAACGTATTTTACGAAAACAGATTTTAATCTATACAGAAATTTTCTCTTTTCATTTTCGGTTTTGTTGTTACATATTGAAATTATATGTCCTTGGGCTGGAAAAAAAGTTTGTTTTCTTATGGTTTATACATTAAAAAAAAATTAAGGATATCCATGCATGATTTCCCGAATGTCCCATAAAAATATTAAAATATAGAATTTCGGTTATGATAAAAGCAAAATTTAATATTATCTCTTCTGTGCCAAATAAAAATTTTTGTGTAACAGAAATATTTAGGTTTATTTAATTCCAAGGATCTTAATTCTCTCTGTCATTTAAATGTCGTATAATGTATTTTTTAAAGGAAACGCAGGATAAAATCAATTATCTTTACTGACATAAATGTACGAAATTTTTACCAAATTATATTATAAAAATTACATTCAATTAAATTAAATTTTCAACAAAGTTTTTTCAACTTTTGACTGTAAATTTTTTTTTTTTTGGAAAATTAAAATATGTAAGTATTTTTTATCTTATCGAAAGCAATTTTATGTTATTTGTTCTGTTCTGACACATAAAATAGATACACTTGTTTTTTTGGGTTAGCAAAATAAAAAAAAATTTATTTCTCAATTTATTTTTCCTCGGTAAAATTTGTGTGTTCTCTCTAAAATATAGAAAAAAGGGTCAAACGACCCATTAAAGTTTTTTCTTTGTATATCCTATTCCGATCCTAAAATACTATTAAATTGCATACATTTATTTATTATTTTTTACTTTATTTAGTGCCAAAACGAGGATAAGTAGATAGTATTTTTTCAAATGGGATATACAATTTGCTGTAAAATATCCTTGAGCAAAATAATATAAACTAGTTTATTTTGTGGCAGGAAAACGTACAAGGATATATAAATAAAATTAAAAGTACTTTACTTATATATTAAATTTGTGTTTTTTTTTTGGGAAACGTGAGGTTGAAAAATTTTCGAAATTTTCTTTATTATCTAGAGAACTATAAAAAGGTTTTCTTTATTGGCAAACAATATTTAAGTTATATATTAGTCTGGTAATATTAAAGCAGAACATAAAATTACTTACAAAAAGAGAATTGGTTATGTTAAAAAATTTAAATTTATAGTAAAGTTTCGCTCGTATCTTTTAGCAAAATCATTTTACTCACCAACTTTAAATTTGCAATTAAATACCATAAAACTTTCAATTATAAATTCTTTACTAATTTTGATTAATTAAGTTTAATATTTTTTCAAGGAATTTCATTAAAAAATATTGCAAAATACAAATTGTCTTCAATTCAATCAAAATTAACTAACCATATAGTTGCCTTCAAGTATATTGCAATCATAAATATTCATAAGGTAAAAGAAGTAAATTATTATAACCTTTGCCATTTTTTTTGCTGACTCCTTCTTTCCTTATAATTGCACCTTTTTAATAATTATTTCCAACCATAAATCATAATTTTTTCTTAATGGATTTTTTCATCCTTGTTGAAGTACATTTTCTATTCTGTGATGATAGAATTATTATTTAATGATTGCCATTAGAGGTGGGTGTGCCAAAATGATTATTTCCTTCTTTAAAAAATGAATTCTCCATTATTGAAATATTCTTTAACCTAATTAAAGTTTTTTTTTAAATGAACTTTTTTAAAAAATGCTTGACCTTTACTTCCGCTTCCGCGCTAGATAGACAATTGAATTTTCATAAAAATTATTTAAAAAAAATAATATTTAAAAGTTTTTATGAAACTTTGTGTCGATTATGATGAATAATCTTTAAATTTGTGTTTGTACTTAGTAAAATTCTAGTCATCCTGTAGTCATCACTACTATTTATCCTGCTGTCTTTAAAATGAAATTATATAATTATCCTTCCAACAGGATTTATAATTTGATTTATCAATTAATGTAAGATCGTTTGTAATTTGATTGAATTCATTTACTCTGTTTTTTAAATTTATGAAGTTTGTCGTTAAAATATTTAACAGATATTCAAAATTGTATCGAAATATAATTAAAAATTTAACGCTTAAATCAAATATATTTCAAATTATGCAAAACGATAATGTAATAATAATTATTTGCTTGTTTTTTTACCTACTGGTACCATCACCAACGAATGCTGATAGTAACAATAACAACTAATTACTATCTTATAATTACTGTCATAGGCTTCAAATTTATAGTAAAATTTACGTATATAATTATTTGTAGTATTTTCCATTCCTACATCTTTAATATTTATCTCTGTCTTCAAATTATATTTTTTCGATTTCAATTTATCATTGACACTGAAATTTTTTTCTATACCACAATATTTATCATTTTTTTAGGCCCCTGTGGCAAATTAACAATTTAAATTAAAAAACAAATATTAATCAAAAATAATTTCATTCTTTTAATCGGGGTCTCCCAAGCTTATTTTTATTTAAGGTTATGCGACTATAAGGTAAATATTATAAAATTTAATGTACCATTTAATTTGAAAATGAAACTCTTGAAAGAGTTTTTTTTTCAATTTCAAGTCTTATTTGAAAATATAAATTCAAAAATTTCCCATTATTAAAATAAATACAAAATTATTAAAATAAAATAAATATTTATGTTATTAAAATCCAATTTTAACCAAAACTAAAATTGAAATTGAAATTGAAATTGTAAAAATGTACAAAACATTTGAATAAATATAAAAAAAATGGAAAATATAATTTAAATTAATATACAAAAATTAAATATAATAATAAAACAATTTTAATTTAATATTTTATATAATTTAAATTAAGTAAACAATTTGAAATTATAAAAAAAACCAACATAATTGTATCTTTTAAAGAAATTAAACTAAAGAATTTTCAAGGTTTTTATTTTTGCCTGCCTATTTACACGCTCCGCAAAAAATAATAATATTAAATTTTATTATAGAAATATAAATATAAATAAGTTTAATTTTTGTTTTTGTGGTACAAGGAAAAGCTTTTAAAATGTTTTACCAAAAAATTTTTTATTGGACCCATGAGAGAGGAATTTTTTGGTGAAAAAAATTACTTATTATTTTCGGTTTTCTGTGGTTTTTTATATTCTATTTTTATCGTTACATTAATAAAATTTTTTTTAATTAGAAACAATTACGTCAGAGTTGGGGGAAAATGGTTAAATTGTGTAATTAAAAATTATTTTCAATATTTTTTATTTTGTATATGTTGGGAGGGTGGTAAGAAATACATTACACTATTTTTAAAAATATTTATATCTTAATTACTTACTGCTGGTATATGTTTCTAATATTTACTTAATTAATAGTGGTTCAAGGTCGTGGAACAGGATTACTTTACTGAAGAGTATGCAAAGTAGAGATATATCTTTGAAATAGTTTTATCTATTTATGTGTTCGTAAGCGACGTTTACTATTATTGTAGTTTTACTATTGTTATTTTGTTGTACTATCATCATCAATTACTTAACAATTTAAACTTTTCTGTAGAAATTGTAAAATTACAAGAAATATAAGAGTATATACGAGTATCTTAATTTCACAAATATTTCTACAAAATTAATTTATTTTATTTAAATTTTCTACTCTACAATTAATTACTTATACATTCTTCAAACCTATTGGTGACTTATACAAAATTTGAAAATTGACCCGAATTCTTCTAGTAGCCAAAAGTAAATCCATAATTTAGTAGATCACTAAAGAAAAATTTGACTAATTTAAAAAAATTTGTATACAAAGAATTTAGTAGATAATTTATGTAACAAAAAACAGTTTTGTCGCCAGTCATAAAACTGAATTTAAAAATTCTTAACAAAATTTAATTTCTATTATTCTGTTTTTAGTGACAATTTATTTATTTAGGTAACTGGCTTAAAAAAATATGTAAACAAAAATGTTTTCTTTTAAAAAATGTTTTTAATGTTTTGAAAACAATGCTTTTTTATTTTTTAAAAAAAAATATGCTGCACGAAAAAAACATAAAGAATTATAACAATTTAGGTTACACACATAATGAAAAATGCGTATACCTGTGGTTTTTGTTTTAATTTTTCAGTGGGCTACCAGATGTTTGGCGAAATACATAATTTAAAAACTGTTTTGTCAAAAATTATAATTAATAATTTTTTTTGAAAAAGATTTGTTAATTATTTGATAAAAAGATTTGATAATTATACATTTATAATGTAAAACAAAATTTCACCTTGAATATTTACTAAATAATATTAAATTTATTCCAAAATTAATATTCTCTGTTATTTGAAATTTAATTTTTTTCTGCATAATTTGAAATTTTCCCAGTTTGTTTCTCATCAAATAGAAAAAAAATTCTATAAAAATTATCATAAATAATTCCAAAAAATTCATCTTTTTATCAGGACTTTTTATTTGGTGACTTTTTCTATTATAATATTTTTCTTTTGCTTTGACAAAAGTAATTCATTTTTGCGCCTATTCATAATTTTTCATAAATTACATATAAATTTAATATGTCCTAAAGAAGTTTTGTTTTTATGTTTAAAAAGATAAAATATGACAAAATTCTCACGTTATTTACCATATTTATATAACTTTAACCTACTAAAAAGAATTATGATAAAAAACAAAAAGCAACATAAAAATTTCAAAAAAAAAAAAAAAAATATATAATAAAATTGTAATTCATAATTATAATATTATTTTTGTTCGGGTTATTTTGGGGAGGGGAGAATATTAAAAATGAAAATATAAATATGAAAATTATGCAATAATTTTTTATGAACTAAAAAAATAGACAATAAAGTTAAATTTATGAATTTATGCTAAGACAACGACTAACTAAAAGAATTTATTTTATTTTTATATCCTTTGTTTGTAAATAGGATAAAAATTAGTTAAAGAGTTTGTTAAAAGTTAACGATAACATTGACTGTTGAATAATTAATTTCTTCATAAAATATTGAAAATTGTTTCTTTTACGTGTTGAAAACGAATCGATTATTTACCTCAAACTCGTCATCTACTATAGTCATGCGAAAATGAACATCCAATTTATAAAAAATATATTAAACCAGTTTTTACATCTGTTATATAACAATTTGAAACAAAATACTTGATTTAATTAAGATTATGTTAACAAGATATTTTTTTTTTATATGATGAATTTCAAGTTTTTTTGAATTTTTTTTTTATGATTTGAAAGAAAAATGACATTAAAAATTTCCATTTTATTTTATATTTTATGTGCGATAAAAAGAGTAAAAGTGCGAAAATAACGAAAAAAATTTTTGTTTTTAATTGAAAGTGGTCGCCTTTCTAAGTAATTTAACTCAATAAAAAGCGAATCAATTTGAAATTGTCAGTTGTAGTTTTTTTACAGAGAAATTGAATCTGATTGACAATTTTTCTTTTATATAATTATTTCTTTCAAAGTGATAATTAATTGATTGTTGAAATGATATGCGACAACTTTAAATTTTTTCACTGTAAATAAAAAGACAAATCAGTTTTTGTGCCATTTATATAAAAAAAAAATGTTATTAAAGATTGGAGTTATTTTTATAATGTTAAATAATTGCGGAGAAATCAAATATGAAAAAAAAGTCAGTGATTTTCGACGAATTAGTGATAAATTTGCTTATTAATTCTTTTTTTTTTAATGTAAAATAATACTTTAGTTTTAGAGAATTTTAATAACGATGAACTTTCGAAAATTCTATGGTAACAAAAATATATAGACCAATTTTGTTGCCTCTTATAAAATAGTAAAGAAAACATAGCCCTTTTCGCTAAAGGACCTTAAAGAGAGCATAAATCTAAATGGTGAACTATTAATTCTGAAATTTCGAAGTATTTTTTACGTCATTTAATTAAATATTTAACAAATTCTTAAGTTACTGTGTTATTACTAAACATATGGTTGCCAGCTGAAAGTGAACTTAAAGAAATTATATAAATTAATGCTGACGTTTTTTTTAATTTATTAAAATCATTTTTTCAATATTTTTATATCAAATTATTTTAAGTTGATTATTTAATGACACAGATTTTTATATTTCACAGGAAATTATGTCATTTATATTTGAAATTCCATAAGTATATCTAACAGCCACTAATCAATTAAATTATAATTCTCTTAATATCCTCAATTATCTTTATTAATTAAGTAGATTAAATTAAGTTTCTAAATATTTCTCAATTAAATCCAATCAATTTTTATTCAACAATTAATTTAATTTTTATGGTTCACCAATTAAAAACAATGATAAATTTATATATATACAAACTTTTATAATTAATATAATCTTAAGAAAATAATCATCAATAAATCTTAAATCATTTTAACAAGTAAAAAATTATTGAGATATAATTTTAAAGGAAGAGAGGACAGAGGAGGTCGAAACTATTTTTTCTTGAATTAAATAATCTACTAATTTTCTAGTTCATTGAACACATAAAAAATGTTATCGATTGTAATTTATATCTAAACACAAAAATAAATTTAAATTTTATTACAACAAATATTTTCAAATTATTTTTTAATCAATATTTATTGCCAATCCTTCTATAAATTCTAAAATCATATTAATGCAAATGCATGAAAACAAAAATTCCCATTTTCTAAGTGCATTTTTTATTCCAATTTTATGCAAAATTATGCATTAAGATAGTTCCATTTTTAAACCGAAAGAATTTCTTGGTAAATACTTGGTAAATATATAAGCATAATATCATTTTTTTTACATAATTGACAAAAATTTAATTTTTAGAATTGAAAATAATATTAAATTACATAAATTATTATATAAGAAAATAATTTAATTAAAAACTGAATATAAAAATTACTTTCTTATAAAAGCATAAAATAAAATTAAAATAAATTGCTTGCGTAGCATAATTGCTTGCATATGCTTTTCAAAATTTTGTGGGTGTGTGTTGCATTAAGGCAAAAATCTTTTAAGATTACACAAAAAATATGAAAACATGAACGACAAAATATGAATGAAAAATTTTGTCACGAATTATAACAAAAAAAAATATCTGCTGATCTGTTAAAAATGATTTAATTTTTTAACTACATGAATTAATTTTGAATTTGCAATAAATAAAAAAATGATTTTAATAAAAGAATTTTGATTAATATTTAAAAGGAAATTCTTAATGTGAATTTTCTGCAAAGTAATATCCATAATTTTTGTCTTATAATAATTTTCTTTAAACGTTTATTTAATGTTTAATTTTTTTTGTGTAATATATTTCTAGTGCTTCCACCACCTTCCGTTCAACAAATTGAAAGTTTAAAACGTGAAAAACGTGATGAAAAAATAATAAAATCTATAGATGCACATCATCAATCACCAAAGACAAAACAGAGACTTATTAAAGTTGATTTTTCATTACTACGGGTAAGTAATTTGTTTTTACAAAATTTATGATTTAAATTCTAGTTTTTGCTTCCTGCATAAGTGAAATTTTTTTGATGAATATTTTCGTGTAGTTACTTAAAAAAATTGAAAATTACATAGTTATCTGAATCTTTTTTTAGCTTTTCGAGAAAATTAATTTATCTTATTTTGCGAAATGTAAAATTGCAAAAATATTATAATCAATTTTGTGATATTCAGTGGGAAACTTAAATAATTTTTTTTGAATATTTTTCCACAAATTATTTCTTTCCAAAAGAATTACGAAAAATATAAATAAAAAAATATT
Organism: Empis stercorea; assembly: GCA_949752835.1. Lineage (NCBI taxonomy): Eukaryota > Metazoa > Arthropoda > Insecta > Diptera > Empididae > Empis > Empis stercorea. The sequence goes on from OX457089.1 coordinate 51,855,257, forward strand.
TAAATCTTTATTTTATTCTGACGTAACAAACAAACTCTCATAAATTCACTACTGTTTTATTATGATGAACAACTTTCAGGTATACACAACAATTTCCCTAAAAAATTATTATAATTTTTCAATGAACAAAAAAATGCAATATATTTAATTAAAATTATTCCAAAAATTTACTATTCTACAAAATATTCCATGGGATAGTACAGCTTCAAAATATGACATAATCTTCACATTTTCTTTCTCTTTGTGTATATATACAAACTTTTCAAAATTTTCATCATCAGTTAACGAAGAATGGAAAATTTTATTTAAATATTTATTTGTAAAATTGAAATAAAAATAATTATATATCTGGAAAATAATAAACAGGCGGAAGATAAGAATTGAAAAAAATGTAAATTTCAAATTTTATATCAGATTTTCTGTCAGTTATGTTTTTTATATATTTTTTCTTTTCTGATTGAAATATTTAATTAAGCAACAACAATTTGTAAATATTTTATGGCCTCTTCAAGATTAATTTAATTGATGTCTTAATTGGGTATCAAATTATATTTTCTTTAGGCGGTTTTTTTTTTTGACTTGTTCAATGTTGAGATTGTCTATAATTTAATAAATTACCATTACAAAATGTAATTAGATACTGACTGAATTACTTTCGTTTGTACATATTAAAAAATTGAAGAGATAGAACTAAAAAATAATACGGTCACCAGCTGTAAAGTGAACACAGAACACTCCTTCCTGTTTTGTACAGAAAAATATTTTTATTTTTTGAAAATTCTATTAAAAATTTTGGTTTACAAAAAAAAAATTGATTAGTAAAGTAAAATAAGTTTTTAGTCTGAGTTTAAATTGAAAATTATTTTTTGTTTTTAATATAAACTACATTATTAATAAATAAAGTGATTCTTATATATGTGTCACAGGATAAATAGTAAATAAATAATTTATTATATAATATAGAAAATTATTTTAAATTTAAATAATTTCCTTGTTATTACTACTAAAGTTATCAATATCCATTGATCTTAAAAAAATTTCAATTTTCTCTTTTAATCGACCATCATCAATAATTTCAAGTGTTTCCAATTCAGCATTTGTCATTGGTGATTTTTTTTTACCACTATCAAACCATTCTTGTATTGCTGATTTCTCATAACTAAAACCATCTTCAGCTATAACTGGATTTGTCATAATTTCATGGGTTATTGGACAAATTAATTCTAATGGTATTTCAACTTGATTTGATGCTAATGCAAATATCATTGATCTTAAACCAGTAATACGTGAATCTAATGTTAATGTTGATGTTAAATCCCATAATATTATACGGCGATCATTTGAACCAGATGCTAATATTGTTGAATCTTCATTCATTGTTACACAATTAACATAACGTGTATGTTCTGATAATGTTTGTAATAAATTCCCTTGTAAATCCCATAATTTAATAGTTTTATCAAGGCCACATGACATTAACATTGTACCACGATGATTAAATCTGTGGTTGGAAAATAAATTTTAAGTGTATTTTCTATCAGAATGTTCAATTACTTACCTAACACAAGTTAATGATGATCCATGTCCAGATATAACAAGAACACATTCAGCATTCATTGTACTCTTATGATATACCACTGATGAACCAGATTCATGTTCACCTTGTCGTGGTACTAGTCTAGATCTACGACGTCCATTTAATGGTGCTTTTAGACAATATATACGCCAAATTTTTATAGCCTGATCAACACCACAAGTTACTAAAGTATAAATTGATGTATCACTATCAGTAGCTACAAAAACAAAATCATTTATTAAATATTAGAAAAATTTATTCAAGAATTTTTTTAACATACGATCACTATAAATTAATTTACAAAAATCACCAGATGTTACACCTAAATCATGTGCATTATCAATACCACATTCATAATCACCAGTTTGATTTTCAGGTTTACCTAAACGTATCATACCTGAATTACAACCAGTAAAAATAATATTTGAATCTGGTGAAAAGGCAATTGAATAAATAGTATCTTCATGATAATGAAAAGATCTAAAAGAAAATTATTGGGAAATTTAAATTTTCTTCAAATTTTATGTCACATATATACTTAATTAATGTTTTATTATGATCCCATAAACAAATTGCACCACTATCATCAGCAGCTGCTATATAAGATCCATTAGGACTTTTAAAAAGAAAGTTCACTGTTGTATACAAAATTATTAAATTTACCACAAAAAAAAAATTTTGTATACCTAAAAGTACATGATCGAATTGCTTCACCATTTTCCTGATATAATGTATCAGTTTTAGTACCATTTAATATATCCCAAAGTATAACAGTTCCATCAACAGATGCTGATGCTAATACACCACCCTAGAAATTATAGAAAAAATAATCAATTTCTCAACTTAAGAATATTTTCAATTTAGGTTAATTTTTTCGTATCTAGGAAAAAAACTAAATGATAAATTGATAGAATATAAATTAAGCGAGTTAATTAAATATTCCATTTCGGACCAAAAGGGTTTAATTCAAAAATCGTTAAATTTTTAAATAACATTTTGAAATTTAATATATTTCTTTCTACTTATATAGTGTAAATTATTAAACGATTTCGTTTTTGCAATATCAAAGAATTTTTAATTTTGAAAAATAAATAAATATATAATATATAAAAATTATATTGCGTGATGGGACAAAATTATAATTTAATTGATGGCTAACATACTTAAAAAAATAATAACATGTATAAAAAAAATATAAGAGGAACAATATTTAAATATAAATCATAAATCATCAAGGTTAATTTCATTATTTACATGAGATATTATATGAACTATATTATAATACTTTAAAAATCCATAATTTTAATTATTTTGAAATTCTCTTTCATTTAATATTCGACCTACAAAAAAAATATTTAAAAAAATGAATATTACATTATTTTTCTTTGTAGAATTTTTTATAATAAAAACTTATTTAAAAAATAAAAAAATACTCATAAATTTTATATTAGAAAATATTATTAAAAGTTCACAAAAAAAAGAAAATCGATTTTAATGGCATTTAAAAAAAAACTAAAGTCGTCCATATTATTTACATTAATAAAATAATTTTAAAAGTTTTTATTATTAAAAAACAATTCTTTATTTATTTTATTTAACGACAATATCCTTGAACTTTCCTTTTACGAATAGATATTTTTAGGAAACAAACACCTGTTGTTCCTTTACCTGTTAATATATTATATTTTAATGTTAACAGTTAACACACAAAGAATGACATATATATACAATTTAAATAATTTATCATATATATATATTTAATTATATATTACCTGTGGTGATATTTTAACACACGTAACACCATATTTATGTCCTAATAATGGTGATTTATCATCTTCTTCCTCAAATCCAGAACCAACAGTCCATTTCCATAGACGAACAGTTTTATCACTTTAATTATAATTATATTTATTTTAATATATAGAAAAATTGTTTACAGAAATTTTTGTAGACATATTGACACCTCAAGTAATTTACATTTATGTATAATAACAAAAAAAAAAAAAAGAAATAATCACACATTTACCTTGATCCTGTGACTAAAAGTACATTACCCCAAAATTCAATACACGTGATATCACTTTTATGTACTTTTAATTCTTGTAAAATTCTAACATTTTTTATTATTGATTTTGGCATTTCACGACGTCAATAAAAGAAAAACAAAATATAGAAGTGTTATATTAATTTTATTCAAAAAAAAAAACTACAAAGAAAAACCACACCAAAATAAAGGATATTAAAAAAAATTGGCAAAATATAAGGGACACAATATTTTATTAAAGAAAACTATTTAAATTATATTTATAAAAAGACAAATTTTTCAAATATTTCCCTTTTTATTGTAATTTTAAAGCACTTTAAGTTCAATTTTTATAAATGTTTTTTTTTTTTTTTTACATCAGGCAATAAGAAAATTTTACTACGAATTTACTATTAGTAAAAAAAAGTACGACTAACTAATACAAAATTCCAAAAAGGACTAAAAAAAATATATCACGTAAATATGTGTAAAAGCTTTTCTCTTTTCGTGTGTATCGTTTCCTGTATTAGGCAAAAAGTTTTGTGTGCTTGTCAAAGAAAAAATCAATAATATAATATTAATTTTAAAATAATGGAAGAAGAGTATTTTAGTTTTGTTCGTATGACTTAAACGTATATTAGATTGGTACATATAAATTTTCCTTTTTACTTTTATTGGCTTAGTCAGAGCTATTTATTGCAAATTTATGTAAAACAAGAAATTATATAATTCTATTATTTTATTTATTGAATAATTCAAATTATGGAGAAGTTATATTTTATATGATAAATGTAATTGAGATTTCTTAGAGTTGACATATATTAGAAAGCTTTCTATACTTTCTTTATAGAATATGAAAAAATTTGAGATTTATTTTCTTCAATTTCTGATGCAACAAAAATGAACTTTCATTCTTGAGATAATGTGATGTGTCCAAAATTTGCAAATATGGTGTCAATAAGCATTACATTTTTTATTTGACAAAATTACATTTATATTCTGACAGTAAAGTGTTAGTAATATGGAAAAATTTATATAGAAATATCTGGAAATTATACTTAATTTTTTAAAATATAATTTCAATTTTTTAATTACACTATTATATACCGTATACTTATACATAAAAAAAATTATTTAAAATAAAAAAAACGAGTATTATTACTTAAAATTCTAAATTACTTTCTAATTTTTCCAGATATGTTATCGTTCATTTACTAAATGGATTATAGGGGAACACAATAAATGAATAATTCAAAATGAATATAAATAAGTTCCTTATCAAATTGTATTTCAAAAATTGATTCATAAAATATTCTAATATTTTGTTTTCAAATTTTAATCAAAAACAAAGCAAAAAATTGTACAAAACTTTTTATATATATTCTGCAAAACCAAAAATTTAAATAGAAAAATAAATATTTGATCAAAATTTGAGGTAAATTTATATTTAAAATTATATTTTATTTATAAAAAAAAAGGAAATTTATATTATAGTTTTTCTTATACCAAATAATGATGGTCGATAATTTAATTTAATTTATTTGTGATTCATTTATTGTTATATTAAGTTGTCTGTTTAATAATTTTAAATGCTATATAACCCTCGTATAATTTAAATAAATGATATGGTTGGATACATATTTTTACTATACCCTCTAAACACTCATCACAAATTTAAGTTCTATTTTCCTCATAATTTATTAATTTATATTAATTAAAAATATATATGTATACAATTTATTTATCTATATTTTATTATGCCTATATAGGATGAAAGTGATGATTTATTGGAAGAACAAAATGATGGTAATAATATAACAAATCAAAATATTTGCTCACAACCAATAATGCCAGCATATCCAATTACTGGTTATAATAATGAAAATAATCCAAATAATATTAATAGAGTAATGAAACGAACTAGTAAGCTATTTTTAATTAGTTTTTATAAATTTTGTAATTTTATTATAAATTTAATTTTAATTAACACAAAATATTTTCTAATATTAATTTTTTATCCTTTATTTTTTGGTATTAAGGTATTTAAGATGTGTTTGTCTTTTATATTTAATTTATTAACAAATATATTTCTGTGAACAAAAAATTAATATGGTGGTAAATTTTGTATAGTTACTATATATATTTAAGAAAAAAATAATTGTATTTGGTGTTAAATTTTTGTTCTTGGGAAGAAAAAAAAAATTACACACAATATATTATGTATTGTAAATAATCCAAAGGATGAAGCATATAATAATTTCAACAACTCCAAATTTTACACATCACACAGAACAACACAAAAATTTTAATTTTTTATATAATACAAAAATTTTGAGCACAAAAATTTTACACAATAAAATTTATGTTTTTTATTTTGAAAAAAGAAAAATCTATGATTTATTTTTAATTTATTTTGTTGTTAATTTAAACATTTTTTTTTATTAATTAGACAAAACAGGATAATTTGTTCTTTTTTTTTTGTTGTTGTGTAATATCCTTTTGAAATTAAAAAATGTGAATAAAAATTCTTATGTAATTACAGAGAATACAATAACACAAGATGAATATCATAGATTCTTTGACAACGCTCTCGAATGTAATTTTTTATAATTAAATTTTAATTTCATCTAATTTTATTAAATTTCTAAATATTAATTTGCTATTAAAATCAAGTTTGTTTAATTAATAATTAAAATTTTTTATTTTAAATTTTTAAATTATGAAAAATAATGTTAAAAACAAAAAATTATTTAAGCTTTAATTTGCATATTTATTTAAGTAATTAAAAAAAAAATGCTTAAATTTTGAGTTAATTATATTTTATAAGCTTATATTTTTAAGTCTATTTACGTTTATACTTTAAAATATTCAAAATGGCGTTAATGCTCGAAATTCAAATTATATAAAATGGCGCCAATTTGTTCAGATTTGTTGATAAATTAACACTAAATTGGCACTAAATCGATTATGACTAACAAAATTCAATCCAAATTATATAAAATAATTTAAATTTTCCAGATATAATATCAGTATTATTATTTTGGCTATAATTTCATTTCATTTTGAGGTCAAATCAAATTCTTTTATTTATAAAATCGCCATTTTGAAACAAAAACGATCAAAATAATATAGTATTTAAATTCTCAATTATAGTAATTTATACATATATTTTCAATTAGTAGTTAAATTATTAATTAACTACTTAATTAATTAATTATTATAAATTAACAAAAAATTATTTTTTAAGATATCAAAAATTAAATTAGAAATAAATTTTACACTCAAATTTTGGTGCAGGAGAAATTATAATCAAAATTAATTAATTTTAGTTTATTTTAGACTGTAATTTAGATTTATAAATTAAATTTATGATTTTGTGTGTTGTAATTTTTATTTAAGTAGTTTTCTTGTAGTAGACTAAAAAATAATAATTTTTTTTTTGTAGTAAATTTGCTTAATAGTTTTTTTTTATTTGATACTAAATCCTTTTTTCCTTATCCTAAAAAAATGTTAAAAAAAAAATTTCCCTTTGCCATAAGTAACATGAGAAATGAGACTTTATTCAAGTGTTCAGCATATCCAGATCTTCTTTTTTTTGGTCACCGATTTATCTGTAATGTTATGAGTTTCTACTTGATGGTATTTAAGGAGGCAATAGTAACCATAATGAGCAAATTGCCAAATCTTCTCTTTTATATACTCATTTCCAGAAGCAAATCTTGTACTTTAAAATTATTTTTGAGTATTCCCGTCAATTTTTTTGATATTTTTAATAAGAATTAATAAATTATAAGTAAGTATAAATTTCTGCATATATACGATAAAACCAACATTCCAAAATCCTATTCATACTCCAAATCCTTCATAATTTTATGCATGCTTTTGATTTTTTGTTTTGTTGTGCTCTTTTAGAAAAAATCATTAATATTTTTTTTTTCAAAATTTAAATTTAAAATTTAAAATTTAAAATTCATTTACAAAATTTTCCATTACAAAAAGAAAAATCGCATTTTCTTCCTATATACCAAAAAAAAAAACCAATTTTTTTTCTATTAATTAAATTATTTAGCCTATGACCTCGCAACACAGTGTGAATCACGAAGAGCATCTATGCGTCGCCATACGATTGTTGGTTGTCAAAGTCATCTTAAAAATGAAACACATTCAGTGCCACCATCAAGACCAGATTCAAGACAATCAAATGATCAGCAGAATTCTTCAAAGCCACCAATATCTTCTTCTTCCACCTATAATAATTCCAAAAAATCACAACAAAATTCAAGTTCACATCAACATCAACATCATCATCCATTTGGTCAACAACAGCACAATAATAATAATAATAATAATAATAGTAATAATAATAATAATATAAATAATAATCCAAATAATAGTACAACTAGTAATTTAACAACAATGGAAACATGGATGAAAAATTCTTTAGATGAACATCAATGGTCTGATAAAATTTCTGATCGTTTATCATTAACATTAGAAGAAATTGTACATATACGTTCTGTAATGACAAAAGCTGAATTAGAAGGTTTACCAGTTGGTGTTCATGTTAAAGAAGATGTTGAACGTCGCAAAGTATGTTTTTTATGTTTAAAAACACGTTTTAGTATATTTGGTTCATGGGGTATACAATGTAAATTATGTCAACGTACAGTATGTTCAAAATGTTATACTAAAATGCGAATACCAACAGAACATTTTCGTAATGTACCAGTTGTATTATTATCACCATCATTAATGGGTAGTCCAGCTGGTTCAAGTACACCATCACCATCACCATCACATCATTATGGTTTAACTAGTAGTGGTGGTGGTGGTAGTGTTGTTGTTGCTGGCAGTGGACATGGTGTTAATACAACAATATTAGATGAATCATTTCCGAAATCATTAATGGAACGTTTATTACGATCGGAATCAGATCGCAAGGTAAAATATCTATAATAATTTTTCATATAAAATAAAAATTTAATTTTATATAATTATAGACACGTAATACAGTTGGTAGTGCCCCATCATCACCAAAAAACCAAAGATCAAATATGAGTACACCAGGTTCATGTGCACATATTGAAACATCTGCTACTGCTGGTACAATGCATCATCATCGTACCCATTTAACAGATGATACAAAAATAAATCATAATAATTTATTACTGGGTGTAAATGGTAGTAATAAAGAAAATAATAGTTTAATAAATGGTAGTAGTAGTGGTGGTGGTGGTGGTTGTGCACAAAATCGTCAAGTAGCTGGTATTATGTCACGTAGTATGGAGGGTCCAAGAAGTCTGCCAATGCAAAGTCCAGGCAGACCACATTCAAATAGTAGTACATTGGACAGAAAGTATATAAGAAATTTACTTTCATATAATATCAAATTTTAATCACATACATATATTTATACATTTTCTATATTAGAAATCGTTTTGCTCGGGCATTTACATTATCATCATCAGCTCATTTAGCATCTGATCAAAAGGATAATTTACGTGGTGAAATGATGGCAGTTTGTAATGATTGCCGTTGCCTTGTATTAGAAATAATTCGATCATCACGACAGACAAGATCATCAGCACGTAATCGTGCACTTAAAAATTTAACACTTGATATATCACCAGTTTATAAGGATTGACATTAACATAATTAAATATTTTATGTGTTCCTTAAAAAATAAAAATAAAAACTAAAAACACAAGATATAAAAACCTAAACAAAAATTTACAAATATATAAAATGAGAAAATTTAAATTTAAAAATTTAATATTCAATTTAATTTATTTTTTATATATAATTTCCCATTTTTCTTTTTAAAATAATTTATTTAAATTTTTCTGACTTTTCTTCTCTCTGATCAAAAAAAAGAACAACAAAATTTACAGAAAATTTTTTTAAAAAAAATATAAATTTAAAAATTAAATATTTCAATTTAATTTTTAATTTCTTTAAAAACAAAACAAAAAATTTAAACACAACCAAAAAATAATAAAAAAAAAATATAATCGCGAACACGATTTTTTTAAGTTTATATTATAATTTCTTAACGTTTTGTAAATAATATTAAAAAAGAAAATCAAACAAAAAACCTTATGTTTTCTCACACCTCTGTACAAAACGTGCAATTTACCAAAAAAATTTAAAATCTTTAAAAAAAATTTAAATAATTAAAAAAAAATTAATTAAAAATTTTATTTGATAAAAATTTCAAACGAAAATATTTTTAAATTTAAGCAAAATTGAAAATATTTTAAACATTTAAAATTAAAAAAAAGAGAATATTAATTATTTCTTTTTTTTTTGTAATTTTTATTTCCGTATTCGGAAACTAAATAATATTTTCTTAAATAATAGTACGAGGAGAATATAATAAATTTCTCGACTCTATAAAAACAAATAAAAAATTATTTCTGTCCTTGTTAAGTTTACGAACAAATTGAAGTACAATTTTTTTTTTTTATGTTTAATTTTTGATTATAATTAATTTATGTTTTTTTTTTGCCTTTTTTGTTTATTTGATTTATAATTATTTAAAAAAAAAAATTGATTTATTTATGTTCAACATTATGTAAATATAATTTCGGTGTAAAAAAATTTAAATAACTAAAATTGTTAAAAAGAAAATCATTAAGAAGAACTAACTAACAAAAATCGTTGCAAAATAATTTTTGCTTAAAAATAACATTTAATATTTTTTTCGATTTATAAAAAAAAAATTTAATTTTTTTTTCGAAAATTCCTCATTTTTGAATATATATAATTTCGAAATTACTAAAGAAAAAATATTTTTAGTTTTAAGATAATAAAATTTAGAGAAATAATATCGAAACAAAAAAAAAAATATAAAATATTGTAATAACATTTCAAAAAATCCAAAATCCTGATAAGAATAATTTTTTTTTATAAATATTTTGTTTTTTAAGTGGCATTTTTTTATTATTAATTTTTTGTATATTTTATTTTTTTTTATTACACTAAATATTACATATAAAAAAAAAACCGAAGAAAATTTCAAATTTATTTATACATATTTATTCATCTCAAATGATGAGGTGACAATAAGGAATAAGTTATATTTCAGAATTTGGTATAATAAGAAATTTTTGATTAATATGTTATTTCGTAAAAATAAGTGAGTGATTCAATTTTTTTAGCACAAAAAAAAATAATATTTAAAAATAATTTAGTTAATTTAGCAAACAATTAAACAATTTCCTGAATTTTAACTCATTTACTTCGAATGAACATTTTGCTAACCGCAGTCTTAAATATTTTTATGTATGGTTTTTTTTTTTTTAGTAGATTACTAGAAAAATTAGTTTCGAAAAGCTGATTAGATAAAATTAAACGCCAATTTAATGCTGAATTATTTTAAATAAATGTTAAATAAAAAAAAATACTAATAAATAATTATTTCAAAATGGTTAAATAATATTTTATGTAAATAACCGTCTATCCTTTTCTCTTGAATATAAATAACCTACATAATATATTAGAGTTATATATAAATAAAATTTCAAAAAATGTTAAAATGTATTTAAAAAAAAAACAACCAACATTAATTTTAAAAAAGAAAATATTAATTTAAAATATATAAATAAAAATTCACATATATTATTAAATATAAAATATTGTAAATTTCAAATATATTTTAGAAACATTAGAAATATAAATTTAAATATTCATATATATTGTGCACATTATATTATAATTAAAAATATTTAAATATTTTATTGAAATCTTACAAAAAAAAAAAAAAAATAGATTCGTTTTAAGGAAGAGTTTAAGAAAAGAATATAGAAAATTGTTTCAAAATATTATATTAAACCGAAGGTTGTTAAAAGTGTATGAAAAGCAAAAATATTAAGTATATAATTACAAAAAATATTTAAAGATTTATATTTAGTAAATTAAAAATTCCATTTAGATAGAAGAAAGAAAAATATCACACCACAAAACTAAGAAACTAATTTAATAATATTAAAATTTAAGTTTAAATATGATAAGTTTTTTTTTAATTTTAAATAAAAACTAATTAAAAATATGAATTAATTTGATTTTAAATATTAAAATAAATATTAATAATTTGAGAATCATAATTTTATAAGTATTTTTTAAATGTCTATCACAATTTTTTTTTATAATTATTATAATTAAAGATTTTTTTTTATTGCAAAAGAAAAAAAATATGGATAAAATAAAATATATGGAAAGCCTGGAAAATGAGGCTTGCATTAAACTTTTTGTTAAATTTTAATATTGATTAAAGACTTACAATAATATTTAATTATTTACACAATTATTATATTTTATAAATTAATTTTTTAATTAAATAAATAAAACTAAAATGAAATGGAAATTGAATGTTGGGGGGAAAGAAAAATGAAATTTATATACTATAAAAATAAAGGTATAAGAAAATTTACATATATATGTATGTATATTTAAAAATTTATTGAAAGTATTGTAGTTTTATTTTGAATTAAAACGTATTTATATTTATTCTACAAATATCTTATTTGATTTTTTCCTTTGCATGGATATTTTGCCGATTTGTCACTTGAGTGGAAAATAACTTGTATATACGCTGAAAATAATAAAAAAAAAACATGTTACTTTATTTTAATTTATTCAACTCTTTTTCTTTCTCTTATAATTAATTTTTTTTATATCATAAATAAAATTATAAAAATTTCGAGAATATAATTTTCATATATTCCTTTTCTTTCAACATTTTCAAAACCAAACCAACTCTCTTTAGTTCTCTCATTTGAATCAAAATTATTAAAAAAAAAAACAAAAAAAAAATAAACAGAAAAATTTAATTTTCTTACTTCAAAATTCTTACAACATAATTCTTATTCTTTTTATATTTGAAAAATATAGTTAATAATAATAATAAAAAAAATAATTAGTAAAGTAATATAATTATATCAAATTTTTTATTCGTCATCTTTTTCATGTTTTGCTTGTGGTTCACCATCATCACCATTATTATCATCTTGATCACCGCCACCACGACGTTTACGATTATTTCTACCACCATGTCGTTGATTACCTCTTTGATTACCTCGCTGATTACCACGATTAAATTTATTTGTATTATTTCGCCGTGATTTCATTGATTCAATTGCTTTTACAAGGAATTGTTTTTCTTCGTCACCTTCTAATACTCGTACAGTTAATACCACATCAAAATGTTTTAATTTTAATTTATTTTCGTCACATTTCTCAACAATTGGTTTAGCACTATTTTCATTTGACAAACGAATATAACCATTTTTTTCACCTTTACTATATTCAATATATGATACAGATGCACCAATTTCTTCTAATGCAGCACGAATATGCTCACGTGTTGTATTTTCTTCACTGGCACCTTCAAAATAAATAACAGCACCTTTTGGTAATTCAATTTTATTTTCTTCTTCAACCTTAGGTGCATTTTTTGGTTTTCTCTTTTGATGTCGTTCTTCTTTCTTTTCCTCCATATATTGGTCATGCCATTTGCGGATAAGTTCTTTTTCTTTGTACAACACCTAAAAAATTATTACAAAAATTAATTCTCAAAAATTTAACTTTGATTACAAAATTATTTTGTATACGTTACAATCATATTTCACAATAATACCCACCTTTTCTTTATTAATAAACTCCTCGCATTGTTCTTTATTTGCAAATGTTACAAAAACACTTCCTTTAAATTTGTACGTTTTTGTTGGTTTATCCAAATATTTTCTCATTGAGATATTTATAACTTTTTCATATGCATTAAAATATTCAATAATATCAGACATTTCTGAATCCAATGGAAAACCTTTTGCATATGCGGTCCTTGAACCAATATCTTTACGACGTTCTTCATTATATTCTGGTATTGGTCGTTCTGGATGACGACGTAATTTTAATTTATCTTCACTTACTTCAACTAATCCTTCATCTGATTTATGAATTGAATTAACAATAACTTCTGGATCAGTTGATAAATTTGCCAAACGTTTAAATGTCAACAATAACGTAATTGGTATCCAACCATCATCCTTACCAATTTGTTCCAATAAGAATTTATCGCGATTTAAATTTGCATCACCGAAATAATATTCTAATTGGCGAATTATATCAGATTCTAATTTCGAGACTTCATCATGGTCACCACCATTATTATCACCGCCGGCAGCAACTGACTCTTTCTCTTTAGCTTTAGCATCACCAGATGCAGTTATTTTATCTGTTGCTGGAATATCTTCTTTTTGATTAATTGTATCTTGAGGTATATCAGCTACTTCAGTCATGTTTTTGGACTAAAATATAATAAAAAATATTTTACAATTTATGGCGGCTTCTTACTTAGAGTATATAATATCAGGAGATGCTATAGTAACTATTATGTGTCGTACGTTTTTGTGGAGGGAAAGGGGATTATATATACAGAAATCAATACAGAACAAAATTATTTTTGACAACTCAAAATTATTTTTGACAACTATAAGACCAAAAAAACTAAAAAAAATTTCGACACAGCTTGTAGGGGCAAAATTATACTATATCATCTCCTGATATTATATACTCTAAGGCTTCTTAAAATATTTTTTTTATCTTATTTTAGGTTAGAATATAACAAAAACACGAGGAATCAAATATTATTCAATAATTTAAAAAAATTGTAAATGATATATTTACCTTGTAAAATTTATTATAATTTAAAATAGAAATATACTTTTAACTCACTTTAAAACACGTGTAAAAATCTAACTAAATTTTAATACGTTTCAAAAAGTTCGCACCGCACGGCAAAAACAAATTTCAATTAATTTTGACAAATTTAATATTTTCAGTGTTGCTGTGCTTTGTCCGAATTTTATGATGCTTTCCATTGCAGAAATGTGAAAAATTTGTTCTATGTGGGTGGGGTGAACACATGTCTGTTGCGACTTTGACATTTCATAGTTTTGTTTACAAATGGAGATACAAAAAAAAAATATATTACCCTCGCCATTTTTCAAGCAAATTGAAAAACCAAATATTAAAATTGAAAAATCAAAACCATGTTTAGCTGTTCCACAAGGTGATCTTCTGCCAATGGGACCACCAATGTATGGTCCACGAGGTGCTACAATTCCACCACGTTTTCTTGGGAACTATCAGCAAAATTATGGAAATCATGGAAGAAATCAGCAAAATCCGAAAGGATTTAGAAATTTGGTACAAATTACAAATAGATCATATTAATTAATTAAGGAAAATGTCTAATCATATTTATTGTTAGAATAATCATCAAGGCAATCGCTTTCAGAATCGGAACCACCAGAGACCAATTCAAAATTATCAGCAAGATGTCAGTTGAATGAACTTCAATCAATTACATAATTTATTTTTAACGAATTTAATTTTAGTTTACTCAACAATTTTGGTGTGAAACATGTGATCGTCCGTTCAATACTTCGGAACAACTAGAATCACATAAATACGAACATCAAATTTGTGGTATTGATGATTGTATGTTTATTGGTCATCCATCAGTCGTTGCTAAACATATTGAAGCACAGCATACAACAGGTTTATATAAAAAAATAAAAAATATAGTAACACCAGAGGAAATAACCAAGTGGCGTGAAGAACGTATAAAACGATATCCAACAAGAGCAAATGTTGAATTGCGCCAAAAAGCACAAGCAGAACGTAAGAAAAGAGGTGAAAAATTAAGTGAGAGAAAATCTAAATTTGGACAACAAAATGATCGTAGACAAATGGATGGAGGTTCGAAAGTTAGAAATACTGGAATAGGCAATGACAATAGAACATGCAAAGAGCGAAATCAGTTTAATAAAAATGAAAGTAATGATAAAGGTAAACAGGTTGGAAATAACAATAGGAGAAAACGAAAAAGAGTTCCACGAGAGAAGAGAAATACAGATACTGAAAAACACGTTGAAAATATCAAAAACAAAGAAGGTATTTTTAATGGCAATTTAAAAATGTTTGAAGGAACTTTAATGATGGTAGATCATCCTGAAAAAGTAAAAAATGTAGAAATAAATGCTCTTACAAGTCTTTTAACTATGTACGGATCAAGTTCAGAAAGTGACACTAACAACGATGAACATGAACAATTATTAAAGGAAGGAAATGTCGAAGAAAATAATTTTTTCGAAACAGCGATTAATAATTCAGACATAAACACTAATGAATGTGATAAAAAAGATATAAATATGTTAGATATAAATACTAAAATAAACTATGTAGAAGAAAAACTGACAGTGTTGGAGCAGAAAAAGGTGAGTCAAGGTAAATTACAAGAAAATATCGATAGTGACGATATTCCAGATGAAGAACCAATTGCTAGGAAACCAGAAAACGAATTATTACCAACAAATGCACTAATTTCGAAGGATCAGCCTTCAACTTCGAAAGAACAATCATCTCATAAATGCAGCCGGTCAAATCGCCACGAAAAATCAATCGTAAATAAAAGAAAAAAATACAATACGCTTTTAGATTATAGTAAACTAAGAACTCGACGACAAAATACGATGCTGGAGAAATTATTAGAATCTGATATAAGACATGAACGTAATGTTTTACTTCAATGTGTTCGATATGTTGTAAAAAATGATTTCTTTGAAATTGGCCAAAATAAAGTTACAAATTAACAAATTTATTTTAGAAAAAAAAATTATAAATAGGTATACGTTTTTCTTATTACGAAATTATTGTGGTTGATTAAAAAAATCTCCCGATCTTTGTTGTTGTCTAGCCGCAGCTACTTGTGTATATTTTGTTTTAGATTCTTCTAATTCTCGTACACGGGATCTTGCATGATGAATCCTATGCCATGCCATTTGTAATACCTTTGCTGAAGCATATCCAGAACCTTCATGTGGTTGACCAGTTGATACTTGTGTTAAATAATTAATTTGCTCACTTAATTTTAATTCAACTGATGATAATGATTTTAAAAACATTTGTGTATGATTTTCGGCTGCCTTTTGTGATGATTTTTCTTTACCCAATTCTTGAAGTGCTTGTCCTATTAATTAATAAATTAAAAATTTTACTGTACCAAAAATATTATAATATAAATATTTGTTACCAGCACTTTGAAGGCATAATATTATGTCTTTTTCGATTGCATCTAAAGCATGAATTTTGTCCAGTGGATTATTATGAGACATTATTACAGATGGAAAGAAATGTTTCTTGTTTATTTTTTGTTTATTAAAAGCGATTTATCCGATTTATGAAATCAAAATGTCAAATAATGATTACATGAAAATATAATTACCTTGTTTCCATGACGAGTTCAACTCGAGTTACCTCGTATTCGATTGGCAGGGAACTAGGTTAAAGTGCGGAACTAGTTCCCAATTTTCCCCTTTTTTTACGTCAAAATGTGACCCTAGCATGTATTATTGGGAATTTGACATTTCAAAAAGTGTAAATCCAGTTCCTTATTCTGCCATCTTTTTGAACTCATTTTTTTTTCAGTTCATTTTTCCCCTTCAGTTCTTTCCACTACATAAACAATTTTATTTATGTCACTTTTTTGAAAATGTAAACAATTCAAAAAATTTGAAATAATTTCTCAAAATAAAAACTATTGGCCATTTTGAAAATTGGTACTGAATAACTGAATTTATATAAATATTAAATTTTTGATTGAAATAATTATTTATTGTATAAATAATTAATTGTCTAATTAACTTTATGTCTTATATTATTGTAAAATAATTATTTTTAATTATTTAACAGATTTATAAATTTTGTTGGATACAAATATTTCAACAGTTTTTTAAATATAAGAATTGTTATGATATGTTATTTGTGGGTATTTATAATGTAATATTAAACATGATATAAAAAAATACGAATGAAAATATATATTCCTTATTTATTGCAATAAACAATTATTTATTGCAATAAAATTTTTATTAAAAAAAATATAATTCATTGGCTTTTAAAAAAAATTATTGTTTAAAAAACAAAATTTTTTGTTTACAAAATAATAATATTTTGTTTACATAATCAACAATTAATTGTTTACAAAATTGTTTACATAAACAAAAAATTTTACAATTAATATGTGTATATTCAGTGCGCACCAATACATAGAAACATGTTTCATTGGGACTGACATAAAAATAGTCAGGTTTTTGGAACTGACGTTAAGGTCAAATGAACTGACAGCGGGTTAAAAAACCTAGTTCCCTGCCAATAGAATACGAGGTTAGCGTGCATGGAAACAGGGGTTGAGTTGAGTTGAGTTGGAATGGAACGAATAATTGATGGTTCCATTTCAACCCCATTTCAACTCAACCCAACTCAACTCTGTACATGGAAACTAGGTAAATGGTTTCCAAATATAATAATTACAAATGTTGCAGCAAATTGTAGCAGCGTTTTTTATTCCTACTCCTACCCTACACTACAATGTAAAAGTACAACATCTGTATGGTTGCGTTGTAGCTTACTCTACACTACATAATTATCCAGGTACAACATGTAGAGTAAAGGGAAATTAATGGGAACAAATTATTAAATTTTAATATTGATTAGAGAGAGCTGATTTTTATTTCTCCAAATATAAAAGTATTGGTATAAATCCTATAAATAAATGCACAAAATCAACTAAAAAATTACCCTACACAAGAAATATTTTCCATCTCTCAAATTTCCTTCTGATCAATTCAGCTATTACCCCAGTACAGCCATATTGTTCTGAATACCAAAAATTCATATCCCAGTATAGCTGGCAACAAGTATTTTTTTAGTTTGACACTTTACAAGCCGTCAAATTCAATCTTTTTTTTAATCAAAAAAACCACAAAAATTAAAAAAATATTTTAAGAACAAACTTTTTTGATTTAAAGATTTTTATACACATATAATTTTGTTAGTCTATTTGAAGATCGCTAAGTTTTCGTTTATAAAAATAAATTAAACTAAAAATACCGTCGTCTTTTTAGTATTTTTTTTTGTGTGTGCCTTTTTAAATATAGTATATTTAAATTTCTAAAATATTCGATAATAATCTTGTAATAAAAATATATATATAAGTATATAGTTTTTATTTTTGTGTTAAAATTAATAAAAAAAAACTATACTTTTAAGAAACCGATAAAAATAATTAATTTAACAAATTATAAATATAAAAAAAAAAGAATTAAATTTTATCAATGATAATGATGATTAAACAACAACAATAAAAAGTACTGTGTGACCAATTAAATTTTTGATTATGATTTTTTTTTTGTTTATATTACAAAAAAAGATTTTTATAATTTCATAAACACAAAAAGAAAATCACAATAGGAGTTTTCGACGGAACACCCTAATAAAAAAAATTCATCACAATTTTATTTTTTATTAATAATATATTTTGTTAAGGGGAGCGCCGTTTTAAAAATAATAATAATTCAATAGTAGTGTACTTGCTGCCTGATGCCAATGGTAAGTGAACTCTTTGTTTTTTTTTATATAAATTAATTAAATTCAATAATTTTAATTGAAAAAAATATTTGTTCACTTGATAGACGAGAATAAAAATCATTTAACATTAAAATCATTCAAGAAAAAAACTTGTATACTAACTAAGTATATACTTTAGTATTACTAAGTATATACTTTAATAATTTCAGCCAAAGCAAAATTTGGATTTTTTTCTAAAGGAACTTCAGATAAAAATTGTTTTTTTTTGTATATATAACTATAAAACTAATACGAATAATACTATACTATAAAAGATGCTTGTTAACCAAGTACCTATATAATGTAGTAGTAATATATATAAATGATCGTTTTTCGTTTATATTATTATAGTATGTTATTGCTATTTTTTTTTTCCAATTTTATTACCATTGAAATTTTATTTTTAAACTTGAAATTATTTTGGCTAGCAAAAATACAAATTATTTTTAAGTTTATATATACTTACTATATTTACATACATATATTTTTTTTGTCGGTTTTTAAGATGATTATTTGGCCCTGGCTAAATCGTATTTTAAAAGCTTATTCGGTTTTTGCGACAATATAATTTCAACAAAATGAAAAAAATAATAATATTATTATTATTGAAAATAGAACTAATACTTATATTACCAATTTCGTAGAAGCATTTGTATAGAAATTTTAAAATTCATAATATTATATACTTACCTATATAGTGAATACGTTAAAACTTATTGAATGAAAATCTGAAATGTAATTATAATTGTAGGTATATAACCACCATAAGAAATTAATCTAAAGTTGATTTTTTCCTTAAATAGCAACGCATCGAAGGTCGGTCTTATTTATAATATTTAAATTGCATAAGTAACTTAGGTTTTTATGGCTATGTATATTTAAGTTTTATAACTAAGTAATAGAATTATGTTTAAATGTTAGTATAATATAACATATTTCAATTATTATTAATTATTTTCATATTATTTGCAAGTGTTGGCAGATGTTAAATATGAATTTACTATATTGCGAACCAGCCACCCACACTCGAAATTTTGGTAACAAATAATATATCAGATATAACGTGATTAGTAGTAATAGAAATTTATAATATTATTCAACAAATTATCATGTTATAATTTCGTAAGGTTTATGTATTACTTATTAATTTTTTTATGAACAGCTTGTTGATTCAAAAAATTTATATAGGTATTTAGAAATTATATTAAAATTTGATAACACAAATTTAATTAAAGTGAATTAAAAATTTAATCGCATTAAGTAAATGAATAATTTAAATTTTTGAATAATTCCGAGTTATATGTAAAGAAAATCTAATAGAAATTTAATAATTCATTTGTTACTGTAATGATGAATGAAATTGTTGAATTTGTGTTTTTGATTTTTTTTAAAATAAAATTACAGGAAATAATTGAATTCGATTATTATAATTCACAGAAATAAAATTATTAAATTAATTAAATATTATAAATGAATCTAATTAAAAAAAATTAAAATAAATTCTTCTTATTTGTAAATGAGTCTATGTGATGGATGAGAAGAATTCTATTTATTAAAATAATTAAGCATTATTAACATTTTTTTTTTAGTTCTAATTACTTAATTGAAATTAGGAAACGCAATTTTTATTTAACCAAAATGAATTCGGGTCGTAGTAGTAATAATTATATATATTATATATATTTATATTAAGTATATATATTATAATATATTTTCAACAAAAGGAAAAAAGTGTAGTATATAAGTATATAATAACATTTATATAACAGGGATGGCACTTGTAAAATTTTCAACTCAACGAAATTGTAGCAAATTTTCCACATCAAAAAATATAATTTATTACATATTAATAAAGTATAAATTTATTACTTTATTTTATGTCCTCTTAAAGTATTAAATTTATACTACTTAAGTATTATATAAACAAAAACTTTCTTTATCTAAAAGAATTGATAATATATTTAGAAACAAATATTTTATTTGACTGCAAAAGTTATTTCGCTATAATATAGACTTGTCTTGTGTAGAAATTATCATTAATATGAGATCATGAAATTATCAAAAACTAAATTATTTTATAATCAACTTTATTGTTATTCTTATGATCTTTTGTTTATCATAAACAAACAAAAACATTAGATTAGATTATAGTAACAATTGCTTTGAAGACTCTAAATTTGTGGAATTGACCTATATTAGTAAGAAATTTATACCAATAATGAACAACTTAAGTATATATTATATTTACAATTAGAAAAATTGTCTGTTCCATCCTCATCTGCTCTTTTCAATATACAGATTCAAAGTTTCTTGTATATTTATAATTTTCATAATTAATCAATTTTCCATTACTGCGAATAATTCATGGAAATATATAATAATACATTGCGGAAAATAAAAATATAATACATATACCTAATCTGAAATAATAAATTTATTATATTTAAAAGTTAATTGATTTATTAAACTAAAACTTATAGTTTTCTAGCCTTTCTAAAGTTCCTATATTAAATATTAGTAAAATGTCTATCATAATTTAATCCAGATCATTGAACTTGCACCTATCCTATATATACATTTTTCCTGATCAAATATTTTTATTAAATTTATATATATGTATATATACATATTTGCATAAGTATAATGATATTTATCTACATTAAATTTCTTAAAAATTCAAAATTTTGATTCTAAATAAAATATACGGTATAAAAATATTTTAGTTAAATCCGTATTTAAATTTATGGTCTTTCTTATTTCAAATTCCTTTCAAAAATTCAAATCTTTATTTTTTTTTTAGAAAAAATTTGTTTTGAAAAATATATTTTAAAAAGTTTCAAGAAATTAAATTATTTAAACTTATTTAAAAAAAAAAACACAAAATTTTATATTTTTATTACTATATAAATATAAAAATTATGAGAAAATCGTGTCCATGTCCGCCAATCATAAACAGTTGTAATAAAATATGAAAATGAAAATTCATTCCACATGTAATACATTACAAATTTTTTAATTAAATTTTAAAATTGTTTTTTCAATGTATATAGATATACTGTCGAAAATACTTCCGACTAGCCAAGAATAGCCAAGAATATTTATATAAGAATTGTTTCACATTCACATTTACATTAGCACATTTTAATTCAATAGAACATTCTACCAGCCGAATTTTGTGCAAAGAACAGCACTTAAATTGATCAATTGTAAATTATGATTTATTTTTCGAAAATTATTATCTTATATTGAAGTTATCTGTAAATTTCGAACAAGATTATATTAAATTTCTTTAAAATATAATTTTTTCAATTTTGGACATTAAAAAGTTGGGTCAATGAAGGTAAGTAACTAATAAACATTATTTCATTGACGATTTTACTTAATTAAATTATTTAGGTTAGCGATGAATGGTTTTCGATCTAACTAATATTTACCAAAAATTTGAAAAATTTAAATTAATTTATCTAATATTTTTTGGTTCACCTAAACAATTTTCATCAAAAATATGTTACAAATAAATATTTCAACAAATTTAATTAAATTTTTCTTCCTATATAATATAAAAATTTGATTTATATCTTTAATTGTGAAAGATCATTTTTAATTTCGACAATAATTTCCAATAAATAAGATAAAAAAAATATGATATGTTCATTTGTCCTTAATCCAAATTGGATATTAGGTTTTATATTATGCCATTTATACTTTCTAAAACCAAAAATAAATAAATTTTCTTAATATTAATTTTTTTCAATTTTTCTTCAACAACGAAAATAAAATTTATGCTCTAACTGAAATGTCCCGCCAATTCTACAAAAAAAAAACACACAAACCTATATAGAAATATCTACAATTTCTTTAGATTATATACATTTTAGACTCATAAATTTTATGAAATTTGTTTTGGTTTTTTTTTTAAATTAGATTATAAAAGACATAAGAATATAATTCGTAAAACATGGCATTATATATCACAAAAATATAATATAAGAATAAAAGTAGAAAAATAATTATGTTGTAAATATATTTATATACATATAAGTATCTGATTTAAAATAAACAAAAGATCACACAAATTTTATATAAGTACGTATATAAAAATCCACACTTTGCACACAAAAAAAAACCTATTTCCTTTTGACACAAAAATAGAAAATTTCCCTTTTTTATACTATCATATTAATCTCCATTCTTTCTATTTCATCCAATTTATAGTTTTAAAACTGATATATAAATTCCATTTTGTTAACCTGCCTTTAATACAACATTGTAGTCTCGACTATGTAAAGTTCCGACCCTTTTATTTATGGTGATTCCTTTCCTCAAGGTACTAAATACAAATTTGTATCTTTAATCAAATCTCTCTAGGGGAAAAAATACTTCTTTCTTTTAATGTCATTCATTTTGTCAACGTATAATAATAAATTAATTCCTATCAACATTTTTTTTTTTTCTTCTTTAAGTGAAAATTTATATTTGTTATTTTATTTATTTATTTTTTTGTGGAAAAGGGAAAATTTATATTTTTTGAAAAAAAAAAAACTAATATAATTACAAAATTTTTGTATTTTTAGAAAATTATATAGAAAGTTTTGTTGTGATGTTAAATAAAATTTTAAAAATTATCACAACAAAATTCTATTTCTATATCGAAATATTTTTGATGAGACAAAATATAGCATATTTGAAGAAAAATAGAGAAAACCGGAAGGAAGGAAAAGGAAAATTTAAATTGCAACAAAAAAAAAAAAGAAAATTTCTTAGAAAAATGTCGAAATTAAGAAATTTTTAGTGCTTTATTTTAACGACTATAATTTGTAAAATTGCTAAAAAAAAATTTATTAATCTACTAGGAAAAGGAATTAGTTTTATTTGATTGTTAATGTGATACTCAATATTATAATTTCGAAATATACTTACTACTTTATCGTAAGAACAAAAATTGTAAGATTGTCAACAAATTTAAAATGTATAATTATATAATTGTGGAAACTCAGAATACACTCAAAAATGTAGGTCATTGGAAGATGAAGATGGAAAGAACACAAATGCAGCCTATCCCAATAATGTTTTATTTACATTTAACAGTTGGCTTAAAAATTCAAACCATTTCTGTCCACATTATTAAATATATAAACACATTTCTTTCTATTTAAAATAATTTAATTTCCATTTCCATTAAAGTGTCAATATAAAGTAATCAAATTGAAAAATTCTCGCAAAATTCTAGAAATGAAAATCTCTGCCCCAGTAACAAGAAAAGAATCTTCAATTTTTGTAATTTTATTGAAAAAAAAAATGATTGAATGATCTTTAATGTTGTGTTGAGTGGGTTTTCAAAATAAAAAAATTATTTCACCCTCAATTAAATGAAAATTACTTCTTCGTTTTCTTTTCAATATGAAATTAACAATTGCTTAGGTACGTCAATGAAAATCGTTTTTCATTTAATATTAAAATTTATTTTAACAAAATTTAATAAACAAGAAAATATGTAAAAAAAAATTTAATAATGTTTTTATTTATTTAATTTTCAATTTGATATTTGATTTCGAAAATATTCAAACATTATAAATATTATTATTCGGTAATCACAATAAATTTGAACTAATATATAAATTGTGCCACTTGAAACATTCTGAGCATAAACAAGTTGTTAATGGGCGAAAAAATCATATTTATAAAAAAAAATAACAAATGTTTTTTTATTTTGATTTTTTTTTTCTTAGAAATATTTTTTTACATAATAATCATAAATAAAAGAAAATATTTTTGTCTAAAGACAAAAACAACAGGAAACAATTATTATTATTTTTTATGAAATTTTATAATATTTTTATTTTCGAAATTTCTTAATCATAAAATTTATTTCGAACTCTGTATAAAAATTTGATTTTTCATAACTAAGTATATTGTTTTTTTTTCTGTAAATTTGTAATAAAGAATTTTTAAATATTTTTGATTAGAATTCTTGCGAATATAATTTCAATAAAAAAAAAACAATTATAATTAAATTAAAGTATGTATAATCAAATTTGAGGGAAATGTGTGTATACAATAATTGTCGAGGAAAAACTTAAATAAAAATTTTGATATACGAGTATATTAAATATATTTTACAAAATTTTTGCCAAACATAAATTTGGACTTTTGCCAATAACAACTAAAAGTTTTTGTCATGTCCTCTTGAAATTTACTCTCAGAATAGTCGCAATATTATATCGTTAATTAGATTATTAGGCAGGTATAAGTAACGTACATACATAGACTAAAAAAATGAGTACGATTTGTTGTGGTGGTGCACTTTTTTTAAAAAAAATAATATACAACATGATTTATATATCAGATTTTCGAGTTTTAATTTTGCATTTCTAGAAATTTATATTTCATTTTCATTCTTATTTTAAATTTATTTATAATTCATCTTCTATATGTTATATTTAATTCAAATGAATTAAAATCTCAATTTCGAATATATTTTCGAAAATTCGAAACTAATTTTTAGGAATACTTATACATATATGAATCAGTATTACAGCAATTATAATTTCAAATTAATTTTATGCAATATATTATAGGAAATAAAAATTTTCTACAATTTAATTTGAATATAAAATGCAATTTTCCTTTTATTTCACAATTTTTCTTTTTTGATCTTCGTAACACAAAAAATTAAGAAAACAACAGAATTTTCATCAACACATTTTCTCTGAAAAATCTCTTTTAATAATACTATAAATGAAAATTACTTAAGTATATAGCTATCCTATAGTTTAATACAAAAGATAATAAGTATAAATAAATTTTCAATTTTCTTTTGCTGAGCAACACAACAAATCAAAAAATGTGTGTGACAGTTTCATTTAAGAATTTATATAAGAAACCGGCGCTGAACGCTTAAATTATTTCGAAATATGGCACATAAACGAATACAAAAATAAAATATAAAAAAAATAAAACTAATATAAAATATTTTTATGGTGCTAAAATACAAAAAAAAAAAGAAAATTAAATATTTAATCACAATTTTTTTTTGTTTTGTACATAAATTATACTTAAAAGAAATCAACGACCTTGTAAGCACTTACAAAATAAAAAAACTTTATATTTTCATAATTTGAGTGATAATTTTTTTTTTACAATAATAATAAATCATTTAATTATGAAAAAGATTTTTATTTATTAAATTATATAAAATTTGGAAAAATTGTTTAAAAATATAATTTAAATATTTTTAAGTGTCTCCAAGGAAAAAAATTATATATAAAAGAAAATTCGGTTGTTTTTTTTGGTGATTTACTTTTATGTGTTTTTGATAATTTAAATTAAATTAAATTTTATAATTTTTCAAATTTCATAGTGAACAAAATCAATTACTATAACTTAAAGTTCTAATTTTTCTACAACTTAAAAATTTAAATTTAAATCTGTGACATAAATTAAATGCAAAAAAAAAAAATATGTCGGAAATAATTTTGATTCGAGCCACTATAAATATATAGAGGCTACACTTTTTTTTAAAAAAATGTGAGTGAAATGATTTTTTTTTAAATCATTAAAAATTTTAAAATGAAAAGTTAAAAATAAATTTTTATTTACAAAAAAAAAAAAAAAATTGTGTTAGGAAAAATTAAATTTTTTCGTAATTTTGTGACTAAATTTTTCTTTTCTTTTTTCAACACAGTCAAATTTTATATTTTTTTTAATGAATTTTTATATAAATAAATATTCACATTCCTTTTTATGATTTGGTTAAAATGATTTTTCATTTTTTTTTTTTTGAGTGTATACCCCGAAAAATTATTATTTATTTATTTATATTAATAATTTTTTGTATAATTTCTTATTTTCATATTAGAAAATTTTATTAATTGATTTTATCGTGAAGCGAATTTACGAAATTAGAATTTTTTTTCAGCTTTTGACAATCTTAATATGATTTATTTGGTAGAATGAATTTTTTTTTAAAATAAATTCTTTTAAAAAAATAAATTTCCATCAAATTTTGTTTATAATTTGAAATTACATAAAAAATATTGTGTTTATTTAATAATTAAAAAAATAAACTATTGAAAATTAAAAAGTATTAATTTTTTTAATAAGAAATTTAAAAAATAATTTTTTTTATTGGAAAAATAATTATTATTTATTTATTTTGAATATTTATTTCATAATTTTTTTTTAACTTGAAAGTTCCCTTGCAAGTTTTACGTTTTTTAGTTTAATGTTAAAAATTCAGATATTTATTTTTAGAATATTTAAATATATTGTATATAGTCAGTCGCAAAAACCAAAATAATTCAGATAAATTGTCATATTACGAAATAAAAGATTAAAAAAGCTTAAATTCGAACATTCCAGATTTTGTAAAAGTGTGTAAATATAAAAATATCAAAAAAATAGGAAATGTTTTTCTTCTTTTTAGGGGCGCAATAGTCTGATTTTGATCATTAAGTCTACTTCCTTTGATATGTTATATGTTGGCGCGTCAGTGTCATCCCTGTACTTAAACCTGATAGTCCTACTTCGGTCTATTTCCTTTAAGCAAAACCATATATGTTAGTCCTGCTTCTTCCTAAGAGCTCCGTAGTAAATATTACCATTTCATATAAAAGTCATAACAAAAACTGTTACGAATTGTTCATTATAATTGAATAATCGTTTTTTTTTCCATCATTGAAAAATGTTTGGTATGTGAAAAGTTTATTACGAAAATTAGAAATTATATTTCTTAAGAAATCATCTTTATATTTCTTGACTATTTACATAAAACAAATTTACATCATATTTTTCTGATTTAAGACTCACCCATTCCTTGACACAAAAATTATATCACACGTTTCTTAGATGTTTTTCGGTTTTGGTTCAAGGGCAATAAGTAAGTATATCTTTATTTAGGTTTCGGTCAAGAATATTAATTTAATTATACTTTAGTTTTGGTTTAAAAACATTTTCTTTTATATAAATAATATTTGTCATTATATGTAAATAAATTAAAAACTAAGTTAATTTATCAATGGAGAAGGATACCATTAATAATTGTCCATTTACTCGAAAAGGACAATTTATTATACTATAATTATATTATATCTATATGGTATAAGTAAATATGAACAAGCAACTAGTAATAACAAATTCATTGAAATTTGTTGATTTAAATCCTTTACGGTTAATTATATTATTATTTAGTTAATATCTAAATTATTTCAAAATTCACAAAATGATATCTATTCCTTACAGATGAATTGAAGTAATTTGAAGACTACCTACATAATATTTTGAATTGTAAGGTTGTAATTTGCGTCTTATGAAACAATTATCAGACTATAATTAAAATGTAGAGTAGTTCCTTTAATTATTTCAACCATATAATTCCACAAATCGTATATTAGGTAAACGTATATGAAATTATTTTGTGAATTCCATTATGAAAATAATTAAATTATTAAAATAAAGATATACATATGCTAATATGAAGAAATTGGATTCAGTATATTTGAAATGTCCAAAAGCAACTTTTTGCGTTAGATAATTTAAGAAAAATCTTATTCAGAAAAAAAAGTATTTAAATATAAATTATTATTGGAATATTTCCACACAAATTTGACTAAATTTTACCACAAAAATTATATGTTGGCAAAAATATATATTAAATTAATTTAAAATGCGTGGCACAACTAATTTTAATATAATTTATTGCTAGTTTATAAATGAAAAACATTATTATGTTATAAAAATCTATATTTCCACGTATTTTTTTACGATATTCATTCATAAGTACGAAAAAATACTTTGCTCCGCCATATATAATTTAATAATTTTTTAAATCAATTAATTAATTTTCAGAATTTATTAAATTAAAAACAAAAAAAAAACACCTTTAACATACACATAATATGGAACAGCCATTAATTGTACAAGCTGAATTTTCATTTCGTGGTGGTAATAATGATGAATTATGTTTTAAAAAAGGTGACATTATTACAGTAACACAACGTGAAGAAGGTGGTTGGTGGGAAGGTACATTATCTGATAAAACTGGTTGGTTTCCTAGTAATTATGTTAAAGAATATAAAGCACCATTACCAATATCAGAAACAATACGACCACCAGAAGAAATACAAGAATATCGTTCAGTTGTACTTAAGGATTTATTAGAAAGTGAACATGCACATGTTGCTGAAATACAAGGATTATTGGAAAATTTCTTAGAACCATTACAAACAAGTCAAATGTAATTTTTTTTCATTTTTAAATTAACATTAAAATTATGTAATAATTATTATTTTTGTATATATAGTTTAAATTCTGATGAATATGCTCAATTAATGTGCAATTTTATTGAGGTTGTACAAACACATGAAGATTTATATCGTAGTCTTGAAGATTGTAATGATCGTGTTGGTAAATTATTTTTAACAAAAGCACCAATTATGAAAAATGTACATCAAGCATATTGTGCTGCACATCCAAGAGCAATTGTCATTTTAGATAAATATAAGTAAGATCTTTTTTAAATAAGTAATTTCATAAAAAAATAGAAATCATATTTTTAAATGTTAAATAGAGATGAATTGGAAAAATATATGGAAGGTCAAGGTGCAGCATCACCAGGCCTGTTAGTTTTAACTACTGGCTTATCAAAACCATTTCGACGATTAGATAAATATTCAGCAATGTTACAAGAATTAGAACGTCATATGGAAAATAGTCATCCGGATCGTGGTGATACACAACGTAGTGTTGCTGTTTATAAAGAAATTGCTGCAACATGTTCAGCAACACGGAGACAAAAAGAATTAGAACTTCAAGTATTAACTGGACCGGTGCGTGAATGGCAGGGACAAGAGCTAAGTACATTAGGTAATTATAAAATTAGACACATTTTTATCAAAATTATTTTTATATATTAAATTATGATTTTTTTTAGGCGATATTATACATATGGGCAGTGTTGCTGTTGGTCCAGATCACCGTGATCGTTATTTTGTACTATTTCCCCAAACTTTATTAATATTAAGCGTTAGCCAAAGAATGAGTGCTTTTATTTATGAAGTAAATTTTGAAATTTATAAACATTGGTAGACCAAATTAGTTTTTTTTCTAAACAGCAACCAATAACATTTCGATAACAAGACAATTAACAGATATTTTACAATTAATTAAAAGTTAACTTTCAACAGTAATGAAATTTCCAGAGATTAATTTGATATGTGAAAAAACCATTTTTAATTGTAAAAAGACTAATTAGGCCTGTCAAAACTATAATTAAATATAAATTACTTACTTATTTAATATATATCTTTAATAATATTATATTGTTAATAGGGTAAATTACCTTTAACTGGTATTGAAGTAAATCGTCTAGAGGATACAGATACATTAAAAAATGCTCTAGAAATAAAAGGTCCATTAATTGAAAAAATTATAGCAGTTTGTCAAGGTCCAAATGAAGCAAATAAATGGGTTGAATTGTTAGCATCAACAAATTCATCACCAATTAATATAAAACGTAATATTAGTAGTGGTTCAATAAATGTTCCTCAACTTTCTTCTCATGTAAGTATAAATTTATTATTATTATTATTATTTAATTTAAATGATCAAAACTTAATTTTCAAATTCTATTAATTTATTTGCACTTTAATACAAAAAAAAAACTCTTACCATCATCAAATCAAAACAATTTTAAATTACGATATACTTTATAGCCATCTTATTTTCTTGATACACGAGGCTATTGTGCACGTTTCTCTTTTTATGCATATTACAATTTAGAACCACCAAAATATCGTCTTACATTACCACCAAAAAATTATCCATCAACAGCACCATATGCTAATTTAAATTTACATTTTCGATATCTTTATAAAAAAGGTATTCTTAAGCGTACAATTGTTAAAGCTTTATTATATCCTGGTGCATTTAAAAAAACTAATGATAATACAGTGATTCGTCGTAAACATAAAACTACTGTCAGAATGATACGTAAAAAATCTGGTTCACCATTTATTGAAGAGAAACAATCTATTGATAATGATGAATCATTTGATTTGCCAACAGATTCGAGTAGTGAAGGTGAAGTAGAAGATTTAGATGGTTCATGTGAAAGTACACCATTTGATTTTATTAAATTCTATACTGGTAAAAAGAAATCAATTGATGAAGATGCAACTTATACACATTATGAAACATTTATAGATCATGGTGAAGATATCGATGAACTAAATGAATTATTAGATAAAAAATCAAATAATAATCATTGTTCAGAAATTGAAATTATTACTACAGAGCCAGATTCAAATGAAATAAATATTTTAAATAAGAAGGAAAATCAAAAAGATTCTATGATAATATCATCAAAAGCTGTACGTGTATTAAATCGTAAATCATCTGGCGATAGTATTATACATACATCAACAGCACGTTTAAATTTAGGTGCAATAAAACCACAAATATCAGCTACATCACATATATCATCATTTGATGCTAGAATTTCTGGTAATTATATGGCATGTGAAAATTTAACAAATTTATCAGATGATATACAATTAAAGAAACCAATTAAAATTAAGAAAAAACCACCACCAATTGAACGTGGTATAGCTGGAAGTGCATCAGTACATCAGGAACCAACAATACCAACAATAATTAATCAATCTAATAAAACATTACAACCACCACCACCATTATCACCAGATTTACGACATAGTATGCCAACATATTTTGTTGGTAATCGTTTTAATAATTCTGAATTAACAGCAGTTTACATTCCAACATGGAAAGATCGTAATGATATGCAAAATCAAAGTGTTGATCATGAAGATAAAATGATGTTAAGTTTTCAGAATAGTGTATTAATAGAAGAAAATGATAATGATGATGATTATAATAGTGATAATGAAAATGATAATTCAGCTGCAACGCATTCCAGTTCAATTGATTTGCCAGCAATTATGCCAGCACCAAATAAATTAGCCGCAGAAATATTATATAATTTTGATAATAGTTTAGATAATTTAGAAACAAATAATAATATTTATAGTAATATATTACCACCGCCCGAAATGTTTAATCCAATTGAAATAGATTCTTCGAAACAACAAAATCAAAATCGTTTAAGTTTAACCAGAGATGCAATACCATTTAAAAAGCATTCAATTAACTCAGATAAAAGATTAATATCATTAATTGATAAAAAATCTGAATCACCAGAAACAAGATATCATAGTTTTGCTTTACCAAATAATTTTACATTATCAACAACAGATAATAAATTATCATCTTCTGATAAACAACAATTTCAGCCAATGAATAAATTTTGTGAAATACGAAATGATGATGATGATAATTATCATATAGATAGAAAATTTTCACTTCCAGATAATATTGAACCTGAAACAGATTCAATTATACATAAATTAATTAAAAGTTCAAATCAACTTAATACAAATTATGGTGACAAAAATTTATTAAATAAAACATCACCAGATCGTAATCAAAAATCTGGAAATAAAACAATAAAAACTAATGATTCATCGAAATCAAAACGCACGGATAAGATACGACGATGTATTAGTTATCAATATGTTCATATGGGTAATAATAAACAACCAGATGATGATGAACAACCATCAACATCACAAGGTCATAAATTTGCGAAAAGTATATCGGGCAGTACAAAATGTAAATGTTGTGAAAGTTCAGCATGTCCAAGTCCAAGATCTAGTGATTCAGGTATGGCTGGTAGTTGTACAATTACAACACCAGATAATCCAAAATTCTCTGATGATTATTATTATAATCCAGAAACAGAAAATCATCAACAAATTCCGAATATTCGTCATTCAAAATCATTTTCGGATTTAACACGATTTGATGTTTGTGGAATGTTTCGTAATAAATTTTTAAATCCATCACAAG
The DNA here is from genome assembly GCA_949752835.1 of Empis stercorea. NCBI lineage: Eukaryota > Metazoa > Arthropoda > Insecta > Diptera > Empididae > Empis > Empis stercorea. The sequence goes on from OX457089.1 coordinate 51,888,250, forward strand.
ATGAAATTGGAAATAATAATAATAATAATGAACATAATCGAAATATACGTGGTAAAAGTGTTGAATTACCGCAACCAAAATTAATAATTAATACAAAAAGTATTTTATTGGGTTATCCAACAAGTTCAACTGATAATAATAATAATAATCAATTAAATGAAGGTTTGGGTATGTTTAAAACAGGATTATATGCACATTGGTGGAAAAAAGAAAAATTACCAAATTCTGTAATTGAGGGTATACTGAATATGAAGGAATCGCTGAATAACAATGGAAATCATAATAATAATTCAATGGCACCAATTGTTACACCAATAGCAACTCCATCAAGTGGTATTCCAAATGTTCCATCTAGAATAGCAGACCATAAAGGACGCACAACGGGCTCAGGCAAGCGAGAGTGCACGTGTTTTGGATTTCGTCTTTTTTCTTTGTTCATTTTTTTTTTTTTTGAGTTTTTCTATTTTAATTTTCACTTTAATTTTTTTTTTTAGTTTTAAAAATTGCTTAATTTTTTTCGGAAAATTTTGTAAGAACAAAAAATCAAAAACAAATTTAAATTGAAAACTAAATAAAGCTTTTTTTAAGTTTTTATTTTCCTTTTATGTATATAATTATGTATTTCAAATTCGTTTCATCATTTAATCAATAAAAAAATCAATTATTTTTAACATATTCAAAAAAATTAAAAAATATGTAAAAAAAAAAAAAACTCGCATCACTCACTCATCGCATTGCCTGAGCCCTTGCTCCTTTTTAATTTTAATCAAAAATATATATTATTTAATTGTTGTTGTTATTATTGTTGTTATTTTTTTTTGTTAAGTTTAAATGAAAATTTACAAAATCATTTCTAAGCATAATAACTAAAATTGCAATTATCATCTAACAAAATTATAACACATGAAAAAAAATACAAAAAAGCTTAAATTACATTTTTTACTAACTTAAAAATCATCATAAAAAAAAATAATTAAATTAAGAAATAAATAATTTACAAGTTCATTTAATTAATTTTGATTAAATTTATTTAATATTTTTTTAGATGTCACAACCACCAAATCTCGGTCTAAGTCATCCGACAATAATAAAAAATACACCATCATTAATAAATCAACTGTCACAACACAAACGGAGCCTATCATTCAATCATCACCTCAGTTACAATCAATATTACACCAACAACAACAATCAACATCTGCCTCCTCAACATCATCAAAATCATCAGGGGATGGGGGTAGCAGTGGTAGGTCAAAACCACAAATCAAATTTAGTCCCAATATCGAACAATATTTCAAAGATGATGGGGGGAATAGGAGGGGTGGTTCCGGTAGTGGGGGGTACAGTAATAGCAAATCATCATCAGCAGCAGCAGGAACGAGTAGTGGGGCTAAGCGGAAGGACAGGAAGCATAAGAGGTATAAAATTATATTATAATATTATTTGGTAGAATAACTTGATAAATTACATTATAATTTTTTATATATTCAGCTAATTGGAGTATTACAAATTTACATTCAGCGCCTCCATTACGGCCAAATTTATTGAATCAAAATACTAGTACAACAACTAGTGGTTGTGGTGGTAGTAGTATTGGAGGTGTTGGTAATAGTGGTAGTGGTAGTAGTGGTGGTGGTTCAAATAGTTCAAATCATTTATCAAGTTATTGTAGCAGTCGTAAAGTTCAACCAACATATGAAGAAGATGCACTTGTATTACGTGTTATTGAAGCATATTGTGCTGCTTATCAAAATAATGCTAGGAATACTATTCATTCAGGTAAATTTTATTACATAAATGAAATTTTTATTTTATTGTTTTTTTTTTGTTTCGAAAATTACTAAATTTGAACTAAAAATCAACTAAAATTATTATATGTATTTATAATCATAAATTTGCTGACAAAAGAGTATTTTTTTTATGTTAACATGCATTTTAGCAAGCTGACCTAATAATTTTCATTTGGTTTTTTTTTTTAAATATTTATTTTGAATTAATTATATTTTTTATAATTTAAATAATTTATTTAATATTGACCAGATTTTTGAGTTCTTTTTCATAAAAACAAAATATTAATATTTTAATTTTAAGTTTATTTTAAATTAATTATTTATTAATATTTTTTTGTATTATTTTATAAGTTTTTAATCAATGTTATAAGGATTTTCTCCTTGATTTTTGTAGTATTTATGGTTTAAGATTTTATTTTTATTTCAAAAATCCTCCAAAAAAAAATATATTACACAATCATAAATTACATAAGATAAACACCAACATTTATATAACAAAGATATAATTCATCGTTCATTTCTTACTTACAACGAACACTAATTCATAATTTTTTTTTGTACATATTAATTATTTTCATTTTTTTGTTGTTGGCCATTTGGAATTCCTGTTTTTTTTTTAATTTCTTTGTTAAATTCCATATCCTTTTTGTGTTTTTAATTTACCAAAATTTTATCATATTTACGCGTTGAATACTCTACTTGTTTTTTTTCATCAACCATTCTTTCTCTGTTCTCTTCTCTTCTGTTTTTATATGTGTGTCTAATCGAAACTTGAAAAAAAAAAATTTTTGCTGCTACCATCTTTAAAATATTCGAATGTTCAAAATACAAAAAAAAAAAAAATGCTAAAAAAAAACCAAAATATTCTATCAAAAAATCCAAATCCAAATTAGCATTACAACCATGGACACCATGTTTACCAATACGTGGCGGTAAATTAAAAACGAGTAAACCATTTTCAACATCAAATCCGCAATTACCATTTTTATGTGGTGGTGTTACGACAAATTCAACAAACCAACAATCAACACTGAATAGTTGTCATTCTGGTCAAAAACAAAATTCATCTAGTAGTTTAAATTCATCATATATTTGGCGTGAAGCAAGTCCAAATAATTTTAATATGTATTCAGCATCAGTATCATCATTAAATACGGCATATCGTTATTCATTGGGTGGTGTTAGTAATGCTGGACGTCAAAATAATTCGAAAACATCAAAAAAACATGAATATCGATCAAATTCTGAAGATCGTTCAACAACACAACGTAATAAAAATTATAATAATAATAATAATAATTCATATCGTTATAAAACTGGTTCTGGTTATGATAATATATTTATGACACCGTTATTACCACGGAAACATAAACAAAATAAAATATCAACAACAAAAAATTCATATCAAACACATCATCGTACACCACCACCACAAACAATTAGTAGAAATCATTCAGCTGATGATAATGATCAACAACAAATACCATTATTAATTGGACAACACTATCATCATCAACAACAGCAGCAACAACAACAACAACAACAACATCATCATTATAATCATCCTGGTTTATATGATCGCCGAATAAATCGTTCATTTGAATCACCACAACAACAACATCAAGATTCATATATGAAACAAACACCATTAAGACGTAGTACACCACATTTACCGGGTGCCGATGATTGTATACCAAAAATAAATATAAATCGTGATAGTCAACGACTATCAGCTACATGGTGTTGTGGTAATTTTGTAATGAAACAATTACGTAAAATGCATACTCAATATTAAAATAAAAAATTATATTATTTTTAAGGTTGTTTTTATTATGTTGATTTTATTATTTAAATTTTGTAGATTTAATATTTAATAACTAAAAAAAACGGAAATAATTAATTAGTAGTTCTTAATCCTGTGATGTTTATTATATGATAATATAAAAAAAAATTATTATTAGCTTTAGATAAAATATTTTTCTGATATAATAGTAGTAAAAATAATATTTTTTAAAATATTTTTAAAGAAAATTTGCTACAGGTAATAAATTATGTTTCTAAAAAATATGAATTTTTTAATTATGTATACAAATTCGAATTGGTATTTTTTATTCATTCGAATATAAAAAAAATATTGTTAAAAAAATTATTTATTTATTAAATTTATTTAATAATGCGATTAATATTTAATTTTAAATTTTTGTATATTTTTTTTAAATATTTTATATTTACAAATTAATTTATTTTAAGTAGTATTTATTAATTGTTAATTTCGAATTTACTTTAAAATCCTAATTTAGATTCTATTTTATATTTAAATTATTAAAAAAAAAAAGAAAATCATTTTATTAAGCATTTAGCTTTGATTTAAATAATATTTTATATTTTAGAAATAAATCATCATTGATATAATGATAAATCCTCATTGATATTTTTTATTCAATCAATTTTTAAATAAATTTTTAAATAATCAACTTTTAAATAAAAAAAATAATTAAATTTTTAAAAAATATTTAACGATTTAAAAAAATTAATAAATTTGTTTAATTTTTTTTTATATATCTTAAAAAATAATTCATCTTTTTTTATAAAAGTTGAATAAAGTCCATATTAAGCAATTATTATTAGAGTGACAAAAATGCAATCAAAAATTAATTAATAAAATTTTTTTACAATTTTGTAATCAATTAATTTTTATTTTTTAAATTTTGGAATAAAAATCAAAATTAATTTGAATAAAAGACTTGAAAATTTAAGAAGTAAAATTTTTTTTACAAAAAAATAATAATAAATTTGATAAGTGTAATAAGAATTTTTGTCGAAAAAATTTATTTTACTAATGCACAAAATTTAATAACTTCAAAACAATAAATCTTTTAGATATAATAAATAAACGAAATATTTGATAACTTAATTATATAATATGCTGAATTTGTATAAAGAAAATTTACTATTCGTGAAAATAATTAACATGAAGATAAAAAAGGAAATTTCAATATTCTTCTTTTTTTTCTAGGATAATGACAATGCTTGGTATAATATAGAAGATGAACTAATATAGTCAAAACTATAATAAGTATATATATGTGATTGTCAGTAAATTTTCTATGTATAATTTCACAAATAAAGAAAAATTTGCATCTAAAATAATATTTTATTATGCGCACTTATAAATAACTTATGAAAACAACATATAATATAAATATTTTTTTGAAGATTATATACATACATATTTTTCTTTAATTTTTATTCTATAATCAATAAACACAATTTATAAAAAAAAAATGAGAAAATTTATACGACGAAATTTAAAAAAAAAACTATTTTGCTCGAAATATATTTAAAAATAAAAATATTTCTTAATTTTTTTGTTTTTGATTTTTTTAGGTGCTAAATAGTAATAATTTTTTTCTTCTCTTTGTTTTAAGTTTAATTATAGGAATATGTAAACATATTTTTTGTAATATTAGAAATTAGCCAAAAATAGTTTTTTCAATAAATAACAAAAAATTATACAATAATAAAAAATGTAATTACATTTTTTTTGTATAATTCTATTTTATGTGCAATTTTTATATACATAAATGCATAATAGCATTTTCAAATCAAATTTGTCATTTTACAAGTCAGAATTTTTTCCCTTCCCAAGTCAAAATTTATACTTTCCCAAGTCAAAAAATCGTCTACACCTCCAAAAAGTTCATTTTAATTTTTAAAAATGATCCATTCGAATGTTCAAAAGTTCATTTTAAATTATAAAAAAACCATTTCAAATCGTAAAAAGACAAAATTGACTTGAAAATGCTATAAATTAATTTGTATTTAAAAAAAAAAAAACTTACAGTGAATAAAAAAATAACACTAATCTGGTCGATATTTGTACGTAAAACGTAACAAAATAAATATTTAAAAATAAATTTATATTATTATACACAAATTATAAATTAATATTATTATATATACTAATTGTTGTTGTGTTTAGAATTTATATATATTATATACAATATATAGAATAAAATTAAATAAATATTTATATAGATTTTTAGTATTTTTATATATAAAAATAAAAACGGTGTAAAAAATTGTGCCAATCGGCGAATATTCAATAAAAAAATTGTATAAAGAATTTATATAAATTTAAATAAATTAAAAAAAAAAAATTGGAAAAATTGGTTTCCTTTTTAAATTTAAAATTAATATAAATTACTTCAAAGTTTTAATTTTTATATTCGAAAATTAATTTTTTGTCTTTTTTTTTTTTTAGTTTTGCATGTGAAGATATAAAAAAAATCTTATAATTTTTTTTAGAAATTAATTTTAAAATAAATTTAAAGCTTTGCATTGCTCTGTTTTATCAAATAGATAATAAATTGTCTATATGGTTTTATTCATTTATTGTTGATGTTTAAAAATTGTAGATTTTTTTATGTCGAAAGTATTTCTTTTTAAAATTTATCGAGCCAGTAGATTCTTTAACTGTCGACGAAATAGTCGAATTACGAGCGAAAAGCCGAAATTTCGAAAACTTTTAACTTGTATTTTATGAATAGGGTTACAGAAATTTATGCAAATCCATAATTAAAACTAAAATTTCAACAGTTAGAGAATCTGACTTATGGTATAGAAAGACGAGTAATTTACTTGAAAACTTTCGAAAAAAAAAAATCTATAAATTAAACAAATATTGGTAGTATATATTTTTTTACTATTATTCCCTTTTTTTGGGGAAATTTTTCGTTTTATTTGTATTGTTTTAGGTCTTGAAAATGAAGATATGACACCAACATTACGACAATTATGGACAGCTATTAAGGAAATGCAAAAAGATATGACACAAATAAAAATTCAAATAAATGAGGAACGTGCATTACGTGGTAATTTACAACAAATGTTAATGACACATTTAGAAACTGTAGATGCATCGAATACAACTTGTTAAAATTGTGTAAATTTATTTTGAATTATATTTTTAGTTTTTCGAAAATTCGAAAAATTTGTACTATTCTTTTTTGCATCAAATACAAATTGTTTATTTTATTAATAATTTTAAATTGATTTTTCGAATATTGGAAAATCACATTTTTTTATATACAAAATTTATTGAATTTCGAACAATTTAAATTTGTGTAGTAATTTTTTTTTTATAATGATAATATTGTATTAAAATTGAGTTTTTGTTTAGATTTTAAATTAATTAAAATAATTTGTTAGTATTTTTGCTTAGAAATAAACATTTTTATTATATTGTAACAATTATAAATGTTTATTTATCATTATTATATTTAAAATATACTTTAATTGTCAATTAAAATTATATATTTAAAAAGAATATTAATAAAAAAAACTGTCATTTATATTTTTAGAATTATAGTTAAAATATTTGCAATATTTTATATAAAATATATTTTTTTTAATTAAAAAGTTTTTCAAATTAATAAATTTAAGTTTTTAAGAATATTATATTTTTTTAAGTTTTAAAAGTCATTAATTTTTTTTTTGTTAACTTAAGAAAAATTAAATATTTTTATCTACCTTAAACCAAATTTTTATTATTGACTGCATATTCACAGAAAAAAAAAGAAACTATATATAATAAATTTTAATTTTTAAATATTTTGTTTATTAAATAAAAATAATTAATTTTAATTTTATTTTAATATTCTTTAGTATTTTTAGTATTTTAAGTTTATAATAAAATATATTTTATGATTTAGAGACAATAATAATAAATGATAATAATAAATATATTAAAATATTTAAATTGCTGTTTATATATTTTGTCCAGAATTATGAAAACTCGCAAATCCGTAGAATTTTATCAAAAATATAATAAAATATTGATTTTAATTAAAGTTTTTATCTGAAAATTTAAATACAAATATATATTTTAAGTACAAAGTTCCACAAGCATAATTCAGAAAACTTAAATTTTTCGAAATAAACTTACTAAACTTCGCTACAAACTTAATCAACCACAATTCTTTTAATCTAAATATTGAAATTATTATATCCATTATACCTTGGCTGATTATTATTTGCCTGATAACCGTCATTATTATAATAAGGACTACCATTAAAATTTAAATTTGTTCCTTCACTATAAAGTCCATCTTCTTCTTCATCGTCATCTGTCCTTCTATGTGGATAACCACCATTATGTGGATAGTGCTGATGTGGATGTGGATGTTGATGATGATGATGATGTTGATGTTGATCTGGTATAGCTGATTCAAATTTAACAAAAACTGGTCGAATTTTTAATGGTTCAGCTGGTGGTGGTGGTGGCGGTTTATATACCATAACTGGATTAATAGCTTGTGGTGTACGATTTATTAAAACTGGTTGTGGTCGAACAATTATTGCTGGATGATTAACAACAACTTTTGTTGGTGGTCTTTTAACAATTATTGGTGCTGGATTATGGACAACAAGTTCACCTTTTGTATGTTTTGGATAAAAATATGTTGGTGTTGGTTGATCATCATCTTTATGCTTTTTACCATTACATGGTTTCTTTATTTGATTATTATTATCACGTTTTTGATTATTTCGTATATTTAGTATATCCATTATATCTTTTTGTTCCATATTATTGTGTGCCAATTTATTAGGATAATAATTATTATTCTCCAATTGATGCTGATAGTTTTGCATTGCTGCATAATTATGATGAGCATTATTAATTTGTCTCAGATATTCTTGATATTTTGAAATATTTTGTTGATTATTATTATTGGTATCTGACGTTTTTTCATCATCATTGAAAATTTGCACTTGTGGATTATTATTTTTGATATCATATTGTATAGCAGATTTGTAATTAGGACCCAAAAGTTTTTCCATTAATTCTTTATTATTATTTTTATCATTATTATTTTCCTCTACAACTAAATTTGATTCAAGCTTTTTAAGACAATTCACAGATATCTAATATAGAAATTTTTTTAATAAATATTTGATTTTTTAATATAAAGGAAAATTATCTTACCATAAATAGTTGAATTTGTATAAGAAATATAATTATTTTATGTAATGCAATCATATTTGTTTAATTGCTTTGATTTTTTATTACTGAATTTAAATTTAAATATTACAATTTAATTTATAGTAAAAAATATTAAATTTAAAACGTGATTAATTTATGTAGTTTTTAGACTCTTTTTAATTCATAAAATTTACATTGAAATTTATGTAGTCCAGAGTCTCTAATTACATATGTATAATATAAATTTTACATTGAAATTTGTGTAAAATTTAAAATGTGAAATTTGATATGACGAAATTAATTTAGGTAAAAAAAATGAAGGTCAAGTATAATAAAATTTGATTCATCCATATTCTAAAATTGTAAAGTTTATTCTTATTTACAAAAAAAAAACAAAAAGTCTGCCTGTTAAATTGCATTAATTTTCGTTATAATCCAATTTTGGAAGAATGTTTTACATTCAAAAACATTCAACTAAATCTAAATACTTATATCAAATCCGTAAATATATAACATAAAAATTAAACTATAATAAGTTTAAAAAGTCAATTAAACTAAATTCGTTATACGTTCTATATTATCAATATGACTACATTTAAAGTTCATCCAAAAGTTAAGTTAATCTAGTTATGGTCCAATTTATAATTTTACTGACCGAATCTTTTTGATTTGGAATCAAATTAACATTTTTTTTCATAATAAAATTTTTAATTTTCTTTATACTTTTGCTCCATTTTCTTTTCATTTAAGTATGTAGTCAAGATTGCAATGGTTTTTTAGATGAAATACATAAAAAAAAATTTCATTTTCCGAAATGATCTAAATTCTAAATTGTTAATATATCTTTCAAACCAATTTGTATAAATATTTACATTTTTTCATAAATTATTATCTTTTTTTTTTTACATAAATTTACCAACAATTTATGTAGGAGATCTTGATTATTATTTAGAAATTAACTCCCACAATTTTAATATCTTAAAATAAAATCTTAACTTTTATATAAAAAAGTAAACAAACTAAAACAAATTAACAGCCACTAACAATTTAATTTCGCTTTCTCATTTTGTAAACAAAATCATTATTTAAATTTTAATAATCATAAAATTATTATAAAGATAACCTAAAAAGATTTTTTTAGGATACCAACAATATTAAATTCTTAAAATGTTTTTAAGCTTTTTTTAGCATAAACAACATCGATTAAGGTCATTAAAAAAATTTCTTTACAATTTTTTTCATTTGTTTAGTTATAAAAAAAAGCATATACCAGAAAAATTTAAGTAATTTTCAATTACAAATTTAATATTAAAAAACTAAATATAATTTTTTTTTTTTCAAATTATGTTAAAAAATAAATTAGCATAAATAAAATTAATTGGAAATGTGCAAAAAAAAAAAATATTTTTCTATCATATGCTTATTAATTTTTGAGAACTATAAGCGTAGTCAAACTGCGAAGGCCTCATAGAAAGAATCTTATTAAAATTGTAACTGAAAACTTGATTATTATTATTATTATTATTAACCAGTTGCAATCATAAGAACGCTAATATATATGGTAAACAAATGCCCTAACAACTTGAACTATCCACAACAGCCTCTTTGACAGACAATATGTTAGAAGAACATTAATATATTTTTATATATAAATGTACCTATATGATATTTTTATATAAGACTAGACATGGTAGATACCAGAGGGCAAAATTTTTTAGAGTTAAATTTCGTGTACAATAAAATTTAATCTGCATAAGTTTGCATAACAGTCTGCTGTCACTAATGGTGTGTAATATATATTTAGCTAACAGAAAATTAAATTATACACTGAGAAAACTGGATATAGTTATATGAATATTGGCTCTGTAGGTTACACAACTACACAATTAAATATATCTTACAATCTTTTTGTGGCATCAATTTGAATTATCACTCTAAATCACACTAATTACTATAATCACTCTAACATACAAAGTACTATCCTTCTTTTGATATCAAATTAAATCGAATTTGAATTTTAATTCCATAGTTTAATAATATTTTATTATAATTTCTCTTAGTGTTGTCACTAAAAAAATTCAAAGATGACACTATAGAATATGCATGTTGTCTTCTTGTCTCTTGTCTTGTAGATAGTCAAAAACTGATAATCTTGTTGGTGCGTTTGTTATAATGTCCTTTCTACAAATAATGATCAAAAAAAGTAAATTTATTATATATTTTTTCTGCAGAACGAAAATGTTTTACCATATAAAATATTAAAATTTCTTATTATAATCAAATTGAAATGGTGATATCAGACGCCGCTTTAATTTTTATGTTCATATACAAAAAATATTATTAGGCAATATCAATTTTTGCCAGACTATCAACAAGATATATTATATTATTATATAGTATAGTGTAGTGTAGTGTGTAGAGGAGCACCTCTTTTTTTCTTATGCAAAAATATGCTTTTTGTTATATAGATTATAGAAGATTTTACGGTAAAAATTGTTTTATGGAAAGTATATTTATATTTTAGCATTGCTCAATGCTCACTTTTTGAATGGTTAGAATATAAAAATATTTATTTCCTGTTTTTTGTTACTCTTAATAAAGTTTTTATATTAAATTTTATCTTTTGCTTTTAGATATGCAAAATTAAAAAAACGTTAGAAGAAAAAAAATAAATAAATGAAAAAGTCGACGTGCGATAATATCATTTCGCATAATAAAAATTAATGAAGTTTTTTGTCATTGATTCTATTGAATGTATTTTAATCAATAAATGTATATTGGACATTAATTAAATTACTAAGAAATTATAAGTCAATTAATCGACTTGTTGTTTAAAATTTTACTTTTAATTTATTTGTTAAGGAGAAATTTATAAATTTTCAGTTAAACTTTCTCAAAATTTGATTAAAATATAATAAAAATTTAATTTATATTTTATTGATAAAATAATTTTCAATATATGCTATAATAAATTATTAATTACAACAAACATTTTTTTCTCCATTTCCAAAATGGGATACATTTCTCCTACCTTTGATAAAATGTTACCCTTACCAGATGTAAAACTGTTAACCTAATGGCTCTAGTTATTTAACCATTGCATTATCCATAATCACAAAAGTAATGCCTCTCTGATCTTTGAATACTTTAAATTACATAAAAAAAAACTATACCAAAAATATTGCATTTGTTTCTATAATTAATTTTCTTCTGAATTATTGTAAAATTTCAATTGGGTGCAATCGACTTTTAACAAATTTCATTTATCATTTATTAAAACAAATAAAATTGTAATTATTAATTAATGATCACCATGAAAAAATTATATAAAATCTTACACACCATTATATTTCATTGTTTATCAATTTCATTTTCTAAAATATAAATTCAAGTAATTTTTTTTAATTCACTTTTCACACGTAATGTATATAAAAACGTTCTTTTTTTTTATTAGTAATAAGGTGTTAATATTTTTAAGTTGTTACAATATTGTTTATAAAAAAAAAAATTAAATAGAAATTATTTAAAGTTTTTTTATTGTCTATAATTTAATTAATAAATTAGATTAAAAGAAAAATCATTGTATAAATATAAATAAAGTTAAATTATTATGCGTAACTAATAATATGAAATGAAAGTTCATTATAAATAGAATTTTGAACTTGAACGCATTAATTTTCATTATTGACTGACCATATAAATAAATAAATAAATTAAAATAAAATATATACATATATACTATAATCATAAAATTATCAAATGAAATTAAAAGAAAAATCGAAATTCTCCAATATATAGACCAATATATAGACAAATTTGGTATCTATCGACGAGAAATTTTAATTATGACAAAACTATCCAAATAAAATTGAAAAATCTTTTAATTTACCCAAGTTATAGCAAAAAATCCTAGAATAAAATTTTGTCTTTATTTTCACAAGAACTTTTCTTACATGTTCTTTAAAAAAAAAGAAATGCTGGTCTGATATTTATATTCTACGTTATACTTATACGAAATTAAAGATTGATTTATATCTATATTTCAGAATCTGTATGGTTTTACTTCATATATTATAAAATATATGGAGATTTGTGGCGCGGTATAAATTTACAAATTTTATGCCTTCGAGATTTAGATTTTTTGACGTTTTACATGTTTACATGAATCAGAATCAGCGAAAAAAAAATCGCGTCCTTACCTAAATGCACACTCAATTCCGTACCCATTCCTCAGTATCCTTTCCGTACCCAAATTCCGTACCATTTCTGTACCCACATTCCGTACCCAAAGTCCGTACCCTTTCCGTACCCAAATACCATGACCTTCCGTATCCAAATTTCAACCAACCAACCATAACTGCACAATATTTTTATAAACAAATATTGAGAAAACTTTCGAAATTTATATTTCTTTTAAGTGCATTAATTAATAAATTATAATCATTTCCATTTGCCTCACTCTTATAATTAATCAAAATGCTTAATCATGGAAAATTTTGCATATTTTTAGGTGCTATATAAATGGAATATTGGATATTATTTCATATCACATTATTTTCAATTAAAAGCAAAATTAGAGAAAACTTAATTGATAAGTTTATATATATTTTCCTGGAATAAAAACCTTGGAAAGAAAAAAATTAATAAAAATTTTAAGAAAAAAATTAATAAAATTCCGTACCCTTTTTTTAAATTCCGTACATTTTTTATATCTATATTTATCATTTCACATTTTTCTAAAAATACTATATGGGAATTTCCTTTGGTTTAGAATAGCTCATAGTTCTACATGAGGTGATTTTGACAAAACCGGGATTTGTTTTTCATATTTCTTTTTTTATTTTGGGGAAAGAAAGGTTGAGTAAAAGTTTTCGAACCAAAAAAAGAAAGATTATTATTATTTTATAGCCCAGTTTACACTGTTTGCATATATAATCATTTTATATAATTTACATAAATAAATATTTTTTAGATAAAAATTATGAAAATTAAAAAATTAATTTTCATTTTTGTTTAAATAAGAAATTGTATTATGAGATTCAATGACAAGTTTCCAGTTTACAATATTTAAAAGGTTTAGAAAATACGAAGATGGTTTATTTAACATATTTAAATTTGAAATAAACAAAGAAGAAAAGAAGAAATTATGACATTATTTCTACTATTTTATATAAATACTATAAAAAAACCACAAATTTCATTAAAATAGCTTATTCAAAGAATTTCTATCTTTGGTTTTTCTGCTTTCCCTTTCTAAGATTCTTCAAATTTTTCTATTTATTTTTATTGGAAATCTAATTTAAAAAAAAAAAAACACAACCACAAAACGAAACAAAAATAAGATACTTTTAAAATTTAAATAAAAATTATAAAAATATCTTTTTTAAAAAAAAAAATTAATTACACATAATTTTTCTTTTAAAACAAATAAACAGAGAAAATATTAAAATTTCCATGAATAAATTTAAAGAAAAAAAAAATACATTTTTGTGAAACTTAAATTTTATATTTTAATAACAATTACAATAAAAAAAAAACCAAAAATATCTAAACTATTGTTGATCTTAAAGATACTTTTTGCCATCTGCAAAGATACTATTTCATTTTATTTATGTCCGCATTAAATATTGTTTTTATTTTCTTTTGTTATTCTTTGTATAACATCAATAAAAATTGAGAGTTTCAATTGTTTATTTTATTTATAAAAAAATAAATAAACTAAAACAATGAACTCAACTATGACACTATGCTAAAAAGAAGTATATGTCCATAAATTTTAAAAATTGCTAAATAAAATAAGCTTTAACTTCTTTTAATGGCATTACAAACGAACATAAGACAAGCAGCACAAGTCCATGGTCATGAATTTAACAAAACAAAAAATCATCTTAATGGTCTCTAGAAAAATAAAGAATTTTTGTCGTCTTTAAAGCTTTTTTTCTATACTATCATTTATAAGTTTACCACAAAACTGCAAAACCAATATAAAAGTATCTTTAAATAAAATCGTTTTCTATATAAGATATACAAAAATTTATGGTAAAGAAAAAAATTAAAGAAATGAGAATTGTGGTGGGTAAAAGAATGGTTTTAAAGAGGTGAAAAAGAAATTTAACACTGATGAATTTATCCAAAATCATATTCTGCATTTACAATTTTTCAGTCTCAGTCTAGTCGCGAGCTAAAACGGTTATAAAAATATTAAAAGAAGAAAGAAATTTTCATAAAATATTTTTACTTAGAAAAATCGTGAATTTTCAGTTTCAATTTATAAAAAAAAAAATTCTATAACTAAAGTCGTGAATTAGCTTCACCTGGGACGGAAAAATTTATTTTACAAATTTGAATATCGATTTTTTTTTTTTTTTTCAAAAGAACGTGAATGAATTTAATGACAATTTAAGAGTGCTATAAAAATATCTTTAAGATTAAACGTCGAATTATAATCTAGTTGAGAAAATTTTGATAGCTAAATTTACAAATTATCAATTATGAGATAATTTTAAATGAAATTTTGTGATTAAAATTATTTTTGACAAATTATTAATATTGATACAAAAAATTTAAAAAATTTGGAAAAAGGATAATAAAATTTGATATAAGAAAAAATGTATTCAAATATAATTTTATTATGTGCAATTTTTGTTATAGGATTAGTTAATGTCAGTTACAGTAATAAAGTTAGTGATTTTGGTAAGTTTATATTTTTACATTTATTTAAAATTTAAAAATTCATAAAATTTGAATTGAATTTTATGTACATATTTGGATAAAACATTTAAATTATATTAATGTCACGAAAATGAAATGTTTATGTTGATTGTATAACCAGAAAAGGGAATTTGACTTTATTAGTGTCAGCAAAAAGTTCAATTCATGTTTTTAGTAATATAAATTTATATTAAGAAAATTTACTTATAAAATTTATTGAGTTGGAAAATTTATTTTAGAAACTTTAAATATTCAGAATTTACACGTATACATAGCAGAAATTTTTAATATGTAAATATTATTTAAAATTAATTTTAAAAATTAAATTTAAAAACATAAATTATTAATTTCCCAAGAACAAATTACAATTTTAAATATTTAATAAAATTCAATAAAATTTCTTTAAATTAAACTCTCCCCATAAGTCCATAAGTCTGAATCTAAACCATTCAAAGATCAAGAGTATACTGACTATTGACCTGTCCAGTATGACTATGCATTGTATATCCCATTCCCATAATAAAATTAAAATTGTCAAGGTCATTCATGTTTGTTAAACTTGTTAAAAATTTCGGGAGTTTTTCCGGAGGAGAAATTAATTGATTTTTTTAATATATTGGATAATGGAATTAATTTTTAATTAAATTAATTTTCCCAATTAAAATTGTGTCGGTTTGTTATAATTTCAGAAGCAAATTATTTTTGTCCAAATAACCATAGGTACATTTCGCAAAAGTACTTCCTTTCAGGTAAATTAGTTTATATTTATGAAAGTAGCCTTTAGCCTAATTATTTTATAAATGATCCATGCTGGTAGTATGTCTGCTTATACACTTGAAAATTATAAATAAAATACTATCAAAAAATCATAGATCATTGCAATTTGGGATCAATTACTTTTCATTAGCTCAAACTTAAAATTTATGTTGATGGATCCATTAATTCCAAATTTTATTGACTAGATGTCTACTATTTCTACTTAAAAAAAAGTATGAAATAATCAACCAACCATTGAGGTTATCAAATACTTACCATTACTATCCTACTATTTTAAATTACATTAAAATAATGTCTAATACAATTTCTATGTGAAAACAAACTATATGTCACTGACTATATGATCAGTAATTAATTCAATGCCACAATATGCTTTGTCAAGTTAGCCTGTTTGTGTGTGCTGACATGAAACATAAAATTAATGTTAAAATAACTTTTTTTTTTACGATGAAAATTAATTGAAAAACAGTATCTTCCTTCTTGAATAAATGTTAATTTACTTCATGTAATTTTAATATTTCTTTTGTCATCAGCTTAGCAACGGCGGCGGTGGTAATTGTACGTGACATCATAGTATACCGTTGTCGCTTGTTATAACATAACATTAAACGTATCGTGCATAAGAAATCACATAATAATATTAAATAAAATTATATAGTTTCGCTGTGTTTGGTATTAAAATAATTAATGAATTATAATTAAATAAGATTTTTTTTAGAAAATTCTGTGAAATTTTTTTTATTATGTTCTATTTTTAGTTGATAAAATAAAATTAGGCAATGGAATATACAAAATATTAACTTTATTATGTACATATACATATACTTTGTATTTGCTAGAAATATGTATAATGTATTGGGAAACTGAGGCCCACATTAGGCCATTGACCATGTACATCTTTTCGTTTGGAGTAAAATCAATTTATGAAATAATAATTATGCCACTTAAATTTAAATTTGATAAAATCAATATAATTTATGGGATTCCCCGAAATTCAATTAAATCAAAATGTTGTTAAAAAAACCTTTAGGTGAAAAATAAATTACCATGCGTTCCCAACTCCTTGCCGTATGTTTTTACATACAATCCTGTAAAGCTAAAAACTACAAATTAAAAAATTTCAATGGGAACGCTAGGTTAATTGATATTTTCTAGCAATGTCGAAAATTCTATGTAATTATATAAATTTTTGAATTAATTTCACAGAAACATTGAAATAAATTTTCAGTGCTTACGTAAAGTTGCCTAAAATTATCAAATTAAATACAATTTTCTATATATAAATTACAAAAGTACAATTGATTTCTTAATTCTAACAGAAAATTTAATGCCAAGAAAATAACATAAAATATTCTAAATTTACAATTTCTAATCTAATCCATTTTATAAGAATTTATGTTAAATTTTAATTTTAAATTCTAAAAATCTAGAAAAGTTAAACAGTGTGAAAAGGTATTTAAAGTGACGCAAGAAAAGAAAGTTTATTATATAAAAATTTGGAAAGAATAATTAAATTTTTTTTAGAAAATAAGAATTTCTAAAAAGTATATTTCAAAATTATTTAATTAAACTATATTACTTAAGCTGTAAATTTATAATTTGACACAGTAATTTCATAATATTTAACTGAATTTTTCTAAATTAAATAATTATTTTTCACACTTTTTAAAAAATTTTGAATTAAAAAATATATTTCAAATGTTTTCAATTACTATAATTAACATTTAATCAAATTATTATATAAAAACATTGTATATAATATGCTTTATTATATATATTTTTGAATTTAATGTTGTTTTTAGTATCCGTTTTAATGCCTATTCGATTCGACAGAAATTTTCATTATCAATCGGAAACAGTATAAATTTTAAAACGTGACCACAACATTTTTTATTATATTAATTATTGCTCATTCAATTAATGATTTTCGAAAAAAATTTATTATACATATATTTGATTAAAATTTTAGATTTCATAAATATATATTTTTTAAGGTTTAGGAACAGAGCAGTCTCTGGCTATATTAAGAAATCATCATCG
The DNA here is from genome assembly GCA_949752835.1 of Empis stercorea. NCBI lineage: Eukaryota > Metazoa > Arthropoda > Insecta > Diptera > Empididae > Empis > Empis stercorea. The sequence continues at coordinate 51,906,553 of OX457089.1, forward strand.
TCACTTTAAAAGAGTTCATAGAATTTATTGTAATTAATTAGAAAATTCACAATTTTTTGTACTTCTAAAAAGTAAAAATTTATTTACTCATTATATTTAATAAAATTTATTAAATTTAATTTAACTATATTCGCTCATAATACATCTGAACGAATCAAAATTCGAGACTATACTGACCCGTTCAATCCACTATGAGTAATAGTGGTATTTACCATAGTAAACAATTTAAATTGTCAAGGTCATTTATGGTTTTTGTATTAAACTATTTAAATTATATCCAAAATTGTTTTGAGACGGTTTTGTTGTAATTTTCGTGGATTTTTTCTGAGGTTAAATTATTTTTTAAAATAAATTAAATGATGAAAATTTTATTTGCTCTGATAAAAATGACTTCCAATTATCATAACTTCAGAAATATATAGAAATAATATTTTCTAAAAAATGTTCAACTGTCATTTATTGAAATTTTGTTCCGACTCTGTACATTATAAAATGAAATTGGTAAATTTTATATCTATCCAAAACTAATAGCTCCAAAATAATAATAATGCGTTGGCGGTTTAATTATTTAACCAAAAAATAAAATATATATATTCCTACTATATTTTACCATATTCAATTTGTTTCGTTTGAATACCAAATTGAAATATATTAAATGTAGGCCAATTCACAAAACTAAAAAAACAAATTATTTAAAATTTGGGAAACCTTTTCTTGTTAATTTCAGTAGCTTATAAAGAGATCTAAAAAAATTACCAGTCATATTTAAATTTAACCACAAGAACTTTTGTTAATTAGCTTTTCTATTTGGTTTCACAAATTCTATAAAGAAAAGAAACAAAAAAATAAAAATAAGAAGAAAATTTTATATTTTACCTGGACGTACGGTATCTAATATTTATGACGCTTTTATATATAGTTTTTTTTTTTGATTATACCGTTTTTATGTTTTGTCATAATGTTCTCATTAAAAAAAAACTTCGAAGATTTCTAAAAGTCTTAAAATTGTATTTAAACATTAAATTTACTACCCGAAATACACCATAACAAAATTAATACATTAATTTTTGTTCACTGAATACCTAAATGGAACTTTGAAGAATCATCATTTCGCATATAACAAAAACAAAATAAAATCAGTGATCATAAGAAGATATACATATATAAATATAATATATGATATAGCTCGCGAGCCAAACTTAAATTATTATCATTAGAAATTTTATGGCCATAAAAATCAGAAAAAAGAGTGACATTTTTTTGTGTTAAAGCTTTTAAGTGACAATGATGATTTTTATGGAGTATTTAAAAGAAAAGTGGGAAACAAAAACAATTTATTGAAATTTGATATTATCTCTGATATGGTCAAAAGAAAATTCTAAATAATGTAAAGAAGAAAACAAAAATTGGATACAATCTCTAAATATGGTTATGACCCAGTAAAAAATTAATAATTTCCTTAGATTTTTAGTAGAATTTTAAGCATTTTTAGATGCTCTATTTAATTGGATATCAAATATATATATGGAAAACATAATGAGAAGTGTGAAATGAAAGTTTTTTTTCATTTTTTTTTTTTTTTTCATTTTGGGCGATAAATTAAGAAAGTGTAACAATATTTATGATTTTTTTTTAAATAGAATTTTGGTGAAAATTAATTACCATAACTTCTTTCAAATTTTGAAACGAAATTTTCTAAAGAATTATTAATTTCTAGCATTAAATATAATTAAATGCAATATTAATATTGTTACTAATTATTAATTCTTAATCTTATAGTATCTAAAAATCCCACCCACATAGAAAAAAAATTGTATATTGTGAACTGCAAATTTTTTAAATGGTTCCTTAAAATTTTAATTATTTTTTTCTACTTATACCGACCATTTTTATGGGAACTTTTTTTGCTGATTATGTTAAGCACCCACCTAACTAACATTATTATTAAGAAGAGGGTGGGAATAAATGCTTAAGGCGGATTTATTATTTAATTTATTATATAAAATTATTGTATGGAGATATTCCTTTTATTAATATTTATTACTAGTTAAAGAAATTTTAAGAAATACATTTTTGTATTTTGAATTAATTACAAATAGAAATAAAATTTTAATGAGAAAAAATTTGCTGCAATTATTCATTAATAGAAATTTATTTAAAACTATATATTTCTGTTTCTGATTTAAAATAATCTTTCTAACGATTTTACGTTTACGTGAGACCAATTCATAATTCATAAAAATTTTCTAGTCAGTATTTTCAAAATTGAAATGAAGATAACCTTTTTTTTTAAATTCCTGTTATATAACATAAATTTTGTTTCGACCCATATTTGACCATAAGAAAACTATTAATCAATATAATACTATTTTTCACTATATACCATCAGTGAAGTTCACCAAGACAAGATATGCAACTCAACTATTAACACTTTAAAAATATTCTTGTAGGTTGTTTGTTTCTCTTAAATCATACTAAATGGGATGATATCGTATGCGTATCTATATATTATAGTATATATAAAATATTACAAGAACATCTATTATTTTATTACCCATAAGAAAATTTAGAGAAGATTTATGATAAAACGATATGAAATTAATGTTAATTTTCACTCTAATGAATATTACAGAATAGTAATAGTGCAGCTTGTAAGATAATTGAATAATAGCTACAATGTGGTATTAGAACCAATATATTTATATATTATTTTTATTTATCTAAGCATACTTTTTCACGTTTTTTCATTTAATATTAAAAATTAAGATTTTCTAAAGAAAATTAATGGTATACTATAATTTCATTAGAAAAATTATAACACTTTTTGATAAAATTCCGAATTTATTAAAATATGTATTTTGCAGAAGATATAAGAATTGGAATATTTTTGTAGCACACATATAGGAGAAGAAATGAAAATTCTAAAGACATAAATATACCATTCAGAACAAGAATGGTATATTATTAAAATTTATAATTTCAGAACACGAATGGTCTATGTAATCATATTATATTTAAATTTAGAATTTCTAATGTGAGATTTTGGGAAGAATATGTTAAAAACTTATTATTTGTGTATAAATATAGGTCACTAGATAATCTTTCTTTTTGGTCGTAGTAATAATTTTAAGGAAGCCGTGACTCAAATTAAAATTTAAAGCAATATGAATAAAAAAATTTTTCTGGCACTATATAATATTAATAATATGTACAAGGTAGTAAAATTATAGAGTTTCTTTTTATTATTTTAGGTTCTTTACATTAGTAAAAAAAAATTAGTCTACAAAATTTAATTAAAATATTTACCTTTAGATTCAGCAAAATTTCAGCAAAATTTAAATGGTTCGTTGTCTCTTTGTTTCCATTGCTTTACATAAAAAAATTTTAATTTATAATATTTTTACGAGAAAACGAATCAAATGACACAATTATTTTATTTGGATTAAATTAACAAATAGGATTAAAGATTAAATATAAATAATTTGAAACTATGTAATTTCATCTAAATTTCAATAAACTATATTCAGTTGACTTCTTCAAAATTCTGATATTTTTATAATTTTAGGATAGTAATATTATGAAAAAATAAAAAAAAAATTAAATTTAGAAAAGTCTATTTTTTTATGTACTATTATACAACTAATTTGTCTTCAAAAGTAGAACATTTATAATTAACAAAATATTAAATTATCCATAAAAAAACTATATGTAGGTATATGCTTTTGAAATAAAAAAAAAACAAACAATTATAATAGAACATAATTTGTTTAAACATTAAGTATTTTTTCATATTAGGTCGTGCAACTGAAATTTTTTCAATATATCATAATTTTTATACACAAAAAAAAAATTATTTTTGTTGAAATTATCTTTCTGGTAATAATAAAAAACAAAAATTACAAAAAAAAAAAACAAATTGGTATGTTAATCTGAAAAATCTTTTACATATCTCCTCTCTATCTTATATATGTATATATACAACAACATAATAAAGATACTGATGACTTCTATACTATATATACATTTACTGTAAAATTATTATATTTCGTTTCTTTTGTAGGCAGCTTTAAATAGATTAAAATGAAAATTTGAACTTATGGAAAAAGAATATAGTATATTGTATATAGCTAAAATCAGAGTAGTAAATCAAATAGAAGAAAATTAAAATTATATATAAAGAAAAAGTAATATTGCAAACTTATATAGATATATTCGTAAGATAGATGATTATACATGTAAGGTATAATTAAATGTAACTACATATATGTATATGTATAAATATTTTTTATATAGTAGCTGAACATTAAAGATGTAATTGAGGTGGTAGAACATGAGTCAGTAAAAGGAAAATTAAGAAAAACATTTTATACTATATTGACTTTTTTCCTTAGAGTTTCTTTTTATCTGCTGTATAAAATCGTTTTGATATTATTATAGAAACCGGAATATATTAAATCGATATTACATTATATACTACAGAATGGATGTAGAGTAGTAAAATTACCACTGTAACGAACCAAAAATTAAATGAATTTGATTATAAATTTATTTTTGAAATAATTTTGAAGGTATTTTTAAAATTTTTTTTTTTATCCATTTTTGTATAAATTTACTTTCAATTATTTCTAAATCTTTTAAAGTATATACTTAAATTATAGTTAAAGTAAATTTAATTTTTAATTTAATTAGCATATCCTAATTTACATGGACTCGTACTTACAAAATTATCGACCCTTTTTTTTAATATAAGTACAAATTTACTATAGGTTTAATTTTTTATCTCCTCTTATTATAAGATTAATCTCCAGACACAGGAAGACCAATTAGGCATCAATAAATCTTAATCTGATTTTTAGCTTTCAAAGCAAACATTAAACTGGGCAAATATAATTACAAAATAATTATAAAATACATAAAAACAAGACTTACATATGTTACAAGCATTAAAAAAAATATCATGTATAAAAAGTTCTATGTTAGCTAATATGTAAAATTACACATATGTGTCTTTGCGAATTTAAATTTGTCCATAATTCTAATTAGTATACCAGCAGGTTTTTATTCATTTTAGTATTTTATGGTGCACTGGTTTTTTTTTCACAATTCGTCTGGAACATAACTATATAATTTATACGTTTTATATTCTAAACAATATAATTTACATAAATTCCCACAAATTATATGCTCGATTTTTAAATTAACATAAAATGTCGAAAGAAAAAAGCAACACAATCACAATGTACATAAGATTCAAGTTCTTTGATCACAGAACGTTTTTGTAAATAAGAAGAAGCTTTAGTTAGAATGTATCAAAGATACAAGAATAATAAAAATTTTAATGAAATATAATAAAAATGTTTTAAAATAATTAGATTTTTTTTTTTACTATAATAATTTATGGCAAATTTATTGATTTATAAATTGCAATCGTTTTTATATGTATTTCATTTGTAGAGAGTTGATAAAAAAAAGTAATAATTGAGGAAAATAGTTTTTAGAATTAGTTAATAAATTAACTATAATTTTATAGTCAAGACATTTATTAGATTTTTTAATTAATTTTACATTGTATGTATTCGAAAAATTGTTAAATAAATTATGAAAACTTAAATTGTTGTAGTTTTGAGTAAATATTTATTCAATTTTACGAGTTAAAATATTTTTTTATACTTTTTCTGTCCATCCCAGTTTTCATTTATCGGCCTATATTTAAATATTATGTTAATTATTAATATTAAGAAAATTTTGTGGAAGAGATATTACTAATATTCACCACACCACTTTTTGATTAATGAAATCAATTTAGCAAAATCAAAAATTTACCTGCTTTGTAAATGTATATCTTATGTCTGCTATATAGGGCATCAGAGCAATGACACAGAAAATTATCCAAGAATTCATCCTCCATTTACTTGGATGTTCTATATATCGCATTACATTATTTAATGGACAGAATAATTTCATAATTACTGACTCAATTTTGTCAAAATGATATAATTTGTAATTTAAAATATTCTCAATTCTTCAATCAAAAAATTAAATCAATCAAAATTTAAATCAAAAAATTATTATAATTTCTTATTCGTCAATTTCAATTCATTTATATATAATTTACTTTTAAAATATTCAATTTTTCAATTTTCCCTCAAACTTTATATTTCAAGTATAGTAATCTTTACCACACATATTCGTATACAAAACTATAATTTATATAATCGTCAGTTATAAAATTAGTATTGATTTCGAAATTCACAATCAAATTTAAATTAAATAAAAAAATAAAAAATAGTTTGCTTAGATTATTATAGAAATAATAAATTATATTTTTACCATATAAAAGTAGGTCAAAATTATATCTAATAACATATTTTATAACCGAATAATCATAAAATTTACATTCTATATATCAAATTAAACATAAATCTATAATTTATACATAATGTATAATATATATATAATGTGAAAATCTATAACTTTCATTCTTTCTATAAATCAAAATAAGAAAATTATGTTCAGTAGCCAAATCAATATTTATCCATTAACAAGTATAAAAAATTTATTTTAGAAATTCTTTCTAAATTTTATATTTAAGATATTTTCATGAAATTTATTTTAACAAAGCTATTATAGAAGCAGAAAAGATCACGAATATTTTAATTGACGATATTATATGGTAATAAACGTCAATTAAATATTATCATAAAAATTATAGAATATTTATGATTTAATTATTATGTTTAAATAGATAATTGAACAATTTATAAAATTAAATTTAATAGTAAAATATTGGCAATTTTAGCACACATGGTATATTGGCAATCAATAATTTATCAATTTTCTTTAAATTAGGCTAATATGAATTCAATTAATTTAAAAGTTTACATACAATTAAATGGTGGAATGTGACTAATTAATTTTTCGAATAAATGGAATTCTTTTTGAAGATATATTTTAAATTAATAATATTTTATTTTTTATTGTATCAGATATTTCTGATTAAATGTAATAATGCAATACAAATATGCAATTTCAATTATTATTACTGATCAGTTAAGATATCAAATTTAGTCCAACTCTCTTATAGAGCATAATATAGAAACATAGAGGAGAATCTACCATCATGACTCTGTATATGAAAGAAATTACCTATAGTAATGAATTAGAATTAGATAACAACAAATCAAAATTTTTAATATACATATTTGATAAGTTTACACTGTTACCAATCTCCTCCAGAAACATACACGTTAGTTCACCTATTAAATATACCATTTTATTCTTGGGATTATTGGATAGTGGCACAAGTTCTTTACAGTTTTTCTGTAGTATTTATATAGATAGTTTTAATTTAATCTTTGACTCACAATTATAAGAATCTCTACCATACATTTTATATTTATATAAAGGTTAACCTATAATTAGAACTAAAATAATATACATTATAAAAAATTTACTTTTTCCTACTGAATTTAGTATAAATTATTTATAGTTTTAATCTACTAAATAAATCTTAATTAAATCACCTTTTGACTTCATTTATAACATAATATTATAATCAAAAATTTATTATCTAAATTTATCGATCGATACTAGTGTAATAATCGATTATATCTACATTTTTTTTATAATAGAGAATTTATTTTAACATAAAATATATTTTATTAGTTATTTTATAACATTTCCTTGATTTTTTTAAATTTTTTACATTTAACATTAAAATATATAATAACATAACAGTTTTTTATGTTGTTATATTAAAAATAACAAATCTTTCAAAGTATAGAAATGATTGGCGTCAAAAGAAAAGCATAATATTGCTTCTATTAGAGCAATTTGATAGTACAATTTTATAAAGATCAAATTTCTGATATTACATAGAAATATTATTAAAAAGTTAAAGTTTCGAATTTCATGACTGACACGTGTTATTATTATCTTTACTTACCATTTGAAATATAAAATCTATACACAAAAATTTCCAATAACTTCAAAAATTGAACTGCTCTGACTGATATCTTCTTTCGGACTATGAAGAGAAAAAAATATTTCGAATTATGATAGTGTGTGACACTAAATTAACTCTAAAATAAATTACAGTATTTTTTAAAAAATATATTTATAAAAAAAATTAATGATTAATTGATAAATATTATATTTTTTTGCCAGAATTCTTTATTAATATTGACATTTTTTTTAGAGATATAATAAGAAATCAATGAACTGAAACTGAAAAAAAAATGGTACACCAAACCGCAGACTTTTTTTGGATCTTTAACTATATATGATTTAAAAAGATCATTATTCTTTTTTTTTGTGCAAAAAGAACAAAGATTATAATGCGGAATTATGATGAATGTATAATAATAATTTTTTTTTCTTTCATAAATTCGTTATGCTCATTTAGTTATGCTACGAATTTTGTTTTTACAAATATTTTTCAAACACAAAAAAAAAACCTTATGAAATATATTCTTTTTCACTTTGAAGATAAGTTTTTGAAAATTAATGGTGTTCAAAGTATGTAATATAAATATATAATAGATTAGTAGTATATTTTAAGAACTTAATCTTATCTTAGGATAATAATTTTATGATGTAAGAAAGTTTTATGAAAAAATATTTTTAGTACAAAAGCTGTGCATTTGGATTCAAAAATGGAATATTCAGTGATAAGGTTCATTTCACTGGAGCATAAATATATTCATTTGACACTTTAATAGTTTATTTCTCATAGGGTACGGACTTAAAGAACTATTTTTATTTCTCATAGGAAATGAAGAACAAAAATTAAAGCTTCATAAATTTTAGTCCCCATTTACATTTTAATTCCCAAATTTCGAATTTAAAGTGATTTTCATTTACAATTCTGTATATAATTTGACTTAGACTCAGTAGAATTGATGGAAAATGAAACTTTTAATAAATTTGCCAATAAATTTATCTTTCTACTGTGACATTTCGATTATATTTACAGAAATTTTAATATTTTGATTTATGTATAAGAAAATACTAACCAAATGGCTCTTACTCTACAACAATAATATATAATTGAACTTTTATGCTTCCCCTAACTTGCTAAAATAACTATAAATATTATAAATAACAAAAATATTTTATATAAAAAAAAATCAAAATTATGCCTTTAAAACATTTTCACGCTTTGATCTGCTGAAAGGGAAATAAAAAAAAACATGTTGTGTTTATATGTTGTTTACCATGTTGCCAATCAAAATATCTTAAAAGAAGAATAATGTGCATTCTATGGTACATTTTACAGTGCATTAAACCCTTTTTTTATTATTGATATCTTTTAATAGTTTCAAAATATAATTTATAATAATACTTTTAGCAATTTCGACTGAAAAAATCCTGCGTTTTGGAACCTTTTTTGTTTCTAATTCAAAGAGAATTTTCATGATAAATTATCATCAATTTATTTTACATGTTTTTTAGCTCTTTTATATATCACCTTCATCTTTGAATAATCAGATTTGAAATAATCAGATTTATAAATTTGATTATTTCACAATTGAAAATTTGATTAGTTTTCAATTTGAAATTGTTAAATTTATGTATACTTTTGTTTGCTATCGCTATAGAACACTCTGTATTTCTATGACACAAAAGTATCACGTACGCGTTTTATAGTCTAACTATCACTGATCTCTGGCAAATGAAAATTGCAAGTAATAATATAGAATTCCAAAACTGACAAGAATTATTGTATATCATATATTTATATATATACAATTCCGTAGAATCCTTTTATGGGAAATAGCAATTATGATGATGATAACCTGTTGGTTAACCTGTAACGAATAAAGAATTTATTTTTTGTTATGTTTATGTTATGGAAAGTGGTAATTCTCTTTCAGTTTTACTAAATATATAATATAATATAGTAATGATTAATAAGTTCGAGTTTCAAACTACAACAACAACAACAAAACGATCATAAACAGATGATTTATATTATATAATTAATTCAGATGAAATTGAAATGATCTTTTCTTTCTTTGGTTTCTGATTTAGATTTGTATGTAATTTTTAACGAATTTTTTAAATCTGGTTTTTTTTTTCATTTTTGCTAATTGTACTTTTTCCATACAATATAGAAAAACTGGATATTATTATATTAATGATATTAAAATGGAAAAATTAAATAAATTTTATGTTTTATTAAATCATTTCATTTGTAAATTATATACCTATACCATCCTCTGAAGAATATATACTTTAAAATGTATAATAAATGATTTGTAAAGGAAATATGATCGATTTTTATTATAGTCCCTTTTTTTTGTCGTTTTTAAACGTATTTTTTATGGTTTGTTATATATTGCCATTTAAAAAGTGTTTTTACAATAAATACTATATAATAAAACATTTATATAAAATTGATATATAATAAATTTCTATGGTTGAATGACATTTTAAATATTAGAATTTATTAAAAATAGTTAAATAATATTAATTAATATTAATAGGTTTGAAATTTTTAATACTATAATGTGAAATTTAAATTGAATTTATAGTTTAGGGACTATATATTATATAATCTGAGACAGATTACTTTCAATATTTAGGGAAAATAAATATAATTTTAAATTTGTATATTGGTGGATACAAATTTTTAATGGTATTTCTACAATTTCCTTATAATTATTCAATTATCTTGGGATAATTTGGCAAATTGTATTAATAATTTAAAATTTACTATTAAAAATTTTAATTTAATTACGGTATTTCATTTCGCTGGTTCACCGAATTTTAGTTTAGAATATCTACTTACTGCCAGTTGTAAAGCAAATATATTTTTTAAATGTAAAATACATACATATGTACATAAAATTTAATAAATTATTGATATAATAATTTAAACTGGACTAAAATATTTTCACACATATTGAACTTATATATGTTAATAGAATGAATTAAATATAAATATATTCGTAAAATTTCCTATAAAATATCATAAATTTTCATAAAGAAAAGAATTAACATATAATTAAATATTTATTATAGTCAATTTAATTACCATTAAAAATTTCAAATACCTTCCGGTTAACTCTGATATTTGAATGAAGAGATAATTAACCTGAAAAAAAAATATATTATTTTCTTTATTTTGCGAATATCCAATTAAACAAATAAAAACATGAATACAAAAAGGCATATTAACAGAAGATCTATAAGATAAAAAAGAAATACTAATTAACATAATGTCGAATTTTCATTATATCAAAATAATATGTAATAATTGTAAATGATAAAAAAATTATACATATATGTGAAAAATCTATAGAATTTTAATTTAAATTAAATTTCTCATAAGAAATATTCTTAATTCATTTTTATGTAACGAGTTTGTATAATTTAAGTATAGGTAAAGAAAAATTATATTTAAATTCTTGCTTATTAGTGAAGAAATTTACTGTCAACACTCTTTGCATGCCAGATAATATCAAAAGAGGTTTTCAGCTACAAAGTAAGAGTAATATAATTATTTTTGTATTTTTGTCTTTTAAGAAGTTTTCTTAATATTTTCTGTCCAATTCTATAAAATGGAAAAAAAAAAGGAAATACGGTCAAAAAATCATAAATAAAAACTCATAATTCTAACCTACTTAAAATAAAAAATAATATAATTTTATAAGAATTTTTTTATTTATTTTTAATGTGTAACTGCGAAATGTTCTCATTTTTTTATATAATTTTAATTCGGTTAAAAAAAATTTATATAATAAAAAATGTATCTGAAATTTTGTATGAATTATATACATAAAAAAGATTAAAATTCTATGTTGTAATTTTGTGTGAGAAAACAAAATATAAATTGAAAAGAATATTAAAAATTATATTCCAAAAGAATTGGTTTGAAGAGGTTTTCTTAAAAAGCAGATGTGCAAAAAGAGTTTTTCTTTTTGGAGATATATAGAAATTGGAATAAGTAGTTTTGCCAGAATACAGAAAAAAATTGGTAATTTAGGTTGATAGCTATTTAATATATATGGTCATATAATTCTTATAGAATTTTGAAGAACAAAATACAGTATAATTAAGTTCTTTTCACCATTCACTCATCTCACTTTGTCATGAAATAAGAATATGATATTGATATAAGAAAATGAAAATTTTGAGAATTTAACATGATCATAATAATTCAACAAAAATTATGACACCAAACTGGTTACCAATATATGCCAGAGCCCTTTTTAAACTATTGAATTGAATTGAAAATGAAATTGTGATTGCTACAAGATCATTTCAGTACAATATCCCAAAAAAAATTCGATATGGTCGATCAAATTACCACAAATTTCCAAATAATTATTTGTACCGAATGTTCAAATTATTATTTTTCCAGTGATAATTGTAAATCTGTAATTAATTTATATATATATATATTTGAAAAGCTTATTTTTCAACTCACTTTCGGTATAATCATACCAAAAATGTGTTCAAAAATATATTTAATGAAAAAATCAATAATCATTTTCAAACATGATTTAATCATCATTAATTTGATTTAACCATGAATTAAATTTCGTGAAACACCTCCAATCATTCAAAATCAAATTTTTGGGAAATTTTCAAAACAAAATTACAAAAAAAAAAAATTTTTCAATTACAAATATCATTGACCTAAAATTAAAATTCTTATTTTATGATAAATAAATAATAACGAAAAGAAATACTATGAAAAATTCTTTTAAATTTACAATAAATCATAATAATTAATTATAATTAATTATACAATTTTATTAATTTATCATTTTCTTTATAATTAATTATACTTTAATTCTTTTTCTTAACAAATAAATAAATAAATAATAAAAATTAAATATATTAAATTAATTATTCAAGAAAATAAGTGATGAAAATTTATTGTATATAATTATTGTAAATTGAATTTATAAACAATATAATATAATTTTTCTTTCCCGGTTTTATGGTTCATTTAATTGTCTTGCTTATTTTTTTTTTTTGATTGATTCCATCAATCAATTTTTTTTTTTTTTTTTGGTTCATGAAATTTTTAATGCCAATTTAAATTGTTGTAGAGTCGTCATTGTTTGATTCAAATATAAGAGAAGAAAAAAATGAACTATAAATAATGATAAATAAATTCTATACCAAAAAAAAAACCATATTTGAAAAGAAAAAGTGCTAAAGGTTGTAATTTCCTTTAACATAATTCGTGACCATAAATTGTTTTTCTTTTTTTCATAGTATTTACTTATAATCTGGGCTATAAAAAAAATTTTAGATATGCTTTTTATGTAAAATAATACCAAAAAAAACAAAAAAACTAATACATAATAATAAAAAAAAATTATGATTTGCAAACAAAAAAAAACAAACTTTCCAACTGATGGAAAGTTAAATTTTTCTTTGCAAAATGATCTACCCAAAAAAAATTAGTCAGTTTTTTTTTTGATCAAATTTAGATTCGAAAAAACTGCCAGAAATCGTTCTACTTATTTTTGTTGTTGGTTTAAATATAAAAAAAAAAAAATTTAATTACTAGCGTGGTAGAACGTTTTTTAATAGCTTTATTTTTCGAGATAATTATATTATAATTATGTATAAGATTTGAAGATAATTATTATTTCTGAAGAATTCTTTTTATTTGATATGATTATTATTTATATATTTAACTAACAATTAAAGTTTTTTTTTTGAAGCTAAACTAATTTTGTTATATATATAATTAAGATATCAGAAATTGTGTAAGAAAAAAGCACAGGCAGAGATGAAACAGAGTATCTGGGAATGAAGCATCTTTATATATTAGGGTCAAATACAATTTATTATTCTTTCTTCTTATGAATTTGTTAATAAATTTTGGGAGTTTTTGCTATTTCTATTAATAACCTACTTTAAAATATATAATTATGTTGGATTTAGATTTGGGGGGCGGGCGGCTTTTTTTAAGCTTCAATCTGATGATATTTTATTATCAAAAGTTTATTAGATTTTAAACGTTAATTTTTGAACAATTACATATTTTGTGCTATTATTATTTTTTCTTGATGGATTATAATTGCTACAATTAAATTAAATTATATAAGACAAAATTTGAGTTAGGTCATGGCATCTAAATTATATATTAATTTTTTTTTTAAATTATTTGTATTATAAGATTATAATATTGCAGATTTTAAAGCTATAATTGAGATTAGTTAACATATATTAAAGAATTTGAAATTTCTATAAGCTTTTATGTTTGTATTACACGAAAGCTTACAGAGTGTATATTTAGAGCCTTTCTTTTTATATGACCTGCCTCCAGTATATTCCAATTCTAGATTCTGGTGCTTCACATTCTATAATTCTAAATTAATCTATATATGGTTTATTTGGTTCTTTGGAAATTCGACTAAATTGAACCATACACATTGATTACTTGTCTGTGTCTCCATAGTTTAATAACTTTAGTCTGCTTATTTCTTTGCATAATAAATTAGTATTTAATTAATTATTATTTTTATAATTAAATCATACAAATAATGCATATGGTAAGAAATTAAATAATTTCATTAATTTCATTAATTTCATTAATTTCACACCCATCACAACTACCTATGCAATATAAATGTTATTCATAAATTGCAGTTTTGTCTTGTATTTAAAAAAAAGAATTATCTGATGGTAAATTTAACAAAAAAAAACAAAGACCGGATGAAATAAAATTGAACCCATAAAATGAAAATATCGTATATGTAATATCTTTAATCATCATAAAATAATAATAATAATAAAAAAAAACTGTATATTTAGCAGTGAGAAAAGTCAGTTTTATGAATTATTACTATTGAAAAAGAAGAAATTATTTTGTTTATTTCTTTGGTAATAATACAAAAGAGAGAAGCTTCTTGTCTTTTAAATGCAAAACATTAAATCCGCCCATTGTTTCTTTTTATGCAATCACTTAAACATATTTAATTCTTATTTTTTAGCTGTGTCCATATATTTTTTTAAAGAAAAAATGATGATTTAAGTGAAAAATTTCATATAAAGAATAACACACTTTCTTAAAATCCGCCCAACTAAATCAAATCAGATGAAAAAAAAATTTAATGTTATAAATACTGGAAAATATATATATTGTACTACTGAAGGGAATTTTTGATTATTTTAGCACGATTGACCTATAAGGTTATTTATATTTATTTAGCACATCTGGAAAAAAAGAGTTATGTTATGAGTAGAATTGATGGTTCTTTTTTTTTGGGTGAAAATAAGATCAGGAGGACTTGTTTAAGGGCATACAAATTAAAATATAGTTTATATATAGGTTTTAACCTAGTTTCAAACAAATTTCTATTTTTA
This sequence comes from Empis stercorea, assembly GCA_949752835.1. Classification (NCBI taxonomy): domain Eukaryota; kingdom Metazoa; phylum Arthropoda; class Insecta; order Diptera; family Empididae; genus Empis; species Empis stercorea. Next base: position 51,921,889 of record OX457089.1, read on the forward strand.
TATGTAAAATGTGATGAAGTTGAAAATATGGTCATGGTCACGATTATATAGTAGAAATAGTAGAGATTTTGGTTAAATTTAGATTTGTGAACATTGTTAGAAATTGGAAATTTTTTATATCTTTTTTTGGACACTTCATTCAAATGTTTATTAGTTATGTTCTAAGTTCTAATTTAATTTAACTATAATATAAAATTGAATTATCTGCTTTCAAACATGTTTGATAGTCATATTTTGACGCTATCATGTTTGATATACTGATATTATAATTATTTCAATTACATTTAAACGATTTTCTTTATTAATTGAAATTGAATATGAAAAAAAATTTGATATATGTACCTACATATAAACCACAAGAAAATTATGTCAACATTATCAGAAAGCATAGCAAAAAAAAAAAAACAACGAAAAATTTGATATAATCTCAATAAACGCTTTCTAACTTTTATTATAATCTTTTAATATAAAAAAATATATAAATAATTTTCATTTAAACAAATATTAAATTTACTACTAGTACAAATAGTAACGTTATAAAAACCTTAACCTCTATAAGACTACTTAAAAACAAACTAATATAACAAAGCAAAGAAACATATGTTCTACATTAATCTAATCAAATGTTTTATTTTTATAAAATAATTTTGTGGTTTTAGATTAATTTTTTTTTTTGCAAACCGCATATAAGTATATAAAATAAATTTTATGATATTTAAACAACAAAATATTTCCATTCTAACCAATAATGTTTAATTAAACATGGAAAATACTACATAAAACAACAAGAAAAAAAAACATTGATGTACCAGAGATGGAAAAATTATATTTTTAGTTATTGGTCACGATCCATTTTTTTTTTCCTATTTGGATTATTATAAACAAAAAATTTTTTAATGGAAAATTGGATCATGCCGCATTATGCTATACACAATGACACGATATAATTTTTTTTTTAGTATTTGAATTGGAAAATTTCTGATCTAATGAAAAAAAAAACTACTATAAAACTATAAAATTTTATTAACATTTTAATCGATATTAGTTAATCTATAACAAAATTGCTGAAAACTGACATAAATTCGTGGTAGTTTAGGTCAATTATATCTAAATGATTGGTAAAACTTAATGACTTTAGCATGATATAACAAATCTATAATATTTTTTTTAGTTATAGTTTAGTCGGAGATTCGAAATTAGGTTACTTGCGATATTGTAATAAAAATAATAATGTTTTCTGATAAATTTAAATGTTGAAAGAAATTATCTTAAATTTTTAATCATTTAAGTTCATTAATGATTGTATTATTTTGTTTGTTTGCAAATTACTATTAAGGATCAAATTGAATTTACTTGAAATAAATTAGAAGGCAAATTATACTGATATGTTTATATTCTACATAAACGAATATTGGGTAAGACTTTTGGAGAAAGAAAAATTCTTAAAATATTTTAATGCATCTAAAAATTTCCAATTAGATTGATACTAAAAAAAATTAATGATTGATTACTAATTAATGCATTACTCATAGTTCTATATATTTTATATATTTCTCTTAATTAGAAACATTTTAAATCTATCACGGTTTCATTATTTTTTTTTTTACTGTTTTTAACACCTTTAGAAAAATGAACATTTAATTTATGATTAAAAAATTTTTCCCATAAAAATATTTTAGAAAATACATTAAAAACATCGATCTAAATATTAAATATAATTCTTTTCACATATTAAACTAATTTTTATAAATTTTTTATGATTATCTGGTGTATTTTTTTTTCACGATTGATTTTCTTCACGATTATAAACATACTTTTCATTCCATAAAGCATAAATTCATTTAATCTCACAAGACTATCTAATATTGAAATATGCCACCATTACCAACCAGAAATATAATAATTCTTTATTATTAAAAAAAATATATAGTACATTTATATTAATAATTCAATTTACTCTGAAAATAGTTAATAATTTTTTTTAAAATAGTAAAAGTAGTCTACATATTCAAGTCACGCATCAGACATCATTGAAACTATGGACTACTACTCCTATATTTTTGTTTGGTGCTATTTAGAATTGCCCATCATCACCACATCGTTTTAATATAGAAAATATTTTAAAAAAATACACGATAAAAATTATATTTATTTTTTTCTATATTAAATTTTTTGACTCCTGGGGGAGCAATTTTTATAAATGTAATGTAACGCACTTTTTATATGGGAAGTTTGAATGTTATGTGCAAAACCGCAAGAGACGAATATAAATTAGCATTCTTCAGGTTTTTCGAAGCGTTTTATAAAATATTTTTTTTAATAATTTTTCAAAACGATTTGTACTAAAAGATTTGCAGAAAAAATAATGTTGTGGGTCTATATTCCACTCGGTTTAATTTTATTAGTGGTCAGTTTGAAGTAATTTTTTAAAAATTCGTTAATAGTATAGTTTTATTCAAAATGGAATATTTGGTTCAAAATTTCAAAAAACAAATTCAAATTCGAACAGACTCTTCGACTAGTTCATGGAATTAATGCAGAAATGAAATATTAGATTTTTCCAGATCAGTTTTGTAAGTAGTTTTTGAACAATTACTCATAATTTGAATACATTTTTTCCTATTTATCATGCTAATGCTAATATTGCATAGAATCGATAATAAATTACGTGACTCTCCTCTCAGGAGTGTTGTTATTTATTTGTGATGCAAAAATTTGAATGAATAATGGCAATACTTAATTAATCTTTTGCAGTTTAATTGACAATACTTTAAAATTGAACAATTTCTATTTAATGATGTGCAAACAATTTAATTTTTCTGATGATAAATTAGATCTTTAAATTCCTGTCATCTCCTTTTTCGTACAACAATATTCTATAAAATGAGATTAAACTAATTTTGTTAACAAGCCCTTCTTTAAAATTCTTTTAAACTGCTGTTCTATTCAACAATTTTGTTTTACCTTTTCAGTTATAGAAAGAATGCACCAGATAAAAAACATAAATTTCCATAACTACATATAACAATAAATAAACAGTGATAGTTAATACATAAAATATAAATTTTTATGACCGTTTTGAGATTAATCTTATATACAATAATATTATTAAGTAACAGACAAAAAATAATAATACTATTTCATATTTATTTATGTTGCAATTTTGGCTTTAATCCAGAAAATATTTCAACTGCAACATAAGCTTTTTGTTTGTGTAGATATATATGAGAGATGAAAACATTGTTATTGAGAAATCATCATCAAAATAGATTGTATGAGGTTAACAGAACCAGGAAGACCCTCTGATGACCATATATAAATTTATATAAAATATGTGTTTTGACTAACCAAAAGGGAACTGTGTATATATAATAATATTTTAATGATTATTATAGTCACAATCACAATACGATATTTTGTATTATTGCATAAAATTTCTGATCGAAGATTAAAATACAAAAATGAATGAACACATTGACTTTTAAAATTATACCAAAGAATGTTGTCGTTTTGTGTTTATGCGTAAAATTTAATGTTTTATTCATGGGAAAATAATATTTGTTTTTTTTTTTTTTAGATTTTCCAGATTTTCTATTGGAAAATCACTTTCCTAGATTTTTCGATGAAAATATTTTTTTTTTACAGTATTAAAGAAATTATTGAAATAATTATGTATAGCTATGTTGGGACAATAAATAAAGAAATAATTAAAAATATTTTGTGGTGGACAGTCAGTTTTTAAATTTAAGTGTCCATAATTCGACAATTCATTATTGATATGGTAAAAAATATTAAAATTTCCAGAATTTAATATATTTTCTTTACAAGCTTTTTAACCTTTTCAAGAAATGTAGAAAGTTTTTGTTACTAATTTCATTGAAATTTAGGTCTTCATCTAAGTTTTCAATTAACTTATATGCTTCTGAGACAAGTAAAGCTAGGTCGAATACCATAAGCCACACGTCACGTTTATACAATTAATTTCAATTAGATTTAATAAACTTATTTCTTAAATTATTTTATGATAGTAAATCCAATTTTTAAATTAACTTTTCAAATATTCATTTGTCTATATAATTCTTCTCATAACCCTAATTATATTATATCTGTTTAGATATTTTAATAAAACTATAAAATGATAAATAAAAATAAAATTAATTATATATAAAAATGAATTTTTCACATGAACATGTAAAAGTTTTGTATAACTAGAGAAAACCTATGGTGACAATAATCTATTATATTTTCATTGTAGATTTTCTTTAATTATTTAACAACTTGCATTATAATAAATATTTTTTTTTATCTTATCAAAACATAAAAATCTTATACATAGTTTAATTACCTTTATATGTTATTACAGTAAAATTTTATATATATTCTCTGAACATAATTTTTTGTCAAATAATTTATAATTTCTGTACGAAAACTGAAAAAAAAAATAGTTTTTCATTAAATTAATTTTTGCACAAATCTCAAAAACTCCGTTAAAAATTATTCCCATAATTTTTCTACATATTTTTTGTCGGAAAATATGTTAAAAAAAAAAATGCACAAAACAATCAAAAAAAAAAAAGATACAAGCATAATTTTTTAATGTTGTTGCATTTTTCTCAATGCAGAAAAAAAATTAAATTAAATTAAACATAATTTAAAATGTTTTAAATATTTTCATGATAATATGAGTATAGAAACATAGAACATAGATAGAACATATAAAGAGAAAAAAACTCCTTCATTTTTTATTCAAATCAGAAAGACAAATTAATTTTTAAAAATAGTTTTGTGACGGCTTTTCTAATTTATTAAGTCACGAGAATAAAAATTTTTTTTTATTATTTTGTTTTATGTTTTATAAAAGAATGAAAATTCTAATTAGGTAAAAAAATAGTAAATATTGCATAAAAAAATTTTTTTACTTGTAAATAAATTTTATATGTTTAACAACAAAATTGAATGGAATTTTTATTTTATGGTGTAAATTTGAGAAAGAATAGTGAACAGAAAAAAAAAAGATAGCAAATAAAGACAATATTTATAAATAAATAAGAAATTTTATGCTATTCGGTTTAATTTGATTGAGATATCTTTTTTATGCTTCTATGATTATTTCTAGTCATTGTGTATATTTATGTTAAATATTATCGACAATATTGTCTTCTTTATACGGTATATATATATATTTTTTTTATTTTGCAATGTTTTATTATACATTTTTGTGAATTTCGATTGATAGATCATCCAGTGCCGGAGTAAAAATTTATGCTGGAGCACAGGGTATAAAATTTGATTAAAGGAAATAAAGATATAATTGAGAAGACTGTTCTATTCAGCCTAAAAATATATTTTCTTAAATCACTATTTCAACACCATGTTCAATAAATACAATATAAAAATAGAATTTATCATGATTTTGAATTTAAATATTATTATTTTTTTGAAAATTTATCATGTAAATTTTTTTTCCAATTTTGTTATTTTCCTTAGAAATTTTCAGTTATATTTTTTTGTTTGTCGTATCTCTGAATTATTATTTCATAATATTTATATGTATAAATTTCAATATTTCTTTTATATCTCATCTTTTCTATCCATTATTTCCTATATAGCACAGTAAAAATAATTATGATGATGATGATGATGATTTTTCTTTCTGGTTCTTTAAATTATCTTAAACTTTTATAAAAACTAAAAGAAACTCTATTCTCTCTTTAACATTAAAAAAAAGCTACTTAAAAAATTACTTCTGTCTTTGAAGAATCATTTTCTCAATAGTTGGTTTTTTTTTTTATTTTTTTGCTTTTTGTTGGAAAATTAAAATTTTCTATTTTGATGTTTTTCAAAATGCGAAAATGAAATTGTTACATGCCAAAAACCATTGATGTTTATACAACTAACACCAAGGTCAACAGGTTAATTGCAAATGACCTGCATCAACAATATTGAAATTTTTTTTTGTTATTGTAAAACTACATAATCCAACATTTATAATAGTGCTTATTTTTTTTGGGGGGAAGTATTTTTAAAACAAAAATATTTTCATGTAAATGGTATAAAAATTATACCGCAAAAGAACAAAAATTTAGCATTTTTATATTTTCTTTTTAGTATAAAGTAAATAAACAAAAATTGCTTCTATTTTTTTTTATATACATAAGTTTATATGATCTTATGTTGTGCTTGTGATGTAAATAATAACTATAAAAAATTTAGATTGTTAAAGTTTTTTTTTCTGTTTTTAAATTGATGAGGGACAAGACAGTGGCTGATGATTTGAATAAATTATATATTATAATAATATAATTGATGATGTATATATATAGAAATTATTATTAAAAATATGATATGGGTTTGATGGCAAACAATCATAATTAATTTAGCCTAAATAAAAAATAATAGTAGTTATTATAGTAAAATGATTTTTAAGAAAATTTAAATAATAACCATAAAAATGTTGATAGCAATTTATAAATAAATTTATCATTTTATAAATATTTGATATTTTTTTATTTATATAATAAAAAGTGAAAATAATTAATTTATGGAAGAGTTAAATGAAATTTGATTGATAGCTAAATGTTAATATGGGAGAATTAAAAAGAAACTATTATTTTTATTTTTATAAATAAAATAAAACAGAACTAATGAAACTCAATATTTCACAAAATAAGTAGGTAAATATCTTGTATCCATTATGTATGTATATTAAATCGAAGAATTTCAAGTTATTAGCATAACTATTTTCAACACTTTAAGGAAATGAAATCTTCGATATGTAAAATTAATAATTTTAAAGAAAATTTAAACAAACGAAATAAGTAAAACAGACAAGAACTAAGAGAATTAAAAGTTTTTATGAAAAAGGTAGAAATTTTAATATATATAATAATTTACCACCTGATAAAACGTTACATTAAGAAATTATGTTATACATAACTGAAAACAAAATAATAGCAAAAAGAAAATTAATCAAAAAAAAACAAAAGGAACTGAACTACAGTTATAAAGAATTATCTAAGTTAATCTTAATCTAGTATCTATTATTTTCTTTAAATTTAATCAATAATTTTTAAAAACAAGTTTGTTGCTTAACTCTTTTGATTTGTTAACATATAATATTTCAAATTATAGAATTTAATTTTATCATCTGTTTGAATTGTTAGATTTTGAATATATGAAATCAAAAGAGTTAAGCTACAAACTTTTTTTTTTTTTTTTTAATTTAATATTTGATACAATTTACATAAAAAATTAAGAGTATTTGATATATTAAATTTTTGGTTATCAACCCAAATTAATTAAGCTATAAATTTGTATTAAATATTTTCTTATATATTTTCTAGAAATATTAATTTACATTATAGAAGAATAATTCTTGTTTAAAAAGAAACATTTCTTTTCTATTAGCATAAATTATTGGGTTACTAATCAAATTCTAAATATTAATAAAAACATCTTTTATTATTTATAGTTTTATGTTACATTCTCATTAAATTAAATGATATAAAAATTCTACATAAAAAATACCACAAAGTTTTATAATTTACGTGTTCATTTTTATTTTCATTAGAATTTTTATTTTAGCTATTTCTCATGCCAATTTATTAGTTTTATGAAAACAAAAAAATGATGTCTTCCACTATAACAATAATTTTTATGATTGGTTTTGAAAATACAATGAAAATCTTCTCGAATAAATATCAAACAACAAAAATATCCGATAAATATAAAAATTTTCTATGTCTGTAAATATATATATTTTGATTACCTAATTAGAAAATTATTATAATTTGTCTTTACCGCAAAAACCACAAGTAAATACGTGAAAATATTTTTGAATAATATAAAATAAAAAATATTTTAAAGAATATTCTAACAACATCAAAAAAAAACATATGTAAAAATTAAACAAATTTAATATAAATGTCATGCTGATCCCGGTAATTACAAAAATATTAAGCTTAATAATTAATAAAAATTTAATTAAAACATAGAAATTAAGTAATGCAAAATAAAACGAATAACAATTATATGTAAAATATTTTTAAGCTCTAGGCTTAAAGGTGTTATGTAAAGTGTAGTAGAAAAATTATTTGATCATAAATTATTTCATAGTCTTTAAAGGCCAAGGATCATTTCAAAAAGTAAAAAAATTATTTAATATATAAATAATTCCCTGCAGTAAAAAAAAATAATAATACTGGTTTTACATTTTCTCTATTTATTACATTATACGATATAGACACTTCTATATGGTTATACAATATTTTTTTGCGGTTTTTATGACGCAAGAAAATTCAGTCAAGTTACACTAGTTTTTTAGATTTATTTTAAAAAAAAAAAAATTAAATTTTTATTGATAAGACTTTGTTTTTAATATGGAGACCACAAAATAGGTTAAAGAATTAATTTTAATATACCCATAAAAATGAATATTACAGGTGTTCCCCATTAAGTAAATCTGAACGTAAACTCGTAACCTTCAAAAATATTTGATAATATGATAAATGTATGATTTTATATTATAAAAGTCAAGGAATTTACTATCTTAAAATGAAATTAAACATTTTGTAATCTACAATTTATAATAATTTTCCATAAATGTTGTTGTTGTTGTTGTTGTTGAATTACCTTAGTAATCTAAAATAAAATATATTAGCAGAAAAATTGCTTACAATAATTTAAAAATTATTCACCTACTTTTGAAAAAAAAAAGAAAGAAATACATAACTTGAACTTAAAATTTTAGAATTTAAATCAATTTAATTTTTAATTTCTTAATTTGATAATTTATTTAACAGTTTTAACAGTTGTGTATGATTTTCGTTTTAATATTATTTAAATTTTTTATCTATTTTAGAAATTCGTACATTAACTGGTGAACCAAATTATAAATCAGTTAATTTAACATGGGAAATTGAGAATACATCACAATTAAATAAAAATGATACGACAATTGAAAATGATATTGAATTTCCAAAAAAATTTCAAATATATTATTGTGAAATACAATCATTTGGACCACATCGTTGTAAATCAAAAACTGTGGAAGATAATACAATTGGAGAAGATAGTAGTGTTGAAGAGTAATTAAAAGATTTATTTTATTTCTTATTTAAATTTTTTGTATATAAAAAATATAATTTAATTATTTACTGTATATTTTCTTTTATTTTTTTCATTCTTTTCAAAGTTTAATAAAACATTATTCAACGGTTATTGATAATTTAAGAATGGCAACAAAATATAGTTTTCATGTTAAACCACAACTAAAGCGGAAATTACAATATAAAAATCAACGTGGAATGGCTAAAATACGTGATAATGAAATTCAATCAGAATCAATGTTTAATGGTGAAAAAATAATTATACCAACAAAAGGATGTAAGTTTAATAATTTTTTTTTTGGTAATTTAAAATTACTAATTATTTTACTTTTGAAAAAAATAAATAAATTAAATTAATAGTTTCTGCTGTTGCAACAAAATGTTTACCACATGCATCAGAAATTGAAGTTGAAACTGGTCCATATTTTGGTGGGAAAATTGTTGTTGATGGTGGTAATTGTGGTATTAAAGGAAATCCAAAAGAAACAACTGATAAATATATTATGATTATTGATCATGAAAAATGTGGTAGTTTAGTTAAACCGGAAACAAATACTGTAGAAACATTTATAACAGTTCAAGAAAATTTAGGTATATTTACACATAGTACAAGAAGGTAAAATGAATAATAAAAAAAAAATTGTAAAACTTTTATCTAATATAGAAATTGATGTATTTTAATTTGCAGATTTGTTGTTGTTTGTTCATTTCAATCTGGTATGCAAACAGTTCGTGCTAGTTTTACTGTACCTGGTAAAGGTGGTGCTGTAGCATCTGTTGAAGAAAATGATCCATTTGAACCAGATCGTAATGGTCGTAGTCGTCAATTTCGATTTGTTGATCGTAGTAGTTTAATATTAAAAGAAAATTTAAATGATGAATCTAATATAGGAGATATGATAAAAGAAGATAAATATGATGTTGAAAATTCTGTAGCAACAATTGAAGATATAATACCGGGAATAAATGAAAATGAAATTAAAAATCATATAAATGATAGTTTACCACAAACTGTAATAGAAACAGGAAAAATTGTAACTGAACAACAAGATAATAAACATAGCAAAAGGCATGCTAAATATTCTCGATTAGTTGGTGAAAAATTTGTAACAAATGAAGGATCTCAAAATCAAGGTAAAATTGTAAAATAGATTTATGATATTTAAATTAATAATTTATATTTTATAGATAAATCCGGTTATTATTCAAATAATTATACAACTGGTGTAGTGATAGCTGTTTCACTGTCTGTGATAATGATTGGTGTATTTATTTATGTTATTAAAAGAGAATATAGACGACAAACTACAACATCAATTGCACCAACAAGACGACTTAGAAAAGTTGAAGGACTTGAAAAACGACATATTGTTGTAATTCAGAACCACTGAAGAATTCCAAAATCACTTTATAACAAATAATTGAAATTAATATTCTTCTGCATTTAATATAATTATGTTTTTTTGTCTTGTCGAAATAAGGTGCTTCTTAAAAAAAAATTAAATTATATATTTGAAATACTTTCGATTCAAGATAACTTAACATAATTGAAAAATCTTTTGTAACATTCCTTAAAAATTGAAAAGCTACAAATTCTTTTGGTAAATAAAATTGATTTCCTCTTTACTTTCCTTACCTTCTTTCAGTAATTTTAATAATAATAATTATAATCAATAATTTTAATTTATTTTTAAGATTTAATATAGAATTTAATTAATAAAAAACTTTAATTAATAAAAAAAACTTTAAACAATAAATTAAATTAAATTTATTTTCTTGAATTTAATTCAATTCCAAAATATGTTTAGTTTTCTTTTTTGAAGTATCATTTAAATTATCATTAATACCAAATATTTTTATTTCTTTTTCCATTTTTTGTTCAGGTAATAAAAATTTCTTACATTTTTCATTCAATGATGTAAGACCATTTATAGCATGAATTCTCATTACTTGATCTTGATCATTTTCTATTATAAATTTAAGTAGTCGATATATTGGTAAAAGATATTCTTGAAAATCAACAAGATTATCCATACCACAAAGTATTTGGCTAATAACTAAAATAGCGGCACGTTTTGCTGGTAAATATTTCTCAGTTTCTAAAATAGACGTGATAAGCTGAAGAAGCTAGAATGATAGATATAAAAATAAGAATGAAATTACTTAAATTTTACAAATATTTTATTACCTCTTGAAAAAAATTATGAATTTGATATGTCAACAAACGACAAATTGTTGCCAAATTGGAAAGACTGGAGCATCTAAATTCATCTGTATGATGCCTGCATCCATTTAAAAAGCAATTTATCAGGATACTTTTATATTTGTACGACATTGGACCTAAAACAAATAAAAACAAATTATATTATTAGGCAAAACTAAAAATCCACTCAATCACCTAAATCTTCAGTAACTTTCAAAATTGTTTCACCAATTTTTAATCTAAAATCAATTTTTTCATTATCATTCAAGTATTCATCTGATAATATTTCTAAAACCTCTGATTCTATTATATTTATTAAAGCAACAAATAATTTAATACAATTCAAAAATGTATATGATTCTTCATCCCTTAAAGCGTTCAGTGCCAAAGCTAAAATAGCATGACAATTAACCAGTGTTTCTTTATCTTTTATTTTAATTAATTTAATCATTAAACAAATTCCATAAACTCTTAAATGTGATTGTGATTCTTCAATTAAACTTCTAGCAAAATTATATTGACTTTTTTCAAAAATCTCATTTCTTTTAGTTCCACCATTTTCAATTAAATATATTAAACTTTCTATTTGATTTGTTAAAGGTAAATACGTACTATTCTTTAGAATGCCTTTTAATAACTCTGTAAAAATTCTAAATTTATCCATATCATTTGACGATTCTACAATTTCTTGAAGTATTGTAAGAATTATAGATATATCTTCATCTAAATTATGAATATGATTATTATTTAAACGTTTATCGATTGAATTTTTAATAAAATCTAATATTTCTTTTGGATTTTCTTGAAATTGTGAATGAAATTGTTTAAAACTAATTAAATCTGTTAAACTAGTTATAATAGAAAATCGTAATTTAAATTTATTTTTTAAAAATTCATTCAATTCTTCTTCATTTTGTAAAAGTTCAATACTATCTTCATTGGGAGAAGTATAATTTTGTTCATCAAGAAGATTTAAAATACAAATAAATGCATTATAAATTAAAATATTATTATTTGATGTTTTGAGGATTTCTGTTAAAGCAAAAGAAATTTCAAAATCTTCAACAATTTCTATTGGACAAATTTGAATGCTAATTGTATCGAATTTTTCTTTTGGTATTACAGAAATTCTGGGATGTATTTTCTGTAATTTTTTAACTTGTATTAAGTTACTAAATAATTCCTGCATTTCAATTTTCTTTCGATTTGCCAGGCACTGTACTATGATTATTTTAAGTTCTTCCTTCAGTTTTGAGTTTATGGGAAATTTACTGTATAATTGTATTAATATTGGCAGATAATTAACTAGTATTTCACTTGGTAAGCACTGCATAGCTGATCCACAAAATAAATAACTTAAAATGTTAACAAATGATTTAATTTCCTCATCATCCATTACAATTGATCCTGTAATAATATCTTCTGGTTGTATTAAATTCTTAAATATATAATCAATGTTTTTAATTATTCTGATCTTCAAATCATTTTTCAGTAAATATAACTTTCTGAGAGTTAAAACACCAGCTGGTATTAAATTTGTTACATTTTCTTTTTCAATACAATTTTTAATGAAAACAAAGATTTGCTTAATTAAATTCTCGTAAAATTCATTTGAATGTCCTTTGTGTGCAACAATATTTGAAATTACTTCATATAATTTCCAATTTGGAATATCTGATTGATTCTGTTGTGATGGTAGCATAGCATCTAATAAAATATCAAATCCTCGATTATCTTGAAGTTTAGCTAATAAATTTTCATGTAAAATTTTCTGTACATTTAAAGGAATTTGTCGTATACTTTTTAATATTAATAAATTACGAAAATATTTGGTTTTACATGTATAATTCCAGAAAAAATCAAGTAAATCTTTAGATTTTTGTTTATGACTTTCATCTACAATTTCTGCAGCCAATAAACAAATAGCTGCAGTAGTTCCATCTAATTTAACTGGATCAATTGAATTACCAGATGCTATAATATTAATTTCAAAGATGTTTTTAATAAAATTTACACCAATTTCTAGTCGACTATAATCACAGTTTCTGGATATGTTGGTTGTTTTGAAAAGTTCATGTTTTTGAAATTCAGGTAAAATATTATATTGAATTCCATATTTGGAGGCTTCAATTATTGCTTTAATTAAATCATCTAAATTTCTAACGCTTATCAGATCTTCACGTGTACTACTATTCAAATTAATTTGTGATTTTATTGTTAAGATAATATGAGCAAGTAAACAGAAATATATCCATTCATTATCATCCTCATTAGTTTTTGGTAAAGGAAAATTTAAATTTGCACACAAATTATTTATATCCAAATTAAGATATTTTTGTATCAAATTTATATTTGATTTGATTGAACCAGTAACTGCAAAATAGATTCTAAAGTTTTTGGTTTAATGAAAATTTGAAAAATCTACCATTTTGTTGATAATTTAAATTTTCTAAAATAGAAAAATATTTGTTTACATTTTCCATTTTCAACAAGTAGTAAATTCAATTGACCTTTATTTTTTATTTTGACAAATATGGAATTGACAACGTTTAATTTTGCGCCGTTCCAAATTTTTAGTTCGAGTACCAGCCACTTGCCGATTATTTCTTTTGTCGCTACATCGTCGCCTTTCCAATAAATAAAACCATGCAAAAGTCATTTTTTGACGTTTCAAGGCATCTTTTTTCTTCAAAAGCGGTTTTTACCATCAAAACCCCATAAAAAAGATTGAGAAATAAAAGTTATCGCAATTGCTAGTACATTTTCATTTTATTAAATTTGTTAAAACTAGTCAAAATGCTTATAAAAGTTAAAGTAAGTTAATCCACAAAAGATAATTGTGATATTGCATTTTTTTTCCAATTTGTCATTGACCTGTGATTCTGAATCACAAAGAAAAATTAAATTACACCTATATTTTCCTTGTCTCTAGACCTTGACTGGAAAGGAAATTGAAATCGATATTGAACCAACAGATAAAGTGGACAGAATTAAGGAACGTGTTGAAGAAAAGGAAGGTATACCACCACAACAACAAAGATTGATTTTTTCCGGAAAACAAATGTAAGTTCCAAATTTTTGATAATCAGGTGGTTTTAAGTTTTATTTTTGTATCAAATATTTTCTCCAAAATTTAAGGAATGATGATAAAACTGCAGCTGATTATAAGGTTCAAGGTGGATCTGTGCTTCATTTAGTTTTGGCTTTACGTGGTGGTCAATAATTTTTTTTTTTAATTGGTCATATTTTTATTTAATTTTTTTTTTGTTTACCCTAAAAATAATTCGAAGAAAAGAAGACATCTAATAATAATGTAAAGGAATATAAATTTAAATAAATAACATTCTTTTATAAATTATTAAAAAAAAATTGCAATTTTTATTTGCTTATATACTTTATAAGATTTTAAAAATGATGTATAGATCGAATATATAAATGAGAATTAAAACCAAAGGATTACTTTTTTAATTTTTAAAAAAATTTATTATGTCTTTAAAATTAAATTTTAAGAAAAATTTACATACATCTAAAAATTACAGAGTTTACTGCATCTTTACGATTTCCATATTCACCACCTCTAGCAAAACTAACACTTGGTTTATTTTGAAAACCGTCTCGTGGTGCTTTAAGCTGTAAAGACACAAAAATCATTAAAATAATAACGAAAATTTATTTACTATTATGATACTTACATTAAATGGACATATAAATTTATTAACTAGATCAAAATTTTCACCAGCTGTAAAAATTTCATGGATAATATCTTCTAAACAAATAATACCATGTTCACCTAATTTTTCTTCAATCATTGTATTTGATTGAATTGCTGTCTTTTTACCATTAACCATTGCAAATCCTTTCTTAAATATTAATTCACGTATTGTTGTTATTGTTGGATAACCAAATATTACATATGGTTCAACAACTTTTAATAAAATTTGATTTTCTTGTGAATTTTTTAAAAATACAACATAGTGTCTTTGAGATAATCTTAACGACTGCAAAATGTTTTTCACTGTTTCATCATGGATTTTTTTACTAAAAATTTAAAATTGAAAAAAATAAAGAATTTCGGAAAAAATACTTGTTTTTTGTTATAATTTTACCCAGAATGTCTCATAACTACAAGTAATTTTTCATTTGATTTTTCAGTTTTTAATATATTTGTACGTAATATTATTTGTTTGGTTCTTTTTGCAGTTCGTTCAGCTTTAATATAGGACATTATAAATGATTCGGCACGTTTAAAATTTCTTGGTTTTTTAGCAAAACGCTTAATACGTTGTTGACGTCTTTGCTCAATAACAGATTTTGATTGTAAAATACGTTTACGTCTATGAGCAAGAATATTTACTTGTTTAGCTGGTAGTTTGTTTGGAACTGCATATCTACAAATAAATAATATTTAATTAAATATTTTCGTTATTAATTTAATATTTTTCACTTACTGGTCAGACATTTTTTTAATATAAATTTATTATAAATTTTCTATCAGACAGAAAAACAGTTTACAAACACGTGCAAAAAAGAAAAAAAGATTGAATGTCGCCTTGACATTTTGCAAATGAAAATTGAGCAGTAGCGCAGCGCCATTAGCGGTGAATTACTGCAGGAAAGATTTAGTATTTAGAACGATTAGAGTAGATTTTGTGATCGTATAATTTCGAAAATATCTCTACTCTAATTTGGGAAAAAGTAAGTAGATCACGGTAATAATGTTGAACGAATATGAGCAAAATTAATAATTAATAATATATATTAAATTAAATAAAAAATAATGTGTAATCATGAACAGCTATTTAGCTATTCGTTTCGTATTATTCCCTAAATCCAAAATTTCTCGCATTATTAATAGTCTCACTACAGTTATAAAAGCACGTCACCTCCTAATGTAAATCCTCCAAAAATTTTGACAGCTCATTGAAGTAAAACAAAAACTTCATTTTTCAATTACAAAAAAAATATCTTGCAAGACGAGCTACACGAGCAAGTTTTGATTTTTTTTTTTCATTTTGCGTGTGTAGAAAATCCAAAAAGAAATGTTATATTTTTTTCTTCTAAAAGTGTTAAAAAAGTGATTATAATTTCACCAATAACAAATTTCAATGTAATTTTCATTCTTTATGAAAAAATAAACATTTAAAAATAATTTCAATGGATTTTTTATCCAATATCGTGTATGAATAAAAAAAATCTCAACTAGGGCTGCGACGCAGTTAAAAAAAATATTGGCATAAAAAAAAATTTCTTTTTCTTATTTCACACAATTCTTGCAGCTGATTATTTTTTTTTTGTAACAAATTTTGCATTAAAATTGCAAAAAAAAAATAGTGGAAATAATTGGAAAAAAAATCAAGTGAATTTAAGAAAATAAATAGTAATAAATTTCTTAAATACTAAAATCAATTTTAGTAGTTGTGAAATACATTTTGTAGAAAGTTGATTTTTCTTTTATATTTCCAACATAAGAAAGAAAAAAATCTGTCAAAAGTTTTTTGACTTTTTACA
Organism: Empis stercorea; assembly: GCA_949752835.1. Classification (NCBI taxonomy): domain Eukaryota; kingdom Metazoa; phylum Arthropoda; class Insecta; order Diptera; family Empididae; genus Empis; species Empis stercorea. The sequence goes on from OX457089.1 coordinate 51,938,707, forward strand.
TATTTTTTTTTGTTATATTTGCTCTATTTTCACAATTATTTTCGAATTTCTTCAAATTTTCTTCCTGTTGACTAAAAAAGTAATATAAAAACACCAGACCATCAATTAAAATATTGAAAATTTTCTATATAAACATAATTTTTATTGTGGGGTCGTAACAAAAAAGTTACCCTTATTAGAACAAAATATACTAGCCCCACACAATTTTGAAATAAAATAACCTTGAAATTTATACATTATACATATAAACGAAATATATATAAATAAAGTCCTTGTAATACAAAAAGGATAACAAAAAAAAGGAATAAAGTATACAAAAAAATCTATAAAAGAGTTTTTCAAAAAATAAGGAGAATTAAAAATATTTTTGTGTCGGATTTGTGTAGTCAAATAAACAGACTAAACCACTAAACTTTTAAGTAAAAAGGGACTTTAAAATATATATTATACGAAAGAGCATAAAAAAGAAATTAGTATTAACCTTTTAAAGTATTTTTACAATTATTATACAGTGTGTCATCATTTCAACATAATAACAACTATATATTAATCATTACATAAAATAAGTCATCGTTTTTCTATCGACGTTTTATTGCTGAAAAAAACGATTATATTTGTTCAACTCTTTTTTATTTTATTTTTTTGGAAAAAGGAAAACAGTTTAAAAATATGAAGAAACTTTTTTCAAAATTAGAAAAAAATGAGAAATTAGATGGCGGTGGTAGTAGTGGAATTATTACAAAAGAAACAAATAGCTATGTTGGAAAAGTATTTATTGTTGGACGAGTATCAGTTACAGTAGAAGATGTCTTGGCCGAAGGTGAGTTTAACAAATAAATTACATAACTTTGTTTTTTAGGTGTCTATTTTGATGGTCTTTTTTTTAACTTGCACAAAAAGAGTATAAATTTAAAAAGCTCAACAAGTTGTATAGTGTTGCTAGGATATTGATGTAAAAAAATAAATAAAAATACAAAATTCTTTTCTTATCAAAATAAAAAAACTGACATAAGATTTTAAAAATTTATCAATCAAATTGATTGTAAATTTAATCATTTTCATTTATTATCAAACTTGGCAACGAATATTTTAATCGTCCAAAAGGGTTTTTAAATTAACAGTGTTATTATGTGTATACTATTATGGTCGTGTCGTGATAATGTGTGGATAGACATTGACATAATAAGATATAGATAAAGAAATTAATTGAAATATTATTATACAATAAAAAACAATTAAAAAGTCAAATTCACAATAATTTTATGTTAAAGTAAATAAACATAATTTATGTATATGATTTTTATTTAATTTAACACAACGAAAATTTATAAAAATTTATTGCGAAAAGATAAGACAAAATATGTTTTTATAGTTGAAATTTATCTTTTAATATTTATATACTTACTTACGTAGAATATTTTATTTTAAATGTCATATACTTATATTTAAGTATAAAATTATAAATATATTTAACTTATGAGTTATGAAATGTAATATTTAAGTATAGTACAGGATGAATACATATTTTTTAGTAAATAAAACAAATTGGAATTTGCTATTTAGGATAAGATTTATAGAATCTTTTAGGCTATATGCTTGAAATATGTAGAATATATGTACACATATATTAAAAGTAATTAAAATTTAATGAGTCCAATTTCCTTTGTAAAAGATTTATTAACTTAAGTACATATATTATAAGTATTAAACAAATATATATATGTACCTCCTTATTTTATTTTAAATTATAATATTTATTCAAATATAAGTAGATTGAAGAGAAATCTTTGAAATAAAACACTAATTTCTTGATTTTATATATTTTTTTTAAAGTTGTATAGTTTAATACCCTTTTAAATTTTGACACGTAAATTTTTTTTTAATAAAGCTTTATTATACTTATTCAATCTCTTTCACGAAAACGAAATTAAAAAATCAACACAAAAATAAAATGAACATGACTCCTTTTACAATATATCTAGGTACATATAATATAATCTACAATTAAAAATAAACAAATGAAAAAAAAATATTAACAAATATTATTCTTAATATGTGAATCATTATTTTTTGAACAATTTAAATTTTTAAATGGTTTCTTTTACGTTTATTATTTAGACCGAACAAAATAGTTGATTTTAGTAAAGTTATAATAATTTTATATAAATTATTATATATACATATATATACATATATATTTTAAATAGAAATTTTTGACTGACTAAAATAGTTTCGAACAGAATAATGAAATAATTTGATCGCATAATAAACATTCAATCATATTTTTAGGTATACCCATATATGTATATAGGTACATATAATAATTTTCCTCCAAAATATTTGTCCTTTTGTTTAAAATATAAAATTTGTAAAGTAATGTAATTAAGTAAATAAAAGTAACATGTATAAAAAAATACATTTTAAAAGCACGTACACTATATTTTCCATGTAAACAAATTCAATATAGTAGCTGATAATTTTAATATAATAATACCTAATTATAATAATAATTTTTATGAACACTATTTATACAAATTTTTATGATTTACGAGTAGTATATTCATATATACTTACTAAGTATATATAAAAATTACGCAAAATGACTCATTTGATACCAGCAATTGAATTTATTAGTTATAACAAAGCAAAATTTTTTATAATTTATTCTTGAAAATTTGTAAAAATAAGTATAGAAATTCTATTTTTTGGCTAAGAACATAATGCCATCAGGTGATGTTCATTTTTAATATTCTACAAATTTTCTTCCTTGAAAATTATTATTTTAAAAAGAAAAATCGATATAACATTATAATGTACTTAAATATAATTATAGTTCAAAAATTTCTTACTAACAATAGAGTTGGGAAAAAATCTCTAGAATCCAATGAAGGAAAATTGTATGCATTTATATATATATAAATGTATACTTATATACTTAGTATAAAATTTTAAAATATAAAACAACGCCCTTGGCATGCAATTCTTTTTTTGAAAAGAATATTCATCCTAGAAAAGCATTAAAAATTGACGAATTTTTCTCATATTATAAATATATTTCCGTTTTTAGGAAACATGAATAAATACCTTTTAGTTAAAAAATTATATATTTTAGTTGAATTTAATTAATAATTTAAAGTATAATAAGTATATATAAAAAATTATTTAAGTAATAAAATTTTTAACAAAAATAATACTTAAAGTAAAATTTTACACTACATAGTAATAAAATTTAATTTAAATTTTCTGTTACAATTATTTTACATAATTTTTTTTCACTACTTTTTTTAAGTTAATTGATTATTACATATATATATATATATATATAGTTATAAATATTTATAGTTTAGATATTATAGAAATAAATTTTCCAGTTCACTTAGCATTTTCAAATCTATATCTTCAAAGTTATATTTAAATTTCACATTTAAATAACTATATATATATACTTAATATACTTATATATAATAGCAATTTTGCTCAAAGTAATTTAAATATTGTACAATATAAATAAAGTAAATGTTCTGAAGAATGTGTTGGAACATGTAACACGATAAACCGAATGTTGTGGATATATTTAAAACCATATTTTTTCGACCAAAAATTTTGACTTTTATAACAAACCTTCATTAGCTGTAGACAACTGGGAGCTAGTAAACACCTGAAACTATTAGATTTATTTCAGTCTTAATTCATATTCCTGTTAATTTTTATTATTTATAGTTATAATAAAGCTAAGTGTAAACTTGGAATAACCTTGTTTATATAATAATATTAATAAAATAATCACATACTTATATAATGTTATAATATTGTTAAGATTTATTATATTGCTCTTGAATTTATATGATACAATAAATAAATCATTATTATTATTACATATACCGGCTTTAGAATTTCTTAGATTGTGAATTTACTTTTTGTGACATAAAATGCCTTCTGGGTTGTAAACCAATGATAAATTTATAAAATATTTATACTTAACTAATAAAGATAGATTTTTGTGATTTACTTTTCAGTATATTTTCAATAATACATACTTAAGTATAGAAAAATAAATTTATATAAACTATAATAAAATATATATATCGTCATTGTAAATTCGCCGAAAATCAATTTATACTTGGAAATTTGCATGAATTTAAAAATCAAATTTATAAACTTAAATTTTTATATAAGTATTTTCTTTTATTGTTTTTTTTAACGACCTCTACTTTGAATATTAATTGAATCTCAATATTATAAATGTTTTATGTATAGTTATATGTGTACATATATAACATCACACTAGTTAACTATATTAAGTTGAAATTCTGTTCTAATCAATAAAAATTGAATATATTATTATTTATTAAGTGGATATTTTTTTAATTGATTTAAGAAGAAATTTAATTTTATGCTGTACTTAGTTATAATTAAATTGGTAAATGCTTTGGTTGGTACAATTATAATGTTTAACACAATTGACTTATTATGATATATCCGAACTAATTAGAGACACCTACGTTACATGATAATATTTGAATTTGACCAAGTGAATTTGACATTTCCATAGGATTCATAAACATATATCCGAAGTGGTATACTTAATCTTTATTGAATCCCGCTCACTGTATGTCACTCCCAGATTTTTGTTGTTGTCTAGACTAGAAAATATGAGGAACAACAGTAAGATAATGTCTACAGTAATTTTTAGAGGTTAAATTTGACTTCAATTGTGAAAATTAGAAGATAATGGACAATTATCTAACGTGGTTAGATAATTAAGGGGAGGAATTACATATAACTATGTTATAATGAAATATTTTTCAAGATAACTTAAGTAAGCGCCCCAAATTTTATTTGATTCAAACTTATTTTTTATTGCTCGAAAATAGATTTTGCACCCATAAGTAAATATTTCCTTTTTCCAAGTTTCAAGGGATTTTTAGCGTTTAAATTTACATAAAAATCATAATTTTTGCTAACATTATAAATTTGGTTCAATCTCAATGTTAATTAAAGCAATTATATTTTATTATAAAAAAAAATTAATTATATATTTTGATTTAATGGGTGGAAAATGGATAATTAGTAGTTTTTTATATTATAGCATGTTAATATAGATAATGATTTATAGATACTTTATTCATTGATTTATAAATTTTAAATACATATGTACATAGTTGATTTTTACAACGAAAAATTTATAATAAGAGCTTTACAAGAAATTTATGTGGATTACACTTTGTCAAATAGACAGACAAAATAATGTTTACTTTATAGCATATTTCTGAATAAAACCATAAATGAAACATAATCTCAAAATTCTTATGTCTCTTGATCTCATATAACTTATATATGTTAACATTGTGTAGAAATTATATTTAAATTAATTATAAATTAGATTTAATTATTTACTTCCACACATTTCCAGCAGCATAAAATATAAAATCTTAATTTCTATGCAAATTTATAAAACAATAAAAAAAAAATCGCTCAAAAAAAAAAAACTAGATTAAAGTGGCTAAGCATAAGAAAATAAAATTTCACTTGCTAAATAGCCAAGTTCATGTGAAGAAAAAGTTCATTGCATTTTTATATAAAGTACTTTAGCTAGAGTCCAATTTTATGTATAAGTCTTTTCTCTTCGGTTTTTTCATGTACTCGTATAATTTTTATTTAATTGTTTTTATGATTTTTGCTAAAATAAAATTATGTACATAGAAGTGTGTTGTCTCGTTGTCTGCCCCCCAATCCTCTCTTAGGTAGTTTTTTTTATTTAAAAAAAGTAATGACGACAGTTTCTCTGTTTAATGCTCTATGATGCTACATAAAAGTACTTTATATGTTGAAAATTTAAATATATGCAGAGAAATAAACACGGAAGTTAAATATTATTTTCTTTTACTATATTTTTGTTATTATATACTTATATATTTTGGTTTTTTGTACTAAGCATTTAGTTTTCTGTATAATTCTAGAGCTTACATTGAATATAATAAAAATAATATACTGTAAGTATTAGGCTAAAAACTAAATGCCGCATATATGCATGCATGGTGTGTAAAGGACTTTGTGATTTCTAGCGTTCTTCACATACAATATTATCCACAATGTTGCATTTGCATACTAAATAACAAATTGAGTCTATACATTGCATTTAGGATTTAGGATTACTTATATTAATAGAAGATTGTATTAACATTTAGTTAAGCCTTTTTCTCTTATACAATACTTGACTTTTTAAATGCAAAATTATGAATATATATAAGTAGTAACTGAGAAATGATTTTAAAAAGAATTTTTATTTATGAAACATACAATTGAATGTAATGAGAGTGTACAATACATACTTGCCAATACAGTCTGATTCATTTGAAAATGCGAATAAATCTTGAATGGCTTTTTTTCACTGTCAATAAAAACCTTTAAATTTGTTGGAAACATATAATTCTGTCGTCTTCTTAGGCGTAGAGTATATTTTTTAAATATCTTAAATAATTTATTAGAAATGATTGATATTTATTTAATGCTTATAAGTAACATAATTTCATTCGTTACACAAAAGGTCCTTATTTAATTTGTCCATCGACGTATTACATTTATAATAAGCAAAACTTACTTTTTTATACTTACTCACTTTTTGTGACTTAATGCTTTTCTCTTTAAATTGATATATAAAGTATAATAATAAAAAATGTTGCATTATACTTATATGCATAAACTTGAACAAATTATTTTTATATATATAAAAAGTTGAGTGCAATTTTCAATATTTATTACAACCTACACAATGTATATGCATATAAGTATTATAAATTAATTTATCTGTAACAATCGATAATTTATTTATTTATCCCCACTTCATTTCACATTTATATATAATGAAAAATATGTACAATTTATTATGATTTATTTATATATAAATGTTATACTTATTATAGTTTAAAAAAAAATCATTTAGCTCCCTTCAAACTCCTTCATCTTTTCCTCTATTACAGCTTTAATATAATCGATAATAATAATTAATGATTGTGTCGTCTATATAATAATAATATTCTGTTCGTCTATATAATAATAATATTTACGCATTTCTATATTTTAATATCATATTTAAAACAATTTTGAAAAAATATATCCTAATTTTGTTATTTGTTTTTTTTTTATCCTTAGGTGGTTTTGCAATGGTTTTTCTGGCCAGAGCAAATTCTGGAAATGCTCGGTATGCCTTGAAACGTATGTACGTTAATAATGAACATGATTTAAATGTTGCAAAAAGAGAAATTCAAATAGCTGTAATACTACATTTCAAATTATTATATTATTGTTATTAATTTCAATTAATTTTTTTTTAGAGTAATTTAAGTGGACACAAAAATATTATTGGTTATATTGATTCAAGTATAACACATACGGCTAATGGTGTATATGAGGTTTTATTATTAATGCCTTATTGTAAAAATCATATGCTGGCCATGATGAATGCAAGGTAATATTTATTTATAAGTATTTTACTAAGATGATTAGTTAAATAAAATTGTTGTATACTGAAAAATTATTATGGTTTTTTCTAAAAAATCTTCATCTCTTTTCGTAAATAAAATTAGTTGAGCATGGAAAATTACTTGACCAAAACGTTACCAGTCTTCTTGTATATCAATTAAAATTATTTAAATTCGCACGAGCGGAAAAATGTATAATTTTGATTCTACTTAGCTTCTACTTAGATCAGTAATCGGATAATACTTAGCCGTATATAAGATTATCCAAAATATTACAATTTCAACAATTCAATTTTCCTACAACAATTTTCTCAGTATTTTACTTAATTATTTTCTATTTTTATATTATAATTAAGTTTAATTATTTTTTTTTTGTTTAAAAATTTTAGACTTTCAGTTGGATTTAATGAACAAGAAATATTGACAATATTCTGTGATATTGCTGAGGCTGTATCACGTTTACATTATTGTCAAACACCAATTATTCATCGTGATTTAAAAATAGAAAATATATTACAAAATGATGCTGGTAATTTTGTATTATGTGATTTTGGTTCAGCAACTGGTAAAATATTAAATCCAACTGTTCATGGTGCTGCACAAGTTGAAGAAGAAATTAAAAAATATACAACATTATCTTATCGTGCACCAGAAATGATTGATTTATATAGTGGTAAAAATATTACAATTAAATGTGATATTTGGGCACTAGGTTGTTTACTATATAAATTATGTTTTTTCACATTGCCATTTGGTGAGAGTACACTAGCCATACAAGGTGGTACATTCTCAATTCCTGATAATTCAAAATATTCAAAAGGAATGCATCAATTGATTAAATATATGTTAGAACCAGATGCTGAAAAAAGACCAAATATATATCAAGTTTGTGAAATTGCATTTCGTATATCAGGAAAAGATAATCCTGTACACAATTTGCACGTAAATTATATTAAATTATTAAATGAAATTATATTTTTTCTTACAAATATTTTTGTTTTTAGAAATCTCCTACACCTATTTTAGAGCAACTTGCTGTACCACCATTTGAATCTGAACTTAAACGTACTTCAAATGCATTGGGTAATAAACAAAAACCACAACAATCTAATCAACAAGTAATTGAATCTGGTACAAGTGTTGCACCACGTCAACGTCCCAAAGGCAGTTCATCGCATCATTCTCAACTTCCATTGGCATTAGGTTTGCCGCCTAGTCCATCACCTCGAAATCAAATTGCATCACCACAGCCTGTTGTTGAGCAATTTCAGGCGACATTTCCTGCCATTCCAACGCCGCCATCCACAATTCAACAGCAACAATTACCGTTGTCACAGATGCAAACAGTGCAACAACAACAACAACCACATCCAGGACAAATAATTTCAGTTAATGCTACAACACCAATTCAGCCTCCTCCACTAACACAGCCTAATTTAGCTGGTGCAGTTAGTCAATCATCGCAACAGCAATCATCAGTTTTATTACAATCCAGTCAAACATCATCTAAATCCAAATTGGATAATTTATTTGAATCAAATTATCCAGATCCATTTAGCGAAGCGCAACAAACTGGTCAATTATTATCAATTGATGATGATTTGCCAGCAGCATCACAACAACAACCAATGTCATTACCACAGGATATTGTTATGCCTTTAGGTGGCAATGGTACACCAACAAAAACATTATTAGTTGCACCAAAAGCTGGACATAGACGAAATGTTAGTGATACGTCTGCTTTTAATAAGTAAGTAACAAGAAAATCATTTTCTAAATTAAAAATGTTTTTAAAACTTTTATTTTCACAGAACTTTTGCAAATGAAACTTCACAATTTTTGGCACCTTATGATCAATCAATTAAAAGTCGTACAGCAAATATTGATTCACCAACTGGTAGTGCTGATAATGGAACTGATATAACATCATCTAGCAATAACGCATCAAATAATTCTATATTTACTGCTGAACAAAATATAACAAATTTACGTTTACAATCCCAATCACTTACCGCTTCCGTATCAAGTTCAGAAATTTCAAATATACCAATTAGTAATGTTGGTGGTATAGGTAATACTAGTATTCTTGCCGCCCAATTTGGTAATCCTAGAACAACTGGTAAATGTGGTGGACCAGGTGGTGATGCTGGTATTGATGATCCTGCTGGATCAGGATCATTAGAAGGACGTATTGATACATGGAATCCATTTGAAGATCAACCATTTAGTCAAATGACTGAAGATCATATTTTTGATGCTGAATTTGATAAAATACGTCAGAGAGGCAGTCAAGGAAGTACGTTCGACATTTTTTTTCTTATTCATTTATTTTTAATCTTAATCAAATAAAATATTTTTCTTTCAAAGGTATTACAGCCAAATCAACATCAACAACATCAACATTAACACCAACTGAAAATAATATTCAAGGTACAGCATCTGCTGTATCAATTGTACAAAATATAACAACAACTAATACACCATCATGTTCATCTGCTGCTAATTTAATTGGATCATCTAGTGTACAACAGCAGCAACAATCATCACAAAATATTGTGTTACAACAACAGCAACAACATCATTCACAACCACAAATTCCTGAAGATCCATTTGGTTCAGCACCATTTAGTTTACCACCAGGATTACGTGAAAAAGCTGCAGCACTTAGAAAAACTGGAGGTAAAGCATGAAATTTATCTATGTAAAACATTATATAAATAATTTTAAAAATAATTAATTAATTAATTACTCTTTATTAATTCGTATATAAAAAATTATATATTTGCAAATCAAAAAAAAAAAAACAAAAATAATTAAACAAAAAATGAATATGAAATTATTACAAAAATATAATTAAATACATTAACTAAATATTTATTAAATAGTAGTAAAAACGCATCTTAGTGCAATAATATATTACACGCGTTAATTTTTCCATGTTGCAATGCAGAAATAATATTTAAAATTAAAATACAAGTATAATTTTCTTCTATATTTTTTCCAAATTTTTCGTTTTTTCTTTCGTTGTTGTGTTAATTCCTCAAAGGAACGTTAATATGGTACGAAATATTTCTATGAAGCAAAATCATTTTTACTAAATTCTTAATTATATTTTTTTTTGGAAAAAATGTAATAAAATTGTAGTTTTAAATTTGGCGTAGTGTTTAACAAAGTAATTTAGAAAAATTTAGTAATTAGAAATTAAAAATTTATGAGAAATTGTAGTTTTCTTCGTAAAGCCATAATCAGGGATGTAGGAAGTCCATGGTCTTCCATTAATTTTAATAACTTAATTTTTATTATACTTATCGACTTATTATATACACAAATTAAATTTTTATATTCGTAATAGGCTGGTAACAATATTATTGAGGAATGTATAAATACGGCCATCAAATTTTTTATTATAATTTTCTAATCCTCTTTTATTTTTTTAATTTATCCAATAAATTTGAATTATTGAAAATTTGAAGAAAACAAATAATATAGTAAATCTGATTTACAGAAAATGAAAAAAAAACTAATTCCCTTTCTACTAGAAACTAGAAACTAGTACTAGACTATATTCATATTACAATTATCCTATTGTAATTTTTATTTCGTTATTTTTGAAATGAATAAAACATTTTAACATAAATATAGTGATATTTACCATTCCTGGTTCAAAATTTTTATTGTTTCGGCCTATATTTATTGATAAGTATATTAACAAAATATATTTAGAATTTAAAAAAAAAATACTTTTAGCTAAAAAATCTAATTAGGAAATTTTTTTTTTTTGCTTCATAAATAATTTTTTGTACCACATTAAAAGTATATAAATTACAATATTGCGATTAACAAATATATTTTTTATTTATTATTTTTTTTTATTATATGTTTTCTTACCAGTCAATTATATAAATAACGCAAAAAAAAAAAAAAACCAGACAAAAACCTCAATTCTTTAACAAAAAAACTAAATAATAATTAAAAAAAAAGGAAAATGATATTCAACATACAAAACACGATACACAAAATATAAAAATCAAAATAATTTAAATTAATCAAAAAAATAAATAAATTGTTATTTAAAGTTTAAGTAAAAAATATATAATACAGAGAGAGAGAGAGAGCATCCCAGTGAATGTAATAAAAGGAGTATTAATTATTTTACAACAAAAATAATTTAAATTTGGTTTTTTTAAATGGAATTGTGTATAAATAGTCAGTAAACAATAAAAAAAACATAGAAAAATATTAACAAGAGAAATAAATATTAAAATGTGGACGATTTTTTTGCGATTATTTAGAGTTGTATAAAAAAAAAATAGTTTTTGTTAAAAAATTGTATAAAAAAAATATATTTAAAAAAAAAACTAAATAAATTGTAATGTAAAAATTAAAATAGAAACAACTTTACTACTTATAAAAATTCTATCTTCTCTTTTTATGGTTCTAATTTTATTATATAAATAGTCTAATATACTATTTTATAGTCTAAAATACATATATATATATACTGTAAATTTGTATTTAAAAATAATTATATTAATAATAATAATTTTTCACACTTTTTTCTCTATTTTTATTTTATTTTTCCTATAAAGTTTCTCTTTATAAAATTATTTTTAATAATTAGAAAAATACATTTTTCTCTGTATGAATTCATTCACTGTTCACTATATTACTGTGTCATTTTGGGTTTTTTGTCATTAACCATTAAAAAATATTTCATTATCATTTTCTTTTTTTCATAATCTAAAAATTAATTTTTACAAAAGAAAATAAAAACAATAATATTGATTTTTGGAAGAAAAACATTTTGTCTGGTTTCATAAAAAAATTATATATATATAAAAAAAAAAACAAATTTCATATAAAATTTTGTTATTAAAATAAAATTTATTTTCTTATACATATAAAGTTACCATTTATTTATTAACATTTAGTAAAATATCATAAATTATTCATTCTTGGTGCTTTAAACAACATTTTGGTGGTATTTTAAAGAAAACAAATTTTGTTTTTTTATACAATCTTCAAGTAAATTTCATCATTCTTCAAATTAAATACTCAGAATTTTTACAAATTAGTTAGAAAACTTTTAATACGCTAAATATTCTGAATGTTCTAAGTTTTTAATTTATAGTTTGGTCAATGTGTGACAAATTTGATTTGAAGAATGTGACGAATTTCATTGAAAATGGTATATATCCTTTTTTTTCAAAATTTTTGTTTACATTTTTCTTGTAATATTTGTGTAATTTTATGATTTTAGGTATATTATTTTTTTTTCAGAGATTATATAAAAAAAAGCTTTTTTTTTTTTGTCTAGTTTTTCTGTAGATTTCATTAAACAGAAAACATTTTTTTTTTTTGTGAATTTATATTTTTTTGTTACTTTTAATCATTTTCTTATTTTTGTTTATTGATCCCCACTATTTATTTTGTATATTGTTATCGAAATTTATAACGCATAAGATTATTTTAAAAAAAAAATATATATGTACTAGTAAAAGTGTTAAAAAGAGTGAGAATATTAATTACAAAAAAAAGGGAAAACAGTTTTCTTAGAAACATAAAATAAAATTCATTGAGTAAATATTGCAATAGAAAATTTAAAAAAACTTCTAGAATTTAGTGAAATATTAAGTTCAATGAATATGATTCCTTTAAGACCAATAACCTTTCTTAAAATTAATCATCTATAAATTATATTGAAAGTAAATTGATATTTCAACTAATATATTTTTATAGCAGTTTATTGTTATCATTGTGAAATATCAATATTTTTGATAAATTGATTAATTAATCATTGATTCAATAAATATAATCTAAATCCTAGTCCCTGAAATATATATGAAATTAAAAAATTAGAACTATCATTTCTTAAAAAAAATAATTCTTTACTCTTAATTACTTTTATTTTTATTAGCTGTGCATGTTTTGCATGCCACGACAATATAACTTTTTTAATAGTTTACAAATTTTCCAATTCTACTACGTTGCATCTTTCTTTAACTATGACAAACAACCTGGTTAATTATTAAAGAAGAACATTAAACACAATAACTATATTAAATTAAAATTTCCCATTATAAATAAAATTTAAAAGTTTATTTGTTTCTATTTTAAATATTTTTTAAATTTTATTTCTTATTAAAAGCCGCAGAAAAATATTCACAAAATTGTTGCAAAAAATGAGAAAATTAAAAAAAAAATATTATACAAAAAGAAAAGTATTAAATATAAATAATTGTAAATGTGTTAAAATAAAAATTACCTTGAAAAAATAAATTATATTAATAAAAAAAAAATATTAGAAGAAAAGATTTCTATATTATTATTCAAATCCAAAGAATCCCATTTTTTTTTGTCTCCAATTTTTAATCGAAATTATAGGCTTAAATATAACAAATCTAATTACATAATTAATTAAATTATTATTATTATTCAATGAAATTCAATAAATATTTTAAGCAATTGAAAATTTAAACTTACACAAAATTTTGAAATTTAAATATATATATATATAAAAAAAATTATGAAATTGTAGTTATAAAAAAAAGAGAATTATGACAGAAAATCTATATACATATATATAAAAAGATATATTTTAAAAATGCAATAAAAATTAACATTAAAAGAAAAGCGTGATATTTAAATATGTTATACAATTTTAAGGAATTTTTCTTCTCCATTTCGTTTTTTTTTTATGTTTTTTATTCCCAAATCTTTCAGGAAAATAAATATTAATTAAATTTTAAGTTTTTAAATAAAATTTATACTCCTTCAATTTCGATCTAAAATTAAAACTAAAATTCAACGGAATCATTTATAAAAAGTTAGAATTTAAGTAGTTAGCGAAGCTGGTCTGAGTTTTAAAATTTTTTTATCATATTTAATATCAATTAATATGTTTTATAGGAAACTAAAATAACTTAATAGTTATTAAACAGCAAATTCTTTGATAAACATAACGAGCATAAGAATATTTTAAATAATATATAAATTCAAATAATTTTCAGGATTAATAATAATAACTTTAAACTATTATCAGTTGAATTAACACACATATTATATTTTGTACTAATTAACTAAACTTTCAGTTGCTGTAGAATTTCAATTAAAATATTATAGTAAGTTTATATACTGTCATTATCGATATCACTCTCTCCTTGGTGATTAACTGCCATGACAATTTATTGTTCCATTTATTTTTAATTTACTGGCAAGATATCATTTTGTCCCCAATATTTTCAGTTGTCAACAGTGCTTATCTTCCTTGCTGACAGTAAATGATATCGATAGTATCAGTATGTAAATATTAGGTTAAGAAGTTAAATTATATTTTGATATTTTTATTTTGTAGTAATTTTTTAAGATATTCTGTTTAGTTCTCTTTATCTATTTTACTATTTTATTCTTTCATTTAGATTTATATTTCTTATTTTTCTTTAATTTATTTTGGTACTTTTGAGTTTCTGTAATAAAATATATATATTAAAATTATTATTGGTGTGCGTTGGTATAAAATATTTGGGAGCTGCTTGTAGCTATTTTTTTTGTGTGCTCAACAACTTGCACATATATAATTTTTTTTGTTAAAATCTGCATTTCAATATTAAACAGAAATTTTAACATTTTTCTTAAATACACAACTTCTATTTTAACCGTGCTTCCCTTATATAAATTTAAATTAGCCTCTACACACTTTTCTTAACAACATTCAAACAAATTAAATTAATATAAATTTAATTTTAATATAATTGTTTTTAACAACACTAAAAACGTAGAAATATTTTAATAAACAAAAACAACTTATTTAAAAAATTTAAAAAAATTTTATACTGCATAAAAGTCCCTAAATTTATTTCCAGGCCATCATCGAACTTCTGGCTCTGGCAATAATACAAATAGTGGTGGTGGTTGTGCTTCTGGTGGTGCAAATTCATCAACATCAAATAATAAATGGCGATTATCACCAACATTAGAAATGATAACTAGTGAAAATACTGAAGAAAAAATGTCATTAATAATTAATTTAAAATCAGATTTTGATTATGATGATGATGATAATACTGGAGTAATTATTAGTACAGCAAATAATAATTTTATAAATAAAATACCAATTGAAGATCGTAATAAATATGAAAAATTACGTAGTAATGATAATCCAACATCAGATGATTCTGATTCTGAATTTTTTAATGAAGATTATAGTAGTAAAGCAGCATATTTAAAACATATTGTTACAAATAATATACCAGATAAAATTCATAAAATACAACAAGCTGCTTATAATAAAGTTGATAAGACCCAAATTAAAGTACCAATTGTACGTAAATTACGAACAAATCGTAAAGAATTAAAAAATAATCAACATGATAAAAATAAAGTAAATGCTGGTATGGTACCAACAACAACAGTATCATTAGAAAATAGTGGAAAAATTGATAATATAGAAAATAATTTAAATAATTCGAAAAAATGTAATGAAGATAATAATGATGATGCCGATTCAATTGGTTCTGCAAGTGATTTACGTGCTGAAGATGATGATTATTTTGATGAAAATAATATGAATTCAGCAAATCGTTTTCGTAAACAATCTGAAGGTACAAAAGGTTTAGGTGGTATTGTTGCCGATGATGGTATTAGTGAAAGTGTTAAAACATGCAGTTCATCAGCATATCATGCTGAATGTGAAAGTGTAACAACACATGAAGATGATGTTAGTCGTGTTGTTGTTAAAGTTCGTATGAAAAAACGTGATCGGATGATGAATGATACACAAACAACATTAATGAATGAAAATCAATTGAGTCCAGGTTCAAATGATTTTTTACATAAATTTGGTGATCGACCATTATTATTAGATGATGAATTAGATTATAGTGATAGTGATTCAAAGGAAAAGTCTGAAGACAGTCCACAAGTTACACCAATATCAGAGGGTATTGATATAAAAAATACTAAAGAATTGATATCTGGTATTAGTGATGAATTTAATGATGTTTTTGCAATGGCACCATTTAAAATGCCAACAAGTCATCCAAAAAAGAAGAAAAAATCATCATCATCATCATCATCTGTAATTCGTCAGGAATCAATTGAGGCAGCAAAACGAAATGAAGAAAAATTACGTGATGAACAGATTTGGACATCAACACCGAAAAAATTTGATTCAGACAAAATAGAAAATAAATTTGCTACTTATTTGGCGCCTGCAAAAAATTCAGATGAAACTAATATGGAATCAAAACTTTTAGATGAATTTAATGAACCAATTTTTAATCCATTTATTGAAGGTGTAACCCCACTTTCAACAAACGAACCATTATTTAAACAACCAAAACCAATACAAAGTTCTTCAAATTATGGTGTTGTAACAATTGTATCATCATTTCCTTCAATGGATCCACCACCACCACCAATACAACAACGAGTTAATCAACAGCAACAACATTCAAATTGTGATCTATTTGGTTCTGAACCATTTCCAGAAATTTTAGCTGCATCTGTTGCTGGTGCTGTTCCATTAACAACAACAAAAGAATTTAATAATAATCATAATAATAATTCATTACAACATAAATATATTAAACGTAATGATTTAATAGCTGAACCAATTAAATTAGTAACAGTTAATCATTCAATAATTATAAATAAAACACCAGAACCACAACAGGGACATATTTATCAATTATCAACAATTGGATCTAATAATATACAACAACCATCAACAATTTTAACATCAACATCATCCGCTTCAAATTCATTTATAAATTATTCAAATATATCATTAAAAAATCAACATGATTTTATACCAATGGCTGATAATGAATATATATCAATTGCAAATGATCATATGTCTGATTTTACACCAGATGATGAAGAAGAACCAGTTGTTATTGGTAATAGTAGTAATAATATAAATAATATTAAATATAAAAAAGAAAAATCATCATTAGGTGTACGTACATTACCAGCAAAATTATCACAAAAAGTTAAATCAAATGTATCATCATATAAAAAAGTACCATCAATTGGTAATAATAATAAAAATAAAAATAAATATCAACAAAATGATGAACAAATAATAAGTGGTAATAGTGGTAATGGTTATTTTCAATCAAATACAATACAAAATTCAAAATCTGGTTTTAGTAATATGAGTTTTGAGGATTTTCCATCAGATCAAGAAATTGATCGTATGTCAAAAACAATACCATTTGAAGTAGTACGTAATGAAAAAATGATTGTTGAAGCTGAAAAAAAATTTGGTTCCTTAAAACGGCGAAATAATTTATTTTCGTAAAAATAAAACAAAAAAAAATATTTTTCAAATGGTCTACAAAAAAATATTTTGGGAAGATGATTTTTTAAATTATATAATAAATATAACGTAAATTATTATTATTTATATTTTCATTGGATTTACAAATAAAATAATAATGTCTTGGGTGTAATCTGTACTATCTGGAAAATGGAAATTAAACAATTAAAAATCATCAACACTTTCATAAGACCATAAATAAACAGGAGAATTTATAGAATGATAATAATTAGAATATTTAATAATAAAAGAAATATTTTATATAAAAGAAAACTTACATAAAAAACCTAACAAGAACACTTTTAATAGCCATCATATTTTTTGGATTATGGAGACTGAAAAAATTAACTAAATTAAACTAAACCAATATTTTTATTTTGGAGAATTTTTTTTTTGTTCGAGTGTACGAATTTGCAGAGATGGCATAAATAATGTTTATACTTCGCCCTTAACAAAAATAACAAAAACAATAATTAATAATAGTTACAAGAAAAAAAACTTTTCGCTTTAAAAAAGAAAATAAGGAAACTATTTTTGTAGTTGCGTAGTCTTGCAAGGAATAAGAAAGTCAACATATACATATAATCAAAATTTCCATAAAATTTTGCATTTTTTTTTTTGCTATAAAATATTTAAATTAATTTATTTTCTAATTGTTATCTTATTACAAAAAAAAAAAATTAATTATAGAAAAAGAAAATAACCAATTAAGTTATATATGAAATTTTTATAATTTAAAAGAAAAAAAAATTAGAAATTATTTTTTCGTAGATGAATTTATTTTATGATTTTCATAATTTATTTATTATTATTATTATTATTTTGTTTAAAAATTTATTTTATAAACAAAAATTTATATTAAAAACAAAAAAAAAAATATATATTCATTTTAATTATTATATATATACATTTATTATTATATAATATATTTGTTGCAAATTATAAGCCAAAGTTATGATATTCTTTTTTTCCTTATATTTTAAAAAAAAAATAATTATTTCAAAATTTAAATGTACACTTACTGTTGGGACATTAGAAATTAAAGCATTTTGGACATATAATTGCTTGGAAATTTATTTTTTCAATCAAATTTAAATCTTATATATACACATAAAATAATCGTCTTCTATTCTGTTAGCACAAAATAGAACTTTATTATTGTTCAATTTGCAATTAAAAATTAGGAAAATTTGATTTTTTTTATGCATTATGTTTGTAAAATCAACGATATATATAAGAATAAACTTATCATAATTAGCATATGGACTTATATTATGCAGTTAATTGTACATTTATTTGAAATATTTCGATAAATGATTAAATCAAAATCTTAACATTCCTCGTTTTAAAATATTATATATATTTTTTTTTTCAATTAAGAAATTTTTTTTCTGTTTTATAAAATTAAATTGTAAGTGTTTTTATTTTTCTTATTATCCTATAATAATTTTTATTTTTGATTTTAGTGTGAAAAAAAAAAATTGGTTATAAACTTTTATTTAAAATTTTAATATTAAAAATTTAGTTTATAAGAAAATTATGAAAAAAAGATTAAATTTTGATTAGACAAAAAAAATTTTCACACAAAATTAATTACTATAGCATTTTAATTTAATTATTATTATTATTTCTTATAAGAATATATATTTGAACGTTCTAGCTAAAATTTATTGTAATAAAATGCAAAAAAAAAAAAAATTATACAAACAAATTTATTTTTATTAAATATATACAGCTACACTTATTTTTCACATAGCTTATATTCAGCAAATAAAAACTTTCTTATTTTATCTTTTTTTTTTTGTTGCTGAATAAATTCTGTTCATTACTTTTATAGATTCTTTTGTGTAGTATGTGTTATCTGGATAAGTTCTGAAACATCCCGAATTACATGGACGTTGAATTTTTTCCTTATAGTATTTTATTGCATCAAGAAATTTAAGTGGTATTTAAAAGTTTTTGTATTAGAAAATATAATTGAAGGGATAATCTATTGCCATTTGTTGTTGGGAGTAAATAATTTTAGTTGGAGAGGTTAAAAATTGAAATGTGGTAAGTTTTTGAAGTAATTTATAGCAATTTCATTGATTATTAATAAATTTGTTTAATTTTGTATAAATTTGAAATATATAGGTATATATAAAATCAAATAATATACTATCTCAGAATTACCTAAATAATAAAAATAAAATTAATAAATGAGTTCTATCAAATTATATACTATCTCGGAATTACCTAATTCTATTATTGAATTAGGTTATTCCCCTAAAATAATAAATTGTTCATTTTATCTTTTTTATTATATACATTGTAAAGTCATTACTCTAACCATCATAAATAAAAAAAATTAAATAAGAAATAAATAACGACAACTACGAGTATTATTCTCACAATGGTTTTGACATAATCTGAAAGTGGTTTTTTTTAAATATGAAAAAGAAAATATTAATCAAATTTCCAGGAAATAAAATATTTTTTTTAAATAATTAAATGCTATGCAATTCTGATATTATTATATATTTACCTTGAAATGAACAATTTTATTCCAAAATGGTACCAAAGAATGAAAATTGGGTAACTATAGAGGTCCTTTTTTTTTAATTTCACAGTTTTTTTATTAAACTGCAAAAATTATTATTTACATACATAAAATTATAATTAATGTATGTAAATAATGCTAATAATTAATTATAATTAATGCTCAAAGAATCAAAATAATAATTTTTTTAACTTTGCTTAATAAAAGAAGATCAATAAAAAAAAATTACATACATAAAAGTCATTAAGTTCATAATTAATAAATCATAAAACAGATTCTGAGATTGTTACTTTTTTTGTGTAAAAATAAAAATAGATGTAAACATTTGTCAAATGTTTACTACGAATATTTCTTCTTTGTCTTTCAATTAATATACAAATTATCGTTATTAAAAACAAATAAATTCATTTACGTATGGTATGTTCAAAATTATAATCCTTATTATTGAAATAAACCTAATCTGTCTGGTCATATTTGAGGGTATCTAACAAAAACATCATCATCATACGAGAAGCAAAATGTTATAATTAAAAAAAAAAATTAATTCTGAGATAATCATGTTTAAAATTCTTTCACTTCATCTAAATACAAAGTACAATAATATCGAATTTAAATGGTAATGTATTACAAGATATGCTCGGATCAATACCATTTCTATAATAAGTAATAGACACTGAGTGTTATATGTTATGTTACACAAAATCAATACTATTTCCTAAATTATGTATTTAAACACATACTGCATTACACATATGATGATCATTTGTTTACTCTTTTTATGTTATCAGTTTATTTGTTTATGTAAACTCCATATAGTACCTACATACATTTTTGTAATAAATTTTAAATTTTGGGCTTCGTACTTTTAATGAAATTTTATATATACAAATTAAAATGTTCTAAAATGTCAAGAAAAAAAATTGATATAAAAATAAGTTTATTACTGCTAAAACGTTTCAATTATTAGAGAGCTATTGGAACGTAAACAGCTCTTTAAAAATTAATTAAAAATAAATTAAAATATTTCCTTTTTTTTTTTTAAATTTTTATCTACAAAATTAAATAATAAAATTATTAATTGCTTATATAGTTGATACCTGATTTTCATCGTGAAATAAAGCAGGTAAATTTAAAATACTAAATGAAAATTATTTTATTGTGACATTTCATTATTAATTTTTTTTTTCTTGTGTTATTTATAAATGTTGATTTAAAGGTTTGAAATCGGACATTACACTTTATTTAGAATTTTATCATAATAAATTGTAATTAATAGTTTATTTAAATTTATGAATTCTAATAATTTAATTTATATCTCGAAGGTTAAATCGATTTTTCAATTTTTAATACAATATCATAAAATTAGTTGAATATATTTTAGTAGTTTTTGTGTATGTTAATAATAAAATATTAAATCAATGATTAATTTTAGATAAAATAAATTTAAATTTTACATTAAATGATTTTTTAATGCAATTTTATCATAAATATTTAAATTATTTTACAAAATATTGTTTTTGTTGGATGTTGTTTATGGTTTTTTCGGATTTTATATACATTGTATAGTATAGTATCATTGTATATATAGTATACACTGTATACATTTTTGTATATTATATAAAGTTGTATAGTGTTGTAGGTTGAAAAACAATGTAATTAACTAACAAGGGACAAACCATAATATGGTCCCTCAGAACAATATAGTCATATAAAAATTTCACCATATAGTACGTAAATATTTTGTCTTATTAATAAAATAATAATACATATCGATACTTTCCCGCAAGAATGTATTAAGCGACATTTAATATTTTTGTCGGGTGAAACAAAATCTCAGGCGATAGAATGATTTTATATAGATACATTATCCATATGACACATAATACATATTTATTTTGTACATACATTTCTTTGTTTATAGTTGGGACAGAACATTATAAATTAGATCAAAATGTGGGGCTTAATAAAAATTATACAGATTATCTATTATCATTACGATAAAAAGCTATTTTGAAAATATTGTCGCTTAATACATTCTTACGGGAAGGTATCGATATCCCTTTAAGAAAAGCGAACCGTAAACGAACCGCCGGCGAAGTCTTTTATTCATATATGAGTTCGTTTACGAACCGCCTTGGCAGTTCGTAAGCGAACCGGAAACGTAAATGTTAGAATAAGAACAGTAGAAAAAAAAACGTAACGCCAAGAGTTCGCCAAAATCGGTTCGTTTACGAAACGCCGCAACGATTCGTTTTGGAACCGCCAAATTTCTAGAAATAAAAATACGGAAAAGTTATTTTTTTAGCATTTATTTCATATAAAAAATATAATTTTTAACAATAAATAATTATTTCACCACTGATTTAATTTTTTTAAATTTTATTACTTAATTTATTATATAAAACACAAAATTACTTATTAATATTTATTTTATTATATTTAACAAAATGCTATTATAAGACACAACCTTCGTCACTCCTGTTTATTTTTGTTATGAAATTATAAAGTTTATTTTAAAAAGGCGTTACTTATCTAGTTCGTATACGGTTCGCCAAAAGCGAATTCGCTTATTTTTCTTAAAGGGATTATTCTTAAAATTTTAAATTAAAAATTATTATTTTTTTACTATAAATATTTTATTAAATTACAGTCGTTGTTTTAGTGAAAAATATTGTGTTGTTTTATGTCTAATAAAAGTTTATTTTTAAAACAAAATAATTAAGTAGCTTTAGAAATTTTTTCGTTTATTAATTTATAGAAGAACTTTGATTTTGTTTACATTTAATGGTAAATATTATTAAATTTTGAGGAAAACTTTATTTTTATTTATTTTTGTATTATTTTGATTTTGATTTAGTAAATCTTATATAGTTGATAGTATTATACTTTATACATGTATAAATAAATTCCATAATTGAAAATAAATTTTTTATTGATATTGTAACGAAACGAAACTAAGTAATTTATTCATTTCGTAATCAATTGCTTGAAAGAACTCCAATAAATAATATGAACGATTATAATTATTAAAAAAAATTATTTACATTGTAGAATTTATATATTTAATTTTAAACTTAATTGGTAAAAATATAATTTTTTGGTTAAATGATAATAAAAAGGTCTTGCATTGCACAAGTTCAAAGATTTTAATTATTTTTGATAAGAATAAAAGTCAACAACAAAATAATCAATTTCATAATTTATTGAAAATTTTTGGTAAATAAAAATCTTAGTACTTATTAATTCAAATATGAACAAATCAAAATTTTGAAAACAATATTTATTATAATCAGTAATAAACTCTTTTCAAATTTTTGGTCTTGCCATGGTGGATGTTATGTTCTTTAATGTAATGCATAATATTTTAGCAAGGTCATTCCTATATTTGGATGATGTATATTAGTATAGTTAATAGTGGATCGCAAACAGTTTACATAACTGCAGCATACCTACATTTCTGAGTTTGCTGTTTCAATTGAGAGATAGTCGTGGAATATTTTTCTTTTAAGGTTTCCTTTATTTTTATTAATTCCATAATACTTATATAAATGAAATTTTCATCCATTAAAATCCTTTGGTTTAAAAACCGAAACTAGGTAGAATTTTTGCTTCTAAATTTATATATTATTTTTGTACTAAAAGTATATTATAGTGTATACAACAAGTAAAGAGCGCGCATAGCATATTATTAAATTTCACATCGAAAATTGTGTGCCTTCTGTCGTCGTGTCTATATTTCTATTTCTACTTCTTATCCACAAACTCATTATTTAAACTTTCTTAAAAAATTTTCACCAGAATACAATTCATATTGGGAACCTAATGTTTTCAGTTCATACTATAAAGATTTTTCATTTTTAAATATCTTTTATAGTATATACTGCTTTGGTTTAATGTTGTGTATTTATATAAATAGAATAATTATCAAACAAAAAGACAAAACACTAGACAAAACATATACTTATTTCCGTAAATATAAGGTATTTGAACTTCAAATTATTTTGACATTAAATTTTGTTTATATATATAGATAACTCATCCAAAATAATTTAATCGCGAATTATAAATAAATATAAATCAAAAATAACTAAAAGATGACATCAAATAGAGTTTTATGTAAAGATGGTGGTTTTGCAACACAATTAAGTGTTTATGTTGGTGAAAGAGTTGATGGTGATCCATTATGGAGTGCTAGATTTAATGCAACTAATCCAAATGCTGTTATTAAAACACATTTAGATTTTTTAAAAGGTATTAAAAAAAAACGTCTATTAAAACAAATTTTCAAAAAAAAAGAAAAAAATAATATTTGTTTTTTTAGCTGGTGCTGATATAATTTTAACAAACACATATCAAGCTAGTATACAAGGTTATATGGAATATTTAAATTTAAATCATGATGAAAGTATTGCATTAATTAAAAATACTGTAAAATTAGCACATTTAGCTAGAGAAAAATATTTAAATGAATGTACAACAGAAGGAAAAGGTTTTGAAATAAATAATTCATAAATTGATTTCTAAATATACAAATTTAATTTATATTAATACATATTATGAAATGTTTTAGATGTACCTATGATAATTGGTTCAATTGGACCATATGGTGCACATTTACATGATGGTTCAGAATATAGTGGTTCATATGCAGATATTGTTCCAAAAGAAATAATTACAGAATGGCATCGTACACGTATTGAGGCTGTCTTGGATGTTGGTGTTGATGCATTAGCAATTGAGACAATACCATGTCAAGTAATTAAAGAATTTTTTGAAATTATAATTAAGTTATTAAATAATTTCCATTCCTTTTTTTGTTGTTGTTCTTGTTAAAGATTGAAGCTGAATGTTTGGTTGATTTTCTTTGTGATGAATATCCTAATGTAAAATTTTGGATTACACTTCAATGCAAGGTGGTAGGATTTATATAATAAAAAAAAATTCATTATCAAATATAAAACCAAATTTTCATAAAATCATCAATATTTGTTGTCGCAAAAATCATTAAATATGAAATTTAGAAAAAAAAACAAAAAATAATGGAAATTTTGTTATATAAATTAATACTAAAACAAATTTTAAATGATTCCGAAATAAATTTTGAGAAATTTACTTTACATTTAGCAAGGATATATTATAAGAATATATATTAAGTATTCGATTTTTTTAAATATCAAATTTAATTTATAAAATATTTATTTAATTAATTTTTTTAGCTCTATACCGAATAATAATTTTAGAGCATATTTTAAAATAATTAATTAGATTTATAGTTATTTTAATAGAGATGTTGTTAATATAATGTTTCCCATTAACATTTCGGTATAGTTTGTAAAAGTTTCTGTTAATTGTCGTGTGTCTATTTTTCTATTAGTTATAATTGTAAATTACAGTAACAAAATAGATTCAATAATTTTATACCTCTCTAAAAGTCCTCTTAAAATTGTCTGTTAAAATGCCTCTTGATATATCTGTTAAAGTATATATTTATTATCTTCACTACTACAACAGACAGTATATGAAAATGCATAAGTATATGAAAATGCATAAGATATATGATTAATCTACATTCTAAAATGTATATAAATACAAATATATGTACAAATAATAATTTAATTTACTAACTTTAATCCTTTAACCATTAAACGAATTTACTATTAGACTAACTATAAATTCATTCATAATCATTCATAATAAATTCATTGGTTAAATAATAATTTCATACCAGCTTTTTGTAATTATGCTTGTTACATAATTTTATGTTAAAAAATGATAATTTTATATTTTTCCTAAAATAAAATAAATAATAATTTGTATTTTTTTTTTTGTTATATGATGGTATAGGATGGATCAGCAGTTGCTCATGGTGAATCATTTCGTGATACATGTTTATTAATTTGGAATAAATTATTAAAACGTAATGCTACAAAAAATTGTTTAGGACTTGGTGTTAATTGTCTACATCCAAAAGTAAAATATTTAACTCGAATTCAAATTAATATTAAATTAAATCATATTTTTTTTTTATAGTTTGTAACATCATTATTTAAATCATTAAATGGTAATTTACCAGATAATGATAAAATACCATTAATTGTTTATCCAAATAGTGGTGAAATATATAATGTTGATATTGGTTGGTCTGGTAAAGAACATTGTATACCATTAGAAAAATATATACCAGAATGGATTGAATTGGGTGCAAAAATTATTGGTGGTTGTTGTCGAACATATGCACGTGATATTAAACGAATTCATGACACTATACAAAAAATTACTAAAAAGGATATTCATTAAAACAAAACTAAAAAACAAAAAACAACTTTGTATTAAAAATTATAGAAATTTTGTAAAATATAAAAAAAAATATTTTTATACGAATTTGTTAATAAAAAAAAAATTAATTTAGAAAATTATTGTCAAAATATATTTTATTTACATATTTTTTTTAGATGAAAAGATAACTTTTTTTATACTTTTTTTTTTTACTTTTTTACTTTTTTCTTCATAATAATTTTTCTATAATTTTTTCCCATAAATTTAAATGTTTTAACAACAAATTAAAAGTTTAACTAGTAAAAAAAGAAATAACAAAAAGTTTATATTATATTACATATATCGAATTATTAACATTATATATATAAAAGACTGCATAAATGGCAACATTAAAATATATTTATAATGAGGATGATGAAAAAAATATAGATATTGAAGATACTATTCATGATAAATTAACATTTGAACAAATTGAAGAAATGAGAATATTATTTTTTAATAATAATAAAACATTTTCATATGATGAATTTCGTGATATATTAGAATTATTTAATATTAAAATGAAAACTGATTATCAATATAAAAAACTATTTTTAAAAATCAATTTAGATAGTGATGCTTCTGTTAATTGGAATGAATTTATATCATATTTATTATTTTGTTTTAAACAAGATGATTCACAGAGTCAAAAAGATTCATTAGTATTACCAATATCAATGGAACCAGTAAATAAAAATGGTTGCCATAAAACACCAATTATTGGTATATCGTTATTAGAAATTTTTTGTGATGTAAGTACATATATAAATTATACAAATGACTATTATACTCGCTACAATAGATGAGCGTCCACTGAAATTTTATTTACAATTTAAATTTTATATATATATATATATATTTAGGATGATGATGAAGCATTTGGATCATATATAACAGCTAGTAAAGATGGTTATATTAATTTTTGGTCACCAGAATTAGAAATTAGTAAAAGTGGAACATCGAAAAGTCGTAATTATATTTGTTTATTAATATCGTATTAAGATTATATAGAATATTTACATATATAAATTAGAATATCTTAAATATACTCCAACTTGGGTGCTTGATGTAATTGCTTTATCAGATGTTCAAGTAATTTGTGTTAGTTCCACAGAAAGGGAATTAAGATTTTATGATGTAATGGCAACAAATTTTCTATTACGTTTAATTATACGTAGTGTACCAAATGCGATATGTAAAATGAATTATTTATTTACAACAATAAAAAGAGATGTTAATTCAAAATTATTACTGGGTGATATGAATGGAAATGTTTATATTATTGAATTTTCACCAATATTAAGAGGACCATTTCAAAGTAAACCAGGTTCTATGCTAATGGAATTTACTTGGCATGAACTTTTAAAGGTATTTTTTTTTTCAATTTTAAAATTTACTCTATATTGTATATAGTTTGGCCCCTCCAATTGTTGACTCCCTGTTTAAATAGATTAATTTTTGATCAATTTTACTTTGTAATGTGCTTTTTATTTAATTTAAATTCTAGAATAAATTTACAGCACTTATGGTTAAAGAATATAAAAATGTATTTAGTCAGTTTATAACTGCTATGTTATATTCATTAAAATATGATACATTATATATAAGTGCTGATGGACAGGGACATACTGGTGGTTTATTGATAATTGATAGTAGAGAAAATCGAATTCGATTAAATATACCAGAGGTAAATTGTGTTATGAATTTATTAAAATTTTATATATAATAATTAATAAAAAATATGTAGGGTGTATCAACATTTGCTTTAGATGAACAACATCGAATTTTAGCAACTGGTGGTCCAGATACATATTTAAGATTATGGGATCCATTTTTACCAGCAAAAGCTACAGCAATATTAACTGGACATCATGCGGGTATCATTTATATATTTATTCAAAGTGAAGAATGTAAATGTTATTCAATTGATAATGCTAAAATAATAAAAGTTTGGCATTTGCTCGATTTAACATTATTACAAACATATTCAGAGTTAAATACAATAATACCAAATGAAACAGCATTAAGTTATATGTATAATAAAGCTGGTCATGAACTATTAGTGGGTGGTAGAAAATTAATATCAATTAAATGTTGTTTAAAAACGAAATTAGACTTAACTGATGGTTACACACATACGGCTGCTATATCAGTTGTATTATACAATCATTTGTATGAAAATATTGTAACCTGTGGCTTGGATAGTTATATTATTGTATGGGATTATTGGACTGGTAAAAGGTTAACTGTTATGAAAGGATGTCATACAAAAGAATCAATGGGTGAAACAATTGATTTAGAAATTACGGTAAAATATTCTTTGATTCTTGTATAATTTTCACCCCAACATATAATAGTATACTATGGAAAATTAATTAAATTTGATAAATTTTGTATATTTTTCATAAATAAAGGCTGCAACTTTTGATCCCGCACGTCAATATCTATTAACAGGTGCTCGTGATGGTTCATTAAAAGTATGGAACTATAATATTGGTGTTTGTATTAGAAATATGAAAATTGAAGATGGTTGTGAAGTAACTGCAGTTGCGTGGATAATTGACAGGTAAACCATTATTTTATTTGTGGGGGGACATTTATGAATTATAAACATCCTTACCCCTTACATAATTACATGTTGGTATCTATGAATTATAATTTACCACAATGATTTTCTTAAAACGATCATATTTTAAAAAAAAACTAATCATCATTTTTTGATTAGCAAGTAGACATTTTCTTAATTGCATAAACCCAAATATTGAATTATTTAATAAATAATAAAAATAAATGAACTTCCCTAATATTAATTTATTTATATATAATAGAATATTAGTTGTTAGTTGGAATCTAGATGTTACTGAATTTGCTGATACTCCTGATGGCCAATACACTGATCCGAAATATTGGTTTCGAGTACATACAGAAGATATTACAGCAGCTGCTTATAAAATTGGCGAAACATTTGTAACTGGTAGTGATGGTGGTGAATTAATTCTATGGAAAATTGAAACTGGTCAACCATATAGAAAATATAACGTTAAACATCCATATCAATATATTCCAGTTAAATAATTTATTATAATAATTTTTTTTATTAAATAATTTTCTTCTCATTTTTCTTATAAAATATAATATAGATAATTATTGATTCAAAAATTTCTAGAAGTAAAGTAACTCCTAAAAAACAACCTAGATTAGATATGGCACATTTATTTCTTCATTCTGTATCAGATATATTACAAACAGGTTCTGTTAAAAAGAAAGGACGCCATAAACATAGTTTAGGTTCACAATCAATTACACAATCATTAAGAGATTTAAAAGCAGATATAGAATCAAAAAAAAAAAATATAAGACGAATGGATAGCAGAGGTGTAATTATGCCATTACCACCTATTATACGTGAAACATCTGTAATACTTGAACCAAAATTAGGAATTCAGGCAATATTATTTTTAAAATCAAGACCACAATCTAAACACCATGGTATATAATTATAATAATATAAATTAATTATAGTTAATTAATTTGTTTTATGCTATTATTTAGGAAGTATTGTTGTATCATTAGATAATGGACATATACAATTTTATTCCCATCATCAAGGAGGTGGATTTATAGATCAATTTTATGCTATTCATAAATCAGGAGATAATGTTTTATCACTTGCAACTGATAAATCTAATAAATATTTATTCACTGGCACTGCATTTGGATATTTAAAAGTTTGGTTATTGAAAAACTTTTGGTAAGTAAAATTATAATACAAAAAAATCAATATATTATATACAATAAATATTCATTATAATATATATTATTAAATTATTTACGTTTTTGAATATAATAAATTGGCATTCGTGACTACAAGAATTTTATAAATATTTTTATATAAAATTTTTTGGAAACTTTTTCTTAAATAAAATTATAAAATACAGTAAAGTCCGATTAAGTAAGTTACTTTTTCTAATATATAAAATTGAGTTTTGGTCGTTTTTCATTTATGTAGCATCGATATACGAATACGAATACGAATTTTACGGAATTGGGATAATCTTATAATTCTGAATTTGAGTCTTAATATGAATTTGAATGAAATTTTATTATGCTAAAAATATTTATGAATTATTTATTGTCTGTGTGAGTATTTAGTGTCACAATTTTCAAAAGAAAATTTCCTCCAAATATAATTTCATAAAAGAAAGTAGACTTGCGAGTGTTTAATATTATATTATCATTCTTTTTATAATTTGTAAAATTATTATAGAATTATATTTTTATGGCCAATACAATATCTATAATCAGTTTTTCAATATCAATAAATAATAAAAATATATGAAATATTTTTGTCGTTATTAATAATAAATATTAAAAGTTTATTCTGAAATTTATTATAAAATGTTTCTATAAAGATATTCTGTCATTTGCTTTAACTTTATTAAAACTAAAATTTTCTATATAACGATATATTTAACTAAAATTATTCAATTCAAAATTATCCTGCTGTACTGTTATTATTTGCTATTATAAAATATATTCCACTTTTATTTTTTGGTCAATTTATTAAATTTTATTTAATTATATATTTTAAGTATACCAAAATTAGAACAATCCTATGTATGTATGCCATTGCTACGTTTACAATTTTCATTTTTGATGAATGAACGTATACTAGGACGAGCTAAAAGGGTTGCACGAAATAGAGAACCAATGTTATTAAATTCGTATAAAGCACATTTAAGTGGAATAACAAGTATAGTTTACATTGAACATTCAAAAATAGTAGTGACGTAAATATTATAATAAATTTTATAAATTTAATTTACAAAATATATATATATATATAATATATATTATATTTATATATATGTACATATATTTATTTATAGTGGCAGTAATGATTATTCAGTTCGTATGTGGACATTATCCGGTCGTTACATGGGTACTGTTGGTGGTATTGTACCAATAATAGAACTAGACCGAGGAAAAGAAGTTGAAAATATCTTCAGACCTATCGATTTTAATAGATTCCGTATTCCACCAGATATTAATAAAGTTGGTAGTTCAACAACAATGAGAGTAATAAGTGGTAAACAACCTGACATATTTAAAGAATATATAAGACAAAGTATTGAACAAAAAGATATTGAGAATATTATGGATAAAGAATTAGACTACACGAATATTTATCGTCCTAGTCATCGACAATTATGTAGTGCAAGAACTAAAATATTTAATATCAATAAATTAAAAGATCCATTACTTGGTAAACAATTTAAATTTAATGAATGTTGTCTAAGTAAAAAAATACCAGTTATGGATAATTCTTTACCACATATACCAGTTTATACACATTTAAATGTACATGATGCAAAAATAATTGAACGTCCGCGTACACCAGAACAATTAAAAAAAGTTAAAAATTTAGATTTCCTAAGTTATTATAAAAAAAAGAAATAATTATTTTAGATAATTCTAAAATAATTATTTCTTTATAATAATATTTTTTAATTTATATGCCGATGATGATGAAAATCGTTTTAGTTAGAAAAATTTCAAAAAAAAATAAAATAAAAATAATTTATTACCTTATGTTAATGTTGTCTAAATTTGATTTATATCGAACGGAAATAATATAATACTTCTTTAGAATATTTTCATAATCATCAGGATATAAATTTAATAAACTATTTTTAAGAAATTGTAACATATTATAACTTAAGAAATTAATAAAAACTCTTAAAATTATATTTGAGTGTACTGGCTATTTAATAATTAGAAATATAAGTGTGGTTTTAAAAAAATATCCATAATTTTGAAAAGTTTATCCAAAATTCTGTCGTTGTGTAATGAAGATTAAAATTTTTCTAGTTGAATTTGAAATTTGTAAGTGTATCAGAATTTCCAAATGACCAACCACACTATCTGGATTTAAAATTAGTTACTTTTTGCAGTCGAATGCTCTAATTAAATTTGCAGCGGAAAGTAAAACATTTACAGACTTGTTTATCTAATATTTGGTCTTCTAATATTTTAACTATAGGAAATTAATATTTATCGGAGTAAAAAGCTCTTAAACGGTCTTCAGTTTTGAACATCCAATTGTCTGACTTATCGTTCTATAATTTAAAATAGGTATCCAAATGATTCTTTTCAATATATGCACATGATGATAATTATTAGAATTAATGATACAAAATAATTATTTAGTTAATATTAATTACACAAAAAAAATAACTTTGTACTATTTTAAATATAAAAATTATCAAAAAATGATTATGAAAATTGATATAACTACATTTTTTAAAACTGTCAAATACATATATTTCAATTTTAATATGAAAATAATAGAATTAATAATAGAATAATAAAAAAATAGAATTATAATTATTTTTTTATAATTTTTTTATATATTTTTTATATTTTTTTATATTTTTTTTATATTTTTTTTAATTTTATATATATTTTTTTATACTCTTTTTCTATAATAACAAATAATAAATAAAATATCAGATAACCAATTTATTATTTCAACTATAATATTAAATGGCAAACTTATGTTTGCAATATGATTCAGAAAATGAGCTAAACGTAAATGTAGTTGATTGTACGATTCATGATAAGCTTAATTTGAAACAAATTGAAGAATTTCGTACGATATTTGTTAAAAATAATAAAGAAATGCAATATGATAAATTACGAGAAGCATTAGAATTATTTGATATTAAAATGAGCAATATTCAATATAAAAGCTTATATTTAAAAATGAATATGGATAGGGCTGAGCTTATTGATTGGAATGAATTTATATCATATTTGATATATTGTTTTAAACAAGATGATGCACAAAATCAACAGGATTCAATAGTTTTACCAATATCAATGGAACCAATTTCGAAAAAAGGATGCCATAAAACACCAATTATTGGTATAACATTAATGGAAAGTTCCGTTGTAGTAAGTAAAAACAATATAAATATTTTTATTTCTATATTTAAAAAAAAGGACTATAAAATATTTCTGACATTTAATTTAACAATAAATTAAGAGATAGTTAGTTATAGTAATTACTTCTAGAGAATGAACAATTATTTCAACTTTTTATTGTTCTAGATAAAATATTGATTTCATGATTTATTTATATATAGGATGACGAAGAAGCATTTGGTTCATATTTAACAGTAAGTAAGGATGGTTACATTAATATTTGGTCTTCAGATTTAGAAGTCAATAGAAGTGGTACTTCAAAAAGTCGTAAGTACAAATATTTGAAAACTATTGTAAAGAGATATAAGTATGTAGATTAATTTAAAATTTATAATAGATTATCTTAAATATACTCCGACTTGGGTGCTTGGTATAATTGCTCTATCAGATATTCAAATAATTTGTGTTAGTTCCACAGAAAGGGAATTAAGATTTTATGATGTTATGGCAACAAATTTTCTATTACGTTTAATTATACGTAGTGTACCATGTGCGATATGTAAAATGAATTATTTTTGTACAACATTAAATAATAATTGTGTTAACTCAAAATTATTATTGGGTGATATGAATGGAAATGTTTATATTATTGAATTTTCACCAATATTAAGAGGACCATTTCAAAGTAAACCAGGTTCTATGTTAATGGAATTTACTTGGCATGAACTCTCACAGGTCAAATTTATACTATCTTATAAATTTTAAATTTCTTGTTATAATTATCAATGAAATAGTCAAATTGTAAAAATAAACTTTCATATGTATCAGTAGGAGTATAAGTTAAAATATTTTATAATTACGAAACGCGATGTTACATAAAAGAAGCATACAATATTGCCAATGAATTAAGTGCTTAATTCCATGAAAGATAATTAAATTATTCGCCATATACGAAAGTTATAATCTAATCGCGTTTGACTATTTTATAGACTTTTTCCAAAAATAAAATGATACTGTAATTAATTAGTGTTTTGTTTAATTCAAAATTATAGAATAAATTACCATCAATAATAGTCAAAGAATATAAACATTTATTTATGCAATTTATAACTGATGTTTTATATTCATTCAAATTCGACACATTATTTATAAGTGCTGAAGGAAGTCTACATTCCGGTGGCGTATTAGCAATATATGGCAGACAATTTCGAAATCACTTTTATATGCCACAGGTAAGATGTTGTTTTAGTTACATTTAATTTTTTTAAAATAATTATACAAAAAAGGGTGTATCAACAATTGCTTTAAGTGAAAACGATAGAATTTTGGCAACTGGCGGACCAGATACTTATTTGAGATTCTGGGATCCATTCCTGCCAGGGAAGGCTTCAGCTGTTTTAACTGGACATCATGCTGGTGTAATTTATATATTTATTCAAAGTGAAGAACGAAAATGTTATTCAATTGATAAAGCTAAAATAATAAAAGTTTGGCATTTGTTCAACTTAACATTATTACAAACATATTCAGATTTAAATACAATAATACCAAATGAAACAGCATTATGTTATATGTATAATAAAGTAGGTCATGAACTATTAGTGGGTGGCAGAAATTTAATATCAATTAAATGTTGTTTAAAAATGAAATTAGACTTAACTGATGGTTATACACACACGGCTGCAATATCAGTTGTATTATACAATCATTTGTATGAAAATATTGTAACCTGTGGCTTGGATAGTTATATTATTGTATGGGATTATTGGACTGGTAGAAGGCAAATAATTATGAAAGGATGCCATACAAAAGAATCAATGGGTGAAACTATTAATTTAGAAATTACGGTAAGTTCTTATATTTCTTCAAAACAAATTTTCATTTAATTTTTATCATTTACTTTTTATTTTTCCACTTTTACGAAAAGGCAGCAACTTTTGATCCCGCACGTCAATATCTATTAACTGGTGCTCGAGATGGGTCATTAAAAATTTGGAACTATAATCATGCTGCGTGTATTAGAAATATGAATATTGAAGTTGGTTGTGAAGTAGCTGCAGTTATTTGGATTGTTGACAGGTGAAATATGAAATATAGAATTATTAATTGATCAACAAATAAATTTAGAAATATATTTTAAAATTTCTTTACTGTATTTATAAATATTTAATAGAATATTTGCTGTTGGTTGGAATCGACGTGTAACAGAATTTGCTGATACTATTGATGGCAAATGTGTTGACTCTAAACAATGGCTTAAGATACATGAAGATGATGTTACTGCAGCTGCTTATAAAATTGGTGAAACATTTGTAACTGGTAGTAGTGGTGGTGAATTAGTTCTATGGAAAATTGGAACTGGTCAACCATATAGAAAATATGATGTTAAAAATCCAACCGAATATATACCAGTACAAAAATATAATAATAATTATTATTTTTTTATGGTTTATAGATTTCTTTTAATTCTCATTTACATATAGTTACTTATTGATACAAAAGTGGTACCACAACGTAAAAGCAGGATAAGGATAGCAAAAGATCAAAAAAATGTTAATGCTAAATTAAACATTAAAGATTTATCACATCATTTTCACTCCGTATCAAATATATTAATCGGTGGTAATAAACCTAAGAAACACCAACGACAGATAAGTCTAAGTCGTGAAGTTAGCAAAACGACTGAACAACTGGTAAAAACTATTAGGAAGAAAACTATTAGGCGACTGGACAGCCGAGGAATAGTAATGCCTGCACTTACTTACGAAGAGCCACCATCTCCAGACTTTCAAATACAATTAGGTATTCTGGCAATATTATTTTTGAAATCAAGACCACAATCTAAAGACCATGGTATATAATTATAATAATATAAATTCATTATAGTTAATTAATTTTTTTATGCTATTATTTAGGAAGTATTGTAGTATCATTGGATAATGGAAATATACAATTTTATTCCCATCATCAAGGAGGTGGATTTATAGATCAATTTTATGCTATTCATAAATCAGGAGATAATATTTTATCACTTGGAACTGATAAATCAAATAAATATTTATTCACTGGTACGGCTGTTGGTTATATAAAAGTTTGGTTATTACAAAATTATTGGTAAGCAAATCAACCACAAATATTTTATTTAATCATTTTAAATATTAATAATTTAATTTGATGTCTTTTCTTAAATTTTACGCGGAATAGTATACCAAAATCAGAACATACCCATATATGTAAGCCATTGCTACGTTTACAATTTTCATTTTTGATGAATGAACGTATATTAGGAAGAGCAAAAAGGGTTGCACGAAATAAAGAACCAATGTTATTAAATTCGTACAAAGCACATTTAAGTGGAATAACAAGTATAATTTACATAGAACATTCAAAAATAGTAGTGAGGTAAATTATAATAAAATTTTTATATACATATAACTAGTGGTAGTATACTGTTTCCTGTGTTGGCTTAGATATTGATAACAAATTATTATTTTAAAGCCCAGTTATAAGATATTTATAGAATTCTTTCCTGCGCGGCATATGTCCTACTTCCTCTTCCACAGATTTACAATCGACAAGACACCATGTTTATATCATAATTTATCTTCACAACTTGATAGTCATTGGAGTAAAATTTCTTTAATTAGATAAGTGCCATCGTATAGGACAATAAATTCTTGTTGATGAGACCATTTCTAGTTATGATGTTTTATCTAATTATGATGCTACAAACTTCAGCCAAACAAACATACAAACAAAGCCGTATATAATATATATACGGCTTTGATACAATATTTCATTTTTATATTATATAGTATACCCATTTCTTTATTTACAATATTTAGTAAAAATTATATTTATTTATATAGTGGCAGTAATGATTATTCCGTTCGTATGTGGACATTATCTGGTCGTTATATAGGTACAATTGGTGGTCATGTACCAATGTTACAATTAATACGTACCAAACCAGTTGAAGACATTTATAAAGATATTGATGAAAAAAAATTCCGTATACCACCAGATATTGATAAAGTTGCTAGTTCAACAACAATAAGAGTATTAAGTGGTCAACAACCTAATATTTTTAACGAATTTATAAAACAGAGTACTGCACAAGCAAATATGGACAAAACAACTGATAAAGAATTAGATATTATAGATGTAAAACATATACCATCATTCGGATCAACAGTTCATCGATGTTCTATGAAACAAAAAATGTATACTTTAACTAAATTAAAAGAACCATCACTGGGTAAACAAATGACATTTACGAAATGTTGTTTAAATAAAAATTTACCAGTTTTGGATAAAAATTTACCACATATACCAGTTTATACACATTTAAATGTATATGATACAAAAACTATTAAACATTCACGTGCATCGGCAGAAATAAAACAAATAAACAAATTTAATTTTATGGGTTATTATAAAAGTAAAAATAAAAAAAATATATAATATATATAATATTATTATTATATAATTATTAAAATTATTTTGAGAAAAAAATATGATATAATTATATAAAATATAATTATTGTGAAATATAATA
The DNA here is from genome assembly GCA_949752835.1 of Empis stercorea. Lineage (NCBI taxonomy): Eukaryota > Metazoa > Arthropoda > Insecta > Diptera > Empididae > Empis > Empis stercorea. Next base: position 51,976,848 of record OX457089.1, read on the forward strand.
ATTTTAATAAACAATTTGTTTGGGTATAAGCAATTGTAACAAAATAAATTAATAAAAAATCTAATATACTATCTTAATCATTAATTGTATTTTAATTTTTCTCATTTTCACTTTAAAGAATAAAAAAATTAAATAAAATAAAAATAGTACACAAAATTATTTTACAAATTTTTCATTCTAATGTTGTAATAAAACTGATTTTTATTTGTATCATATGCATAATTTTTTTATGAATATTAATTGATGTTAGCTGACTTGTTTTAGTACCAGAACCAGTCTTTATATAATTTTGAACAAAGTTTCAATTACTTATTATATGAATTGTATCCTAAATTTGTGAATAAAGCTATATTTACGTCATTTACGAGTATATCCTCTTTATACTTTATATAATTACCATGCCAGCTTAAAGTGGTGATTTTGAAAAATTGAAAATATAATTGAAAAATATATTTAAAAAAAAACTACTTTATGGTATAATTTGTAGAAAAATATTTTTTATATATATTTTCAAATCAATTTTCTATTAACTCTGTCAATTATATATTTTAATTTTTATAAATTCAATTATAAAATAATTTTATAAGATAATATACAACAAATATTTTTTTTATATTATTTTATATTTATTTTTGTATTTCTTTTTTTTTTTTACATATTTTATACTTTTTCTAAACTTTTTTTTTTATTTAGAAATTAAAAGTATATAAATAGTAAAAAAGAAATATAATTAATATTTAAATAATTGAAATAATTAATTTATTATTTTAATTATGGATTATAAATATCATTCGGATAATGAACTGAAAATCAATGTACTAGATTTTACTATTCATGATAAGCTTAATTTGAAACAAATTGAAGAAGTTCGAATTTTATTTTATCAAAATAATAACTCATTAAAATATGATCAATTCCGTGAAATATTAGAATTATTTAATATGAAAATGACTAATGATGAATATAGAAAATTATTTTTAAAAATTAAATTAGATAGTAATGATTGTGTTGAATGGGGTGAATTTTTATCATATTTAATATATTGTTTTAAACAAGATAATAATACAAAAATTCAAAATGATACTTTATTTTTACCAATATCAATGGAACCAGTTATTAAATTAGGAAGTCATAAAACGCCAATTATTGGTATATCAATAATAGAAAGGTTCAATGATGTAAGTAAATATAATATAAATAATTTTTTGTCATTAAATATAAGAAGTATATATATAATGTTTCGAAAATCGAGAGAAGACATTCATTAGCATAAATATACCTAATGGTTTCATTTTGACAATAAATTCATATCTAAGTTTTCTTCTTATATATAGGATGATGCCGAAGGATTTGGTTCATATGTAACAGTAAGTAAGGATGGTAACATTAATTTTTGGTCTTCAGATTTAGAAGTCAATAGAAGTGGTACTTCAAAAAGTCGTAAGTACAAATATTTGAAAACTATTGTAAAGAGATATAAGTATGTAGATTAATTTAAAATGTATAATAGATTATCTTAAATATACTCCGACTTGGGTGCTTGGTATAATTGCTCTATCAGATATTCAAATAATTTGTGTTAGTTCCACAGAAAGGGAATTAAGATTTTATGATGTTATGGCAACAAATTTTCTATTACGTTTAATTATACGTAGTGTACCATGTGCGATATGTAAAATGAATTATTTTTGTACAACATTAAATAATAATTGTGTTAACTCAAAATTATTATTGGGTGATATGAATGGAAATGTTTATATTATTGAATTTTCACCAATATTAAGAGGACCATTTCAAAGTAAACCAGGTTCTATGCTAATGGAATTAACTTGGAATGAACTTTTACAGGTCAAATTTAAAATCTTATAAATTTTAGATTTCTTGTTATAATTCTCAATGAAATAGTCAAATTGTAAAAATAAACTTTCATATATGTATAAGTAGGAGTATAAAAATTACGAAACGAAGTGCTTAATTCCATGAAAGATAATTAAATTATTCACAATATACGAAAGTTATAATCTAATCGCGTTTGACTATTTTATAGACTTTTTCCAAAAATAAAATGATACTGTAATTAATTAGTGTTTTGTTTAATTCAAAATTATAGAATAAATTACCATCAATAATAGTCAAAGAATATAATCATTTATTTATGCAATTTATAACTGATGTTTTATATTCATTCAAATTCGACACATTATTTATTAGTGCTGAAGGAAGTCAACATACTGGTGGTGTATTAGCAATAGATAGCAGACAATTTCGAAATCACTTTTATATGCCACAGGTAAGATGTTGTTTTAGTTACATTTAATTTTTTTAAAATAATTATACAAAAAAGGGTGTATCAACAATTGCTTTAAGTGAAAACGATAGAATTTTGGCAACTGGCGGACCAGATACGTATTTGAGATTCTGGGATCCATTCCTGCCAGGGAAGGCTTCAGCTGTTTTAACTGGACATCATGCTGGTGTCATTTATATATTTATTCAAAGTGAAGAACGAAAATGTTATTCAATTGATAAAGCTAAAATAATAAAAGTTTGGCATTTGTTCAACTTAACATTATTACAAACATATTCAGATTTAAATACAATAATACCAAATGAAACAGCATTATGTTATATGTATAATAAAGCTGGTCATGAACTATTAGTGGGTGGTAGAAAATTAATATCAATTAAATGTTGTTTAAAAATGAAATTAGACTTAACTGATGGTTATACACACACGGCTGCAATATCAGTTGTATTATACAATCATTTGTATGAAAATATTGTAACCTGTGGCTTGGATAGTTATATTATTGTATGGGATTATTGGACTGGTAGAAGGCAAATAATTATGAAAGGATGCCATACAAAAGAATCAATGGGCGAAACTATTAATTTAGAAATTACGGTAAGTTCTTATATTTCTTCAAAATAAATTTTCATTTCATTTTTAACATTTTATTTTTTCCGCTTTTACGAAAAGGCAGCAACTTTTGATCCCGCACGTCAATATCTATTAACTGGTGCTCGAGATGGGTCATTAAAAATTTGGAACTATAATCATGCTGCGTGTATTAGAAATATGAATATTGAAATAGGATGTGAAGTAGCTGCAGTTATTTGGTTGGTTGACAGGTGAAACATAAATTTTATTAATACATACTCCTACAACAAAAAATAAATTAAGAAATATACAATAAAATACTATTACTATATGTAATTATAATTTATAATAGCATACTAGCTGTTGGTTGGGATCATCGTGTATCTGAATTTTCTGATACTTTAAATGGACAATGTGGTGATGCTAAACAATGGGATATCGTGCATGAAGATGATATTACAGCAGCTGCTTATAAAATTGGTGAAACATTAGTAACTGGAAGTAGTGGTGGTGAATTAGTTCTATGGAAAATTGAAACTGGTCAACCATATAGAAAATATAGTGTTAAACATCCAACCGAATACATGCCAGTATAAAAATTTAATAATATATTTTTACATTTTATATTTTTCTTCTCATTCTCACAAAATAGTTACTTATTCATCCGAGAACATCAAAAAAAAAAGAAAATCAACCAAAAGATCGACCAAAATTAAATATGGAAGATTTATCACATCGCTATCATGCTGTATCAAATACTTTAATAAGTTTGGGAACAAAAAGAAAAACACATGCCAGAAGTTTAGATGCTAATGAAATCTCACAATCAGCGAAAGATATAAAAAGACTTGTGGGAGGAAAAAAAAGATTAAGACGAGTGGATAGTCGAGGCATAGTAATTACAATAGCTCCTGCTGATTCATATACAGTTCTTGATGTAAAAGTAGGAATTCTGGCAATATTATTTTTGAAATCAAGACCACAATCTAAAGACCATGGTATATAATTATAATAATATAAATTCATTATAGTTAATTAATTTTTTTATGCTATTATTTAGGAAGTATTGTAGTATCATTGGATAATGGAAATATACAATTTTATTCCCATCATCTAGGAGGTGGATTTATAGATCAGTTTTATGCTATTCATAAATCAGGAGACAATGTTTTATCACTTGCAACTGATAAATCAAATAAATATTTATTCACTGGCACTGCATTTGGATATTTAAAAGTTTGGTTATTACAAAATTATTGGTAAGCAAATCAACCGCAAATATTTTATTTAATCATTTTAAATCTTAATAATTTAATTTGATGTCTTTTCTTAAATTTTACGCGGAATAGTATACCAAAATCAGAACATACCCATATATGTAAGCCATTGCTACGTTTACAATTTTCATTTTTGATGAATGAACGTATATTAGGACGAGCTAAAAGGGTTGCACGAAATACAGAGCCAATGTTATTAAATTCGTACAAAGCACATTTAAGTGGAATAACAAGTATAATTTACATAGAACATTCAAAAATAGTAGTGAGGTAAAGATTATAATAAATTTTATAAATTTAATTTACAATTACAATATATATATATATATGTATATTTATTTCTAGTGGCAGTAATGATTTTTCAGTTCGTATGTGGACATTATCCGGTCGCTATATAGGTACATTTGGTGGTATTGTACCAATGACATTATTAAATCGTACTACACAATTTGGTGATATTTATAGTGATATTGATGATATTGATGACACAGAATTGCGTATACCACCAGATATTGATAAAGTTGCTAGTTCAACAACATTAAGAGTAATCAGTGGTAAACAGCCTGATATATTTAAAGTATTTATAAGAAAAACAATTGAACAAGAAAATTTTACAAAAGAATTAGAATTAACACCAACAATACAAACATCAGTACATAAATGTTTTAAGAAAAATAATATATATACTTTTAATCAAGAACCATTATTGGGTGATAAAATTAAATTACATAAATATGAATTTAAAAAAAATGAACCAATTTTGGATACAAGTTTACCCCATATACCAGTTTATACACATTTAAAAATACATAATATAAATGAAATAAAACCATTACGTTCATCACAAACATTAAAAAATATTAAAAATATGAATTATATGGGATATTATAAAAATAAAACAAAATAAACTTTATATGATATTTGTTTGTGTATATTACATAATATTATTATTTAAAACATATTTTATGTTTAAGCAACTGTAACATAATTAATTAATATATAATTTCTATTATACTATATATTTTTAGTGTGTGTTTTCATAAAAATTATTATTACTAAATTTAGGTTTTTTTTAATCCTTTAACGAAAGTGATTTTAACAATGAACAAGCGTCAAAAAGTTGTCCAGCAATATGTAATGATTTTGATTCCTTTGTTGATAAACAATGAAATGCTTTAGATGCTAATGTTAGCATTGGTTCTAATTCAATTTCATCTGGTAATTCAGCTATTATTTGACAACCATTTGTTTTTGTTTTCTATAAAATTTGATGGAATAAGAAATGTAATATAGAGAACAAACAAAATGAAGATAATCATTATAAGATTTATTTCATATAGTAAACTCTTCCAACACTTACTAAATTATCTAAATAGTTGAGTAATTGTGGACCAATTGATGCTACTTGACAAAATATTGATTGTGAATTTGATGAATATAAATTAAGACGACGACCAGCTATTTCTAATAATAATGGACCAATTGATTCTTTATCAACAATTTCTTCTAATAATTCTTCAGCATAAGCATCCCAACCATGTGCATACATTTCAACAACCTACAAATTAATAAAATAATTTTAAATTTTATAATTATTGTAATATAAAATTTATATATTTTTTTTTACTTGATGTTTTTTAATAATATTTTTATCTAATTCCCATAAATCGGCTAATTCTTCAATTTTATTCATATATGTTGCATGTTCTAATACATATAAACGTTCTAAATCTTCTCGTATTAAATCCATTGATGCTGATATAGTACGGCATAAAAATTCTTCACGATTTTTTATCATAACTAAATCAGATATTGGTAATTTATAATTTAATTCACGATTTATTTCAATAAAAAATGTTTGATTTGCCATTGCATCAAATAACATTGTTATTGGTTTTGTTAATTTTAATGAAAAGAATGCAATTAAATGTAATACTTTACATAATTCAATATGTAATTTAACAATATCATAAATAGCATGATTTTGTTGTAATGCTAAAAATGATAATGGTATTTGTTCATTTTGTAATATTTCTTCATATTGCAATTCACGTTTATCATGTTCTAATGATGTCAAGAAATGTTTTAAAAATTCTAAACAATATTCTAAAAATTCAGATACTGATGTTACAGACATACCAATATCCTGTTGACATAATTTCTCTTTAGGTAAACGTCCAACTTTATGTATTAATTTTTTTGTTGCTTCAAGTGGTATTTTTAAATGGGCATTCCATATCATACAACATAAACCATGTTTAAGTGCTAAATCTTTTATATGAAATGAATCTAAACATATTAAACCAGCTTTTAAATATTGTAAATTTGATAAATTTTTACTCCAATATGACATAAATTCCCATGTCATTTGACAATATAATATACCACATTCTAAACTAAATGGAAAATGTTCACGTAAATGATAAAAATGTTTTATAACTGGATCTATAGAAATATTATCTTCTTCTGAATTATTTGATTTTTCTATATCATCATTTTTCATATTTATACAATCTTCTTTATCTAATAATTTTTTAGGATCAATACCAGAATTTGTTAACCATTTACCAAATAATTCAGAAACAATTCCTTTACCACCACATATAATTGTTTTAAGACTGCAATCTGGTTTTTCATATGGTATAATTGGCATTATAGGATTTGTGCTAGTTACAGGAAAACTATTTTTTTTTTTAAACATATTTTTAAATATTAGAACTTTGAAATTTAAATTTCATACTGATTTTGAAATGAAATCTATTTACCTTAAAATAGCACCTAGTACAGAAATATCATCTAATTTACCAATTAATAAAGACCATTCTGCTGATTCTTGAGAAACTTCTTCAAAAAGTTCTTCACCTTCATCACATGAATTCTATTTGAAAAAAAAATAATTTATTAATCAAAATTAAATTTTAAATATGAATATATTATTTTTTTTTTACATCATTATCATTTTTCTTTAATGAATTTGAAATATTTCTACAAACAATTGCAGCTAATAAACTCTTTAATGCACTTGAACTTTCTAATAGTAATTCTCTAACATTTTGCCACCATTGACATATATCATTATAATCAACATATAATTTATCACCAGCTAAATCACAAATATTTTGTATTATAATTGCTAATCTTGCCATATCATCAATTATTTCTTCACTAAAAATATAATTAAAAAAAAAATAAAAAATGTTAACATTATATTTTTTATATGAAAAATTAATTTTAAATTTACCATTTTTTATATGAAAATGGTTTTTCTAACCAATAATATAATACCAATACTAATAAACCATCACTTGGTATATAAGAATGATTTATACTTTCAATAAAACCATTTAAATCATAACCTTTTTCTAAAAATCTTGAAAATAAATTACCACCAATATAACCATATAATTCTTTCTTACTATCATTTAATATTAATTCATTATTATCAATATTAAATATACTTAAAAATTCCATAAATTCACTAGAATTTTCTTTATCTAAAAATTTAACTTTATTTGTATTTAATTGTGTTGATAATTTTTGTTCAATTGTTAAATCTAATAATTTTTGTATTGTATCTAAATCATTTTCAGTTAATGATAATTTTTGAAAATTTAATTTATCACTTTTATCTGATTTAGTTTCTTTTAATGTAATATAAAATCTAACTAATTTTTCATAATTTTGTAATAATATTAATAAACGATCATAATGTTGTGATTGATTATGATCATAATATTGATTTAATTCTTTTTCATTATGATTTTCATTTTCATTATTTATATTTAATTTTAATGTTTCAATTACAATTATAAATATATTTGGTTTTAATTTTTTATTTTTAGATAACATTTCTAATAATTGTAAACGTATTTCATCTGTTTTAATATTACTACATAACTCCTGTATTTCTGGTATAATATCATTTTCATTATTATCATTATTACTACGTATATATAATTTCATACGTTTTAATAAATGTACATCTTTAGCTGTATTTGAATTATTATCATTTAATGAACAATGAAATGGTATTTGTATTTCTTTTAATGTATTATCACTTGGATCTAAAAATAAACATGAATTTATATGAAATTTTGGTTTTGCACCTGGTGTTATTCCCATTAAACCATATGTTGTATATGATAATTGACCATATTTACTAACATTAAATGCAGCTACTTTTGGACCATGTTGTAATGTCCATATTTCTAAACATGATCGTCTTGGTGCATATATAATTAAAAATAATGATTTACGTTTTTCAATTGTTTTATCATTACTTTTTAATGTTTTTTCTTTTATTTTCATAAATGCACATTGTGCATCACGATATCCTTTCCATATACGAATTGCTACACCACGATTACAGTCAATTAATATTACACGACTTAAATTATCTGTAATAACAGCTAAATTATTATCTGGTGCTAACCATATATTAAATGCTTGACGTTGTATATCACAAATACCAAATTTACATATCATTGGTTCACCCGATTCAAATGTTTGCTGATCATGTTTAGATAAATTATTATCATTTTGTTTTTGTGTTGTTTTTGATTTAGAACTACTACCAAAAAACCAACCTGGTAATGATGATATTACTTTATTTGCCATTGCTTTAGCAACATCACCTAAATCAGCATGTACAAAACCTTCTTTAGCATAATAAAAACCGCAATATGGTTTAACACCAACACCAAGTACTAATGTATTTTGTGCTGGTGAACTACGTAATTTAGCATAATAACCTTTTTCTAAACTTTGTTCTAAATAATGATTAAATATTGATTGTTGTCTATTATTATTACCAACAATACAAGCATCATTTATTGAACTATCATTACGTGTACGATATTCCCATTTACGACATTGTATAATATCTGGAAATTGTGTTAAATTTGTTGTTGTTGATTTATTACTACTAATACTACTACTAATTGATTTTAATGTTTTACTTAGATTTTGTTTATGACCTTTTAATGTTGGAAATAAATCATTACCATTTAATATACATAAACATGTTAAATAATTTATATGAATTTCTTCTGTTAATCTATTACCAGATTGTGCTTTAATTGATTGTATATTTTCATTATGCCATTTTTGTGAAAATATTTGTAAACCAGAATCAGAATAAAATTGTACTAAACCAGATGCTAAACCAATTATTATACATGTCCAATCAGTACCATTATTTATATTTGATTCATATATTGGTATACATAATATTGCTGTTATAATATCATTTTCATTTTCTAATTCACCTTTCCACGTAATTTGATATGTTGGCAGTTGATTTGGTTTTGACCATTGTGAACATAATATAATAATTTTGTTACCATGACCAAATGCAATTGTTTCACCAGTTGGTGATATTGAATAATAAACTGCATTTAACCAATTTTCATCTATATATATATAAAAAATATTTAATTTTAAAATAATTTTAAATGAAAAATCATAATTTACCTAGAGAAAAACCAAAATGTTCTTGGACTTGTTTTAAATCAGGAATATTAGCAAAGGTTTTTACTTCACAGGACATTTTTGTTTTAAAAAATAATAATCACAATTTTATTAAAATATATTTTAACACTTTAATATAAACCATTTATTTTTTTCTATAACTTTTTTTTTTATAACTTTGAACTTTCTTTTTATTATTTATTTAACAAAGAAATGAAATCGTGTTATGACATTTAATTCAATCTCCTATCTGACAGTGATGCAAAAAGATTGATGTTGCTGATTCCAATTTCCAATTAGATTAAATTTGACATTCCAAAATATTTAAATTGGAAAGCATCATTGAATTTAATTGATGCCACCACATTTTAGTTAATTGCCGATTTATCTGGTACACTTATGGTACGATTCTCATAAATTGATTGATAATGATAATATTTATATAGTGCATTTCTAGTTGTTGCATATGATTTTAGTTGTGACACTATATAGTAGAGTCTATTTTATTTTGGTGCGACTGGTTTTAGTTTATGGACCCAACCAAAATTTTATGGTTGTGATTTACATTTATGGATGTGGTTTTTTATACTTTATCTTTATATTATAGTACAAGTACAGTAATGATAATGATAATTAGAATTGCTCTATAAGGTGGCGTTACTACAGGCACAGGTCAGTGTTTTTAGGCCATGCCATGGTTAAGTTCGTTCTGGTACATTCACATGGTTTTAGTCCATAATTATTTTAATATGTGCGTTTGCGGCGTTTCTTCAATCGGGTCCTGGTCAAGGATAGAAATAACAAAAATATGGTATGAATCATAAATAGGCGAGACCGGGTTTTTCATTTCATAATAAATTGGGTATGTTCTATGTTATTATTTTTTTTATTCGTATTCGTATACATAATATTTTTAAAAAAAGCCAATAACATAACATATTAGCAACATAGATTTAATTTTTTTTCATTATTTAAAAAAAAAAGAATTTCTTTTTTGATTTTGTTTGCACCGCTATCTATTTCTAAATTCCCATACTAAAATCTATCAGGTCTAATTCGCCAGGCCAGGAACAATGATTGGTGCACTCATGGTTGTTGTATATGATTGTAGCTGTTATGTGAATCGGGACGGGGATTTAAATATAAAGTAGTGTCTATTTTGGTGATTTTGGTTTTGGTCTATGGAGAAATATCTTGTGCGCTTATAGTTGGGGTTTAAAGTAATGATAATTGGAATTGTTCTATAAGGTGGCACCACTACAGGTAAATGGTTTTAGAACGTGGTTAGTATCTGGTACATTTGCATGGTTTTAATTTTTAATATCATAAATGTACTTATCTTATATGATATTAGGTGACGCCACGCTAGTTTATTATTATTTCATGTACATATTATTTAGTTCATTTACCACTTCAATAAAAAAATTAATTTATTTTAGTAAATAAAGATAGGTGATGCTGTCTGTAACACTTAATTTGTATTAATAATAATAGATGACTCTATCATTTAAAATAGTAAAGAAAACCGTTTATAAATAATTAAAAGTGGATTATTAAACAAAATTAAAATTAATTTCGAAAATATATTATTTATTATACCAAATTATTCTTTAAAATAAAAATAAATTATAAAAAATTTCCACAAAAATTTAAAAAATTACATTTATTGCATATACCGAAAAAAACAGCAATTTTATTCAAAAAGGTCGTTAAAAAATTTTTCCTACTTAATTACTTATTATTTTTGAATAGAATTTCTAAAATTTCGCTTAGTACTTGAATTTTTTACTATCTACTGACAATGCTTAATCCAAAAGCTCCATAAATGCATTTAAAAAAAAAAAGTTTGATTATGCAAAAATTCAAATATAAAAACTAAAATCATTTGTCAATTTAACATTTATATTTAAAAATTCTTTAATTGTATAGTACTCTGCCACAAAATTACTATGATTAAATCAAATAATCATATTTTAATTTTTTTATTAATAATTTTTAATTATATAATTTATTCAAATTGTGATGTTGATAATACAATAATGGATTTATTACCATTACCTAGTAATAATAATAATAATATTAATAATAATAATAATAATAAATTAATATATAATGATTGTGATCGACATGATATATTTAAAAATATACCATTTCATCATGTTGTACCATTAGTTACAAAATATATAAATACACATCCAAAAAAACGTAATATTAATACAATTATAAATTCACCACATTTTACATCAATAATGGGTGGTGTTGTTAAATCAATACAAAATCAACATTTATTTGGTTTTTTTGCTGGTGTTGGTGAATTATTTGCTGATATTTTAGATCATTATGTTGATGTTACAAAATCTGTTATAGATCCACCAACTGAAGAAAGTTTATGGAATCAATTAACTAATAAAAATGATATACAAAAAACAAAACGTGATATAAATGTACCATTTGAAAATGTTAGTGGTTTAGTACGTAGTGTTGTTAGATATTTACCAGCTGAAGATAGTAAACATTGTTATGTTAAAAAATATGAACCAGTTGCAAAGGTATGAGCTAAAATTTTTTTTTAATTAATTTTATTTTTAATTAAAATTATATTTAATTTTTTTTTTAAATATAGAAAATGAAAGAACAAGTTAGTTCAAAGGAATTTAAAAAATTTATAGGACATGTTCATAAAACAAATGAAAAATTATCACCAACAACAAAACCACCACCAACAACAACAACACCAGATCCAAAAAAACTGAAAGAAATAGAAAAAAATAAATTACAAAAAAAATTATTAGAATCATTTAAAATTAATAGTAAACCATTTGATTTTTTGAAAAAAACTAATAATAAAAAAGAATAAAAATTTAAATTTTTTTGTAAGTGTTTTTGAATATATTCTTCTTCGTTTTGATTTAACAGCCCAATTATAAGCATTTGAGGTTTCCTCGACGTTTTGTTAGAATTATATTAAGACCTTATTATAAAGACTACCAAAGCTATTGGCTTATAGAAGTTAGTTAATTTTTCTCAACCTACATAACTGTGCTTGTTATAATAAGCCTAATGCCTGCAGTGACATGTCTGTTACCTGACAGAACTGTTACCCTCAGAACTGTAACTATTTGTTACACTCAGATAAAAAAAAAAGGTTTTGCACAACTGATCTAGACAAAAATATTTATAGAAAAATTTATTCAGAAAAAAATTTAGCTACCAATGAAAAGGTCGTTAGTCTTCTTATTATAATAATAATAAAAAAATTGTTGATCTATTTCTGTTCAATTTAATTTGACCTTCATCAATTTTCCCTGTGATTCATCAGAAAATATATCAACTATATAATATCTGTTTTTTATTAATATGCTCTTTTGATCTAAGACTTTTTTATGCTAATTCATCATAAATTTTACTTTACCATTTGCCAGTGTGATTGATTAACAATAAAATGATTTTATTATTTTGACTAAAAAAAAATGCTAAATATTTTTTCAATATTTTAATATTTAAATTTGAAATTTTCCAATAACAATTTGGTTTTTTTGTTTCGTTAAAAATTATTAAATTTATTAAGTCAACATTTATTTGGTGTTCAAAATTTTAAATTTTTTTTTTTTGGTGGTTGTTAAAAAATAAAATAGTTTTAAAACATAATTTTTTTGCATATATACATAATTTAGTAAAAAAACAGTGAAATGAAATTATATGTTTACAATTTTGTATATTTATTATTATTTTTATTTACAACGAAAAGTAAAAAAAAAAAAACAAGTTTATGTTTAATCACTTTATCATTTTCCCACATGAAATTATTATTACAGGTTTGACTTTTCTCAAGGTTATTTTCAGTTGAGCTTTAAAGTATAATAGTAATGGACCAGAAATTAAAATTATATTTGGAATTTTTGTACTATAATATATGTATGTAAATATAATTATTATTTTAAAATTGATAAAATTTACTAAATATATTTTAATTCATATGGTAAAGTCGATAAATATAAAGGTAAACTGGATTTTCAGAAGGTTTTTATGGTTTATACTAAAATATGAAATTTGGTAATTTCCAATATTCTTGTAATTAGAACATTAAATTTTCTAATTATTGGGAATTTCTTATATTGGCTTGATAATTGCAAATAAAAATATTGCCGGAGGGATAGACCCAATGTCGAGTCAAGCAGGTTAGTGGCTCAACAAACTTTAATATTGAAGCAAATACTAATTCATCTTTTTTTTTTATGCTTTTTATTATTATTGTTTATAAACTTTAATTTATATAAATAAAAAATAATTGCAATTTTGCTTAATTTTAGTTTATAAGTAGATACAAGGTTTCTTTGTAGGGTCACAAAAAAAAAAAAAAAAACATTACCAATTTAAATTCGTTGAATTAACAAAAAAAGAAAAAATTTCATGGTACACAAATCAAATTCAATTACAAGTTTTTTTTTTTTGGAATAGTTTTAAAATCTTGGAAATATTTCAAATAATATTAAGCTTACAAAAAATTCTAATTAAGTCTTAAATATACAATGGAAATTTTAGTATATTTACGAGCTTGTAATTAAATCTTTTAATGATAATAGAATTGAATTACCTTGAAAAAAAAATTATATGAATTTTTTTCTGGTAATTTTTTTAAAATCTTTTTATGTCGACAAATTTTTTTGGGACTTTGAAAATCTTCATTTAAGCTATTCTTTGTATTTTTAATGTAAATAAGTATTGTATAATTATTTCTCTTTCTATATTAAAGTCGATTTAATAATTTTAATATAGTGCAGCCTGATATATCTGTATGAGATAATGTTAGGTGGCGTCAATTGATTACTTATATTGATTAATTATTACTTAATATAATTTTTTCCCTCGTTATTGTAAAATATGGTTTATTAAGTACATATTCTGGAATGTATAAAGTATAATGAATTTAATTATTTTTTTTGTGGAATTTCAGTTCATACAATTATGCACTACTGTTGAATTTCTTAAATTATTGAATATACGGAAGAGTAACATATGTATCATATATTTCGCTTAACAGACAAAAACTTTTCTTTTTAAGTAGACAAGTCATAAATCTGTTAAAAAAAATGTGAAAAAAAAATAATGAACTGTGTTGTTTCAGACATTATGTCTTAAAAACAATATTATTTAATATAATTACTTCTTTGTCATATGATCCATTTTATTGGTAAATATAAACTCTTTATATAAATGAAGAATATTCCTCAAAAGTAATTAAATATAAATTAAATACATATAGCGATATATACATTCTATATTTAAAAAATGTCCAATTCTTCAAACAATTTCCATCTGCAGCCTATGATAACTGTGAGAAATATTCAACCACTATTCTTATACTGTCTCTAATCAATTTGAGCTATAATTAACCCTTACGTAAAGTCCATGTTATTTACATAAAGTTTTATTGTCCTTGTTTCAAACTAGTAATTAAAAAATTATCGACCAAAATTGTAAATAATAAATAATAATATTAGCCCTTTTATTTCCGCTACAGTTCATTTATTTAGTTCAACAAGGTAACATAATTAAATAACAATGTGTTTTAAAGTAAAGTGCACCCACCTCACATTATTTTATATAGAAACGAAACGTTGCCGGCTATGAAAGAAACTGGATGGACAGTTAAAAGTTGCAATATTATAATATAATATTGTTGTATTGTAGTTATAATATCGTGTGCTATTATAATTATATTTCATTTCGTCAGCAGAAGTTTGTTGGTCTAAAAGTTAATGTACAATAAATGTATATTTCCGAATACAATGTTCGATAATATTATTTTGGCATTTACACTAACACTTTCTATTCCAGGAAGAAAAGCCAAGTAATATTTCAACAGTTAAAATATAAATATATCCTAGATTAAAAAGGATTTAATCATAGAAGCTGTGTCTCTGTCTTACAGATCTTACCTAAAAAAAACCAATTATAGATATTATGTTTTTATATCTGATCACTAATTGATAGTTTAATGTTCTTATCAGTGTCTTGAAAGCTTGAAACATTGTAGACAAATTTATTACTTTTTAGTCTAATTCAGTGGGTTTAAATGCTGATGACTGATAGTTATGTGCATATTTCGACAGTATAATGTTTAACAGAAATGTAACATAAATTAACATTAATTAAAATATTTCAAATATTTTTTTAGCATATGTAACAAAGTACAATTAAACCGACTACAAATCGACAATATATATATACTAAATATAATATTCTACAATAATTTGAATAATCGGCTTTACCCAGGTGGGGATTTTTTTCTTCGTATTATTATTATTACTATATTTTTTTTTTTCAATATTTATTTTTAAAATTATTTATTGTCCAGAGCTAATAGTACAAAGATAGACAACACACACTGTCACGCCAGCCAGCCAGTGAGTCATTCAAAAAAATCAGTAATAAAGGGATTTTAAATTGTATATAAATTTTCAGTCTGCAACTAGCGCAGCTCAGTTTAAGACGTTAATTCATTTAAAAATTTTAAAATTTTATTTTTGTGATAAATATTTATAATTAATTTCCTTAATTAAATAAATTTTCATGGTTTCAATATAATACAGAAGAAAAATTCAAAATTACATTTAGTTAAAAATCTTTAAGATTGGTCGGTTACATTACATTTTGTATTATACACACGGTTGATAGGAAATACTTTATTTTGTATTTCTGGATTTATAAATTGATGATTTTCTAGTTTTTAATAAATATATAAAAAAAAAATTTTCATTAAACGAAGTAAAGCATAAAAAAAGAAATAGAAAAAAGTGAAATCGAAAGTGCATTTTCCTCAATAGATATATATTAGATACAACATATATGTATATTATTTAATAGTTTTGGGTGCTATATAAATATTAAGATATACAATCGAAGAGAAAAAAAAAATCTGATACTGAAATATTTATATAGGCAAAGGAGTGTATTGACTTTTGTGCAAAACATAATATTTTGTTATATATAATTGTTAGTAATATTTTGGTAATAAAATAATGGATACCGACAATAATAATAGGTAAGATTGAAAATTGATATTATTTTTTTTAAATAAGATAATTAAAATTATGTAAAAAAAATTATGTTTTCTTTTATGTAATAAAATATAGAAAATCTTATATCATTTTGCATAATGTGTAACAAAGAAAAGATTGCAAAATGAAGATGAAATTAATAATATATATAATTACTTCAAGTGTTTTACATTAGAAAATTTTTGTTATGTTGAAGAAATAATTAAATAATATTAGTAATAATATTATTTAATTATTTTGGAAATTTGCAGTGAAATATTTTAGAAAATTTATGGTAATGTGAGATTATGAAAATTTTACATTTTGGAAATATTAAGATTTGTAAATTTTTTAGAGATGTTTTGAATATAAATTCTTGAAATTTTAGATTTTAGTAATTTTTAAGTTTTTTAATATATGTATAGTTTTTAATTTTATTTTGGAAATTAGGCTTTATGGCTACTACTACACTATTGCCAATTTTTACATTTTCATATATTATCGTAATAAGCAGGAATACATCTTAGTTAGTTACGAAAACATAGTAAACACTTATATACCCATATATTAAACTAACTCGATAATACAATTTTGACCAACAAATAATAAATAACCATTTTTTGGAGGAACAAATAATAATTTAGGAAGAAAACAGGAAATATTTCTTATATGGAAATTTCTTTGTACATAAAAGGTTTTCAAGGTTCAAAATCAAATAAAATTTATATTTTTTATATTATTTCCTCTTTAAGTTACAAAATTATTTCGAACTATTTAAAATCACGTTCAAAATTCTCACAAAACTATTTGTCCAGCATAAAAAATAATATAAAAATTTAATTTATTATTACACGAAATATTTTACAAATATTTTTTAGTGTAAAAAATAAATGTAAATAAGTAAATCAAAAATATTTAACACATTACCAACGAAAAAACAATTTTTTTTAAAAATAAAATCATAATTTTTGTTATGGTGCAAAATAATATAATTTGACAAGGTCTAGGTCGTTTCTTTTTATACTATGTACCTAGTTGTACACGAAAATTTGTTAACCAAACAAAAAATTATTGAAATTTACATAAAAATAAAAAAAAAAAATAAAAATTTCCGGAAAATTGTTGACTCTGCAAAAATAAAAGCTAAATATATAAAAACAAATAAAAGTGTTAATTAGATAGAAATATTTTGAAATAAGTATAAAAAAAAATTACTTATACTACTATAATATTTCAAATATCATGACTGAAATTTACGATAATAATTAACACTTTTTTTGGCGGTGTTGGAAATTATAGTAAAAAAAAAAACTTTTAATAGTTTTACTTGTATAGATTTAAAATTTGCTAATTTGTTAATAATTATTTGCTTAATTATACGTTACAAATTATTTTAATTATTTGTTTTTTTTAAATGAAATATATTACTAAAATTTGTCAAATTAATTTTATAATAAATTTTTAATTATATATTTAAATGAAATTTACAGAAAGTATATAAAAAGAAATTTTGCAAAACAATGAATTATGAACGATGAAAGCTGAATTTCAATTCTAATAAGAGCAATTTCAATTTTAAATAAAGGTTAATAATTTAACACCAAAATAAATATGAAATTATTGTGGTTAAATAAAATGTTAAGCCCAAATTTCACATAAAAATTATTTCATAAAATTTTTGTTTTTATTACATAGTTATTAATGTTGAACATCATAAACAAAATTGACTTTATTTGATTCGTCATTCATAAATAACATATTGAAGTCAAATATTAAAAAAATTACATATAAATAAATAAAAAGTAAATAAAAATAATAATAATATTTACATTTCTTTTCATGGCCACACGATTTATAATTTCATATATAAGTATCATATTTTATTTAATATTATAATTATTAGATATATATGTAATATCTGATAAATTTTTTTAGCATAATTTTTTTTTTGAAAAAAATATTTAAAAATTTTAATATTTCTTGTTATGATCATATCAATAATCAGCGGCGGCTCGTCATATTGGGCAGGGTGGGCTAAGCCCAACCTGAATTTACAGGAAAATGCTACAAAATATTTATTTAAAATATATTATAAAAATGAGCAAAAAAAATTCAATTTTTTTTTAAATAAATCTCATATAATATACGTGAATATAATTTTTTCCATCGAAATTCGTACACCACCGCTGCGAAATATAATATGTATATAAAAATATAATCTAAAATCTAAATATGAATATGAACGCTAAAATACAAATATATTATACTAACACTACATAACTTTTTCATTATAAAAATACAACTACTCTTTTCTCTTTACTTCAAGGGCTAATTGAAATTTGCCCACCTTATTATACTAATTTTATACAAAACAATTTTGCGTATGTGTTGAATTTTGTATGGATCAGGCTGGGCTAATTTAAACTAGCCCACGAAGACCACGTGTTCCCCATAGAAATGCGAAATATTTGTAATTGCTATATGATTTGCAGAATTTAATTATTTTTTCTATGGAAGAAAATTATTAGAAAATTTCCATTGTATAGCAATGTCAATTTTCAATTTTTTAAACCAAAATACCAGGCGCGCATATTTTATAATCAACATTATTGAGTTGAGTTATTTCCTTCTCCTATATTAAAAAATGTATATTGAGAAAAATATATCATGGGATACAAAATCTCTTGTCCATAGAAGGAATATTCCTATACTGAAAATTTGCATGAAATATTTTTCATTAAAAAAAAAGAAATATATCATCGTGGGCTAGAAAATCGCAGCCCCTAGAACGAATAATTCCTTTGAGTAAAAATTTGCATGAAATATTTATTTCGTTATATAAATATTTTGTATTAAAAAATAAATAAATATATCTTCATGGGCTAGAAAATCGCAGCCCATAGCAATAATTTTATCGCTTATATTTTAAATTCCCTCAGTAGACAAAAAATTATTTAATTATAGCACACATTAGAACTAAATTTTTAAAATTATTACCAGGCAATCATAAATTTCAGAAAGTAAGAATTTTCTTCTTAGTTGAGAAAACTTAAGACAATTGCATACAAATATAACTATTCAAATATGTATGGAGTGTGCCATGATTTTCGTTTATTTAGCTCGTTTTTTTTGCATGTGTCTAATTTTTTGTGTGCATAATATGTGATTTATTTTTCTTGTGTGCATATGCATAGGGCATAGCATATAATGATTTTTTTTTATTGTAAAAAAAATGAAAAACATTTAGATGCCAATGTGATTAACTCACAAATGATAAGCTTAGATGCCAATGTGATTAACTCACTAAAACGGAAAATTCAATAGGTTGTATATTTAATAACCTCGAATCTTTGCTTTTCATAACAAAACTTTTTCCTTTAGCCCACCCAGAATTTTTGATCACGGTCCGCCACTGTCAATAATTTAATTAGCAAATTTACTAATTGAATAATTTTTTAAATGTAAGTATATAAATATTAATATAAATATTAAATTAAAGTTTACTGTCTCATTATTATTGCTACTTCGTTGTCTATTGACATTCTTTTTTACATTGCAAATTCTACTATATAATATTGAAAATTTAATTAATAAAAAATATAATGTGTATTGATTATATTTAAAATAATTATTTAAATATAATATTTCAATTGAACAAATATTTATTTAAATAAATCTTTTACGACACTATCAGACTCTAAAGTAAATTTACTTTAGTATTAATTAGAAATTATTTAAAAAATATTAAATTGCAAAAAATAATATAATTTTTTTTTATTAATTTCAGTCAAGTGACAGATAATAATGGACTTGGACTTTATGATGTATTCAAGCATATATTTGAAATAACATTTTTTGTAATTAGACTGATATTAGAATTATTTTATCAGATAGTAACAAAAATAATACCAGCTAGTGAAAGAGATGTTAGTGGTGAAATTGTTTTAGTAAGTATATAATTTCATATTTGAATCAAATTAGTCAGTTTTTCAAGTCCAAAATTATCTATTTTTATACTGAAATTGGCATTTTTCCAAATCGATTTAGTCCTTTTCCAACATTTTAGTCTGTGGTTTAGAAATATGACGAATTTGATTTTAAAAAATATGAAAAATAAACTCCGGGTTTGCAAAATCACATTTCCTCATGTTCTACTTCATGTAGAAAAAGTAGTTCCTTTTATGTAGAAAGTAGTTTTAAAAAAATAAATCAAATGGTTGAAATATAGGCAAAAAAAAGTGTCCCTCTTGCTCTTCGATTTTTCTAAATATTTTCATACTTTGTGGGTGCATAACTCAAAGGAGCAAAGACAAAGAGATTCTACTGAAACTGAACATAATTCTTACCTATATATGGTTAAAATTTTGATCATCTATTCTATCTATTGTAAGAGATATAGAGGTTTGTATAAACGGACAGACAGACAGACAGAATGAAACTAAACACAAGAAAATATCAATTATAAATGCTTAGAATATTCGAAATAAAATAAAATAAATATATTTGAAAATATAGATAACTGGTGCTGGTCATGGAATTGGTCGAGAAATAGCATTACAATATATTGAATTAGGTTCAAGAGTTGTTTGTGTTGATATTAATGAAAAAGGAAATAATGAAACTGTTGCTGAAGCAAATAAATTACAAAAAGGAAAAGCATTTGGATATGTGTAATTATATCAGATTAAATTAAATTTTTTAATTCCATTACAACAAAATTTTCAAATTATTTTCTTATTAGTTGTGATGTTACAGATCGCGATCGTGTTTTTGATTTAGCTAGAAAAGTTAAAATTGAAGTTGGTAATGTATCAATATTATATAATAATGCTGGTGTAATGCCATCACATCCATTAGAAGAACATACTACAGATGAAGTAAATTCTGTATTTAATGTAAATGTATTTTCACATTTTTGGACAATACAAGCATTTATGCCACATATGACTGAAAAAAATCGTGGTCATATTGTTGCAATATCATCAATAGCTGGTGTTGTTGGTTTATCAAATATAACAGCATATTGTGCTACTAAATTTGCTGTACGTGGTATGATGGAAGCATTAGCTGATGAATTACGTTCTGGACCATATAATGGATTGGTATATATAATTATGTTTTAAATAGAAAAATCATTTATAATAATTATCATTAAAATTTCAGATAAGAACAACTACAATTTATCCATATATGGTAAATACTGGTTTATGTAAAAGTCCAAAAATTAAATATCCAAAAATATTGGGTTTATTAGATCCAAAAAAGACAGGAAAAGCAATTATTAAAGCACAACGAACAAATGTATTTGAATGTACAATACCAAGTGGTTTATTACCATTTAATAATTTTTGTCGTTGTTTACCAAATAGTTGTGCATATATGTTGAAAGATTTTATTGATAGTGGTGTTAATTCTGATTTAGGAGTTAATTAAATTTTTTGTATAATTTTTTTTAGGTATATAATATATTTTTTTTCTGTGTTTTTTTTTTTGTAAGGTTATAAGAAATATTTTTGATTTTGTTTTTAAGGTTGAAATAAAAATTTTTTTGCTAAACATGATGTTGTCAATTTCGTTATAATTATTTGTTATATATAAGAAAAATATTGAAAATATTATTTCAAATCCAAAAATTATCAATTTTAAATTCAAATTTACCAGCTTTTTAAAATAGTTGAAAAAAAAATCGAACAAAACAATCATGTAGTAGAATGGCGCCATCTGTAAATAAATAAGTTATTCATATTTCAATATTTCTTTATTTTTTTGCATAGTTTTAGGTGTTTCCAAATTGTTAATTTCAATTTTAGATAATATTTTGAAGAGAAAAAAATTAATAATTTTCTTGATCGAAAGATTTGATCACAATTAACAATATAATTAATGAAGGATTGGAAATCATTTTTGTTATCAAATAATGAAAGTTAAAGGCATAGTGTATTGTGGGATTTGTATTCATAAATAAATATATTATAATTTTAAATAATATAAAATTTATTTATTAAAAAAAAAACAAAGTAATCAAATTATTAATCAAAAAAAAAAATTTTATTGGTTTTGTAATTTTTTAAATTATGTTTTGAAATTATTATACATTTCGAATTGAAATTAATAAAAATTATAAACTTTTTTTTTTATATATTTATATAAAAGAAAAATTACATCTGAAAACATTTCAAAACAATTTTGTCTTACCAAAACAATCTATATATATATCCAACGAAAATATAAGCAAAGAGAAGCTTTTAAAATACAACAAGAACAACAAAAAAAAACTAAACCATAAAACTAAAGTATGATTAAAAAAAATTCTGGTGATCAAATTCGTAATTTTTTAAGTAAATCAAATGTATCAATACTTGAAGAAGAAACATCATCATCATCTAAAATAACATTTAATAATAGAAGTAGTAGATCATTAAAATATAATACAAATAAAAATGATTTATTATGGAAAAAATCTGAAAGTGATTCAAATTTTTTATATCATTTAAAATATTCAAATACTAATAATAATAATAATAATAATAATAATAATAATAATAATAATAATAATAATAATAATAATAATAAAAATCAAATTAAAGTAATAAAGCGTTCAAAAAGTTCACGTTCTGATGATATACAACAATTAAATAACATTCAACAACAAAATAATAATAATAATAAATTAATATTAGAAGATATGGATTTAAATTGGTCACAATCACCACCATGTACAACATCATCAACATTAAATACATCATTTACATTAACTGATCAAACAAATAATTCAACATCAAATTCAAATAATAATGATAATAATGATAATAATAATCATTGTGAATCTGAAACAATATCAACAACACCAGAATTAATACAAAATAATAATAATACAAATAAACATAATAATTATAATCAAAATTCAACAACAGAAAGATCATCAACATTAACAAATTGTTTTATGTCACATTTTGTTGGTAATACTGAATTAAATTTTTTAGGTTCTGGTATGGTTGAAGTAGCACCCGATTTATATTTACAAAGTGATTATTATTTAATGACAAATATACCAGCATTAGGTACAATTGTAGCACCAGTTTATTCAGCTGATGATACTGGTGAAATACATAATAATGATATATATAATAATAATAATAATATAAATAATAATAATAATAAATATATTAATAATAAATTTGTAAATAATAAACATGAATTTATTGAAGAAGCACGTAATCGTATACGTGATATTACATCACCAAATTTAAATAAATTTATTAATAATAATAATGGTTCAACGGCATCAACAAATGGTACAACATCAACAAATCAACAACAATCTATGAAATTTAAGGATATATCAAATAATGAAATATATTTAAAGTCAATATCAAGTAAAAGTGATAATCGTAGTTTATATGAAAATAGTGTAGTACGTAATGGTCAAATATATCCAATTAAAGATAATTTTATAAAAAAATATAATCATAAATTTGTACAAACAATAAATGATAATGTTAAAACAAATTATAATCATAATAATCCATTTAAATCAAAATTAGATTCTGAAAAAGATCATGAAAGTTTTGAATCTGAAGAATATGATGCTAAAACAAGAATTACAACAAATAATAATAATAATGGTACAACTAATGATGAATTAATAATATTACCAAATCAAATAATTGATGATAATATAAAATCAAATGAAAATATATTAAAAAAATCATTAAATGATAAAAAAAAACTTATATGTAATAGTATTGAACTTTTTCCTCGTGAGGCATTAATTAGTAAAAATGATTTATATTTTGGTAAAAATAAAAGTAAATTTACAATTGAAGGTAATACATTAGATGAAACAACTGATTTTATTGAAAGTTCAAAAAATATATTTACTGATTTAGAAACAAACAAATCTGTGGAACCAAATTTGATTGTTTTTAAATCAGTTCATCAAAATATTCATAATAATAATGATAATAATGATGATTGTGATATAATAAAGGATAATAATAATAATAATAATAATAGTAATATTAAGAAAGGATCGTGCTGTACATTAAATTGGTTTGGTAGACTATTTAAAAGAAAAAAAACATTATCAACAAAAATTAATATTTCGAAAACATATTTTATGAAAAACTAAGAATATAGGTGAAAAAATTTCCAATAAAAAAAAAAATTTGTGTCTTGTGAAACCGATCATACAAAATCATATATAAAACAAATTGAATTTTTAATTATAAATAATAATAATAATAATAATAATTTTTGAGAATAAAAATTAATAAACGTATTTTTTGTATAACGAAAGAATTGAATTAATAATAATAATAATTTTTTTAAAATTTAATAAACGTATTTTCTGTAAGACTAATTAATTATCCTTTCATACATATATTCCCTTAATGGTACTATAAAATAATTAATTTTTTTATTAAAGCTAAATTGAAAATTTATTTTAATTTTTAAATATAATCAAAATTTTATATGTTATTATATTTTATTTTTATTATTATTTAAATAATTTTATTTACAATTTATTAATATTTAATTTTGGTGCTTATATAGTGTAATTTAAGTAACATAAAAGTCTTAAATCTAAATTTTGGAATTTTAACAGTGATTTATTTATTTTAAAATTTATTATAAATTATTAATTTTTTAATTAAATTTAACCAAAAAAAAAAAAAAAATTTGAACAAAAAACTTCGATTTTTACAATATATGACGCCAAATTTTTCTCGCCATATTGTTATTGTTTATATGAAACTTTATTAATATTTATAGGTAACATTTACCATGTTTATAAGAAATTTAAGATTTATTATTAAGATTTTAAAAAAAAATTAATAAAAATAAAATAATTTCTTTGTTCAATGACTAAAAACTTTGAGTAAAGTAGATTTTAGTAGATCATAATAGAGTAACTTCCGAAAAAAATGAACACCATTTCAAATTTATATTTTATTAATTTTTGATTTGTGAATTGCCAAAAAGTTTGGATAGAAAATTGTGCTCTAAAATGATCTATCATTTCTTGTTTTAACTAAAGAACAAGTCAATCAACAAACTTATTTTGATCTTAAGTTTACAAAGCTAATAGATTACCGAACTATAGTTATTAAAATAGAATTATAAGTAGGTATAATAAAATTCAAAGCATATCTGCTACAATATCTTTCTTCATAAATAAATAATTTACCAAAGTTCATTTTTCAATATCGATGATAAAATGATTGTGGCATACCAAAATTAACTGGCCATGTACCAAAATTTTGTTGTATAAATGGACCAGTTGCACCAGTATGTGGCGAATTATGATGATGAAATTGTAAATGATGTGAATGATGTGGATGTAAATGATTTTCTAATGTAGCACTTTGATAACTATCTGGTGGTGATATTGATGAAATTGGCCGAGAACCAACTGAATTTATAATTGTATTTGAAGTAGTACTAAGCCATGGTGTATAATTATTATTAGTATCGTTATTACTGCTACTACTACTATGATTATTATTATTATTATTGTTAACAGTTGCTGATCCTATTGCAGTTTGTGCTTCATTTGTTTCCATATCATTTGATTGAATACCATCATTACTATTACTATTACCAGAATTTGGACCCATAATTGTGATCATACTATTTGGTGTTGGTGGTAATTGTAAGCTCTCAGCATAACCATTATTATTATTATTATTATTATTTGGACTTTCATTTGTACTACGCAATGATGTTTGCTGTTGTAATTGTTGTTGTTGTTGCTGTTGTTGTTGTTGTTGTTGTTGTTGCTGTTGTTCAACATTACTAGTTTCATTATTTGCCGAAAAGGTTGTACCCAAATTTGACATAACATGATGACTATGATGATGTGGATAGCTTGGTGTTGGATTATGTATTTGATGTGGTGGTGTTGCTGGTCCATGATGATGATGTGAATGATGTATTGGTGACACAGCATGTAAATGATGTGTTGTATAATAATCATGGACTTGATGTGATTGACTTGATGTTGTAAATGCTGCTGTAGCAGCGGAATCAGTAATTGATTGACCCATTAATTGTGGGTAATTAGCAACATTTACAGCTGCAGCAGCAGATGCATGATATGATAATCCTTGATGTGAGATTGTTGCTGGTGATGGATAACTATTTGATGAACCAGAACTTAATTGTTTCCGAAGTCGAGCCCGACGGTTACTAAACCATACTTGTATTCGTGCTTCAGTTAATTTTGTACGCTGTGCTAATTCTTCACGTGTATAAATATCAGGATATTGTGTACGTTCAAATGCACGTTCCAATTCATCTAATTGCAAGGCAGTAAATGTTGTACGAGACCGACGTTGTTTACGTTTTAATGGTATGCCTGGTTCACTATCACAATCAGACAATTCACCATCAGATTGTTTCATAGAGTTCTCTGAACCTATTTTGTTGTTAAGATAAGAAAAGGAGAAAAATATAAAAAAATAATTAAAATATTTTTTTTTTTTGATTTAATTGAAAATGAATGAAATATTTATAATAAAAGTTGAAATTTTTTTGGGTAATTTATACTACACATAAATGTATATTGAATTAATTACAAAATATAAATTGTAAATTGAATTTTAATAGTTTATATATCATTCTTTTATTTTGAATAAAATTTTATCAAAATTTTGTCAAGTCATCTAAACATTCATTCATTGAAATTATAATATTTTCCCCGAAAGTTTTGTAATATCACTTAACAATCATTAATTCTAATCATTTCCATTCAAGAGCAGAGTAGGAAATTAATTTTAATTATTTTAGATTTAAATTTGTATAAAAAAATATATATGTACATATATATGTTTCTAGATATATTACCAGTCTTACGATTATCATCATCACAACCATCACGGCCACGTAATAAACGTGATATTGCTGAAACTGATGGTGCTGTTGAACGATCACATAAACCATCTTTAATTAAACGATCACGTATCTCCCATGAAAATATACCAGGATTTTCACGTTTATATTCTTCAATACGATTTTCAACTTCTGGTGTTGCAACACGTGGTTTAGAACCACCAATAACACCAGGACGAATTGAACCAGTTTCCTTAATGGAATATAATTTTAATTATTTTTTTAATTTGATATATGTATAATTTTATTTATGATGATTTCTTACCTGATATCTATTTAATATTTTTGATACACATCCATGACTAACTCTCAATTGACGTGATATTACACATGGTCGTACACCGGCGGCAGCCATTTCAACAATTTTTAAACGTATATTATTTGGTAATGGTCGTCCATTTATAAATACACCACCAAGTTGATTGACACGACCTTGGCCAGCTGACATATCACCTAAAAATTGTGATTCTATAAATTTTTATTTAATTAAATATAATTTTGAATTGCACATAATACATATATAAAAATCTGGGCTTTTGTCCCTAACCACATAAAATAGACTCTATACTATAATTGGTATAATGGTGCTATATATACTTGTAGTTTTTACAGATTATTGCTTTTAATTTTTATACTTAAAATCAAATGAATAATGATCAGTAAAAATCAAATAATTTACCATAAAACCAACAGATAATATTAAATCCTTTTTTATCCTTTATCTTTTTTATTATAAATCTCTAAGTTAAACCATCATATACTAACCCGCCTCTTATTTACTCTTTATTGATAATGTAGATATCAATAAAGCGACCCAAAATTAATATTTTTTCAATCAATACCACTTTGATCCTATTTCCAATTAAAAATTCCAAAATATTTACAAAATAATATAAAAGGATTTACTAAAAAAAAAATAAGAATCAATAGAAACTCGATCAGTTTACAAATGTTGATCAATAAATGTAAAGCTATATCCTTAATTTAAATATATATATAATTGAAAATCCATTGAGAAAAATGATCCTCCTTAATTGTCATTTATTACTCACAAGAAACTAACTTAACCCTTTTCACATTTCTAATGATATAGCAGCCTTTTTTTATTGCGCAGTCAAAAAGTCAAAAAAATTTAGGTGGACCTACATATATAAAAAGGATCAGGTAGCATATTTTTAAGTGATGATTTTTATGACTTTATTAGGGAATTATTATTTTCAATGTAGAAAATAATATGAGATAAATATTCAAATTTTTATTGTTAAAAAGGACGACAACTAAACAATATTTTCTTTTTGAGTTTTTGCTCAAAATTTTATAAATTTTTCATGCCGTGTTTAAAACAGAATCTATATGGTGAAATTTTTATTGAATGATTTATGATTTTTTATTTAGAAATTTCACTTTAAATTTTTATATATATAGGTTATAAAAACGAAGATGTATGGAAAAGGACAAGGACATTATGAGTATAATAATTATTTTAAATTTAAGAAATTATCAAAGTATTTTAAAAATCAATCTTAACAATTATATATCTAAAGTTGGAAAATTAAATTTATTTTTGAAAATTACCTTGAAAAGGATATCCATTAAAACAGGGTCTATGATGCATTGCTGAGAAACTAGTAACAGTCATTTTTTTAAAAATTTATTAATTTTTCTTTAAAAATGCATTAATAAATTTTATTTTTTCTTCAAATTCTGTAATTTTTTCAGTAATATAAATTTTTTATTAATCACTTTAGTAATTATTGCATAATTCTTTAATTTTTTGAACAAATATTACACAATTTCTCACTTAACTTTTATGAAAAATATTTTCAATCAAATTTATTTTTACTGTCCTTAAAAATATTCTTAAATTAAAGTTCTTTTAAATATTATTTTTAATTCTAAATTTTTTTTTGAATTTCTTTAAACAACGTTTTCCGTATACTGCGAAATGAATTTTTTCAGTCCGATCACGTCTGCAGTAATAACTTAACTGAATTATGTTCAGATCATTCGCCAAGATCATAACTTTTCAACCGTATCTGTAATGTAAAATTATTTTGAAAGTAAGAAACAGAAAATTGAGAAAAATATATATAAAAATACTTAAATACCAAGTTGTATAGCAGGTAGGAATTTTTCAGACAATTTTTTCTAGCCAATCCGTAGTCGACCCAGAAAAATAAAATGAATCTTATGGTGTTATTTTTAGATAGGCTCATTTATAGAGCTGCGTTTTTTTCTTTCTCGTTTTTTCGTTAGAAGTTCTTTTGATGGAAATGATTGAGCAGAATTTTTTTTGAAAGCTTATTTAGTTTTAATAGTTAGACTGTGGGGTTTAGCTTTAGTTGATCGAAAAGAGAAATTTCAACAGATTAAAAGTTCGATATTACATAAAAACAATTGTGGTCTAATTATAATAAAATCAGCAGTTTTACTAATTTTCTTCCCTCATTAAGAATAATATTAGTTATAGTATCTTCATGACTGAATGGTATACAGCGTGAAGTCTGATAACTAGAAATACCTTTTTCCTATCTTTTACCTTAATTGATTTTGTCTTGCACCACAATATCACATTATTTTCGTGTTCAGAAGTGGTGTGTTCAAATTATGATATGATGCTCTGCTTAATTTTATTCCAGTACAATCTAATTGTGGACAAATTGTGGAATATGTAAACAAATTCGATATTTTTGTAAATTCAATATTTTAAGTTTTTGAACTTTTATCTCCTTTACTTATTTAATAAAAAAAACTATAAATTATAAACTTATTCCGCCTATTTTTTTAACTATGGTAATCAAATTTATTTTTATATTATTTTTTAGTTCCTCCTACAAATATTTTTATGGGGCATGGCTCAAAGTTTTTGTAGTTAAACATATTTGTTGTTTTTTGTTTTGTTTGGTTGCTAAGAAATATTTTGATTTAACTAAACAAAAACATTTTACTTTTCTTTTTTTTTTTTACTAATTTGCAAAATCATTGAAAATTATGAGCAATATAATTAATAAAAAAAATTTTTATATTTAATAATAATTTTGTAGGTGCTTCTTATACACAAAAAATAAAATCAATTTGTTTTTTTTTTTATTATTATTTTAATAATCAAATTTTTACCATAGAATTAAAATTTTCACCTTTAAATCTAAATTGTTCTATCTTTAGTTTTGGCTGTTAATAAAAATAACATAACAAATTTTCAGTTAAGTTTATAAATGCTTTAATTAGCATTCATAAAACTGTGTAAATATTATATAATTAAAAATTTTATGATATGTCAAAAATGAATCACCATACAAACAAAATAAATTTTATTTATTTATAGGATAGTATAAGTGTGGTTCATTGCATATAATTACTTTATTAAGGGTCGACAAAAATTGACTTAATTGATTTTTTGAAATGTTTATTATATTTTTAAATATACCGCGAAAATTAAGAATTTTTGGTTGTTGAAATCAAAGCGAATTTTACATTAAATTTTGAAGTATACCAGTTTAAAATATTTTATATAACAGATTTTTCAAATTATTACCAATTTTTGACAAATGAATATAATAATTTAAATTTCTTATAATAACAGTTGTTTATTTATGTACAAAAACTAATCACAAAAGACTTCTATCTAACGACGGAGAAGAGAATAGTGGAGAAGCAAGTACTTCAAGAAACTTTCAACATAAAACACCACTACAACCATCAAAAGTATTTAAAAATAAGCAACAGTATCGACTAACTGATGTAGGTTTCTCCAGAATTAGATCAAATTCAACTACTTCATTGCAAGATGATAATAATATGATTATAGATAATAGTAATAAACCAGAAGTATAGCTATTAAATAATATCGATAATCTGAATCTTGTGGCACGAAAAAATGGCGCGAACATGGACATGATAAACACTTTCGAAAAATATGAATTAGAAATAAATATTATGAGAAATGCAGTAAATAGCAATCCCTCAACCCGACTGGCCACCGTGAGGGCATTAGGCCAACACCCCCCAAAATTAATAGAAAATAATGAAAAAAAAAGCTTATAATAATAATAAATAATAATAATAATAATGACAGTTGTAAGATTTCAGAACTAAATAGTTTTCCCTATAATATTCAATTAAATTTTGGACTTTCAATTTCTATTAAATATAATTTTTTTTCTTTTTTTGTGACGTGGAGAAATTTTTATGGTTGAAAATTAGATATTTTTCATATTTGACTGTTTCTGTACGTTCAATATTTTATCATTAAATGGTAATAATAAATGATAATTTATGTTTGTAAAAATTGTAATTAACATTTAACCCGTTTTACAATTTAATTTTATTCATTTTTCATGTCTTAATACTTTTTTCTTCAAATATTTTTGAGATTCAGTAGCAAATCAGAAGCTGAATAAAAATTATCCGTGACAGAATGTTACAATTGAACATTTTATTTACTTTATACGGCAAATTCAGAAAAGGATGCTTTGTATTCACGCATGTTAAATTTCGATTTAAATCTTTTTTTTATTGAAATAATTTATTTATATTGATATTTTATTGGACTTTGTGTGAATAATTTTCCGAAATGTTTATAACCATAAAGAATAGTAGGATTTGTTGATAACGAGATGTGGAATTTTATTAATATATCCCCTGTGATGCATTACCGATATAAATTTGATATTTATACAAAAAAAATCAAAGGAGAAGAATAATTAAATGCAGTTTTTATTTTTAAAATGTAACTATCAAAAGTTAAGTGAAAGGAAATAATGCAGAATATTTTCAATTATTGATGAAAGTTATATTTTTATTAAATATTCACTATATTTTTCGGAAATATAAAATACTAAAAATAATTCCTTTTTTTTTATTTCCATGTCAAAATGTTGTCCTTCCCATGTCGAGTTTTTCACTGTAAAAATAATACTATTACACTCAGTCCTGTCAACAACTAAAAAATGTGACAAATTGCTATGGTGAAAATAGAAAATAAACAAAAAAAAACGAAGGACTAAAAACTGTAGGAGGTTAAAAGGACAGATAATCCATATGACTTTTTCGTAAATTTCTCATCCCATAATTTTAGGAATCCATAATTTCAGATCATAGAGGCGAGACTCATAAAACTATAAATTGGCAAATTGACAAACAGAAAAACTACAGCCTGTAAAATTTACAAAAGAGGCAATAACCGCACCACAGGATTCTCCGTGCAATACAAAAGCATATACAATTTAAACTTTAAGAAAAAAAATTTTGTGTTAATTTGGGATAAAATGGAAAATATTTTTAAAAATTTTGTAGATGCAAACAAATAATTTTTTATGGTCTCCAAAGAAGAAAATTATCGCTACTTAGAGGTATTTATTTATTTGGAACTTTTTAATGCCAATTTCCATTGAAATTCTTTGTTGGAAAAACTATATGTAAAAATAAATAATAAACAATTGAGGACAAATACATTAACTTAGGTAAATTGAAAAATTTAATAATACATAATTACGAAATTATTTATATGTTAGAAATTCCAATTTGAATTAATTAATCATGTCATGGTTTTCAATGATTAATTATAAATTTTTATTATAGTTAGTTTTGATTTGGTACCAATTTCTCAGTCCTCAGTGGCTAAATTAGTATCACATACAAAAATTTACTTCTTTCATAAGTTTTAACTATTCGTGACTACAAAAAGTGAATTTGAATTTCTTATCAATATTATCTCATTTGATTATACTTGTAGTTTATAAATGACCAACCAAAAGTCATAAAGTCACATATCAAGCCTTGCATGAGATAATTAAGAAAAGAGTTGATCATGTTAGTATACTAACAACTATTCTATTATCAAATTTAAATTTATAAATCAAAGCATTTATATTTTTGTAGTTTTTTTCGTCTTGGGAAGCCAAGTCACTCTTGTATTTACTATCAAAATCTATGTGTTAATTTAAAAAGAACTATTCTCAGTTTGTGGTTGATCTACTCAGCATGATATCAAAAACAGCAGTAGCTTCCATTGTCAAATCAACGATAGATCAATCGAAATCAAACTTGAGAGAATTTCGTAATTTTTGTCTCTATGAAAATTCACATGTGATTTAATTAAAGATGATTTTATTGATGAAGAAGATCATTTATTTAAACTCTGAAGATTATCTCGAAGATCTTCAAATAACAATGCCGCAAAAGAAGTAACATAGAGTGAAACAGGTAAAAAAAATCTACGAAGTTGAATTCAGAATTTGGTGTTAATTATTATTTTATGTCGAATCATTAATTTGCTTTACTATTGTTGAAATAAATTGAGTTTCCGGAGGTGCCAGGACCAAAAGAATTTCTTTTTAAGGTGTTGATATTACATGATTGGAAATGTTGTTTGGCGGGATGCTAAATAAGGTGTTAACGACTTTGTTGCTTAATCATTTTCAATTCTTTAAAAAACTCTTAAAATTACAGATAAGCTAAAAGCAATTGAAGAAGTTGCACATACCACCAAATACGTTTCGAAACTTTAGAAATATGTTTGAAATATTTTTAAATTTCTGTGACATTTTTATATTCTTACCAGATGAGAAGATTTCTCTTCAGATTTTGTTTTCCAAATAATTTACTTGTTTTAAATATTTGCTGATACCAAACAATACATTTCTATTAACAATTTAAAATATCCTACTAAGCAGATCAAATATCTGTAAATATTCTTGTATATTTCTGAGCAGATTTAATATTCAACCTTAACCAAAAAGAAGTCCAGTTTAGTCATTAACCTTGATAAATTAAATTTCAAATTGTCTCTCCAACAAAACTCGAAAAATCTTTGAAATTCGAGCCATTATAACGCAGCACGTTATCACCCAATCAGTAGATAAAAGTCCTTGGAATAACCTGCTACTCATTTTGTTTTTACCTACTATATCAACAACTTTATTATCAATTCATCAGTTTAGGTATCCTATCCAACATCGAGTCATTGTAAATATTTCAGTTAAAATCACAGAATTGTTTCGCAATATAATCGCGTTGTTATCTCTTCACGCCTAAAGATGGCATGAACTTTCCAATTATTAACTTAGACGAATTCAAAACTTGAAATTTTATGTTTACTTTGATTATTTTAATTTTAAAGTGCAAAAAGGTAAATTAAATTTAATAGCCAAACATTTCTGAACGCTTAATTTATCTGTAACACAGTTAGTTTTGTGAAAACATTAATTATAAATGATTTGGCTCGTTGATAAGGAATTGTAAATTATAAACCATTAAAAATATGATAAGAAATTTACCCTTTAACTTAAATATTTTTATAAGAGCAAATTTACTTCGGAAATCTAAGAAATTCGAGAAAAAGAATTCTTTCAATTATTTTTACTAACATTTTCTTTACGAATTAATTAATTGAAAACACTCAACTTTTAATTGGCCTTTTATTGACAGTGTATATCAAATCAAATTTTCAATAAAATTTATAATTTTTTGCACTTTTCTTTTCACTTGATTTTTCGGTTAATTTTTTCATATTCTTAATCAAATTTCACAGATAATTCGATTATTACTCGCTAAGCACTGCAGTATTTCGGAAAAATATAAACAGTGAAAATGTATGTTGAATAGTTCGATGTTCTACCTGATTATTTGCAGCGTCCTTGGCCTCATTTCGAGGTTGGAAAAAGCAACAATTGAAACAAATATTTTATAATTTTTTGGTAATTTCTAAATGTTCAAGATCGATTATTGAAATTCAAAATTAAATATAGAAAACTATAGATTGGAAAAATCGAGTTTCTAGTGATTAGGAATTAAAATTCAAGAATCTTAATTCAAATTTCACAGCAAAGTGTCGAATTGTATTATCAACAAAAACATATTTGTTTGGCGGCACTAGTTCTTTCAATTGATCCAAAATAGTTCCGGGAATATTATGCCATTTGTCAACAATTTATTAAGGGCCACCCAAAAAAAAATTAAATTATCCATGGAATTGCAATATGGCAAATTCAGTCAACTTGTCATCGGTTGAATGTAGATCTGAGATTTGCATTTCTGTGATGAGTTGGGAGCTTGACTAATTGCCTGATGGCAAATATTGGCACATGAATGAGATTATTCAGTCTCTAAGTTCACACATCATTTATCGGTTAGTGTGAATTCTAATTCAAACAGAACCGACAGCAAAAAGTGAAAAAGTTTTTTGCATTTACATTTTACTTGAAGTGAAAAATTTCATTTCTTACAATAATGTTTGAAATAAAGTTATTTACAAAAATTTTTTACCGAAATTTTCTGATCGCTGTAGATATCGAAACCCAAGAAATTAGATAAAGATCTTTAAAAAAATTACTACAAAAAAAGCAGACCGGAAAATTCAAAGGTGTGAAAGTCTTAGCAATTATTTACCATCAACCAAACAGAAATAGTAAAATTACTTAACCTTTGGTGGTCCGTCATTTCTTTTTAATACAAAATTAAAACAGTAGAAAGCCATGATTGTTACCAAAAAATTTCCCTTGTGAATAATTATATCGTGCCTTCAAAAGCGTAACCAAAACTTTATCTGAAACCGCATAATTGCGTGTAGAAAGAAGTCTTCTAATTCGGAGGGGCGAAGGGTTGGCGTAATAAAGGCAGCCAAAAATAGAAAAAAAATCCAGTAGCAAATCACCTGCCGGCATTAAAATATTTTTTTTCTTTCATTATTAAAAACGAAATGAAAAAAATTTTTTGTTAATTAAATTTTATCGATTCACAATCAAAGGCGGTTTTTGGTTACCTGACGATAATTTCGACTCATAATTGGATTCGCCATGTTTTTGGTGTTCCAAAGGCGGAGCATAATAAAAAAATTCTTGTTTTATTAGAACAATTTTTATAATTTTATCAATGACTTTTCTAACTTTAATTTTGTTTTGGTTTCACGGTGAAATTTCCAAAATAAATAAAAACATAAGAAAGTTTGGTTAAAAATATTCAGTTTTCGTGGTACGCAGTGTCATCCTGATCTCACAGGACCGCCATAAATCTGCGATAATAAATAATTCATTTGGGATTGTAAAATTTTATTAGAAAAATGATTTTTACTAAGAAACTTAAATAAAATAAATTTCACGGTCACTCATAGCATGAGTTATTTTCTGTTTTGTTTACAAATTTTCAAATTATTAGAAATTATTTTAAAATTTTAGAAATTTTTACAATTTAAATATTTTTTTTTATTTAGGTATCGCGATTTTAGGGACAATTTTTTTTTGTTTAAAAAGATTATTAAGTGCACACGCAGATTTTTCAGTGGAATTTAATCAGTATGGAGTTAATTGTTGTTGTTTGTTAAATACTTAATTTCTATTTAATTATAAATCAATATTTATGTCAATTTTATAAATAATGGGAAATTGTATTCTGAAATACGCGAAAAAACGAAGTTAATTAAATTAATATCAAAGTAAAAAATCAAATAACAATAATTAGATAATATTTCCAATATCCTGCGCAATTAAATTGGAATTTGAATAAAAACTTTAAACATGTTTTTATAGATTCATTTACAAAACAAAACTTAAATTTGTCATTTCAGTCGGAAGTAAAATCTAAAAGAAATATTATTTTCAATCACCAGTGTATGAGCAAAGGATATTTTAATAAAAATCTATAAAAAACTATAAATATTAAATGAATTCGTTAAAGGCTTTGAACGTTGCTCCTTTTTGCTTTGATTAAAAATTATGATTTTTATGATTATGAAATTAATTACAGACATTTAAGATTACCTTATTTGTTTATATTTTGTTTATAACATTCTGAACGCGCAAGAGAAAGTATCAGGCAAAACATAAAGTTAATTTTTAATTAACGTAATCTTTATATTTTCTAAACAACCCCATAAAAAAAATATATAAAGTCGAATTTACACAATCCGGAAAAGCTTGATAAATATTTTCTTATTATTTCTTTTGCTTTTTGTATATATCTTCCGGGCAAGCTGTTGATTTTTGTGCTTAGGTTTATATAAAAAAATCATTTTATTGCATGAAAACTCTGGGAAAGGATTTTCCTTTTTTTTTAAAAGAATATTGTCATAATTAAATTTAAAATATCTCCTTACTTTTATGCAGATAGACGACGAGAAATAAAAAAAAAAGATTTCTTTTTTAGAAATTATATTAAAATTTATCTATTTTTGACAGCAAGGATATTAACCTGCAGCATCATAAAAATTAAAGATTTAATATAAATTTTAATAGCCTTTCAGACTTTCTACCTACAGGACAATGAAAAACTTCAAAAAAAATTGTTTTAATTTTAAGAATTTCATTTTACTAATATTGTAATTTGAATTTCTAAATCTTTAAGGACATTATAGAATTTAATTTCTAGACTTTACTACATTTAATAATTGAATTTCTATATTGTTTTCAATTAAATGTCATATTCGATATAATAAATTCCGGATAATTAGTAATTAATAATTAATTTCTATACTTTATTTATTTTAAAAACATAATAATAAAAATTCCAAATACGAAAAGTTACTAAGTAAATGAAACCCTGAGAGAAACAAAATAGGCTGATACAATGAAAAGTATTTATACTATTTTGCTCGTGTTCAACTAAAGAGCATAGATTATCTTATACATCGATTTTTCTTGTTTGAAATTAAAAACCTGGAAACACAGTAAACTCCAAATGCTTTTTTTTCCATCATGTTTTGTTTTTTATATGTTTTGTTTTTTGTGTAAATATTCATTAATCATTGCAGATCCACTGAAGCATGAGGATTTCTGGGGTATATAGTCAAAGAATTAATTGAGAATAAAATGTTTTACAAATGAGAAATTTCAAAAAATAAATACATAATAAAATGTTAAAATGGAATATTCATATAATGTATTATGGATTTGAACCAATCTGTTGGAATGAAATACCTTAATTTATTTCAAGTATACTCGTCAAAGAATTTGAATTATTAATATATATATATGACTTTGTGGGAAATAACAAATGAATTACTCCCCATTGAGACACATAAAACATTACAGTAACAACTTCGTTATAATAATGCTACTATAATAAATTGTTAAAGAAAATAATGGAAATTTAAATGAAAATTATCGGGAAATGATGAATTTATTTTTCTAGATTTGATATTATCAATCTTTTTAATTATAGTTTCCTTTTATTATGTGCTTGATATGTACACTGGGATAGTATTACAATTAATTAAGACATCAGTAATCCTAATCATATATTGTTCAAAATTAAAGGCAAACAAATTAAGCTCTAATCTAATAGAAATAAGTGCATTTTGCAATCCTATAGCCATTATAATTTTAATAATTTCTTGATAATATAATAATTCGTATATTCACTGGGTTTATATGAACCACAAAATTTTCTAAAAAAAAAATATTTACCAAAAATAAAAAAAAATTATTAAAATTGCCACATGGCGTTAGGATCAACCTCGAAAATTTATTATATATCATGTAATTAATTGGAAATTGTAATATTAAATAGCCTTTTTTATATATTAATAAAAGAATATTATAAAAAAAAATTATTGTTTGTGGACCATTAATAAAATATATTTAAGTATAAAAAAAAAATATATCATTTCATTTTTCAAATGTGTGAATATGATTAATGGTGGTAATTTCACGGCACAACTGGACGATAGAGAATTTATTATGTTCATAAATAAATTTTTTAATATGAAAATTCAAAAAAAGGAAAATAAGGATAAGAGTATCCACACATTTGTTCGGTAATATCTGAAATATTATAATTTGAATGTCAAACAAAATTAATATGTCAGTGGTTTTCCATGAATATCCTTAAAATATTATCTGTTAAATGTTTTATACTTAATTTAAATTTAAAGGAAATTGATTTTAATTTGTGAAATTACTAAAAAATTGTAATTTTTTTTCGAGGATATTCAACAATCTTCACTTTATATATGGACTGTTAATATTTCTATATAGTCATAAATTTGTCCATTCATTGAAATGATATGGACAATCCTATAAAATGGAATAACTCATTATCGTATTAAAATAAATACCTAACTGAAGAATCTAAAGTATAATGAAGAGGAGATTATAATAATTTTATTACTATATGATAATTAAAAGAAATTTTGTATTAACTTTACCATTATTTTTTCGAATATTTTCTATATTTTTTTTTACTGATGAAAACAAGATCATTTTTTGTCTATAAATACAAAAAAAAATATATATTAATAGACATTACTCCGCCTTCGCAACTATACAATATGGTGGAACGAATTAATTTAGTCATAATGTCTAGCCGCCAGCATCTAGGTTAACGCCCGTTTGCTTTATTATATGAAGCTATATTTTTACTTTTGAAAAATAATAATTTAATGTACTTTAAGTGATAAAATAGATTTTAAAAAATTATATGAAATTAATCATTTTATACTTTTTCATTTTATTGGGTAAGATTATTGACATTTTTTTCAAATGATTCCCATACACTAATTACTTTTGCAATATACTTTCATAAAGCTGATTATAAAATAAATTTTTGTCCTTTATGAAATTCGCCAAAGTAAATAAATTCTCTTGGAATTATTTTCAGGACATAAAATTGTCCAATAATTGGCAAATGATTAATTCCAATTCAAACTAATTGAAACAAAGGTGTACATTCTAAAATTGAACTATAAAACATTGACCAATGTTAATTTGATAAAAAATAGCATTACATTTTGAAATAGTTCTAATAGTGACTACACAGTATATAATTACTTTTTAATATTTTTCAAAAATTAATATAATTATTACTCATAATCAATTATATATAATTTTAATTTTGTAATAAAAACAAAATATTAAATATTAATAGAATAAATTTAAGTGTAAAACATAACAACATCAACATTAAAACAAGAATCTTTATAATGTATAATCATAAAAATTGTAAATTTCATACTTTTAGTTGGATATCAGTCACACAATTTAATTATCACGCCAATAGATCACTATATACTTTAGGTCAAGGTGGTTAAAATTATATTATAACAAAAATATTTACTTTATAGGTGATTTATAATCTGATCAAAAAAATAAAAATTAAATCGATTAAATTTATTAATCAGCATGAAATTAGCAGAAAATTATTAAACTTTTTAATAAAAAAACATTGTTATATAGAAAAATTTAATTTTTGTAATGCTTTAAAATAATTAGTTAAGAGAAAAAAAATGAAAATTGATTGTTAAGCTATTAATTCTTTCAGCAGATTTTGAATAAATATTATATAAAATTATTAAAAATATTTATTAATAAAATTGTGAAATTTATATGAAATTTTAATTATTTTTATACTTGATTAAATTTTAATAGAAATCAACAGAAATTTCGTTGTAAAATTAATGATTTTTATATAAATTTTCTTAAATTTATAAATAAACTTATATACATACTTCAATTTCATATAGTTTAAATATTTAAGAAACTTTTCAGGGAGAAATATGATTTAAGAACGAAACATGAGATTTGGGAAATCATGTTTTTTTATAACAAATTTGAATCATTGATCAAAATATTG
This sequence comes from Empis stercorea, assembly GCA_949752835.1. Classification (NCBI taxonomy): domain Eukaryota; kingdom Metazoa; phylum Arthropoda; class Insecta; order Diptera; family Empididae; genus Empis; species Empis stercorea. The sequence continues at coordinate 52,017,971 of OX457089.1, forward strand.
ACATTTTTATTTATTATTTGAATTTTCTTTTAATATTATATATAAAAAAAAATTAAATTGAGTTTCTTGACTGATCAAAAGATGAATCACAGGTGTTTATATATGTTTACATGTTTTTCCTCATCTATACAACAACAAAAAATGTAATCATTTTGTGAGAAAATTTGATAAAAATGTTATGTGACTGGTGTTATGTGAAAAGAGAATGACATGATAAGAATAACAAAATATTGAACATGTCCTTTTAAGATTAATGCTTCAACATATCTTATATAATATGAAGCAACAATAATTTTAAATAGTTTTTCAAGAAATCTATTTTCTTATACAAGGCTCGATTGATAAAATTTACAAAAATTTAATAGTTAAAACTTAACTGTGCCACCATTAATGTTAAAATTAATTTGAGTACGACGGCAATACAACAATGCCGAAAGTCGAGACTACCAAAGGAAAATCTATAAATTTCTATAAATTTAAAAAAAAAAAAACTTGATGGAAATTTTTATTTTTATTATAAAATTTTTATCATGAAGTTAAAAATTACTATACAACCTTTAAAATTAGCTTAAAAACGATTCTTTACAACCCGGAAAAGAAAAATTCACGGTAATGGACCATATCAACATTATATATACTTCTAGATATCAACATTATATATACTTCTAGAAAAAAATATTATATTGCGATCATAAAATTCATAAAGAATTTTCCACATATTTAAGGAAAAAATCTTCAAAATGGTTTTTGTAATCCTAACGATAGAAGGAAAGTTAAAGGTGTAATAAACTAACGAAATATTCTATTTTCTGGTCCATTGAACATTATTAAATCTCTAAGAGGGAAAAAAATATAATTTTTATATAATATTTTTCTTTCCAGTTCATAAATATATCAAGAAAATTGTCTGCAAAATGTATTGTAGAAATTTTTTTATACTAAACATAAAAATATTAATTTAGAGTATAATTTGGAGTGTTGGGAGAATTTAAAAAGTGATGGGTATAGTAATAGTTGAAGTTCGAAATAAATTATAAAATCAAAAAAAAAAAAAATACTTCTGTTTCATAGAAGCCTCTAATTAATCAAATTGACTCAATAAAAAAAATTACAAATTCTTCAGCCTGAATAAAAAAAAAATATAGATTATAAAAAAAAAAATTCGATTTATTAACTTATCGATTGAATCCTCCTCCTCAATATTTTTCTTACGGATTTTTCTTTTGGGGTGTTAACCAAAAAATGAATCCCATATATAAAAACATAACAAAATTGTATACCCATCATGTTCGGTTTTGGACAAATTACTTTTAACTCTTTTTCAAAATATCAAAAAACAGAATTGTAAGTAAGAAAACTTCTTTAAAGTGTCGAAATTAAAATGAATTTGATTAATGATATAAAAAAAAAAAACAAAATAGAAATAAATTAATGATAATATTAAAAAGAATCGATCAATTTTTGTTTTTTTCTTAGCTTCTTAAGGGTTCCATTAAAGTGACATTGATAGAGTTTCAAAATATACCAGAAGGTCAACAAAAAATTACAAAAATCAAGTATAATAATTAACTTTCTATATTTTCGATCTTGAAAAAAAGTTTTCATTAATACTTTGAAACTTTTTTTTTATAGTTTTTGTGTCTTTTTTTTTTTTAAAACCAGTGGGTCATTAAATTATTTTGTAATTTTCGACATTAATTTTTAAGGTTAATTTACAAATTTTGAAATATACTTATAACAATTTTTTTTTTGCATAATTTTAATATAATTAATTTTTAATAAATTTAAAAATTTTCTGAAATTATGAATTTAATTTTAGCTAATCTGGTAAAATTCATTTAAATGCATTATAAAAAAAATATGTTGTAATATTTTCAGATATTTTCAGATATGAATTTCCAAAAAAAAATATAGGCGTTTTAAAACATAGAACTAAAAAATGGCTAGACATCATGGAAAAACTGTTTATTTAATTCGATCCGCCATGTTTTAAATATATATAAGGCGGAGCATAAATAATTTTACTTTATATTTATAGAATATTATTTTCTATTCTAAATAAAATTCTAAATATGTAATTATTTTTTTTATTATACTAATTTCTAGATATATTTTTGCTTAATCATTTTGTGTTAATTTTATTAAAATTTATATATTTTTATGTAATAATATCTTCACTAATGGTAACCGCGATGTTTTTTTTTACTTTGTCCAAAAATAAACTTTAATTAAACAAGGTGTGCAGTCGTTAAAATTTATGTAACTTTAGATACAAAAATTCTAAAAGTATATTTTTCATAAAAGTCCAGAACAGTTTTTTATGTTTTTATTTTTGTGGTTTCATTATAATTGCTTCATTTTTTTTTTTATGTTGTATATGATTTTTTATTAGCACCAGAAAAGTTATGCGGAATTTTTGTTTTGATTGACCACAAAATTTTAATGAGATTTTTGCATGCCCACTTTATATTCTGATTTGTGATTAAACGCGGCTTTAAACAAAGTTTTAAAATAATATTTCTTATGAGTATATACTATATCAATATCAATATATCATTTTCTGTTAATATATTATTACTATGGTGTTGACCCCATTTAATAAATTTAATAAAATTAATTGTATACCAGTTGGTAAAGTATAATTAATCATTTTCACACTTTAGTTAGTAATTGTTGCTTTCCTAATAACGAAACCTCGAAAGGACTATATATAATTTAAAATGTCAAATTTTTTTTTTTTGGAATCTCCTCTTATCACTCCTACATATTTAATTATATAGAATAGACAACAAATGTTTAAAGGGAGATCTTTCATATCATATGGCCAATTTATATATATATATATGATTGTCGGTTTCCCAATATTTATAGGTTAAACGTTTTGTGAAATTAAACAAATTTAAAGTAATTTGTAAGATTGAAAATAATGAAGACTTGTTTATATGACGACAATTTAACTTTAAATTAATTATAGTAAATTGGGAATTATTATAATTTGTATTGACTTTAATTGTTCTGAACAGCGAAATATTTGAATAAATGTAAAAACAATTGCAATTATATTCAAAATGTATACAAAATACGAACTTAATATTTACAGCTTTGAAATTGACATATACATTTTTAATTGATATGATTAGAGATTTTTGAAGACATAGAACATGTGTTCAAAATTCAATTTTAAACTAAAGTAGCTATAGGACAGACTCTACTACATAAATTGATAAAGTAAATTTTATATCACTAATAAAATTCTAACTAAAATTCTAAATTCCAAATTATATTTAAATAGAATTTTCTTCTATAAAATAACCATAATGTTTTTTTTTAGTTTTCCCATAAAATTAATTTAATTTGAATTACAAATACATATTTCAATAAATATTTAAATTCTAATAAAAAAATTAGACAAATAACATTTTGTTTATGTTCAACGTTCATAAAAAATATTGCCCTCATGCCAATTCCAAAAAAGATCTCATATTACTCTAAAAAAAAACAAATTGCGGCACCAGATGATCAACAACAATATCAAATGAACCTAAAAAACAAAATTTAGTAAATAAAAAACCTCAAATATAGAAAATATTGTCCTACCCATATGGAGTTTTTCATTGCACAATACGGAAAACGTGACAAATTGCTCAAAATTCAATAAGGTATCAAAATCGAAGAACTGAAAATCTATGGGAGACTAAAAGGACAGATAATTCATTTGTCATTTTGGTTGAAGAATATTATTTTAGGAATTCATAATATAGTACACAAAGGTGAGACTTAGTAAATCATTAATAAATTTGCAAGAATTTTATATTTAACAATATGAAAATTAATGAAGGTAGCGATAACCTCTCTACAGGATTTGGGTATACATATATATATTTGAAGGATAATGAATGATTTTTCAGTTGAGGATGAGGAAAATTTAAAACCTTGGATTGCAAAAAAACAATTAGCTACTTAGAGTTGTTTTAACTATACAAGGAAATCAAGGATATTCAGTATACGAGCATACGAACTTAGATTTTTTTTAAAAACTGTATTTTGTATTTTTAAAATATTTAATATTTCTGTAAAAAAATTAATTTAATTTCCGGACTCATTTTTTATGGTACTTTTTTTCATAATTTATAATTTGAATAAAAGAAACGCCATTGAAATCATTACAAACAAAACTATTGGATATAATAAAAAAAAACTAATTACTATCTTCATTTTATTCCAACCAAAAACTTATAATTTTCAGTAGCAATTCAAAATGTTCCAGCGATCTATCATTATGCTCAGTGGGGAGTTACTACATATATGCTACTACATATATACTATACTAAAAAAAACTTACATTTGTGGTTTTGGGAGAATTGTGAATCTGTAAAATAAATTACTTAATTCAACCAGATGGGTTCATCATACAACAGCAAAAACCGACATCCAAAAAAAAATTTTTTGACCTTAAATTAATCGATTTATCAAATAAAAACCTCCAAAAACAAATTCCCATATTCTTCACTAAACCAGAACTAAGAAGGGGGGAGATTACAATAATTTTTTGTGTAAAACATTCCCAATTAATTTTCTCTTCATCTTACTTGGACTACCCAGAAGCTCCATCATTATATTTTGTCTGTGGTACAAATAAAAAAAAAACAATTCTACCAAATTTCCCAGTGACAGACAATAAACTCTCCGTACTTCAATGATCCCATAAATGATTAATGAATTTCAAACAAAACAAAAAACGTGCTCGGTTATTATGGTGTTATTCAGGAGTTCGCGGTTTATGTTTGTTGGGTACAAATTGGAATTTTGTTGTTAGTTTTTTTTTCCAGATGATCTGGCCGTTTTGTTTAACATGAAAAACACTCAGCGGTGTTTTGTCTTTTTTATGAATTATGTATAACATTAGCTTTGTTGTTTCAACATTTTTTTTATGTTTATTTGTAATTTTTCATTTTTTGTCTTATATTTTTACGTTTTTTTTTTGTAGAGGTTTAAGCGGATGGTGGGATTTTCTAATATTGAACTAAATTATGCTTTAGAAACTGCCACCGTTGATTCGCGCTTTCCGTTTGTTATATATTTTTAGGGTGATAAATGATATTTGGGAGAAAATGTTCATCCCTTAATTTATTCTGTCGGTAAATAATTTTTTTTTGGGCTAAAGGTACTTTGATGTTTGTGCGTCTTTTGTCGAGATGAAAACCAGATGATCCTCACTTTTTAATGAACAAAAAAAATGAAGATATTGGAAAAGGTGTTGTTGGAAGAAATTTGTTAATTTTTTTTGTAATTGAAACGATTGCATAATTTAAGGATAAACAATTGTATATATAAATTAAACTTAAGTCATTATTAATCTTATTTTTTAGAGAAGATTTTTATAAGGAATTTATCAGATTTTACGAATTGAATTTATTAGGTAAACTATATCGCTAATTCCATAAAAAAGAAAAAAATCTCCAACTACAACAGGTAGTAACACCTCACTCTGGGCAATAATAACTTATTTGAAAGATTGCCGCTAATTATTATTTTTCTGTCGAATCATCAATTAATTTTTATTTTATATATTTTTGGGAAGAAATTGTGGTTTCATTAAAGTAGTCAAAGGATCTAAAAAACACCGATATTTAACCAGAGTGTTACATTGTTGAAAATATTTTTGGTATTTTTTTAAAGGTGTAAAACAATTTTGTTAAATAAATTTTGATGGTAGTTTAAAACTAAATAATTATATATTTTGGAAAATAAACAGTAATTAAGTAATAACTATAATTAAAAGTTCAGCTCAGTATAGTAATTATTTTAATGTTTGAATTTGAACTATGCCAAAACAGGGAGCAAAAAAAATATCCTACTAAGCAGATAACTTTAACTAAAAGGTAACTCTAAGAATTCGCTTTGAATAATTAAAATTAATTTATGATTGACTTTAACCAACTAAGGAAAAATACTTTTTTAAAAAAATTTAGAAAAAATCATAAGCCATTATTGCACAGCACGTTATCATCCAGTCAGTAGAGACCAGACGAATGTCATTGAAACATGTTTTAAAAAACTTTATTAAGAAATTATCATTTTTCAATATCGGACATTGAATCGTTGTATAAATCTTTCTGTACATAAAATAGAAAAAAAAAATTATTGTTTTGCAACAACTATAAAAAAGCGTTGTTATCTCTTCACGCCTAAAGATGCCATGAATTTTTCAATTAACTTAGAAACCTACTGAATTTTTTTTATTACTTCCAATTGCAATGTTGAATTTATTTTCTGTTTATTTTATAGTTGAGGGTGTTAATAATAATTATTTATCGTGTTAAGTTTAATATCGTTAAAGTTAAAGCGTTTGCGTATTAATAAAAAAAAAATTAATTATCAACTTGTTTGTAACGCTATAGATTAAAATAGTAGTTATAGCGCCAGTATACTATAATTGAAAGATTATAATGTTTATATTTATATACGTATATGTTAATAATACTTCAATATTTTATTACATTTACTAGGTCATTTAAATGGTGTGATAAAATTTTTTTACCTGTTTTCATATCAGCTACTAACTAAAACTATTATCAAACTATATTTTTCAAATATATTTTATGCATTTCTAACCATGGTGTATGTATAACACGAACAAATTATTAGAAATTAATTTTAATATTAAAATTAAATTATACAGAAGACAACTTATTGCTTAGAATTTGAAGCATATTTTTTATATATTTTATAAATTTAATAAACACAAAATTCTTTGATTATACAGAAATAAATATCAAGAAATTTTCCAACAAATTCGACTGTGGATCTCATTACAATTTCAAAATGTAATGAATATATATACTCAGAATTTTATATTTTCATCTTGTACATGATCCTTGTATAACGAAATTCTCAAAAATCATCATTCCTTATGCAGAGTCAAAATTTTAAAGCTCGATGATGATGATTGAATTTTTCCCAAACACGTTCATCTCTTCATTCGACAAAAAAATAAATAAATTTATAAATTGAAAATGTAAATTAAAATTTTGTAGATGGAAATTCACATAGCGTATATTTTTCAAATTTTTTATGCAAAAAAGAAAAAGGATATACAAAAATATAAAAATGTTTTTAATACATGAAACACATTGGAAAATTGATATTTTTGTTATATACTTTTAGAAACATATAGTTGAATTTTATATACACAAATAATTATATTTTCCGAAAATTGAATTATATTTTCAATATTCCAGATTTCCCAAAAGGAATTCACACCTTTTGCTATATTTTTGATAACGAAATGTAAACGAATAAATTTTTTTTAGAATTTAACATTGATGAATTTATTAAAATTTAATTTTTATGATGAATATCAATGATATTTTATTTGGAAATATTATGGTATAATGTTATATTAAGATTAAATTTAGTATTTGTGGATTAGTTAAGGTGAATTTAAATAACATATTTTATTTTAATTACTTTAAAAATAATTTAATTTCTTAAATTTTATAACATTTCATAGTAGAAAGTCCTTTGTTATGGACATTTCATATTACTTTATTAAGAAATGAAGCTAAATAAAAATAATTATGATGACATTGATTTACGATAGTTTTACAATCTCTCGTGGTAGTCAATAAAAATCACAAGAGTTTCCTGGAAACCTCAATAAATTTATTATGTTTGTTTCGATGATATCAATAACATAAAAATTAAATTAAATTGATTTTACTCTGTTATTTATGGCGATTGTAATTTAATTTAATTATACATATATGAAAAACTGTTGCATATACAATATGTTTTACATATATACCTGATAAACGACTTCTGAATGATAATAAATTCAAATTACTACAGAAATAAATACTCAATTTTATTCAATAAAAATGTTATAGGTTCATAAAAAAATCAATGATTTCATTCAATATAAAAAATACGGAAAACATTTCTAAAAGATGGAAAATTTAATGGTCTATTGAATAAATATAAAATTAATAAATTTAATTCACTATAAACATTTATCTATCAAAAGAACCTTAAAAATATCAAAGGAAAAGAAATTTTTTCGATTGAAAAACTAAATTGGTATACGCCATCATACTGTGTAGTGAAATTACAAATATAATTTTTTTTTTAAAATAAAATTTCTTTCAATTAATAAATCAATTTTTTTAAATTTATAATTTTTATCACATTTAACAGTAGCTGGATGATAAATGAACCATATCTTTATTTTGATTAAATATTTTTCAAAATTTTGATCCCATAAATTAATATAAGATTTATTCTTCTCGATATCCCAAATAGCGAAACAAATTTCGTGTTGATTTAATATATTAGTGATTTTTAATAAAAAAAAAATTAAAATTCCTCATTAAAAATAATAATTTTAAAAATAAATCGATAAAAATTAACCGCAAAATTTATGGTTAATCATGAAAATTAATAAGTGAAATAAATTCATATAAAAAAAAAAGAGATTTCACGGAAAATTTAACGTGTGGAACAAATAATTTGTTTTTCAATTGATCCTGAATAGTCGCGGTACCTAAATAAAATATTATTATTATTGTAAAAATTTCTAAAATTTTAAAATAATTTCTAATCATTTGAAAATTTGTAAACAAAACAGAAAATAACTCATGCTATGAGTGACCGTGAAATTTATTTTATTTAATTTTCTTAGTAAAAATCATTTTACTAATAAAATTTTACAATCCCAAATGAATTATTTATTATCGCAGATTTATGGCGGTCCTGTGAGATCAGGATGACACTGCGTACCACGAAAACTGAATATTTTTAACCAAACTTTTTTATGTTTTTATTTATTTTGGAAATTTCACCGTGAAACCAAAACAAAATTAAAGTTAGAAAAGTCATTGATAAAATTATAAAAATTGTTCTAATAAAACAAGAATTTTTTTATTATGCTCCGCCTTTGGAACACCAAAAACATGGCGAATCCAATTATGAGTCGAAATTATCGTCAGGTAACCAAAAACCGCCTTTGATTGTGAATCGATAAAATTTGATTAACAAAAAATTTTTTTCATTTCGTTTTTAATAATGAAAGAAAAAAAATATTTTAATGCCGGCAGGTGATTTGCTACTGGATTTTTTTTTCTGTTTTTGGCTGCCTTTATTACGCCAACCCTTCGCCCCTCCGAATTAGAAGACTTCTTTCTACACGCAATTATCCGGTTTAAGATAAAGTTTTGGTTACGCTTTTGAAGGCACGATATAATTATTCACAAGGGAAATTTTTTGGTAACAATCATGGCTTTCTACTGTTTTAGTTTTGTATTAAAAAGAAATGACGGACCACCAAAGGTTAAGTAATTTTACTATTTCTGTTTGGTTGATGGTAAATAATTGCTAAGACTTTCACACCTTTGAATTTTCCGGTCTGCTTTTTTTGTAGTAATTTTTTTAAAGATCTTTATCTAATTTCTTGGGTTTCGATATCCACAGCGATCAGAAAATTTCGGTAAAAAATTTTTGTAAATAACTTTATTTCAAACATTATTGTAAGAAATGAAATTTTTCACTTCAAGTAAAATGTAAATTCAAAAAACTTTTTCACTTTTTGCTGTCGGTTCAGTTTGAATTAGAATTCACACTAACCGATAAATGATGTGTGAACTTAGAGACTGAATAATCTCATTCATGTGCCAATATTTGCCAGGCAATTAGTCAAGCTCCCAACTCATCACAGAAATGCAAATCTCAGATCTACATTCAACCGATGACAAGTTGACTGAATTTGCCATATTGCAATTCCATGGATAATTTAATTTTTTTTTGGGTGGCCTTTAATAAATTGTTGACAAATGGCATAATATTCCCGGAACTATTTTGGATCAATTGAAAGAACTAGTGCCGCCAAACAAATATGTTTTTGTTGATAATACAATTCGACACTTTGCTGTGAAATTTGAATTAAGATTCTTGAATTTTAATTTATAATCACTAGAAACTCGATTTTTCTAGTCTGTAGTTTTCTATATTTAATTTTGAATTTCAATAATCGATCTTGAATTTTTCCAAATTGACTTTAACACTTAATTTAGAAATCAAAATATTATAAAATATTTGTTTCAATTGTTGCTTTTTCCAACCTCGAAATGAGGCCAAGGACGCTGCAAATAATCAGGTAGAACATCGAACTATTCAACATACATTTTCACTGTTTATATTTTTCCGAAATACTGCAGTGCTTAGCGAGTAATAATCGAATTATCTGTGAAATTTGATTAAGAATATGAAAAAATTAACCGAAAAATCAAGTGAAAAGAAAAGTGCAAAAAATTATAAATTTTATTGAAAATTTGATTTGATATACACTGTCAATAAAAGGCCAATTAAAAGTTGAGTGTTTTCAATTAATTAATTCGTAAAGAAAATGTTAGTAAAAATAATTGAAAGAATTCTTTTTCTCGAATTTCTTAGATTTCCGAAGTAAATTTGCTCTTATAAAAATATTTAAGTTAAAGGGTAAATTAAAATTTCTTATCATATTTTTAATGGTTTATAATTTACAATTCCTTATCAACGAGCCAAATCATTTATAATTAATGTTTTCACAAAACTAACTGTGTTACAGATAAATTAAGCGTTCAGAAATGTTTGGCTATTAAATTTAATTTACCTTTTTGCACTTTAAAATTAAAATAATCAAAATAAACATAAAATTTCAAGTTTTGAATTCGTCTAAGTTAATAATTGGAAAGTTCATGCCATCTTTAGGCGTGAAGAGATAACAACGCGATTATATTGCGAAACAATTCTGTGATTTTAACTGAAATATTTACAATGACTCGATGTTGGATAGGATACCTAAACTGATGAATTGATAATAAAGTTGTTGATATAGTAGGTAAAAACAAAATGAGTAGCAGGTTATTCCAAGGACATTTATCTACTGATTGGGTGATAACGTGCTGCGTCCGCAGGGCTCCTGACGAGAGGCGGTCCCATATATAATATATAATATAATATACTAAAGTATATCTATATTAATATAATATATACAACACTAGTATATATAACATAGTAAACTATAATATATACAATATATAGAATATACTAAAGTATATAATATGATCAATTCATAGTACAGAATGTACTAGAATTTACCATATGGCACAAGTAGTTGGGGCCGTGAGGCCTTCAGTTGCTCTAGTTTCTTTACATCATTCATAGATTTCATCTATACATCATATATACATTATATACTTTGTAGTATATAACATTTGATATATGAGGCATTCAGGGGACGTGATGGCAGAGAAGCTGCCTGATCTAGTCCGGGGATCCCGCCAAACAACATTTCCAATCATGTAATATCAACACCTTAAAAAGAAATTATTTTGGTCCTGGCACCTCCGGAAACTCAATTTATTTCAACAATAGTAAAGCAAATTAATGATTCGACATAAAATAATAATTAACACCAAATTCTGAATTCAACTTCGTAGATTTTTTTTACCTGTTTCACTCTATGTTACTTCTTTTGCGGCATTGTTATTTGAAGATCTTCGAGATAATCTTCAGAGTTTAAATAAATGATCTTCTTCATCAATAAAATCATCTTTAATTAAATCACATGTGAATTTTCATAGAGACAAAAATTACGAAATTCTCTCAAGTTTGATTTCGATTGATCTATCGTTGATTGACAATGGAAGCTACTGCTGTTTTGTATGACATGCTGAGTAGATCAATCAAAAACGTATAATATTTATATTTTATTCAAGATTTTAATGTATTTTTATAGTTGAAACTCTTCAGTTTATTGAGTGTATATATGATTATCATCGTCATTAAAAGGTAGGTACATGATGGAACATGGAATTTTTATATATGATAAACAAAGTTTTTAATATTTCTCCTATAAATCAGTCTTACTCAAAATTAAATAACAAGAATTTATTGATTAATTTTTTGTAGCAATATTGACAATACTCTATATACTCAAGTTTTTAAGAGGCCTTTGATCAAAATGTAAAATTCTGGTATACATCGTTTTGTTATACTATAATATAACAAAACGATGTATAAATTATACTACGTGTGTATAACAATTTAAAAAATATGCTGTGTGCATGATCGGCAATACATATTTCGTATATAACACAAAATACGAGTATATCCAAATATTAATAATATCCAAACCAATTTCAAATAAGGTGTTATCATCCACAGCTAAAAACCAGCGGCGGGAAAAACCTTATCCTTACAAGGCCTCTTAAGAAATCGAATTTCAAAATTGTGTTTTACCATGATTGATCATATAGTTCATAAAATATACAGTGACTTAATTAATTCTCTGACACCAAATTAAACAACATAGAAATACGATACGAGGTAAAACAGAATTGTCCTTCATATATCAAACATTTTTTTTAAAAAAATCACGAATGTATCAGCATAATTCAATTAAAAATAATTAATTAATCACTGATCAATAAGTCTAAAAATTTTGTACTACTTTAATACCAATTTTTAGCTCATATGTAATATAAAATTTCGAAATAATTATTTGTACTAGAAATTTCAAATTTAATCGTTCATTTCATTTTAGAAAATGTAAATTTTTTTAAAATTTAACTTAGTCAACATAAACTATAATGAAGCATTTATTTTATTTGTTCTTCTAACTATTATAACAGCAAAGAATTTCAATAGAAATTGGCATTCAAGAAGTTCCAAATAAATAAATACCTCTAAGTAGCGATAATTTTCTTCTCTTGAGACCATAAAAAATTATTTGTTTATACATTTACAAAAATTTTGAAAATATTTTCCAGTCCATCCATAATTAACACAAACATCTTTTTCTTATAGTCGAAATTCTATATCCTTTTGTATTGCACGGAGAATCCTGTGGTGCGGTTATTGCCCCTTTTGTAAATTTTACAGGCTGTAGTGTTTCTGTTTGTCAATTTGCCAATTTATAGTTTTATGAGTCTCGCCTCTATCATCTGAAATTATGGATTCCTCAAAATTTGGGATGAGAAATTTACGAAAAAGTCATATGGATTATCGGTCCTTTTAACCTCCTACAGTTTCGAGTCCTTCGTTTTTGTTTATTTTATATTTTTTATTTGTTGGCATTTTTTAGTTGTTGACAGGATTGAGTGTAATAGTATTTTTGAACATGGGAGGAATAACATTTTGACACGTAAATCTAAACTAATAATAATATGTTTAATTTCTTTTTAATAAATTCGAAAAGTTTCGTCGCCGTAACATTCTTAGAATTTACAATTTCAAGTTTAAAATGTTCGAAAAAGTTTTTAGTTTTCCACTTTAGTAATTATAAATTCTAAAGTCAACTTATCAGCAGGGGAGATCCATTATTGAATTTCCTCATCTAGTTAACGAACTTTCAGAATTTTTTTATGAACCAATTTTATTAAAATGTTAGGATAATATTGCTACCATATGGTACTCAAATAGCTATTAATAAAAAAATATAATACAAATAAAAATATTTCCAATAATATAAAATTTAAATCGAAATTTAACATCCGTGAATTGCAGCATCCCTTCTATTTCTATGTATATACTAGAATTCGTCATTTCTATAAAGAAAAATTTCAATTGTTACATTCTTTCACGGCTAATTTTTAATCAGCTTCTGTATAGCTACTGATCGTCATCTTCAAAATATAAAATGAATAATAAATAATGATATTTTTTCCAACAAATTTTTTATCTGTAATGGGTTAAATGTTAATTAGTTCTACCACAAAAAATAAATATCATTATTATCATTTAAATGCGATGTATATATGGGAAATGCCATTAAAGAAGACGAAATTCCCAACCATTTTATAAATTTCTCTAGACCAGAGATTAGATATTTATTTCTAGAAATTGTGAAAATTCAAAAAATTTGGATAGGAATAAAAATAAAATTTTAATTTTGCCATTAATTTGATTTGAAATTAAATTGAATTTTACTTTCCCGACACATAAAAAGTGATGACAAATGAAATATAAATTATAAAATATTTCATACTTGATAGATGTACAATAAAAATTCAATTTATGCTGGAAGTACGATTAGGTCACGCCAGGTATTAAAGATTTTAATAAATTCCCTTTATTCACTAATTGATAATTTTTATTATTAAAATTTTACAAATCAAATTTTTATTTAATTATTATTTATTGAAGCTATTAATTTTCACCCGTTCTCTGGCGCATCAGGATGTAATAGAAATTTACAAAATTTCGTGACGAAACTTAATGAATACCAAAATATCAAACATGATATGTTAATTTCTGAAATTGTCACAATTATTTTTCACATTCTAAAACTCTTTATTATTTTCTTACAAAATTTCTTCATTTGAAATTGAGAAATGGTTAATGGTAATTAATATATACCATTAAGTCGTCATCGGATTGGTTAAATTTAAATTGTGGTTTTGGTTTAGGGTGTGTTCATTATGTTTTAATTTTGAATTTGTTTCTCTTTCTTATAATTTTTCATTCTTGGTTATAATTTTACATTTCGAATGTATGGAGTTTAGTGAAATATTTCAATGAAAATTAATTTATTTTAAGCAATTTTGAATTTTAATACGGAAATTTTGTAATTTGTGTTATACAAATGATAATTATTATTATATGTACTTTAATATCTAAATTTAGAAAATTTTTACGACCACAATAAATATAGGTCAATTTGTTGGGCTAAAGATTATTATATGTCAATATTTACTCTTTATATTTTTATCAACTGTCCGTCACTGGAATACTAAATTTAGTTAAAAATTGTTCTATGAAAGTATTAAAATAAATTATTTAAAAATATCTTCATATACTGAACCACCAACAAAAAATTGCTATTAATGTAACATATTACCCATAATACCATCATAGTATACCAACTGACTGCATCATATATCCTAAGGGCTGATAATAAAAATAAAATTTATATTGTGTTTTTTGTTTCGACTAAAAATATTTTTAATGTACCTTAAAAAGCTCCAGGTTGACTAATGACATTTTTTTCTGCTATAGTAGACTAAAGTATTTTCTTTATTATGCCCGTCAAATAATTTATGAGTTAGGATTTCCGGTCCTCTTTTACTAATATATATGTATATAATAAAAGAAAACTTTTTTTCAGAATTATTATATAAGTATTTTTTGTTTATGCATATATACTTATTTTACAGAGTCCTTTATTTCTTGTTCATATAGCCAAAAAAATAATGACAAAACAAAAAATAGTTCTCTAAAAGGTAAGGAATTTGAATAAAAGGACTTATCTAAAATGAATAGGACCCTGATAAAAAAATGATAAAAGAATTTATTCATGTAATTAATATGACGAATAATTTAAAATTTTATCATATTTTTTTTCCACATAAATTTATATGCCCAGGTTTTACAAATTCATTAAAGATTTTTGGGTATATGACTAAAAATAATTCAGAAAATATGAAAGTGTCATATTATAAAAAGTATGCTTAAGATATCAAAGGAAAGACAACATCTTATATTAATAAAATACATTTTAATTTATATATATCATAACTTATATATATATCATAACTTATTTAAATAATTTAAAAACAAAATTACTATAAAAATTTACAATTTTATGAAATATTTCAATTTTAGTTTAATACACGAGTACAACTTTATTACATAAAATATCTACTTTTTTAATTTAAATGAAATAACATAAAAAACAGTATACAAATAAATTGCATAAATTTTTCTATTTTCATTGAAAAAAAAAATGACCAAAATGAATATTTATTTATTTATGTTTGTTCTGTTCCTGGGTTTAACAAACATGAATGTGGTTTTAATATTAAAATTTTTTGTATGTTTTGCTATTCGCTATCCATTCATCATTTTTTTTTGTTGATGACTGACCTAAATCTATGCCTTTAGAAATGTTCTATGGATTTCCTGACAGACAATTTCTTTTTTTTTTTTGGATACTTCAATTGAAATTGAATTGAAATTGAAATAAAAAAAAAATTATTGTACATAAAAAATATTAATTTAAAATAATTTTCCTTTTAATTATATATTTCGAAAATTTTCAAATAAATATATAAAATATTTATTTCAACTATAAAACAAAAATATTTCTTTAATGGTCGATCTATTTTTGAAGAGTTTTGTTACTATTAACAAATCATAAATTGAATTTATTGTATATTTTTTTTAATAAAATTTCAATGGACCAACGTACTTTATGGCGAGCTTGTAAAAAAAAATTCATTCTAAAAATAAAATTTCATTTAAATTTTTTATTGTACGGCCGGACATGAAATCCTGAATCCAATGAACAGTATAAATCCTTGCTTTTATTATTATTCTTATTTTGAGTAGTAATACA
This sequence comes from Empis stercorea, assembly GCA_949752835.1. Classification (NCBI taxonomy): domain Eukaryota; kingdom Metazoa; phylum Arthropoda; class Insecta; order Diptera; family Empididae; genus Empis; species Empis stercorea. The sequence goes on from OX457089.1 coordinate 52,034,343, forward strand.
GCAAAAACTTGAAAAAGTTTTTAGGCTCTCCAAATCCACTTTGTAAATTTAAATTTTTATTTTGTAACTAACAAAAAAAAAACAAAATTTGTAACAAATATTTTTTTATTCATAATTAAACGCACAGGAGTTGCAGAAAAAATTGACTTTTTAAAGAAGGACTTCATTTGTTCTGCAAAATGAAATTTTGGACATTTTATTTTTTTTTTGTGAATTTGTTCTTTAAATTTTTTGTTAAGTTTAAAAGATATAAAAAAATTAATTTAATTTGTTAGTTATAAAAGCATCAAATTGAATTTTATTTTAAAGAAACCCAGTAGCAAATGATACAAATTGTCAAATTTAGCTATTTACAAATTAATTTGTAATAGTAAATTTCCAAGATTATTATTGTGTTGTCGCCAAAAAAATGTGGTCTAGAGTTTTCTCGGGCTAAGAAAGAAGTATATTTTATAGATATTTTATAATCAATTACAATTTCTAATAAATAAATACTATTTATAAGTAATAACGTGTTCTATGCACATATCAATATTCCTAGGGCACCAAATTGTGTATACCAATATAATTAATATGTGTTCCAGTTTTAAATATTTAATTGATATTTTTATTGGGTAATGTGCAGAATTAAATTAATTTTTTAAGTAATTTTCCATAACTCGAAATTATTTATGGAAATTTAATATAATGTAATATATGTTATAAATTAATTTATTATAAAATTTTTTAAAGAAATATGTGACTTGACAGTTGTAATTTTTCCATTAAATAATTTTTTCTTTAAAATTTTCTATTTTGTAATATGTAAAGTAATTAATCATTTTCACACTTTAGTCAGTAATTATTGCTTTCCTAATAACGAAACGTAGAAAGGACTATATATAATTTAAAATGTCAAATTTAAAATTTTTGGAATCTCCTCTTAACACTCCTACATATTTAATTATATAGACAAGAAATGTTTAAAGGGAGATACTTGATATTTGGATCATCTTTAGTTAAATCGATCAATATCATCCACCAATTTCAATTTCTTATTGTTATAATGCTCCCCCAGTTTTAAATGCTAATTCTTATAGATTTAATTTAAAAAAAACTGATTTTCAGGGGCTCAACGCATTTTTAAATTCTCTTGACTTTAATACATTGTAATTTTGTAAATCATAAAAGAAAATCTGATCGCTTTCCTACTTTTATGACTCATATTGGTAATTTAGGTAATGATCCTACCGTCATATCTAATTATTTCCGTGATCACTTTTCTAGCTCTTATCTTAATTCTAATTTTGAAATTAATGCAACATATTTTGAACATATGGATAACTTTCCAAAAACTACCCTCCAGGATATAAACCTTAATGAGTCTCAGATTAAGTCTTACTTAGACAAGCTAGGAGATAACTCATCTCCTGGGCCTGATGGTATTCCCGAAATTATTTTTAAAAAATGTTCTGGTTCTTTAACTTTGCCTCTAGCTATCTTGTTTAGACACTCATTATCTACCGGTACTTTTCCCGATATATGGAAGAAATCTTATATCAATCCTATCCTATATGTGCTTTTCAGAAAATCCTATATCAATCCTATCCTATATGTGCTTTTCAGTAATCTAAGTAAAGTGTTTGACCTTCTACCACATAGTGTTATCTTATTTAAGCTTAAGAAACTAGGATTTCCTACATACTTTTTAAAATGGATTAAATCTTATTTGATTAATAGGACTTATAGTATTTTATTTAAAGAAATCATATCTTTGCCATATGAGGCTAGTTCAGGAGTACCTCAAGGTAGTCATCTTGGTCCACTGTTATTTATTATAGCAATTAATGATGTGGTATATGTTATTAAACATAGTAATATCAGTATTTATGCGGATGATATGAAAATATATAGCAAAATATCTTCATTGAATGATGCTATTTATCTTCCAGAAGATTTAAATCGTTTCTCAATATGGTGTAATTTTAATTCTTTAAAATTAGATGTCGTTTACGCGTAAACAACATCCTATCACATTTAATTACAAGTTGACTGAAGAAGTTGTTCCAGTAGTTGAGTCATTTAGGAATTTGGGTGTTTACTTAGATCCTAAATTAAATTTTAAATTACACTATATTATATTATTAATAAATCTAACGCTATGTTAGGTTTTATAAAAAGATGGTCGAAGGAATTTCTTGACCCATATATATTAAAGTCACTTTACACTTGTCTCGTGCGTCCTAACCTGGAATATGCCAGTCAAGTTTGGAATCCTTACTTCGATTTACACAGTCGTCGTATTGAATCTGAAAGAAATTTTATAAGATTTGATTTCCGTCAATTTCGATGGGTAGACCCACTAATTCTGCCACCTTTTCTAAATAGGTTAAAACTCATTCATTTCAGTTCTCTTGAAAAAAGACGTGAAATGGCTGACGTAATCTTTCTGACTGAAGTGCTTTATCTTAATATTGATTCTATATTTGTGTTTAATAATACTATCACAATAATATGACAATATTATTATGATAATATTATTAAGCACAAAATCATAACCAACGCTGTAGATCACCTAACTTGTTTAAAATAGGTTTTCACAGAACCTTGTATGGGAAGTTTGAGTCAATAAATAGGATGCGAATATTAGGCAATAAATACCAAAATTGAATAAGAATTTCAACATCCTAAAACAATTAAAAAAAAATTAATATTATAGGACTAGATTAAATGTGTTAAATTTAATTTTTAATTTCTTACATATATGTTAGTTATAAATATTTTAATTATATTTTAGTTCTAATGCTACTTTTAATCTTTTAGTAGTAATAATTATTAAAAATATGATTAATAATTTTATTATTTTCTATTGATTGTACAAACTTATTTTGTAAACTATGTAAAATGTTTGAATTAAACAAGAAATATATAAATAAATAAATAAATCATATGGCCAATTTATATATATGATTGTCGATTTCCCAATATTTAGGTTAAACGTTTTGTGAAATTAAACAAATTTAAAGTAATTTGAAAGATTGAAAATAATAAAGACTTGTTTATATATATAACGAAAATTTAACTTTAATTAGTAAATTGGAAATTATTATAATTTGTATTTAATAAATCTTTGACAAGAATGACTTTCATTATTCTGAACAGCGAAATATTTGATATATTGGCTCAAAATGTAAAAATAATTGCAATTACATTCAAAATGTATACAAAATACGAACATAATATTTATTGACAGCTTCGAAATTGACATTTATTAAATTAATATTTTAGATTAATTGAAAGAACTAGTGCCGCCAAACAAATGTTTTTGTTGATGCCCTAAACACAATTGGAACTACCGACTGCAACTACATACCACAACTACCGGCTACGTTACTGATGTAAACACAATACCGACTACCAGCGACAAGATATATATTTTTTTGCTATATTTGAAATTCATCTTTCCAAGCACACTGTTTTTTTTTTTTTTTTTTTCGAAATTTTCCTTTTTGTTTTATTTTTCTGACAGCTTCCGACTTCCGACAGCAAAATTAAAAATTAACTTAATTCTGTAGTTGTATCTCGTAGTTGTAGCCTAATTGTGTTTAGTTTAATTCATTTAATTTCGTGTTTTCGTGTTTTCTAATTGCTGTGACAGCTACAAATTCGCTTGTAGTTCCAATTGTGTTTAGGACATGATAATAGAATTCGACACTTTGCTGTGAAAATTGAATTAAATTTGTCGATTTGTGAAAACATATATATTACAAATTTTATTATATAGGACACTTTTTTATATATTTTAGGTTTTTTATTTACTAAATTTTGTTTTTTAGGTTCATTTATATGGGAAAGAAAATATTGTAATATATTATATATGTTTTAATAAATTTTATTTTATCATTGAAGTATGGAGAGTTTATTGTCTGTCACTGGGAAATTTGATAGAATTGTTTTTTTTATTTGTACCGCAGACAAAATATAATGATGGAGCTTTGTTTTTTTTGGAGATGCAAAAAAAATGTTTAAGAGAACGATGAAAATTGAAAGCGATGCAGTTTTTGCTTCATATTTGGTATGTATTTATCTTTTCATGTATATAAGTATAATATTCATAATTAACTTTTAAAAACATTATATTTTTAGGAAAGAAAGTTACAACCGTATAAACCAACGCCCAATTGTAGTCCACATACAGTTGGGTTAGCTAAAAATTTTTCGGATAGCGTTTTGGTCCAATACAATTGGGACGGATCCCATGGCCGAAAAGAATTTCGTTCATTGAGAGGAGTGAACGAAGTATTATATAGTAATTTATTTTTCATATTTATTACAGTTTTTTAAATACTTATTTCAAAATTTAAGATGCTTGGAAAGGAGGGCAATTTAATTGCAAGGCCAGCTATTCTATTTCAATTCGGGCCCAAATATATGCTGCTCGCCAGAGACGGTTTCAGAGAACCAAAAATGTCTCTATGAACTCGTTTTTGATGAACTCGTATTCGATGAACTCATTTTCGATGAACTCGTTTTCGATGAACTCGTATTCGATGAACTCGTTGTCGATTAATAAGTTTTCGATGAACTCGTTTTCGATGAACTCGACGGGAATCAATATTTATATAGTAAATTTTCTATGTTTCATGGAAAAAATATAGAGACAGATGAATATTAATATTATACTGAATATTAATGAAATATATAATTCAAGAGGAGGAATTTAGAAACCTCTATTAATTTTGTGATATATTTTTATAAAACAAATATTAAAATAATATTAAATTAAATTATATTTAATATTTTTTTATATTGAAAACAGTGATGGATATGTCGATCGCATTACTCGACGAACCACAAATTCGGAAAGCATAGCTGAAAGTGGTTAGTTATTCCAGGGTAGCGATTGTTATCAGAAATAAATTTGCTAATTATTGTGGTCAAGAAGGTGCGCTACCGTGGCATGAAGAGTATATTTAAAAAAAAATTTAATATTATAAACATAATTAAAATAATTAAAATTTTTATATTAGAAACCTTAATTAATCTCTAATTATTTTTAAAAGTAATATTATTTTTTAAAAAATTTAATGAAATAAATATTAATATTAATTATTATTAAAATTTATGAAATTAAAATTTTGGTCAATTAATTTTTTAATAATTATTTTCTGTAAATATAAAAATGTCTACTGATTATAACAATCTAAAAGAATTAACTGAAATAGTGTCTAATTTATTAAATTCTACCAAAAGTTTTACTACATATTCATAAATAAAAATATTTAACTAATCATGAATTTGAATTAATTTCATTGTAGTCAAGTATAATATTTTACATTTTAATTGAGTTTAGATAATTTATACTATGTATAATATACATAGCGACAAATATATTATATTTATTATACATAGTATAAATTATCTAAACTCAATTAAAATGTTTTTACTAATATAAAAAAACAAATGAAATATTCATAAAAAATAATTACAATTGTTGAAATGTTGCAAAAAGTATAAAAACTTTTATGCTAAATCATAAATTTCAATTTCTCAACATTTTTATTTTTGGACATAAAACACTTAAGAACTGAGGTGACGATTGGTATATTAATGCCCGGTTTCACGAAAGTTTTAAAAGCGCTTCTAGTGATTTAGCCCTTAACTGCGCTTAATTTTGTTTTTTGTTTTTATGTTGTTTAAAGCGATTACTGGTTAGTATATCACAAAAATTGCATTTTAATTTGTTTATTTGGTGTTGATTCTCTTTAAATTAGGAAAAACTGTTGGTATCATATATGATACATTGCGAAGTAAGGATCAAAAAAAGATCAAAAAAATTAACCGGCACGTCTTCTAATTCAACTGCTATCTCTTCTACGTCCTCATATTCCGGAAAGATCTCCGTAATTTTTGTCAAATCGTAATATTTCTCTGAGTAATTTCTGTCAAAATGCAGTTATTAGAATTTTAGTTAGATAAAAGCGACAAAAATCTCGTGAAACTGCAACATATCTAGATGACTTTTAGTACTAAAATCGGTTTTTATCTAGATCCGCTTTTAAGCTATTTTCGTGAAACCGGGCATAAATATACCAATTCTATTAGTATATTTAATACTAATGTTGTACCGTTTTTTTTATTATTATTTTTTTTGTGAAAAAAATTGACAATTGACTGAAATAAATTAAAATCAAATGTCATTTAACGCTGGAAATACTAACACATTGTGAATTGAAAAATTATTATACTATCGCTTTGCTTTGCGCTGGCTTCGATTTGCGTTGAAGAAATTACATTGTGAATCAGCTATAAACAAAAATAAAAAAATTGTTTATAAAAATTTACGCCCACTTTGTTGATATTTTTTAAAAATCAAATTTTCAATATTCAAATATACGAAATGAAATAGCTTACTTGTCAAATTTATAGTTGCCATATTAAAATTTAATAATTTACCATTAATTTCCGTTTACTCTACATGTTGTACTGCACGTGTATTCCTGAAAACGTTTCGAATGAATTTCGTAACGTAAATTTAATTTTGGTATTCCTGAAAACGTAACGATTCTTTATCGAATCGATATATTCCCTAAATGATTTTTTTAACGTTTCGATCGAAATTTTTAACGTCAACTATTTTGTTTACGTTATTGTAAAATCCATAATTTATTCATACAAACAATTTTTTAATTAAAAAAAATATAATTTTATTATAATTTTTTATTTAAGGCCCAGGTCCATTAGTCTTTTTTAAAAGTCGTCACCACTTTTTTCTAGAAGAAGTGATGCAAGTTACAAAAAAATATGCGTGCGATAGAGAGGGAACAACGACTTTTTATCGAAAAAAAGTGGTTGTATCCGAAAAAAAGTTGTTGTATTCGAAAAAAAGTTGATAATTAACAACTTTTTTTAATAAAAGTTGGCGTTTGACATATACTTTAAAATATTTGTCATAATTTTTTGAAAAAATTCTACATTTTTTGAATGGCAATCTATTGTTTTAAATTTTATATTTTTTCAATAAAGTTTATTTTTAATAATAATAATGAATTTTCAAAATATTTAAATTAAAAAAGGTACATATACTTTATATATAAAAATTAATTGTGTCTAATTTAATGCTAACTAGACCTAGAAATCACAAATATAAAAATAAATTTAATTTTCTATGTTGTGTGTACAGTTTGAAAATTATTTTCAAATAAAAAAATAAATTCGAAATGTCATAAATATTTCGAAATTTTGTTAAAGAGTGGGAATTTTTATCTCTCTCTGTACTGTATAATTTTACATGTTATCTCTTTTCTTTTTTGCTAGAAAAAAGTGGTGACGACTTTTAAAAAGTCATCACAACTTTTAACAAGACTAATGGACCAGGGCCTTTATGTTTATACTACACTAATGTATATTATACACAAATATACAAAATATAAATATATGGAAAAAATATATATTAAAATTAATACAATATAGGTCTAACAACGACAAAACAATATCCTTTTTTTTAATATTTTTAGACATGGGCATTATCACAATCATTACTATCGTAAAATAATTCTATGCTAGAGAACATTTTTAATTTATTGTATTTTTATGATGAATTAATTAATAAATAAAATATAATTTCAAAATATGAATACATCTATGATTTATTAATCAACAATGTATTTATTTTTTAACTTTTTTACGAAAAATGACAAAAAAAATTACAATTAACAGCTGATTTATTTGTGAAAATAGCTTTGACTATATAATATATGGACTGCTAATCGCTTATAATTTCCTTTGCTGTCAAAGAAAAAAATACTATTATGACTGGTAGCGCATAGCACCAGAGATGGCCAATAAAAAAACTAAAGTTATGGAATTCTGTATTAAATCCAGTAGAATTCTCAAGTAAAATCTATGGAATTCTCATAAATGATTTAGTTGTTTGATTGGCCGTCAAAAAGGCGAGCGTCGCCAAAGGCAATTCGGAATAGTTAGTTCCTTTTTCCCCCTTTTCTGGTGGTATGCGCATAGTCGGTCATAGCTACAGCAATGAAGTTGGTTACTAGCAGTCCATATATTATATAGTCAAAGGAAAATAGCAAATTTTTAAGGTTACAAGGGCAACTCTGTTTAACGTTTACGATCGTTTTCTAAAATTGAACGTTTATAAACGAACGTAAATCAAATTCGATTCGAATGGAAAAACGTTACGTTTTCAGGAATACTCGTGCTGGATAATTATGTAGAATAAGCTACAACGACAACCATACAGGTACTCTACTCTTATAGTGCAGAGTAGGGATAAAAAAACGCAGCTAACATAACTTAATTTTTTAGCTAACTAAAAATATTAATTTGAAATAAATGGAATGAAATAAAATATTAATAACAGAGCCATCTACATGTCATTATTAACTATTTATTCACTACAAATCAATTAAATAGGTACTGTAATTCTCATTTTATCGCCAACAAATTTTGGTTTTCAATGTAAAAATTACTCTCTGTTGGCGATATGTCTACAAAAATAAAACAGCTATTGCATAAATAAAAATTTGCTGACAATGAGATGAACATTTAAAAGTATGAAATCCTTAAAACCAAGTATTTAGGAAATACGTACAAAGAAAATTTTTGAATTCCTCGATATATTTTTCAAGAAAAATATATAATAAATACATAACATACATATTTCAAATTAAGCAAAAAAAAAAAAATTTTTGTAAATGTAAATTTTCGTCAAATATTTCCTAACTAAATTGCATTCCTTGCATTTCTGTTTCTGCGTCTGCGTGTATATATATATATGTTCACAGCGACATAGAACGTAGTACAATGTACTACAGCACATGAAACAATCAATACAATTCTCTCTAAAATAAATATTAATGTTATATGTATAAATAAAATTAATGTGACAATATATTTTTTACCCTGCCAATTTACCAACTCTCTACCTACTCTTATAGCTAAGAGAGGCATGATTCTTGAAATATTTCCATCACCTATAAAATCGTCATCGATTTCCAATATGTATGTAAATAAATTGCGGAAATCCACCAATTCAATCTGAGAGTCAACAAAACCATTATTAAAAGCAGGTCCCTTAGCCATAAATATTGTATCATTAGTAAGTGGAAAATATTCAATCACCCAAGGTTGTAACCACGGATATTTTGCGAAAAAACCATGTGCACCTAAATTGGTGTTATTGTCAACTAAATATATTGTGTTATAGTAAAAATTTAGATTACAGTTATGTAAAGAAAATTACTTGATTTATTAAGTAGTATTAAAGTTTTTTCATATTTCTCCATATATTCCCGCCATGCGTGACCAACTGGTAGAGCAAATATATAACCTCTAAAATAATTGAAAAGTAATTTAGTACAATAAAGCAAATAATGAATTTAAAAAACGTAGATTGATTTGACACTGATACAAATGAATTATTTAAAAAGCATTGTTTAACATTATTTGGGTCCAGGATCAGGATCCCAGTCCGCGATATTAAATATACAAAATTTGAAAATAATAAATTTAATAATTATTTCCATAAAAAGTTACTCGACTATTAATTCGAATGATTTTAGCTACCTTAGCAACAAATATTTTATTAGCCAATATCCAGTACGTGTAATATATAAACGCAATAAGTTTAAGGTACTTGGTAGGTATATTTCCAATAATATTGGAGAAATATTTAACACTTAAAATTTAATCTTAGCATTAAATTTAGAACATATTTAGAATGAATTGGCAGATTTATTTAGATTGGGAGAAGACTAGTACCCTCGAGAGAAGCTATTTTTCATTACTGAACCTGGATAATTTTTTCTTACAGTTGCGAACATGAAAATAGCAGTAGTAGTGACAAAAATTGTTAGATAAAATTCAAATTAGCTTTGAGCTGAAAAAAAATTATTCTTCATTGTAATGTTTTTAATTAAGTAATTTAAAAATTATATCAAAAAATTAATTACTTCAGTTCTAACTTTATAATGGCAAAAAATTATAACAAATATTAATATTTTAATAATGCTACGGGAACAGTACAAAATCCCGCGGACCAAAATCCCGTTTTTCCAAAATCCCCTTTTTTTTAAAAAAATTAGTGGACTAAAATTCCGCGGACGAAAATCCCGTATTTCTAAATACCGATTTTCTAAAAGTTTTTTCTTAAATCCAATATATTTAAAAATTCCGTTTTTCGACGAGATTTTTGAAAAATTTATCAAAATAACGTGTAATTCAAGTCCCACACTTGGTTTTATCCAGAGCCAACGTACGTGGTGGGATACTGGATCCATTTTGTTTGTTTTTATTTTTATATTTTATATTGTTTTTGCTTTTGTTTTTAAATTTAATATTTTTTTTTTGCTTTTTTTAAGCTTTTTTTTATTTAGTTATTTAATTTAAAATTATATTTATTGCAATATTTTTTATTTTATATTTATATTTATAAGTTATATTTTACTCTTTGAATATTCCAAACGAAATGAAAATGTTACCAGTAGAGTAAAACAAAAAAAGCTGATGGTGTGTCGTGTGTGTTTTTGAAGTGATGTGACTACCGTAATTATATTTTGTGTGACATCCTCATTATAATATTGTTTCTCATTTTAATCCCGTTTTTAGGATTTTATTAGAAAATCGGTATTTAGAAATACGGGATAATAATAATCCGTTTTTAGGATTTTGTTTTATTAATTTACACCTAATGCTACAGCTACGCTATTTTAGAGTTCATACATAGCAGTAACTTCGTTATTAGTTCCAATGTGAAATCAATCACCAGTTCAACTATATAATTAAATAATAATTACGTAGCTGTTTTTTTACTATATTCTTTATGTAAAGGCCATGGATTAAAATCAGTATAGTCGCCTGGATAACTCCATGGGTTATGAATCCTAAGAAACCTTTGTCTAAATGGTAAAAAGCAATTATTTTCCAATTGGTGAGCTACGGCATTAACAAAAAGAGGAAGGTAAGGTGATCTACCCCGGCACTTTACTATCCAATCGTCGTAAAGAGATATAAGATCACCATACTTTATCGGATCCATTCCGTGGTCACTCATGTAAATGATATTAGTTAAGCTTTCTAAGTTAAGAGCTCTTATTTGTTCAAACAAAACCGCCTGTGCAGTATCTATTTCTTGTAATACATTTGTGACCTATGTTAAATGATTATAATCTATTATTACGCAACGTAATTTTTTTTAAAATATTAAAGTTACTTCTGCACTGTCTGGCCCATATGTATGCCCCATTTTATCTGGTTCGTCTATGTATACCAAAATAAGGTTAGGTGGGACACCAGATGAATTTAGCCATTCAGCAACAGTTTCTAAACGTTTTTTTATAGATACACTTGCATTATATTTCACTAAAAATGCAGGACTTTCATTTTTATAAGCAAACTCGCAACCCGCCCACATCATACAGGCTGATCTGCCCCCATTGAACTGATTGGTTGCCTAAAATTAATAATTTTATGTAAATTATATTCATAGCAGTTCCACTATTATTTACATTAAATATTGTAAATAATAACTAAAATTAAGTATTATATTTGAAATTATAATTTATATATGTATGTATATATAATTAAATATTATAATTTATTTACATTACGTATAAATAATAAGTTATGACTTACCCAAATTGGTTCAATACCACTCTTGTAACCGTAATTATATAAACGTTCACTATAATTATATATGGTGTTATAATCACTTGGAAATCTACTTTGAGTTATATGCCCTACTACACCGTGCTTCCAAGAATGTACTCCGGTAACTGTAGTATTTAACAAAGAAACAGATATAATTTTTTTTATAATATTATATAGTAAAAAAGTTCTCTTAATATATACTAATTGTTTGTTGGGCTTGAAACGTATTTGAGAAGTTTAGCGTTTTTAATGATTTCGTATATACACCTTTTTCACGAAATTTTAACAAATTAGGTGTAACGTTTCTGGTTAAATACTCGTTTTTGAATCCATCAAATAGTACGACTATTAAAATCGGACGTCTGGCACAATCAGATTGAAAACATTTAAAAAATGTCATTAAATTTAATAATAGTAAGAAGTATTTCATTTTAATTAAATTTTAAATTTCAATCAACAAAAAAAAAAGTAATAAATATGTAATTAACAATATTTTTTATTATATGAAGAAAACTATAATACAGATGAAATTCTTATTTGGAAATAAAATATTTTGTAAGCCCAAATAATATTAAAATATTAAAATTGAAAAACCTACTTAAAAAAGAAATAAGTACATAATTTGAACAGGTATTATTTTATTTAACCCTGTCCGAACAAAATAAATTATTTATTTGAATCTACAGTGGCGTCCACATATACAGCAAACGAACGAACGAACGAACATTCGATCAAGATTCGGTATCTGGGGACATGATACAATTATACTGCATTTATTATTTATATAGTGTACTGCATTTTCTTGTATTTACCATGCTATATTTTTGTAATAAATTATATATAAATTGTTTTTGCGTAACCGTGATTATATTATTTGTTGTTTTTTCTATTTCCATCCCCAAAAAATAATCCATAAAAGTACGCCTACAGAATGGCGAAATTTAGTGGCGAATTTTTTTAAAGGCTGGAGATATATATTTATATATAAGTGCGGTAGAGATAGCAATATCGTCCAGAATTTTTTTTCGACGTCCAATTTTCGAAATTTAATTTCGAATTTGACGTCCAATTATGGCACAAGACGTCGGCTCTCGTCTTGTGCCATAATTGGACGTCCAAAAGATGAGATTTTATAGAAAAACTATAGATGGCGTGAATATTATATATATACAAAATTATATTTTGTCAAATCTATTTTTTTATTTTAAAGCTAGGTATTCACTTCCAAAAAAAAAGTTGTCAAAATTGTGAGCAAAATATCATATTAAAAATATGTAAATATAATATAATATAATATATCCATACTGAGTACCATGTGTATATGACAAAGCAAAAACTAAGAAAAAAATGTTGCCCCTGGTAAAATTTTCTATTTAAAATCATACTTTTTTTGAACTGAGTACTAAGCTTTAGGTAAAAAAATGGATGAATTATTTTTTTTCAAATAAATTATTTTTTTTAAAATAAATTATTTACATTGTCAAGCAATATTTTTTAGGAATATCAAAAAGTTCCTATAATTTTTTTGAATGCCAACTAGATGCTAAAAATTGTTTTTTTTTTAATGCCAACTAGATGCTAAAAATATGAGTTTCGCCATTGTCTAAACGCATTATGTGTAAAAAGATTAGTTAGTCATTCGCTTTAAATTTGAATTCTCGCCGAACGAACGAACCTTCGTTCGTTCGTTCGTTCGTTCGTTCGCTCTATATGTGGACGCGGCTTTAAAGAATTCTGTGATAACATTTTAATTGATCCAGTTATAAAAATTATGAAAGCCGCAACTCACCTAACTGACCGGCAAAAAGTTTGTGTTTTAAGCTTTGACGAAATGAAGATAAAGGAAAAGTATTGTTATGACAAGTTATCGGATACGCTGTATAAACCAGCAAAATATGTACAGGTTGCTATGCTAAGAGGTAGAAAAATTCTTAATATGATGTAATATATAATTAATTTCTACTAATATGACTGTTTTAGATTTAGTGTTCAAATGGAAATAACCAATTTTTTACGATTTCGATTGCCAAATGAATAAAAAAATTATTTTCAATATAATTGAAACAGCCAAAGATTGTGGATATACAGTTGTTGCTGGAAGTAGTGATGTAGGTGGTGGCAATAAACGCTTTTATAAAGAACTTGATATTAAAATGGAAAAACCATGGTAATATTTTTAATCGAAAGGAAAATCAATTTGTAGTATTTGAAAATACTATATAATATAAAAGTAAAAAAAGATATTATAATTAAACTGCTAAGCTGTACAACGAGTGAACTCAGCATTACCCACAAAATTTCTAGCCAACACTTAAATGCAAAAGGAGCTGATCGGCAGAAGGTGAAAATTGCTACAAAGATATTTTCACACACCGTAGCAAAAGCCTTATCAAGATCAATAAGTTTAGGTGTTATTGAAGACCAAAATTGGGAAGAATGATACAATTTTATTAAGATTGTAAGAATTTTTTTAGTTCATATATATTTTCTGTGTATTTAAGCCAATCATAATTTTTTCAGACAAATGATTGGTTTGATATTATGAATAGCCGTGTATTGTCTGCTGATTCGAGAGAAAGAGTTCAAGCGTATGGGCTGGCATTAGAAAGTCAAGATAATATATTAAATAATATGACCACAATTATAGAAAATATGAGGGTTATTGGGAATAAAAATTTATTACCATTTCAAAAAGGTACATATTATGTTAAAAAAAATTATGATTTTATAACATTTTTTTTATTTCAAGGTATAATACAGAACAATCTTGCCTTGAAATTGCTACATGTAGATTTAAAAACAGATTCGAATTTAAATATTTATTAAGTTACCGTTTAAACCAAGACATTTTAGAAATTTTTTTTGGTGTAATACGATCAAAAGGTGGTATTCATGATCACCCAGATCGCCAAGAATTTAAATACCGTTTAAGGTCGTATATTTTGGGGTATAATGAAGGGGCATTATCTGAAAACTGCAATGTATCCATAGATGATACATCAGATTTGGTACCAGAACCCACACTAACAAGTAACAATTTTTTAAAATAATGAATTTTAATTTTTTCTGATGTTTATTTTGCATTCTAGGATCAATTTTCAAATCTCTTCCGAAAGCTCGTAGAGGAAAATAATTTAGAAATTATGCAATATGATGGTCTAGAAAATTTGGCAGGGTATATATGTCATCGATTGCAACACGAAGTACCTGATATTCGAGTCACTAAAAATGATGTTTCATATACGTGGGTAAACCATCTAACGGAAGGAGGTCTGTCAAAACCAACAGAAGATATGATAGCACTATGAGTAATTTAGAACAAGTATTTAATGACACGAATTATGTGTCATTAAAAGGCTTGCTAATAAGAAGCGATTTTTTAAAAACTATGTTGGACTTAGTGTCGCATATTAATTGCGATCTAAAAATTAAAAAAAATTTCCTACGCGCTAGAATATATTTTCGAATAAGAACATTAAACATTAAATACCGAAATTGAAATTGTAAATTTTAATAATTCTAGAAAAAGAAAATACAATAAAATTATTACATAATATGTAATAATAAAAAAAAAATTAATTGTATATGTGTTTAAATTAAAGGATATTATTACTACAGTATAATACATTTTAATTGTTAATATTTTTAATTGCTACTTGGTTTCTTTAAAATAAAATTCAATTTGATGCTTTTATAACTAACAAATTAAATTAATTTTTTTATATCCTTTCAACTTAACAAAAAATTTAAAAAACAAATTCACAACAATAAAAAAAATTTTCAAAATTTCATTTTGCAGCACAAAATTTTAATTTTTTGAACAAAAATTTTTTGTGATGAAATGGAGGATTAAAAAACTTTTTTCGAAAATCTCGAAAGTGCAAAAAATGAAATTTTTTAGTCATGATAATAATAACAAGAAACCAATTATACTTTATGGCGTGCACAAAATGAACACCACAGAAATCATCACGGAATTAAAAAACAAGAATATCAATCCTTTAGATATAAAAATTATGAATATACATAAAATAAGATATTCTAATCAAGCTACTTACTTGCTTTACTTTGAAAGAGGTTCAGTCAAATTAAATGATCTAAAACAGAATTGTGGTATTATTTCACATAATCATATACTAATACTGAGATTTTTACAGATCCTCTAATAAAGGTCCGACTCGGTGTTATAACTATCAGACTTTCGGACACGGATCGAACTGGTGTCATTTAGATAGTAAGTGCAACATTTGTGCAGGTAACCATAAAACTGAATGCCCTGAGTACACCTGTGTACACCAAGCTAGTACCGAAAAAATTAATTCGTTATGCTGTGCCAATTGTAAGGATCCCAACAATCCTCATCCAGCAAGTTCTGTCCACTGCCCGATTAGAATTAAATACCAACAACTCATATTTTTCAAACCAACACCAAATTACCTCAGCTTATGATGATCAATACACAAACAAACCAACACCAAATTACCTCAGCTTATGATGATCAATACACAAACAACTTTTCGTTCGTTACAGAACCATTTTTTCTGGATCCCCAACGAATATTCGTTTGTTCGTTCGCTGTAGATTCGTTGTAGATTCGCTGTACATTCGTTGTTATAGCGAATGTACGTTCGTTCGTTCGTTGTAAAATTCGCTGTTGGTCCGAATGTAAATTAAATTTTTTTTAAATTTTTTTTTTTATTGTGATTGTTGATAATTGAGAAAAAAAATTACTATAAAATACTGTTATTGTTATTTTTATTGTGCAATAAAAAAAAATGTATAATGATGAGGTTAAAAAAATTACGAAAACAATAACAAAAGAGTAGTTTAAAATTTGTTATTGTACAAAAACAGTGGAATTTTAATATAAGTACATATTGATAGTTTAAATCAATTTTATAATAAATGTTTAATAGTTCTTGATCGTTGATCATTACAATTATTGTATGTTGTATTATGTCAGTTTAGTATATAAGTTTTAAAATTAAGTTAAGTTTTTCACATTTAAGGTTTTTTGTTTTTAAATATTTTCCTTAAAATTAAAATAAAATTATGAATAAAATAAATAATAATTATTTTCAGTTGATAAAAATTTAACATTAAGCTGTAAAGGATAAGCATAATCTCTGGCATATAAGTGAATGAAATGTATTTTCTATATAAACTTTTAAGGATATACTGAACTTTAAGTTCAGTATTGTGCTCGAGTGAAATGAAATTTTAACGTGATCTCCAAAGCTCTACAAACTCTCCTGTGAAATAACCGTGAAAAAGTTGTGAAAAATATTTTGTAAATAAAATTTGACAAGTTAATTTGGCATTTTAATATTTTGACATTTCAAGACCGTTGAAAGGTCAGTAATTTTATATACTGACCTTTCAACGTCAGCTATTCAAATTTTTGATCAAAGGAATAAAAAAAAAAACTAGCAAATGTCAAAATTTCATCGTGAAATAATATTCTGATCATTATTTCACATGAAAAATAATCAGGAGACTTTTGCGCGCCATCTGTTGATAAGCACAAAAATCATTATTTTTTACGATTTTTTCACAATTTTTCCACGCGAGCTCAGTACTACTTGAGCGAAATCAGGAGCGAAATTTTTCATTTCTGATTTCACGATGTCAAATTTGTATGAAAATTTCATTTCACTCGAGCACAATACTGAACTTTACAGAACTATAAATCTTTGTCTGTCCACTTTTAAGGATATATTTACTTAAATATTTCTATAAAAAAACAGATGAAAATTGTCTAAGACAAAATATATTTTTTAATATATCAAGGATCAAGTATAAATTAATTTGTTTTACATACGAACAAGGACAATAAATATTTTTAAAATAAATATAATCATTTTTCTAAATGAAAATTTAGTCTAAAGTCCATTTTAAGGTTATATTTAAATTATAATATGAATTTATTTTAAATGTAATATTTGACATGAATTATTTATATTTTCTAGAAAATATGAAATTCTTGAATTATACATTTATAAAAGAAAATGATTTTTGTTTACTTACGAAATTTTACTTATTTATGGAACCGATGTTTTTGATTACATATTCAAACTAATAATGATAAAAATAAAGAAAAAATAGGAGAAAATAATAAGAAAGATAATTTGATATTAAAGGATAAGTTTGTTCTTTAGTAAATAACTTAATAGTAAATAACTTAAAATAACATCTAAGATTGCATTTAATTTGTTAGTCATATTTTTGTTCGGAAACTTAATATAGTGTTATTTATATAGGGTATGCCGTATGGGACATGAATTTTCGAAATTTAATTTTAATTTTTTACGATTAATTATATTAAAACTTTACTTGTAAGCTAAGTACAGATATTGATAATTAAATTCTGACCATGAAAAATTTTAAAATATAAAATTTTCATTCACAAATACAGTTATATATATTATTTTTCAAAGTTCCCTATTTTTGCAATACAATATCATTTACTATATATCTAAAGCACATTTTGACTTATTCAAGTAAATTTTAAATTATTTATTTACCTTTTCAAATTTGTATCTTTATATTTCATATTTTTCCAAGTGTGGTACTTCTCATATTTTGAAGAGTTTAATACAAAAAACTCTCATTCAAAAGAAAAACCACCCTAACAAAATATTTTCCTACAAGTTTTCAACAATTTATATCGTTACAGTATGTTAAGAAAAAGAAAACTCAATGTTTAACAAAAAAAAGGCTCATCGATGATAAAAGTGTGTTTTGTATACCTACTCCCTGGGGGGATATGAGTATAAACATTATATATCTATGCCACAAAATCCTTCTAAGTTAAATATACCACAAATAAATTTATTTATTTCAATTTTAAGTGATTCTCAGGACAAAATAATTCCTGTATTTTTAGTGTAAACGCACTTCGAAAGGTTAAACAAGCTTATAGATGTGTCAAAGAGCATTTATATTTACCTAATTTCGTCATCGATACAAATAAATCCTTTAAGCATCCCCACAATAATGAAAAAAAAAACTAAATTCAATAAATTTTAGTTATATTGTATATGTGTTATATAATATACTATAGATCAAAATATTTATTTTGGTATCAGTAAAAAAGATAAAAGTATTTATTTCGATAGTTTGTTGTATACCAAAAACGATATTTATATTTATTGATTTGATTAAAATTAAAAGGGATTTTGGGACAGTTTAATTAACATTTGTTTGTGACAAGATATATTATATATTAAATATTGTTTTTATATTTTTAGATTAGGAAATTGTAAAATGAAAATTCAGAAATGGTTTTGTTAAATATATAAAATTAATATTTTTATAATATTTTCTGGAAAACAATATTGAAAATGTAAATTTTCTTAAAAGAAAATTTTCTACATTACATAAAATTCTAGATTTTTTTTATTTTACATATTTATAATTTTTTAATCGATATTTAAAAGATATTCTAAATTCATTAAATCAAGTCACGTTTTATATTCAATAATACTTCAAAATATTAACCCATAACGAGTTTACTACCAGCTCTATAAGCAAAAAGAAAAATTATGCAGGCAAAATTTCTCTATAGGAAACCATTTTCTATTTTCACTGTAAAATGACCCCTACAGGGAAGCAAATGAATATTTAAAGCATTTTTTTTTTATCTGTTGACTTTCATACCAATTTATTATATTTTCCATATATTTTTTATCATAAATATTTTCCAAGTATTAAATTTGACAGAATAATCCTTAGAATAAATTACAATTTTTTTTTGCTTTCCGTATAGCCCTTCAAAAATAAAAATATATATCACCCAGTAATAAATTTTTAGTGATTATTTTTTAACATTACGAAAAAAAGTAAAATGTAGTAAAAAAAAATTTTTTTTGATTGATATTTTATGAACCCTAAAAATGGTGCTTAAAAATAATTATTTATTATAGGTACTCAAATATTCAGAAGGTTTTTTTTTTAAAAAAATATTATTTAACTTCAATATTTTTCTCATCCATTTATGTCATAAATAAGTAAACGATTTTACATTTTATTATATACCTAATTTTATTTTCTTTGAATTATCATTGATCCATTTTAACTGATTCAAAAATAGAACAATAAATTAGAAAAAAATCATTCAATTTCAATTATTTTGACTAATCTTTAATGCCGAATTTTGAAATATTAAAGGAAATTTGAATACAGAAAGTAAGAATTGACTACATAATTTATGTAATTTAGGCAAATTTTATTTCTTTTAGAATGAAAGACAAGCCCGATGAGAATTTCAGTTTACTTTTAATCCATTTATTTAACATTTGAAGTTTATTACTAAAGTGCAATTATAGAAATATAATTGTATAAAATTTGTTTTAATTATCTCTCTCAAAGATCTAATGTTGTAAGAAAAATTTAATAGGTATATACATCTCTCAGTAATTGCATTAAATCATTTCATTTAAATTAATTCTATATTTTTGTAGATAAAAAATATAGAATTAATTTTATCTTTTTATAGAATTAATTTAAATGAGATAAAATTTTTGTAGATAAAAAACGTTGACATAAAACTAGTTTTTTTAAATGCTTGGTCAGGACTGTATTTGATTGGTGGTATAAAAATGATAATTTTATGTTAAAATTGTATCTTTTAATTCAATTTTTTTTCTATATTTTTTGTAAATTAATCTATATACAACATAAATATAATTGTTTCCTTCCATTTACACAAGAGTTTAAAATAAAAATTATATTTAATTTTAGTTAAAATGATAATTACTTATAATATTTCATTATTTAAGTTATATGCGATTGAAAGCCATAATTTATTTCGTAGCATAAATAACATTTTTTCCTTATGACGAATTAATTATCTTATGGTTAAAAATTTGTATAAAGGATATTACAAAATATAAAAACATCCTTAAAATGAAATAATTTTTATGTTTCTTTTTTTTTTAAACCGAAAAAGAAAAATTAATTATTTTATAATTTCATCCATTTAAATCCAATATTTTCATTTATCTAAAGTAAAATTCATTTAAAAAGTCCTTCCGGCAATATTTATTCAAGAACTTATTTAGAATTTATATAAATATATTTTTCAGTCTGTGTGATGTTGAAATGGAAAAAGAATTATCCCAGAAATCAGTGAAAATTAAATTACAACAAGGTTAATCCTTATTTTTATAAAAAATAAAAAATAAAATCACCTTAAGGATAATAAAGGTTAAACGTTAAGAGATCCACAAGGTATATTTTCATTTTCTATTTTTATATATAATTTTAATATCTGGTTTTTATGGTAGAAACTTTTCTTTAAAATTGGATACAGTAAAAAAATATTAAAAATTTCCTGATTATCAAAATTAAGGATATTATTTCCGGAATTAATTTATACTTTAAATTATGTTGTCTGAATTTAATTTGTGTGTGTGTAAAAGTCCTGCTTTCTGATATTACACTAAAAGGTTTTGATTTTCTGTAGATAACAAAAATTAAAAAACTTTCTTAATTGGACATATGAAAAATGATATGTCAAAAATATATGCATATGTGTGTATATATTTCCCAGGATATTGAAAAATATTCTCTCTCAGATGTGCAATAACCGACATTAAGAGAACTTCAGTCAAAACTTTAAACTTTTACAATTAATTTGAATTTTACCAAGGCCATTTCAATAATACTTAAAGTAGGCTAATTTATTCTGTAATGGCAATGATAATATTCCATTATTATAGGATTAATTAGACTACATATATTATTATTGGATAGACTTGGTATAATAAATGGATATGAAAATGAATTATTCTGCTGGTTGTATAATCATCAGATAATTATTTAAATTTGTTGACATGTTAGATGAACTATGTTGCTTTACTATAATTAAGTTTTGATCTTAATTAAAATGATTTTATAAGAGAAAATCATCCCCAATATGATAAATTTTCATATGAATTTAGTTAATATAGTTAATATAGTTAATATAGTTAATTTAGTTAATTTAGTTAATATTTAATTCAGTAACTGTGTGCAATTAATTATGTAAAAGCTTATCAAAATGTTTTCTAATTTATTACAAAATTAAGTAATTCTTTAGCTTCGTTTATAATTAATATTTATTTCGTTGAATTATTTAAAAAAATAAAAAAAAAAAATTTATAATTTTTATAAAAAAATTGGTATTACAATCATTTAAAAAAATTCAAAAAATATTGAGATTAATCTTTATTCGAGAGACTTGATGGGAAATTTAAATAATGAATTTCTCAAGTACGGATTAATCTCAATATTCTTTGAAGGATTTATCATTTTTTATCATAAAATCTCGTATAATTAATAATAGTATAATTCTATAAAAAGAAACGCCTTTACAAGTTCTAAAAGTATTCTTGAGTTAAACACAAGATTTGAACATTAAATTATATAAAAATGACTTATTTTAAGTAATTCTTTGATATTGATATTCTTTTTTAATGTTGCCGTATATGCTTTTGAAAACATTATTCTCAAAAAAATATTCTAAAATTAATTAAGGCTTAATTTCCCTGGTGAAATTTAAGTACAATATATAAAAAAATAAAAATATCATGTAAGTTAATTCACGTATGAAAGTAATAAAAGTAAACATTGTAAATTTTTAGAAATATTGAAGTAAAAGTTTACTTAATTTTTTATGTTAAGGATTAAAAATTTTTTGTATTTGGTTTTTTTTTTCATGTTGCCTTAAAATTTAACAAATTTATTAAAAGAGATTATGTAATAAAAAATTTCAAATTTACGTATTTCAGTTTAATTTAAATTATGTATATCTCCTAATTATATTTGATATATATGAAGATATAAATAGGAGATATTTTCATAATCTATAATAGATACTTTAATCTATCTCAAAATTGAGTAAGTTGGAGCATTTAGAAAGTGGCTTCATAATTGCAGAGTTTAATTTCAAGCTTTTCGGGGAAATAAATAGATATTTCAAATAGGCATCTTAAGTTGTGAATTTTCCTTTTTATTTTTTGATGAAAAAGTGGTTTTTCAATTTTCTCTTTAACTCATAAAACCAGAAAAAGAAAGTACGTATAAAAAATTCAGAGAAAAGTAGAAAATCATTATAAATGCACGACAATTTCAATTTAACCACTTAAAAGTGGTTACCATTAAATACTTCAGTAGCAAAAAAAATGATTAAATTGTTAGATTAAATGGATTTTTGTGTCTAAAAGGATCTACAACGTGTAATGGACGAAAAAAGGGAATAGTAATGAAATAATAAAAAAAAAATAATAAGAAGAAAACACTTGAACCGCAAAGAAGGAAGGAAACACTTTTAATGGATATTGTTTTTACTTGTGATTTGCCCTTTTACTCTATATAAGATTGACTGAATAAAATTTAATTAAATTTGATAATACATAGTTTTAAATAAATATATAGTTTATTTTTTTGAATTTCCATAATTTACATAAGTTAAAGTAGAATTTTTAACAAATATTTAATATTTTTTTGATTTTTAGATACTAAATTTTCAAATTTTCTGTATAAATCTATTTGGCACAGGCAGCTCATAAAACCAGAAAAAATGACACACAATACATTTATGTATTTGAAAATCTCTGATCATATTTCCAATAAAAAAAAATCTTACTCTAAAAAATAGGACATATTTTTTGTATGTACTAAAATCCAGCATATAAAATTTTTTTGATAGAAATATAATTTAAAAGTTTAATATTAGAATTTACTTATACTATCTTTTTTTTTTTTTGTATTTTGTTATTAGTTTGTTTATTTAATATTTAGTTGAGTTTGTCCTTTGTTTATATGTTTCCATAAACAAAAACTATATTCCACATCGGTTGGATTTTATATAAATACCATAACAGGACATCAAAATTAAAATGCGGTTGCCCAAAATCATACTGTTAGCATCAGATGTATATTTATTTTATGAATTTCAAAATTATTTTATAGGAAATATTATTTTTTTCATAAAAGTTTAAAAATTGTTTATAGTTTTATGTTTTTTTTTGTAAGAATAATAAATTTCATTTATGGTTTAAAAGGGAGCAAAAACAATTTGCACAACTTCATTGACCAATTGTAATAAGATTATAATTTATACAAAATAAAAATAGCTCAAAAGTATATTCTCATAGAAATTTTCCAATTTAATGATAATTTTGAGGATATGGCGGACTTTCCTAAAGGATATGCTCTAATCTACAAAGTGTAATAGACAAAAATTAATGATAAGAGTATATCATAGTTTGGATTTTTTGTGTCCCAAATTTTATCTATTAAAATGTGTTTTTCTTATCCTAGAATTGATAAATTTTAACTATACTCTATTTAATCTCTTATGGTTAACTTACCAAAATACTGACTGAAATATATCTTGTATATTCTTTGCCATAATTTAATCATCATAAAAGTTAATAAATTCAGTTTAATTTTATCAGTGCTATAAAAATAATTTTCATTTTTATTACTAGCAATATTTTTCTTCATGTTTTTTTACTATGTATAATATTACATAATAAATTTTTCCCACTTAATTAAGAATCGTAAATCTTTTGGTGTTTTTTTTACATATGTAATAAAAAAAAATTTATTTAGTATATATATGTGAAAATTAATGTTTTGTGACCAATTAAATATTATATTTCTTTCTGGCATTAAAATAAAATATATATATTGAAAAAGTTAAAGTATTAATTAGAAATAATTTAATTTTGTTTATATATTCATAATTTAATTTTTATCAACAATTTATTTAAATAGTTAATAATAAAATGTTTAATAAACTAGATAAAAACACAAATAAGTTCTTAAATTATTATGAAATTTCTACGTCAAATATATATTTTATTATATAAAATGTGCCAATTAGTATATTCCAAAATTTATTTCATAATTTACTTAATTATTAAATTATTATTTTTTCTAGTAATTAAACTTTTTTACTTTGGTTTTACATTTGAAGAAAAACTTTTCTTTAATGAAAAACATTATATAAAAATATAATTTTTTTTGTAGACATTTTTCTTTTAATTGATGGTTAATTAAATAATTTCTACTTTTTTATAGAGAATAAAATTAATGAATTTGATTTTCGACAAAGAAAAATAAAGTAATTTTTCCCCAAAATTATTTATAGATAAAAAATTCAATGATCATCTAACAATAAATCGTTTTTTTTTTATCGAAACATTCTCTATAAATTTATTTACTAAATCATTTCTGTTCTTTATCCTTTTAATTTCTTTCAAACATGTTTTGTTTATAAACAAGTGTTTACTATAACTTTCCGGAATAGATAGAATACATTGAAAAGCATCAACAAGAAATTATATATTCTTCCGCATATCCTGAAAAAATATGATATATGAGATAAATACTCAAGAGTAAAAATAGTATAATTAAAAAAAAAATTGTTTTTCTTTATTTATTTGAATAATTTTCGTCATAATATGTTTTCCAAGGATAATGGCTCTTTAAATAAAATAGAAAGATAAGAATCCTTTTCATTAAAAAAAGTAAATAGATAGAGTATAATTTTTATCTTGATGGAAAAGGATGTAAAAATGTAACAATAGTTTTTTTGTTTTTAATTTATTACGGCAAATTATCGGAATATATTTCATTATTGTTTATTATCCCTAAAGGTTTTTTTTTGTTGTTCCATCTTTTATGGAAACTAAAAGGATTTTATTTAGTAAAAATGGTTTCGGGTTCTTTAAGGTTAAAGGCGATAGGAAAATTTTAGATATGATGAAGAGTTTCGAATAGTTTTAAAATACTTGAAAACATTTTATAATAAATTTATATAATTTTATTGGAGATTTTTTAATATGTTTAAAATTATTATGTGTTTGGGTATTGGAAAATTAACTAAATTTAAATTAATTAAATTAACTTAGCAGGAACTAAACAGAAGAGTTTCTTAATTTCCCAATTACTATATAATACATTTTCGAATAGAGGTTAGGTATCGGCATCATACAAATTAGTTTTTCCTGGAGCCAATTGAATTGCGCCTAGAATTATGTAAATTTAAAAGTGCCAACATTTGGCCAAACAATCCTCTCATAGGAAATTATACATAGTGTCACATATTTTACATATATGTTTTAGGTTTAGTATAGGATATGGTTTTGGAAAACAGTTTTTTTTATGAAAATTTGCTTTACTAATCATGAATACTAAATTAAAAACATCACAAATAGAAACCACAATTTTATTGAGAAATCCTTTAGAGCCAAAAAATTCAATTTATCTTGTTGAATATCATTTTAATGTATATACATTTTAGCTTTGACATTTTGAATAATAAAAAGGTAAAATCACAGATGTTTTTTATATTATATTAATCAAAAATTTCGTTAGAAAATAATTTTCTTTTGCAAATTTTAGATAATATCTTGGGTATAACAATATTATTTTGGTATATTTGATGAATTTTATTTTTCTAAAAAATAAATTGAGAGACTAAAATTTTCTATATTTCTATAAAAATTGCAAATTGTAGTAATTACTTAAATCGAGTTACTATAAATTTAATATAAGCTTTAAATTTTCTTGAATTTTTTTATTTAATTTAATATATTCTTTAAAATTCATAATTTAAAAATTATATATTTTAAATATTATTCGTTTAAATTTATTACATTATTAATTTTACGAAATTTACATTAAGGTAATTCCATTATAATAATAATATTATTACTCTTATCAAAAAGTTAAGTATTTTCATAATTCATTATAATATCGTATAAAAAAATGGATACGTTAATTGGAAAATATGGGAAAATTATATATTTTCTCATTTTGATTGTATATAAAAAGAAAAAGGTACAAAAAAAAAATTGAAAATTATTTTATTCATGAATTTAATTAAAAAGTTAAAATAATTACAATTATTTTTTTCTCCATTATTTATTTACAATATTTTTTATATGAAGGAAAAGTTAATTGGATTTGTTTGTATTTAAGTGATGGATATAAATATTAATTATTTAAAAAATATATTTTATAATTAAAATATTTATTCTTATGCTTGGAATAAATATATTAAAGAAAAAAAATATTTTATTGTTATTAATTTACATTATCCTTTAAAAAATTTAATATACTAAAACATATACAAACTTATAAATAAGTTCAAATTTTATTTTTATTACTAATCAAAACTATAAAATTTTAATTATTTTAAAATATTTATTGGAAATATTACTATATATCATAAAGTGTTATAACATATTAAAATTTCTAATATTTATTCACATTAATTATGCTAAGGAATATTATTTCAAATAAGGATTATATCAAAAATGATTTTATATTCAAATAATTTTGGAAAATATATAATACAAAATGATATATCCTTATTAAATGTATCAAAAATTTAAATTTATGTAAAATTTTATTAATAATAATCAGTAAAGATTATAATAATTCCAATTTATATAGAAATATATTAAAAATTTACTAAATAAACTTTATATAAATAAAATTTTTACATATATATTTATGGAGTAATTTCCTATAGAATTATGATTATCAAAATTTGTAAGGAAATAAACTTAAATTTATAAAATTGGCAATCATCCAAAAGATATTACATAAATATGTTGACCAAAAATGTATCTCTACAGATTTCATATAGTAGATTTTTCTATAGTAAATCTTTTATTTCCTGTTTTCCAAAGATAAATTTCCGATAGAAAAAAAAAACTTTGACACGATTTTGTAGTTTGGAAATAAATATGTTTTAAAAAAAGTTCAATTTCCTTTCAATTCTCACGTTTTTTTTTATATAGACTTAACAATATTTTCGTAAATTTTGGAAAAATTATAAATGTTTTACAATATCTGCTAAATTTTGTATTGAAAATATAATTTTATACTAACAGAAAACTTAAAAAATTCTAGAAATAAATGTTTGCCAGAAATAATATTGAATTTCCAAATTTATATGATAACTTAATATAAAATTGTACCTTAACTTTTCAAATATTGACATTTCTCTGTGTCCAGATCAAACTTAAACTCATGTACAACTCTTGATTATTGCACTTTAGTATGCCTTAGATAATTAAGGTATACTGAGATTAAATACTGATGATAAAACTAAAATAATAATGAAGTTAAATAAAATTTAGACTTCAAACAATTGCAAGAAAACTAGAAAATTCAAAACATTTACACTTTCCGACTTCCGGGCAATAAAAAACATATGCTATAAATGGAAAATTTTTAAACAGAAACATTCTGGTAATCAAAATTTTGTATAATTTCTACAATGTTTCCTTGTGGATATAAAATTGTAGAAATTTTTTGAAAGTCCAAAATTCTAAATGATTTTTTTTTCTTTTGAAAATTAACCTGAACTGACTACAAAATACCCTGAAAGCCTGAAACAATTTACATATGTTTACAAAACTTATTAAATAATTGTCCTTCTGTGTGTGTCCTTTATGTGTCCAAAGACTATATATAGAAAAGTTTTAAACTATGTATACATATTTCAAAATTTTCTAAGTGAAATCATGAAAATTCAATTTTGTTTACTTTTATTTTGGAAAAAATTCTGTTTACAATTAAAAACTTTTGCAAAGTATGAAAATTTCAAATTCAAATACTAATAATAAAAAAGTTTGAAATTGTCCTTACATTTGTTGCAATTTCGAAGAGAAAACAAATTAAAGGTAATACAAAATCTAAACACAAAGTAAAAGTCTTATTTACAAAAATTTGTTGTAATCAAAAATTTTTAATAAAAAAATATACAATTTTATTTATAAAATTTAAAAACAGGTCCACATAGTAAACTTATGTCCTTTTTTCATATATCCTCTGGATGGTATATATAATAATATTTTGTATTTAATATTGTTTCGGATTTTTAAAATTAAGGAAAAATGACTTTCAAATTATATTTTTAGAGTTTGAGAATTGGAACATGAAAATTACATGAAAATTCTTATATAATCTGCCAATTTTTGTCAACTTCTTTTTTTCTTTGGAATACATAAATGAAAAGTTAACAAAACTTGAATAAGAATTGACAAGTTTTTTTTATTTGAATTTTTTTTTTTTTTTTAAACTTTTTTTGAAAAAGAAAATAGCATAAAATCGTGATAAAAACTCTTTTATATCTTACTGAATTATTAAGTTAATAAAAAAAAGTATGAACTCGAACTGTAATGAAAGTTGAATAAAATACGAAATTTTCTTAGGGCTAAGAACTTAGGGAATTGGTATTATAAAATTATTTTATCAACTTTGAATTGGATTGAGAAAGTTAGAAAAATTATTTCGATTAAGACACTTTGGTATCTGAAAAATAAATTTAGTTTGATTGAATTTGAAAGAAATGTATGATACGAGTAATATTGCATGTTTAGAAAAATTGGTATTAAAATTTTATAAGATTAAATAAATTTGTAATTTATAATTTTACTTATTATTCTGCAATTATGCTTTAATCAAAATGTATCAATTATAACTAATTTTCCAATGCCATTAATTATAGAAAAAAAAAAGAAATTTAATTTTAATTGTATAGTAATAAAAATTATGCAAAAATTTTTTTTATATAAGTCTTAAACTTTGAAAACTTTAAATATTTAATAATCGGTGTTTATAATTATAAAAGAAAAACCAAAATTTAATTATTATTGTTATTAGAAACATTTCTTCTATTAATAGTGACATTTTTATTTAACCACGTAATTTTAATAAAAAAAATTCTTTTTTTAAAGTGATGACAGCAAAAAATTTAACAACTTCAAATAGTCATAAACGTAAAATTATAATAATCACGAATAATTATTATAAAATTTTAATTAATGTAATTTTTCTTTTTGATGAATATTATAAAAGATTACGAATTATGATTATTAGATTTACGTGATTATTGCGATCGCAATAAAGGTACACAAAAAAATTCCC
Source organism: Empis stercorea (assembly GCA_949752835.1). NCBI lineage: Eukaryota > Metazoa > Arthropoda > Insecta > Diptera > Empididae > Empis > Empis stercorea. Next base: position 52,063,929 of record OX457089.1, read on the forward strand.
GAATTACGTGATTATATTTATTTATTTGTAAAATGTAGTTGAAAGTCCTTGCTATAAAATATTTAATGAAAAGTAAAATTTTCATTTACAAACAAATAGTATAAACAAATAGTGAAAAAATTAGACTATTTGGATAGTTTGCTTAAATTATTTTTAACTTATATTCAAAAAAGATATGCTTTAAATTTTACATACAATTACAAACAAAAATATTTGTACAATATAAAACAGCATAACTAATTCAACAAAATGAAGAAAATATAATATTGTCATTATACATATTTTCAACAATTCTTTATAGAATTTTTATTATGTAATTTGTCATCAATTTATAAGAAGCTTTGTACATTATTTTCTAGTGAAAAATCTAACGATGCTAGACGAAAAATACTGCATTAATTATTGATTACATTAAAATTGAATTTTGAAACAAATAAGATCTTTTTATCTCTTATAATAATAATAATGATATTAAATTTTTAATTGGAAATCCTCTTAGTCAATTTTATTTCAAGTGAAAATTTAATGTTATAAAGAATTATTTAACTTTTCTTTTTTTTTTTGTGGTTTTTAGATCACATTATGGAATATCTTATAAATTATTACTTTTTGTTAATGCAGAAACTTTGTAGACGTCCTTGATTTCAATGTTACAGGAAAGAATAGTTAGTGCATATAATATTTTTATTTCTGCAAATAATTTTTTCATTTATTAAAGGACAAAATTTTGTAAAATCGCTAATTTTCGGAATTAATTTACAAAGGATGAAAGAGTATGAAATTGAAATATTTTAAAGTGTAGTGACACTACAATTTCTATATTATTTACCACCAGTAAAAGTTTTAGAGTGATTTCTCAAACATCAAACATTTTATTTCATTTCATTTCGTATAATAGCACATCAAACATTAATTTCATTCCTTTTTTGTAATTCATAAAATTTTCCTCAATTTTCATCATTAAAAATAAAAATAAAATAATAGTGAATATAATTTTTTTCACAAGAATTTGAAATTTGTCTCTGTGCAAAGTAAAAAAGTAATTAATAATCGTAAATTCTTAATGTAACTAAAATATTAAAATACTAAAAATGAAAGTAAATTATTTACGTGGGTTTATTTTTACCTTAGTTTACATTTAGCTATATTTTTTTTATTTGCTTTTTGGTTGAAACTCATTAACTTAATAGCTACAAAAGAAAAATATATTTAATTCTCTGTCTGGTGATAGTAGAGGAAGATTTTCTATTTTCATACAAAAAAGAAAACATATTTCACTAAACTGTTTTTCTGGTTATTAAACCGACAACAAACAAAAACCTATTTTACTATACGTTCTCTCGCGCGAAATAATTTACATTTTTATCAAATGTTAACAATCTTGTCAACCCAATTTTAAATTACCAACACAAAATTTTTGTTTTTTGTTTATTTTAGATCTAGATTAGTACATATTATTATTTTTTTTTTGATTCTTTATCAAATTGGTCTGACAAAAGTTTTGTTATTTCTGGCTTCATACACAAAAAATATGTTTAAGATTAATTTTTTTTTTGTTTCACAGTGGTTAAAGCTTCTTTATGCCATTCACCCCTTTATTCGTAAATGGGGACTGTAAATTTTTTCTACAGGGAAAAATTTTCTTTTAATACAACTTTAATTTATAATCTTTGTGTAAAAACCTTTATTTTTTTCTATCATATAAGAATAATAAGCATGTACGTTTTTTTTTTGTATTTATGGACCAGGAAAGTTTTTCACAAAAAAAAACTTTTACAAAATTTTATCCTAATGTTTTTCTCTGGTAGTTGAAAAGAATTTCTGGTTTTTGTAATTCTCACCAGTTGAAATTATTCTGGCATGCATACTCATTCCTTAAAGCGTTAAATGGTTTTTTTTTTCATTCAAACAAATATATGAAATTTAATAATTTATCATAATATTTGAAAAGGATGTTTATGATATAATCATTTTTGGTTATATCCTTTTGAATATTTAGTATTTACTTAGAAATGGACTGAAATATTAAAAATATTAAGAACTTAGTCACTAAAATGCATTGAAATATTTTTCTTAAAAGATGATGATTTTAATATCATTTTCTTCGTAATGCTCTTTGCTTTCAGTATCATTTTATATAAATATGTTGAGTAGTCAGTATTACAATGTATTTTCGTGGTGAAATTTTTGTCATTTTTTATTTTGTAAGAGAAAGAAATTAAATTTTCTCTTTTCCAGGATATATGAAGCAATAATTTTGGGGAAATTAAATTTCAAATATTTTTTGTGGTACATAAAAAGTCAATTTATACATTTAATTAGTCATTTTTTATTTAAATTTGTTACTAATACATACTTTGATTCATTTCGGAAATTATTTTAATATATATATTGAGTAATAGCGCCCAATAAAAGAATTTCTTGAACTATTATTTTATTTTTATTTTATCCTTTTTTTTCACTATAATAATCTATTAAATCTTTGAAATTAACTTCATATACAGTATATTAAAAGCTTTTTACAAAAATATTTCAAATTCCGATAAGGAAAAAAAATCCAATTTTTCTTATTAGTCCTTATAAACTTGCCTATTTTTCAGATCAATAACTTTTGTATAAATTTTATTTTCAATGGTAAAATTCTCAAGGGATAAATTTTTCAGATAAAGAATAATATAAAATTGAATATTGTCGGTCAATGGACCAAAACAACTTTTTATTTTAGAATCAACAGAAATTTTATTGCCAGATCATTTAATGATATAAAAAAAAGGATATACCAAAAAGTTAAGAAAAAATAAATCCATTTTCAAATTTTATTAACCTTGATAATGATCTTGTTCTATTATGAAAATATTTGGGGTTTCAATTTTTCTGCAGGTCTCCATATTATTCTGAATTGATAAAATATTTTGTGAAAAGTTTTAAAAATTTTTTTTTTTGCCCTTTTCAATTTATCAAATTTGAATTATTAATAGTCAAAAAATCATTGTATTAAAAATTTAGAATTAGTTTGGGAAAATTCAATAATTCATAAATTTACATTGCACTCTATTTTCATATTTTCACATATTTCACATAAATTTTTGTCATTATTTTTTTTGTTAACAAACCACAAAAACAGCCGGAGTCCTTTTTCATATGAAAAATTTAATTTATTACAAAATTTTATAGATTTTTTTTTTTAGTTTATTTGAAATAATTAATTATTTGAATTAAACCCTCAACTTTTGATTTATGTTTTGTGGTACTTTTATTATAATTTTTGTGGGATGAAGTTAATATTTATAAGAAATTGTGAAATATTTCATTTTGTGTTCAAGCTGGAAAAAATTTTTAGAAGAAAAATTTAGTATTGTGGTAGTAAATTAAATTTAAATTTTAAATGAATAAAAGAAAATTATTTCATTAATTCAAAAGTTTTTAAATATTAAATTTGATTAATTAAAAAAAAATTTTTTGGTAATAAGTAATTTCAATATATTTAATGCTCTATTATACCAAAATTAGAAGAGTTTTCTAAATTTTCCTCTATAATTTATTAGGTATGTACTTAATTTAAATTATAAATTCTTGAATTTTATTTCCCGAAATTTCTAATATGCTTGGTTAAATATCCTTTTCTAATTAAAATTAATAAAGTATTTAAATTTTGCCATAATTCTATACATAAAATATATTTACTTTTAAATCTTAATCATTCAACAATTTCATAATTAATTTATGTTCATTGATGTGAGATTTAATATATAATTTATAAGGTTATAAACTTTTGAATTTTGAATCAATTTTATATTAATCAGTCAATAAGAAATCAAATTTATTAATTTTTATAATATATCAAAGACACTTAGGAATTTAAAAATTTTTTTTTCCCGAAAAATTTGTAATATATTATTTTACTTTAACATATTTTCCAAAACTTTTCATTTCAGTTCACTTAATAGTTCCAAAAGAAGAAAAAAAAAAGGTTATTTTGTTTTGGTACCCTTATTTATTTATTTACTTAACTTTTTTGACTTTTCTGTTATTTATGTTTTTCAATTTTGTTGGTTTTCGAAGAATTATATAAGAAAAATAAGTTTATTTTATAAAATTTCAAAAAATTAAATCTACAATTTATATTTTCCAATAAAGTTTTTCTTAAATTTTTATATTTTGGGGAGTCATAAATAATTGAAATGTTATATTAATGATAGAAAGCTTTTAAATACCTTAAATAATAATGAAACATTTTTTATCAACAAAAATATTAGGCAACAAAAATTTTTTTGATTTTATAAAATTAGAGTTTTTCATTTTGTTAATAAAATTTTCTATACACTCATTTTAATTATGATAAAAAATATTGAATTTTGATAGAAAATTTAATATCGTAAATTGAAGCTGATTTCCAATCTGATAATACAGATTTCAACTATTAAATAGTTTTGCTTTCCACACAGTACAGAAACTAAATATCAAATTGGCGATATCTAAAATCTATAAGGTAAAATATATAGTTTCCTATTTATTAAATAGAAATAAATAATTCCACTTTTTACCAATTTATTCTTTGTATCCATTAAGCGAAATGAAAATTAAATTTTCATTAATATTTCTTTTGCTTTGGTAACAAAAAATTTCTACAAAAATCATCATGAAAAAAAAAAAAACTTTTTTATTATTATTTTTCTTGGATTTTCGTCCTGTTGTTTTCATTTTTCATCCTGTTGTTTTGTATTATACCTTTAATATTATTCTTAAAATTAAATAAATAAATAAAACAAAACACAAAATAAACAAAATGAATATAAAAAAAAATATTGGAAAATTAATTTGTAATCCTGCAAAAATTGTGTTTAGGGGAAAAACTTTTTTTTTTTGTAATTTCTTTTTAATTTGATTTGCCTTATTAAAAGTAATTTTGCGGATTATTTTAATCCTTAGAAACAGAGGGTATATTAAGATATATATATATATATATAAGGATTTGTTAAATTTCAATTAAATGAAAGTTTTCTTTATGGAAAATTCGATAATTCGAAAAGAATTTTCAACAAATTAATTTAAAAATAATTGTAATTAATTAAAAAAAAAATAAACCAAAAAACTTTTAAGAATTATATTAAATATTGTGAATTTATTTTTGACTTTAATAAAATATTTAAAAATAGAGCAATTTATGTAAAAGCTTTTTCTTGAGCATATAAATTTTGGGCTGTCCTTGCCTTTAGAGGACTAAGAAATGTAAAAATAATTTAACCCTTATGAAAATTTCATAGTGTTATAACAATATTTTAATTTCACAAAAACGTAATGTCTAACCTGTAAATAATTGAGGTCAAACAAGGTAAAAGTTATATTATTTAATGTCTTATTTATGAAAAAGGTCGACGACGTGAAATTTTTTGGTTGCAGACTATAATGTAAAATATTTAATAGCAATTTCTTTTTGACTTACACTTCCTATACCCGCAATAAATAGTAGCCTCCATAAAGGAAAGTGTAACTCAGAAAAAATTCGGATTAAGAAAAATTTATTATTTGCTTTCATCTGTTTCATAGTAAAAATGAAATTGATGTAAGTAATAAAAATTGTTACGTGACTCTAAATAAATTTTACCACTTTAAGGAATTTTACTTTATTTAATATCAAGAATTTTTGTCAAATTATCTTAAATAAATTATTTAAATATACTTTTTTGTAATTTTATATTAAAAATACTACAATTAAAAATCTAATTTATAAAATATATGCTATATCGATTAGATTAGTTTATACTATCCTTATATACATAAAAATTTAATTTGTTTCACAAAATTATTATTAGTTGTTCATAAATAAACAAATTCATCTATAAATATAGAAAAACTAATATTTGAATTATTTCTATAAATAAACGATGTGCACTCCGGTAAATACATTTTATCTGATAAACCTTATTCCAAAGTTTACATTGAAAAAGTTTTAATTGTCTCTCTGGTTCTTATAATCTATAACACAATTAAAATTTAATATTTATTATGTAATAAAACATAAAACTATATTTTTTATTACAATTAAATAAATTAAAATTATAACTTTAACTAATTAAAATTTTTGTAAATAAACTCAATTATCGTGTTGTTGTTTATTTAGGTTTAGTGTTTTGGGTGTATCTCTACAAAACTTTTGTTAAATTCTAAATTTCCTTAGAGATTATTTGCTTAAAAATTTAGTCAAAAATTTATGAGTTATATCATTTATTTATCACCACATGCTTATCTTCAGGTTAAAAGTATAGCCAAAAAATTAGAAAATTTGCACTTTTTTGATTTATGTACTTGTGTTAACTAAATTTTATGCCATTCATCAATTAAGTTGTTAAATGCTAATGAAAAAATTGATCTAATGAACAAGAAAATATTATTGAATATTGGGACTCAGAGGTGTTTAGAGAAAACCTATTTGTTAATTTAAATTTTTTTTTTAAATAAAATTTACATATATTAGATTTTTGTAATTTTAACTATTTAAATATTACTGACGATGAATTTTATTACCCTCCAAACATATTAAAATACATTTTAAGATACTTAATACTTTCTAGTTTCAATTCAATTTAAACTTATTTGCATTTTTTCTTCATATTTGCACATTGTACATAATTATTGTATAATGATATTCACACTTTTAATACAATCTTTCCAAGTAGAAAGATGATAGCATAAAAATTCACAATATTTATCTTGTATACACTATAATACCTGATACATATACATATATTTGATTTAAAAAAAAAAGAAATAGATATATGTAACAAATTCTCATTGAAAAAACATTCATTACATCATAATTTTTTTTTCTTTACTTTTCAGATTCATTTTTCTGAGTTTTTCAATAGAAATTTTACAATTTTTATGTTTAAACATTTCTGTTCACCTGGTATTCAAAAATGAATATAAATATGTAAAAAATTTGAAAAAAATATATAGTTTTTGTGGTGGTTCAGTGCAGATGGAAGAGAGAGAAATTGTGTGGATCTTAAGTACATGTAGGTTTTTATTTTTTTGTTGCAAAATTCGTAGAAGTATTTTGGTTATTGAAAATGTACTTTAGAAAACAAGAATATTATATTTTCTATGTTACAGCATTTGCAGTGTAATGATCATGTGATCGTTATGTTTTTTGTGTCCGGCAATGTGTTAAATTGAATATGATGCGCCTTGAAGTATGCACAATATTTTTTTTTTTTAGAAAATTACTTTTTCTTATTATAAAATATAAGTGAATGAATTAAGCTTACATCTAGTCATAAATTAATTATAACATATCTTCAATAGTTTATTTCCTTACTTGTCACTCCTTCGTAATCGGAGGATTCATAGATGTATAATTAAAAATAGTAAAATTTATAAAACCGTCTACAATAACAAAAAAATATATTTGGAAATGATGAAAATTATAAATATTTTTTTACGAAATAAAAAATAAGAAAATTTTCCACGATGGAAATCAAATATTTCCCCCCAAAGATTAAATATTCCAAACTACATTGTGTCTTTAAATTGAGCATGACCTTTTAGCGAAAGATAAATAAAAAAAAACCAAACCAAAAAAAAAGTAATGAAGGAAATTCCTTCATTTTTTTTTTGTTGTATTATACCTTAAAGGAAAATTCTTTATTTTTCCTCTATATAGCTTATAATTTCATTTTTTGTTGTACAAAAGTTCATAAATAAAAATCATTTATTATTTTGTTTAAAAAAAAATGAATGCAAAAAAGGAAATGAATTTAATTATGTAAATGAAAAAAAAAAGAAACCGACAGGGACTAAAGGACAAAAAATATTTGTATATTGGTGGTTTTTTTGTTATACGGGAATGACTGCATAAAAATGAAAAAAAAGGAATGGTTTTTCCATATAATGAAATTTTTAATAAAAAATATAAATTGTAATTTATTTTATTGTTAATGGTTTTTTTTTATTATTATTTATTATAAAATAAAAGATGTCCTTTTGATAATTAATATTTAATTGTTAAAATACTTAATCAGTTGACTTATTGTTAAAAATTTGAATGGATAATTAATTCTTGTCACAATATTAAGCTTTTCAGAAGTTTAACAAATTTTGAGGTCACAATATCCCAATGAATGTAAACAAGGATAAAATTAAACTTATAAAATTATAATTTAATACCATCTACTACCAATTTTCCAATATTATTCCTTAGTTGTAAGTTAATAAAACTTTAAGGTTTTATAAAAAAAAAAAGCTTTACAAATTTATCAACCAGAAAATAATCTAATCTATAGAAATAAAATATGTCAAAATCCAAAACATAAAAAAAAAAAATATCTCTCCATCAAAAGTACTACAATAATAATAATGTTTTATAAATCCTTAAATATTGTGATATAAAAGATATCCTTAAATTTATCTAAAAAAATTTAGAATATATTATCCTTTCTCAATTTTCGAGATATTATAAAACCCTTAAGTGTTATTTATGTCCTTCAAAGATGTCAAAATTCCATTTTATATAATTTTTTTTTTTTCAAAAATTTTTCCATTTTTCCCTCCCTTATTTTATATTTTCCTTGTAAATTCATCAACAGAGAAAATGGTGTATATGGTTTTGTTTTAACACACAAGTGTTAAAATGTCCTTTTTTTTTATCTTGTGGTTGAACGAATAATTGCGGTCACCCAAATATTTAGGTCATTTTTAATAATACAAAAAATCGAGTGAATATTATTATTTATAGTCTATTATAAAAGGAGAATAACAAGAGAGATCATTCTCAAGGATACTAAAAAAATTTAAAAGGATTCATAGAGATGATAAGTGACCAAATGTCATTATAATTTATTTCTAAAAATTGTTGGTGCTATAATACATATATATTTTATATTATGATTTTTATATAGTAGTAAATTTTCAGTAAATTATTTATGATATTTTTGTGGGGTTGGGGATCTAGAAATTTTTTGGGATTATAAATTTTGCAAGCATTTTATATATATTCATAGTATTTATTCAAAAGCCACAAAATTCTATAATTCAATTTTGCTAAAAGTGGAATATAGGTCTATTTTGATCTATTACAGATATAATTTTACTAACATTTTATAGAAGAAGGACTAAAAATTAATTAATTCTTTTTATAAAAAAAAAGGAAATATACCGTAAAAATGATTAATTTTAAATTTATTTATCTAATTCTAAAAAAGGACTATTAATAAGGAACAAGAATATATTAAAAAATAAAAATTTAAAGAAAAATATTCAAATTGAGCCAATTTTAATGGTAATAAAAATGAAATATATTATATATAAAATTTTTGGAACCCTCTACCATTTTTAAGATTATTATCATTTTAAATATAAAAAATGGTTTTTTTTTTTTCCTTGTTAACATTTTTCTATGTAATGAATTATTATCCTTTCGTTTTTTATTATTATTAAATGTTTTTGGTAATATAAATGTTTTTGTGTTGTATGTAATAAAATTTTTGGTTTATTTTATTGACCGATACAAATTGTTTATTTATACACCTTTTTATGTATATATAAAACATTTTATCTTTATAAGAGATTTATTTGAATTTAAATGTTTACGTATTTGAAATATTTTGTAATATGTACATTCTATACTAGATACATTATTGTAGAAGAAAATTTGTAAAATTCCTTGCACTTTTAAAGGTAAAATAATAAAATATTACATGAAAACTTTACAAAAACTTAAAGACAGATTTTGGTCTGAGGATATTGATGTTTTGAAAAGTTTTGCGGTTGAATTTAAAAAAAAAAAGTTTCTAGTGATTTTGACATCAATTTTGAAGTTTAATTTGACTTTTAATTCAGATATAATATATTTATAATTAAGTGAACATAACCGAACCATTGACAAATCATTTTTGATATAACTATAATAGACAAATAAGAAGTTTAATAAATTAACTAAATTATTTTGAAAATTTAATAAAACTATTAAAGTTACTAATTATTTCATTTTTTCAAATCTAAATTTACGACAACATTACAAATGTTAATCAAATAAAGTTAAAGTTAATACAATAACTTTTGCTTATAACAAACACAAAAATTTCTCCATAAAAATATCCTTTTTATAGATATTCACCACTTGCCATCCCTATAAGGATATCTATATATTAGAAGGCAAAAAATAAATAATACAAAAATTGTCCTTAAATTTTTTCTTTAAAATTTTCACCAATTTTATTTAAACTAAGAGAAATATAATTTTATTCATTTCTCTTAAAAATATGAAAATTCTCTTAAACTATTTTGATTTATTTCAAAAGAATTGTGGTGTGGATGGTTTGTTAATATTAAAATTGGACAATTAAAATTATATTTAAACATATTTCACTATGGAAAGGATATAGTGAAACATTTGTTTGTGAAACAAAACTTTTTTCCCAAACAAAAAATGCACCTACAAATATGCAACAATTATCATATAGAATTATAAACATTCCTTTTGAAAACATTGAATGACGAAAATGAAACTAATGCTGATATATAAAAATACATTTTGAAAATAATTTAATTGCTAAGAATAATCCTTAAATAAAATTGTAATTTTTAATGTACATAATATCCGTAAAAAATACTTTTAGTATGTCCTTTTTATTAATTTTTTTTACCAATGGCTTTTTATTAATATTTATTAATATTTCAATATATCCTTTCACATTTTGTAATTTTGTTTTTTTTTTTTGTTATAAATAAAAAATTCTGTAAAATATAAAATGACATAAAATATTTTCGATCATTTCATATTTCGGTGAAATTTTGGTATTTTATAATATGAATATATATCATCCACTTTAGGGAAATATCAAAATAACAAATTTCCAGCTTCAAACCATCATACATAAATGAATTTCTATATATATATATATTTCGGGAAGAGAATTTTCATTCCTTTTGCTGGTATAATAAAAATACCCATGGGTGTAACAATTGCAATATGTTTTTTATATGCTTGCATAAATAACAAATGAATTGAACAGCACATCCATATTTTGGCATTTTCTATAGTTCCCCCCAAATTGAAAATTGAAAAAAAATATAATAGTAAAAACATGTTTAAAGGAAAACGTGAACAAATTTGTATGGAAATAATTTGAAGCAACATTTTTTGTTTTGTTATGTATGAAAATTTTCATTTCTAAATTTAATATTTTATTTATTTTTTTTTGCAAATATTGGAAAATATGAAATAGTTTTTTTTTTGTGGATTGATTAGATAAAAATATGTGAACATAATTTAAATTTATGCTATAGTTTTAGATAGGAGAATGTATAAAGGACTTTTGTTTTCTGGAATTTACTCTATAGAATAGTTTTAAGTTTAATAATTATTAATATATATACATTGGTATATATATTTGAATTTTATTGAAAATTATTGAAAAGATTGTCTCTATATTCCAATGGAGCAGAAATTGTTGACATCAATTTTGAAGTTTACTATTTACATTTTTATAGTTTGGTTATTTATTTTTCAAAATTTTATATAAATAATTTTTAAATTTCGGAAAATATTTGATTTAGTTAGCTGAAGTTTTAAATTATTTATAGATCCTTTCTGATTCTGGAATTTGAATTATACTTTTTTAGTAATTTTTTTTATTAAATAATATAATTTTTTATTGCACTTTGAATCAATTACTAATAAATTATACTGCAGTAGCTTTGAATTAGAAAATATATTGCAGAAAAACAAAGATTTGCATGCCATACGAATTTGAGATAAAAAAAATTATTTTTCAAATATTCATCAAATTTTAAATATTCATAAATATATTTATTCATTTTGGAAATTATGCCAATCAATATTTATAATAAGAATTAAATTGTTAAAGATTATAATTTAATTTAAATATTGTAATTAGTATTCTGGGGGGTCGACATACAATTTTATATTCATGTTTTTTTTTTTTTTTTTTGGCGAACCCTTATTTAATCTTGTTATTTCATAAAAAAAAATTTTGTGTTTTTACCCTTAAACTTTGGGAATTCTAATGAAATTTTTATATCTATAAAATATGATTATTTCCACCAAAGTTAATTATAAAAAAAAAAATCTATGTCATAAACCAATTAAAAGTTTAAGGGAAATTACAATAAAAGGGACTAGAAAAAAAAAGGTTTCGTTTTGTGGAGCACAAGCTTGTTTTTCTACAAGAAATAATTTTGTAAAAGAAAATGGTTTTTTCTTCATATTTTGACTTATCTGAGACGAATGGTAAAAAAGTGGTAAAAATTAATTAATCAAATATTTTTATTCAAAATGAAATTAAGATATTTAAATCTAATTAGATTTTTTTTTTCAATTTCTTAACAAGATTTAACGCAACAAAAGAGCCTTTATTGATTAATTATTGCTGAAGCTTAAAAAAAGGATAAAATTTAATATGATTGGGTAGAAAAAGAACAGATAAAATTTTAGATACAAAATATTATTTAGACAATTGGACATCCAGCTTACTTCACTCCATTTTTGTGCATTTAAAATATACCAAAATTATTGATGGTAAAATTTTGATGAATTACTTTATATTTTAAAAAAAACATATATTAAATTTCAAAAATTTACAACTAAATAATTTGCAGGATAAAAGTTTTTAATGATTTTTTAACACTACATATACACAAAACATAATAAAAAAAGGATAATCTTTGTATTGATGATAGTAAAATTTTTCCAATAAATAAAATTTCATATCCTATAAACATTTTTATATTTACAGTTCACAGATTTTTTTATTTTTCAAAAATATATTTTTTCAAAAAAAAAAACCTACTTTTTCTCTATCTACAATAAAAAAATATTCCAATCAATAATTTTAATATAAAAAGTTTTTCATACTTCATAAAATTTTATATCCATTTTATATATAAAATATTAAAAGCAAAAAAATTATTTAAAACTCTTGTTTAAAGCTTTTTACGTTGTGTGATTAAATATTATATATTTTTTTTTTGCATGATAGAAACGAGATAATTCTGACATATTTTAGATTAGTTTATAGATAGAAATTTCAAAATAAAAATTATATATATCCTGAAAAGTTTTTTATGAATTTCAGATAATCTCGTTTGATAGTGTAGGCATTAAAATTCGTTGAAATTTAAAATTTTATTTTATTTTTTGTTACATGCTTTTTCTTTTTATATTTAAATTTTTTAAATAAATAATTTCAGAATTTTTGATAAATTACAAATTATATTCAAATTTCAATTACATTTTCAATATATTTTTTTACTTAAAGTAATTAATTAAATTATTTTTCGTTGAAAACTATTTTCAAGAAATAATTTTGTCAACAATAAATTTGTATACATTGAAATAAATTTTAATAAATTATTATACATATAAAAATACTTTTATAAATTATATTTACTTATATTTATGTGTATTTTTTGAGAACACATGTTCCTATAAAAGTTTTTAAGTGTTTACATTGTCTGAAAAGTTTTCTAGGATATAAATTAAATTAAAAAAAAAAAAAAAGAAAAACTTGAATATATTACATACTTTTAGGTGTTTTATACTTAACTTTCGACTTAAAATATTTTGGTATATACTTATTATAGTCTGTAAAATTATAATAAAACTTTTGAGTGTTTCTATATATTTATTTAAAGATTTATTAAAAAATAATGTACATAAAAAGTATTTGAAAAAGTTTTCACCATTTTAATGAATTGTTATTCTTTAAATAAATATTTGGGGTTAATTTATTTGCAAAATTTAATTAAGTAAAAGCACAGACGATATAAAATTAATCAAAATAAATTATTTATAATTTTGTGAATTAGATTTTCTGAAATAAACTTTAATTTAATATAAGTGACAATATTTTAATGAAATTATGTAATAGGATAAATTTTAGTGTTTAAATCAAATTGAAATTCTTTTATTATCTAAATTTTAATTTATTTATTTTTATTTACTTAGTCTTAGAGAGTAAAACTTACAGATTAAATATTAAACTATAAACTACTAAAAATTTGCAAGTATTAATTTTATATTTTAATTGCTAACTACTATCGAAACCAGTAAAAATTAAAAAGCTTTAAAGGAAATTGTAAAATTTGTCGCCATTTAGAAAATCATTAAATTAAATTCTAGAACCAATTCAATTTTGTCAAGAAAATTGCAAAATTTAAAATTAAATTAAATTTGAAGTATAAACTTCTGTAAAATTTGTCAAAATTCTATAGATTTAAAATATTGATTTGTAAAAGATTTTATTTTTCGTAATAACAAAAAATGTCTTTTCAATTTTGATTTATATAAATTTTTGAGGAAAAATTTTCAATACTTAATTATTATAAACTTCGTATAACCTCAATGAATAGTCTTGAGAAATTTGTTCAACACATCTTCTTTTTTTCTAAATTTAATTTCAATTTTGAAATTTTATATAAGAATTTCTAGTAAATCGACATTTAAACTAAAAAGTTATTATAAGTTTTTTTTATTATTTGAAAAAAGTTTCCTGTAATTCCATTAAAGCATCACATTTTTTTTTGTCAATATAGAAAAGTTTCTTGGAGCACTTAAAGTTTTAATCAAATTATTATCCTTTTTATACAATTCAATTGCAAATTTTTTTATATTATATTTTTTGAAATTAAGAAATTCATTTGGAAAATTGAATTATTATTTTAAAGTTTCATAAATATATAAAAAGGACATAATTAGTTTTAATACAATTTATTAGTCGATAGAAAATTCTAAAGTTGTCGTATATTTCTTGAATAATTTTGTAGTGCATCAGCAGTAAATATATTTTCAAAATTATTTATCTAGAAAAATTTAATTATTAAAATATACAAATTACTAAATTTTATACTAAATTGTTTATTCATGTTTAACTTGTACTAATAAATTTAGTACAAAAATCAAATATAATTAAGGAATATAATTATAATTATAGTTATGTAAATAATTGTTAATATAGAATAATTGGAATTTAAAAGTAGGTTATACGGAAAAATGTGAAAATCCTTGTTCAATTAGGAAAAATAATATAATTTCTTATTTCAAATTCAATATAATATATATTTACATATGTACGTATAAGGAAATTTCTATATTAGGTAAATAATGTAAGTGATATCGATCTGTTAATAATAACTATATGTAATATTATTGAACATTTTAAAAACAACGACTAAATAAACTGAACATCAATGATGCATCTCCCATTGATAAACTGATAGACTATTTATGTTCACAAGGGAATTTTTTTTACAACAAATTGAGAAGAAAATAGTTTTTCCTGTTCAATAAATAAACATTATCTATTTTTCTGTTTTAAGCTGTTTGTCTACTTCTAAAATATTTTGCACTGAGATATTTTTTTAGTATTGTCCAAGGAATTTTACAGAATGATAAAATCAATAATGAAAATAATAAATATAGAATAAAAAGGAAAATATTGAATTATTTGTTTTTATTGGAAATAAATAGTTTTCCTCATACAAAAACATTTAAGATTATTATTTTGAAATAATATTTTATTGAGAAATTAGAATTTTCCAACTATAATCTTGGTTAATACTACTGACAATTCTTGTAAAATATAAATAACATTAATTTATCGCTGAGAATTATATCTAAATGAGATTTATGTGCATAAACTACAGGTGCATTATACTCGTAAATTACAATTATTTTTTTTTTGCAATATTATTATTTCTTTAAATTTTATAATTTTTATTAAAATCTAAATTATACAAAAAAATTATACATCGTTCTCAAAAATGTTATTTGAAGTTTTAAAATTCAATTAAAGAAAATTGCATAAAAATAAATAATTTATGTTTAATATATTTTAAAATTCGACTACAATTCGAGTCCAATAGGGGAAGAGAAATCTGGTTTCTGGTAGCAATATAACTTTCACCATTGTAAATTCCAATAAATCTTATTAATTTTTTTTATACATATTTTGAAAATCTTTTATTTGCCTTATTTATCGTGTAAAATTTTTAATTAAAATTTATAAACAAATATTATAAAAAAATTCATTGGTTTTATGAAAAAGATATTTTATAAATTTGTAATATTTAATATATCATTTCTTACATACATTTGTGACAACAAGTTAAATTTCTTATCTAACTTGTTGGTATATTTAAAGCCATTCAATATATGTACATACCATTTTAATATCTATAAAATTTATTATATCTAAGGGAACAGTTGAAATTTATTTGAAAAAAAAAGAAAATAATAATAATAATAATCCAAAGCAGCCATAAAGAAGAAGTGTGCTTGACAAATTGCTCCAAATTTAACCCCACAC
Source organism: Empis stercorea (assembly GCA_949752835.1). NCBI lineage: Eukaryota > Metazoa > Arthropoda > Insecta > Diptera > Empididae > Empis > Empis stercorea. Next base: position 52,080,254 of record OX457089.1, read on the forward strand.
AGTCAACAGAAAAGTAATCAATCGTAAAGTGTTTTTAAAATTTTATGCTTTGAAAACGAAAAGAATTTCTATTTTTTTTTCCTTTTTTTTTTTGATTAATGACATCAAAATAGATTTAAATGTAATATCATTTATGAGAATTGAAATATCTTTGACTTTTTCAAAGTTCAAAAGGATTGAAAAATGACTTTATTATTAGTTTTAAATGTTCTCTGCTGTTTTCTTTATTAGGGAAAGTTTTTAGTTGAAATTTAATTTAACCACTTGAAATTTTCCAAAAGAAGATCAAAGATCAATTTAAAAAAAAAACTAGCTTTGCGAGTAGACTAGACGATATGGGATGAGAGATTATAATCAATTGGATATGCAATTGTAGATTTGTATATTTATAAATAAATTGGTTAACAGCTGATTTGAATTTGTTGTTAAATTATGTCAAAGATGTTTCTATAAAAATCTGGTATAGATGTTTGGTTATCGTTTCCAGTAGAAATGTTGTTTGAAATGCATAATATCAGTCATTAGCCACATATTAGCACAAAATTAGTCAAGCATTCTATTTATAGCAACATGTTGTTGACAACTTAAATATGGTTGGGATAATATACATAATTTTGCGACCATTTACATTAATTAACATTTCATGGATGTCTCACAAAATAATGATAATCATTTCGTAGAGATGAATATTTCAGATATGTCAAATAATTACAGAATCAATTTTGTAGAAAACGAAAGGACTAAAACAATTCGAATTTCTTGAAATGAATTAATATTTATAAGAATTGGATAAATTCGAAAACTACAGTCAAAAATATATGTCATAAATATGATTTATATCGCTTTAAATTAATATAATTTAAATTATAGCGACACATATTGTTTTCGAGCAACTTAAAAATTAAAGTGATGACAAAAGTTATAGTACTACAAAAGATGCCATTTAACCTATATTTCAGAATAAAATTCATTTTTCTTTTAATCCCTTTTTATATCTTTTAAATTTTAACATAAAAAATAAAATAAAAAGAAACCAGAAAAAATGATCAATAAAATAAAGATTATTTATATTATCCAGAATCCTGATTTGAATTCTTTGTACATAATCGTATAATAATTTCTTTTATAACTTTTTACCATTTTTGCTTTTATATAAAGGCAGCAAAACAGAAGCACTAAATCAAGTCACGTTTTATGTTCAATAAAAATCAATATTATCATGATTTCCTGCTATCAAATTTTAACAAAACGAATATTGTTTGCATAAAACTTAGTTGTTATATATTTTTTTTTGTTCATTGTTATATACAAAAAAAAAAAAAAAGAGGATATAAAAAAAGGAAGCACGCATAAAATATGCCATCAGAGTTATACAATATTTTAAAGGAAAATCAATGCTGGTAAATTTCAATTGAACAATTTTTTATATTTCGAATTGAACAATTTGTTATCCACAATAATAATAATTTGTTACAATATTCACTAAGTATAAAGTTTATTGTAAATAGGATAAATTATAATTATAACTATATAAGGACAGACAGAGAACTAGTAATTTCAGTTTGAATATTAAATTATTCAAAATTTATAAATTAGAATATTAATTTTTTAGATAATTTTAATACATTTTCCTTTTAAGATAAGAAAAAAAATGTTTTAGAATAATTTGAAAATAATTTGAAAATAATATAATCTTAAAAAGTAAATAAATAATTTATTTAAATAAAATTTATCAAGTAATAAAGAAAATTGTAAAAAAAATATAATACCTATTTAAAATCTCGTCAATTTTATTTATCTTAAATATTTAAATCGTCTTGTTGACAATTTTAAGATAAATTGAATACTGAAAACGAATTACCTTATAGAATTTGTCCTGATCAAAAAAGAACCTCCTTTAAATTATAAATATGTAATAATAAATAGTCTAAAATTATCTACGATAATTCTGCGGACTAATAATATTATTAAATTTTAGCGTTACACTGTTGAAAAATCATTAAATTTGTATATGTACCAATAAAATGTCTTATTAACAAATTAAACTTTTTCAGTAAACTTTTAATATCTACACAATAAAAATTAAAAAAAAATTTTCCTTAAAAAGAAATTTCCTAATTTTATTTTATTCTCTATAATTTACCTGGAAATATCTTTTATCTTTATTGGCTTGTGTCTGGAAAGTTTAAATTCTCTTTGTTTCTTATTATGATTATGTTTTGAAAAAAAACTTTATAAAAAATCTTCTTTAAATAAATTCAGAACAATAATAAGATTAACTTTAATTTTTTTTTTTTTTGGTGGATTGAAATTTGAAAAGCTTTAAACAAATTTGTTAGATTTTTATTCTTTAATCCAACACGAAAAAAAAAAATAAGTGTTGACTTTTCAAATCTTTTATTACCATAAAGAGAAATATTTTCTATGCATACCTTTAGGCGCTAAAGAAGTGACAAATTTTTAGCAAATATTTAAAAATAATTAAAAACATTAGAAAATTTAATATTTCAATGAGTTTATAAATTAAAAGTTTTTCCTGTAAATTAAAAGTCTTTAATAATTTATTTTCCTAAAAGTAATTTTCAACATTCCAAAGCGGAATAACAAAAAAAAAATGAAATTTACATTTTTTTCTTATCAAATTATTATTTTTTTTTAAAGAAAAATTTTTTTATGTATCGCGTTATTCAAAAAATAAATTTATTATCTTCATCTGTAATGGCACATAATAATTTTATTTAAATTTAAAAAAGAAAACCAGAGACAATTATGAGCACAGTCATTTAATTTCGTTCAAGGACTTAAAAGATATCGTGACGAAAATTATAAAGTAAAAAGTACTTTTATTTATTTTTAAGAAAAAAAGAAGAAATATTTTAATGGTCAAGTATGAAAATGTTTTATAATGTTTTCGTATGAAAAGAAATTATGAACAGAAGAAATTTTCATATAGAAAAAGATAATAAATGAGACAAAATTTTAACATTTTTTTGTTTATATAAAAAGAAATTTCGTTAACATAAAAACCAAAATTTTCATTTGATTTTTTTCGAATTTATAAAGTAGAAGTTTTTTTTTAATAAAAAGTAATTATTTGTTAAGTAAATAAATAAGCCCTAGGGCTAGACACTACTACTCTGTGTAGGTAACTACTTCTTCAGCAACTTAAACGATATTACCACGAAATGGCCACAAACATCGTTCATTTCCTGAATGGCACGAAATGGTTATAACAAAATCCTATATACCAATTAATACTATGTGCGGTAACGAGTATGACTGGTACCAAAACGGCGCTATTGCACTAATTTGGGTATCCTAGCGTGAAGTAGGGCTTACCCCCCCGCCACTTTAACCAACCAAATAAATAAGTTTCTCTTGAGGTTAAAAAATATTTTAAAATTTTATAAATTATATAAACTGTTAGTATAATTTTATGTTGTTACAGAAATAACATTTGATTTATATATATTTGAGTTGCAGTATATTTCGAATTATTAAATTTTTATCAATTTTTTTCGAAATTATTTTGAAATTTTTCTTCTACCCACAAAATATATGTATGTGAAAATTGATAAATATTATATATAAATTAAGAAAATTATATAATCAAGAATAAACTTTAATTCAGAACCTGATAATATAGTTTAGGATTTTTTTTTTGAAGTAATCTGTCCAGGCAACCATCACATCACATTGTGCCAGCAAGAAAACCAAGATTCAAAAGCTATTCTTTCTTTTTTTGCTATACATAAAAGTTATTACCAAAAGAAAAAACATGTTTAATTCATGAGCTTTGTTGTTGGACTATTTAAGAATTTTCTTAAAGGAATTATATTTTCAAGTTTTTGTAAAGATTAAAAGGTACAAATTTTTTACCATTTTTTAGATATGCAAATTGAAATTTCTTATATACGTCTTAAACATTTCCATTTTCAAACAAAAAAAGAGTTTATTAAAATTTCTCATTTCCTTTATATGCAAATTAAAATATACGAAAAGTTTGAATCTCACCTGTGGACCAGAAATTAAAATGAAGTTTTATATTGCTTTCTTTTAATATATAAATTAAATTCTTTTGAAAATTCTTTGAAATTTAAATTGCATAATTTCATTTCTTTTCATAAATAGAAAATTTCAAATATGTTAATCGAAATTTTTGTATTTTCTTTTTCTTCCTTTTAATTAATCAAATATTGCATTAAAAATATAAGATTTTAAAAAGTTAAATTAGTCGCTTTGTTTTATAAAAAATTAATTATTTTTATGATAAAATTGGAAAATTTCTAAAGAAAACTTTTAACTTCTACCAAAAATTTTTGAAATTTGACGGAAATATCTAAGAAAAAATAAGAATTTTACATATTATAATAAATATTATTAACGATATATGAATACCATCTATGAATATTAAATAAATTATCCTTAATAGGATATTCTACCCGCAGTAACAACAAGAAAACATATCAAATCTGAGTTCTTTTCTTATATATACCATAAATATTTTGGTTGACCGCAATTATCATGAAATCAAAGAAGGACATTACTAAATACATGTGTATACATAGGATAAAATAAACGACAATATATTAAACAAAATGAGATTTAGATATCCTTCAGACACATAAATAAACACTCAAGGGTGTTAATATTCACAAGAATATTTTGGAAAAAAGGATAATATATTCAAAATAAAAAAAAAAATATGTATGTTTTTTTTTTGTTGGGAGACATCAATTTTATGACAAAAACATTAAAAATATATTATATTTCGGTTATTTGATATAATAAATCCATATTGATATTGATATATTTTTTTTTTTATATTTTGAATTAAGGATATCGATTTACATTTACATACATATATGAAATTTAGTATATTTTGAAATATTATACAATTTTAAATAAAAATTTAGTATATTAATATAATGCATAGTTTTAGGCATTAATTTTATTGAAAATATTGATTCAAAAATCTAAATATTTTTGGTAATAAAAATTTATGAACTCAATTTTTTATGTGTGTATAGTTGTTAAATTTAAATTTCTGTAATATTTCCATTGCTATCGAAAATTTGAATTTGAAAATATTTAATATATTTTCATACCATTTACTAAATAGAATTTTGAGCCATTAACTTTGAAAGTGGCATTAAGTCACTTTTTGTGAAAAAATTATGATTGAATTATTTAAATTATTTATGCTATTTATGATTTACAAATATGTATGTATGATTTTTGCATGTTGTACAGATTTATTGTTAATTCCTTTCAAAATTCTGTATTATTTCGTCCATAGAAATTTTACTGGTAAACACAATTGCACAAATATTTATAATATCTCAAAATAACATAAAAAGTGCGACTTATGCCACTTTCAAAATTAACGGCTCATTTATAATAAATTTAGTTTACATTCTAGTCTAATTTAAAATAATTGTAAATGAAAACTTAAAAAAAAGTATTATCGTAAGTAAACAAATAATTTGTAAAATTATTAAATTTTATACAAAAAAAAGTAAATTTAATTTAACGAAATCTTAAAGCTTTTTTAAAAAAGTTTGGTTTTTCCAAAAACGAAAAAAAAAAAAACAATTGTTAAACCAATTTTCTCTTACACAGTATTTTTTTGACTTGTTTTTGATTTACTAGAAACTAGAATAAATAAAAGTTTAAAGGATTTATTTGTACTACAAAATTGAGCTTATTAAAAGTTTCTTTGTAAAAACTCTTTGAGAGGGCAACAGAAGAAAAAAAATTTTCTTGTGAAAAGAAAATTTAAAAGGATTTTTTACAATTGTTCTCAAACCTTGCTAAATTTTCTAAGAAAACATTGAAATCTAATTAAGTAAAGGAAAATTATAATTATTTTTTATTTTAAAGTTTATTTTTTTTTTTCAATGTTTTCTTGTAGAGTGAATTGAATAAAGTAAAGAAGAAAAGTTTTAATTTACTTTTACAAATTTAAAATAAAGTTTTCTATTAATTTTTTTTTGGATACCATACAGAATTGAATTGATGCAAAAGAATTACATTGGTTCTACATTGATTTTTATCAAAGATTTAAAAAGTGTACTACGTAAAATTCTTCAAACATTTGAATTAGTTTTCTTTCCAGAATTATTTACCAAAAATTAGTAAAAAATTAAAATGGATCGAATTTTTGTTGATAACAAAATTAAAATAAGACAAAAACTTTCTTATATACAAATTATTTACAAATTTATGTTAAATAGAAAATGTAAGAAATGTAGAAATCAAAATTTTAACTAAAATCATAAAAAAAAAATTCGTATCATTAAAATAACTTTTTTTATGAATAAAATTTGCATAATAAAATTTATGTTTAAATAAAATACTTTTCTAATATAAAAAATCTTATCAAAAATCAAAAAGTTTTTATTTAAACAAATTTAATAATAGGAATTTTTCAAATGATTATGTTTGAAAAATTATGATATAATTTGGAAAAATAGCAGAATTATTTTCTTAAAATGAATTTTTGCCATAAAAAAAAACATTTTTTTTATTTGTTTAAAAACATTTCGGAAACTTTTTATATAGTTTTTTTCTTCGTTTCTAAAGAATAAAAATTATTAAAGTTTTTTTTTATTCATTCATTTTTTCTTCGTATACCAGATAAGAAAAATATCATATCAAGTTTTGCTAAAATTGCATAAGAACATAAAATAAAAATCACAAATACATATATAAATAATATGGGAATAATAAATATTTTTTCAACAATAAAGTTGTTGAAAAAGTTTTAATACTATAAAATATCCATCAAAATTATGTAATGATTTTGAACTTTTTTTAAAATTAAATTCTTTTTATTACCATAAATTAAATGAGGAAAAGTCAATTTTCGTGTTTTTAAAGTTTCTTTTTACATGATAATCATAATAATAAAAATTATAACAAAAATATGTTAATATTTTCTGTTTATGTGTAAATTAAATTAAGGATCTTGAAAGATTTGTAAATTAAAATTTTTAATTGGAAAAATATATGCAAATCCAAATACAATTTGGAATTTCTTAATATTTTAATTTCATCTATTTTAAATTAAAATATATTTTATCGAATCGTGTAAAAAAAAATTTAAGAAAATTAATGAAGAACTTCAAAATTAAAAGGATATGCTTCACTTTGAGATAAACTTTTCCAATTAAATCATATTTTTCTTCGAGTATTTTGTGAAGCAATTTCCATTTTATTAGACTATATATGTATATCATTTATTATCCTCGAACAACACCAAAACTTCTAATATCTTTCTGTCATTTCTAATTTATTATTGTCCTGTTTTGATTGAAACAATGGAGATCCTAAATACTAATTAAATTTCTGCAAAAAAAATCCTTCCGAATTATTGATTCTTTTAAATGATTTTAGTTTATGTTTGTTTCCTTTCTAATAAAAAAAGGACAAAATAATACAAAATTTAAATTTATTCCTCCTTTAAAAAAATAACATTTTTATAACGAAATAGAAAAGGATCATTAATCCATGAAAAAAGAATCTGCTAAAATAATTTGTCAACTTCAAAAAAAATATTTTCAATTTGAAGATTAGACTTTTCTTTTCGGACAAATAATTCTAAAAAGAAAAACTCTAAGATTAAGGAAACTTAAGGATCATTAACCTTAAAAATTGTCCTTTTTTGTGTTTCTTCTCTTAAGTTTTTTTTGTTTGTTTGATGCAAATCAAAAATGACACTTCATTAGCCATTTTTGTTCTGGTCCTGACAGCTAAAAGTGTAAACATGAAATAACCGTTCCAGTTGTCAGTCATTTTGAATTAATTATAAAGGTCAAAGGCGTTCATTGATAAAGAGTATAATTTGTTGAGTTGTTTAGAATTTTGGTAACGAAAAAAAGTTTACTGGTAATAAAAGTCATTATAATAAAAAATTTAAATATCTTCTCATTTGCTCGATATATTTATATAAATATAAGAGCTACAAAAACGATTTGTATATACAAGGATTTCCATTAAGAAAAAAAAAGTTCATTTAAAATTTGTTTTTGAATATTTTTAAATAAAATTCTAAAATATTTTTTATGTGCAAAATGAGCAACTTTATATTTTTGCAGTAACATAAAAAGGAACGATAAAAAATTTGCCTACATTTTTATTTAAAAATAAATTCTTTTCCCTTTCAAAAAAAAAAAAAACTATCCGTTTTTATTCACATCACGTGCCCAATAACAAAATCAGCAATTAAGCAGAAAACTTTAATATCTTATACATATATTTGAAAACAATGAAATTTCAATAATTTGCTTTTTTTTTATTACCCCTAATGATATTCATATGTCCTTTTTTAAAAATATTAGACAAATTGAAATTGAAATCAACAGCAAATGAAAAAAAAAAATAGTCTTAATTATTTCAACTGAATTATATCTTCCCAGTTACGTGAAATTATTAAAAAAAGTATAGTATTTGGTTATAGGATATAATTTCAAATAAATTAAATAAATTTCCAGGATAACAATTAAAAATACAATTTTCAAGATAAATAAATAATAAGTTGCAACACATTTTAAAGTAAACTTATAAATCAATATAAAAGTTACATTCAAGGTCCTGATATATGCACAAAATGAATTGTAGAGCATTATATTTTATGTTTAGATTCCAATGTTGAGATACAAATATACAATGAAAATAATGTTTTTTAAAAAAAGTTGTATCTTATTACCAGGAAATCAGCAAATGTAAGAATTAATAGTAAAATTTTGTTGCATAATTTACAAAATAAGTATTTGCAACATAAGGTATATATGTATAAAAAGTTTATAGATAAAGACGCTATTGGTGAAAGAAAAAAATTTATATTTTATTATATTTTTAGTTTATTTGAACATTTTGATTGGAATCAAATATTGACTTTAAATGAATTAATTTTTGTGGATAAATCATCATTTAATCTGCAAAAAATTTTAAGAAATTTATTATAAATCAAAATATATTAAATTATATCCTTAAGTAATACAATATTATATTAAATTAATTTGAATACTATATAAATTGTTAAATTTTAATTTATATCCTTTAATAATTAATGTGACTTTTGATTAATTTTCAAAGTTAAAAGCCCACACAAAAAAAAGAAGCAATATTTTTTCATTAAAATTGATTAATTTACTTTTAAAAAAATTACTAAGTAATTTTTTATAAAAAAAATTTTGAATCACAAACGTAAAATGCTTTTAGTTTTTTTGGGAAAATACAAAAATTTCAATTAAATATTTGCTGTTTGTTAAATAAAAGTTTTAAATATATTTTAAGTGACTGGTTTTTAATGATTCTCATAAGAAAGTAGGAAAAATTGTGGCTGTTCATTAGTATTGCTTCGAACATATAGTTCTTTAAAACATTATACAAAGTAAATGTATTTATTTTACATTTGCAACTTGTAAAATATATCATTAATGCTTATTAGAATCATTAAAAATTGTACAACATTATTTTAGAACAATCATGATTTTATATCAATAAATTTTATATTACTCTTATCATAATGATATCGATGAGTTCTATTAATGATGTCCTTAGGGCATATAGAAGAATTTTTGTTGATAATTTTATCATGATGAAAACTTTTGAAAATATAGAAAATTCGTGTAATGTATAAATGTCGCAAAAGTATTTCTCTTTCAGAAAAATATATTATTATTACTTGTAGAGTTTTTTTAATACTAGTAAAATTATTTAGAAACTGTTTTCAACTACATATTCAATTAATTTTATATTAAATTATGCTTTTAAAATGGATTTAGTTTAATCAAAAAAAAAAATCTTAATACTTTGAAACCTTTTCAAAAAAGATTTCCTTTTTGCAAACTTATTTTTTCCATTTTTCACTAAATATTCAAAAGATTTGAAATATTTTTTTAGGAGTAATAAATTTATTTCTATTTTTGGGCCTTTTTTTCCAAAAAATAAAAAGTTTTTCAATTTGTGCTAAAAAAAATCAAAAAGGCTAATCTCAAAGGAAATATTATTACCACAAAAAGAAATTTTGAAGGATATAAGTTTCTATATATATATTTGTATAAATCCGTAGAGTTTAAATTTTTGTTAATTTAAGTGAAATTATATTTTCTATAAACTTTATGAAAACTTTTAATTTGTGTATAACAAATTAAAAATTACGAAAATTGATAAATTAAATTAAATGAAAATTTAATATATTTTTTTCCACAACCATAAAACATGAATAATTCTATATTTTATTTTGATTCTAATGAAATTTTAAATATATTTCTTAATTCTTTAAATTCTTATAAATTTATCAAATAATTTTTTTTATAGCAAAAAATTTGTATACAAAAAAAAAACAAAACAATTCGATTTAATTTTGTGGAAAAGGATATGACGACAATCAAATGATATGATAAAAATGATTTTATTTTATCAAAAACTTTTATGTATAAAAAGATATTTCAATGAAAATATTCTCTAAGGGGGTACAAAATATAAAAAATACAACAAAAAAGAAATATTTGCTTATTTTCCAAGAAATATACAAAGTGAAATTCAATATCATCATACCTTAGAGATTTTCTGATATAAATCAAATAAAAAATTCCTAAACAAATCGAGAAAAATGTGAGAATAACAATGTTAATATCAAATTGAACTGGAAATGTTTTTGGTTTTGGTATATGTAAAAAAAAAATAAAGGAAATTATGTATATTGGAAAAAATACCACTAAGAAATAATAATAAAAAAAAAAAGAAATATATTACAAATTAAATTGTGCCTTTGACAAAATCTATTTAAGTCAGAAATAAAAATGAACAGAAAAATGTAATGACGAAATAAAAAAAGGATATTGAAATTTTTTAGTGATAAAATCTTATTGTGATATATATAATAAAATTATTTTGATATCAAAATTAGAAATTTATTTAATTTTATGAATGATATATTGGACCTCAGGCATGATTAGAATATTTACAGGACTTAGGTTTCTGAAAAAATTGGCTGAAACATAGAAGACATCAAATATGGTCGATTTCAAGATTTTGCTAGTTTAAAATTCTGTCAAAGATACATTAGCAGAAACATTTTGCGGTTTATTATAATGATCCTTCTATATTTCGACTTCATTTTAAAAGCTAAGTTGCTTATATTTGTGTGACATAATTAACCTTGATTTATATAAAATTCTTCTTTACTTTAACATACACTTTACTCAAATTTCTTAAATCTAATACCAACCAAAATTCAATTTCAAAATATTATAAGTATTATGTATTCAAATTCAAAATATAATTAAATTAAATAAATAATGTAAAAATATTATTTACATATACATATATAGTTAAATATTCTCCGCCTAAATCATAAATTTTTATGAAAATTTCTACACGTGTTATTGTCACTCCCCCCAAATAAAAATACATATTCTTGTTTTTCCAGGCATAACACGTACCGTACCCAAAGTATATGTACATCACTCTCTACATATTATATACATATCTAATTTAAATAGAATTTTCAAAAGATTTTCTCTTGAGGGATCATAAAACAATACTTCAACTTTTTCATTAACAATGGATTATATTATTTTTGTTGAGTACATTTTCAAGATAGTAGAAAATTTTGTTTAGGCCTTTTTTTTCGTAATTTTCTCCAAAGATATAATGTATAAAGAAATTGTTCATTTTATGGTAAAAAAGCCCTTGACCTTAACTTTTAAGATAAGAAGAAAAAATACAAAAAAAAAAAGAAAAATCTTATTAAATTTTTTAAGATCACATCAGAAGTAAATAATAAAAAAAAAAAATTCCATATTGTAGTAGGCAGAAGAGTAATAACACTCATAAAATGTTTCAGTAAATGTTAAGTTGAGTGGAAAAATTGTGATGAAAAGTTTATTTTTTTTTTCTTTCGTTAATATGATGATAAGCCATTTTTAGTTTGACCTCAATTATCTTTTATGGATATATACACAAACAAAAGAAAAAACTTGGAAGAAAAATATTTATGTCGAATTTTTTATTATGTAAAATTATATAAAAATCAGGTGAAATTACAAAAAATTCCGTAATGATAAAATAAATAATTTTACAAGTCGAACCATTAGACAATCATTTTCACAATCATTTTTATTATTTATTGAATTTTTTCTAAAAACTTTTGAAAATATTTTTTGGTATATAAAGTTACAATTCAATTTTTCCTTTAAATAAATTTTCCATGTTAACATGAATTTTTCTATATTGTAAGTATACAAAGATAAAAATTTTTCGTTCTAGTAATTTCTGTTCTCCTAATATTCAAATACTAACCAAAATTCTATAAAAATTTAAAAAGGATATACATGTCGTCGTATATGTATTAAAATATTATAAGGGATTGAAAATTTTCTTTAGTCAACTTAAACATTATAATTTTACAAGAAAAATTATTATTATAATTTTTGATTGTAAATATAACATGAATATAAACATATTTTAGAACATATTTAACATAAATTTTATTACTTATATATCTTAAGGGTATTTAATTTAAAATTCATATTATGCAAATAATTTAAATGTTATATGTTTATTTACAATAATTGTTAAAATATTTCGATATTTAAATTATATTTAAAAAAAAAAAAAGATTATTTTATTTTTAAATTAAAATAAATGTTTAATAATTTTATAAATTAAAAGTGTTAACAGAATTTTATAACAAGAAATTACATAAAATTGTTTAATGTGAGAATTTTGTTTGGAATTGACTAAACCAGTGACATAAATCTCATAAAATTTATATTATGGAATTCCAAAATTTAGAAAGTTAAATCGATGTTGTAATGTATCACTTATTTATATACAATTTTAAAATATAGATTAAAGAAATAATTGCAATTACTATTATTATTATTATGTATTATAATTATTGTTGAAATTATTTCCTTTAATTTCTAGATTTTAAGCATGTTTTCAGATGATTTAAAAGACAATAACTCACATGTACCAAAAAATACACAGAAAATTCATAAAAATATATGTATAACACTACCATCAGCATAATATTGATTTATATAATTTATTTTTTTACTAGGATAGCATAATATTATATTGCATTGCAATATTGCGGAGAATCAGTTTTTACTTTTATTTAGATGGGAATTAAATTAAAAGTTGACATTCAATATTTCAAAGCACAAAATATATGTAATAATTTTATTATACATATATAATATATAAATTATAAACTTCCACTAAGACATTATAATTTGTATACTTGTCTTCGTAAGGATCATTCACTAAATCGTCGACAAAACCATATAAAAAAAAAATATTATTTATACGTTAAAATCCTAAATATATAATAAAGAATAATATACTATTATAGAGAAAACCTTTAAAAGGATATTTATATACACTTAAGTCTTTAAAGAAAACAGTTCTTATAAACATATATTGCTAACGGATGGGTACACCAAGTATGTCATAATATTCTCTAGAGACAATTTTTTTTTTCTGTATTTTGCAAGGATACAATTTATATGAATAAAAGCTTTTAATACAAAATAAAATTTTGTATGTAGAAGGAATAGAAAATGTAGAAATAGAAGATTTTCATAAGAAAAAAAATATTATTATTTGTATTGAACTTTGTTGTTGTTTTTTTCTTGTTCTCCAATGATGGTAAATACTCATTTTATAAGGTTGACTATGGATAATAATATCAAAGAACAGTTTATTTGGTTTATTTTTGTCATCGGTAAGGATATATGGATTTTTGTTTTGCTCCTTTTTACATTATACGTAGTTCATATGTATGTACATAAATTACCCAAAGTGGATTATTATGTTCCTAAATATTGAAGTTGTTGTATAAATCATGTATAATACAAAAAATATTATAGTTCGCCTGAAAGTATGCAAGTAGATAGTATATAATAATAATATTTTCGGGTCATTCAAAAACTTATAGAATAAAATTCATCCAAGAAAATATTATAAGTTAAACTATCTTTAAGGATATTTTCGTTGTATTATAAAGCAACAGGATAAGCAGATTAAGATTAGTGAAATATTTTTTTAGGAGGTATAGACGAAACTTTAGAAACAAACATGATTATTGATGACATATAATTTAACCAAAAGAAATTAAGTTAAAATATAAAGAAAATTAAATTATAAAATTGCTAGTTCATTCGAAACGAATTTAAGTTCAATTAGTTAACATAAAAACTAATTAGAATCAAAATATCACTTTTTTCTAATCTCAACGAATTTTAACAAACAATTAATTGAAAACATCAAATTTATTTTAATGTGATTTTGATGTAGTTTTTTTTTAAAATAAAACTTACTAAAAGGAAAATATTTAAAAGTGTTGATATACTTTTTCAAAAACGTTAAAACTTTATAAAAATATCAAACTTGACTATGAACAAATCAATTTGACATGCAGATCACGTTTTACTGTTAAAACAAATCGGAAACTTTTGGAAAAACTTTAATGCAATTTTCTTCAGTTTTATAATATCTATTTACATCCTTGAAAAATTCTTATTATTTTTACATTTAGTCCTTAAAAAATTTGTTAATATTCTCTTTGTAACAATAATTTACATAATTATAAACAAAAAGATAATTTTATAATACTAAAATTAACTGGAAAAAAGATTTTATCATTAAAATTTTATTTTAAATTAATTAATAGAACAGAAGAGAGAAAAATATACTTTCAATGCTTCGGTATTATTATATAAATAAAATGTTAACCATTAAATTTATCGAAATTAATTCGTAATTTCAACAATGTATATTTCTTTAAACTACATTTTCCTTTTTTTTTTAAAGAAACTAATATAATTGAAAATATTTAACAATTTGTAAAACAACAAACTTAGTTTTCTAGTTTTATTCTCCTTTTAACATTTACAGGATAATGAATACATTTATAAATACAAAAAATAACAATAACAAACAATAAAACCGATTAATATCCTGTAAAGAAAACATTAGAAATTTTGCTTATAAAAATTAGGAAATTATATACATGCAATTAAATTAATTTATTTGGATTTTTATCTTTATGTGTAACAATTGTTTTATACCATTAGAACGTTTTGTATATTTAGTTTAATTTTAATAACAATTATTTAAATAAAATGTAAAATTTATTTTAAATTTTAAAATAGTTTTTATTACTGTTTGGAAAATTTTGTAATTGGTTGGTAAATTGTATAAAAATTATAGCTACCCAAAGAGTTGAAAAATTTAATTTTACAAAAATTGGTATAGAATAATATAAAAAGGAAATAACTGGTAAAGAATTAATTAAGTTTAATTAATTGCACAGAAAAATTGTTTTTTTTTTTATATGTTGATTGGTGAATTAAATTATTTTAGATATAAATTTGTGGTATAAGGAGCAAAATGGAAGGGTCAGTATTGTTAACATCGTCTGCGCCTGGTCCTAATGGTAAAATTGATAATTTCAATAAATTAGCTACATAATGTTAATAAAAATTAATGAAAATTATGACTGTCAAAGATCAGTTATGTGAGTTAATTGCATCGGTTTATTATTTATCATCATTTACTGCAAATTCATAAAATTTGCGAATAAATTGCAAATTTTATAGCTAATTTGATAAAGTGCACTTCAATTGCGTTATATTTGCCCTAAAAAGGGAACTTTTAAATAGATTATTTTGTAAATTAATTCTAGTATAAATTAGTAAATTATCCAACTATCAATTTAAAATCGGGAATATGTAAATTAAGCTAAAAATGTGATAAAATTATTTAAAATAAAACACTCATTAAGTTTAACTTGTAATATTACTTTACTTTCATGCTTTCAGAAATACATTAATATATATATCGATATTTTGTAATAAGTAATTTAATTCAATAAAATTTTACTAATTCTAAATAAAAATGTTTATTTAATTTTAATCACGATTTCATAAATTTAACGTCAATATTTAACAAAATAAATTGCACAATCAGCAAGGATATTTCAACAAACAGAAAATGAAAACGTGTGAATTTTCTATATTGTATTTATTAAATCCTAAATATCATTCCTAGAAATTGTATTGTGCTATTTTGTAATTGAATGAAAAACAGAAATTAAAAGCTCTTAATATATATTTTTTCTAATATATAATATACACAAGGACACGGAACAGGACTAAATATTTATCTAGAAATAGAAATTGCAATACATATTTTGTTAAATGTTTGAAAACAAGCGTTAGATATATTGTAGTATTAAATACGAAATAAATGAAAATAAATTTCTTTCATCTGATGATATTTATTTGAAACTTAAAAATAATATTACTGAAATTGTAAAACTATAATCAGAATAAACAAGAAAGAGAAAAATCTATATACTACACTGGTATATTTACAGAATTGCCATTCGGAAATAGTTATCTGATCGAAGAGTTCTTTTCATTTATTTAAAGGATATAAACATATGATCGACTGTTATTTAGCCTTCGAAAAATTTACGATACAATTATGATTCAATTATAGAATTAAATCTTGTAGAATTTTTATTTATTATGTTTTTAATTTATAATTTGATTTTTATTTTTATTAAAATAATTTTATTAAAATGGGTTTTAAAAAAAATTTGTAATTTTATTATCTAATTATCCCCATGACCACAAATTTTTATTTTGCAATCATTTTTAATACTCTTAAAAAAAATATTATTACATCAATAATTATTATATTTTTAATATTCTGGTAATTATTTTATTTATATTTTCACACCCTCATTCCCTTGAGGACATAAACAATTTTCCAACTGGAAATTTAAATAAAACATTTTTTATATATAAATATTTTTTTTAGAATGACGGAGGAAAAAAAATATTATTATTTAAGGGTTGTAAACTTTTTAATGTTGAACATTTTGTTGAGTTGTTAAAAAAATATAAAAATGTTTACATGATTTCTTTTTTTCCTGTAACTTTTATGTAAACAAAAATTTATGAGTTTTAATTAAATGCTCACAAAAATAAATGACTCAATAAAAAAAAAAATTGCATTAAAAAAATATGGTAAAAATATTTAAAAAAATTAATTGAATTTTATATTTTGTTTATTAAATTTTGCAAAAAAAAAAACCAATATCATCAAATCTAAATTTAATTGAATACAAGATAGTAAATTGCATATATAATTCTAGGCAACTATCGTAATAATATTAATGTTTCCACAGAATTTCTTGTTTAATTAATCTGTCAATCATAACCCTGAATATGATCCTATGATATACAGGACAAATATCAACTATATTTACTCTTAGATGATTAGATACTAAATTCAATTTAACCTAAAAATATATATTTATCTATAATATTTTTCCTTGTGAATTACAAAACTATATCAATGACAATTGAAAATATATTAAAAGGACACGCTCGTTTTTCGCATTTCTATATACATCTATACTATTTTTTTTTTCTATCAATATTTATCCTCCGGAAAATAAGGAATCATTTTAGTTTTATAACAATTTATGTATATATAAAATATAGAAAATTCTTTGGAAAAATAGAAAATTATTATTATATTATAGTTCAGCAAAAAAAATATATATCCGTAAATTTAATGAACCATATTATAGTTTCTACACTATTAATATCGAATTCAATTTATAAATATATTTCTCTACTATATAATCGAATTTCCTTTTACGTTTTATGGTTTGATTTTAGAAAAAACAAAAATTATTTTGTATTTATATTTATAGTTTTGTCACAAATGATATGGTTCAATGCATTATAAAGAGCAAAAAAAAAAAGGATATTATATAAACCTGGGTAAAATTGATATGTGTGTACAATGTCAGAAATCGATTTTTGAAATAAAAATACGAATATATCTTAAGAATGGATATTAGAAAAATGGAAATAATATAATATATATATTTTTTATTAAGTGGATAATTCAATTTTTTTATTTTTGCTATATTTTTTTCATTATTATTTATTCAGTCATTTGTGCAAAAAATAAGGATTTTTATATAAATATATTTAATGGAATTTATATTTTACTTTATTCAATAAAGGATTGTTTTTTTAAAAAAATTGTAGGTATCCGAGTATATAAATAATATTAATAAAATTTAAAATCTTTATTTTAATAATTGTATTATAAAATGTAATGTTCTGTTTAATGAGTAGTAAAACTTCCTAATTATACAAAAAAATATATGATATAAAAAATTTATTCAGTTTAGAAAACGTATACCCTAATTATAATGTTAATAAATGAAACTAATTTTTGTCTCTTTTTATGAATATATCCACACTTAAAAGCTCTAGGGAAATTAATCCTTAATTACACTTTATATTTCAAGGATTTAGTAGTAACAAAAAAAACAAAAACAAAAACAAAATGAAGATAAACATCATTAAGTATTGTGTAGATTTTTTTTTAGAAAATGTTCGGAGGCAAAACTCATACATATATCCTTTTTGTACAATAATTTTGCCCTTAGCAATAAAGTTGCATGTAAGGGATTAAATATATAGTAAAGTATGATTTTACATTAAATGTTCAAAATTTTCAGTTTAGTTTAAAAATACAATTAAACTTAGAAAACGATTAAATCAATGTCAATTTGATAATTGATTGCTTAAAAAAAATACTATCATAAAGTTCTTACGTGATAACAACTCGTTAATTGGGAGTATTCTGGCAGATAGCCTGAAGTTCAGTATATACTTCAAGCAACTTTCACATGTACTTTCCGAGCAA
This sequence comes from Empis stercorea, assembly GCA_949752835.1. Classification (NCBI taxonomy): domain Eukaryota; kingdom Metazoa; phylum Arthropoda; class Insecta; order Diptera; family Empididae; genus Empis; species Empis stercorea. The sequence goes on from OX457089.1 coordinate 52,099,016, forward strand.
TTGATACTAAATAATTTTATAAAAATATAATTTTTTCCATTCATTCGTTAAAGGAAATTTATAATTTATGAAGCATTTTCATAAAATAAATTGTAAAATTTGAAGATTAAAAATTGATAATGGATTTATTCTTAAAATATTTGACATTTATACATAATAATTATATTTCCCAAATTATATATAAAATATTGATTATAAAGCTATACGAAAGAAAATTATTTTTTACTTTTTCAAATAATGTTAAATTTTCGGTGTAATAATCAAAAATTTATATAAAAATCGGAGAATATTATATCATCAAATCTAATATACAGTATAAATGTTAGAAACATGTTTTTCTACTTAAATTTTAAATTATTTATTAATATTTCCTAATGTTGAAATCTTGTATTATTTTCTATATTATATTTTATAATAAATTCCAAGTTAAAATTATTTTTGTTTCTTCTACATAATTTACGAAAAAAATATATGATTAAAATATAATATAATATTATAGAACATTAAATAATTACACCATATAATTTTCCTAAATATAATCGTAATTGCCCCATAATAAACTTTAAGAACAATTTTCCCACATAAAAATTATTTCCATGACCATAAAAAACACACTTTCTCCATCCATTTAATTTTACTCCTTAGTCCTGGAACAACAAAAGAAAAACGAAAATTTTCTTTTAATGTTTTGACTAATTTACTAAATCTGCGAAAGGAAACTATATATAATTTTTCTACCATTTTAATAGACTCGCCATTCTTAAACAATTCATATTATATATACAGCATAGTTAAAAATGAAAATCCTTTTTCATTTTTTATGTGGGGGCATTTAGTAAGTAATTTACAATGAAAGGGTCAAAGAAAATAAAAAAAAAATATCCCAACAAAATTATTTTTAGTTTTTCTTTGCGTCCATGGACAATAAATAAAAAAATTGAAATGGGAGTAAATAAAAATAAAAATGGGTAAATTTAAGAAAATTTATTAAGAAAATATAAACCCTCTATAAAATTTAATTGGCTTATAATAGAAATAAGGATTATTACTTATAGTATTACAATTTAAGTTTTTTCAAAATTCATATATATACATATAACAAGGATATTAAGATTTTCAACAAACTTGAGTGTGTAGAAAGGGAAAATTTATTATATTAGTAATATGATGAAAATTAGAAAATATTTTCATTAAATTTAAATTTAAAGTCTATTTTTTTGCCTTGTAATTGTTATTTCCTTTTACTTTAGATACTTTAATTAACTCAAAAGCATAAATTCTTTTTGAATTCGCTAAAAAAAATTTATGATTCACATGAATGAAATGATAACAAAAATTAAAATATGCAAAAATCAAATAATGATATTTATGATTTTTGTTTTAATTTATAATTTTCATAATCTACTTTAGAGTATCATATAGGATAAGTTCAAATTGTTTGTGTATTTAATAAATTTAATATGAAATATTTTTCGCTCTTTCCGGAATTTATCATTTCCATAAAAATTAGAAACTTTCTATGTAATTAAATTGTTTTTTTATTTCATTTATCAATAAAATTACCAAAATTTTTAGATTTATATTTGCACATTAATTTGATATTAAATATTTTAAAAAATTTTGTTATTTGAATTTATTGACCAGAATAAATTGAAAATATGAACATTAATTTTAAATAATATTTTAATTGGTACATTATTGAAATAGTGTATTTATAATTTACATAATTTAAATAATTTTCAGTTGAATGATTATTTATTTTTGGTTTATTTGAAATATCATTTCGAAATTCTATAATGTATATGAAATACATTTATGTATTTTGCTATAAATTATTATACCTTTTAAGGTAATTTGAATTTAATTGAATATTTTATGTGTTTTATGAGGTTTAATAATTTAATTTTGAATACCAAATAAACACATAAATTAATATTTTATTTTAACGAAATATGTGTATTAATATTATTTTTCCATTTATTTAATTAATAAATGTTTTAGCCACTTTATGATACCATAATAATTTTACTATAATGAATTTTAAAATTTAATTTTAATAATTAATATTTCATTTTTTTTTTGTTTTCAGGAAATATATTCTTAAATGTCATTTTAAGGGATATTGTCCTATACCTCATCAAAAATTTTCCTGCCAATCTATTTCTATTTTAAGAGCACATATCTAAAAATACCAAATTTTATGTCCACAAAAAATTTAGTTTTTATAAAGATTGAAAGTTTGAACACATGTCACAATTTTATGTCCAATCCAGAAGAAAAGTCAATATTTTGTCAGTCATGACATACAAAAAAAAATCCTACAAACATAAAAAATGTTAATTTTAATATTAAAAAGAAAAATGTTTGTGTGTTTTTTACGGTGCAACAGAGACAATAAAATAAGAGACATACAGGAGTAAAAAGCTCTTACCAACAAATAAAAGATATCTATAAAATTTAATAGATATTTTTACATTTTAAATTTCGATAAATTTCTGACTATATTACAATTTTCTTGTTGTTGCAAAAACGATTGAAAAATAAAACGAGAAAACTTTAAATTTATTTTTCAATTTTCTCGATACCATTTTATTTTCTAACTATTTTTACACAAGCGACAGAAAAATCAATTGTAATCGAAAAATTTCATTAAAACGGAATATAAATCGAAAAAGAGGATAATATAAGGATTTTTCTTTTTAACGCAAACAAGGATAACAGAGAAATTGTGTATTGTCATTGCAATTTAAATATAGTAACTATATACACTATGCTTTAATATACTCGTAGTATTCTTTTTTTTTTTAGCCTTAGAAATAAAATTTATTCAAATTTTTTTTTGCAAATATGCAAGAAAAACAAACCAAAAATGATGAAAATTGAAAAAAATAAAATATAAAATTGATATAGATAAACAAAAAGGACATATAATATAGGATTTTTTATCCTTTTAAAAAACCTTTATAATATAATTTTTCAATTTTGTTTGTTCGAGAAATTTTAGAATTATTCCAGAAAATTGAATGGTTTTTATTTCGATTAACTGGCGACCTGTGATAATTCAATTACTTTGACTTTATTGTGACTTGTCATTGTAGTATAAAGGATGAAAATTGAATTTTTCAATTTTTCAAAAAATACTCCATTTTTGCGTAAAAATTTCTGAACCACTTCAGATCACGAAATTATTTTTAAACTTTTCGATGTTAAATTTCGACGTTGAATGGAATGGACTATATATAAAGTCCCTGGTCTATAAAAATCTGTGAAAATGAACTATATACAAATTTGAACTAAAATTCTTTTAAGTTATAAACCTTTTAAGTTCCTCAATTTTAGAATTATTGTAGACACTTCAACTTAATTTACTATATACTCGTAGAATAGAAACTTTACTCAAGAAAAATGTATTTTAAAAGTTTTGATTATTATAAACTTTTGCCATAATCTCTTTTCTTTTAAGAAAATGAAACATTTTTTATATGTTAATTTTATAAAATAAAGTTTATATAAAATCTGGGTGCATATTTCATATACATATTTCTTTTTAAATAAAATAATTAATATTCATAAAAGATATTTAAAAATATTGTAAGAAAAATATAAAAAATTTACATAAATTAATTTCGTTACAGCAGATTAAAGATATCGTGAAGAAAATTATGAAAAAAAATATAAATTAATTAGGTAATTTCGCCTCCTAAAATGTCACAGTATAGTAAAAAAACATCTTTTGAAGATTCACTAGGTTATGCATGAAATTCATAAGTCCGTAAATTTCTATTATGTGAATAAATGAAATTTGATTTAATTATTTATATAAAATTCAATTTTTTTTTTTTCAAATCTGCATGAAAATAAATTTTTTGAAAAATTCCTGCGGAAATATTAAAATATTGCATTAAATAAATTGAAATAGATTTTATTATTATATAACTCATAACAAATTTTTAAAAAGCTCCTACTATAATCTATTTCAATATTTTCCTTTTTTGAAATCAAAATTATATAAAAGTGACAAGATAAATTCATATCTGTAATTTTATATAGTATACATAATATTTGCTTGAGGTCATTTAACAATATTTATATAGGAAATAAAGTGGAAAATTGTCAATTTCCCGTAAAGTCTATATACAAAAACTCAACTATATCATCAAAAATCTATATTTTTGATATTAGGAAATTTTTATCTCTATATTTTTATGTGTCTGGCATTTAAAATTCTCATATCCGTTTTATAAGTACAACCATACAATTGACATCCACTATATATACAAACAATAATTTAGCATGAGCATATTTTATGAGGAAATTTGAAAAGGAAATAACTTATAAAAAAAAAAAAATTTTTTAATGAAAATTGAAAAAGAAAATTCTAAAATAAAAATTTTCATTTAAAAAAAATTATATAATACAATTTTGTTTATATATTTTTTTTAATGAAGTTATTTCCGCATGCAAATCTGTATACATAATTTTTAGATTGAAATTAGAATATAAATTTATATTTTTTCATATATTTAATTCTAATTTTTTAGGATGGTATTAATTTATCCTATATGAAGGATTACATCCATTTTGTATAATTTTTTTAACTATGTATTAGAAATATTTTCCTTTATAATTTCGAAATTTTCCATTAAAATTATTTACATAGAAAAATAAAATTACATTTTTCACAATAATTTCGAATTAAAAACAATATTTTCCATTATAGTAAATTTTACGTAATTTTTCTAGTTTTCAAATCCATATTGGAAAAGAAATAATTTATATATTTTACTCTTACACTTTTCCCAGCACAAAAACAGACTATGATAAATCGTGACCTGATTTTTAAAAAATTCTTGTAAAAGCTTAAATTTTTTTTTTTTTTTTGTTAATTTTACGTGTTGTGTTATTATTTTTACACCTTGACTTTTTTTGAAAATATTCTCAAAAAATTTTTATGAAAAATGAAAATAAATTTTCGAAAGGAAAAATACATTAACTTTTCTTTAATAAAATGTTATATGTTATATAAATTTTTCAGATTTAACTGTTGACAGATAATTTTTTTTTTAAAACGCAAAGTGATTAAATTTCTCTCTCTTGCAAGAATAATTTTCAAAGATTTTGAATCATAAATATATGCTTTCAATATAATTTTCTTAATTTACCAATAAAATTAAGAATTAAAAGCATAATTAAATCGTAAAATTAAAGTTTTAAATGTAAAACTTTTAAAAAATTACTTTTATATTAAAATATATTTAATTTGAAATTTTTTACTCGTTACAATTTTCAAATAAAAAATAGCATGAAAAGGAAAATCATTGAAAATATTTGGATAAATTCCAAAATAAATTTAACATAAATTAATTTAATTTTTATTTAAGAAAAGTTTTTACAGAAACGATAAAAATATAAAAAAAATATTTGGCAAATAAAACTGAAATATATATAATAATTTTCTTCATGTTTTTATTATTAGATTTAAACGAAATTTTTAAGGATTTAAAAGGATATTAAAAAAATTTCAGGATAAAGAAATTTTTTTTTTAGTATGGAACATAATTTTTTTTATGCTATCACAAAAACGGATTTAGTTTGAATTGTTCCAAAAAAAAAATATTGAGATAAAATTTAATTTATATGCAAAATAATAAAGCCGGGAAATTATAATAAATGTTACTATTTATTGGTGGAATATTTTTTGATAATTAGAAATGATTTTCAATTTTCACAAAAGGATATACAAATAATTTTTTGGTTTAGAATATTATGACAATTTTTATAATTTTATTTTTTGTATCTCTAATTTAGAAACGGAAATAATCCCTAAAATATTATTTATAGTTTGAAATTGTTATTTAATATGAGATTAAAATTAATTGTTCAAAAAATATACTAAATAAAAATCTTCAAAGATTTTTTCATTTAAATTTTTTAGATTTTCTTCAAAATTTTTACCTTTGAATAATTTACCTTCTATTCAACTGGAAATTTTCATAATTAATTACAAATATCATCTGTTAAACAGAAATAATGTAATCAATATTTCAAAGAATATTTTAAGAATTTTCCATCAATCGTTTGACTTAAGTAAACCATTTTCAACAATATTTTCTTTTACTTATAAATTGATTCTATATAAAGAGAAAAGTGCAAACACTAGCGATTGTTTAATATTGAATGTGAATAATGTTAAATCATACAAAATTTATCACTGAAGCACAAAAAAAGAAATTTTTGTAAGAATTCCAAAAAGATTTTTCTTTTTAGTAAACAAAATGTTTTTCCTTTTTGATTTTCCCAAACAAACAAAAAGAGCAGATAAATTGCATGACTGCGGAAAATATTTTTTTGCTGAATAATGAATTTCAATGTTTTTATGGTTCCTTCAAGATTGTAATTATATATTTTTGTATCATGTATAAGAAGATGTACACAAAAAGTGATAGAATGACAGGAAAATTGTATAGAAAATTTTGTAAAAAATAACTGAAATAGTTTTACTATATCAGGTGTAGTAACTTAAAAAAAAAAAAATGAGGAAATAACAAATAACAAGATGAAAAAGCTTTAAAAAAATTGAATTTTTTGAATCATCCTAAAAATATGCAACTTCATATATAATTAAAAATTAAGAATAACAACTACTAATAGGATAATGAAAATTGAAATCAAATTTTTAGCATTAAATGAATAAAACAAAAATGTATATAAAATTTTCTTGAAATATTTAAGTGATTCTTAAATTCTCTATTCAAATATAATTATGATATTTTCTAATTTTCTATGACTCCAATTATAATTTTCTTATTTAAATTATTGTTTAAGCTTAAATTAAAATTTCCCATTAAATAAACAATTTAATTTCCAATTATTATATTAAACATACTAAGTATACAAAAATCATTTTATTATAGATTTTTTATTTTATAATTTAATATCAAATTTTAGTTATACAAAATATTCCAAAAATAACTAAAATCTAAATTTTATATATTGGAATATATTTAAAGATAATATTTTTTAGGTGTTAAAGGGTCCTTTGGGAATGTTTCAAGTATTAATTTAATTTAAATTTTAATGACTTACCAATATTAGATATGTAAAACTAAAATATATATGTATTATGCTATAATCATAATATCCTCAAAATAGAGTTTCCTATCCTATACTTGATTATATATATAGTAAATTTTTTATCCTTGATAATTTACATTATATTATACAGAAAATTTAATATTGGCTTTAATTAGTTTGAAATTTTTTGAAAACACTTCAAAATTTTAGATTATATAACTATATGTATATGTATATTTATATAAATAAATATTTGAATATCCTTTAATATGGTTTAAGAAAATATGTGGTAATATTGTGGTTGGATATTGGATTTCAATATAAATATAATTAAAAAATTTTTAAGATTATTTGATAACCTTATAATATTAAATTCTATAGAATATATAATTTTGGAGTGTCAAAAATTATTCATTAAAATTAAAGTGCTTAAAATAAATTGAATAATTTAAATTTAAGTGTTAATTTATCTAAGTTTTTTTGCTCAAATTAATAAAATTTTCAAATTAATTATTAATTCTTGTTCCAAAACTGAACAAAAATGTATTTTTTTATAATTATTTTAATATATGTAAGTAAAATCTTTTTAAACTCTTTTCAGGAAATTTTTTTTTTTTTTTTTGAATTTCCAAATAAATATTTAATCCTTTTTTCAAAATTATTACATAACTTGATTCCTTTTATAATTTTTGTTATTCATTTTCTTTCCTTCGGTAGAAACTTTTAAAATTTATTTGTAAGATATTTTTATGTAAAATATATAAAATATATCCTTGTGATATTTTATTAAATAAATTTTCCATTTTTCTGACAACATTAAGTATAATATTTTTAAAAATTATGTCGCTATAAATTTCTATATGTTAAATAAAATATTATGTGGTACATTAATAACTCAAAAAAAAAAAAAAAGAACATCTGTGGTATCCACATAAAGAAATACATAAATTTATATGTTTCAATTGTGATATTTTCAATTTTTCTTTAGAAATTATCTTTTTTACAATTTATAATCAAATTTAAATGCAATTTGTAAAATATTTTATTTCAAATTGGATTTAAAATTATATAAAAAAAAAATTTATTACTTTAGTGAGAAATTTCAATTTACTTGCAAATTGCAATGACATATCAAATTGACAAATTTTGCATATTTCGTTGATAAATGATATGAAAGAAATGCGAAATCAAGGTAATTTTACAAAACCTATTTACAGAACTATATATGAATAGATCAAACTTTGCTATCAAAAGGCGTTTTTAAGTTGATGTATGATTGAATAGGTAAATGTCCATAACATCTTTTATACCAAAAAACTATAATTATGAAATTTAGATATAGTTTTCCTATAAAAAGGATATCATTGTCCAATAAAATTCTAAATATAATACAAATTCTTTTATATTCATTTAAAAAAAATCTCTTCAATGATAAGCATATCCTGACAATTTATCCCTTTTCCTCCTAGCAAAAATGTATTAGAAAAATAATATTCTTTAAGCATTTAAACTAACATATACATATATAATTTACAAATCTCCTACTAGGCGGTTTTTTATGAGATTTCTTTCTTTGGTTGGTTTTCTATAGTCAGTTAAGGATTTTTTTTTTTATTTGATTCTTTCCTTAGGGGATGAAAATTATTTCAAAACAAACAAAATATTTTTTGTTTTTCCTTCTTATTGTGTTAAGGAGATGTGGAGAAAAATAAACAAATAAAAAGTTTTGCGAAAAGCTTATTGATGTCTCAAGGGAGTCATAAAGCTTACAGTCATGAAGAAAATAAAGTAATTGAAGTACGTGATGGGAAGATAGTAAAATACGAGTATATAGTAGAAATAGTTAAGATATTACGGTTTTAGTATATATTTTATGATTAAACTATACTTTTATATTATGGTTAATTTTTTTTTTTTGGTCAAAAAGGGATTTTTTGCTCTTTTGCGGTTTTAAAAAGGATTTCTGTCATTACATATTCCTTAGAAAAGATAACTGATCAAATTAGAGGAGTTTAAGAGTCAACAAATCGTCTTTTCTAAAGCAAAGTTGAATAAGAAATTTTGATTTAATTTTTAGATTTTAGTCAATATTTATCACAAATATGTCAGAGATATCCCACAGAAAGAGTAATTTTTTGAAATTTAACATGAAATATTCCTTATTTACAATTATTGTTATCCTAAATAATATTACAAGTTATTACACCGTAATGATAATTTAAATTTTTAAGCCATTGGTTACTATATATCATTAGAGAAGGAACAATTCTCTAGGATATTTTGTATTACAAAAAGAATCCATTTAAATATTTATTGATAAATTTAAATTGAATATAATAAAAAAAAAAGGAATTGTTATATTCATTTCAAATTATAAAAATATCTTTCTTATATAATTCTATCTGCAACATTTAATTAATAAAACTTTTATTTTTTCAATAATCCAGGATATCTGCATTTTCCTTGAACAAAGTAACAAAACAGAATGAAAAACTCTTATAATTATTATTCAGAGCTCCTTAAAAAACCAATTTATTATAAATAGGAAAGAATTTGCTTTAAAAATAAATTAATTGTATAGTGAAACTTTATTTGTAAGTAAATGGGACAAATAAAATTTCACTACTTCTGGTATCAAATTAAAAAAAAAAAAAACAAAATTTTTCTGAAATTTATACACAAAGTTCCTCTTTTATATTCCCTCTAAACATTATTTCGTTGAAATTTCAATATTGTATTAAATATTGTTAATTTTTCTCTTGCTTCCTTGGCAAAAACAACACCAATACAAAGGAATGCCCTTAAACAAGGATATATAAATTTATATGTAATTCAAATTTTATACATCCTAAAACGACAGTCATTTCAAATTTAATAACATTTTTATTGAATATCCTTAAAAAGACCAAAATTAAATTTCCTTAATAAAAGAAAATTTGTAATATTGACATTTAAATAATCCTTAAAATTTCTCCTAGCATCCTAAGCTATAAAATGTATACACAGAGAAAAATCCCTCTAAACTATCTAAAATATAATAACAACCGACAAAAAAAAATGAAATCTTAATTTTGGTATATCAGAAACCAATAATATTGTACATTGACTATAGGATATTTACTTGTTCGACTTTCAAAAAAAAAAAAGAAAAAAAAAGATATCCTTTTAATAAGGATCTCCATGTTATTGGAGATAAAAAAAAAATCTGTATTCAATCTGTATACAATTTTCTTGCTTTAGAAAATTACACGTGTTTTTATCATGTCAGCAGAAATTTTTCTATGTGAATCCTTTTTAGAATAATAAAAACTTAACAAGAAAACAACAACAACGGATTGGGAAAAACCAATACAAATTTTTATTTTTATTTATATATAATATTATATCATTAAAATATAAGAAAAAAAAAACCTTTTGCGGAAATGTTTATTTGAAATCGAAAACAGATCAATTACAATTTAAAAGATATATATACAACAAGGACATAAAGGATTCTTTATTTTGAATAGAAAAATTCTTTGATTTTTCTTATTATTATTTAAAAAACAAAAAAACAGATTTAAAAACTATATAAATATTTCTATGTATTTTACAAATTATTTGATTTATTTTTCGTATACATCCTTTTGGAAATAAGTTTTTTCCTTATACTTTTGAAATTTTAAACATTAAATTTGATATTTTCAGAATCCTTTTTTCCAGGTATTGGCGATTATATACTCTTCTTCCATATACAATAATTTTTTTACTTAGAAATTTACGTTTTCTATCCGAAAAATTATATGTCCAATTCAAAAACATTTCTGTAAAATAATATAAAATTTCAAGTCAGTTAAAAAAAATGTTTGTTGTCTAGTTATTTTTTTCTATTTTTATATTTGTTATATCGTTGCTGCAATATCCTTTAGCTGAGCTGTCGTTTATTTTATCATATATGTAATAGTACCCCAGACTTTATGGACTAAAAAAAACTTTTATATCTTCTGTCATAAAAATGTTATTTTAAGAATGTGAAAAGTAATCCGAAAGATTTTAAAAATTCCGACATTTAAAATAGCAAACAAAAATGTTAAAATCATTTGTCACTATTTTTTTTTTAAATACTCAAAATTTTATGTAAAAAAAATCATATTTAAAAACTATAAATAAACTATATAAAAATTTTGATTCTTAACTAAAAACTCGTAAAAAACACAAATTAATGTTCGAAAAGTTCGTTAATCCTTCAAATTAATAAATGAATATAATAGAAATTACAATTTGTATATAAAACTTTGTATAGACTTGAAAATAAGCAATAGTATAATTCTTATCCCCCCAGCAGTGCCATGTAAAATCATAAAATTAACTATTGCTGACGATGATAAATTCTTAACTCAAATTATAGTAAATAAAAAAAAAAAACATACACAAATTTTCCTTTCAATTCAATTGTAATATTTATTTTTCGATTACTGATTTTGCTATACTAATAAAATTTCTTTTTCTATCTAATAGCATTTAAAGGTCATCTCCCTTTGAACTTAATTCGTATAATAAAAAATTCTATATTCATTCAAATTTTATATTAATTTCAGTTCTATTGATTATCAGAAATCAGGTAAAATCAACAGAAAAAAAAACCTAATAAAAGTTTGTATGTTTCCTTTACATAATCAACTTGGTAAATTTTATGCTGACTTGTTACTTTTGGTATAGATTTTTATGATATATTTAAAATGGCTATAAATGAATTGAAAAGATTATTATATGCCTAAATTCATTGAGAGTTTAATATAAAGCAAACATTTCCTGGATAAAAATAATTCCATTTTTTTTCTTATAGCTTAAGTACTATACTATATCTTTAGATATATACTATGTACGGCTTTGGTTATACCTTCGTTTACATACTAAATTTAAGTTTTGTGATAGATAAAACTAATGATTTCTCGTAAGAGATAATATCCTCTGGAATACTGAATTAGGAGAAATATCCAATACTGAAGATTGATCAAATTGATTTCTGGTCTGTTTAGTTTTTTAGTAATGATGATGATAAGATTATCCATTATATCCAGCAACAGACACAATTTGTCAGAGAATATTTCTGCAAATATTTTGAAAAAAATCTTTAGTTTCGTTAAGCAGTAACCTTAATGTTATGGTTAAGGAATCTTCTAGCCTAATTTTGTACTAATAAAAAATAGTTAACATTTATATTTAAAATGTACAAACTTTATAAATATATTTTTAATTTCATTTATCAATGTAATTATAGTTAAATAAATTGTATAACTTTTATTTATATTACGTACAATACAAATGAACAGGACGAAAACAAAATTATTGCCAACATTGTATACTGATGGTATCAGAAAGTGGTGTTACATATGTAACAATTTTTATTAGCAATTATTTTCGTCTGGGATCCATTACAAGTTTCACCTTTAAGCTAAAAAAAACATCAGGTGTACTTGTAGTATATAACATTGTATTTATATATACAATGACAAAAAACATGAACAATTTAATAGAATTTTCGTATTTTACATTTGTTTATATATGTTTTTTTAATATATTCTTTTATACATGTAGAAAAAAAATGTACATGATTTTTTTTTTTTGTATAAAAATTGTTATATTTTTAGTGACTCCTTGTTGTGTACTTAGAAACCTGGTGCAGGATATTGTATTAAAAAATATTGTGTTACATTGTTACATAATTCAATTTCTTTGTTTTTTGTTGTTGCTGTTGTATAATTTTCGTTATTTTTGTATTAAAAAAAAAGGAATACAAAAACGGTTTAAAAAATATAATCCTTAAATTTGCATAAACAAGATAGCTGGGTAGATTTATAAAAGAATTGAGAATTATTCTGAAAATATTTTAGAGTTTTATATAAAAAAAAACAATGTAAAAATTTTGTTGAAAATTTGTCAAAATTAAAAGGATTTGATATTAAGTTTTTGTTCTTAAATATAAAAATGATTAATTCTATAGTGATTGAGAGTTTTATGCTGGTAGTAAATCACTTAAGCTTTGAATGGTCCAATCATCTGGAACAAAAAATTTAAGACAGATTGTTCATTTATTCAAATTTTAGTTAAATAACTTTTTATTGGACTTTGCACAATTATTTATAAAAAAAAATTAAATTAATTTCCTGTACAATCATAATTTTTTTAGTCCTTAAAAAATATATAAAAAATTTAATGTAATTCCAAACGAACATATAACAAAATTTGTATGTTTAAATCAAAAAACATAAATTTAAAATATTAATTTGCACTAAAGGATCAATTACTAACTTTTACAGGTAGTCTTAATTATGATTATTGTAAAATATTACCAAAAGTTCAAATCATATCTCTTATAAAAATATTTTTTCTTTTTAAATTAGAACAAATTTTAGCACATTCCAAATTTAATATTTGATTTTAGATAATTTCTAAATGTTAACAAACATATATGTATATAATTTTTAACACTCCATTAATCCAAAATTCTTCTATCAATTTTATTAATAATTTTAATTTTTTGTATCTCCTTTTCTCTAATTAATTTCGGACAATTTCTTGAAAATGCATGATGACACTGGCCACAATTAACACAATTTGATGGTTTATCACATTTTTTTTTATTACTTTCATCTGAATGATAATTTTCACCGCAATTTGTACAACGTTTTGTTACTTTACATTTATCTGTTAAATGACCAAATCGTAAACAATTCATACATCTTAATGGTGGTGGTATGTAAGGTTCAACTATTAATTTATCATAGCCAACATTCAAATATTTTGGTAAAATAGATGTACTAAATATAAACATATATAAATTACATTCATGAAAATTTTGAGTTTTAATCCTTTTAAAATCAATTACATTTTGTTCCTTTAAATTATCCAAAATTTCTTCTTTTGACAAATAATTAAATTCAGGACAATGAACAACACCTTTGATATTATTTAATGTTGGATGTTCAAAAATACTGATATTTATAGAATCATTTAGATTGCGCAATTGAATTAATTGTTTAGCTTGTTCTAAATTTTTTGTTTGAATTAGTAATAAACCATTTCTCAATTTTATACATTTTTCAATATCATTTAAAATTATTGTATTTATTACATTTTTTAATAGAAATGGTGATACATTATTCATAGTTAAATTTAAATCTGTACGTTCGACAAGTAAATATTTTTGTCCTTCAGTTTCATTTTTAATTTTACGATTTTGATCAAAAAATAATCCATTTATTTCTTTTAGATCTTCCATAAGGTTCAAACAAACTGTGATCAGTTGAAGTTGATTCAAAATTCAAAAATTATTTATGAAAAAAAAATGAGTAACGATAATATTTAAAATTACGTTTGAACTACATCACTGTCAGTACTGCACTGGATCCTGTGTGCGAAATATTACGAATGTCCGATGAATGAAAAGAATCTGTGTTAGAGAGATCTTAATACATGATAAAAAAAATACAATAAACTAAGGAAAACTGTGCCAGATGGAGGGAATTTATGAAATTCTTATTATTATTTATACCCTATTATAGAGTATATGTCTAATATGATATATGAGAGCTTGTTGAAAGATTTTATTTATATTGTATATACCTACATTATAAAATTGTTTTAATTATAAGATAAACTTGCTGCAATCTTGTAAATAAAATAATTCAAAATTGTTCAAAGATTAAAATTGATTTTCATAATTTTAACTATAGATAATTGCTTAAAGTTTTTCTTTAAATTCTCTGAAAATATTTAGTTAATTATAAAAAAATTGTAATAAAAATTTAACAAATTTGCAAATTTCTTTATAAATTTCAATTTTATTGATCATATTTAAATACCAATTATTCAAAATAACAAAATGTTATTCTTGTAAAAACTCTAATATCAAAAACATCATGATTAGGTGCTGCTCTACACACATTTTAATTATGCAAATGAAATTTTTACATAAAATAATAATAATTAAAATACACTTATAACATTTTTTTTTTCTGTTATACTCTTGTTTGTTAATATGTATGACAAAATGTAAAGTCCATCTGGGTATTTTCTCTATTTTATATATTATGAATTTTTAAATAATTATAAATTGAATTCGTTTTTTATAATGTTGTACAATTAAACATTTTTTCTATATTCGAAAAAAAAAAATAACATGGAAAAACACATTAAAATGAAAAACAAAAACTCTTTAACAAAACACACAAAACATTTTTATATAAAATTCAAAATATTTGTGCAAGGCAAACAAATTTTCACTTTTTTCTGTACATTAAACTTTAAAGGATAATGAGTTTGACTATATACATACACATTTTATTTTAAATGTCATGTTTAGTTTTTCTGGTGTGCAAAAAAAAAGAGAGTTAAAACAACAAGGATAACAAAAAAAAATTAAATTTAAATAATATAAATTTTTATTACCATGTTAAACACCAGAAAAACTAACAAAATGATAAAATAAAATTTGAATTTTTTGTGGATGTGTAAAGTATAGGAGAAGTTGACCAAAACAAAAACAAAATATTCAGCGATTTTGTGAAGTCAGTTTTGTTATTCCTTTCAGGAGCAACTAAAAGAAATCTATTTTTTTATAGAGAATTTTGATTGTAAAACATTTAAAAATTATCCTTTTTTTCTAGTACCTACTTTTTTATGCCAAAGCATATCGGTTTTTTTTATATATATTTTTGCAAGGATCAACATAAAATTTTTGGTAAATCGCAAAAAAAAAGGCAATTTGCCAGTAACTATAAAAATTCACTACCTGATAATAAAATTTGTGTGGAAAAAAGTATATAAAAATGAAACTATATAAATATACAGATAGCTAACATTGTGATTTTAAGAATTTTTTGATGACAAAACTCAAGGAAAATATACTTTGTTTATTATGGTAATTTTAAATTTGTTTTTTTGCTAAAATAAACGCAACATAGACACAATTTTCAAATTTTCAGGTACTCCAGACGTTTATTCGAGGCAATTTAATAATTTAAAATAACTATTTTGTCAAATCTATACTTAAAATTCAATCGTAAAATTCAGTTGGAACATCGCAAATTACAGAAATCTTTTATAATTCAAATCCTTATTATTTTATTACTGGTTTATTTCCATTCAATTGGAATATTATCCATAATTCACTAGTTTTATAATATTGGGGTAGGTCATTTCAAAACGAACTCAAAAACAAAAAATAATTAAAACAATGTTATTGCAAAACTTAAAGTAGAATTCGTGGTAAATAATATTGATCCTTTTGTTTTACATATATTAATATTTTTTTATCCTGCAGTTTTTTTTTTATATTTCACACTTCTTCCCCTGGTTTAGAAATAATTGAAATCATAAATACTCAAAAAAAATGGTGTGTGGTGTGATATTTTTTCTGTTTAATGAATTGAAATAATAATTATATTTCTGGAAAAAATAAAATAAAAATATTAATTGTCGTTGGTATGCTATTCACATTTTTTTTTTTCAACCCCATTTTAAGTCATTCATTTCTGCATCATTGTCCTGCTATGGTTAATGCGTTACGCACAAAAGGAATTTAATTTTAAACTCATGTGTGTGCGAAACTTTTTACTTTTAAATAATTTTTGATTAATCTTTTGTTGAGAAATTCTTATTTTAAAACAATTTTTTAAATTTTAAATTGTCCGTTAGTCTTTGATGAATTTTATGAAGGAACTGTTATATTTGTGGAAACTAATTTTTCGATTTATGAAAATAATAATCATGTATTATTATCGAGCTATGAATACCATATCTATTAGTTTATGTCATAATTCCTTAATTCTAATGCTATCTGTTGTTAGGTGCGTAAGACACACACTATCTTGTTCGCGGGTAAATTATTTTTTGTCGAAATCATTCCACATTTTTCTATTATTTTTATAATTGGAAAAATTCTATTATTTTTCCAATTATAAAATAAAAATCGAACATTTTCATATAATTAAAAATTTATAATTTTTGGATTTTCATTTCTTTTTCTCTGTAATACAAATAACAATATTTTATTTTTTATCTTATTAATAAAATTATTAATTTATGCTATAAAAATGACAAAATTCTTAACAAAACAAAGAAAAAATATTTCTTATAAAATAAATTGTGTATAAAACACAAAACATAATTATTAATATTAATTATTTATAAAAAAAATAATGGTAAATATTTTATTAATTTTCAAAAAATATATATAATAACAAATTTTTATACTGCGAATAACGAAAATTATATTTATTTTTTAAATATTTTATATTTTTTTTTAATTTCCTTTACCGCCTAATTTCAATATAAGCGGTATCATATTTTCAATTTGCACATGTCCAATTAAATTTGTAAAAAATAATTCTTCAATTATATCCGATTGTAAGGCACTTAATTGCATTAAACGTAATAATATTTTATTACAACGTTCATCAACTTTTTGCTGTAATAAATTATTATAATTATTATTTAAATTATTATTATCATTATTATTATTATTATTATTATTATAATATAATTTTTCATATTTTTCAAATAAATATAATTTAAAATTACTTAATATTAATTCTTGTATTTTATTTATAATTTGACGATTATTTAAATCTTTACAATTTAAATTATCTGGTGAAAATGAACATATTAAACGTATAAATGCATATTCATTATCATCAATATTTAATGATTCCATAATACATATAAATTCATTTATATTTGTTATATGTTCTGTTAATTTTTTAATTTTATTAATTTTTGTATTTTCTTCAAATTTATGTAAAATTTTTGGTATTAAATTTGTTGTTGTTGATGTTGATTCATTATGTTTTGTTTTTTGTTGATTTTTATATTCATGATTTTGTTGTTCATCATCATTAATATTATTACTATCATCATTATTATCATTATTATTATCATTATTAGTTAATTGTATTATATTATTTGTTATAGTTTGTATAATTATTGGTATTGATAAAATTTTTGATGATTGTGCTAAACCAATTGCAAATAATTTAACCCAATGCCGTCGTAATATTATTATTTGTATTGTTTCATTTAATTTTTGAAATATTTTTATATTTTTTAACCAATAAACACTTAAAAATAATATACGACTACCAGTTTCACATACATAATGACTATTTAAATATGATGGTACTAAATTTGGTGGTTGTAATTTAAATTCAATATTTTTTTTATCAATTATTGTTGATATATCAATATCAATATTATTAATTGGTGTTGTTATTTTATTTAATGATGTACCAGCAGCATTATCATTATTATTATTATTTGTAATTGTTTCAGTAGAATATTGTTTTGGTGATAAATTATATATTGAATTAAATTGATTTTTATTAGAATTATTATTATCATTATTATTATCAACAATATCAGTAATATCATTATCAATAATATCATCATCATGATCTGAATTATTTAATAATAATTGTTGTTCAGATAATTCTGTAGTATCATCAATAATTAATTCATTTTTAACAATTGTATTATTTAGAAAATTTAAACTATCATTTAATTTAAGTAAATTATTATTTATATTATTATTATTTAATAATTTTTGTGTTGTTGTTATTGATGATGATGATGATGTTGTTGGTGATTGTTCTGTTGTACATGTTTTTTTAATATTATTATCATTATATTGTTTTTGTAAATATTCTAATAATTCTATTGATTGTGTTATAATATTTTGATCAATATGTTTTTGTATTAAATTAGCTGTTGCTAATGTTGTTACTGATCCTGTCATTGATAAATTATCGTAATTTTTAAATTGATTTTTATTATTATTGTTATTATTATTATTATTATTAATATTACTTAAATATGATTCAGTTCGATTATTTGATAAATTATTATTATGATATTTATTTTGTTGACTATTATTATTATTCATTAAAAGATTTTGTCCCATTAATAAACCATTTTTATTTGTTGTTAATATATTATTATCCAATGAATCATCCTCATCATCATCTTCATCATCATTAATTAATAATGATTGGGGAATTGTTGGTGGTGAAAAATTATTATTGTAATTTATATTTGTTGATGCTGTTTGATAAGGTGCTGACGAAGCGGCAGCAGCTGCCAATACTGAAAAATAAATAAATTAAATGAGAATTTGATTCAACATAGAAAAAATTATTTTTGATCTTATTTATTTAGGATACGAGTATATGTTGCAAACGATACGAGGAGAAATTTTAGTTTAAAAATATTATTGTTAATATGCAATTGGTAATTTTGGTTTGCAATAATTTTCCAATCGAATAATATTATTTTTTCCAATTAGATTTTATCTAAAAAATGTAACAAACTAAAAAAAATTTGAGATCAATACTTACATGCTCTTTTATTTAATGTTTGTGTTAAATCATTATAATTAAATCCAGATGAAAAAGCATTTAAGTTAGCAGTTAATTGGTAATTTGTAATTGGATTACTATTATCATCATTATTATTACTATTATTTGTATTTCCAATAGTTGAATTTCCACTAGGAAAAGAACTATATTCAATTTTATGTTTTTGAGATTGCGGACGATATAAGTATCCACTACCATTATTACTATTTAAATTAATTGAATTTGTTGGTGTGGTAGATTGATTTGTTGTTAAATTATGTCCATTTGATGAAGATTGTTGTTGTTGTTGGAAGTCTTTTTTATCTAATATTGGTTTTCTTTCATGCTGTACAGCTGTTTTTAAAATAGATAATAGAAATTCGTATAAGAATTTATATATATTATAAAAAACAAAAACATTATAAAATATTGAAGTAAAAAAAGTTCAAATTTAAATTTGTTTAGAAAAATTTAACTAGCTATTCTTAAGGATTTTTTTTATATTTTATGTTTTAAAATTACAATCACTTCTCATGCCGCTGGCTAAACATTTTTGTAAACGGCAAAATTGACAACGATTCCTATGATGTTTAGTTACTTCACAATTCATACTACCGCGGCATTGATAGCCCAATTGTTTTCGTATTGAACGTTTAAAAAAACCTTTACATCCTTCACAACTAATTGCACCATAATGTCGACCAGATGCACGATCACCACATACTAAACATAATTCAATAACAATTTGATTATTATTGGTTGAACTATTATTATTATTATTATTATTAGTATTATTAGTTGAAGTTATAGTGGTTTGTCCAATTATAATTGAACCATTAATAGTTGCTGTTGCTTTTGTTGTATTACTATCGATATAACTTCCAGATGATCCACTAAATGGCTTCTCTAAATTGTTGTTATATAAATAAAATATGTAAATTTAATTATAAATACATAAATTTCTATAAAATATTTAATTATTTTACCATCTAAATAATTTTGTTCCATGATACCTATAAATTTTTCCTAGAGGTTCTTCGTATTTTTCCCCCGATTGTTTGTAGAATTATTTCATTCAATATGAAATAAATTCCGTGACGCCCCACATGCACAGTCAGAAAAAATGTCAACTTATAATATACAATTTATTTTACCACATAAACTAAGCTTGGTTTTTTTTCATAAAAAATTTATATATATTTTTTGCTCTAATTGCTCTATATAGATACGAGGCTATTTTATAGATAGATAGAGTTAATCTTACATATCTCTATACTAGTTTTATGTTTATTATAAAAATTACGCACAGTTTGTCTACCTGTTTGAGCAAAGATACCATTTATAAAGCACATTAAATTTATTATATACATATAAAGTATATTATTATATATATAAATATCATAATGAAATAACTTGAAATATTCTCACTCTTATTGCACTAAATAAAAAAAAAAAGATTGTAGGTTCAATTGGTTTTTTGAAAAAAAAACTAAACACGATGTAAAACCAATAAAATTATAATTTAATTAATAGTAAATTAAGTAACGAAGTTAATTAAACATATAAACTTAACTATTAATACTTAAAATTATGAAAATATTTTATTATAAAACTACGAAAAATAAACTAAAGTACTGTGCGTTCTATTTTTGACAGAATTATTTTTTTTTTTTGCTTTTGATTTTGACAATCAATGTCAAGTCAACGACATTTATATAAAAACCAAAAAGAATTTCTAATTAACAGATAATGTTAACACTAAAATATGTTTAACAGACCTGTACAATAAAAATATAAAGCAGTGTGAATGAAATAGCAAATTATTTGCAGTGATGACAGCGCAGCTTAACAGATTTGATATTCACTGTACATATTCTGATTAGTTTATTCGTTATATATTTAACGAGTCACTCATGTCCAATTGAAGTATAAATTAACTAGTTTTAGCGAATTAAAACTAATTAATCATAATAATTATATTAATTTCTGTTTTAATTAATTTAAATTTTCTTCTAGAGAATTTTCTTCTATTATGTTGATGGAAAGTGGTTTTTACCAACTATATTTAACTATAAAATTTTTGAAATGTTAGTTTAAATTATTTTCATTCTTTTCCTCAATATTTTACACTTAATATATATACCTATTATAAGATTTATTAATATTCCAAGTCGTTTTAATAATTAATTATAAAATGTAAATGTGGTTATACTAAATTTCAAATTATATAAATATATTTCCTTCCTATATTCATTTTATTCAAGTGTTTTTTTTTTTAAATTCCCACTATTACAAATTATAAAATTTATTGATGCTTTATTAATTTATATTAATTCCTCTTTAAAATTAAAATTTCCATCAAAATGCTAATAAATAAATTTATTCAGCATTATTTTATTATAGAAGAAAATTAATTGCAAAATAAAATTTTAATGAACTATAAACAACATCAACAAAAAACAAGCACTTAAGCACAAATTTACCAAATAATTTTCTAAAGTAGATTTTCTCGACATGGTTCATTAGGATTAAAGAAAATTCATTATTTTATATCTTAAGATTTTTGAATTTCTAAAAACACATTTAATAAATAAATAAATTAATATTTTACGCTAATTGGAATATCTATGGAAACATGAAAATTTAATTTATTTACAAAATTTTTCGATAAAAAATTTCTTGGAATATTTATAAAATGAAAAACACTTAAATTTTTGTGGTAAGAAGATTTCAGAGAAAAATATATAAATTATTTAAATTAAATAAATATATATGTATAAATAATTTTACTGATGTATATTTCAACATTTTTCTTTTAATAATTTCTAATTGAAAATTTTCTTTTTATGCAAATAGTATAATTAAAATATTATTTTTTAAAGTGTTACACAATAATTAAATATTTTATTGAACTATTTTAAAATCTGCATTAATTTAAAATAAAGTCTGAATTGTTATTATTTTTGATAGTATTACCATAAAAAATCTATTGAAATGAAAATATCAAAAAAAATGTAATATGTATAGTTAAAAATATATAAACTTATTCAATTGTAAATAATTATTATATTAAATTTAACAAACCATAAGGTGTTTACCGAAAAGTTCTCAAAAATAATAAATTATACAGTACCTTTGCTAATAAAATGTTCTTGGTGGCTTGGTGGTTATTTTGGGGGTTTTTTACTTCCTTAAGGTCTGCACAGCATTTCTCTTTTCATCCTTTGGACGTTGGACGATACTCTTAGTTCTATGGCTTTTTCGGCCACATCTCGTACCGATCTGCACATTTTTTTTTATTAAGGACGCCCTTATTTTTTCTTCTAAATTTATTTCCACGGGATCGTTTGGACGACCACTTCTTGGTTTATCTTTGATGTTTTGGGTCTCCTTAAGTTAATAAAATTTACATACTACAGAGAAAAGTTCCAGGCCTGGTAGATGACGTTTCTCATAAAAAAAGGGGAAAAAACTGCAGTTTTCAATTTTGAGAACTTTTCGGTACACACCTATATCAGTTTCTATATTATTAGTATACCATAAAAGGTAAATTTGAATAGTTAGCTCGCTGAAATGGTTAAATTATCAAAATATAAGTAATTAATATTTTTTTAGATCTAAAATCAAATTCATATTGAACGTTATACAATTATTATTTCTAATCAAACCTTAAATTCGGTAATAATTTTTCTCGTACCTAGGAAATTTGTTGCAGACTATAATACAACTAAAATCATAAAATTCAATTTACTTTACAAATTCCCCGAACAATAACTTTATTTAGTTTTTGGGTAAATAAAATTAAAAAATTCAGCTCAATTTTATTAACCACATGATATTATTTTTTAGTTTTTATGTCCTGTTGTGGTTCAAATGAAAATAAAATTTATAACTAAAAACTCCGTGGAAATATAAATGAACACATTAATCCTGGGAAACATACAAAATATCAAAATTTAAATTAATAGTATAGTAACTGGTATACAGTTACAGTGAATTTTCATTAAAGGATATATAAATAAAAATTATATTAAAAAAATTATATAATTATTTCAATAAAAGTTTTGCTGTTAATTTGTAAATAATTTTATATAATTTCGAATTGAAAATTTTCATTTTAATAATAAAAATTTTTATGTTTTTTAATTAATTACAATTTTTAAATTAAATTTATGGAATTTTTCTTGTTTTACAATTTTGATTTAATAAATTTCCCAATTTAAATTGTAATTTGAATTTCTCGCGTTTAATTCGAAGTTAATGTAGTTTCTTTATTGAAGTGTAAATAAAATTGAAATATAACTACTGGCAATTTCCAAAAAAGAAAATTATTGGCTATGCTATAGTAATGTAGTATTGATAAATTAAAACTAACTATCACACAATGTTTTTTTTATAAGAAAATCCACTTAATTAAAATTTAATTAGACGAATTGTTCAAATTAATAAACTTTAATTTACTTAAGAAAATTGTATAAAGCTTTTCACATCATTTTCGGTCTAAGGTTTTTAACATGTATACAATATTAATATTATTTTCATTTTACTTTTCTGTCTAATTTTTTAAATAGATTTTTCTGTGGATGCCTCAAAATTTATAAATGAAATATTGATGTTCATTTTATGATATATATCATAAATTCATATTGAATGAAATTGAATCAATCAATAGTAAATTATTTGGGAAGTTTAATAATAAATAAATTATGGCAAACCTGTCATAAAAATAATCCTCAGAAATCTTCATTGATGAATATATAACTAAAAATATTTATTATCATCAGCAATTTTTTTTTTCATAAAATATTTGAAGGTAATATATCATGAATATTGCCAAACAAAATGTATTTTTGAATAACGATATTTTCATAGAGAATATTTATGGAAAATGTAAATAATTCTATTTCACTAAATGAAAAATTCAATAACGCTGCATTAAAAAATTTTACAAAAAAAAATGATTTATTATGTACAGAAACTACTACACCATTCTACTACACTTATGAAACTACTCCACTTATTGGTTATTGGATCACGGTCACGGATGAGGCTAATCAAGTTTTTGACATTCAATAAACCTTTCTATTCTATAGCAATATCAAAATTACATTATTAATAATTACAATTCTACTTTGAAATACTATGGTACCATAATTTTAACATTCTTTAACATAAAATTAACCAAAAAAAAAAATTTATTTATGTCCTTTTTATTCCCCTAACATCTCAAACAATTTTATATAGAAAAAAAAATTATATATGTAATATGTATATACATTCTTTTTGAAAACCTGAACAAGAGTGGTAATTTTCAAACATTATAAGACATTTTTATGTTGGCACGTTTAAATTTTATGGCTTGCCATCAGTTATAGTCTATAAATTTCAAAAAAAAAAAAACCATTCCACTACTTAAAATGATACTCTGTGTATAATTTCGCTAGCAACAGGAATAAAGAAATACTTGCTAAAATTTATGTTAACCTCTTCAATTTATGATGGCCTTAATGTCTTAAATAAGAGATTTTTTCTCCCCCTATTAAAAAAATAATAAAATACCTAACATACCTTTTTGTGACCTCAATTATTTATGGTTTTTATGGAAGCATTTTGAAAAAATAGTAAAAGGAAATACTGTTTGAAGAAGAAACACCGAAAACCATAACATTTTTTTTCACGAATTTCTCTTATTTGATGATAAAAATTGACTTTTCTATATATAAATTATTGTAGCCAGAATATTTATTTATACATATAGTTATATGAATTTTGACTAATATAATCTATTACTTGAATGGCGAAATAGAAAATTTAATTAAATATGTAATGATTTTCAATTTCTCAAGAAAAGTCTATAAAGAAATTTTCCTCTTAATAATTTGTGTAATTAATTAAATTAATTATAGCTAATAACATTAAACTATTAATAATTTCATAATTGAATTTAAATGAATTTCAATTAAAAAAAATTTACTCATTTCAATTAAATCATAGTGTAATTAAATTATATAAAAATTCTCAATTAATGTGAAGTGAAAGAAATTGAATTTATTTATTTAAAAAAAAAAGAGCTTTCATCATCATAAAAATAAATGAAATTTAATGAAGTTATTTAACCTTTTTAACACTAATATGTCCTTAGAGGGATAAAGAAAGACTACATTACATTTAAGTCCTTAATATTCAAATCACGTAAAAACATTTTTTGTATTCTTAATTATTAAAGGTCGAATGATGGTAATTTCAACTATGGATTTTTCCACCTTATACAAGATAAAATGATTTTCTTCAAATTCTTGTGGAATTTTAAATATTGTGTTTTAGAGCAGAAAAAAAGTGTTCTAATTAATATACGGATGATGATTATGCTTATTCTTATGAGGCCTTGGAAGGATAACGTTTTTAGTTGTGGACGATAACTGGATCTGTAATTATCGGATTTTGATCCGAACCAAAAATACATTTTCTTTTTATTATTAAATTTTCCTATATTGAACAATGTCGATATTTAGAAAACAATTTTAAATTATGTTCATTTACTCAAATTAAAAATTGTGTGTTATATGTATATTGCCGATCATTTTGTGTGTGCATATTTTTTAAATTGTTATACACACCATAACAAAACCAAGTATGTATAGCAAATATAATTTTTGTTTTTGGTCAAAGTCCTCTTATGTGAAAAATGTGTCAATTTAAGGATGAAAATATTTTCTGAAATATTTGAAGATTATTTTTAGAGACACATTATTAATTCGTGCTAAAATTGTCAATTTAAGTTTTAAAAAATTAAATTAATGAAATTATTTTAATTTAAATGATTTTTTAATTTTATTAATTAAAAAAATATTTAATTGGATTTAAATTAAATTAAATATATAATTGGTTATATATTTATATGTAATTTATAAAATCAAAAATTTCATTTGGATTAATGAAAACCACATTACACAAACCAACATAGGACATTTTATAATCACAATTTGAAAGCAAAAATTTTAATTGGCCAATAATTTATTATTCATATTATATGATAATACAGAAATAATTGAAAATTTAATATACTTTAATATGCTAATGCTAACATTAATTTAAAGGATATTATATTAGAGTAAGCGTATTTTTGTTAGAAATTTCATGTAATTTTAATAAATACAAGTAACGACTCATTTTAAATAGTATAATGTCACTAAACTCTTTTAAACTTTTAACTATAATTAACAATAAGCATTTAGCATTTTCTATCCTCAAAACAAAATTCTAATTTTTCAAAAATGTAAATTTTATATTCATATATTGTTAACTTTACAAAACTAGATAACATAGACATTTTTTTTTGAAAAAAGAAAATTATTTTGTCATTTTCGGAAAAGTTTATTAGTAAAATAAACAAATTTAAATTGCAAAAAGCAAATGAATATGGAAAATGTTGTGTATTCTTCTACTATTACATTGGTACAAAATTTATCTCAATTTTTAGAAAATGGAAGTTTAAATGTTAATTTTTAAGAGTGAACTTGTCATAACGAAATAATAATAATCAGATTATACATTGAATTTCATATTCCATTTTTAAGAAATTATAAATTTTAATTTGTAATGAATTCTGAATTCCCAAAAGATTTACAAGAAAAAATTATTTGATTTTATAAGATTATCTTTCTCACTGTATAATTTATATAATTCTTTAAAACATTTAGAAATTCTACATAATATTTAATAGAAATTTTTAAAAAAAGTACTTATCAATTTTTATAATTGACTAAAAAAAATTACATCAATATCCTGTAATCGCCATAATATATTTACAAAACGAATAAAACTGCGAAATATAGGTACTCTTGTTCCTATAAAAAGATATATATAATAAAAAAGGATGTGCACAGCAGTAAAAATAAAAAAAAAACTACTATAAATTTATATTTCCGGAAATTGGTATCATTTATATATTTCGATCAGAATTTTATTTATTTATTTATTTATTTATTAAAAAATTAATAAAAATTTATTGAAAATTCAACTGGAAAAAGGAAACTATTAAAATAAAAATAAATTTATTTATAAATTATATATAAGCAAAGAGTTTTTAAAAGAATTTGTACATAAATTTTGAAGCTTTTTAAATTATATATAATTTACAAGTTCCTGAAAGTATGCATGAAAAATAATGCTATAATTTACCTCAGCAAAACAATTTAAAAAAAAAAAGCTACAAAAATAATACTAAAATAATTTTTGTTAAATTTTATTATTTTTATTACAAATTTAAATTATTTGAAAATAAATAAAAACATTGAAATTGGCAATTCCAATTACCAAAAAATTATATATACAATTTAAATTAATTTTTCGTTCAAAGCAATATAAAATACCATATTTTTGTAATTTGTAAAATTATTTTAATAGAATTTTATATAGATAAAATGGTTTTTGGTTTACATTTTTATTAAAATTGTTTTATAAAACATAAAACCTCATTATTTTAAAAAGTGTTCTTTTATTTTAATTATTTACCATAATAAAATGTAATCAAATCGTTTCGATCTAATTGTAGACCATATATCGATTTTCATTTAATATAATTAATTAGAATTATTGATTATATATAGTACTGCGGTGCAAAATAAATATATGTACATTATTTTACATGTTATCTAATAATATTCATTAAAAATTTATTGATATTTTATGTATTGAAAATATAAAATTAGAAATTAGAAGGTAAAAAAAATATTGTTCATTTCATGTTACAAAGGGGTACCCAATCATTTTTGTAGTTAAAATATGTAAATTAAAATTTATTATTTTGGGAAAATTGATATAAGAATTTGAATTGTGCACAATTACATAATTTCATTTTCATTATTTTATAAAATTTAAAACCTTTTAAATGGTAAATATTTAAATTTTCTAAATATAATTTGGGAAATTTGAAGGTAAATATAATAGTAATTAATTAAAGTATGGTACATATAAGGAAATTAATAATGAACATAGTTTTCCACATAATATTTATATAGATACAATCTAAAATTTATCTATTATACCCTTACAAAGTTTTAGGGATTTTAATAACGAAACCTAACTTTGATGTCTTTGTTATCTCATAATTTTATATTAATATTTATATATCTATATATTTTCTCACTATTTATGATTTATTTAATTAGCTTAAAAGCATCACAAAAATATATTTTATATACAATTACATTAAATGATAAATATTTTTAAGTAACTATATATATTTTTTGATAAGATTATTTTTGTAATGTTATGCAGATTATGTGGTATAAATTATGAACAATATATTAAAATTTAAGGTAGGTAGAATTTTAATAAATAAATTTAAATTTAAGGTAGGTAGAACTTCATTTTTTCTGTACGATCTTCAAAAATTTTATATACGGTATAATATAATTTTTTTGACAACAAATTTTATGCTATATGTAAAAGTTACCTTTTTTGTGTGTGATAGAAAAATTTGATGAACTGTAAAAAATTTAGTTTTATATACTTCCTATTCTACGTATATATAAGTTTATTTTTGGCTTAACCTAATTTTATGAATAGTAAATATTTGAATCATATTTTAATATTCTTTGAATGGATTTTTTATGTAAAAAAAAAAAATGTTGACCTTTTTTTAAGGGTTTTTTTTTTCATTAAGTTCACAAGAAAAAAAAAAAGAAATTTAATTACAAACTAAAATGAATATTTAACTTAGTTTCCTTTCTATACAAGTTCTCTTTTCACTACGTATATATATAATAAATTTTCATAAAAATCATATTTCTTTTCGTCCTGAACTTTTTCTATGTTGTTGTGTTGTCCTTTCATATTTTATTACTGAAATTCTTTTTTTTAGTACATAATAGTTTAGAGAAAATAATCTGTTTGATTAGTCTGACATGCTTGAAATACTTTTGCCAGATTTTTTTTTTTTTAGATATCCTTTTTGCTATTTTATTAAATTTTTTTGTTGTTGTTAAGAGTAAATATAGTTTAAGATATTAAAAAAATATTATGAAAAGTTAAAAAAAGGTCTACCGGTTGATCATATATTTATATGTAATATTAAGAAATATGATTATTTTTTTTGTTATAATGATTAAATGCGGACCAGAGAAAAATTAGATCAAAGAAATATGAGTCGAGTATACAATTTTTTGATTAAATTAATGTACGAAAGGATGAAAAATGGATAATATTATTGACAAATAATCATAGTATAGATTTTAATTTAATTATATTATAATTATATATTATTGGTATAAATAATTGTATAAAGGATATTTCTTTATTTAAAATAATAGGAAACAACATTTTTATTGAAACATGAATTTTTAAAGTAATACTACTTAATTTTTTAAAAGTTTATAAATTAAATTGAAAAAAAAAATTCGTTAAATTATGTAATTAAATAAATTTGCCTTATAAAAACTTAAAATTTAGTTAATCGTTTTTAATCCAATTGCAATTAAAGAAAAATGAAATATACGCAAAAAAAAGAAAAGTTTTTTTTCCCCTTTTCCTAAGAAAAATAAATCTTATTTCAATCCTTTTTATAAATGAATTTTCCATTAAATTCGTTTTTAATTGCCTTAAATAGACCAAAAGGGTAGTCAAATTAATTATGTTTTGTTAAAATTTAAATTCAAGAAAAAAAAGGAAAATATTTTTTTAATAGAAAAATACTCACCTAAAGATATAAATAAGTATTTAAAGATAAAAATATATTTCAAAATTTGTTTCTAATTATTAATTTAAAATAATATAATTATATAAAATGTATATTTATAATTTTGTAAAATTTTAATTTTAAAATTATATGACAAATGAATCCTAAGTGCAATTTCTGAAATATATACACAATCTATTAAAAGTCCATCGATTTTAATTGTATAGTTTTTAATCAAACTTGAAAAGGACTTCCAAAAAAAGTTCGTCCAAAATTTTATATATATACTAAAAGTTAAGGTAGTTTTGTTAAAAACTAAAGTCTTGAAGTTACAGAAATATATTTATAACATTTTTCATCCTTAAGCCTTTAAAAGTTCTTGTAACAAGACTTTTTCTTACATTTTTTTTTATAGTATAAAAAACTTTACAAATACAAAGATGAAAGTTAGAAAACTCGATTCAGTTTTATACTATAGAGACAAGCATTAGGTAAGATAACAAGATTTGAAACTTTTAAAAGATTTTTAAAACTTGAATATGAATAACTTTTTAAAAATGAAAAACTCAGGAAAATTTTAAAGTATAAGGAAAAATTTTAACTGAATAAAATAAAATCTGGTAAAATATTCAAATCTTAATATTATTATTTCAATAAAAAATTTCGGCAATTTTGGATAACAAAATCTATTGAAACTTACAGATTATAAATAGGTAAAAAATTTTTGATCAATTAATTTAAATTGGAAAATTTCAATCAATTAGTTTATCCTGGTGCCAAGTAATTAAAATAAACTGTTTGAATATTGTAATATTTTTGCAGAAACTTTATATAGAATATATCCATGAATTTTATTACTTATAGTATTAAATTTTATATAGCAAAGATTTTGTTTTTCCTCAATTAAAAATTGTATAAGAAAAATTCATAAAATTTACACTTTTTTCTTACAATTATGAAAACTTTTTATTTACATTTTCTTCAAAAAAAATGTAGACACCATTTTTTTTTTGTTTATCAAAAAAATTTATGATATCCTAGCATAACTTTTCTAGTTAAAAAATAAAGTTTATGCAAACTAAGAGGTTGACATATACGAGAATTTAAAATTGTTATAAGTTTTGGACAAATAAACAAAAAAAAACATGTAAATATGAAAATGTTATAAAATTTAAGCTTTGTGGCAGACTGGAAAATGTTCTGAAAATTACATCATGAGATAAATATATAGAAGAAAAAGTTTTGCCCTCATTATTAAGTTTAAGGAGTATATTAAAGTTTCATTTTTGTATTTTCCTGCTTTCCTGATCCTGTTTATAGTTTGCATATTATAAGTTTGCATATTATAATAATGTAAATTATGAAAATAATTTTTTGCTCAATTGAATTCCTATTGCTACAGAATCAACAATATCCGAAATTGTTATTATAAGTTTATCAGTAATCAGTAGAACTTAAATTATAATAGGTTGCATAAAAAATCTAAATAAAAATTAGAAGACTTTAGTTATTTTAGCAACTCCAATTCCATTGTAATTTACCAAAACTATTTCCGCTCCTATAGTTGTATATTCTGCTTCAACGATATCCAAACTATCACTCTTAAATAACAAACTTTTCATTGTTACATTGTATATTTAAATATTTATTAAAATTATCATTTTTTTATATCACAATTAAACTACCCAAAAAATTTTATAACAAAAACTTTGTTTATATTCTTGAAATATAATCAAAATATTATTTTGAAAATAATGATTATACTATATGATAATTTTCCCATATAAATATCCTTTTTTGACAGAATATAATCAAAGTTTTTATCATATCCTTTACTTTGTTTGAAAATTATCTGTATAATGTTGGAAAATTTGTCCTATACATTAGATTATTCTAATTTTTAATTAATCTCTTTTTTCCATCCAAGACCTTTTCAAAACATTTTCATTATTAAAATTTTGATACTTTAAATTTGATATAGCATATAAATTTGATTCAAGTAATTATTAAGGTTTATAATTAGTTTGAGGTTATGTCTTTAGATTATCATTAAATGGTATATATTTAAACAAGAAAAGTTCTTATTCATTTTTGTTGCCTTGTTTTTACTAATCAAGTAGAATTTTATACATTAAATTATGTGATAATTTTCTTTTGAAATAGGACTAATATAAATTTTGTATATTTTAGCTTCAACATAAAAAAACTATTTAGATATAGAAATAATTCTCATTGGACTTTACTACAAAAAAATAATGTTTCATTAGTTTTATTTAATTTTCAGTTTTGTGTAGATTAAAAGGAATGTGAAAATGTAAAATAATTTTTATGTAAAGTTTAATCCTTGTACAAATTATAGTATAAATATTGTAGATGGAATAGAAAGAATTATATATTAATTTATTTAACTTTCTTGTAGTAGTGCAAAAAAAATTATATAAAATTTATTTTTAATATAGAGATTCTTTACTTCGTTACAAAGTAACCAAGCTGAAAATATATAAAAAAATATATTTTATTATGAATTTAAGTGTGATAAAAAGGAATTAAGATTAATAACTAATTCATAAGTAATTAGATTTAATTTTTAAACAAAACTTTCAATATTGCTATTTAAATTTAACGATAAATCTATTTTAATACCAAAAACTTTGAATTTTACAGTTCAAAATGGTGTACATGAATAATCAAATTCAATTAATCGAAACTGGAATTTCTATTCTGAATACTAATATAATTATTGACACAAAATATATATTATATATAAAATAAATTTCAGACTCATTAATGTTTTTTTGGTAAATGGTAAATTAAATAAATTATGAGATTTCAATCGATACTCAAACCAATTTTCTTTTTATACCATAAATAAATAATCGATTAAGTAATTTATAATTTCTATTTTCTTTCTGATTTCAATCTATAATATAAGAATTAATTAATTAATAGAGAGAATATTTATTATTTAAGATATTTTGATTAGATAGTTTTATCATACATGATAGTAGTTTTATTTCTATTCTAAATGTATACAAGTTTATATGAAAAATATTAGAATATTATTTAAGTTATTTTTAGTAGTTTTTACAATCACAATTTAAGACAAAATGAAAATATATACTTAATTTAATTAGCTTGTCTTTCATTATTTCGAAAAACCATCAAAAGAAATTATATACTAAATATAGAAATTAAATACTATATTCTTCACATCATATCTCTTCATCAAAAATTGTTAATTATATATGTTCAAAGTTTATTTCTAATAAGGAAATTATTTTTATAAGACTGAGAAGAAGAAAACTTATAGCATAATTAATTATGATTGTACGGTATATACATACATTTTTTTTTTTCATAATCTTATTAATTATTAATTACTTTCCACCCTCAGGGTATTTTTATTTATTATGTTTTTCCTTAAATTAATAAAATATTAATTAAGTGAAATTTTTGCAATTTATGGTTTTTATTGAAGCTTCTAAATATTGAAGATTTAATAACCTGACAATAATTTTGTGTAATATTTCATATTTTTTATGGATCTGATGTAGTAGCGATCAATAAAAGATTATAAATTTTATTCATAAATTTTTCGTTTTTATGCGATATTGATTTTTTTCATATATAATATGTATTTGAATCCTTTTTAAACGGAAAATATTTATATAGCAATATCAGAAAATTATTTTAACAAAAATTTAGAAAATTGATACAAATTCAATAAAATTATTTAAATAAATTTGGTTTTATAAAATTTATTGAGTCAAATTTTGTTCAACATTTTTATTTTTATATAGTATGAATATATAAATTGAATAATTCATATAATATTCTTTAACTATATCGAGAAATTTGAAATTCACTTGTGGGTAATATAATATTTCATAGAAATTTTCACAATTCTAAAATTATTGATCCATATTTTTTATTCTTGATAATAAATTCATCTAATAAATTTTATGTTTCATAAACGAATTTCTATTAAAATGACAACTTTAACAAAACGGAAGTTTTTAAAATTTAGCTAAATATTATTGCAACGAAAAACGTAATTTAACAGATATATGAAATTTAAATTTCACTGATTTACAATGAACAAAATTTCTTAAAAAATTAAATAATTATTATAAATAACACAATTTCACAGAAAAAATATTTTAATTTTCCTTTATAATTAAATATTTTTTTTTGACATTTCGAAATAACTTTTGCCTCTAAGTACTCTCTCTCTACAGGACTTTATTAAATTCAACTTTATTAAATTTTCATATTAAAAAATAAGGGTAAATTATTCTTAATTAAAATTCTTTTAATTAAACAAAAATCATATATTTGTTACTTTGAAAATGTTCATAATGTTTTTATATAATTTAATTATGTATAATATTTGTATACCATTACTATAAACTATATATTTTTTCCATTTATATAAATAATAATATAGAAGCATCTGTTGCAGGTGCAGTATCCTTTTATTTGTTAAACAAAAAGCTTCCTGGAAGGACATTTATACTTTTTATTTTTGCATTATTTCCGCATGAAAAACAATAACCATCAGACAATATAAAAGAAATTTTCATAAGAATTATAATAGGGGGAAAACGACAGGCCAATGTTAGATTTATATTTCACGGATGTAAAGAGACAAACAAAAACTTAGCAAAATCTGTATTTGAATATCATTTTTTTTCTTTCAAAAATTCTATATACAAATTACAAATAAAGGATAAATTCATATCAAATCTCGACAACACTTGGTTATAAATGAAAATTGTACAAATTTTATTATATTACAAGCTTCGTTCGTATGAATTATTATATTACAAGCTTCGTATGAATGGTAACGAAATTACTTCGATTTAGTAATTTCGTTACCTTTAGAATATCGTTAATATTATTAAATAATTTCGAAAAACTGTTGATATTTCCAAAATAAATTCGTCAATTAATGGCTACTTTTCAAATTAATTCTAAAATTTCATATAATATTTCAATTTTAATAAGTAATTCTACATTTTAGACATTGTTAAATATTTCCATTTATTATTTCTGTATTACTAATATGTAATTCCTTTGTATCTGTAAGGATAATTATGTTTTAGAATTTATAGATATATCAAATAACAAAGTGTTTAATATTCTTCTCTGCCATTAAATTAATTACATTTATTTTCGGTTTATTTCATATCTATTATCAATTTTGCTACAAATTTATATTTACTATTATATCAATTATAGAATTACCATTTTGTTAAATACTCAAAGGACCTTTTTTCTGTTAATTAAATTGTAATATGTAAGAAAATAAAGAAATTAATTGATTATTAATTAAATGAAAATATTTTAACATATATATGATTGATTTACTTTGATATAGCGACAATTTGATCAAAATCCTTTTAAAATATTTGGTAATGTTTGTCTTTTTAATGCTTTTTCATAATTTTCAATCTTTTTCGAAACAAAAGTTTTTTTGTTAAAATTATAATTTTTTTTTTGAAAACTTTTTATATAATTTAAATTTAAAAGCAACCATTAAAAAATTGAAGAAAACAAAAACAACTTTCAATTATCCTAAATAAATATTTACTTACTTGTTGATGTTTGTAAATTAAATGGTATATAAATCTAGTAATAATAAAACAAAAATCACTAATATAAAATAATATATATCCTTCCGACGTAAAACAATATAAATACATATAACAAAATTTATATATTGTCTAGTATAAAACCCAGGAAAGAACAATATTAAAAGTTTTTTTTTATCCTTTAAAAACTGATTAATTTGACGGAAGATAATAAATCAACAAATCCAATAAACAATACAAGGAAAAATAGCAATTTTTTTTTTGTAAACAAAATAAGATATAGAATGGATTCTCATAAAATTAATGTAAATATTTAACACTTTAACGTTTTTGGTTTATTTTATGTTTTTAAGGATAAATATAAACGGAAATTATAGATAAAAGTTTATTTCCTGTAATTCTTCATGTCATATTGTACAGTGGCGGACCGTGATCAAAAATTCTGGGTGGGCTAAAGGAAAAAGTTTTGTTATGAAAAGCAAAGATTCGAGGTTATTAAATATACAACCTATTCAATTTTCCGTTTTAGTGAGTTAATCACATTGGCATCTAAGCTTATCATTTGTGAGTTAATCAAATTGGCTTCTAAATGTTTTTCATTTTCTTTACAATAAAAAAAAATCATTATATGCTATGCAATGCATATGCACACAAGAAAAATAAATCACATATTATGCACACAAAAAATTACACACAAAAAATGTACAAGATTTTTGTCATGTATTTTTTAGATTTTAAATATTTTTTTGTATACAATTCCAGTTAATTCCCAATTAATCCGGATTTTTTTATCATAGTTATTTTACAATATGTACTCAATTTGTAGAATTCTAATACAAAAAAGTACTTTTAGACAAGACAATTAATTAATATAAATATTTAATTTACCTGTGCTAGTAATTGATTAAAAATCACTAAAGTTTGTGCAATTTCTTTTCTAATATCCTTTTTTACGAACTTGAATTTGAAATATATTATCAGAATTTAAAAACATAGAAACTATGTTTACACACTCCTCGGTTTGCACTGAGGAAAATTTACCTACCCCATAATATTTATAGGAGTTAGGCTCTGATGAATTGCAGTCTGGAAATCTGCTTCCTGTCTTTGGCTCCTTTAAATATATTCCTCATTTAATTCATAATTTTGCCTATGCATCTTCCAACTTCTAATCATGTGATAAATTTAAGTACATTTATTACTTATATTAAATCATATTTCACAAAAACATTATCCAACTTTATCACATCCGCAGTTTAATAACGTTTAGTACAATTTTTCAACTTATAAAAAGTAAAAGCTCCAGTTGCAAATAAATTGAATTGTAATAAAAATAGAAAAAAATTACTTTTTTGGTTGGACCGAACAGAAAAGAACAATTTATAACAGAAAAAGGAATGAAAAATAAGAAAATTATAATAAACTTAAAATAGAATAACTAAATTTTCATTAATTTGGATAATTTTAGTTCTTCGAAATTTCCAAGAACTTAAATTATCAACATTTTTTACAAATTTCTAACGAATACGAATCGGGGTTAGTAAACAAAATTTATAATTTTATATAAAAGTTATTAAATGCCAAAAATAAAATAAAATATAATTTAATGTAAAAATAACTTACATATTGATAATGTTGATCATAAATCAGCTTCACCTACCTGAAATAGAAAATAAATATTATAAAAATGTAAAAAACATAAAACAATCTGTCGTTTAATAAAATTAAAAAATAAATTTTTACTAGCCTTTATTTTACAGTCCTAAAGCATTAATCCTTCTTCAAGTTTTTCTTTGGCATATAATTTCTATAAGAAACAGAAAGAAAAAAATGTATTATACATATATGTATACATTTTTATTCAATTTTCAGTTCATTTAAATATTTAGTTTAATTAAATTTAAAAATAATTAAAAACAAATTTGACAAATTTACCTCATACACCAAAAAATCTTTCTTCAAAATGGCTGCCAGCATCTTCAATTAAATTATTTTCTTATACACAGTTTTAATTTTTTTTATTTTTTTAATGTCATATTAATGTTAATAGTTTTTCACTTAATTATTAATCGATTTTTGAACGATTTTTTATTTCTTTAGAATTATTATATATTTAAAAAATCATACCACTTTTATGGAAAAAGCTACAGTCATTTTTCTTGTACTAACAATTTAAACATTCACACAAATATAATTTAACTAAATTTGTTTAAAAACGATTTAAAATCGCTAAAAAACAGGAAAATTAATTAATTTCTATTATTAAATTGATTAAAACGAATTAATTTTGAATTATTTTATATTTTTAATAAGTTTTATAGCGTCCGAAAATATTTTAATTAATTTTATTAACAGAGCGAGCGTCACTTTTACACCAGCGATCCTCGAAGACAAAATTCAACTGAACAAAAAATTGACTGACGGGAAAAAGAAGGAGTGGCGTAAAAATGAAAAAAAAATATTTCTCTTTCAAATTATGTTGGCGCGAAATTTGAATTTGAATTAATCTATTATTAAATTTATTGAAAAATATTAAAATTATTTTTATTATTATAACTAAAATTTTCCAATTACAATAATATTTAATTATTTTAAAACAAAATATGAGTTTACTTACTTCATATTCATATCATTACTGCGATATTTATATATTAACACTAAGTATTTTATGAAAAATCATTTCCGACCACTTATTTTCATCATTCAAAATGATAATACCATTTTGAATGATGAAAATAAATATCAATTAAGATGTTTAAAAAGTTTACAGATTCTAATCTGTAATTATCAGGTAGTATCGTAATTAAAATATCACCTAAAAATATGCAATGAAATTATATAATGCGATATGGTATTTATTTAGCTTTTATGGTATATATTCCACTGATCCTTTTTTGGGTACTAATTTTATATGATTTAAATCTTATTATTAAGTTTAGTTATTATTTGAGATTAACTTACAGAGTAAGGATATAAAATACAAGTAAAACAATATTTATTTTTATTTTTATTTGGAAATTTTCAGTTATTATAAAAAATGTCAAATAACATAAGAAAGAAATTTTTAAGATTTTTTTTTTAAATTAATTTTAAAATTAAAAATAATTTTAATATTTTTCAATAAATTTAATAATAGATTAATTCAAATTCAAATTTCGCGCCAACATAATTTGAAAAAAGAAATATTTTTTTTTCATTTTTACGCCACTCCTTCTTTTTCCTGTCAGTCAATTTTTTGTTCAGTTGAATTTTGTCTTCGAGGATCGCTGGTGTAAAAGTGACGCTCGCTCTGTTAATAAAATTAATTAAAATATTTTCGGACGCTATAAAACTTATTAAAAATATAAAATAATTCAAAATTAATTCGTTTTAATCAATTTAATAATAGAAATTAATTAATTTTCCTGTTTTTTAGCGATTTTAAATCGTTTTTAAACAAATTTAGTTAAATTATATTTGTGTGAATGTTTAAATTGTTAGTACAAGAAAAATGACTGTAGCTTTTTCCATAAAAGTGGTGTGATTTTTTAAATATTTAATAATTCTAAAGAAATAAAAATTCGTTCAAAAATCGATTAATAATTAAGTGAAAAACTATTAACATTAATATGACATTAAAAAAATAAAAAAAATTAAAACTGTGTATAAGAAAATAATTTAATTGAAGATGCTGGCAGCCATTTTGAAGAAAGATTTTTTGGTGTATGAGGTAAATTTGTCAAATTTGTTTTTAATTATTTTTAAATTTAATTAAACTAAATATTTAAATGAACTGAAAATTGATTAAAAATGTATACATATATGTATAATACATTTTTTTCTTTCTGTTTCTTATAGAAATTATATGCCAAAGAAAAACTTGAAGAAGGATTAATGCTTTAGGACTGTAAAATAAAGGCTAGTAAAAATTTATTTTTTAATTTTATTAAACGACAGATTGTTTTATGTTTTTTACATTTTTATAATATTTATTTTCTATTTCAGGTAGGTGAAGCTGATTTATGATCAACATTATCAATATGTAAGTTATTTTTACATTAAATTATATTTTATTTTATTTTTGGCATTTAATAACTTTTATATAAAATTATAAATTTTGTTTACTAACCCCGATTCGTATTCGTTAGAAATTTGTGAAAAATGTTGATAATTTAAGTTCTTGGAAATTTCGAAGAACTAAAATTATCCAAATTAATGAAAATTTAGTTATTCTATTTTAAGTTTATTATAATTTTCTTATTTTTCATTCCTTTTTCTGTTATAAATTGTTGTACAAGACGGTTTACCTAAAAATATATAAAAGAATTTACAGATTTTTAAGGATATATTTTCAATTGATAAATAAACAACAAACCTTAAATAAGTGGATAAACATAAATTTCCTTTTTAATTCTGTACTGTCTAAAAATACTCTTCATTCTGCATAAAAAATTGTATATAATATTTTGTAAATTTTTGATGCTAAATTGAATTGTAATTTGTACATCAATATCTGTTAATGTATTATTAAAATTAAATTTTATGTTCAAATTTTTTTTAATAATTATGGAAATTATTATGTCCTTAAAATTATATTTGTATTAAATATTAATTATACTAATCATAAAATTATGTATATGTATATCAAAATTTTTAATTTGAAATAGAATTAACATCATGTAAAATTAGTTATTATCAAAGCAGAATAAATATGTATAATTATGAATTTTTAATTAATATTCTAGTCGTTGTCTACCAGAAACCATTAAATCCATTTGAGTATATTAATATATCGTATAATTCAGTAAAACATTTTCCATAAAATTAATAATCACAAGTGATTATTGATAACAATTTTCTATAATTAAGGAATAAATTGCACACGTTTTATCATTAATAATAATTACTATTATTAATATTATGTTGAATATGATAATCTCCCTTTGCCAAAAGATATATGCTTTTGATAAAATTGAAATCATTATAAAATAATTGATTATAAACGTGACATTTAAATAAAATTTAATAATATTTTATATCTGACACTGAGATAATCATTAATATTTATTGCAGAATTATTAAATAAATATCTACAATTTAATTAATCATAGAAATATATATTTTTGAGAACGAAATGTGGTTTAATATTTATTAAAATAAATCTTTTTAATTGAAAACTAAGGTAAATTAATAAATCATTCAAGTATACTTCAATTAATTTAAATATGGCCATTTTTTAATAATTCAATATTCATCAATTTTTATATTATCCAATTTTTTTATATGTCCTGTAATGAAAATCTGAATTTCAAAGCAATTTTTTTTTTCATTAATCTGTTCAAAAAACCAATATCGCATGAGATAAAAAATATATAATAAAATAACTTTTTATGATTATTTCATCGTCAATATATATTTTTTTACTTTACTTTGTGTTATGTTAACATTATAAAAAATATTTTATCTGCAGTAATAAAAATTAAACTGAAAAATATATAAAAACAGGATAATTTTAAATCATTTTTTAATGCACGACATAATAATTCATATATGGAAATGTATTTCATATTAATTTTATTTTGTAAAAACAAAAACCTATTATATTTATTGCACATTCATAATAAGATATATAAAATCTTTGTCATACATTTAAATATGTTTTATATTGTTGTCAGTTTGTTCAAGTGGAATTTTGTTCAAATTATTTATACTAGAACAAATATTAAAATTTCAATATAAAAAAAAATTGATAACAAAATTCAAAAGGACTAAATTTAAATATGATTATTATTTGAGGTTAGTGTAAATACGGTAATAAATTAATTGAAGTAAATATTTAAATTAAAGTTTTTTTATGGTACATATAATAAGTGAGTGACTCAAAAATGGAATATCCAGAATTGAATTTAATTACTCAAATTAGTTAGTCATATAGATGAAAAATAATTGAAAAGAATCACTGGCATCAATTAGTATATAAAATAATGATGAAACTTTATAATAACTTTTAAAATTTTCTGTATACCAACAAAATCTAAAATGTATTTAATCTTCTATCATCATTTCCAAATTTTTTGGAAAATATTATTTAAATATTAAATTTTTTATATTAAATTCAGACTAAAGAAAATTTGTGTTAAAATTCAAATATTAAATTTGGCTATACATATTAACTATATTAAACAAAAATAAAATAATTTCAAAATAATGTTTCAAGGAATTATCATTTAAATTGGATTTTTTGTATTCCAATTTATAATCCATTTTTGGTGAAACAAATTTTTTGAATATTCAAAACATTTTTGGTGAAACAAATTTTTTTGAATATTATAAATTTTGAATATATTTTTAGAAGTCATTTTATTCAGTGCTTAAAAATTTTCAAAAATTATTTTATTTTGAAATTATAGCTACAAGTAAATTTATATAATTTTCAGTATTGTTGTAGACCAAATAAATACTTTTTAATTTGCTACAGATATTCACATAAATTCTTGAATAAATGAATTTCATTTAATCCATAATTTATTTAATATTCTTATTTGATTGAAAATTAAAAATAAGTATAAAATTTTAAATGATTTCATTAACTAATCGAAAATTTGTGTACATTATTACTAATGGTAAATATCATTTTGTAAAAATAAGTATATTTCGTATTATTAAATATTTCTAAAATACGAGACAATGAATTATATAAAAATATTTACCAAAAATAAATATTATGAATATAATTTCAAAATTTTCTAGACCATGAATAAATTTTTTTTAAATATTCATAAAGATAAATTATAAAAACCATTACACAAACTGTCATTTCCGTACCAAAATGTTTTCAGAAACGAAAAAAAGATTCTCTTCTGTCAGTTTTGAATAAATTTTAAGTATTCTTGAAAATGAGTTGTTTTTGAATTTATATTTATAATAATTTTGAATTTAAGTTAAATTAGATATTCGATCCGATTATCACAATACTTAATGAATAAAATTTCTATTATTTATTGTACATCTACCAATTTTAATTTAATTTAATTTAATAAAGATTTTCTTGAACATTTTATTTAGAAAAAAATATGATAATGAGAATTTTATTATTATTCGCCTAAAAATAAGTTATGCTAAAAATATGAGAATATCATTCGTAAATGCTAACTTAAGAATTTCTTTTTATGACTCCAACTCCAACCAAATAACTCTATCTGTCAAATAAATATAAAATTAATCAAATCTTTGAATAGTTTTTCCATTTATCTTCTAACAATTTCATTTTCAAATCATAATATATTTCGAAATGGTTTTATATATAGTTTAAATTATTTATAAGTATAACATTTATATTTTTCTCTCTATTGAATGAAAATATCAAGGATAAAACCATTTAGAGTCCTTACAAAAGTCAAAATGATAATAAATTTTAAACAGAAAAATTCTCAGCAATCAAAAATCTTAAATTATTTATTTGTTGCTTTGATGAAGATTTATTGATAGATTATTATACATTTAATATGATTTTAAGAATAAATGAACTTTGACATGACGTTTTTTAAAATAAATTGCAATTTTATTATCTACAAAATTGAATAATATTTTCCTTTTAGAGTGTCCTTTATTCTGTATAAGTTAAAAATAAATATATTATTCCATATCATTAATTTCAGAAAGTTTAGTTTAAAATGCAAAAATTATTATGCCCGAAAGAAAGAAATTATCCATAACAGAAAATTCATATTTTTCTAGTACATTGAAGAGAATGTCCTTGCCATTCTATATATAATTTCTATAAATTTCATTTTTGTAAATTGTCAACATAAAATACTAAAAGCATTATCAATATTTTCATAAAAGAATTTAGTTCTTGGATTAATTAGTATTTTATTTTTTAAACTTTCAGAGAATTTGACATTTAAAGCTTCAAACTTTTTTTGAAAGTGATTTTAAGTTCATAACACTCAGCAATCTTTTAAATTAAAATAGTATTACAAAATTTTACCAAAAAATTTATTATGCATTAATTTTTCCGTAATAAACAAGAAAATTGTTGAATTTGAAAAACATTTCCCAAAATATAAACAAAAAAATAATCATGATCAGAAATTTTGCTGTTGTAGAGGACCTAAAAAACTTTGTTATTTGGATTTATTCTAATAATGAAACAAGCATCACGTCTCTTCTTTCAAATATAAATAAAATAATTACCAACAAAAATTCTATGACTTCCATCTACAGCTTAAAAATTTCAAATATTCTAGACAAAGTTTTGTGGTTGAAAATATTTAACTTGATCCTTTTTTTAGACTAAGAGGACAATTATTTGAAAACACAACTTTTTAATATAAACACATGTACACATGTTTTAAATTTGTGG
Source organism: Empis stercorea (assembly GCA_949752835.1). Classification (NCBI taxonomy): domain Eukaryota; kingdom Metazoa; phylum Arthropoda; class Insecta; order Diptera; family Empididae; genus Empis; species Empis stercorea. Next base: position 52,143,077 of record OX457089.1, read on the forward strand.
TTTTCTCTAGTCGGAAGAGTTGATTTTAAAAAGTCATACATAGGTCAAAGTCCTCTCTATTGATTATACACAAAAAAGGACAATTGCAATAATATATGTATATATATAGAAAACAGATATAAAATTTTGAAATTTATTATTATTCCTTTGTTTGATTTGATCCTTTTCGGTGTGAAGAAGATTAATTCAAATAAAAGAAGTTAAAAAAGGAAAAAGTTTTATAAATATTAGTCAAACAAATTGTTGAGTAAATATAAACAAGGATACAAAGAACAATTTTAATTTAATAGCACCAATGGATACACTTTGCTTGTAGTAAGTTTAAACAAATTGAATACAATTACTTAGTTTTATATGTTTTCGAAGGAAAGTTTTATATTTCAAAAATTTAATTGCAAATGTTTGTGTACATGCATTTCCGACATTTTTCGCATTAAAATTAAGATTACTAATATTCAAATTTTAACTAAATATATTATATTTATATAAATATTATTACTAATATCAAAGAAATAGAAATTAAATTAAATTTACAAAATTCATTTTTTCTTGTTTAAACATTATTTCATTTCTTCTTATATTAATTTAATCAAACGAATTTTTTAAAAAAATATATATTTCCATAAAAATATAATATATATGTAATAAATTTCTTTCCATCAACATAAATTTTCAATTAAATAAATATGCTTCAAATTTTTCCTCCTTGATATTCTAATTTTCTTATATAATAATATCCTTTTCTGAATTTTATTTATTTTCTAACACGAAAAGCTAAAAAAAAAAAAACAAAAAAGAAGAAACACTCTCATATAACAAAAGTTTTAAAAAAAAATAATTCGTGACCTGATTTTAAAGTTTTCTATATATAGTAAAAAAGCGTGATAAATTAAATGTTACTTAAAAGTTTTTCGCATTTGTTCATCTTCTTATATATTTTTTACAGATCAATTTCACCTTTGAATAAACATTCCTCAAGTTTTATTACAACGTAAAAAAAGGTGCAAAAAGAACAACAACAACATTTTTCCTTATACAAGAGAAATATATACGCGACGAACCACACAAAATTTTCTTGATATTTTAATTTCCAGAAAAAAATGAGCAATACGTACTTAACAATTCATGTCATACTTGTGGAACTTGTGTCATGCTCATTAACCTATTAAAAAAAAAAATACAGGAAAAAATATTCTTTAGTTAATATTAAATGTAATTTTTGTGTGGGTGAATTGGGGTGGCTAATTTATCTGAAATTCACATTTATTATATTATAGATTTTGTTGAAGTTTTGATTAAAATTTAACTTGAAATAGTTTTATATATTCACAAAATTATTTCAATTTCTAATTATTTAAAAATTTTTGACTTTCTATCCACAAATACTTCTATTTTACCAAAATTCGATTATATAAAAGAACAAAATTTTGCTAAAATAGCAAAAATTTAAATGACAGAAATAAATGGGAAAAGAATTTATTCAAAGAATTCCAAAAGAAAGTCCTTTTGTGGTAGAAGAATGAACGATAATGAAAAAATACTTTTCTGGTCAGATCTATAGTTAAGTTTTTTTTTATGAAAAACCAATTGAAATGAAAAGAATTTTTGCTGATGATTCTATTTTTTATTAAAAAAAAAACTAAAAAAAACTAATATTTTATTTTATTACTTTTATTAGAAATAGTTTTTCCCACCTCAAAATTTTAATGATGATGAAATTCATTAAATGGAATATAGATGACATTGGCAAATTTTCTTAGAAATAAAAATGATCATCACTAATTTCTATTTCGAGTTTAAATTTTAAAGACTAAAAATTATATTTAATTTAGTAAATTTTCATTTAAGAAAAACTTAGAAAATATTTAATCATCTTGATCATAATTTTATATTTAAAAAAAGTAACGATTTTACTTTTTTCCTTTTACGAATCATATTTTATTTAAGTGGTAAAATGTAATAACTTAGACAAAAAATTGTCTGTAGGGTAAAATATTTTTTATGACTTTTACAAGCAAACCATAAAATGCAAAAAGTTTGTTTTTCTCTCATTAATTTTCATTAAATTTACACATTTTTTGTGGAAAATACTTTTAGAATTTTCATAGTTAATCATAAAAAAAAAGATACAAAATTATTTATAAATTTTGTCACGATATTTTTTAAGTGCTTGAACGAAATTAAATGAGTGCTGTTCTTTTTCTGTTGCTATTTTTATAATTTAATTTTTGTTTAACTTTTTTTAAGGCATATACAAAATCCTGAGATACTTTTATATTTTTGTGGTTAATATTTATTACTAAAAAGTCTTATCTTTTCGCTAAAACTATTTAAGTTTTTTGTTACAAATGAATAATGCAAGGATTATAATTTATCAGCATCTTTCAAATTGATATAAATTTTGAATATTGAAATTGTGATGTAATAAATTGTATGCAAAAAAATTTCATTCTTCGTAAATAAATTCATTTTTGCCATAACTTTAATTCTTCAAAAATTATAATTTACCATACTTTCGATATTTTAAAACATTTCTTCTGGAAAATTGTTCTTTTATAATATTTCAATAACATAATTGTAAATAAAAATTCAAAGGGCTCGTATATAAGTTAAAAATGAATTAATTTTCTGGTATGTAAATCAATTGTATGTGCATAAAAATGCATAAACTAACAAGATGTATTTTTTTGTAAGCATTTTCTATTTGAAATTATTCATTGGCACTTCTTATGAATTAAATTAACTTTTATAATATACTTTATACTCGCCTTTTGGGTACAGAGTTCAGAGTACAGAGCTTTTGGGTATACAGAGTAAATATTTAAAATTTAACACTTACTTAAAATGATATCATTTTTATTGTGAGACAATATCAATATTAAAAAGCAATTTAATTATTAATTACAATCTTAATTTAGTTAATTTAGCAGATAATTTGAAAATAATTAGAGTACATATTCGTAATTTTAACAAAATTATTGTAAGTTGCCATATTCTAAAAATATAATATATCTAAATTTGAATTTTCTAAAGAATTATCATTCTATTCGCATTTAAATTCAAAACTTTTAATCTTTTTACATTCTTAAATTTAATTATAATAACTTTACGAAATTTGAAAATGAAAAGGATATATACAACGCAAGGAGCATTCATAATAAATATAAGAAAATTTTTTATACTCTCTAATGCATAACTTAACATGATAACACGAATAATACATATAACTTGAAGAACACACATAACAGAAAATCTTTTGAAATTATTTTTTTTTACAATTTTAATATATAAATTTAGCTAACCTTCTCTCCTTTTTCCTATAATTAAATTTGCATATACACAGGAATATGTAACTACAAAAATTATATTATATATGATTATGATAAAAGGACTATTATAATCAAGAATATTTATCTCAAACCCCCGCAGACAAAAGAAATTATAATTACGAAAAAAAGGGGGAAATCTTTTTCTTTTTGTAATATCCTTTCATTTTTTTTTTTTTTTACAAAACTTTTATTATACAATTCTAGGGATTTACCAAAAGCATAATCTGTTTTCACATACTTTTGGGTATAGTTCAAAAAAATTTAAGGATATATAAAAAAAAAAAATCTTTTAAACTTCCTATAAATGTTTATGGTTATGTAAAAATACAAAAATTTTTGCTCAAACATAAAGATAAAAATTTAGTTATTAGTATAGTACAATCTTTAATCTGAATTCATGCGGGCTGGTTAATAATATTCTATGAAAATTTAGAAAGGAAATTGCTATAAACTTTTTATAACTATAGTTTTTTTAGCTACTAAATGAATTAATTTAATAATAATGTAAGAAAATGAACATAAAATGACTTCAATTCAAATTTAAAATACCAAATAACCATAAAATTATTATCAAATTCTTGTAACTTCACCATAAAATCAATGAAATTTTGGTTGGTATAACAAAATTCTTAAAATAATTCGCCCCAAATTTTTTTTTAAAAATATTATTTTGGTTTGTTACTGTGTGTTTCATGTTTGAAAATTTATTTTCTATTTCAGAAATTTCTGTTCACCTAATACTGAAAAATGAATATTAACATGTATGTAATCTTACTTACATTGTAGAATTTTTTTTTTGTTTGATGGGAAAAGGAAGGTGAAAAAAATTCATGGGAAAAAATTACATTTATGTTTGAAATATAAAATAAAATTGGAAGGTGTTTACAAGACAAGGGTTACACAATTCTAAAACAGATAATATTATTTAAAATTCTGAAAGTTTTGATTAAAAAATGTTATACCAGCATTTTTATTAATTTTCATTTTTTAAATTACATAAATTAACCATATAGTGTCAAATTTTTTGATAAGTAATTTAACAAATTGTTTAATTAAGAAAATTGAACAATTTATGATTTAAAAGAATTCTTTTTAATTTTATAGAATTTTTAGTAGAAAATTTTGAAGGAAAGCTCAATATTTTCAACAGAATTTTTAGATTTGTCAAAATTATTTCCATAATAAAATTTAATATTTTAAATGAAAAATTACAGAAATATAAAACTTTTAAATGCATTACAAATTTTATTTCCATATTACTTATAAGGATAACATGTTTTTCACCAAAAATTTCACCATTTTTCAAATTCCCCAATAAAAATTTCCTCTTTTGACTATCAAATTGTCATGGATTTTCTTTAATAGATTATTTTCCCCACACCCCTAAAAATACTTTATATTTACAAGAGTGTTTCCAAATGAAATGGTGAATTTGAACATTCGATACATAATAAATGATTGAAAATTTACCAAAAACATGCGCTAAAAGTACCAACATTTCAACTACACCCCGACAAAATTCAAAAAGAGAAAATTTGTGCATACCCTCTACCTCTATAACTTAATAAACTCCAGTAATGAATTTGTATTCGGTCAAACCGGAATTTCCATCAACGGAAAAAAAAATACGAAAAAAACAGGATATCAGGAAAATAAGATTTCAACATTAAAATGAATAACGACTAGCAAAAACAAAATAAAAAAGATGTAAGAGCATAAGAAATAATATATTAATTTATGTATCCATGGTGAAAAGAAAATATAAATTATTAAAGAAAATTTGTTTATTTATTCAACAAAATCTTGAAGAAATTTTTCCGGATTTAATAAAATTCACTAGAAAATTTTACAATAGAAATAAAAACCATTTCAATTTTTCCTTAATTTTGTAGTCAAGAAAACCTAAAAAAGAAAATTTTCTTGTTTGTCAACAAGATTTCAAATTAAGAGCGCCATATTATTCAAAATAAAAAAGACATTTTCCAAGTGCACATTTTAGTATTTTTATATTTCGTTGTTGTCGTTATACTTTTGTGGTCCTTTTTAAAAAATTAATTGAATTAAATATTAATTCTAAGAAAATTTTCTAGTGAAAAAACTCATTTTTGCTGTTTGTTGGAAAAATTCATTTATATTCTATTTACTAAATATTATCCCCGTGAGAAATATATTATTTTTTTTATACTAATTCATATAAGTGAAATAGGAAATGTGTAAAAGGATATTTTTTTTTTTTCGTTTAATATTTTCGTTGGAATTATCCTCTTTTTTGTAGTAAATTGTAAAAAGGAATATAATATTTTTGTTTACATTTTATGTGGGTTAAATTTGTTTTAGAAATAAAATGTGAGCTTTTTTTTAAAAAAAAAATAAAAATTCAAATCAACTCCCAAAACATAAAATAGAATTATGTAAAAAAAAAACGAAATTTAATATTTTTATATATTTTTTTTATATAAGAAAGGATCAAAAACCTTTCCTTGTAAACAGTAAAATTACTGTGCTAGAATATTGAAATTTTGTTTAAGTATAATTTGTCCCAAGATATATCTAAAAATTTGTTTAATTTCTGTTTATATAAATATAGGAAATCACACTAGAAAGAAAAAACATTTTCACCAAAGTAAATGTCTCAATATTTACAAATTTTAAATATTCCTTAAAAAAATTCTATTGATTCCATTTGAATTTCATATCATAACATTTCAATCAGAAAATATTTTATTTTTATTTCTATTTTTAAGAATTTCGAAAATTTATAAAGTTATCTGGTGACTCTTTTGATTGAAAGCAAAATTTTAATTTTTAAATAACCTGGAAAACATTCAATCAAACATATATAGTCAATTGCCATTTAATGATGTCCTTTTTTATGTATTGTAAAATATTTATTTGCTGTGTCATTCAAAAAGTTTTCTCTAACAAATTTAAAATGTTGTCCCAATCTCTATACTATGATGACCCCATACTTAGTTGATCAATAAAATCACCTTATGTCACCTTATATTTGTATTGAAAAGGACTATAAATAATGTCTATGCGTAAACAATAAAAAAAAAGTTTTCCAAACTAAAATTGCTTTTCATGCAAAAAAAAAAAATAAAAGAAAAGAAAAGAAAAATATTAAAATTTAAAGAAAATTGAGAGAAAACTAAAAAATTGATGACACTAAAGAAAATTTTATTGATAAACTTTGATTTTTATTAAATATTATAAATGAATATTATTATCGTGTTACTATATATTTATATGCTAATAATAATTATAAAATTTTTGGAAAAAAAATTAATGAAAAAACATAATTTCATTTAAACTTTTATTTTTGATATTTTAATGTTATTTCGCACAGTTTAAAATCATTTAACTGACAAATGAGTATAAATTTTTTAACAAATATTTTTATGGTTTCTAATTAGTTGAATATTGAAATATTTATTTGAAACTTCTAAGTTAATTGGATAGAAATATTTGCATTGACCTATAATTTTTTGAATCGGAAAACTACTGTAGTGAGAATTATATGAATTGTGATAATAAGTTTTGATTTAATTTATTTTTTACTTATATTTTTTTGTAATTAATGAATTTAAATCAATGTTATTCCAAACTAGTAATTAACAACATTGCGAGAAATATATAAAAGAAATTCTTATTTTTTACTTAATTGCAATAAATCATTTTTCAACCAGCACACATGAAGCTTTATTTAAAGCATAAACGTCTAGTCTAAACTGATTACTAATAATGATATTGGCATTCAGCAATTTGATTTGAAACTCCGCAATTTGATTTGAAATTATGATAATATTTTTGTAATATATTTCAGGTATGTACACAACACTTCGAAGAAATTCTAATTGACTTATTTTGATTAATAATATAATTATAGGATATCCGTTGTAGTTAACGAGAGGAAATTTGGACAGTAATTTGTAGTAATTTTTATGGATCGCATTTTTAGATGTAAATTTGTTCTAAGTCTTTTAAAATTTTAACAAATTTTATTTATAACAATTTAAGAAAATTGCGAAAAATATAAAGAAAACAAACAAATATAAAATTACTAATTTAATTCATCATATAATAATGTTCGGCATATTTTTTATCTCTATAATATATAATAAGGCGCTAACTTCAGTCTACAATTAAAGGTTTTTTCAGTACTATTTCTTCTTCTTCTATTTGGCTTAACAGTCCGATGTGGGCCTAGTAGGCCTACCTCTTATGGTACTAAGGATAACTTTTATAATTTTCAACTTTAGATGCTATGAGTGTGAAAAAATATTGATATTTAAATTTTTTTTATAACTTTTTCAAAAACCATAAACAATTTCTACATTTCCGTACAAATACAAACTCTAGTTAAATAAAATGAATAATAATTGTTTCTTTGGGATATTGGAAATTTATGAGTGAAAATAATTTGGTCAAATAAATAAAAAAATAAACAAGATTTTAAAATTAAATCAATATGGTCTTAGTAAATTAACAATTTTAAGTAATATCCAGGCATGTAGAGATGGTAGCCAATTTAATTACGTTAAAAAATTAATAAATATGTAATATAATTAAAAAAATCTTATTTCTGTTGTTATCATATATAGAAAATTATTAACTGAACAAAGATGAATTTGTCCAGTTAATTTCCTTTAAATTATACTCATTTTCTTATTAAAAGGAAATATAATATATATATATACGGTATATAAATATTGCTATTTTGTTATTTTCCCAAATTGTATATAGAGTACAAATTTATTATTTACAAGTTTTATTTTTCTAGTTATTATATAACCATTTTGAGTTTTCAAAACTTAAAATATTAGATTTAAAAAAAATAAAACAATTTTTACCACATCTTCAAAATATCAACAATTCCTACTTAAAAATACAAATATGAAAATAATATGCATACTTTAAAATTTCATTTTTATCTTGTTAAATTTGTCTAATAAGTGGAAATATATAATGATTTTTCTGGTAAGGACACTTTAAAAATTGTTACATAAAAACTTTATAACAATAAATTTTCAACAAGTATAAAATAAAAATTGATGATATCAAATTTTGTAACAATTCTTAAATTTATTATAATATTTCATCCAAAATTTATTTTTTCAAAATTGCAGGATTTTTTTAAGCAACTACATTGCGAAAATGAAATATTTCGGCAGTCGGCAAGGTAATAAAATATATAGGAGTAAGAAATTTTTTATAAATGACCAAAAGGTTTTTTCTAAAAAAAAAATGTTAATTATTTCTTTTCTTTTACTAATTTTTTTTAGTGAAATTCGAAAATTTCCACGAACTTATACAATAAATAGAAATAGTTATTCAAAAAGAAAAGTTTTTTGTTGTTACCTGTTTCAAACATTTCTCACAAAACATTAAACATAAACGTGTTTAAAACTTATGAAATTTTATATATAGAAAAAGGGAAATTTTTGTTTTGTTTTGAAATTTAATAAATCTTCTTTTCTATTTTTCTTTATGGATTTTTTTTTTTTCGTAATTTTTTTTACTTTCATATTAAATTTCATATTTTTCTGACTTATGGCAAAATTTAAAAACTTTTTTTTTTATCACAAAGGATATATAATATTTGTTATTTAAAGGATCAAAAGATTAGGATCCTTTTGAGAAAAAAAAATCAGAAAAAAACTATATTTTTATTTTGGTTTTATTCTCCTTTTAAGTAAATAAAAGTTTTCATAATTTTTTTTATGTTTTTGAAAAGCAGATAAATAAAAAAAAATGGTGCAATAAATTTGTTTTTGAAATATTTTTTGAAATATTTCAAAATTTATAGAATAAATATTCAAAATTGTATGAAAGTTTTTTTTACAGATTTATGAGATTTCTTTTTTTTTTTTATAAAATTACAGATTTCCTTTTACAGATCCTTTAAATATAACAAATATTATATCGCCTTATGTGGAAAAATTCATATTAGTTTTAGAAAATCGTAAAAAAATATATTTTATATAATTTAACAATCTATGAATAATAATCATAAAATGTAATATTATTTATTATCCATCTAAATTCCCTGAAGCTATTAACTCAATTTTCCCATATCATCATAATATTATTTAATCGAAAAGAAAAGCCAGAGATTTTCTAATATGTAAAATTATATAATATTTTTGGAAATTTCTATGCTTCAAATCACATAACTAAAATTGGTATGTTAGATTTTTTTTTTAACGAAACTTTTTCATAAATATTAAAAACTATTAAAGTTTACCACAAATAAAAAATTTGAACTATATTTTTACCTAAGGGTATACTCTTAAAATTAGATAGTATGTAATATGATTTTATGGTAAAACATTAGTTAAATAAATAAGTTTTTTTTTGCCAAAAAGAAAATTGTAATCTTAATTTTGTCGTTTTCCCAATTTCCCATATCAAAAAAAAAAGATAAGTAGTAAATTTTGTCATTATCGTACAATTTCAATCTGGCTAAAAATTACTTTAAAAAAAAAAATTGTTTATAACTGAAAAAATATATTTTCTTGATTTTGGGACATTTTTTTTCTTCTTTCATATATATATCCTTGATCCTTGGCAATAAGAATAACAAAAGTTTTGTTAAATATTTTATTTTTCTTGGAAGATTACGTATAAATAAAAAACTTGATATCAAATGGAAAAGAAAAAGAGTTTTTTTTTTCGGGTTTTTGGTGCCTTTAGGAAATAAATATTCAAAATAAAATAAGTGGAAAACGAAAAAAGAATAATTTTCTTTTTGTTTTGCCGTTGAAGAGGCAAAGATTTAGTTTTAGTTTTGTCCTTAGGGATGCATAACATTTTGCAGTCACGAAAATTTTTTTGGTTTTTGCATGCGAGAAATAAAAACATAATTGAAGGACGTGATAGAAAATGATAAAAAGGATTTATTTTCTTAATCCGGAAGATTAGTTTTTTACTGTATTTATATGCAGAAAATTATTTATGATAATGGATGGAAAATGTATTTACTTTCAATTTTGTTTTTACAAATTTATTATAGTATTGATTGGAAGAATAGAAATCCAATAGTGTGAAATTTGTATAGATATCTTCCGAATAACCATATACTTTTACCTTTTTTAGGTGAAAATTCGTGTTTAAGACAAGAGAGAAGGCTCTTGCTTGACCTTAACATTTTATATTATGTTATCCCGCCATTTGAATTCGGTGGTTTTCAATTAGTTTATTGTACAAGTATATACTTAATATTACATTTAATTAAATGAAGGTTTAATATATTTTATCAGAATTACAAAAATGATACAGAAATGGATCCAATAAAACCGAGAAAATTCAATTTATCAAATTCAGTGCATAGATTCGATAAATATTCCATTATCCATTCAATTTACCATATTTTTAATTTTCCATTATATAAGAAATAATTCCATTAAAAACAATTTACCAAATGACTTCATATTTTTAATTTTCAATATATTTTATATTCGATAATTTTAATTATATATAATATTTTTTTATATATAAAATGATTTATAGAATGCTGCAAATAATACAATTTTAAAAGTAAATTAAAATTTCATAAATTTATAAGGATTTATTGTAAAAATTGTAAACTTTGCACTTATTGTAAGTTAAAAAAAAAAAAAGTTATAAAAAATGGAATAAAAATTATGAAAGCCATAAATTATCTTTAATATAATTTCAAAAAAGCGTAAAATGGAAAATTTATCAGAAAATCTGTAAATAAAATATTGTAACCACCAGTTTTCGGAAAATAATTCATATAATAAAAAATTGGTTGAAAAGTATTTAAGTGTTCAATTTTAGGCCTATAAAATTTATTATGTATAATAAAATATACTTATATGATAATTTATTTCTATTATATAACCAAAAATTTACCAAAATTGTATACAAAATCCTTTTAATATAAGTGAAATAATATCAATATAAATTACAAAAAGGAATATTTTACCTATCATAATCACACACTACGGTCATTTCTGAATTTATAATTTCAATATTTTCATGGATAATTTCAATATTACATTATTGTATTAATATTGCAATATTTCCTTATAATGGTTACAATATTATCCGAAACTACATTAAACCTATTTAACATTCAACATTAATGGAAAAAGGATTGTCAATTGTGTAAATTATTGATATCCTTGACCTAAAATGTAATTGTTATAATAAAGGAGTTATATAAATAGAATAAATTATAAAATCCTCTCTATTTTTATAGACCATTAATAGACTATAAGACTTTTTATAATTCTTAATGGATTTTTTTATATATTTTTAAAGTTGTATTTAATTATTATTATTTTATTGCAAAAGCTATTGAAGAATTAATTATGATATCAATTATATTTTCCATTATCTTTTGTTGATTTTAAATAAAATATAAAAAATTTATACATTTCAAATTAATAAATTGACTGTTCATTTATTCAAATTACTTCCTATATTAATTTTCCATTTCACTGCTTAAATATTATAAATTATATTGAAAATTGATAATAAACACTTTCAATTGAATTGAAAATTTTTTTGGTTTCCTTTTGACTAAATTTCCACTAAGTGGCTATATCTCTCTATCTACTTTCTGCATTATAATTTTCCTACAAAAAGGATATAATTTTTTTATACTATTTATAATGGGGGGAAAAAATTGTAGATAAAGAATAATAAATTATATAATTAACTGATTAAAATGCTATTATATAAAAGGAAAAAATTAAAATTATTTAAATTGAATTAAAAAAAATTGTGATATTTATTTCATTACATTTTAACGTAGAATTAATTTTAATTTTTGTGTCAGGTGGATTTTTAGATAAATTAAGATATAATTGAAATAATTTTATTATAGTTTTAAGCCTGATTCAAATTAACATGAAATTAATCTTTTTCATTTTAATTTTAATCAAATATAAAATTTGAAATATGTAATTTGTTTTATTTGCTTTTTAATGTTTGCTGTGATATAGTTTTGCATTTAACATGATATAAATTTTGGAATCTATTATTAAATTACTATAAATGTTCCACAATCAAAAGACATTTAAATAAATCAATAAAGTTTTGAAAGAAATATATTTTCGATGCATATACATACATAACATATATCTATATATACAAAAATTTAATCAACCATATCGCATAATTTTCCACTACAATAATTTTTTAATATTTGCAATATTTTACATTTTTATAAATCAAAATTCAATCCAAATTTCCAGACACACACACATAAAATTTGTATGATTTCAAATCAATATTCAATTTGAAAATTGAATAAACAAATAATCTTTTAATAATTTCAAATCAAACTTTTAGCCAAGATTTTGGAAAAAGGAAATTTTCCGTGATAAAATATTATCCTATTCCTATATAGTCAATATTGAATTTAATTTTTTGAATAATAGCATTTAATGTTTAAAGAATTATAAAGTGAAATGTGAAATTATTACTCATTGTTTATTACTCTACATACTTTCATCATAAAGGACTATTTATACATTTACTAAATAATTCTGTTCAAATGAAATTCGAAATTATACCAACAATAAAAAAAAATTTGATGGATATTTTTTCTTTAAAATCAGTAAAAAACACAAAAAGTCAATTTTCTACTTTATTCTACAATTTTCTTTCTTTACTGATCTTTTTAAGTAGATGATTACAATTTTCCGGTCTATTTTCTACCGACAAAAATTCAAGTGACTGTAAATAAAATATTTTAAAAGAAAATCTTTCAATTTTGATAGTATATATACTTTGTCTGGGGTTTAAAATTTGTGTATAAAAATACTATGACTGGAAATGATATTTATTTATTTTATATTCATTTAAAAGTTGTTTTTTTTTATTGCCTTCAAGAATGAAAGGATATTTAATTTTATATATAAATATTATTGTTTATAAAAGAACGAAAATTTATACACAATTTAATATAATTAACTTTTAAATTGTTAAAACACAATTTTCATTTAGAAATAGAAATTTATCATTTATATAAACTTCCCAAAAACAAGGACAAAATGAAATATGAACTGATTTGTAAATCCTATCAAACAATATTATTTATAAATAAAACAGGAAATGGATTTAAAACTTTCCAAACATTAAGGGTTGAACAATTTTAAATTATCAATTTTTCATTTTTGAAATTCTACAAAATCTGTTAAATTAATCATAAAATTACGAAAATTTCCCAACACAAAAATTTTTGCAATTTAAATTTATAATAATAATTTACAAAAATATTTTCGTCTGGAAAATATCAATTTTTTTATATTTCTGGCCGGAAATAAAATCCAAATTTTCATTAAGTTTCTTAATAAAAAGTTAAAAAGGCAAACTTTAGTGTCATATATATTTATCATCCGGAGGGATAAGAAAAATAATGTTAAAAGTTTATGTTATCATTAACTATAATTGAACTGACACAACTATATTATGTATATATACGAATAAATATCTAATATTGGGCAAAGATTGCAATTTAATTACTTAAGGATTATAATAATCTATACAAATATACAGTAAAGTATACTTAAAATCACTTTTGGCAATATTGAAATATAATATTATTAATAATTTAATTTAATTTTGTCAGGAAAATCAATAATTTAATTAGAAAATTTCACATAAATGTGTTAATTAAATTTTAAATATAAAAAAATTGTACTACTGGCTGTTTATTAAAATAAATCTATAGTTAATTTGAATTTCTTCATAAATTATCCAAAATAAATTTTAAATTAAATAAAAAATATTATATAAAATTTACCACTGTAAAAAATTTAATTCCTAATATTAAAAAAAAAAAAATTATTCAAATTTTTTTTATTTTTCCATCATCGGATCAGAGGAAAAAAAAACTTTTTATAATTTGCTCATAAATTAATTTACGGCTGTGTGCATATAACTTTTATACCATATAAAAAAAAAGTTTTGTCCTTTTAGTACCAAAAAATATTTTCTTAAAATTTTTTTTTTATACAAGAGTATTTTATTATTTTCGTGAAAGTTAAACAAAAATTAAAGTAAAAGGAAAACACTCATTTAATTTCCTTCAAACACTTAAAAAATATCGTGACTAAAATTTATAAATATACAAAAAAAAATAATAAGGACTTCCTTTTCATAATATTTTTTTCCATGTTTAACTATGAAAATTTGGTGAAAAAAAAGAAATTTTTAGAAACCCAAGATAAATAATTTTAAGAAAATTAATGAGTGAAAATATAATTTTTACATAAAATATAATATTTATTTAAGCTGTAAAAGTCATAAAATTATTTACAATTTACCCCTAGGAAAAAAAAAAATGCTTTCACTTTGAAATATTAGTTTGTGTTTGTTTTTTTCCTAAATGAACCATGAAAGAAAAATATGATTTCTTAAAAAAATATTAGTGGAAAATGTAAACACATAATATTAATTTTTTAAAAAAAAAATATTAGTAGGAAAATACAAAAATATATTTAAAATTTGATACAATTTTTTTTTAGTAAGGTAAGCTAATTATGATTTTGACATTTTAACTTTGAGTCTAATTTTAATTCTAATATATTATTAAGACAAATTAATTCTTTCTGATTTAATTTACTATGAAAATTCAGTATTTAAAAGTATTTAAATTTTAACTTGGTATACAAAACTTTTAATTAAATTATATACTCGTATCTGACGAGAAAACTATGAACAAATTGATCAATTATTATTAAAAGATTACCAAGTCCCCAGATCAAATTAATTAAAATATTCTATTATTATTTTTGAACTTCTAATTTAAATAAGAAACAAAAATTTATAAAATATATTTGTCCTGTTGATTTTAGATCTTGGGACCTTTTTAAAACCACAAAAAAAACTAATTTTAAAACCAAAATTGCATTGTAAATAATTAAAAATTGTTTATTTAATGCTATTAAATATCACAAAACTTTGAAAATATTAAATGAATATACCTAAAATATGTCAATATCGATAAGTATTTATCTAAACACATATTTTCTTTCCATTTTCAATTTTTATAAAATTAAATATTTATGTTTTTGATATTGGAATATATTATCCCTTTTCAAAAAAATACAAAAAAGTTTTTAATATTATCACCCTAAAGTGTTATTTATGTCCTTGTCAAAATTCCATTTTCTTTTTAATTTAAAATTCTAGATTTTTTTTTTCTTATTTCGATAATATCTACACAATTTTATATCGATTATCTACTTGGAATATCCTGTATATAGTCCACAAATGAAAATATTCCTTAATATATAAATAAAGATCTATGGAATATTTTAGATTATAAAAGTCAGTTTACTTTTATATTTATATTATCATCACTTGAGGGATTCTTATAATATCATTATTAAAATTTCAAATTGTTTGTGGATTGGACTTTGTGTCGCATTCTGTCTGGATATTAAATCCATGAAAAACTTGTTCAGAAAAAGTTTTACCAATTAAAAAAATATAAAAGTATTAAACAAAATTTATAATTATTGCATGGCTTTCGGGCAAATAAATAAATAATAAAATTTACTTATCAAATTTATATTATTTATTTTGTAGTAATTCTCTCTAATCAAGGCTTTGTATGGCCCACAATTCAAATATTATATGTACTAATAAATTGCTAGTATATGTATACAGAATTCTACAATATATGAGCAAGGATGATTTATTGTTCAAATCCTTATAATAATCAGGATTATAAATATTTTTATTTTGCAGTTATATTATATTATATTTATTATTGTCGATTTATTTTGTGGATTATTTTTGTATATGATAAATGTGAAATTGATATCGATTTTCTGTTTATTTATTAAAAATATAAATGTAAAATTATTGTTAAAAAAAAAATGAAATATTTATATAGATAATATGCTGTATTTTATTTTATTTTTAATATATTGTAGTTTTCCAAGAGGAATGCAACAGATAAAAAAGTTTGATTGATTAAATAAGTTAGTATAGACAAAAAATAATAGTATATAAAAAAGGACATTTTTCATTTAAAATTAATTTGATAAATGAATATATAAATTATTATATGTATATTTAAATTTTCCATAATTCTATTTACTGTACGAGGAGTTTAGATCAAAATTATAGCTAATTAAATCAAATTCAAATTTAAGGACACAACTCGTAAACAAAATTTCAGAAACATTTTTCAGCTTTTTACTAGTTTGTTCTCTGTAGTTTACTCTATTTCAATTTAATTAAATATGCGCGGCCTCATTTATCAAAGACTTATGTTCAAATATATCTTGTAATTAATTTATCCTATATTTGAGTTTATTTGAAAAAAAAATTATCCTAAAAGGATTTATATTTTTGATGTATACATACTATAAAAATAAAAACTTTTTACATTAACATTTCCTTTTTAAATATTTGTTAACTTTATCCTTTAAAACTTTGTTTATTATCATATAAAGAATATTTAATAAGATACATTTTTATTATGTGTTTCATAAAATTTCATTTCAAAGTTTGTCATATTTATATGAATTGTTATATAAAGTTAATTTTTATGTTTAGTAACATTTTAATGTATAGTATGTAGAAAAAACACATAAAGAAACATTAATTGTTTTAATTACTTAGAAAGTTAATTGAAAATTTAAATTGTCTAACATAGAAATTATGAGAAATTCCATTTTGACTCAATACAAGTTATTTCACCAAATACCATGAAAAAATTATAATATTATATTTAATTACCATAAAAGTAAAACTAAAAATTATTATTAAAATTACGAAAATCCTTAAATCTCTTCCGTTTACAAATATTTTTATTTTCAAATTTACGAGATATTAAAAATAAAACAATTCGTTAAATATATTTATGAAAAACTTTATTTTTTTTAGTTGAAAAAGTTGTCCGTTTTGTATTAGGCGTTCATAAATTTTTATGATGTTTTGGTATTAACTATAATTAGCATTTATTATCCACAAATGCAATTTAATGTCAGTATTTATTTTTTTAATATTACAAAAGTTTTATAACTCATCCAGAGATATTTTTTTTTTAGCCAGAGATTTATTTTATAAATTTATAAAGTTATTAAAAAATTTTTTACTATGTAAAACTTTATGAATAAATTAATTATTAAAATAAAAATTATCGTATAATATTATTTATATAAACTCTGGTAGTTTTGATAATTAAAACCAGGAAATATTATAAATTAAAAATATTTATCTAAAGGAAAAAAAAACCTAATTTAAAATTGTAATTATTTCTTGATTTTTATTCAAAACTACTGTCAAGTTACACGTTAACAAGAATTTTCAATATTTTTTGCATTAGACTGAAAAGTTAATTAGTTTTTAAATTTCAATAGACTGAAATATAATTTTATGTCCTTTTTAGTTGAACTTATAATTATGTAATAATTGTTATAACTAGTATTGTTAAAATTTGATTAAATGACTGTCATGATGACTTAATATGATCAGAAAATATTTCAAAATTTACATTTTCTAAAATTTTATTCATTTAAATCTTCATATCTCCGCAATAAACCAAAAAAAAATTTTCAAATTTGTAAAATTTCAAACAAATTGACTGAAAAGTTAAAAATTTTTGACAGAATCAAATGTATAATCTCACCCCAGTTTTTACTCAGTAAATTTAAAATTATTTCCTGTAATTTTACATGGCAAATTATTACGAATGATTACCAAAAGAAATAATAAAGCTTTATTTATAATCTGTTGTATGCTATACTAAAAAAAACACTACAAGATTTTTACATTAAAAAAAAAAAATCTTTAAATGAAAACGACAATTTCTCCACAAAAACAACTTAAAATGGTTTTTTTTTGTTTCTTTCTTAACGATGTTTATCTTCATTTTTCCATCCACAAAAAAAAAAAAAAATTATTTTTAATAATAATAAAAAATATAAAGATGCAAAATCCAGGATAAGATTAATTAAGGATTAATTTCCCAGGTGTTTTTAAGTGTGTGTATCGTTAAACGAGAAAAATTACCCAACAAAAATTTATAAGAGCAAGTAATTATGTAAATATTATACACATTTTAGGTTAAGTGCAATTAATTTATATTTTAAAGATTTTGAAGAATCTTGATATATTTTTAAAGATAACACAGAAAATTTACAAAAAATTATGTGAGAAAATTATACTTAGAAATTTTTTCGATGTAATTTTGTGAAAAATTCTTAATATTTATCAAATAATATTTTTATAATTTAAATATTTAATTATTTATTTAAAATAATAATGAAAATCTTGTATATGTTTTTAAAGTATAAATTTCTGAAAGTAAATAAGTAAATATGGTAAATTTCAAAAATTATATCAAATATTTATACTGACAAGTAAAAATTTAATTTAATTTTAATCGAATTGTGTGACAAAAAAAATTCTAAAAACTCTTATACACCAAGTATAGGATTTTTCAATTCAATTTTTCACTTAATTTTCTATTTTTTGCAGTTGCATGTACAAAAAATTTAAATTAATTGGTTTATAAAAGAGAAAGTTAGGTGAACCAATCTTATTAGACAGTGAAAACCTTACTAAAAAAAATAATTTAATTTCGATGTATTATCATCCTGCAACGAAGACAATTAAAAATGTACAAAAAATTATTCTTGTATAATTGAAATTGAACTAGTAGAGATAAATAGTTTAAATTTTAATTAAAAGGTTTCATGAATTTCATTTTAGATTCAAATTATCTGAAATAAAAGTCCTGAAACTTTTGAACTACCGCCAATCAAATCCGACTAAATTGAATTTGATAGGATTTTTTTTTTAATTAATTTAATTTATTTTGTCAATACTAAAATTTTCTAGTACATATAATAATTACTACTAAATAAATCCTTTTTCTATTATTCAACGTATGAAGAAAACTTATTTTGCAGAAAGTCCTTTTTTTATCTGACAGTTTCCATATATTCTATTATTATTACATAAATTTTAAATAAATTCATTCAATTTACACCTGCAAATATTGAAAAATTTCCTTTTCAAAGTTTTAAATAAACAAGGACTATTTTTCTATATTTTCCTCTACAACAACATTTAATAACCATAAAAGTTAATTAATCTCTTCCCATTTATACAACCTGAATGTTATTGGAAATTTTTTTTGTTCATTTTTTTTTTTAGTATTTAATTAAAAATCATAAATCTTTTTATACAATATTACGGAGTCAGTGTAAGGCAAAACATTGAATTTTTTTTTTAATACCAACAAAAAAATGATGATAAAAATTGTACCGGAATAATAAAAAGGGTTAAAAAATCTATCCCGATATAATAAACAAATTTATTTATGTCCTTGAAATAGTCTATTTTTCAGGATGATATCTAAAAAAATCATTTTATTATTTGAAGTAACTTAAATTGTAAATAGACTAAAGCTAAAGTAAAAATAATAAAGGATATTGTAATAGTATAATAAAAGTTTCAATATTTTCAGTTTCTTTTTTCATAATTTTGTAGCATACATTCAGGAATCCGTTTTCAATCAAATGACCTTTAAGACTAAAATGTTCAAAAAAATATTCAAGGTTAATTTCACTCTGCAGGATTCGTTTAAATATCCTTTTCAGAGTCATTAATTCTTTTTTTTTTAGACCAACACCACAATTTTTGCTGAAATAATTTAAAGGAAATATTTTATCTATATAACCAATTTTTTTCTGTACTTATACTAAAAAAGCTTAAAGCTAAAAAGAAATTTACCAATAAAATTTATATATATGTATTTTCTACTCAATATTATTTTGCACATAAAAATGTCGGTTTTTATCGACCACATTAGTCATGTTTATGGTTTATGTTACCACTTTTTATGCATCATTTATATTTTATAAAATTATACCCCGAGGAATACATAAGTGAAATAAAAATAAATATATTTTTTGAGTATAAAATTTTCGAATCCTTTTTAAATGTAAAATATTTTTGAATAAAAATATTAATTTAATTTTGAATTAAAATATATATATATTAATAAAACATATAGAAACATATTTAGTGAATTTATGTTAATATGTTTTTTTTAAGGACATTCATTAATTTTATCAATTTATTAAATACGCCTAAAGATTTGCAATATTACATAAATGAATTTTAATTAATTTATTTACATATTATTTTAACTTATCGCAATTATTTTATTTCATCAAATAATATTATAAAAGGTTTAGGTAAAAAAGTTACATGGACTATCACAAATTATGAAATCCTCAAATTTCAATAACAAAAACTATAATTTTTGAAAAATTTATCAAATCAAATATTTAAATTATTATTCAATTTAAATATTAAAAAAGAATTTATTGATGGTTTCTTGAAAATCCTCAATTAATATTCAAAATTGATTCCAAAAAATTTCCTTAATAATTAATTACATTAATAATAAATTCTTCGTTTACTCTCGAAAAATCTATGTTTGAAAAAAATTCATTGGAAAAATATTTATTGTTTAATTTTTCGTCCTCGAATCATTGAAATCAAAGTATTTGCCTTTGCTAATGAAATTTGTAAAGATAAACTTTCTAATAATAAATTAATGTAAATATATTTTCGAAATCAATTTTTTTCAATAATTTATTGATTTTTTATTTATTCTTTTTCGCAAATTCTTTAATATTAAATTAAATTTTGAACTTTAATATTTTATAAAATTAATTTCAATTAAATTTCCTAGAAAAATTTATGTAAAACTATAAAACTATAATATAAAAGTTATTATAACCCAGAAAAAATATGAATATTATATTTTAGGAGAAATCTTTGTCTTATATATTATGTCGATAATCAAATTTTTTTTTACAGATATGATTTATTACATTACTATATACAAAAATCATCCATCATTTTTACTTGTCAGTTTAAATAGATAAAATATTTAAGGATAAATCCTTTCAAAAATCATAACCTATATTTTCATATTTTGGAATATTATTTGTTAACTATACATATATAAATAAAGTATATGTATTTATAGAATGAATAGAAATGATAAAGATTATATAATATTTAGACATGGAATATGAAAATATCCTTAACATTTAAGTGTAAAAAAGGATTTTTCTACTCTATTTAAATTTTATTTTTTATATATTTGGATTTAAGAAATATTTTTAATTGCTTTAATTTTTTTTATGCATTTTTATATAAAATTTAATTATTCATTTTCAAATAGTATCCTTAAAGTTTGACTATACTAAAAATATTATTTTATGTAATATAGTACGAATATTACCTATAGAAACTAACTCAAAAAAAAAAAAACTTGTAAGAAATTATTTTGAAAGGATTCGATAATCGACTTTAAAACAGAATTTTTTGATAACTCTTCTATTTCTGACACAGTATTTTCATTTATAAGCAAAAAGTATAAATAATCAAAAAAATAAGCAACTTTAAAATTACCTGCAAATCCTTCTTTATATTTTCGTTATTATTTGGTGTCTATACAACATTTTTTTCAAAAATTATTATCCTTAAAATTTCTGCCTAATAAAGTTTTCCAAGAATTTTATACATAAATTTATAACCTAAAAAATAATAATAATCAAGTTAAACTTTTAACCTTTAACTTATCAGAAAATGAAAAACTTTATTAAAACTTTTTGATAACAAAATTGCATAAAAGTCTATATATAAATTTTCTGTCATCACCAAGATGAAAAAAAGTAATTGTAAATCAATTTAAAGATTTTCCATAAAAAGAAAAAAATTCATGTAAAATTTCAATGAAACTTTTTTTAACGTAAAAAGCTGATAATTTTTTTTTTATGAACTTCAATATCATAACTTTTCTTTTTCTTGGAAAATTTTCTTTAACCAAATCTAATTTCAAGTTATGGAACTTTTTTTGGCTATAGAAAAATATTTTGGCATTATGAAATTATTTAATATAATTTCCAAATTTTCTTATATAATTTATAAATTGTTAAAAAACAAAAATTGGATTTGAAATTTGTAGAAAAATGATTTTTAAATATAAAATTTATTAAATCATAACGAAATTGCGTAATTAATTATTGAAATTAAATTAAAAATTTATATTTCAAAATTCACTTAATTTAAATTTAATATTATATTCATATAATGCAAGGATCATATATAATCGAATTTTTTTATATAATATTAATTGTTCATTTAATAAAATTATGTTTAAGTGAAATCATTAAAATATAAATTAAAAAATATTTAATGAGATTAATTGTGAAGTATTTTATTTTAATAAAATTCATTTTTTTTAATTAATATGATTACATATTTTTAAATTATTATTATTATGTACTATCAGCTTTATACGATTTTCACAAATTTATCTCAAATTTCCGAATAAAAACTTTACCACAAAATAATATTATTAATAAAATAATTCCAACAAAAAATGAATGCCTTAATTATATTTACTCTATACTAAAACCAGATAAATACAATATTTATTTTAAATAGAATTTATATGTAAATTAATATAAATTTAATATATATAGTAAAATTGTATTTCAGTAATCTAAAACGACAATATATTTATATTTAAATATTGTAAATTTTATATACATATATAGAAAATATTTACACAGGAAATATCAACACATCCTTATTTAAATATTGTGACCAAACAATAATAAACAATAAACAACAAATCGAAGAATTATTATATTTATTTAAATATTTGAATTACAATATATTGAAATATTTTTAAAATAGATTTAGTCTATAGACAAAATATTCTATAAATATAAAATACAAATATTAGGAATATATTTAAATTATTAATGTAACAAATTAAAATAATCACAAGAAAAAAATGGAAATTATTAGATTTGCACAATTTCAATATGACAACCAACTATTTTCATTTAAATTCTGTGAAAAATTTATTGTATTTTTTCTATTAAAATAAATTTTAGGAGGAAAATTTAGAGAACAATTATTTGTATATACCAAAATAAAACTTACCATAAAACCCAGTCAGTATTAACGATATTCTTTTAACTTATAAGTTTTTTTTTCTGATCCCTTGAAAGCATAAAATAATATTATACCAAGATTTCCTTTTATATTTACAAGGATCGTTTAACATAAAGGAAAAATCTTTATATAGATGTTGAAAATATATACAGAAAATGGTTATATTCACAGGACCATAACGTGCTTTGAATTAATATTTATTGCTTTTCCAGGTTTCCAGGTGGGCGTTTTGAATAGTGTTAACAACAGGACTAGAACCACCACGCCTCAGAAAAAGGTGTAAAATTGTTGATTTTTTTTTTCGTAGATAAATCCTTTATAAAGTTTAAAAATTTAAATATTAAATAAGAAAATTATAGGAAAATTTTGATTTTTTTTTAAAGGGAAAATTAATTTTATTATCATATGAGTTAAATGAAAATTTAAAGGAAATTTAATATTACTATCATTTTAACAAATGATTGGAAAATATTAAAAAAAAATTAAAATATCTTTTAATTTGCCAAAATTGAAAAAATCTTCACGCAATTTCAAAGTTTGCGATAATTTTGTTAAACCAAGAAACCATAAAAAAATATAACTTTTAATTTGAATAAAGTTTTATAGTTAAAATGTAAATTTTGAGTTATCTTTTTCTAAAATGTAAATTTTGATTTATCAAATATTACAAAATTTATTTATTGATAAATAATAAGAAAAAAAAACCACATTACACAAACGTAAATTATTATATAAATATTGCAAATTTGCAGCAACCAAAAAATAAGAAGAAAATTGTCAAGATTATATTACAAAACTTTTTTTTTGGCTAATATCCAAAATAAAATTTTCTGATAAATATTTTACCACGATTTAGAAAATCTAAAAAATATTTTTATTTGTATATAAATATAAAATTTATCGCGAAATTTATTGGCACCATAATTCTATAAAAAATACGATTAAAATAATCCTGGGTAATATTCTTTTTAAAGATTTGCTTTGCAGAGTTATAGCCAAAAAGTTAATCTAAAAATGAGTTTTTGATTATAAACATTTAAATTTTTGGCGATAAAATTTTCAAATATTATAATTTTTTCTTCAGATATTTTACATTTTTTATAGTAATATTTCTTTATCTTTTTCTACAATTTTCGATCTTCGACAACAACCTAAAAAAAAAATCAATATATTTGTAATGTAATATATTTTCAAACTTATAGAATGAAAAACTAAAATTTATAGTCTGTTTTTAAAATTCCAAATTCGTAATGGTCATTTTCCAAAAATCATAGTCAAACCAAAAATATATAAAATATTCATAATTTTATGTCTGCACTTCAGGACCATTAAAATATACACTAAAAAAAAGCATCCTTTTCCTATTGAGAAAAAATAGAACAGAAAAATCCATTTTAAAAGTCAATTTTCCAATTTTTTTCATTCTCAGAATATAAAGTGGAAAATTAACATTTTATTCTCCCCTTATACACGAAAATGTTAGACAACACACAAGTGAAAATAATATAAAATTCCATTTTCTATCACTGGAATCATCAAATTTGTCGTAATTATGTATATAGTAGCTGAAAATTTTGGATGGTCATTTTAAGCTCCAATCTATATCCCTGTAAATTGAAATTGAATTTTTTTTTTACATAAAATTTTAATTTTGTATGCCAATAGTTAAATTAAATTATAATGATAATATTTCTTTCTCTATTTCAATTTTTTTTTTAAATAAAATTGTCTGGAAAACTTTTGACATTTTGTAATTTCATAGGTTAAAAGTTGAAATTTTTGAAACAGTATATTTTTTATAGTAAAAATGTATATAAAATCTCATCGTAAATAAAATGAAAATATTATGTTGGATATTATTATTATTATTATATCTTAAATTTTATCATAAATTACAGTTTATTACTACTTTATTTCTAATTTATGGGACATTATATTTATTAAATATTTCCATTACAATTATCTAGTAACAATTTCATATTTTTCATGCTTATTAAAATAATTTCTCTTATATTTACAGCTAATTTAATACACCTGTAATTTAAATCCTTGTCTCCTTTTATTATTTAAATAATATAATATTTTTCTCAAAAGATTTTTAAATAACAAAAATTTTACTTAGACAAAAATTATAAAGAAAATTTTGCTCACGTTTTTTTGTCTACTAAATAAAATTTATTGCATTTTATTTATGATTAATTATTAAGGACGAAAAAAATGTGTTAAATTTTAATATCAATTAATTTTTTTTTATCACGGAACAATAAAAAAAATGTGGAAATTTTAGTTAAATAATTTTATTTTAGTGTAAGTTAAATAATTTTCAACCAAATAGAATTAGTTTTGGCAAATTAACGATTAACTATATTTATGATTAACCAAATAAAGAATTTATATATTTCTATTTTATTTATAATTTAATTTTTTAACGTAATAATTTTGCTGTAGCAAATTAGATAGAAATTTTAATATCAAACAGCATGACATTTCAAACTAAACATTTGGATCACATTTCAAGCATAAGATTTGCAAACTTACATGACATTTCAAACTAGTAGATTTGCAGATTTCAGGACTGATTTTGAGATTTAACCATATTAAAACTACTCAATATTATCCTTGGGAATTTACTGAAAATCCTGCTTAAAATATAAATGCTGTACTGACTGTTTTAATTGATACAATATTTTGTTTGAATTATATTGTACTGACATAAACATTTAACAACACAACAATTCTTGTACAAAATGCAAATATTTGTTAAGCTAAAATTCGTTCTGTAAAGTGGAATATCAATTAATATTTCAGTTGTGTATACAAATTCCACCAAATTTATCCTATTATTTAAATATATTTCCGTAAGTGGTTGTATAATAAATAACAATTACTTTTATATCTTAACTGCAATTGTTTATCATGTTGTACATAATCAAATACCATCAATTCTTATCTAAATATTTCCAAAAATTTACTATCTAATATTTGCACTCCTAAAAGTATGCAATTATCTATTTGTATGAACAACAAATAGAAAAATTACTTTTCTACATATTTGTATTTTTTTTTAGAAACTCTTCCAATTTATATTCAGTTCTGATAATCAGACATGATGCATAAACAAACCAACACAATTTTCTAAATTTAGGTAAATCAGTTTAAAAAATATTAAAAATATTTACAAATGAAAAATTATATTTTTCCGATAATACAAAAATTTCACCTGTTTCAGAGATAACTAAATTTTTCACTTTACGGAAATTTATTTGTAACTTATTTTCAAAACAAGCAATAATTTCACTTTTATACTTATATCCTCTTTTTTCATACTACATAAAATTTCTCCTGTATTTACTATTTGAAATTTTTGTATTTACGTCACGTTCCATAAAAAAATTTCATAAGTTTTTTAACCTTTTATATTTTAAAAAATAGAATAAAATTCACATTTATTTAATTTAACTCATTTTCGTTTTCCTTCTTGCATAACTTTGTTTTTTGTTAACTAATTTTCTGCGTGTTTCTGAATTTATAAAATCACAATTTTTTAATGATTAAATAATCCGTGATAGGTATATTTCATATTATTATTCAATTTATACAAGGAATTGAAGTGTTAAAATAATTTCTATGTAATAATATTTCGGTTTTGCTTATTTCTGATCGCGGAAAATTGAAAATATTGAATAAAATTATTTATTTAATTTATATAATTGCAAAATTCAGAAACGAGGAGATATGAAGTGAAATTAAATATTTTTATATATTCATAAAAAATATTTACAAATGAAATTTTCCACCAAACTTTATTTATTTAATTAATTAAAAAAACTGCAATGTTTAAAAGGATATTATGTATTTATTTTATTGAAAGTTTATTCGAAATGGTAAAATATATTTATCAATATTTAGATTATCACTTTGTTATTAATATAAAGTAGGATCAATTATTTGGTAAATATACAATTTTGTTATTGGATAAATGTATGAAAATTTATTTCAATAATATTATATATAAAATTTGTTGAAACCATCCGGAAAATTAGTAAAATTAAAATTAGAATAAATTTAGATATATGCAAATGAAAGGACTATTTGAATACATATTATAATTTACATAAAACTGTAACTAAACTCTATAATTAGATTAGAAAATGAACACTTTTCGAGTATTAAGTAGATTTAGTAAAATTATCAGTAATTTAGAGGTAATCTATTTGCAAATTCGTTAGTGTAAATGCCCGCTAAACAAAACTTTACTAATTTTATTTGTAAATAGCTTAAAGCTAAAATTTTAATTACATAAATAAAATTTCTAAAAATTCTTATCATTATAAACCATTTTTTTTTAACCGAAATTATTATTAATATATAAAATTCAGCATACAGAATAAAGTGAATTTAAAACCTTTGACCATTCACAGAAAATTTATAATAAATTTAAAAATTTTTTAGATACCCAAGAGATTGAAAGACTGAATGGCATAATCATTTATAGTATATTTTTGAGTATAAATTATAATTGACCAACGAAATTTTTAAAAGGATTCCTTTTGCATTACAAAATTGCATAGCTTTGTAATTTAAATTATAGTTTTTTTTTTCTATACGGTACAGCACAGAATATTTAAACATATAAAATTTATGCATAAAAAATGAATGACAATTACATAATTAACCATCAAAGAAATATTTTACATAGCTTTCTCTATTACACAAAAATAAAATTCATAGAAAAATTTTATATATTAAATTAAATAACTTAAAAATTAGTTAAATAGTTTAAGCGAAAAAAAAATTAATAACAAAATTTTATAAAAGAAATTCTTTTGCCTCCATGATATTAATAACGAAAAATATATTTTAACTTCAAACATAAAATACATTTTTTACTTAAAACAATTTTTGTAGTTTAAATAATTATGAAAAAAAAAATTATTTACTAACGAGGAATTTTAAATATTTAATAAACTATCTGGTATATAAAATTTTTTTTTTGGAACAACATTAATTTTAATGTATAAAAATTATAATCTTTATTATTATTATTACCCACCAAGTATACTATAACTATTCTAGTTAGGGAAAATTTTTTTGAAAAGATAAGAAATTTTATATTCAATAAAACTTAATGATATTTTCATTTATTTTTATAACATTTTTCCTCTTCATTTCGATATGAACATTTAAGGATTAAAGTTTCCTCTTCCATTAAAAATTCATTTGGCAAAATGAAATGTAAAAAAAAAAAATTACAAAAGCAAAAAAATTATCAATAAATTTTTCAATATTTACTTGTTCGTTTTATTTTGTTAAAAATAAAAGAAACTATATTAGAAAAATGTCAAAAATAAATTCCAATCTTTAATTCCAAACATTTTTAAGGGATTTAGTCTAAGGAGTTTAGCCAACCGAAACCACAATTTCATAGTGTTATACACAAAAATATAGTTTATAGTTTTTCGTTCTGGGGTACCGCAGGCAAACAAAGTTTTTATTTCAGTTGGCATGGTGTATAAATCAATATTTTTGTTGCTTTTCTTCGGTAGGGAAGGAATTGTGTAGGAAAACAGGAAACTTTCAAAATATTATGAAATTTTGTTATAGCATGCGAATCCTTGTCTAAGAAATTATATGTATTTTCACCTCTTCGACATGCACTGAATTTAGTTTGTTTATTTGTGCTTACTTAGATAGTTTTTGGTGGTAAATGGAAAAACTTTTATTTAATATTATTTATTTATTTTTTGATATCATATAACGATGATGATTTTGTTTTTCTGGTAATATTGAATTTCTATTTTTAGCTTTTGCTAAAAATATTGATTTTAAAAGTCAAATAGAGGCACAGTTTAAGAGGGTTACATTACAGAATAATTTAATAGTATAGTTATTTTCAGAGATGAATTCAAATTTGCAATTAAATTACTTATTAATGACTTTGCATATTCGAAAAAGTTCTTGAAAATTAGATGCAAAACAATCAATTACGTAAAATTGGTAAAGTGATAAAAAATAATAAATTAATTTCTTCTATGAAAATGTTTCTATATACAAAGTTGTCTTCAAAGTTATTCCAATACACAAGTTGTCATCAATTTCAAATCGGTTCCACCTTTTGCTAAAAACTTTTCCCTAAACTGTAATTGGAAATTACATTTTCCTTTGGTTTTAGACAAAACTTTTACTCGGACCTTCAGTTGAATTGTGCTGCACGTTATGAATGAAAATATATTTTTAATGTCATAAAGACGTGACAGTGTCTATATAATATTAACTTTTTACACCATTTTACTTTGCGTGCTAAAAATCTAAAAAAAAAATAATTTAATATAATTTTTTATTGTTTTACGTTTTGAATTGCTAACATAAATTTTAAAACACCCCACAAATATAATAAAAAAATACTTTATTTTTATTCTATTAAATTTCTTTATGTATATATAAAATTTAATTATAAATAAATTTCACAGCCCTGACAATTATGAAATTTCTGATACAAATCTTAATTTCGAGATTTTCTTCATTTTTCATACAAAAATTTGTTTCATTTTAGTTTTAAAAGGTTTAAGTTAAATCCTTTTTTAAAATTTAAATCTAAATCCTTAAAGCATTAACTCATATATTTATATTATTTTATAAGTACTCTTATTACTATATTACAAAATGAATAAAAATCCCACAATCCTCAACATGAAAAAAAAACATGGATAAAAATATCCTTCCATTTGTTACAAACACAATTTTTATTATAGTTTTTTTTATGTTTTTAAGTATGTATAGTTTTATTGCCCTTTAAAAAAAATTGAGACTACTATTTTTTTTAACAAGTTAATTGTTGTTTATATAATATATCCTTTCTCTTATATTTGAAAAAAAAAAATATCCTCTTTCCTATATTAAATATTTAAAATGACTTTTATAATATTTACTTTTATAGTTTACACAAATATTTAAATTATTCTATATTTAAATTCAAATGTTATTGCGTAGTTTTTTTGTATTTTAAATTTTAATTACTTTCATGTAATAATTTAAAAGGATTTAAATAAATAATAACTTTCAATGAACAAAATTCTTATATACAAATAATAAATTTAAAGGACAAAATGATAAAAAATAATGCTGAAAAATATCTTGTAATTTTTTCACACTTTACGTTAAAGAAATTTTATATTTAATTTATCACATTATGAAAATGATTTTTTCTTAAATCCTTTAAAGAAATCTTAAACATATTCTTATATACAACCTTTCGTAATTCCTAAAGAAAACTCTTTCTGAATTTTCAAATAAATACAAATAATATATTTTAAACTTTATACTACCGGTGTTTCGGCACTACTAGAGTTTTGATTGAATTGATAATACCAAAAGAAATTGTTTTTTTTTTTTATTTACTTCGGATGAAATCGGCCGGAAAAATTACGGAAAATTTATTTTTCAACATAAAAAAACCCATAATATTAATACCCATTGAGTTGAGTTTTAATAGTTTGAGAAGTTTGTCACAAAAATTTCGTCACAAAAAATAGGAGAATGGAAATTTTAATGGTAAATAAAAAAATGTCCCTGCTAAATATAGAAAATGTGAAAATGTTTAATATATTTCTTAGGGGAAATTTTTAAAATTCTTAAAGGTAAATTTTTAGAAACCAAGGAGAACAAATTGTGGTGAAATTTAAAGAATTTTACCATACCAAGGAGAAAAAAATTTGTTATTTGATTATTATATATATTATAATATAATAATTTGAATGATATTTTTAATATTATGAAAACTTAATCCAAAATTGTAAACTTGTGAATTTTCAACACTCTATATAGACTTTTTGATTAATTTAACCGATAATGCATAATAATTTACACTATATAATCAAAAATATATTTAAACTTTTCATATAAAATAAATGAAAATCGCATTGAAGTAAATTAAAGTTTTAAATTGTAATTAAGATTTATAAGATATTTTTTTTCGAAATTATTATTATGAAAATTCAACAGAAATTATGAGTAATTAAGTCGATTAAAATATTTTATAAAAAAAAATTGTAATTATGTCGATTAAAGAAAAATGAAAGAAATTATAATACAAAACTTGTAATTATTTTTTTCATATGATTTAATGTTAAATTGTGGATGTTAAAAAGGATAATAAAAGAGTCCTTCATTTGTAGGAATTCTAAAAGTATAAATTTCATAAAAATTTAAATAAAAAACTATTTTTTTGTAAAATTTATTATAATAAATTAAAAATAAAAGCAAATAATTCAAATTTTTGTATTCGAATAATTTACACTTATCCTTTCCCTTATTCTATTTACGCAAAAATATGAAATCATTTTTAACTAATAAAATTTAAATGATTTTATGATTTCATTATTGATATTTATGGTTTTTTCTCACGTAATTGTAAATAAAATTTTATGAAAAATTGTTTGATCAATATTATAAAATTTACTTAACAAAATATTCATGTAAAAATTGTTTTCTTTCCTATGAAAATTTAACTAAAAACTTACATTATAAAATTCATAAATTGATAATTTCAATCACCCATAGTATGAAACAAGTAACTAAATTTACTATAAATATGAAATGATAAAAATTAATGTCTTTAAAAGTTTTACAAAATTACTTGAAAATTTTAATGTCGGTCAAGAATTTTTCAATTTATTAATTCAATTATTTTTATATACATATATATTTGAAAATTTCACATTAAAATTATTTATATTTACTTATTTAGTTTGAAAATAAAAATCATTTCTATTTTATGTTTTGTTGAAAATATCAACGCTTCAACAATTTTATATTACTAACAAAAACACTTTAATTCCCTCAAACCATAAACTCTAATATCATTCTAACAACACTATAAATGGTAAAAAAAAAATTGGATCGTACAATGCAATTAAAGAAGAAAAATAATTTTCTAGAAATTATATTTTGACTTGGGAAAAATTGCTTATAACAAACAAATAATTTTTCTCTCATTTTACTTTAAAAAAAAAAATATTTTTTAACTGAAAATTGCAAATTGCAACCATAGAAATGATTTTTTTTTTCTGCACTAATTTGCATTGTTGTTTAAGTATAAATCAAGGCTATTTGTTTATTTCTACATACAGAAAACGATATATGTAGAAACAGGCGATGATAATGATGAAGGATATACTATAATATCTAGTTTTGAAAATTAAGTATTGAATATTTGTTAACGTGTCAGTTAGAATATGATTTTAATTGCTGTTATGTAGTTCAACATGAAATCATTATACATAAATTTTTTTTTTAAATGCAAACAAGGCAGAAATTACACAAACAGAGAGTACTTCAGATTTTTAATTAAATTTATTAATTAAAATACAATAATAATTGTTTGTGTAAGAATTTTTTAAAAATAAAAAATTTATGGTTAAATAAATATTTGTCATACTGAAATTTCGAATAATTTAATTAATGAAACCTGGCTTTATAGCTACTTGTTATTCTCTCTAGAGTTAAATTTAGACAAATAAGTGTTTTAATTCAAAAATTATTATTTTGCGAATTTTATTAACAAACAGAAAATAATTTTAAGATAATCTACTTTAGATAATAAATATATATTTTCTTTTATAATATGACATTAAAAGCTTTTCAAAGGCATTTTTTATTTCATATTTTTTTTTTGAACATATCCTTAAGGAATACTCTATCCAAAAGTGATACTCATATGACTTTTTTCTTTTTAAATATTGTACTTTGTACATCATAGCAACATGTTAAAGCAGCTTAAGGACTTAAGTATATTTATATCTACTTTAAATTTTACCTTTGAAGATTTGATTTTTTTTGTAAAGTATAAGTTTTTTTTTTTTTTTTGGGATCTTGGCACCGGATAATATATTGCAGAAAACACAAAATTTATCTTTTCAGAAATTGAAGTATACATAATATAAATTTAAATAATTTTTTGCAGTTTAATAAATTTAAGTGTTATACACATAGAAAAGTTGCTATATAGGTAAAAAATAATAATGTTTCTAAAGTTAAAATTTTAAATAATTATATTTAATCAATTATTATTGATATTTATCAAGAGAACCATAATTTCCAAAATAATCGATTACCATACCAAAAATTATAAATTTAATTTAAAAACACGCCTCAATGTATGCTAAATTATAAATTGTGTTATAAATTACATTATAGACTGTTTTTCTTTACATGTTAAATTTGGTTTATAATATTTCCATACAAATTTTAGTTATTATATTAATGATATAAATCATTATAATAAAAAAAAATATCGACCAATTATCATTTATATTAATAATCTTCTATTTGATTTCATAATAATTAATATTTGTTATTTGATTATACGAACAAGTAAAAACATACAAAAAAAAAATGAAATCTTAAATGAATTCTAGATTAACACCAGCAATAAATTTCAAATTGATAAATTAATTCTTATTGATTGGTTAATTTTCTTTTAATTTCTAACTAATAAAGGAAAATTCATCAGTAAATAATTATGTAATAAGATAAATCTTTCAATCTTATTTTCTCACATCATTAATTAATGATTTAGCATGATTTTTCTTTATTGATGAACTATAAATCGTTTAGTTAAAATACAAATCGATATTCATTGTTGTTATTTTTCATGTTTTCTTATTGTTTATATATACATAAATAAATTCGATATCTAAATAGTAAATAAATTAATTTTGATTACATCCTGTCGATAAAAAGAGGAAGATATATTATCATACATGAAATGTAATTATGAAAATTTTGTAAATATATAAATTAAAAATTTTGTTAAATATAAATTATAAAAGAACACCTGTTTTTTATTTAAGCTTCTATTTAAATTTTCAAATTTCATTTCGAATTACTTTTGTAAAAATTTTTTTTGTTTAGTTATTTGG
This sequence comes from Empis stercorea, assembly GCA_949752835.1. Taxonomy (NCBI): domain Eukaryota; kingdom Metazoa; phylum Arthropoda; class Insecta; order Diptera; family Empididae; genus Empis; species Empis stercorea. Next base: position 52,177,314 of record OX457089.1, read on the forward strand.
TATTTAAACGCATTGCTACAAAAATATATAAATTTGAGCAAGGATATTTGTTTGTTTTTTATGTATACAAAACTTTTGCAATATATATTTTTTTTTTGTTTTATGGTTCATTTTATTTATGCAATTTTTAAAACAAAATTTGGAATATTTAGTTGTATAACAACCAAAATATAAAAATGGTTTTAAGGATTATACGTTAAAAAAAATTGTTTGGTTATTAAAATTATTTAACAAGTTTTTTATGTTATTTTTTTTAATAGGTCGACATTTAAATAAAACTGGAAAAGTTATTTTATATAATTTAATTGAAGTAATTTTGTAGTTCTACCAAGATTAGATTGTGCTTTTAATAATGACGTTGAGCTACAACTAACTTTCTTCAGAAAATTTCAAAATTCTATCATAATTTAATAAAAAATACTAAAGTGTCATTTAACTGAACTTTAAAATGATCAGGTGAAGACTTATTTATAAATTATTTTATTACACAACAATCGTTTGTTTGCCTCCTGTCACTTGCTTCTTAAGATTTTTAAAGTGATTTCATTTTAGTAATCAAATTACACAATTGTGAGAGAAGGACATTTCTTCTATGTGTAATAATTTTATACTATTATTACCAATTTTTTGATTGTATCATTCATATGTATACGTAATACCATAATTAATATTTATTTCAAGTATAGAATTATTATTGCAAAAATATTTTCAAACAATTTTAATAAATTTTTGTAATAATCTTTCTACATTTCATCATTATAAACATTTTTAAACATTTACAACATTTTTAAACATTTTCTATAAATAAAATACAATAATTAGTATTACAAAAGTAAAATTAAATTATATAATAATCTCATTAGTGACATGTGTTAATATGCCCTCAATATAATATACAAATATTTTTTTAGCCCTGATTTATACTTTAATATTTATGCCAACACTTCTTTTATAAATTACAAAAATATTTCAAAATAAAATCATTTATATTTTCAATAAATTTATATATTTGAAATACTTGTGTACAAAAAAAAAATCATATTGAAAATATGAAAATATTTCGAATTGAATTAGCAAATTTAATTTTCCACGAATATTATTATATTTTAATGGAAAATTGAAAAATTGAATTATATTTTTTTGACCATTCATCATTTTGATCGAAATTTCTTTATTATCCTTAATGATATTTCATTAATGTGAAATATTTTTTTTTTGTACATTAAAATTCTATTTACACCCCACACCATGAAAAAAAAAACTGAAATCATTGAAATTTTTTTATCTATATATACTTAAATATGATTTTGTTTTAATGAAAATCTAAAAAGAAATTTATTTAAAATAGAAAAAAAATTCAAGTACGCTTTAACATTGTAATAAATATTATGTAATCTGTAAAATTTGGAGATAAATTTTCTTGGCAATTTCAGTTATATGTAGTATACCAAAAAAAAAAATAAAAAGCATACCAATTTATGTTTATTGCCATTAACGATAAGCTTTTTTTACGGTAGAAAATTTTTTCCAACCATTTTTCTTTATCATTTCCGCAACGTTATACATTATATCCGTTTAAGAAAAAATTTATATATCTATATATTTATTTTATGAAATAAACAACAATATTCAACAAAAATAATTTAAATATAAAAGAAACTTGTAGTTAATATATATCAGTTTCAAATTGTAAATATATACTTAAAGAAAAATATAAGTAAAAGTAATTAATTTAGATTTATTAGATTTAAAGTTAAGACATAATTTATTTTTATCAAAGTAAATTAAAACATTAAAATTTATACTTGGAATTTGATAAAATAAATTTTCAAGAAAATCATTTTAATATCTTCAATTAAATTATCAGAACGAACAGAAAGACGACCATAATTACATACATTTTTTATTAGTATATAATCTAGATGTCATTTTGTTTTATGAAAATTATTATTTTAGTATCTTAAAGGAATTTTTTCTGAGTGTGTTAAAAAGGACAAATTTATTAATTCATGAAAAAAATAATATTTTAAATTTAATTTATGGAAAAGAAGGAAAATACAAAATTTAATATTAATTTAAAAATTTTATGCCAAATTCATGAATATCAAAATTTTTTGCTCAACACTTTAAAGATTTACTGATGCAAATCTAGAAAAAGTCATTTATCTACAATCTGAGATAGATCCAAACTAAATTATGTACAAAACTTCTGAACACTATAAACTTTATAAGATATTTATGGATAAAAAATCTATTTTCAAATCTCTTTCTAGATTCTAGAACTTGGACTAATTTAAAAGTAAAACTTTTTGTTATTAAAGCTATGATGGGATGTGGTGAAAAAAGTAAGAAATTAATAATTTATTTATATATTTTGAATTTATTCAAAAAAAAAAAAAAGAAAATAGAAGAAATATTTTAATTTTAAAATTATTAAATTAAAACTAATTTACTGCGTGTCACTTCAAAGAAAAACTTTTTCTAGCTTATCATTTTAAATTTCTATAGTCTTATATATTTTCTTTTTAGTTTTATAATTTAATTTTGCATAAATTCAAAAGAGTTTTTAAAAGTTTTATATTTTTTGCTTTTCATATTCATAGAATTGGCACAAGTGTTTAGAAATTATTTTGTTTATGATTATTTTCTAATTTGGTAAAAACTTAATTTTTATTTGACAGAGTAAAAACTTTATTTTATTGGAATAATTTTAGATCAGTTTTAATTGGGCTTTAAAAATTATTTTTTGAAATTATAGTTTAAGAAAATTTATGAAAAAAATATTTTATTCATTGAAATTGAAATCATAATCTCAAAAAAAACCTTTTTCAAAATCATTGTATATATAGGTAATCCTTTTTTAGAGATCCTTGGAATATTTAAAAAAAGATTAATATATATATATTTATGTATATGATAAAAAGGATATATGATGCAGACTGACAATCAATTTTTTTGATAAACTTTTAACTATGATATTATATAAATCATAATTCATTTTTTTTTAATAGAAACATCCATATATCCTTTTTAAATCATTTTACATAGGCTAGACACGAAAAAGATAGACAACAGTAAAATAATATTTTTTAAATGACATGTTTTAAATGACAGCTTGTCGAATACATATGTGCTCAATGAAACGAAATATTAATTAAAAGTTATTTTCAATATAAACTTTTTAAGGATAATAGACACAAAAAAAAAGTTATAAATATTTTCGAAATTCATTTTGATTAATTTAATAAATTGGGTGGAATCGAATTTACACCTTATACCTTTCATAATTATTTAAAAGTAGAATGATGGAGAGATAACAATCACACCTTGCTTAACTCATATCGGGAAGTACATCCTTTTAAATCCATATACATATGTATGTAAGTACGACATTTGTCGATATATTAAATAATTTTGTGAGAGCATTTGCCCAAAATATGTTCCTGTAAATTTCATTTCAATATTACAATGTCATTTTATAACCAAATTTTAATATTCAAACTTTTACATTTACATATAATAACCAAAAATATATGCATAAACACTGTTTTTTTGTTTCCAGGCTGTTATGGAAATTATTAATAAAATTTTAAATAATTTATCAAAAACAAAAATTACGCCTAGAACAAAAATCAATTCCATTAACTAATATGGTAGATTAAATTTTCTATAATTTCTAAAACATTCAAAGTGTAATTATAATTTTCCTTTCTGGTATATTTTGAATAATTAATTAATTACTATAGACATGATATTTTTAAGTTATTTTTTATATCATTTCATTAATAATCAATTATCAAAAAATAAAAAGTTTTTAATTGATTAAAGTAATATTTTTAGTTGATTTTTGCATTTTGTTATAATAATTAAATTTCAGTTTTTTTTTTGAAGATTTGCTTTCAAACTTGAAGTATAACTAAAATCTTTGTAATTTTATTCAAACCACAAACTTTATTACATTAATGATTTTATAATTTAATTTTATAATGATTTTCATCAATTGATAATATAAAATTCTTCGTTACTTTAACACAACAATTTAATTAGTTACGCACCAATTTTAACTTATTAACCAAATTTAAAGAAATAATTAATAATATTCATTTTTATTTTAATGAAACTTTTCAAAAGGAAATTTTAAAAAGGATTCAAAAGAAATTCTCGCCTCTAAGATAACTTTTAGTTATAGATCCTTTTTTTTTTGTCTATGATGTCTTTAATCGACCTTTGAATAATTTTTTTTTTCTTGCATAGCTTATGGCACAACAAATTCAAAGGATAAAATCTTTGCCAAAGCTGAAAAATTATAATAAGTTTTTCTTTTTCTCTTTTTTTTTTTTGTTGTTGTTTAGAAAGTCTGAAAAAAGAAAATTATGAGATTTTTAAAATTGGATTTTTTATCCAAAAACTTTCCGGGAAATAATGAAAAGTTTGTTTAGAATATAAAAATTATTAAAAAAAAAAAAATTTATTAAATTATTTAAAATTTTAAAATTTAAACTTGAATTTTTTTTTTTGTTAATTTTTGTCACGTTATAAATTAAAATAAAGTTTAAGTAAATTGTAAATTAATAAAAACAGAAAAAAAATTAAAATAATGTAAAACCATTAACGCTTTAATAAGTTAAATTTAGAATTTTTTTTTTTTGATAATTTTTCCTAATTGTCCTTGGGGAATTTTCTAAAGCAAAAGTTAAAAAAAGAAAATCAGGAAAAACTTTTTTTTTTATTATTATTTTTATTATAAAGAACAAAAAAAAAGGCCAGCAGATAAAAATAATTGTTAGTATACTTTGTCCTTTCGGCTTGGGGACTAAAAAAAATATGATTTCCTTTTTCTTATATATTTATATAGTTAAATAATAAAAGGATATTTTTCTTCTTCTTTTTAAAAAAAAAAAAAGCGAAATTATTATTAGAAAATTTCGTAACACAGGAAAATTATTTGTGAAAAATAAAACAGAATTTCTGGTCACAGTTTGATAATTTTATAAAATTATTATTAAGTTTTTAAAATTTTTTGTTTTAATTTTAGTTTGGGGAAGGATATTTTTAATTTAAACAATATACCGAAAATTTTACAAAAATTTACAACGAAAACTTTTTAATAATTTTATGTATACAAAAAAAAATTTTGTTTTTGGTTGTTATTCACAAGGATTTAAATTTTTTTTTCTGTTATATAATAAAAGTTAGTTAAAATTATAAAGTTAAAAAATTGTAAAATCAACTTTATGAAAAACAAAAATTTTCCTCTTCATTTTGGTATAAATATCCTTAAAGCAATTTGTCGAAAATTCTAAAACAGTTTTAATGTTTGAATTTTCCAATATGTCCCCTAAAAAATAATTATAAATTCTTTTTTTTTGTGTAATTACTAATTAGAATTATTTAAATTTACATAAAATAACATAAAATTTCACTTATTATTTCTATAGATAATAAAACATAAATTACATATACGTGATCCGTGAAAAACCTTAAAATAATGAACAATATAAAGGAGTAGTAAATAAATCGTTAACAAAAAAAGGATCACAATAAAATAATATAAAGTATAAATAATTCAGGAAACATGAGAATATTTTAATTTTTTATATATTATTTTATTATGCATTAGCGTAATTACGTTTTTGAGGTAGAATTGTAAATATTTAAATAAATAAAACAAAATTTAAAATTAATTTAATCCTTTTTAATATTTAATTTAGATTCAAAGTTATGATAATTTATATGAATGTCCTTCTACCACAAATTCAACCTTATTTTATGGAAAACTTTTGATTTATTTACCTTTATAACAATAACAAAAATAATAAGAAATCCTTTTTCACCAATATATAAGTATTTCACAAAGATAAACCAAAATGAAAAATGAATCCTTTCATCTCTCTGATTATCTTGATATTTATCCTTATGATTTCTTACTATTTATTTAACTATTTTTATTAGCATATAATATGTATATATAAATTTCAATGTAAATAAAATCCTTTTCATGATCCTTTATTGTCCTTAAATGTCAACAACACTATACTATCAACAAATATAATTTTTAGAAACCAATTCAACCAGGATATATGCGGTTTGCCCACATGATACTTTTGTTGTTGTTTCTGTGTTTTTTGGGGTTTTCTATTTTGTATTATTTACCTCTAAAAATAATCATTAATAATATTATCCTTGTTGTAATAATGTGTTGCCTACAGACACCCAGGTTATAAAGGATATATATATAATATTCTTATAAATTGAAGAGTTTTTGTGTTCATTCGTTTAGAAAAAGGATTTTCATGTATAATTTAGAATAACAAAATATAAAATATTTTCATAAAGGACAAAACTTTACTTTTCATAAAGTAAGAACAAAATAGATCTCATCCCTTTTTTTAAGATTAAGAAATTTAATAAATGTGATAGAGGACAATTTTCGTTATACGGTTGAGTGTTCTTAAACAAGAAAACAATTTGATTAGTTTTTGACAATAGTTTTTTTTTGCAGAATAAAGTTAAATTTTTTGACCATAAGAGAGGATAAATATTTTAATTACAAATTTAAAAATGATTTCTTAAGAGAAATAAGTACTTAAAAGTTTGCCAGGAAAGTGTAAAACTGGGAAAAACTAGAATTTTATTTTACCCAGCGTTGATTTTTTTTTTAAATAAATTTTACTTTAAACTTTGGTAAAAATGAATTTAACCACAGTTAATAAATATATCCGCAAAATTTTTAAAAGAAAAATTCCTAGAATTTCTCACACTCTACGACACATTCAGATACAAAAATTCCTTTTACACAAAAAACGAACTTTATTTTTTAAATTATCGCCTTACACTTACACATATTACTTTTAACATTTTTTTTATGGTTCTATAATGGCAGTCATGGAAATGTATTAAATTTCATTTCAGATTTTTCTGTTCACCTGATACACAAAAAGTGTTGGTGAGTTTGTATATATTATGTTATATATGTATATGCTAATATAATGTTTGACATATATTTTTCATATATTACATATTTAAATTTTTTAGGGGGAAATATATGTATGTATTATGTTGTGAAAATTCTGTACATATTTTTGCAATATTGAGATTCATATCTTTATAATAACCAAAAAGAATTTTCATGAAAATGTTATCTACAATAAAAATATAATTTTATATGTAATCAATTTTAGATTTGTTGCTGGTTATATAAAGGATCAAATTTACATTAATAAAAATTTACAAATTGTCATTATTCAGGCAAAAGGATATATATATGAAAAAGGATTATTAAAATTTAAAAAACAAATAATCTTAAATTAATTGGCACAATAACTTATATTTTTCAATTAATTACATTTCTAAAAAAATTTTGTTAATAAAATTATAAAATTTTTACACTCCTTCAAAGGATCTGAAAAATGCTTTTTAATCAACAAATTTTCATAATTGTTTTTACCTCCACTATTCCAACAAATAAATCCAAATTTTCTGAAATAATTTTAATTAAAGTAGAAGCTTTTTTTATCATAAATTAATGGTACATATTGCGATTCCTAATATAGCTAGCAGCTATAATAATAATAGTTTTATATAATTTATTAATGACAAATGGCAAAAATTTTCGCTTAATAAAATTAAATCCTTATTCACACAGCTATATAAAGTAAGTAATAGTTTTTTTTTTTTGCCTTCTAACCAAAGAATAAAAGCAAAATAATTAATTAATTTTAACGTAAAATAATTTTTGTATTTTTGCGTCACTAAACATTTTTATGCTATTAAACATAGAAAAAAATTCCAATAAAAATGATTTAAATGAATCATAAAAATAAAAGTTTCAATGAAATTATAAAACGTGCTAACATAAAAATCGTTTATTTTCGAAACGTGGAATTACAAATAAGTTTATACTATATATAAGGATAAAAGTTTTTTGCCTTCTCAGGAAATTTCATTATTATTAAATTATTGTTAATGGATATAAATTCTTACATTTTACCATTTTTATATTTATTAATCTTTTTAATTGTTATACTATTTTCGCCCATAAACTAAAACTTTGTTAAAATATTATTACTATAAATTTTATTATTTTATTTTGAAATTATTTTCAAATTTTAATACTGCCATGCCAAAAATTTTTTATTTGGAAAAATAACTTTAATTGTCTGATGAAACTTTAATTTTAAAAATTAAATTTTACTTCAATAAAATTGGAATATTTCCAATAAAATAATTTTTTTTGAATAATATTATTTGGCATAGTAATGAATATTATATATAAATGGTATTTTGTTTAGATAAATTTGATTTAATTGAATATACTGTCAAATTAATACAATCACTAGCATAAAAAGTTTATAATCTATCTGAAATTTAGATTATTACAGAAAAAAATTTACAATTGATTTTTGCTTAATTTAAAATATGTCACCCAAACAAAACAATCTTTAAACTAATTATCCTTAATTTTAAGAAGTTCATAAATTTCAACAATATTTATCCTATTCATCAATTTCAACAATATTTGTCCAAAAAATTTGGTTTGAAGGACATAAATGAAAAACTTCTTAAAATTAAGGATCATTAAGTTTGAACAAATCGTTTGTATAAATTGATTTTTTTTTCTGTTTAGTATATGAAATTTATTAGCCAAATCAAAAAGGACACTCTTAAATCCTATATTTTTCTGTTTCTGACAACTAAGTGCAAAAACATGAGAATATTTTTTTGTTGCCTGTCAGGATAATAAATTAATCAAATTGAAATTTAATACAAAACAGGATAATAAACAAAATTTTACATGAATTATTTTGTATAGATAAAAATCAATTAAAATAAAATTATAAAAATAAGGAAGGAAGATAAGAGATAAACAATTAAATTTAATAAATAATTATCAAATTTTCGTAATAATTTTTAGAGAGCATAATTAAAGTGTACTTATAATAGACCAGAATTCCTAAAGAATTTATAGTTAAATTATAAGATGTGCATTGCATTTAGTCTTCTGTTGCTGGCGAAAATTAACTTACATAGCACACATCACATCCTTAAACGTCCCACTTGATAAAATATTTATAAATTCTTATCAAAAGGTTCGTTCACTCATGGCTACAAACTCTAGTCATCTGGTTAAACAAAAACCAACACAAAAATTTAATGAATTCCTGATTCAGCATTTCATTATCATAATTGAAACAGTACTGGTTTTTTCTATACCTTTAATTATGTTTTTACATTTTTCCTGTAATTAAAAACTTCGAAAAATATGAAAATTGTCCACAAACCAACATAATTTTCCTTTTGATTAAATTATGTAATTATGCAAAAGTCACAATTTAAATGTGGAAAATGAAAGTTGGTTTACCTTTTAGGTAGCTTATTATTTTTCTATTCAGAATTTCATTTATATTCATTTTTAAAATAACAAATTTTATAAAAACTAAATTTTTATTCAATTTTTTCTTTTTCATTTTTTCATTTTCTATTTTCATTGAAACTTCATTTTTTTATGAAAATATTTTTTATATATTTGAAATTATTATAATAAAATTAAAACTATTTCAAAAAATTTTTAAATTGTGTTGACAGATAAAATGTAATAATAATTTTTTTGGTTTAATAAAGAATTAATTATTATTTTATATAAATTACCAAAAAAATATCAAAAATTAACTATATTAAAAAAAAAATTGAATATTATTATTCATCTTAAAACCAAAAAATTGTGGCCACAATTTTGTGGTTAAAATTGATACAAAATTTATAGATGTTAAATATTAATTTATTATTTATTTGACAATCATAAATTTAAATATTGAAAAATATGAAAATTTGAAAAATATGGTTTTATTTCATGACCAAAATATAGGTTTCAATTTTATGACCTAATAATAAATCATTAAATTTTATAGTTTTAATATTGATTTATAAAATATTCAATTTATTTTTGTGTTATATAAAATTTAAATAAAAGAAAATTTAATTAAATAAATGATAATTTGTCCTATAAATATAGTAAATTTTTGATTAAATTCATCAGAGTTTATTGGAATATTGAATTAATTTAATTATTAATAAATATTTTTTAATATTAATCTCTATGTGATTATCTCTAATCAACTAATAGTACCCTAAATTTATTAATATGTCTTAGATTAAACTTAAATTATATTTAAACTCAATTTTAATTTACACTAACAAAATTAATTTTAAATAACTAATTTACTACTTTTAAAAAGTACACCATTTTAATATAATCTATAATAAACTTTCTAAAAATAAATATTTATTTAATTTCTCTATCCTCACACCATCAAGGACAACAAAAAATATACATCATCACGAAATCATCTCTTATCATCATCATTCTTTTGCTTAGCCTAAATTTGTGTGTGTACGTGTTTCATCCTCAAGTATTATATCCCAAACAATAACAACAACAACGAAATTTAATCTTGTGGTAAGATCCCTAAATGCAATAAAGAAAAATCTTAAATAAAAATAAATAAATCTTTAAGGATATAATAGTTAAGTAATCAAGGAGCCATCTTAACATGTTGCTCCACATACAACAACAAAAAAGAAGAAGAAGGACGAATTTAAAAAATAAAATACACGTGAGTATCTCCTTTAGATATTTTCATCGTCGTATAATGGATAACGTATATAAATAGATACAATTTTTATGTATGTGGTATACATTACATAAAAAAAACGGGAAGCCTTCAAGGAGATTTTACGTTAATAAAAAAATACACATTATAATATTTGCCTAAGAGATTTACAGGATAAAATTTTTTTATATATATCATATACAACATTTTTTTTTGTCCTTAAAACGATTTTAAAAGGTTGACTAAGGATAAAATGATATCAAAGAACAGTTATTTGCTTAATTTTGTCATCGGTAAAGAAAAAAAAAAGATCCTTCTTGTGGTTCTTATTACATATTATATGCTATATATGTATATGTGGTACACAAAAGTGGATTTAGTTTTACATATATAAAATTGTGGCCATAATGGATTTAACTATAGACATCAAAGTGAAGAATTTATACTACATTTTTTTTTTCTATATCTTTCAGTTGGGTCATAGAAGATTTTCATGATGAGTTAAGTTTATTTAACATATATATAAATGTATGGAGATTATATGAAAAGCTTAAGCCATTAAGTAGGGATTATAAATGATATTTTTTTGCAAAAGGAATCAACAGGATAAAAAGAAAAACTTAGGAAATATAAAAGAAGAATATTATATTAAATTTTTTATAATATTGTTAAGGAAATATTTATATAATTTTAACCTTTTGCACCCGAACCTTTTTTTAGTATGGATAATTATCTACACGACAGTAGTTTTAATAAAAAATTATAAATATAAATTAAATTATAAATAGATTAACTACACAATTTACACAATAAAATTACCTGTTTTGGTAAACAAATACCGATAATACAATTTTACATCAATATTTATACAAAGGAAACGAAAATTAACAATGCGTGCGCAATATAAAAAATATATTATCATAATTAGTAATGGCGCCTCTCAAGCGTCGTTCGAGTTGAAGTAAAGAATAGGATACGCCGGAGAAACGCCGTTCGGATGCAAAGGGTTAATATTTAAAAGTACCTCGAAACGGCTTCCAAAATAGCGACTTAATGCCAAAACGGCTATAAGTATCAAAAAATATGTTTAATAATCTAAAATTATTAATTTTCCAATATGATTTTCACTAATTTCATAAACATTTATTTTTATGCAAAACGCATCTAAATCAATCCTTGAGGCATCCTTTAAAAATATTTGACAGAAATAGTAGACAGAAATAGTATCATAAACTTTGACATTTATTCTTTATCATAGTGAAGTAAATTATATGAAAATTATTGCAACTTATAATTATTTAATCTATATTTAACAGGATTTAATTTATATTTATATTTAAATTAAATCCTTCGAATACAAATACATATTAAAAAAACCACCGAACTATAATTAAAATATATATATTTAATAATTTCTATAATAAGTGGAAATAACCTTGATAACATTTTGTTAATTAGAGCAGAAAAAATTGATTTAAATATTTTTATGGCTGCATTTAAATAGAAATATGTTAAAGTTCATATAGGTTGAAATTATAACATAAAATTTATATGCCACTTTAAATATTTTCTTATTATTTAAATATATTTAAAGTGCTTAAATTGTAGTACAAAATGTAATTACAATTTTTTTTCTTAATTGGCTTAAAAAAAATATTTAAATTAATAATATTGAAAATTTTCTGATAAATAGAAAATTATAAATTTAGAATATAAAATTAATTATTGAAAAATTTTATACTTATGATGACTAAATAAGTATTTGCTTTTTTTAGCAATTTAATAAGAAAATATTTATTTTCATCATTTATTTATTAGAATCTTTTATGCATATTATTTTAACAATTTAATTTCACATTTTCACTTTTCATTATATATAAAAACAATGAAAGTTTTCATGTCGAAATTTATACATTTAAAATATTTCAAATTCAAACAAAAAATTCCTTGAAAAATGAAAATGAAAATTTTTCCAGACACTAAAAAAAAAAATTCTAACATTTTTTTTTTACAGGTAAAAAAAAAGGAAAATTCTTTACATGTGTTTTTGTCAATTCAGCATAAAAACCCAAACAATTGATAAAAGCATAAAAAATAATCACATACACATACAAAAATACATTTTTATTGCCATTATATTTGATATCGACAGAACAACAACTAGAAACCAAAACAACAAAAAAGAATCGATAACAATTTAAAGGATTTTCTTTAGTATTAATATCCTTAATCTTTGTTATATGGGTTTGTGTAAGAGGAGCTAACAAAATATTATAGAAAGAGTTTATTTTCAAAGATATGAAATAAAATTCTTATTGTCAATTTATTTATATATTTTATTTTTTTAAAGGATTTCTTGTCAATGAACAAATCAAAGAAGATTTTATATTTTTAAAATTTTTTGTTGTAGTTACATTTTCCAAAATATAATTCCCAGGATTTCCTTATATATTATACTTAACAACATATTATTGAATGAGTTTCTTGTTTGAAATCATTATACTTTTAAATTGTTGATTATAAACCATAAAAATGTAATTTTAATTCGTGAAACCAATTTTCATATGTGTAAGCAAAGAATACTTGAAAATAAGGAGTCGGTTAAAAAAATTGTAATATGTATAAAGATTTTAGGTTACTTGAGGAGGAATGCATATGTTTGAGTAGATTTCTTACAATAAGCAAATTATATAAACTTGCATTAATATTAATATTAATTAATTAATTTTGCAGGAATTTAGGACACAACTATTTGAACTACTTGATTTCTTATCAAATTAGTACAGCAAATTAGTGCATTACCTTTAGATGTAATAAAATATATGTAATTTAGATTAAGAAAAATCAAAGTTATCAACTACAATTGCAATTTTCAAGGAAATAAGAAATATTTTAGTAGATATTTAACTTCAAAGTTGGTTGGTTGGTTAGTTTGAAAGGGTTTCAATATTTTACAACGCACCGCAGGGCTGATTCCACCTCCTTACCGCAATCTCTGCAGGAGGATTCCGCTGACAGACCAAGCCGTGAGGCATGGTGTCGATTTGGACCTCTTCGCGTTTAAGGTACCTCTGAAATAACTTCAAAGTACTTGGGATTATTTCTTGAGACCAAATTCTATTGGTATAGTATAATGCCAATATTTTCTTTCCCTTTTATTAAATACCTTTTTACTTTATCAAAATATTTTAGGATTATATGTATATGAATTTCATTTGAAATGTCCTTTTCTATAATATTTTTAATAAAATATATTTATTAAATTATTTTTGATTAACTGAAAAATATGTGTATAACATGTCAATCTTTGCCATTTTGAATTTTCATCAATTTCCCTTTATTCTTATGAATTTATTACGACTACACTTGTTAAGATTTCGCTATCTTCAAAATATTTCTTACCTGTCAATATTTTTATAGATGAACAAATTTCCAACAAAAAAAACCCTTCCAAATATTAAAAAAAAGGAGAAAAAGTAAATCTTAATAAAAATGTCAGTTGAACATGTATGCTTAAAAAGCACAAGAATTATCCTTATTTTTACACATCATAACGCACATTTAAATTTAATATAAAAATGACAAAAGTCTGTAACAACTCAAACTGTACATATTAATATGATCCACAGAATATTGAAGTAATGGCATTTTTATTTTTCAAATATTTTCATTTTCAAGATATCAAAATAAAATAAAAATAAATCTGGGAAACGTGAGTTCAAAATTTTGGTTTTTTATATTCAAATTCATCGAAGGAATTATATGTATTAATATTTGGTGTCAATCAATTTATTTAAGTAAAATGTTAATTTCCAAATTTTTGAAACAAAAAAAAATAATATTATTTATTTACATTTTTGTATTTCCATTTAATCTAACTTGACATGCATAACCTTAGCCGTTTTTGTATGAAATTTAAACAGTTTGTGATTATTATTATCAACGAACTAGACAATTTTCCTTACAAATTGTGTAATTGACGCTTCGTGAAACACATTTTTTTCAGTGCGAAATAAACAAGGCAACAATAAAGTCTGTAAATATTGATTAAATATCAAACTCTGTTAAAAAAACACCTTTTTTTATAGTACAGGATAAAAAAAATTCCCAACACGTTTAATAGAATTACCATTTTATGGAAATTTAATTAGTTTCTAATTAATTATGTTCAAAATAATTAATAAATCACTTTTAATTAATTCAATTATGTAAAAACTTTCTTATCTCAAAACTATTTAACAGTTTCCCTTAACATAAATTAATATTATTATTCAATTTACAATTTTATATTCATTTTAATTCCAAACATGATAAAAAAAGGATTCATTTAATAAAATGAATAATTTTTTCCATTCAAATTTGACCAATTTAAAATTTATATACACCAGTAGTAAAAATGAATTATTACAAACTATAGTGTATAAGGAACCCAAAAAAATTTTCATAAAAACATGATTATTATCAGAAGTTTTCCCAAAAAAAAATATTATTTTTTTTTCAGAATATCCTTTATATATTTTTACTACTACGTAATATATATTTGTATCCTTTTTTTCTATTATTACTTGTTTTGTAAGAGTAATAACAAGAATTTCTGTTGAATATATATATATATTTTTTTGGTATTACAATATATAAAATTATGGTTTGGTCCATTGACCAAATAATGGTCAATATTTTTTTTTTCACCATTTTCTGCAAAAGCAAAAAAAAATTAATCCCTTGGGTCCATAAAGTTACATAGAACTGGAAAAAATATATACAAAAGTTACGATACTAAATAAAAAATGGAAAAAAAAAATTTATGCCATATATTAAAAGTTATGTTGTTTTTTCTAAACAAACAAAATGTAATTTTTTTTTTTTATAAATATGTATGTATACGTAAAAAGTTTTTCTAGGAATTGAAATATTTTAAATCAGACCGAGAAAAGGTGTAAAATTTAGGTCAAATTTGTTATCAAGTTCATTTTTAGATAGTAAGTTGTTATACAATAGTCAAAAAGTTCAATAGATTTTTAATTGAAATTCATGATGTCCTGAAGGTTAGCCATTTTTAAATAAAAATTAAATATATATTTTTTATATAAATTTCGTAATTAATTTAAAGAATTACGATTTTAAAGCTGTGTAAAATATTTAAAATTATATAATTAAATTTCTGGCGCCTAAAAATCTGCTATTTAAAAATATATAATGATAATTTTGTGGTTATATATTTCCATTTCTGAACTCTTTAAAATAAATTCCATTGTTGTTGTAAGGATTCTTCTGTATACATTGAGGTCAAACTCTTTTTCTATATAGTAGTTTTTTTTTTTAAATCAAATTTTATAACAAAATAAAAATATGAGTGTATATGTTCACACTTTTTAGTTCAAAAGAACATCACCAATCCAATTAAGTTCTAGGTCAGCAAAAAAAAAAAATGAAGAAAATTTTTGTTCTTTACATAATCTATATTTTTATAGTTCACTATTTTGAATTCCTCTTTAAAGTTTAATTTTACAAAGTATTTTCTTGTTTATTCCATTTTTAATAAAAAAAAAAAACAACAATTTTTTTTATAAATTTTTTTTAATAAAATAACCTCAAAAAAAATTCATTATGAATAAAAAAAAATGTGCACAAATAAAAGTTTCAATAAAAATACACACAAAAAACAGCCACAAAATTGAAAACTTTCTGAGAAAATTGAGAAAAATTTATAAATATATAATCTTAAATAAAATTTAAAAAAAAAATCGCAGTGATACAATTAAAATTTCCCAAAAAATTTAAATTTTCATTCTTCAATTGTGCATAATTTCCTTTCAGGTCCTTCTCTAATACTGGTTTTATTTTGTTGATTATCTAAATTACTATTTATATTATTATTATTTGGTGATGCTGATGATGATGATGATGATGATGTATTAATAATTACTTTTATTGGATGTGTATAAATGCTATGATCACGTATTTTCCGATATAATGATATATATTTACCGGCTGTTGTTGTTCTAGGAACAATATATTTTTCACAAAATACAGTCTTACTTTTAGCAGCTTGACTTAATTTATCATATGATAATGCAATAAGGAACGTTAAAACAAATGTATAACAATTATATTTATCTTCATTATAATCATTAATTTTCCAATTTGGTTGATTACAAATCTATTTAAAATTACAATAGTTAGTTTTTATTTATATATTAATTTAATTTTTTTATTATACTTGATCTAATGTACTATCCCATAAATCATGCCATGGTTCTGATACACTTTCAACTAATAATGATTGTGTCCATGATAATAATTGATCACAATTTTTATTATTTATAATTGATGTTTTACGTAAACCATTTTGATCAAATTCAACAATAATACCACGTGATGTTGTTACAGCTATATGAAGATCCATTGAATTATTATAATCACTAATTTTGAGAAATGATAAAAAATGTAATTAAAAAAAAATGAATTTGTGTCAAAAATTTTATATGTACTTTAAGAAATCTCCAGTTGTTGGACGTAATACAATTGCACATGGATATTGTGATGCTTTTATAAATGGATATGGTAAACGAAATGGTAATAATTTTAAATCTTTTTCAATTAATCGTAAATTACATGTTGGACATAATAATGGTAAATAAAAACAAAATACTTTTGTTGTACAATGCTGAAAGCATATTATACCTGGATCAGATGTTGTTGTTGATGGTAGCATATCCTGGAAATTAAATTAAATATATATACATACATAGTAAATTAATATTTTAAGAAGAAAAATTTAAAATTTTGTGATATTTGATTATTTCTTGAAAATATTGTAAAATCAAACATAATTTCAATTCACCATTACATCATATTTTTGTAGAAAAATGTATATTTGTTTCACATTTGTTTCTCCTCATTACAATTTTCTGTACAGCATACAAAACTCTCCCTAACCGGTGAAATTATTTATCAAATTTTAGTTTAAAATCAACACTTTCCCTTAACAAGTAAAATTTCCTACCAAAATATACAAAATTTCCCTATTCATTTTTTCTACATAACATCAAATTCACCACTTAAATTTCCCTTACAATCCACAAAATGATTTAATATTTTTGATAGTCAAAAAAATCAAAGGAAATTTTACTACCCCACTAAAAAAACCACCCCTGATGATAAAATTCCACCTTTTTTATGACACTGTATAAATTTTGTTGAAATTAATGTATAATTTAAAATATTCTGCTTGTATTAACTTTGGATATTTCTTCGGGGGTTGGTTGAATAATGACAGTAAATAAGAACCAAATTTTATCCAATTCAAAAGAGAAAATAATATTTTTTTGTTAAATCAACCCTCTAGTAGGGCACGAGCAACGGTTGTACTCGGTCGAATTGAAATTTTGGTCTCCGGGAAAAAATTACAAAAATTGAAAAAAAAAATACTTTAAAAAAAAATATTATTATTATTATTATTATATACGCTATAATATCTCGAATAAATTTTAAATAACCAAACAAAAAAAAAAGGATTTTTAAGGACTACAAAAAAAAAACAAATATTTTATTTAAAATTTTATGTTTATTATCTTTAATGAATTAACAAAATATCCTTTTTGTAAGGACAACAAAATAAAAATTATAATAAAAAATTAAAAATTATATGTATATTGTTGTTGTTTTTTTTTCTTTTCGGTTAAAGGACATTGTCGTCAGCGTGTCAATGTGATTAATTATTTAAAAAAAAAAGAAGAACCACTTCGTTGTTTGTTGTTTGTGTTGTTTTTTTCTTCTGGTGTGTTTTTTATTATATTTTTTGCCAACTTTATTAAAATATTCACACCCATCCATATACACAAAGTGACATACAAAAGTGACACACAGAGTGCGGATGAAAATTATATTTTCTTATTTTCGTTAAGGAAAATAATTTCTGATTATACACACACACACACATAAAAAATAAATTTTACTAATAAATTTATAAATTTACTACCAACAAAAAAAAAAATTCCAAAAAAAAAAGAAGAAAGTGTAACAAAAAAAAAAGAAGTCCTTAAAAGTAATTGTTTGTCAACAACAACAAGAAAGGACGAGTCAAAATAAAAATGAGAATAAAGTTAAAGAAATTTCTTTTTTTATAAGTGCAATTTTTATGTTTTCGTTATTTTTTTTTTTCTGTGGTCCTTGTATAAAATTTAATTGAATTTTATATTATTTAATTTTTAAAAAAGGATATTAGGAAGAAAACACAAAAAATTCCTTAACTATATAAATCAAAAAAAAAAATTTTTTTTAGTTTTTCTTTATTATTTTTTTTTATGTTTTTTAGAAGTTATTATCCTTGTGAGTAAATACGTTTCGTATATGATATTTAATCTTTATAAGTGAAAGGATGTAAAAAGAAAAAAAAAATTAAAGTACACACAACCAAATGTGAAATATTTTTTTTTTCTGTTGTGAAAAAAAAAGTGAAAAAAAAAATACTTATAAGGACTTTTTTATGAACATATTTGTGATTTTTTATTTTTTATTTTTTTGGAATATCCTTTTTTCCATATATATAAGAAAGAAACACATTACATAGAATATTTTATGTGGGTTAAATAATAAATTTATATACATGTAAAAAAAACAATTTCTTTTTTAATATTAAAAAGAACATTTTAAATTCAAAAGGAGCTCCCATGACAAAAAAAAAGGATATTTTTGTATACATATATATCAGAATCATAAATATATATTTATATAAATGTATAGTTAAAAATTTTACACCACTTGTAGACAGGACATTTGTTTAAAGTACACACACATACAGTCAGCATTTTATGTTGGTTAATCAACAAAAAACAAAAAACAAAAAATAATAATAATTCTCTTATGAATTATTTTTTTTTTCCGTTGAATACCGAAAAGAAAATGAGGAAGAATTTTCATTTTTATTATTAAAAAAAAAAGAAAATTCATTTAAAAAAAAAAAAAAAAAAAAAAACAAACTGAAAAAAGTGGAAAATTCATTTTGGAAAAAGCAGCAGTAACAGCAGTTAAAGAACACAGAAAGAAAAAAAAGAGTTAAAACAACAGCAAAAAAAAAAACTTTAAGGAAGTTATAAGAAAAGTTTTCAAAGAATTCTTTTCTTTTTTTGGAAAAACAAGAAGAATTTCTCTACTTAAAACAAAATTTAACTTCATTCGAAAAAAATTAAAAGAAATTACAGAAATTTACATTCATACAAAAAAAAAAGTTAGTATACAATAAAAATAAGAATTGAAAATTGGAAAATGTTTTTTTTTTTTTAAGAATAATATTTTCTTTTTCTGGAATTGCTGGTAAAAACATTTGTTTTTTTTTGATTTAATCAAATTGAAATTATATGATACTTGAAAAATGGTGTATATAGTTATTTCGCAGTTAGCAGGATATTTAATAGTCAAAATTGAGTATTAAATGGTTTAGCATATTTTGGAAAATTGTGAGGGTTTTCTATATTTTAATAGTAGAATTAGATAAATATTTTGATTAAATCTTCATGATGTCAGAGACAAATTTATATACAAACGTCGTGAAATATTAATTAGTGAAATTTAATTTGTAATAGGGCCACTACTAAGGAAGTAGAAGAAATTTTTGAAAATTTTTTTGAATCTTTCTTATTCTTAATCTAATCTATAATTTGGAATTATTTTAGGTGAAATTTTAAGAGAACTGTATTTAAAGACTGACATTTTTCAATACAGAATATTATTTGGTCAAACAAATATTGATTATATAAAATGTCACAATGCTGGGTGGTCTAGTTAATTTTCAATAGTGTCAATAGTGTCATTACAATTAGTTATACTAATAATTAAAGTAAACCCTAACATATTTCTAGTGCTCGCCACTTTAACCAACCATACAAAAAGGATCTTTCAACATAAAATTTAAAAAAAAAAACATAAATTTATTCTAACCAAATAATGAAATTCAATAAAATTGTCTACCATTTGATTGATTAAATTTGTCTAATATTTTGATGTAACCCAGAAATCATGTCTCATAGAAATATAAAAATAATTTTTTTAATTTATCCTTCATTTATTATATTTCCTCAATTTCATTTTGATGTCTCTGTTCAGCAATTTATGAAAATTATTTATAATTTCTCATTAGCATAGTCTGACTTTTTTGCTATATTTTTTTTTTTATTTCTCTAGTTATTTTATGTCACCTTTTATTTACAAACATTTCGAAACACTAAAATTAATGAGCTCATATAATTCAATAATTTTTTTTTTATTGAATTTTGAATAGCATAAACATAAAAAAAAAACTTTATGGCATTTCTTATTTGTTTGTGTTTACTGGTAAACGTAAAAAAAAAAAATCAGGAAATATAATAAATTTTGTGTTGTTTATTAGTAAATTTCACTATAGTAACGAAAAATTTAATTTTTTATTTAATTCAATATAATTTACTGAACACGCAACTCTTAAATAAACACCAGTTTACACGTTAAAAGTGAATATTATTTTCAAAAAATATAGAGAAGTAGAAAATTTCTTTAGTGTCACGTTTTTATTAATATGACGTTTTCTATCTAAAAATAGATTTTATTTCATTGTATAATAAGGGATGAGATTTGAAAGCGTCCGAATAGAAGTTTGACTGATATAAATTTGGAAATTGTTGAGTGCTGGGAGGATATTATTATGACTAAACTTACTAAAATTTTTGAGAGTGATTTTAAATACACTATCAGGTTTATTACAACAAAATATAATTTCCAGCAGAATTAGACAGAATAAAATTTGCCTAAATCTCCCACAGATTATATTATGAATTTAGCCAACAATTTTTTTCAAATAAAACCTTGATCTTCTCTGTAATGTAAATCTCTTTAACTCAGACTTTCAATCAATAATTTATACTTTTTAACAAAAGTTGTAAAAACGTAGTCATCGTTATTACCCCTAAAAGCTGATAAAAAATTCTTATTACATAAAAAATATATCAAAAAATATAAATAATAAATAAAGTTTTTCCATTTACCAAAAAAAAAAAAAAAACAGAACTGGGAAGACACACATCACAAATAAATTTATCCAATTCAAATGCATTATTATATAGAAAGAGGTGAAACTATTTTGTCTGACAAGGGTTCGCGTGTTATGTATATAGTAAAAACAAAAATCAAATAAGTTTCCTGTCTACCTAAGAGAAAATATAGAAACTTTCCTCCATTATTTCTTTATATATTTTTAGTGCCAACCGAGAAGAACTCATAAACCAATTTTATCACTGAATCGTGATTTCGATTTACTTCTCTAACATCTTTTAACAGTACAAAATTATAAATAATATTGAATTACATTAAGATAAAATTTTAATAGTTTCTTTAGCACTTTTAAAAGATAGTAACATATAATGACAACTTTATAGCTTTAATTTTAAATTTAAAAAAAAAAATTTTAATATAAATTCAAAAGAATCTTTAACTTTTTATGTTAAATAATATTAATGCAAAATTCATAAATTAATTTTTATTCTTTTCATTTATCCATTTTCCCATTTTTTACCCAGATAACTTTTAAATAAATTTTAAAATTCCTCGTTAGTAAGTAATTTTTATAATTAAAAATCATCATGTAAAAAAAAAAACTTTTCTTCCACTTTGTAAAACATTTATTATTATTATTTTTAACGGAGGGAGTTGGGAAAAATTCATGTTTATGTAATAAAATATTTGTTGTTTGTTAATATCGTCATGCAAGGAATTCCTTTATAAAAATCGTTATCATAATTTTAACGATTTTTGTTGAAAACTTATATACTACTCACAAAAAAAAGAAGAAAGAATATTGTTATTTACTATTTGGAGGAATTTTACTATTAATTTGATGTTAAAATGTTAAAATAATTTTTCGCACAGAAAGCTATAATTTTCTGGAGATATTTCTTTGATTCTCAGTGCTACAACTATAAAAAATTTAATAATTTTCAAATAAGCCAAAGAAAATCTAGAAAAATGTGTTATAAAATTCAATATAGAATTTTATTAATGCAACGAATTCATTTTTAAAATTCTTATATCGTAGAGTGAGTCCTTTTTTTTTTTAATATAGATAATCGTATAATTGTTATAATTTCTGTAATATCCTTCCATAATAAAAATAGCTTCATAAATAGTTTCAATACCTAATTTATATTCCCCTTACAAGAATATTCTTCATTCAAAAAAACAAAATTGTTTAATAGTAAAAAACTTTTCTATTCAAACATAAAAAAAAAACATTTATTACTGAAAATTATTTTAGTATTTTTTTGCTACAAACTTTTCTCCGAACAAAAAAAAGAAAAAAAAGAAAATTGATCAAACTTTTCAATTCAATTGTCAGTTAACAGATTTTTAACATGGTAAAAATTATTTCCGGTAAAAGCAAAATCAAAATGAAAATCCTTTAACTATATAGAATCGAGGAAGAAGTTTTGTTCTGATTTTTTGCCTTTTATTAAATATTTTTGTAGTTTATAGTTTGCTGCTCTATTTATAAATTATAATCCATCAGATAGTAAAAAAAGAAAGTTTATTTTTAGCTTTTTTTTTGTACAACCCTCTATGCGTGTACAATAAAAATTTGAATGTACACACAAAAACTGGTAAAATTTATTATTATTCATTCTTAGGAGTTACTAGTAAAAAGGATCAACATTTGTAATTGAAGAGTTTTTGGGGAGTTATATAAATAGTTTATTTTTTATATAGAAATTACAATATTAATTTGTCTGTCAGTTTTTTTTTTTTTTGTAGGATTTCAAAAAAGAAATAGTGAAATAAATTATTTTCAGTTTTCGTAGACGAAAGTAATATAAGAAAAAAAATGAAAGTAGGACAGAAATAAATGAGACATGATTAAATTCATAAATAAATTGTTATTACGAACAAATTATTTATTATAATAATTTGAGTTTAGATTGAGTCAAAATTTTATGAATGAATAAAGTGGAATCATTCAAAGTTTGACTGAAATATTTTCTAATAGAAATTGAATAATCATTTCTTCTGTACATTTTGGTAAATAGAAATAATTTTGCGATTAATAAAATGTTCCATTTTTCAATTATTTATTATAGGAAAAATAAAAAAATAAAACTATTTACTATCAATTTCTACATTATAAAATAAATTTTGTAAGAAAAATTATTCCAATTTCAATTTTTGATAAATTCTTAACATTTTTTTAGTGCAATTCATAAAGAAAATACTATATTTTTATTACAGCAATTTGAAATCAATAAATTTTCATTCGTCTGGAAGTTACCAATAAAAAAAATTCCCAGAAAAAATACGAAAGTACAATATTAGAATTGAAACGAATCTATTATATATAAAAATAAAATCCTTTACTACTTACTATATGTATATAATAGCTTTGGTAAGGAAATAAATCAATACCACCGATGATTATAAATAGATGCAATCATTTTGCTTTTAAACCAAATCTATTTATTTGCTGCTGATATTTTATAAAATATCGAAATTGAACTATACAAAAATTATAAAGGAAAATTATTGAAACATAAGAGAAAAAAAAAATGACTACCAAATTGAATATTGGTAAAAAACAAATAAAAAATTATAATTATAATAATCAATATAATAAAATTATTGATTTAAATATAAATATAAAAAAATGTTGTCGAGTATGTAACATTTTTGATAATAATAATACAAATAATAATTGTGGCCAAATCATAAATACAATTACAAATGACCATCACCCACCAAATTTTATAAAATTCAAACATGAACAGAAAATTATTAATCAAAATGATGATGATGATAATAATGATAATGATCAAAAAAATATAGAATTAAGTCAATTGAAAAATAACCAACAAAATGAACAAGAACAAAATATTTGTAGTAATATTATTATAAATAATAAAAAATTAAATCAATTTTTTATTAATAAATTTAAATTGGATTATAATAATGATGAATTTATTATTAGAAATGAATACCATAAAAGCCTAATACTACAATTTATTAATATTATTAATATATATACTAATAAATTAAATTATTATATAAATAATATTAAATCATCATGGATATTTGGATTATTATTAATATTATCATTATGTCCAGGTGGAAATGCTGGATTTGCATGTTTAAGTAATCCATGTGTTTTTGGTGTATGCATTGATGGTTTAAATAGGTAAGAGAATTTAAATTTCGATTTTGAAATAATCAAATTTTATATATTAAATGAATATTTTCAATTCGAAAATCAATTAATTGTGTCTTAAATTATTAATATTTTAAAATCAGCAAATTATTTTTTAAATTAATCATATCTCAAATAATTAACAAATCATGTTTTTAAATTGATCAAAACTATATTTCAATTTCAAATCAACTAATCAATTAGATGATTTTGTATATTTTGATCAATCGCAAGTGAAAATTTTGTTTAATTAAAACTAGACAGTGATTAAAAACACTTCTAAATCTCCATAAATTTATTTTAAATGATTTTGTCCTTAGTTGTAATAAAAATTAACATTAAATTAGATGTAAATTTTACTCTTTTTTAATCCTTATATATTTAATTTGATCTTTAGCAATCAATTATTTAAATAATTTGTATCATCGAATCAATTCGTTATTTTATAATTAGTTTAATTCAAGCTTAAATTTTGCAAAAAAAAAAAAAAATAATCCAATTTTAAGGATTTTTCAAAAAAAAATTAAAGGATTTTTTTTTAAATGTGTTCATTTTTAGTATTAAGTATACTGAAATAAATTTCATTTGCCATCACTTCATTTTTGTATATGTACGAGTACGTATTTGTACACATAACATATTTAATTTAATACCATATACAATTCTCATGGAAAATCATCCATTTTATATGCTATGTAAATCCATTTACCAAATTGCATTAAACTAATAGGAATTTTCATTTTCATTATTTTTATTTTTTTTGCAAAATATCCTTTTTGTTTTTTTTTTGTACTTATATACTGTCAATCCGCTGACTACAATGTACACCAACGACGATGAAAAAAATAAAAATAAAAAAAATATATTTATATATTTTCTCAAAATGGATTTAATTGGATATCTACACACAAATAATATAAAATTTACTATATTTGATTCAAACCATCGCCCATATCCGATTCCTATATTATGTAGTTTCTGCTATTTGTTTCACGAATGAATTGGTTCGCTCTAGATTTTTATTTTTATATCATTTAATTTTTTCCCTTTTTTTATATACGGTACATATACATAAATATATAACATATATAATTATTGTGTAAATACATGATTTCTATTTTCTCTTCCCTTTTATATTTCTTTATTTTCAATTTACAATCTAGTTCATATTCATGTTATTGTATAGACGGTTATACTGGAGTTCAGTGCCAAACAAATTGGGATGAATGCTGGTCATCACCGTGTATAAATGGTGGTACATGTATTGATGGTGTTGCATATTATAATTGTACATGCCCGGAAGGATTTGCTGGTAAATATTAAATCAAAAATATATAGAATCACTTTTAAATAATTAAGTAATCCATGTGTTTTTGGTGCTGGTAAATATACTTTTATGTAAAACTATTTTTATGTATATATATATATCAACCTGACTACTATTCCCTTTTTTAAGTATGACAAATCATATAAATATTTTCATTAAAAATATTATATTTATTCTTGAAAAATGTCTTAATATTTCAGAATTAGTTTTATTATAATAAATATGAAATATTATTTATCATATTTCAAAACGAACAAACAAACAAAAAAACTGGTTGAAAGAAAGATAAAGATATACTTTAAGTGTCCTGAATACGTTGTCAACAGCAACAACACCATAAATATATACATTTTTTTGTACTTTTATTCCCTTGACTACCCTTTTTATTTATACATATATGTATTTTTGGTAAATATCACCAAAAAAGTTATAACTAATAAAATGTCCTTAAATTATGAAAATACACAAAAGGAAAGTGAAGAAAAATAAACAAACATATGCTTAAACATATTTTCAAAATCCTTAATCCCTTAACATGTCTCACGTGTACATATATTTACTCTATCTATGTTAAATGATACGAGGGTGAAAAAACAAAAAATCATTGATCATTTAAGTAGGTTACGAGGTAAAATTATTATTATTATAGAAAAATGAAAAACTTTTTTGGTTTATTTTCAAATATTTTCACTTCTTTTTTTTAGTTGTCATTAGTTTTAAATCAATTAAGAGTATTTATAAGCTTAAAAGTTTTTCTAAGGTTTCAAAGTTTTTTTTTGCCCAGATTTTTGTTTTAGGTATTTTAGGCAGAAAAATTTAACAAAATTCTAAATACAAATTCGTATAGAAAAATTTATTAGGTATTAAAATTGATTATTATACTAAACAAAAAAATTTGATTTAAAAAAAAAAATTGGACACTTTATCCATAAAAGGAAAATCAATAATTGATCATTTACTAGCCGTTTAAAGTTGGTTAAACAATATCCAATTAACATAATTTATAGTATCAAAATAAGAAAAAATTTGTGCCAAATGAAAATAGAAACCATGAAAATGCATAAATTTTTTTTTTTTTGTTCTATATTTTTCCAGTTAAATGATTTTCTTTTTTATAAAATTTAATTTAAACAATTGTTTTTTTAGGTAAAATTTACGAATTCTAGAAATTAAATTACATCGATATTTTTCAATTTCAAAATATTATACTCAATTTTATATTACAATTGCCTAGATTATACCATCTGGTTATGATTGGTTAGTGGACCAAAATTGAAAATATTTTAATATAAATTTGGTAATTTATATTTCTAGAATTGTTCTTTTGCTAACAAAACTATATATAGTAAAATTACGATTTCGAATTTGTTCAATTTAATTTAAATTTTGTATAATTTTGAGTAAATTTTTTGTAATTTGTAAATTATTGCATATTAAAAAACAAAATTTAATATTGGTTATCATACGTCCATTTTATTCAAAATTTAATCAAATTATTCTTCAAATATTTCTGTACAATTATTTTTTAATAGTATAATTTACATGGATATTAATTGTTGGATTGCATAACTTCAGGAGATAAAATTTAATTAAAATAGGAAAAAAATAATAATTGTGAAATGTAATTTAAATGTTATTGGACAGTCAATTGCCAAAATAATTTTTTTTAGATTGATATTTATTAGGATGGACGTTTAGGACTATAATAAATCATTTATACACACTTTTTAGATTATTTATTTAAAAGTATGTAAATGATTTAAATTAAATTTATATTCTAAAATTCCTAGATGTTGACTACATATAAATTAATTAGAAAATAATATTACAAGGTACATATATAGTGGTTACACTTAATATAAATAAGATAAATTTCTGGTAGGAGAATTAGCCTTTAGCCGACAAACACCTCATACATTCCTCGCTATCTCAATCGATCTATTTTTATACCATCCATATAAACCATAAATTCAACTCTGTATCGCTTTTCTCAAATCTTATATACAGCAATATTGTCTACCCTCTTCATTCTTCAACCAAAAACTAAACTACATTCATATTTAATGTCGAAATTAAATATTTAATTTCCCATAAATGTCTAATACCAAAAATTTCATTCATTTTTATGTAAAATCAATATTTTCGAAAATATAAAAAAATTGTTTGACCCTTTTTGAAATTAATTTTTTAATTATTCATGAAACAAATACCTCTTTTAACTATTACTATATACTTTAAGGACATTGAACTTAAATGGAGAGAAAAAAAACTACTATAATATTATGGAAAAACCTTATGAATCATAAACAATATAATATAATTTAATATATATGTACATTTAAGTATATAGTATACATAGTTTTTCCGGTATTTAATATTTCTTTTTGTCTGTATCTAACTAAAAATGGGTAAAAAACATGTCGAGGTTATTAAAATACACAAAATATAACATCTAGTCAAGTTTCTTTTTTTGCTGTTTCACCAGAATTTATGTACAAGTTTTTTTTTTAGTACATAGTTTTGTTGTGTATTTAATACCACAAAAAAAATTAATGTGACTTTGGAGAAATCAGAAATTTTCCTAATTACCTTGTCCAAGAGCTATCTGAAATATTGAAACGAAAATAATGTAAGCAGTAAAATGAATTATAAAAAGTTTCTAAACTTCAGAATGAGTATAAATTAAATTATTTAATTTTGTAACTGTGGAAAGGGAAAATTTGATCTAAAATTTGAAAACTTTCTGTGTGACTCTCATCCATTTACCCATATTCTAATTTTCCTATTTGTAGCCAACATTTTTTTAAATGCTCAAAATGATAATTTTTTAAAAATATACTGTCAAATTTTTTATCTTAGTTTATTATTTACCATAAATAATTTATCATAAAATCTTGAAAATATTATTTATTTTATTATTTAGCTCTTAATCTATAAATAGAAAATTCAGCATTGTAATGAAAATTTATACAGGAAAAAAAACACAATTGTATTAACATTTTTTACCCAAATACTAAAAAAAAAACCCCCAAACTATAAACGTAAAATTGTAAAATATCCAAAAAACAAAACACAAATATAAATTTTATAAATACATAAAAATACTAAAAAAAAGGACTTTCTATTATTCCCAGACAAAAGAAAAAACCAATATAAGAAATGATCCAAACAAAAAAAAACTTCCTTCCCACATTCAATAAACCGACATTCCTTATACAGGAGAAATATCCTTCCTTACAGGAGGATGGAAATTTGAGGGGTTTCTTTATACATAATTCGTACCGGCTGTTTTAATATTTTATAACATTGTTACAACAAAATTTCCCAACAACAATAAAACACAAGCAAATTCTTTTATCCTTATCGTCATTTTCTTTGTATAATATTTTCCGTATGTTTCCAAAAAAAGAAAAAAAAAGAGGAAAATAGTAAATATTTTATTTAACAAAATGTAAATAAAAATCCTTAAAATCCTCTACACACACATAAATAAAATATAATAAATAAAACACCTGAAAACTACTTTTGAAAATTGTATAATTTCATACAATATTGATCCGTTTACTAACTAGTATATACAAAACATTATCCTTTACAAATACAAATATAAAAAAAAGTATAGTAGAGAAAAAATACGTAATTTTTATATTATATTTTTAGAGCATTTTTAGAGTTTTTTGTGGTTTTGTCGGTTTAACTTTCTTTAAGGATCATAAAAAAAATTTTATGGATACAAAAGTAAAATACAATTTTGAGATCAGTTTTTTGTAAAAAATTCAGGAATAAAAAGTTATTGAAAGAATTTTAAAAACTAAAAAAAAAAAAAAAAATTCTATTCCTACAAGAACAAATTTAATTTTTTTTGCAGAGAAACACAGACAAATATTTAAAAGGAGCAACAATAAAAAAAATATGTCCAGTGATTTTTTAAGGATTAAATTTATAATAAAAACGCAAATAAAAAAAAAACTATTTACATAACAGAGTTTGAAAAAAAGTTGGTCTGGGTGCAAAAGGACAATTTTTGTAATTAAATGACTGGAAAAATTAGTATAATATTATGTAAAAAATCGAAATTTGTATTTAAATTTGTAATCGTTGCTGTTTTCGTATTGTAATAGTAATTTTTAATATTTCAAATGAAATGAAGACAATTCATTAATTATTTTTGGTGAAAATTTTAATGATTTGAACAGGTTTTTAGTAATTGTAATATACTGTAATTTTTGGTTAAAACAAAACAGTAAAGCGTATGGCGACAGTCAAATATACAAAAATATTGGAAGACAACAATCGATATTTTATGCCCCTATTGCTCAGGCAGCACAAATCCCCCAATGATTCGAACTTAAATACAGAAATTATTCAAACATTATAAATAATTTGCCTGTTAACACAGTTTTTTTTTTAATAATTTGCCTGCCTGTTATACACATATGCTTAATTGGAGATTATAAAAATACGTATTATGTTTAACCCTAAAATTTACATTAATTTACATAAAAATCAATATAACATTACAATAAACACCAAATTAAACATGTTGAATTTTTACAAAGCCTTTTACCACAATTTAAACAAACAAACAAAATATCCTTTTTTATTGATTATTTACGCATATAAATTTCATATTTTCTGGTCAAATAAATATAAATACAATAATTTCGATAAAAAAATCATTTGCACCCTTTATTAATACAACAAAAAAAAACCTCTGAACGAATATTTAATCGGATGAAAAAATTAATTTAATATAATTTAATAATTTTTTTTTTTATATAATTCCACCCCCACAGAAAAATATTTAATTATACAAAAACAAAAATCATTGGAATTCACTATCAGATTATAATAAATTCCCAAAAATATTAATAACATTTTTTTTTTTAAATGAAAGGATTTACACAAAATCCAATTTTTAAATAATAATGTGACGAAATTTAAATCAAAATTAATAATGAATCCTGATTTAAATCTGAAAAAATTATTGAGTTATATTAACAAGAAAATTAAAAATTGATTATAAATTTAAAAGAAGCTTTAAATTTAACCACGTTTTACTAGCTTTGTTCAATGACGAAATAATTAAAAATAATGTAAATAACTGTTTTTTGGCCAACTATTAGAAAAATGTGATAAACAATTAATATTTAACTGTCCACGCGAACTTAAAATTTACCAAATTTATAAGCTGGTTCTTGATCTACTTTTGCCATAAACGTAGAATAAAAATTTAGTACTCTAAGACCAATTTTGATTAGTACTTAAATGTAAACATGAAAGACGATTTTAAAGCGAGTAAATTGTTCAATGATCAGGTCATTGAACAAATCATTTTATTTCTGTAGCAAATTTTACTTATTAATAGCAAGTAAAATGATCATTTACAAAAATTAATATTATTTCTAAATATATAAAAATAAAATGTTGCGTGTAAAATGGTTTCCAATAAACATAAAAATTAAAATGATTACAACATTTATTATGCTGGAATAAAATGTCCATGTAAAATTTGACAATATTCTTCTATATAAGGAAAATTGTTAAATATTTGTGTAAATAAAATTTAATATATTAAAGGTTAAAATTTTCAGTTTTTGAAAGTTGTTTAAAAGCATAAAACTTCTTTTTTTTTATACAATATTTCGGCAACACCTAACACAATTAAATACTATGTATTTTCTAATCGATTTTCTCATTTTCAATCATTTTTGAGTGTGTGTGTTAAGGTAACACTATGGTATAATATTCCCACTTGACTAAAAAAGTTAAATGGATTGTACAAAAAAAAAATTACTAAAAATTGAAACGTTTTTTTTATCTAAAAACTAAAATTTTATGAAAGTATTTTTGAATGGAAAATGGAATGGAAATAATATTAAATCTTTAAATAGTAAAGGATAGCAATTTATTCAGACATAAAAAAAACGATAGGATTTAACAAAAAAAAAAAACCAACGTTTAATTTTAAATTCGAAGGACAAAATCTAGCAAAAAAAAATCAATATTTTTTTTTCAATGAAATTATTTTAAAAAGGATATAAATTGTAACCAAATTTTAAGTAAATCGATAGATCGGAGTAAATTTAGAAATATGTAAAGAAAATAATTTTTTTTAAAATATCCTGACGCAGGGATCAGAAAGCCACCAAGTCAAATTATCTTTTTGTAGTGTCAAAAAATATTTACTACAATATTTGTAAAAATTATTTAAGATGAAACAAATTTAAAATTGGTAATTATTTTTTGAAATTATACAACTCTTAATTTCCCATTCAACTTACAGTAAACCCAATAATCAATTTTACCAAGATCTACATAAATAACCTTTCCATCAAGAAGATTATCTATAATTGGCATGTGTCGTATTTAATTCAAGTGACAAATTGATGGATTAAAAGTCGAAAATAATCCTTAATAAAATATATTACTTAATTGATTTTCCAAAATATATTTAAAAAAATTATTATTTATTAAATTATTTACAAAATCGGAATTATAAAAAATATCTTATTTTAATTTTTATAATTAGCTGAAAAATGAATAAATAAATGAAATTAAAAAAAAATAATTACATTTTCTTTTACATTTTTTGAATTAAATTATACAAAAGAGAACACAGACAAAAGTCAAAACAAATCAACAGAAAACTTTAAATCTCTGTAATTTTTCCTTTTTGGTTTTTGTTTTCCGGATATCAAAACAATGATACCTTCTGTCACATTATGACAAGGGAAGTATAAAATTCTTAATGTAAAACAACCAAAACAGATAAAAAAAAATTAAATTCCATTTTCTTAACAGTGACACACAAGAATTTTCCCTTATTCTATGAAATATATTTATTTAAAACCATAAAATTTCCTTCCTTGCCTATTTTCTCATATCCATCACATATCAAACCATAGACATATACACGAAAGACGTTCTGTTATCCTTAAATACATTTATCAAATACAACAAAAAAAATCCTTTTCTTCTTTTAAATACCAACAAATTTTCTTTCCATATTTACCAGGACAAAATTGTGGAGAAAATGTTGATGAATGTTTATCAAATCCATGCCAGAATAGTGGTCTATGTCGAGACCGTGATAATGGTTATGTATGCACTTGTCAACCAGGCTATTTAGGTACACATTGTGAAATTGATGTTGCTGTTTGTGAAACAGGTAAATAAAAAAGAAGAATTTTAATTAGAAAAATACTTTCAATATTCTTGGTATATAATCTAACCATAAAATAATTCATTTCATTTTATTTATCTATATTATATTTATTAAAGGTACAGGTGCCCGTTGTCATAATGGTGGTGAATGTATAGAAGGACCTGGTTTAGAATTTGATTGTAAATGTGCATCTGGTT
The DNA here is from genome assembly GCA_949752835.1 of Empis stercorea. Classification (NCBI taxonomy): domain Eukaryota; kingdom Metazoa; phylum Arthropoda; class Insecta; order Diptera; family Empididae; genus Empis; species Empis stercorea. The sequence goes on from OX457089.1 coordinate 52,210,813, forward strand.
GGCAAGGTCGAATTTGTCAAGAAGAAATAAATGAATGTTCATCATCACCATGTCAAAATGGTGGTGTATGTGTTGATAAATTAGCATCATATGTATGTGCATGTCCAATGGGTTATACTGGTATTAATTGTGAAGAAGAAATATTAATTTGTTCAGATAATCCATGTAAAAATAATGCATTATGTTTAATGGAAGAAGGTATACCAACATGTTATTGTGTACCAGATTATCATGGTGAAAAATGTGAATATCAATATGATGAATGTCAATTGGGACCACGTTGTACTAATGGTGGTGTTTGTATTGATGGTGTTGATACATTTTCATGTTCATGTCCACCATTATTAAGTGGAATGTTATGCGAATGTTTAATGTTAGATGATGATAATATGGATTGTAATTATACAGCACCACCACCAACAACAACGACAACAACTACAACAGAATTACCACCCCCATCACCCGAACCAATAACAACAACAACAACAACAACAACAACAGAAAGTTCATCATCAGAAGAGGATGTAATTATAATGGCAACAACTACAGAAGAAATTAGTTATGAATATACAACTCCTCCGGTCGAAATTAATCTCCCAACTACAACAGAAATAACAGATTTTGATATTTATCGAACAACATATATATCAACATATATACCAACAAGAATTCCAACTAAAATGCCAACCACAATATTACCCACAACAATAAAAATGCCATCGCCAACAATTTCACCACCTACTGCACCCCAAACTACATTTAAACCAACACAATATTATCCAATTACAATAACAACACGACCAACTGAATATCATAGACCAAGTACAACAATATCATATGATTATAATACAACACCATATCGACCATATTGGCATCCCTCATCAATGCCTACAAGTCAACCAATTGATTCAGATAGTTTAAGTGGTTCACAGCCACCACAAACAACAGTCAGTTCTGCAGAATATCCTGATTATGTTGAAGAAACAACAACACCAAAATTTAGTTTTGATGTTACAATAACAACAGCACGACCATTTTTCACTGACTATCCATATATTGATGTAACCACAAATTTTGTTGGTAGTTTTACTAAAGATTTAGATTCTGATCGATTTACAACTTATCGGCCACCACCAATACCAACAACAACAACAACAGCAACCACTTCTTCATTCGGTGATGGCGGCGGTGATTCAAGTGGTATAGATTCTTCAAGTGGTATAGACTCAAGTGGTGATACAGAAAGTAATGAAATAGTTACACCATCGATAGGTGATAGTGAAGAATTAACAACAACATCACAACCAATATTACCCCAAAAACCAACAACAATTCCATCGATTTATTGGACAACAAAAACGACAACACGTCACACAACATTACCATCATATACTGTAATACCTGAACAAACTATTAAAACTTTTATAACCGATGATATAGTAACAACAACCAGTGAATTGATACCAACAACTAAACCATTACCATTATCCATACCAACCACACCGAATGGTATAGGTGGCAGTATAGAAAATAATACATCAATGCCAGATTGTGTTAAATCGGGTTGTTATAGTGGTGGTACATGTGTTACGACTTCGGAAGGCTCAAGGGTAAGTAAAATTGAGGTTTATTTTTCTTGCGTTTCACAAAAGGAAGAAAACTATATATAGAAAAAAAAACATTTTTCCACTATTTCCTTTATATTTTTAAAAGTTAGTTTTTTGCTTTTTTCTGATTCGCTGTCACAGTTAAAATAATAATGATGAAAATATAAATCCTTAAGGACGAAAACGTAAAAAATTTATAATCAAAAGGTTTTTTTTTGTGCGAACATAAAAGATTATGAAAAAAATTTTTGAATGGAAGGATAATTAAAGTAAAAAAACGCAGGAGTTTTTTATTACATTTTATTTTTTTTTTATTTTTTGAATAGTTGACGATGACAGTAATTCACATTAAAAGTTCTTTCCTGTAACAGTTCAGAGATTTTTACAATTATTTTGTAGGATGTTGGGAAATAGTTTTTTTTTTCCTTTTTGAGATATTAAATCTTTAATACTGAAAATAAAATACGAAAAAAATTTACATATATCATGATTATGGTGAGAATTTGGAAATGCGTATATAAAATTCAGTGAGTAACTTTGGAATGAGCACAAATATTTAATAAAAGATTATAGAATTTGCAAATTATGTCTAATAATATAAATTTTTAGATAATTCTAAATAATTTTAATAAATTTCAATATTATAAATTAATATAATTGAAAACACTCACACATTCTTCTATGGAATAGTAATAATTTTACCTATATATATTTAAAATGCCTTTTAAATTCTTGACAGATACATTATTATGTTTAAATTAATGATCATACTTATATAAAATATTCATTAATTTTACCCAATTACATAAAATTATCATCTCTATTATATTTAACACTATAATTAAATATATTTAGATTTCTAATTGAAAAATATTTAAGTAATAATAATAATGAAAATTATAATCTACTATATACAAAGAACGATAAAAGAGCACTTTAAAAATTTACCGATTTAAATATCAAAAATTTTATAGATCCTTTTTCTTGCCTCCTTTCATTAAATGTGTTTTTTTTTTTTGTGGAATTTTTAAATTTGAAAATTTCCATTTAGGGTTTTATTCCCAAAATGAGTAAAAATTTCTCAATATAGATTTTCAAAACTTTGTGCGATATAAATGGTATAATAAAGTTTTATGTAAAATATTAAATTTTGTGTGTAATTATACTATTTTTCATTTCCCTTGTGCATTTTCCAATTAAATGATAAATTTTTAGGGGTTTTATTCCAATTACATAGACAAAATTGTAGTAATTATTTTCATTGAATAAATATATAAATAATATAGAATGGATCTATAATAATCAATAAATCCAATTAGATAATGAATGGTATATTATAATCATAATTTACATAATTTTATTAACAAATAAAAGTTTTATTTCTGTTCAATATGAAAATTAAATTTATAATTAAATTTGTTTTTAGTAATGTAAAAATTTCAGTTTCGCGTCAATGGTAAAATAATATCATGAAAATAGACTGTAGAGATCTGTTCGTCCTTTCTGGGTATCCTCTTCAACCTTTTGGCAATTATTTTATCAAAAAAAAAAATTTACTACTTAAATGTAATTAAATACAATAAAAAAATGTCTTGTCACTCTCTACACTATAATTAAATGAAAAGTTCACAATTTTACGAAATATTAAAAAAAAAATAAAAAAAAAATTGTGTTAACATGAAAGATAATTAAAAAGTTCTTTATCTAAGAAAACTTTCTTATACCATAAAATAATATATAGAAATGAATTCCCAATACTGGAAAATTTGAAATTACGTACTTTATAAGATAAAAAAAACTTATTATTTATTAAGGACATGATGGAAAATCCTTAATATCTACATTGAATCTACAACAACTAAAAAAGAAAATCGTTTTTTTTTTTCTAAGAGAAAAAAAAAATGTGGAAAACTGAAAAGTAGAGTTTTCTTTCCCCCATAGGAAATTGTAATTGTATAATATTGATATTGAATTATAAGTTGCAATTTATACAAATGAAAAGAGAGTATAAATTGTTGATAGAAAAATTTTCAATCAAATATTATTTACCCAATAGATTTCATTTATATACAACTTAACGATTTCTGATTAAATGTGCATTGTAAGGATGAAATAATAAAATTATAAAATAAACAAATATTTTAAATATCCTGTACATTTGATACCTAAATATTACACTTAATTTCCACTAAAGAGAAATGATACTATCTGAAATGTTTTTTTTCCAAAATCTACTTAGTCTTAGTGTCATCAAGAAAATTGAGAGGCAAACTTATAGTTATGAAAAATAAGAATTAGTAAATTTTATTAAGTAATCAGTTATACTTTTTTACAATCCTTGTTTTTTTTTGTAAATTTTCTGGACTATAAGAAAATACATCATAAAAGTCTTTCGTTTATCAACAAATTTACGATTATTTAATAATTTACAAAGTCAGCATCATCAAATAATATTTTAATATTATTTTTTAGCTATATTTAATCCTTAAATTGCATATACCTAGTAGAATATTTTCTCTACAATTGCATCTGTAAAATTGCAAGGATAGAAATATATATCGAAATATAATAAATTTGCAATATTATAATGTGCATAAATTTATCTTGGAATTTAAAGTGTCTATCCTAGAATATTATTACTATCCTTGTCGATCTAATAAATAAATTTTATTTCCATAAATTATAAAATTTTATTTAGCTTTTGATAATATATTTATATCTTCAGTTCTGAAAATTTATTTATTAAAATTTTCATTTAAATAATATCCTTTTTCTATGTTTCATGAAATTTTTCTATCTATCATTGCATATGAAAATTTTGTATGTAGAAAAAAGGTTGAAATTTCTGACACAGGAATTCTCCAAATGTCTATAAAAAAATTCGTCCTTATCATTGAGATAAATTATAATACTTATATATTTTTAACTAAAAATAAACTGACATTTTTTTATTCTCTAGTTATTGTAATTTGGTAGACAAGTAATAGAATTATTTATTATTGAATTGAAGGATAAAAATAGAATTAAATTTTTTTTAAAAAATTTTATAATCCTTTTAACCAAAAATTTAAAAATTTTTTCATTTAAATTTTTTGTGTACGTGTATTTATATTATATACACTACATATGTATATATCGAAAATATTAAAAAATACATTTTTCATCTTATCTTCTTTTCTATAAATATTTCCTATAGTGTGTATGCCGTTTTGATCGTCAAGGTGCACTTTGTGAAAATCCAATAATAATACAAAATGCAGCATTCTCTGGTGATTCATATGTTAGCCATCGTATACATAAAGATATACCAAATCATGAAAATTTAGATTCAGTATTACCAATGCATGTACAATTAAAAGTCCGTACACGTGCTATAAATGGTTTAATTATGTTAGCTGCTGCACAAGGTACAAAAGGTGGTCATTATATGGCATTATTTTTACAAAAAGGATTATTACAATTTCAATTTTCATGTGGTTTACAAACGATGCTATTAAGTGAACTTGAAACACCAGTAAATACAGGACATGAAATTAATATAAGAGCAGAGTAAGTAAATTAAACAAAAAAAAAAAAACCAAAATAATTATAATACAATTTTAAATTTTAATGTACTTAAAAAAAATAAATTCTATAGTGGAAATTTATTTTTGCATGATATCATATTAAATTTCTGATTATATTTTAATTACAAAAATATATTTCATGTTTTTAATTTACTTTTATGGTATACTATACGTTTTTCGATTAATTGTGTGAAATATAAATTTTGTACAGATATTTTTGTTTTTGATGGTTCACTATAAATGAGGGTATATATAGAAATTTTATAATTATTATCAAATGTAAATATTGATTAAAGTGTAGTAGATTAAAACTGAAAAATATTATAGAAAACTGCAATAATAATAACAATTCTATTCTGTTTGCTAATTTACTGTGACAGCAAATATTATTTCTCTGTTATACGTTATTAATATGTAAATAAAATAATTACAGGCGACTATAATCTGAGCACGATATTTAAATAAAGGAAATTTTTCATGTTTTATATCAGACTAAAAATTGTCCTTTACTGGAAAAAATATCATTTTTACTGCAAAATAAATGGAAATTTATTTCGAATGGAAAACTGTATCCACATTTCGGTATGTATATTCCAGTCAGGACGACAAACTGAAAATTCCCATGAATTTTATTCAGATAATGAATTTAAGTGATATTTATACGATCTTGTCAATAATAAGCCTATTATGCACTCAGATAATATCATCAATTCACTAAAAAAAAGGCTAAATTAATTAACTACTCTTTAAATCGCGACTAAATATTTCCATTAATTCCCATTAACTAAACAAATTTTAACACAGAACCAAAAAAAGAGCAGTAGATTTGAAAAATTACAATATTTCTTCATAATATTTCGCAACATTTCCCAAAAAGAAACGAAAATTATCAGACTATTATTCTAAAAATTCTAAACTTTTAGTTTTATTTATATTTTTAAAAGAAACCAGAAATTTCAATCTTTCTGAAATAAATTTCCTTTATAACAAAATATACAAAAATAATGGTGCAAATTAATTGACTTAAACAAAACTGCATTAAAACAATTTGTAATTTATACAAAAGAAAAGGACGAATTTTAGTAAACCAAAAAAGAATTGTCCCCCATAAAATAAAAAAATAAATAAATTAAAATAAAAACATATTAAATCGTTTTATATTCTACTAACACTCACCCCCGTCCTCTTGATCCTTCTTCCACTTTAAATTTTTTATATTTATTTTCTCACATTTTTTGTTTAGTATAAAATTTTCCAAAACAAAACGAAAAAGAAAAAAACGCTTTTAATCTCTTGCGGTCGTTTTTTATACTCTGGTTCGGTGAATAAAATAAAAACCCCAGCACATTCGACCTCTAATTAAACAATGAAGACACGTAAAGATAGAATATTATATATACTATAAATATGTAAAAGGATACACAACGTATATATAACAAAAATATCCTGTTAACCTAGTATATCCTTATATAGTAGATAGTCAAGATAAATTGCAAATTTTTTTTTTTATATTATTTTATATTTTCCTAGTTTTCTGTTTAGGGGGTGGTTTTTTTTTATTTTCTTCTTATGTATTACACATTTTAATTTATTTTCGTTGTTTTTAGATATCCTTGGAGTATTTCTATCTATTTTCTTGTCTACATATATACATATAGTTTTGGGATATTAATACGGATTCATATAATTAGTTCTGCAAAACAGCGAATAGTAGAAAAATGAAATTGATTGCTACAAATAAATTGCATTAATAATTATTGTATGTACTAGATAAAATTCCCTTTACTGAAATTAGAACATATTAAATATTCAAGTTTTCATTTAGTCTTAGACTTTAGAGAATATTAAAATATTAAATCAATATTTTTGAATACTTCAATATTTCGGATTCAAACCCAGATTGATTTGAAAAAAAGGGTCAAGTTTTCGAAAATATTTTGATCCTTCAATTCAATAATAAAAATATTGGACTAATTGGTCTAATTATTGAATATTAAATATCAAATTTAATTAAAATTAAATTTGATATTTTTTTTATTAAATTGTTGAACTACCGGAATTTTCCTTGGTTATCCGTATTAAATGATTCATTTTCAAATTAAATATATAAAATTAAATTATTTATTTAATTTAAAATTCTAATCAAAATAATTTTCTTTATTTTCTTTTATATTTATAAATAATACAGATTAGATTTTAGTCGAAATTTTACACATTGTAATGCATCATTATTAGTAAATGATACATTGGCAATGTCTGGTGATCAACCAACATGGTTAAAATTAATACCAAGTCGTATGCATACAGCTGATATTATATTAAATACATGGTTACATTTAGGTGGTGCACCACAAGCACCAATTGGACTAATTATTGAACTACCACCAGCACAAAGTGGTACAGGATTTACAGGTTGTTTACATACATTGATAATAAATGGTGAAGAACGAGGAATATTTGTGTAAGTAATTAACTCTTTTAATTTTGTTATAATTTTTCATAATTGAGAGCATAACAATTTCTTCTTAAATTTAAAATTTAATTGACTGACAGACCATAAAATTAAATTATGCAAATTGAAAAAATTTCATTTTAAATTAAATTGTGACTTTGGATACAAAAATTAATTTTCAAATGTCCTCAAAGATGTAATGAAAAACAAAAAATTTTGTGAGAAATAGAGAAAATATCCTTAAATTTAAATCTTTTAAACTTTTTCATTTATTTTAAATTTGCAGCAGTTAAAAAAGGATATAAAAGAATTGAATTTTCTTTTTATAATACAAAAAAAAGAAAAATTTAAATAAATATATTTTCCGTCATGAGCTTAAAAAGACTCAATTATAAACTTTAAGCTTATAATGCTTTGAAAAAAAAAATTGAATAGAATTTTTTTAGAAGGAAAAAAAAATTTGTTACAGTAAAAATCTTAAGACAATTTGTCGTTACTTAAAGATACTGTCACACTTTAAATGTCTGAGATATCAAAAATTAATTGTTATAAAGTTTATGTGGAAAATTTTTCATTATAAATTTTTTTTTTTTGTAATATTTCCTTGAGCAAACTAAATTAAGGCAATTAATTTTGAGACACTTTAAACAGTCTACTATTATATTTATTATATAAGATTTAATCTTTATAATATAATAATAATTTATTAAAATGAAGAGAATTTTCCATTTCATGATGAAAATTATTTTTTTCATAAAATGAGAATTTTTCCATTTCCATAAATTTTCCATAAAAATAGATTAATAATAATAATATTTTTATTTTTCAACAAGAAAATGAATCTATTGTGTGGATCTTTTGAAAATTATATTTACTATATGATGGGTAACAAGGAATTTTCCTAAATAAATATAAAATAAAAGGAAATTAAATATACACCACTATGAAAAAAATATATAAAATATAAAAAACTAAATATTAGATAATAAAATAATTTATTTATATTTTTTGTTTTAAAAAGAAAAATTTAGAATTTTCATATTTGTTTATATTCTATTTGAAAATATATTACACAATAAATTTTAATAAATAAACTGAATATGGTTTTTCGAGGAAAATTTCATTTTAAAACAAAAATTCGAAATTATTTGTTGGATTGAAAATGGAAATAATTTTATTTGAAAAATTTAAATTGATTTTATTTATTGGAAATGAATGTGGTCAACTTTTATTAACTTAACTTAAATTAATTTCCTCATCATTTAATGATTTTATTAAAATTAAATAATTATTTGTATCATTTATGTGATTTTTCTCAGAAAGAATTTTACTATAAATGGCGAGAGATAGACTTTTATTTATGCTGATTTTTTATATGTGCATTTGTTTGTTCGTCTATCTCTCCATTTATAGTTAATTAAGATTTCCAAATTCTTATATAAATTATTAAAATGAAAATGAAAATATTTTTTGTGAAATTATTAAATAACTTCGCAATTTTCATCCAATTTGTTACCCAAATATAGACCAGAACCAGACGTTAACACTTAAAATTTCTGCTTCATTGTAAAACTTTATAAATCATGAATTTAATTTCTTAGTTAAATTAATAGCATAAAAAAAACTTATAACAAATTTTACATTTTCTTACACTACCAAAAGAATTATAACTAATATAAAATGTAAAACCACAAAAATATAAATCGTTTATTTTTTTATTATTTTTCTTTAATTTTGTAAAGTGATGCCTTGGATGGTTTTGGTATAACTGAATGTGGTTCATTGGCATGTTTATCAAGTCCATGCCGTAATGGTGCTGCATGTATTAAAATTGATACAAATGAATTAGATGATATTGGTCAGAAACATGAAAAATGGAAATGTAAATGTCCAACTGGTTATATGGGACCAACATGTGAAATATCAGTATGTGAAGATAATCCATGCCAATATGGTGGTACATGTGTACAATTTCCTGGTAGTGGTTATTTATGTTTATGTCCATTAGGAAAACATGGTCATTATTGTGAACATAGTAAGTTTGATAAAAAAAATTATAATAATTATTTTACTTAATATAATGATGGCGAGTTATATTCTCGATAGAAAGTAAATGTAAATTACATTTTAAAATATAGTATGTACTTTTCAGTAATTCAAATCTTCAAGTAGTTCAAATATTTTATATAACAATCTTTAGACAAAAAAATTTTTGCACCGTGGAAAATTACAAGGCCATGGAATCTGTTTTAAGATCAAAATTTTCTTCTAATAGAAAAAAAATCAAAATGTTGACCTGGTAAAAAATTAAGAATGCGTATCAAAATTTTATTGTGAATAGAACACGCCAATAAAACATACAAAAACAAAAACTCAAAAATGAAGATAAAAAATCATCAATCATTTTCTTACTTCGATTAACATTGATTCAATCTATCAAAAAAAAAAATTCATTTGAACATTTTTTTCATAATCGAAAATATAAAAGAATTTCTTGTGGTTTGATTATTCATGTCAATCGATGAAATTGAACGATTGAAGTATTTTTTTTTTATTATACATATTTCTTGCGATTATATTTATAAAATCCAAAATATTTTTTACAAAAATTTTATAGATTTGGAAGTTGCTTTACCATCATTCTCTGGCAGTGTTAATGGTTTATCATCATTTGTTGCTTATACAGTACCAATACCATTAGAATATTCATTGGAATTAAGTTTTAAAATTTTACCCCAGACAATGTCACAAATATCATTATTAGCATTTCTGGGACAATCTGGTTATCATGATGAAAAAAGTGATCATTTAGCTGTTAGCTTTATACAAGGTTATATTATGTTAACATGGAATTTAGGTGGTGGACCCAGACGTATATTTACCCAAAAACCAATTGATTTTCGATTAGATGCACCCCGTGTACCATATGAAATAAAAATTGGTCGAATTGGTCGACAGGCATGGTTATCTGTTGATAATAAATTTAATATAACTGGTAGATCACCGGGTAGTGTTACCCGTATGGATGTAATGCCAATATTATATTTGGGTGGTCATGAAATTGCTAATTTTAATACACTGCCACATGATTTACCATTACATTCTGGTTTTCAAGGTTGTATATATGATGTTAATTTAAAAGCTGGCCAAGTTACTGTACCATTACAAGAGACACGTGGTGTACGGGGACGAGGTGTTGGTCAATGTGGTACTAGAGAATGTCATCGACATGCTTGTCAGCATGACGGTGCTTGTTTACAGCATGGAGCAACATTTACGTGAGAAATTATTAAATTTCGAAGAAAAAATTTTTTATACTTAATTTTTTATTTTTGAATTAAAATAGTTGTATATGCCAGGAAGGATGGTATGGACCACTTTGTGCACAATCATCAAATCCATGTGATTCATTTAATAATAAATGTTCTGAAGATTCAACATGTGTCCCATTAGTGAATGGTTATGAATGTGATTGTCCAGTTGGTAAAACAGCTAAGAATTGTGATGAAGGTAAGAAAGGAAATATTTTAATTTTATAATAATTTCATATAATTTCGTTTTAATTCTCTTATGTATAGAAATTAAATCACTTAGTGATGTTTCATTAACTGGTCGTCGATCATATTTAGGTGTACGTTGGCCACATTTAAATACAGATCGTAATAATAAAATAGATTCAAAACGTTCATCACAACTTTCAAATGGTTATCATAATTTTACAAAAAAAATTATGCCAAAACCAATTGCATATTCAGCAGCACCAAGTCAACATTTTGTTATGAAATTATTAAATGAAGTTGAAAAACAACGTAGTTTCTCACCAATACCATTAATGGCTAAATCATTAGAAGAACATCATCGTGTACAATTTTTCTTTATTGAATTCCAAATTCGACCATTATCTGAACGTGGTCTATTACTATATTTTGGTACATTAAATAACAATCAGGATAAGAAAATTGGTTTTGTTAGTTTATCACTACAAGGTGGTGTTGTTGAATTTCGTATTTCGGGACCAAATAATCATGTAACAGTTGTCCGAAGTGTAAGAATGTTGGCAATTGGTGAATGGCATAAAATTAAAATGGCACAACGTGGTAGATGGTTAACGTTATGGGTTGAAGGTAGTGCATCATCAGCATTAGCACCATCTGCTGAAGTATTAGTTGAGCCAGATTCATTATTATATGTTGGTGGTTTAAAGGATTTATCAAAATTACCACATAATGCAATTTCTGGTTTTCCAATTCCATTTAGAGGATGTGTACGTGGTTTAGTGGTTAGTGGTACAAGGATTGTACTTAATGAAACAAATATTATAGGTAAATTGGATTGAAAATTTATGGAAAATTTAAATTTAAAAATATATTTTCGAATTTTTCCCATTTAAAGAATCAAGAAATATTCGTGATTGTGATGGTACTGCATGTGGTGGTGATTCATGTGAAGCTGGTGGTCATTGTTGGTTAGATGAAAAATTACAACCACATTGTATTTGTCCAGAATATGCAAAAGGTGATCGTTGTGAATATTCCGAAACATGTAAATTAATACCATGTAAAAATAATGGACGATGTTTACGAAGTGGCCGTTGTAGTTGTCCAAATGGATGGGGTGGATTTTATTGTGAAATTGGTATATATAAAAAACTATCAAAAAAAAATTAAATAATTAATTGTAAATTAATTTTGATTTATAATTCTTATAGCAATGATGAAACCATCAACACCAAGTTTTCGTGGTAATAGTTATTTAGTATTACCACCACCACGAATACCAGTTAAAGATAAAAGAAAAGGTTCATTATCATCATTAACATCACCATCAATTTATATACGATCACGTGAAGCAATGCATATAACATTAAATTTTTCAACAATTGAACCAAATGGTTTATTATTATGGAGTGAACGTGATGGTAATAGTAATAAATTTTTAGGTTTAGGTATTGAAAATGGTCAAATGAAAATTGCTAGTAATTTATTATTAAGTACAACAACAAATTCAACAATAAATATACCAGCTGGTGGCTATATTGCTGATGGTGGTTGGCATAATGCTCAAATAATAACAGATAATGGTATTATTGAATTAGCATTAGATGGACAATTAATATTTTCAGAACGTACTACAATTAATTCAAATATATATCGATCGAAAGGTAAAGATCCAACAGTTACATATGAAGATGAATTTTATTTAGGTAAGTTTTTTTATCAATTTTAATATACGTTACAAATTTTAATATATTATAACTTATTCTAAATATTCAAAAATTCCCCCCAATTACGTGACAATCTACACTCTGTACTGTACGGTGTATTTATAACCCCAAACGAAAAATTTCATACAAATTTCGTTTAATGGTACAATTTTACAAAAAAAAAAAAATTTGGTTTAGAAATTTAATTACAGAGTTGAATGTACGTAGAACAATACACAACAAAAAAAAAGAAGAAAATTATTAATAACGGAATCAACAAGTGTTCATGCAATCAAAAATGAAATTATTGTGTATTGTATATACCTAGTATTGGTTCCAATTAAGAAACCAAGAATTTAATTTAATTATTACAGAAAAATGAGCAAAATATTAAATTAAAACTAACCTTAATTTATAAAATTAACACTTTAAATTATTTAAATTTTTATATTTTCACTACTTTTCACAATAATTTCTTTAATTTTAATTGCCGAAAATCTAAATTCGCGACGCTACTTTGCTACCATATCACACAGTACACAGTACAATGGAAAATTCAGCTGATATTTGAAATGACAACAAAAATTTAGGTTTTGAAGTTAAGAAAATATCAGCTGATAGGCTTGTCATTTATGAGATTTGGGGATTTGGCCATCTTACGATAATTGAATGAACTAAACTGAAATGAGCACAATATTTCAATAATTTGGTTTGAGCCTAAACTAATATAATAACTTACGAAATAATTTATTAGATGTCACTATTAATAATAAAAAAAAATACGGGAAACGGAAGTAGTTTTGGCATTATCAAATTGAAACAATTTACCAAATTTAAACGAATTTTTTTTAAGAAATAACGAAAAACTAATAAATTAGAAACAAAGATTTTTGAAACACTAAAATTCCAAAATTTTCAATTAACAAATTTTCCACCATAAAAAATAATTCACTTTTATTCTATTATATATATATTTTATCCAGGTGGTTTTCCAAATGAATCTGTTACAAATCGAACAAAAAATCGTTTTCATCAAGCATTTAAAGGTTGCCTACAGGACATCAGTTTTGAACAAAATTCCCAAATTACAGATTTTTCACCATATCAAGGTGAAAATATTGGTTCATGTGATTTACACGGTGATGCTGATGATTTTATTGTATAGGAACAAAAAAATTTTTAATATATTATAAAATATATTATTTGAAAAATATTTAAAAACTAATTAATAAAAATTAATTTAATAATAATAAAAAAATATAAATAAAATTTAAAGAAAAAAAAAATGATTAAAAAAAAAAATATTGAAAAAAAAAAAATATATAAAAAAAATTTTTGTAAATTTTCTAGGAATTAAAAAATAAATAAAAAAAAAGTAAAGAAAATAAAAATTATATATTCAAATAAAAAATAAATATATAGAAATTTAGTAATAAAGAAAATGGAAAATTAAAATTAGTAAAAGAGAAAATAAAAACGATAAAAAATAAAATATTAAAAATATTATATAAAAAATTTTTAAAGTTTTGCAGAATGATTTCAATTCAATATTCTATAAAGTTTTTATCCATTCCCTATAATAAATTATAATTATTCCTCTTTTACTTTTAATTATTAATGGATAATTAGAAATTTTCCGTTTTTTTTTGGGACACGTTATTTCATTAACTTATATAAAAAAAATTAAAATATTAATTAATAATAATTAAGAATTTTACGAAAAATTCAAATTAAAAATCTTTTGAAATAAATAAAAACTAACTGCCTTCTATAAACCAAAAAAAAAACTTATTTAATTTTATGTTAATTTAAATTTTTAATTAGTTGAATTTTCTTCGAAAATATTTTAATTTGTATTATTATAAATAAAATAGTAAAATTATTGATTATAAATAATAAAAAGAAAGACTAAAAAATATATAAAATTTTAGTGTTTTCATTTAAATTTTATTGAGTATATTCAAATGATATTAAAATTTTAATATAAATAATGGTAATATTTCGAAGATGGAATGGTAAATTAATTGGTAAGTTAAATAGTAAATTAATTGGGAAAATTTTTCTGTTCAAAATGATCGTTAAAATTAACTGGTCAAATTTTTCTGTTCAAAATGATTTTATCTGATGGAATATGGTAAATTTTCACTCATATTTCTCACTCACTCATAATTTTTCACTCAACTCTTTTTTGGATTGCTGAAATAAAGAATGTAATTTAAAATCGTCATATCCTTTTGGAAGTTAAAAAGGATCCTTGGAAAAAAGAATCTGAAACGTTTTTCTTTTTATTATTTTTTATTACTTTTTTTCCATCATATATTTTTATATAATTTTTCAATTTTTTTTTTTATCAAACTTTTTTTTGCACGAAGATTTTTTTTGTTTGTATTTCATATTTTATTTTATTTATTATATTTTTATATATTTTAAGAAATTTTTTTAATATTAATTAAATATTTGTTTTTTTTAATTTATATTTTTATAATATAATTATTTTTATTTATAATTTCATTGTTTTTTTTTTTAGTATATTTTTTTTTTACCATATTTTTATTTTGTTTAAAAACATCAATTAAATTTAATCAAATTTTTAAATTTTATATAATTTTAAATGTTTATCACTTAAGAAATTTCTCAAATTTAAATTTTCTCTTTCTTTTTAATTATTTTATTTATTTTTAAATTTTATTATTTTATAAATTTTTGTTGGTTTTCTGTTTAAATTTTGCAAAAAAAAAAAAAAAATAATAACTAGAAATTATTTTAAATTCCAAAACTTTTAAACTCCTATTTTATATTTTATAGTTTCTCTTCTTTCTTTTTTTGTTAATTAAATTTAATAAATTTTATGTTTTGTTTTTTAACGTGCACAATTTTACAATTTTTTAAATTCCCAATTTTTATTTTTTGTTTATTAAATTGTTAATTATTATTTTTATATTTGAACTACAGATTTTTAATTAATTAATTAATAATAATAATAATTTACATAATGATGTAGTTCACTTTTTCTAGAGACGTGTTTAAAGTATATATGAATATTTAAGTTTGTTTTTTGCTTGTTTTGTTTATTTTATTATATTTTTTCATTTGAATTTACTTTTTTTTTTTTAGTTTTATTAATATTTATTTTTAAATTTATATGTTATTTTTTTTATGCCAGAGAAAATCTTAAAGGACTTAAAATATTTTTAACTTCCTACAACATTTTCTTTTATAGAATATTATAAAATGAGTAAATTTTGATATACAAAAATTTAAAAAAAAAAAAAATTAGAAAATTGACAAGGATTTTTATTTTTAAAATATATCGTCGTTGGTTTAACAGAATCAAATCTTTTTCTCCATTTTTTGGGTGTTAACTGAATCAGTGTTCTATTTTATACTGACAAAATTTAATGAGTTGCAAGTAGGAATTCGATCCATGAATTTTCATAGATATTAACAATTCTCAAATAGTTGATTGACTCAAAACAAAACTTTGCGTTTGGTGATTTGATGCATTATTATGTGCTAGTAAACTGACGATATATATAATATAAATGAAAGAGAAATAATTTTTTTTAAAAACAATATTTTAATGGCATTTTGGAATTTGAATAATAAACTTTATAATTAAATAACTGATTACTAATTTAAAATAATTTCAATTTGCTTATAATTGAAAGAAAATGATTTAACCAGAAAATTCAACATTGCTTTTCTATTTTTTTTTTTTTGTAAAATTGTAAAATCATTTATTTGGATGAATGAAAATTTTAATTTTTTCCCATTTAAAATCAATATACAATCAAGTTTTTTTTATATTAGTTGCTCTTTGAATGGTTTTAAATTTAATTACCAAATATAATTTTTTTAAAAAATTACAACAAATTCATAAATTAAATGCCATTAATTGAGACTTTATAACTTTAACAATATAAAAAATCATTTTCTACTATAGCATTTTTTTTTTTCAAATTTACATAAAGTAGCCATAAAAGATAAAAAAAATATTTATGTTAAATTTTTAAAACAAATTTTTATTTACTGCGAAAATTACAAGCAAAAAAAAAATTAAATTTTTCTTTAAGATTTCTTTTATACAAAAAATTTTCAAAATTTATTTTAAAATTTTAAACTTTTAAATATTTTAATTTTTATTTATTTATTTTTTTATTAATGAAGCTTTTTTTTGGAATGTTATTTTATTTAAGATTTTCTATAAAAAAAAAAGATATATATTTTTTTATAGAGGAAATAAGAAAAAATCATTTTAATATTCTATAAATAAAGCCAATAAATACAAAAATTATTTTTGTAAATTTTAAATAATTTTTTTTTTGGAAAAATGAAAGCATATTTTTTTTAATTACAGCATGAAAATTTTAATATTTTTTTTCTTTAAAATAAATAAAATAATTGTCTGTAAATTTTTGTAATAATTTTAAATAAATTTTGTTTTGCTTATTTTCTATTTTCTTTATAAATTTCTTTTTTTTTTTTTTTTGTATTTTAGTTTTATTAAATTAATTTAATTTTCCATTTAAAAACACTATGGCCGTTTTCGTAAACGCAGTATGATCGCAGTACTGCAATGTATTAATTCTTTTTACTAGTATTTTGACTATCGAGACAGTGAAAAGTTGACAAATTTTGCTTAACCAATGGTCCTTCTGACGACTGGTTGCCGTCTCGTATAAAAACGAATAAAAACATTGCACTACTGCGATCATACTGCGTTTACGAAAACGGACTATATTTTGGTTTTACGTTTTTTTGTTTAAATGACATTTTTCAAATTTTCTTATAATCAAAAAAAAAAAATTTTTTAACATATATTTTTATTTTTATATTATTTTACACACTCAAATTTTTGTGTAAGAAGATAATAGAATTTTACAAAATATTTAAAAAAAAAACAAATTTGAAATTTAACAAACAAAAAAATTTAATTATATAAATTTTAATTTTAAATTTCTTTTTTAACATATTTTTTTTTATTATGATTTTATAAACTAAAACCAAAAAATACTTTTTATATTATATTGAATTTATTTTTTCAGCTGTGGGTGTAATGATTTTATTTTTTTTACTTGCGATTGTAATTTTAGAAGAAAATCAAAAAAAAAAAAAAAAAAATCTAAATAATTTTTTTTATTGATGTATAATTTACGATTCTATTATTTTTATGAATATTTTTTTAATTAAACTTTTTTTGTTTATTATTTTTATTTTCTCTACTATTATGGATAGTAAAAAATCCAAATTAAATCCATCCCATCCAACAACAAAATGATTATTCTTATAAATTGCTGAAAATAGAGAAGAAGAAAAGAAAAATGAAGAAACATAAAAAAGAAAGTTAATTTAATTTATTTACAATATTATTATAAGCAAATTTTTATGTTAGTATTGAATTTTTGGGTCTTTTTAAATAACTCACCTTTTAATTATTTTTACGAAATAAATAATTTTAATTTTTTATCATAATTTTATGAGATTTCAATCTTTTCGGAAATAAAACTTTAGTCAAATTAAAAAAAATGTCTTGATAATTTGTCAATTTAGCACAGAAGCGTGTCTAAACGCCTAAGAAATTCAAATTGTCTGAATATTATATGAGGAAAATTCGATTCAAAATATAATTTCCTTACTAAGTAAAAAGACTCGAATCGAAAATAGTACTTAATATCTTAATTTAGCAATAATATTTTCGATTCAAATATCTTACCCAATAGGATCCCTTGATTTGCCTTCAAATCGAGAAGCAAATTAATTTAAAACTTAAATAATTTTTTGGACTTTTTACTTTATTTAAACGTAAAAATTTTAATTAACTAAAAATATGTTAAAAAAACTAAAAAAAAAACCATTGAAAATAATAAAAAACAAAAATTCAAAAATAATTTTTTTTTATATTTATTTTATATATCTCTCATTCATAAATGCTGCAAATTAATTAATTTATTTGTTTATTTTATTTTGCTATTTTTTTTTTGTTATTAGCCTAAATAAAAATATTTTTCTAAATTTATATAAATTTTTTCCATTTAATCAAAAAAAAAAGCATTATTCAAATTATATTTTCGAAATTCATACAAAAAAAAATTATACACAAATTATTTTTTAAAAATTGAAATGTTTTTTTTTTGTTTTTAAATTAATAATTAAAGAAAACAAAAGTAAATAACTTTAATATTTTATATAAAAAAAAAATTGTCTTTAAATTTATTTATTTATTTTTTAAATTAAATTTTTTAATCGATTCTCTCTCTTCTTTCTGGTTATTTGTTTGTTCTTCTTTCCTTATTTCTCATTTACAATTATTTATATTTTTCGTATATAATTAAAAATACCTAAATATTAATATATTAAATCATTTTCTTTAAAAAAAAAATCATACAATAATTAATTTTTTTATTATTTTAAATATTAGAAAATTTTTCCCAAAGATATAAAAAAAAATATTTTTATTTTTATTTAAAAATGTAAAAAACTAAGGACAGCAAAAAAAAAATTAATTAATAGTGAAAAATTTTAATTTATTAAATATTTTTTTAATAACCAATCAATCAATCAATCACATATTTGAAGAAGAAAAAAGAATAATCAAAAAAAATATATGATAATTTTCCTTATAAACTAAAATAAATGTTTGTTTTTTTTGTAGCATTTTTTGTTTGTTTTGTTTTGTATATTTTTTTTTTTTTTGCTTACCTACAAAAGGACATCACTTGCAGCAATTGTTCGTCTGTCGATTTTGTTCATTGTCAGCTAATCGTCGACCTTGACCGCTGCCTTGATTAGCAGCACCATCATTCTTAGGTAATTTTTTAGCTAAAACAAAAAAAAAAATTAATTTTAATTTCGAAAACAAAAAAAAATCTTTTATTCAATTATCGAATATTTGTGGTTTTTTTTACCAATAGCTAAAAATATATCATTGACATTCATAGCCGTTTTAGCTGATGTTTCCATAAACAAAAGACCATTTTCTTCAGCATATTGCTTAGCTTCTTCAAATTCAACAACTCGACTGTTTGATAAATCTGCTTTATTACCAGCTAAAGCTATAACAATATTAGGAGAAGCCTAAAAAAAATAATAATTTGTTACATATAGAAAAATTTCGAAATTTAATTTTAAAACAAAAAAAATGTTTTTACTTGTCGCTGTAATTCCTTAACCCAAGTTTTTGCACGCATAAAACTGTCCTGATTTTGTATATCATAAACAACAATTGCAGCTTGTGCTCCTCTATAATACATTGGAGCTAAGCTATGATATCTACAATATTAAAATGGAAAAATATTATTTCAGAAAATACAAATTTTAATTTTTTTTAAAAAAATAATCATTACCGTTCTTGACCAGCTGTATCCCATATTTCAAATTTAACTGTTGTATCTTCTATACAAAGTGTTTGTGTTAAAAATGCAGCACCTATCGTACTCTCTTGATATTCATGAAATTGTCCTTTGACAAAACGTAAAACTAATGATGATTTACCAACAGCTGATTCACCCAATAATACCAATTTAAATTGACAAATTTTATTTTGTGATGTACCATTTGGTCGTTGGGTGCTTGCACCAGTTCCACGAGGTGTTGTTGCCATAATTTATATAAATTGTTTTGTTTTTTTTTTGTTAGGAATTTATTTTTAGAGTAAAATTATTTTTTCTTTTGTGGAAATTATGAATTAGTATTTATTTTTCTTATTCTTCTTCTTCTTCTGCAAAAATTTCACACAAGAAAAATAGACAATTTGTTTACTTTATAATTGGGAAAATCTGAAAATTGATAAAAAACAGAAAAAAGTGTATTATTAAAAATGAGTAATTTCAAAAATATTTTTTTTTGTATTATATAAATTTAATTTAAGAAAATTCAATGAGAAATTTTTGTTGAAATTTTTGGGGGTAAATAGGCGCGCATTGAACTCAAAAAAATGGTATGGAAATAATTAATTTTGTATAATAAAATTTATAACTTGTTATCATAATAAATAAGGTACGTGTAAATATTATCAGTGTCACAAGTACACAAGACTATTTACATGTCAGACTTGGAATTCTACTAACTAATACGAGCTTTTTAAATAAATTTAGAGCTTGTATAATTTTAGAAATCTAGAATATTTTATGGTAAAAATACTATTATTAAATTCCCTAAAAGATAATTTTTTTATTTATGGGATTCAAATGACCTTCCAAGATTATCATTTTTTAATATATCTACATAAGGTAAGTAATTCTAATTTATAACTAAGTAAACTCGAAATTTAATCACTTTTTAAATTGTATAAGTATGTATATAAAATATTCTAATTATATTCTTACATAATTCCATAAAATTAATGATAAGTACTAACTAAAAATTCTCTAAAAAAAAAAATTTGTGATGTCATAAAACTTTAAATTGTTTAAAAAAATATTTTTTTATGAGGAAATTACAACAAAAAAACACACAAAATTTCCACAATTTTATTAATTGAAATTATAATTCTGAAATTTATATTGTACAGAAGAAAAAAATATATTAAAGGTGAGTAATAATTCAATTTCAAAACAAATAAACAAAAATAATATAAAAAAAAATCTTTAGAAAGATTTTTTTTATTAATTCATTTGGTTGTTTAAAGTATAAATTTATAATTGAAAAATTCAATATTTAAATTATTTATGTAAAAAATATATATACTTATAGAACAATCAAAGAATTTAAATTATTAACATTATATTATAATTTCCTGCAAGCAAAAAAAAAATAATAATTCGATAAAATATTCATAGTACAATTCTAAAATTGCCCATCCGTTAATTACATGATTATAAAATATTCTAGGCGAATAGCCAAACAGCGTGATGGACACATTTTCACATTATTTAAATACAAGGTTAATGTTAAATCAAAAAAATTTATGTATTAGTTTCAGATCATTAAGAATTTTTCAGGGTTATGAAGAGAAATGTAAATAAACTAAAAATCAGGCAACAACATCAGGCGAAGTAGAATTATTTGTAGATGTAGATGGTAATGAAAGTAAGAATTTGCTAAAATTGCATTAGAAATAAGTAGAATCAGATATAATCTGTTTATCCAAAAATATAATAAAAAAAAATGGAGCAAAACTAATGAAAAATTACACAAATTTAGAAAATTTTCATTTTAGAATTTATCAAATTTTCGAAATTTCCAACAAATATCAAAATTAAGAATCTATTTTATTGCTAAATGTTAAAATTTATTGAAGAAATCAATAATTAATTATTCGAAATTATTTTATTAATTAAATAATTTTTACTTTTTCATTGAAAATTTATATATCATTTTTGTTTTTGAAATATTTCGTAGGTCATTAATTAATTTATGTTCTTAATAAAATTTTAAATGATTTTTTCCTATTTCTATTTTTAATGTCAAAGAATTTTATGCTGAAAAGTAAAAAAAAAATTGTTATTGCTTTAATTTCCATAACCAGTTTCTTTTTTTTTGTTTTATTTCGAATTTCCAATTAGTATTTTTTCTAGGTAAAATCAAATTTTTTTTATATTACTTAAATTTCATTAGTAAATAAAACTAAACAATTTCAGAGTTGTTTCGATTCGAATTTTTTTTATATTTAAATATTTTTTAATGGAAAATTTAGTATATATTTCGACATTCAAACAGTTAAATATTTCGACAAAATATTTATTTAATAAAAAAAAAAAACGGAATTAAAATTTATATCATAAAATATCAAAATTACTTAAGCAAACAAAAATAATAATTTAATATAATTTTTAATTTAATTTACACAAAATATTTTTGTTTATTATAACTTTGGAAATTGTATTTGTATATCTACTTTTTTTGTCACAACATTGTTGTATACTAAATATAATAAAGAAATCATCATCAGTCATTCAACCAAATTAAAATATCTGCTAACTGAAATTTTTTATTTGTGACCAAAAAATCATTTTCATAATAAAATTTTTATACTTATAATTTTTCTGGTTTGTGCCTAAAAAAACAAACACACACAAATTTTAATAAAACAAAAGAAGAAAGATAAGATAACGAACAAAAAAAAATTATTAAATTTAGCTAAGTAACTGATAAATTAGCAACTTCAAAAAAAAAAAATTAAATAAATTATTAATTATTTTCAGTGTATCGGTGCTAGACAACTTTTATTTATTTACTATCTTGGAATTATAAGTAAATATAATTAATTTAAATAAAAATGGGGTAAAAATTCTGAAAATTATTATTAAATAAGAATTTTATGCAATTTAAATAAATATTAAACAACAAATATTATAATAAAATGAAGAGAATTAACTTAAGTGGTTAATAAAATTATTGTATTTGAAATTTTTGTCTGTATATAAATATAAAAATATTTTTTATTAATTTTTTTTGTTGTTGTTGTGATTTAATTTCAAGAATTAATATTTTTAGCCATGTGATATAATTTTATGACATGGCGTTTTGATCTTGAACTTAAGAAAAAAAAAAATAAGAAATTTCGTTAATCTTTAAGCACAGATCATATTTAATTTGTCTTTCCGGATGGGGAAGAAAATTTCCTTGCTAGATAAAAAATAAATTAGAAAATGTCTTTGTCTTATTTTGGTCTTGAGACTCGTCGTTTTAAACAAAATTAATCAGAAATATATAGCAGCTTGAATATGTCCCTGTAGTGTAGTGGATCTAAACCAAGATTATATAACTTAAAATTTGTTCACTTAATATACTATAATTATTATAGTAAGTTTTCTAATTATCATAATTTTAATTAGTAAGTATATAATATATTAAGAAATGTTACAATAAGCCTTATGGCCGCAGAGACGTGGCGCTCTAGTGTCATCCCTATACTTGAACCTTAACCTTATTACGATTTTCAATTCAAATTGAACTTACAAAATAAATTGTAATAATTTTGCAATTTTTGAAGAAGTATGTATACATTATATCAATTAAAAACTATTTTTATATATTTGATCTTACTAATAAGCTGACAATAATTTATCTAAAATAAATAAATAAACAAACAAACAAACAAACAAACAAATTAAGTAAATAAATATATAAATTTTATATTGATACCTGCTTTCATTTTTCACCCTAAATTCAAATTACTTATAAAAAAAAATTATTTTGTATATATATTTCTATTTAAAAATGATTTAATCAGACACCTTACCCTTATCAATATTGTTATATACTTAAAAAAACCGGGGAAAAATTATTATATTAAAATTATTTAGCAAGAAATTATTATTATTTTGATTATTTTAGAAACACTGAAGTATAAAAATTGTATATGTACGAGTATATAAATACATTCGATTTATGTCATATTGTTTCTAGCAGCGAATTAATATCAAAATAAAATTATGTACACTAAAATTGATTAATTTTTTTTTAACAAATATATATAAAAAGATAACAACAAAATTATATTAAAACTAAGTAAGTATATAAGGAAATTTATATTTTTATTTTAATTATAATAATTCTAAGAATTTTATCCAAAGATTAAATTTTGTATTTCAGATGCATAATAATTTTACTAACTTACTCAAAAATTTATACAAAATGAAATGAAAATTTATTTTCATATATTTTAGGATAACACATTTTTAAAATGCCTATAAATAAATGTCGGGCAAATAACGATAATAATAATTTCTGGCTTATCTATATGTATAAAGAGGACACCAAAAATAAGTAAAATAGTTTGTTACAATGTCCTTCAATAAAAAATATTTTTTAATGATTAATTATATTATTTTTTTTAGTGATAATAAATACGAACAAAAATAAGACACCCACTTTTTTTTTGCAGGCATTATTAACAATGATTAAATTTAATTTTATATTTATAGTGTAAAGTAACATTTTTGAGAATTCTTATCGTTATTTAATACTTAAAAGAAATCGAATTTATTAAATTATTTATATTTTTGTATTTTCCTTGTATATATCTGCTTTAAAAACAATATTTAATTACTTATATCAATTTTTCATTAGTTGCTAATTGTAAAGTAAAAAATATGATATAAAATAGAAACACTATATTTATAGGCATATAAATACATACCATGTAATTATTCATTTTCTGGCTTTAAAATCAATATTTATAGAATATTTAATTTATTGTATACTTAAAAGTATATATGTATATATAATATTTTTTTAAGATTTTTCTTATACCGTACCGTAAAAATTAAATATACTTATTACAGAAATTTTTAGATTTTGCAAAATCAGACTATCTCACGCATCTCATTACCAACCAAAAATAGACAAAAATTTGAATTCTATATATTTTAAATTTTATCAAAACAAAACAAAAATTGATATCTTCTTAGTCAGTGTCATTTTACAAACAAGCAACGTCAGCAATTTATATAAAAAAACTGAGTCAAGAATCATTCAAATACAAAAAAAAATAGGTATATACTTAATCAAAATATATAATTAAATAAAATCTATGAGAAACAATAACTTAAAGGTTATATGTTTTAATATAATAATAAATTTTGCGCCACTAAAATAGGTTCAACTTAATTAATAAAGAAAATATGTAGTTTAGTGAGTCATGAACCAAATGTTTACATTAAATTTTTTTTTTAATTCAAAATGAAATCATTAAAGTCTTTTTTTTGGGAAATTTTCTTCTGAAAAAACTACATTATAAATTTTTATATAAGTACTTAATCATTTAAAATGTTTAATATTATTAAGATGTTATTTGTTATTTAATATTTAATTAATGGAAACCTATTTAAATATGGTTTAAGATTTTTTCCAACATCTAGTCTAGTATACAAGAATTTGATGATTGCAAGACAGATTCAAATTATTCAACGAATGACTTCCTGATTTAATTTTAATAAATTTAATTTAACTATAATCATAAAGTTATTAAATTATTTCAAATCTTTTATTAATTAATTAGAATTTTGTTTATATAATTTGTTATCGTATATTTTTATTTTTAATATGATTAAGTATATTTTATTATCTAATATTTTAAATGGGAGCGTACAGGGTTTTTAGAAGAGCGTGCGATAAATCTCGTACCTCTTTACAAACCCATGAAGAAAGTTATATTTTTGTATTATATTATATACACAATATAATACAGTTACAATATATTTATGAATATATGTCGTGATAGGTCATTTTAACCATTCATTTTTTTTTAAATATGTAAATATCACACATATAAATAAATATACACACTTGTAAAAAAAAATCAATATTTTTTGTCTTAATTTTCATGAAAAATATGAATATTTATTTTCCATTTTTTTGTAATATTAGACCTTCATAATTTTTATTTTTGTTCAAATTGACTGGTTCAACAAGTACACGATTTAGAATTTAATAAACAAATTTTAGAATAAAAATAACACTTTAGAATATAGATAAGTAATTATAATTTATTAAAAATTCATAATATTCGTAGATTAACTTATTAGGTATTATTATACCTAGGTATATTTAGTAAATAAATTTTAAAAATATATAATTTAATTAGCAACTTAATATTTATAGTTTATTAATTTAATATGTAAATAAATTTTCCAAATGAATTAATTTTCATTTTATCTTTTGAAAATTAAATTTGATTTAGTATATGTATATATATAATACTTTGTAAACATTTCAAATTACTATATCAAACCATTTTTATATAGTATTTACAAATATTTCAGGTTAAAGTTCAATATAATCTGGAGAAATATAAATCTCAATGAATTGAAATTGTTTAAATCTAAACAAAAAAAAATTATAGGTCAATTATTAAAATAGCAAATAAATGTGTAAATGAAATTCTAAATATTTAATATATAACTTTCTATTAATAGTGTTTAATTGATTAAAATATATCAACAATACTGTAATATGACTGACTAATTAGTAAATAATATGTTAATTATCGTTTTTGTAATTTAAATCACGTAAAATTTACAAAAATTTTAATATATGTAACAAAAAATATATTTATTTATTTCATATTTCTTAATTCCAGGTTCAGATATTTTAAAAACAAAAAGTTTTAATCAATTATTTTTATCAGTTTTTTTTTTCAATATCATAAAAAAGTTTTTAAATTAATGAAGGTCACTCTATTTGTAGACTAAAAGGAAAAAAAACCAATAATAAAATGTTTGAGAAAGTGTAATAAATTTTTAATACAAAATTTCTCTTTATATAATTCCATTTTTTTTATGATAAGTAGTTTTGCAAAAACAAAGAAGAAAAAAATAGTGAAGCCTTTTTATAATTTAAATTAAAAATTTATTTAAAAAAAAACAATATTTCCTGTAACTTTGTGTATTTATGACTGTCGCAAACACAATTTTTTTTCCAAAGTCCGGACTTGTGTCAATGCCTTTCCGTTTATTTGACTTTTTATACATGTACTTTATTTGTTTACAGTGGAGGTTATGGAATGAATGGCAGAAATTCTTTAAATATTATAATAATAATTATATGAACAGAAATATTATAATGTGATTATATTATTATCACATTTTATCACGCAAATTAAAGAAATTAATGCGACTTTATTGTAAGAAATAAACTTTTTCAAGAGCACAACAGTTTCAATATAAAAATAAGTGTATATGAATTTTTATGTTTTGTTATCCATTTGTTTTTGAATTGTAAATGCTTTTCCCCAAATTCACATGAACATTTCTGGGAAATATATTTTTTACTACTATTTTTTTTTTGCGAATGAATCAAAAATGTTAAAATTGACACTTGTAATTTTAACAAAATTGCGCTTTTAGTTATGATTTCAACTTTTAATTAAAATTGTAATTTAACAATAAAGTTGATAACTAGGTGTATGCACTTATTCATTTCTTGTTGGAATTTCTAGATTTATATAATAATTTTTTAACTTAAAAACATTTTATTGTAGTGTTTTTACGACTTTCTAAAAAAAATAAAAGAAATTTTCATTATTTTCTACAATTTTTACATCTGCATGTCTAATACCAATCCTTTCTTTGACTAAAGCTGATCACGAGGTAAATTTTTTTTGTACAGCAGTGGTTTATTTTTCGTATGACATTTTCTTTAAAACACAAAATATTAAAATCCAATAAATACCTAATTATTTTTAAAATAATTACTTTATTCCATTTTTTTTTTTGTAAATATTTTATTAGAAAAACATAAGAAAACAGCTGATACGTCACCGGTGACGCATACCACGGCAACAAAAAAGCGAAATTCACTTGATTTTTTACGGCGAATCTCGCCCCATTAAAAATTAATTAAATACCAGAAAAAAAAATTCCTTTGATTTAATTTTTTTTTATGAATTTCATCAATATTTTTCTTTATCCAATATGTGGAAATTATTTATTTTAACCTGAAAGAGTTTTTTTACACCCACCTTGTACTTTTTGATTATCCTGTTTTTTTTTAAATATATGTCAAAAAAATATAATTCCTGATGATCAAGATTTTTTTTTTCTTAAAAGAAATTTTTCAAAAATTTCTAATTTTTTTTTCTTATAAATTTTTGCGACGCAGTCAACATACAACAATGCAACAACAACAAAAAAGGGGCGAAGCACTAAAACTTCTTCCCGAAAAATGAACTTATAATATAATTTTTATATATTTTTTTCTTTATTTCAACACGTTCTTTTCAATATATTTTATCTCGCTTGCGCACACACAGAAAAAAAAAATTTATATTACAATTATTAAAAATAAAATAAAAAAAAAAGAAAAATTAAAATACAAAAAAAATTTTTTTTCTTTGTTGAAATTTCTTTAATAATTTTCTGTTATTTATTCTGGTTTCATAGAAATTTCAAATAAATTTCTTTCTTTAATTAATTTGATTATAATTTCCGACACTTTGCACTATTTTAATTGTGATTTTACAAAAAAAAAACGCGAAAACAATTTTCTTTTTACCAAGAAGAGAATTATTTTTCTTTTCTTTTTTAGCCTGTGACGGACATTATTTCTACAGCGAATATGATATGATGATTTTATTTATAATGCTTAACAAATTGTACAGGAAAAAAATGGTGGATATAATAATGCTTTCAAAATTCAGTTATTCGCCTAAGAATATAATGTCGGAAATATGTCAGAAATGTAATAAATGTAGAAAATGTAATTATTCGATCTTTTTCTCCTTCTTTGTTTTTGCATCTGGGCTGAATCAGAACCATCAGAACCCTGAGAATATCTTTTCTGTTATGCCTGGTTTTCACTCGCGTCTTATAAGCCGCAACTAAGTTAGTCACGGATTTTTAACCAATAGAAATGCTCCAAATTTTATCTGCAGCTCATAAGGTGTCGTGACAACCTAGGGAAAATGCGACTCACGTAAGCCACATCTGGTAACATATAAGATTGTGTACTTTAATTTGCAATTATTTAAAATTATCAAATTTAATATAAAAAAATTTAACAAGAAATTTGAAAATATCAACGTTTTTTATTATATTTTTTTTTAATTTAACGCCAAATTAACTGTGACACTACTGGAAATCATCTGCAGCTCACGAGCCAGATTTTTCTCTTCGCTAACTTTTTTCCAACTATATTTATATATGTATTAGGTATTCCGCCGTTTCCTCCTTCAGAACAAGCCAGCTTAGAACAATTATGCGGATATATCAAAAGCTCCTAATTTTTCTAATAGCTGCCCGACAGAAAAGCCTGCATCAATAGATAATGAATATAATTGAATACCAACCATTTCTGATATGATACCTTCATTCAAGCCTATATAATACCTTCCTTCATGTCTATCTATACATAGTAACAAAAATTTTTAATTTATGTATCAAATTATTTTTATTCAAAAGTTAAGACAATTTTGTATCTTTAATTTATTAATATAATTTACTTTCCTTGTTATATAATATGAAATAATATATTCAATTTATAATATGAAGTAATATATTCAATTTTTTATCCTCTTTCTTTTGAAACACCACGATTTGATTTACTACTAGATCGATATTCATCTCGATGGCTTCTATGTCGTCGGGAAGTATCTTTATTTCTCACATCATCACGATAACGGTTTTCATCAGTCTTATCTGATCCTTTTCCACCGCTGTAAAAATCACGACCCTTACGTTCCCTATAACGATCCTCATGATCTCTATCATCATTTGTATTACGTGAATCTTTATAATTATCACGCGGTTTATGATAATCTTTATAATTCTCATTATCTCGTGATCGATTACTCTCTTTTGGTTTGTCTCTAATAAGATTTTCCTTATCGTTTCTATTAACTCTATCTCTATCATTGTTTTTAAATGGATTTTCATTTCGTTGTCTATCCCCTCGATCAAAATTCCTATCATAATTATCATTTCGTCCCCATTCATATTCTCTTTCATCTTTTCTATTTCTATCATCTCGTCGATTTGGTGGCATCCTTTCAAGATTTTCTCCACCATCATCAACTCCTCTAAATGGATTTTGACTAATTTTCTCAATTGGTAAATTAGTTTTTATTTTTTTATTCTTTTTTGTTTTTAAATTTTTCTGTTTTTTATTTTTTGATTTTTTACCATCATCACTACTACTACTAGTAGAACTACTCGAACTGCTACTATCAGAACTACTATCACTACTGCTACTACTACTAGTACTGCTACTACTACTACTACTTTCCTTCTTTTTCTTATTTTTTCTATTCTTCAATTTCTTTTTCTTATCAATTTTCTTATTTTTTCCGTTATTACTATTCTTTTTCTTATTTAATGTCTTCTTTTTCTTTTTCGCCTTATCATCTGATTCAGACGATGATGAATCTGAACTGGAACTAGATGATGAACTTGAACTTGCTGAACTACTTGTACCATCTGTGACATCAAATATTTCATGATTAATTGCCGGTACACTTTTTGGCGCAGTTTTTAAAAATTCACGTAATTCATCTGTTAAACCGCCCAAACCAATGGATGTAAAAAAATTAATAGCAAATCTTGTATTTCTAGGATTATCTCTTGGAAATAAACCAGAAAATGCTTCAGATAATGTTACATCTTTTAATCTATCATTCAATTTACCCAAACCCATATATTCAGCTAATTCTTGATATAAAATTTTTATAAAAATTCTACTTGAACTTGTTGTATCATCTTCATTTAATCGAATGCATTCCATTACTTCCCAACCAATTGCATCTGTATATAATAAATGTGCAAAAAATTTACTAACATTACGTAAACGATTTGTATCTAAGCGATGTGTTGTACTATAAGTATCTTTAAATATTTCCTCAAATGGATGTATGTAGATTTTATTAATATTACAGAAACGTTGTGCTAATAAACCATAAAATTTTTCATAAGTTCTTTGTTCAGCACAACAATCTAAAAACATATGACATAATTCCATTTCTTGGCCAGGTTTTAATTGCATTTTCATTAATTTATGTGCACATTCTTCATAATCTAAACTCGAATGTATTGTTAAATAAATTGTTCGACGCAGTGCAATTAAATTTGTTTCGGTATTATCAATAATCATTGCTTTCTTCTCTTCATCTTCTTCGTCCTCCTCTTCTTCATCTGAACCTTCTGATCCACTTCCGGTACCTGATCCTGATTCATCAGCATCGCTACCTAGTAATTCTTTACTTAAACCATTATATTTGCCTTCATTTTCTTGATATTTATCATCAAATTTAAAAACATCTAAAAATTAGAAAACAATTTAAAACAAATTAATTTAAAATAAATAAATTGAATTAACATTTTTACTAACTTAATTGATCCTGTGGTTCTGTTGCTTCATCCAACATAATTAAATGTGTATATTGATCGTCTTCTTCAACTAATTCTAATGCTTCAACAACAGCTTGATGATCTTTAAATCCATCTTTCCTAACCTGAAATACCACCTCAATCATATACTGTACTCTTTTATCCAATTTACCTTCATGCAATATATTTTTTAACATTTCAAATATTGCATTTATTCCTTTTGCAGATACTTCAGTTAATTTCATACCACATTCTTTTAAAAATGCAATTGCAACTTCAACTGAATCATCTGTGGGTGTTTCAACTAATAATGTTAATATTTCTAATGCTAATATTTCATGAGCAACACGTTGATTTACTAAATGTGCAACAAATCTAGATGCTGATAAACAAATAATTTTATCGTTTCGACGAAAAGCACGTTTAAATTGTATTACTAAACGTTTTAATAATAATTCACCAATATTTGGAAATTTGGAATTTATAATTGCAACTAGAGCAGCATAAACATGTGTAAACGT
Source organism: Empis stercorea (assembly GCA_949752835.1). Lineage (NCBI taxonomy): Eukaryota > Metazoa > Arthropoda > Insecta > Diptera > Empididae > Empis > Empis stercorea. The sequence goes on from OX457089.1 coordinate 52,242,923, forward strand.
TGGTGAAGCTGCCTGTGCTTGAATTATTGAACGACAAAGTAAACCACGTCCTCGGACAATATTTTCACGTAATAATTCTCTAGTAATTATACCAATATTATCAACATTCACTTTATTTATATAACCATGAATTGATTTTTTTAATGCTTCCCATGCGATACGTTGATAAGCTGCTGATGATTTATCTGTAATTTCATTTTGTAGCATACGTAGTTTAGCTGGCGGTATATAAGCACCACCAGTACGCGATGTTAAAATATCAACAGTTTTACGTTGACGTGCTGTTATTCGACTATCTGGATTTTCATTTTCTTCAATTTCTCCATCTTCTTTTGTTGCTTTTGTTGTTGATTTACCATTTTCGGGGGATTTACTACGTTTACGTGGTTCTCGACGATTTCTAGAGGATTCGTGTGGTCGATGTTGACCATCGTCTCGCCTTGGTGATCTGCTACGATGTCTTGTTGATTCATAATTTCTGTCAGAACGTTTTCTATCAGGTGACCTGCTATATTTACGTCTGTTACGATCCGAACGAATATCTCTATCTCGTCTGTCTTCATTATCTCTAATTTTTCTTGGACTTCGACTTCTTTTACGATCTCGAGATTTATGTGGACTTCGACTGCGTTCTTTTGTTTTTTGTGTATCAGAATTTTTTTCTTTAAATGTTTTTGTTTTTTCATCAGTGGATTTTATGTTTTCTATATCAATTTTTGAAGTATCATTTGAAATTTTTTCTTTTACAGGAATTTCATCTTTGTCAGATGGAACATTATGAATAACTTTTTCTGGACTAACACTGCTTTCTTTAGGGCTGTTAATTTCATCAGGATCATATGGTGAATCGCCTGGACCTTTTTTAGAAATTTCATTTGAGTTTTCCTTTTCTGTAGTACTATCGACTACTTGTTGTTCTATTTCAATATTTTTATCATTTTCAATGTTGTCTTTTGAATTTTTTAGTTGTTCGTCAATTTTCCTTCGTTTAGGCTTACTAGCTTCAATTTCTTCTTCATTCACTTCTTCCCCAACTGGAACTTTATCAATATTTTCTGCAACCGTTTTTTTATTACAATCTTTTTGTACAATTTCTTCTTCATTTTCTGAATCATCCGAACTAGTTGATGAACTAGAGCTATTACTGCTAGAACTAGATTGATTTGACTCATTATTTGAAGATGATTTCTTTTTACGCCTGATTTTTGTTTTTACAGCGTCTTCCAAATTCTCATCATCTTTAGTACTAATATTTGTCGTAATTTCTGGTGATCCTGAATCAGAATCATCGGAATTACTAGATGAACTTGAACTGCTACTATTAGATTCGTTTTCACTCATTTTTTTATTAAAATAATATTAAACGTTTTAATAAAAAAAAATAATGTATAAACTTATCCCAATTCCACCAATCGTGGCGGCGATTAAAAAAACTGACAGCAGTCTAAAATGGCAGCACTTTGGTAAATGTCAAATTATATTAATTTTTGTTTGTAAAATATGGAAAGCGCAATACAATAATGTGGAATGTCAAAAACGAAAATGGACTGCTAAAGTGGCGCTTAGAATTTTTTTGACCAATAGGAAAACTAAAACATTCTGTTTTAATCTAAGGCGCTCACGCTGTAAAAACGATCAAAAAGGCAACTAATAAATGTATATTGTCAAAAAACTAACGTATTTTTGGGTATTCAAAAATTTTAAATTTTTAATGTGAAATTAAAAATGTTAAATAAATGATACAACGATTTGATAAACTATAGCCAAATAAGTAGACACATTTATAATTTATAATTATTTATATTCATTTAATTAATTCGGACTTCATTTAATTAATTCTTTATTTTCCGCATACAATAATTATTATAAAGTTAAACAACAGAATAATTGTAGTTAAGTACCTACGAATTTATATAAGATTTTTTAAATAATTATTTGAATATATACATATATATATATTCAAAATAGTGAAAAATAATAATTTTAGACAAACTTTTGGCATCTTAATTTTACATAGTCATTCATTAATTTATTTTCTCAATACAAAAATTAGGCTTAGTCGCTTAGTCGATAAAATTTGAATGAAATTAAAGTGGAATAAAGAGAAATAAAAGAAATTTTTATATTTTATTAATTATTTTATATTTATAATTAATTATGTAATAAAGTAGCAATTATTTAATTTTTTTTTTTTGGTACACATCTCTTTGGATACAAATTCTTCACTATCATATTAAATATAATTTTAAAGACAAAATATTTATTTACATTATTGATAATAAAAACTAAAATAATTAAACTTTTTTTTATTAAATTAAATTAAAAAGAAGAAGAAAATATATTTTTTTAAAAATCATAAAATTCAGTTATTTCTCTATTTCAATTAAAAAAAAATTAAATATCTACTTAAAATATTTTTTTAATAATAATTAAAATTCTATTGCAAATACGTATTTAGTAAAATATTTATAATTTACATAATATAATTTTCTTGATTGGCATTTCTATACTTAATATAATATAATATTTTTTGTGAATTAAATGATTTTTTTTTTAATTTGTTTTTTAAAACATTTTTTTTTGTATTTATATTATTTCATTAATTTAAATTTACTTAATATATATTTTTGGCAGATTGGAATTTAAATTTCTATAATATATTTTTTATCGTATATTGGGGTTTTCATAAAATATTTTCTAAATAATAATTCATTTCAGCTTTTACAAGGTCCCCCAGTGTTTTTTTTAACTTAATTTATTTACTTTTATCTTATTTAATATTTTTCATTTAAATAATTGTATTTAGTTTAATTTTTATTAGTGCTTTTTAATTATATATTTATTTAAAAATGATTTTAATATAAATTGTATATTTTATTTTTTATGTTAAAATAATGTCAATAGACAAATTCACAATACGAAATCTAACAACCTAATTGAAATAAAGTCGATAGACAAATTTAATACGACATCATTCTATAATAGGAGGATGTGAAAACATGACTACTATAATTATACTAGAGAAAGTACAGTGGTATTAAACTAGAGGCTTAATGCACTAATCATCATGAATTTCTCTGTACAATCATTAAAATTGTACAGCAATTAATAATTTTACAGAATTGATTAAATTATTGTAGTGTATGGTTTACTTTATGTACCCAAAAATCATTAGTGTTGCATTGTGAATTTAATATAAAATTTTACTTCATTTATTATAATTTTCTACAAATTTTTATATTAAGGATTTTTTACTATTTTATTACATATTTAAATTTTTTAATATTTTTAATTAATTTTTTTTTTGTTAATATTTTTTTATTCATGCGCTTTTATGATTAAAATTTGAATTTAATTTCATTTATTTAAATATCATTTTTTTTAAATTTATTCTATTTGTATTATGTAATAAATTGATAATAAATTTTCATTTTAAATCTCATTTAAAATTCTCTTTAATATTTAATAACTTTTCATAGAAAATTTTATTGTTTATCACAAATCTAAAAAAAAAATATAAGTGAGTGATCATATATCATAAGTTTAGAATCAGAAGTCATTAAGCCACGGTTTTTAATTTTTTGATATTATAACTGATCCATTATTAAATCTATTTTGTATTGTAATCAAGATTCCCCCAGGCAAATTAAATATATAACAAAAGTTAAAAAGTAATAAGTCTTTTTCTTTTCGTGGACACTTAAAAGTCTTTTTCTTTTCGTGGACACTCGATTTACTCAACTTACTCAAAACTTAATTTTTGTGACTTAAATGCTTCTTCTGTTTGCAAACAGATGATATATTTATTATGTAAGATAATAAATATTTATATGTATATCAAAATTGAGTGGTGGCGAATATGGCCTTCTGCCTTAAACCTCGGGCTAAAATATTTTTTTATCAATTATATATCAATATTTTTTTTAACAGGACGAATTTTTCTAAATTAAATTCAAAATTTTCCTATTGTCTATTTTAAATTTTAAATTTCATATTAATTTTATGTATAAAAAAAAATTGTTTTGTGGGAATGTAGGAATAATATAAATTCAACTAATAATAATTATTTACTAAATATTAAATAAATTCATTTGTTAATACTTACAAAACTAATAATATTAAATTTATTTAATAAATATATTTTAAAATTAATTATAAATCTGAAAATAAAGAAATATATATTTCATTTTTGAAACATAATAAACTTTTAACACAACAATAAAAATAAAAGGATATAAAAATATCCTTAAAAAATAAATATCATAATTATTTAAAGCTTTTTTTTTATTCTTTTATTAATAATGAATTTTTTTTATTATTTTTTTTTTTATTAATTTCTGAAATAAATTTATATTTATTGAAACAATTTTACATAAAAAAATTGTTTTTTTATTATTACTATTTCATTTCAATCATACAATTAATAATATTTTTACTTGAGACTATCATAAAGCGTACAACGAAATGAAAAAATGGGAATATCATTATATATTTTGTATTGGAGCACCATAAATACTCATATATGTATATTAAACAAAAATATACAAATGATAATGCCCATTTTTTTCATAAGTCTTATAATATACGCTTTAATTTTGGTACTCATACTCAATTTTAATTAAATATTTCTTCAATTTATAAACATTAAAATTATTTTTTGTCTTTTATCTTATTTCATAAATTTATATAATTTCCTTCATCTTTTTTGATAAATGACTCCATGGGAGACGATAAAAATTATTATTATACTTATTTAATTTTAATATACATATATAGTTTAAAATTTTTTTATATATATATTTATGTATATATAAATGTAATTAATTAAATAGGCAATTTACGTACAACACGTAAATACAAAATGTTAAATTATAAATTTTATATTTTATTTTAAAATATAAAAGGCGAAATTATTATATTTTTACTCATAAAATGATGAGGAAATTATTGTATTTTTACATAAATATGTATTTTGAATACTGTATAATTTAAAAGGATTAAAAAAATAAACCAAATCATTAAAATTAGTAAATTATTGAAGGACTATACATACTTTTAATTTTTCTTTAATAATTTCTTATAGTATTTTGATTACTACTTGTGCAATTTTATAATTAACAAAGTAATTATATTATAAAAAAAATTTACGTATATTATGCACTTTATTTTTTTGTTTACACAATTTTATGTGTATAGAAAATAATAATAATAGTCCTTGCAAAATTTTCATTATCTTAAAAATGTCCTTAAATTAGTAAAATAAAAAAAATATCCATCATTTATAAACAGATCAAAAGAGATCATAATTTTTTTTTGTAGTAGTCAAATTGTTGCCAGAAAATCGTTTTTTGTTTTTAAATTATTTTACAAAATTGTACAACCACGATTACGTTTTGGTTTTTTAACTGGATCAATTAATTGTGATAATGTAAATTGTTCACGTTTAGCTAACCATGATTGTTTTTGTAAACGATTTATAACAATACGATATGCACCAATAATATCACTTCTTGGACCATTTTTAATTGATTCACGTAACATTTCAGATGTAACACCTAATTTTATTAATATTTCCCTAGCTTCTAATTCTAATTGTGTTAATTTTTGTAAATCATCTGTATCAGTTGGTAACATTATAAATTTACCTTTTTCTTCATCATAATTTTTTATTTGTTGTTGTTGATTTTTTGATGGTGATTCATTATTAATTTTTTGTTGATCATCATTACCACTTATAACACCTAAACGTATTTCACCATTTTTATATACTGATGATGATGATTGTTGTGATTTATTATCTTCCATTGGACTAATTTTCTTTTTTAATGTACCACCAAAAAATGATTTTTTTGGTATTGTACCTTGTGTACCATCACTAAATAATTGTGGATGTTCATGTAATAATTCAATTGGATGTAAAAAATTCTCATTTATATTATCAATTGATTTTTTTGTACAAATTTGTAATGGTGGTTTATTTGTTATTTCTAAATAACGTTCACGTATTGAAAAATTACGTTGTAAATGACGTGGTTTTGTACGAAACCAAAAATTTGTTGATTTTTTTAATGTTTTTGCATGTAAATTTACTTCACGTGTCATTAATTCTAAACTTAAATTTGGATTTATAATCCATTGACTTGATAACATATCATCAATTGTTGGTCGTTGTGCGGGTACATGGACTAGAATTCGTTCTATAAACAAAACAAAAAATTGACTATAATATTAGCATCAAAATTTTTATTATAATTTTTTTCCAAATTCACTTACGAATAAGTCGTTGACATGGCAAACTAATATGACCAGGTAATGTATATTCACCTTTCAGAACAGCTGATCGTAATGATGGTACTGTTGGTGCCCGGAATGGCATATTACCAACAACCATAAAATATAATAATACACCTAATGCCCATACATCAACTGGACCACCAATATAATGATCATCACTAAATAATTCTGGTGCTGCATATGGCGGTGAACCACAAAATGTATCCAATTTTTGATTTTGTCCTGTAAATAATAATAATAATTTGATATTGTGTATAATTATATACAAAGAAATTTTATAGTGAAATTAAAATCCTTTTCACGTAAATTTTAAATCCTTTTTTTTCCAACAAAAATTTAACATTATATCTAAGAATTTTTATAATAAAAATTTTCCCATTTTGATGTTTCCGGTCATTAAACATCGTCACAAAAGCAGAAAAACGAAATCCGTTTAATGCACGATCTTAAGATAAAAATCATCATATAATCCAGGGCAATAAATGCATTTAAATGACGCCTTAACGTAATCATAATTTCCTTTTCTTTTATGTGAGCATTTCTTTGAAATGTTCCCATTATCCAAAATTTCATTGTACAATGGAAAATGGCATAAAGCCATCAAAAGTTAATTTGTTAAAAAAGAAAAGAAAATTTGTTTGAACAATAATATTTATACATTTATAAAGTCCACAATTTCTTTCATTCATGACAACAAATTAAATTAAAATTTATAAATCATAGTAAAAAAAAATTGCAATGCACTTAAATGAACTAAAATATAAAGAAAAACGCAAAAAAATTTGAATTAGAATCAACCTTGGAAAATACATTTTTACACTATACATATTACAGAAATTTTTATAAGTTTTATTTCTATTAAGCTTCTTAGAGGTTTCTCCAGTCCCTCTGCTATTATAGTATTGTAAAATTTATTTTACTGGCTATAAGCACACATCAAACCAATAAAACAATTTCCTCCTTTTTGTACTACAAAATAATAATATTTATTTTTTTAAAGTGCATGTTGTTATTTCATGTTAAAGAATTTTTATCGTAGGAGGTAAAGCATTTATGTACTTGTGTGTCGGAGGGGGGGATTAGTAAAATAAAAAATGACAAAATATAAGCCACTAACCAGACAAAGTATTGTGTACCATCTCAGGGAATTAGCATAATAAATTTATATATTAAAAAATGTTTTTTTAATAGTATACAAGATATTTTGTTGAAGAAAATGATAAAGTAAAATGATAGATTATTCTTTAAGAATCTAGTAGATAGATGATCATAAAGAAATTTGGTACTCAAGGTCCTATAAGCACACAGTTCGTCATTATTAGAACTTTCTATATACTTTTTCCAAGACAACAAATTGATGATGACTTCCCTATACTAGATTATTTAAAGTTTTGGTAAGATCCGAAAGGGATAAAAGAATTACAGTAGATTAAACGGGCAATTGAATATAACTACTATTAGAAAGACCATATATCAGCTCAAATTTGGACTATTGATGCAAATTTTGCACAATTTTGCTATCGAAATGATCTGATTTGTTAGAAACATAAATCATAATGTAAGTATTTCACGTATATTCCTCTATAGACTTTAGTACTTAAACTTCACAATTTTGATACTCAAAAGTTAAATACCTTCGTTTTTTTTAATCTAAATTTCTAAGTAATAAATAATATTTTCTCGCGTAAGTTAAACTTTTAACAAAAAGTAAATATAGTTTATCCTCAATTGAAGTTTTAGTGATATTATTTTTCTAGTTATTTACAGATTTCTTTTATTCTTTATACATATATGTATATAAAGCGAGACTGTAAATTTAAGTTCATTTATATTAAACGCGAAGATAAAATATAAATTTAATAACAGAAAGAAAACATCAGTCAGTAGCACATGTTAGCAATGTTTTGATTGAAAAAAATAATAATTTTCCATCCAAAATAATCATTAAATCGAATCAAAACAAAACTATATCTATTTATTTTTTATTTTTACGAAAACTAATAGTATAATCTAGGCCAAAAAGTTTTCCACAGAAAATGTCTATGAACGAATTTAGAGAGGGGTTTATCAATTAGTAATAATAGTATAGTATACTTTCAAAGTCACAAAAAATTGAAACCATAGACACTATGTTGTATCTATGTTGAAACTTTAATTATACTACTTTATCAGTGGAATTTAAATATGCAACATTCAATGTCAGAGATCTTTTAAAGCTGAAGTAAAAATTTCTGAGGAGGTAGTTAAAAATTTGATACCATATTTTGTCTGATATTCGTCGAAAATGTAATGAATTTGTTCAGAATATAATGATTAAAATATAAATAGAAATTCTTAATACTGAACTTTAGTGCTTCTTAGTGATATTGGAAGATAGATGATTCTAGTTACTTATTAACAAAGTATGGTATGATTATTTAATTTTGCTTATATTAGAATTTACGTGCATTTAAATTTGATGTACGCGGTATACCGTACAAGGCATTTGAATGAGTTAACCTACTGGGTGAAGGATTATATCAATCACAATTCACAATGTGTGGTACATCGTACATTTAACTATGTATATTTATATTTAACTATCTTCTTAACACATGATTAACAAGAACTTTTCGTACAATGATAGTACAATGATTTGACTAAGTATATCTCAGTAACAGTATCTTACTGAAAAGTGTATACGAACCAGAAAAATTTAGAAATTATTATAATTCTCTGAATATAGAGAATATAGTGATAAACCCCTTAATAAATACGATTTCAAACAAAGGTTTTTCTATCCACTCACCAATAATAATAATACCCAAACATTTTATTATTATTATTATTTTACGAGATTTTTCATTCATTTTACAATGGAAAAACTTTTAATATTTTTTATTTTGTGTGTGTCGAAATATAAAAAGTTTTTTTTTTTATGTTTAAAAATGAGATAAATAAATAGAAAAATGACGCAAATCATGTTGAATTTTTATAGTACAAAAAATAAAAATATTATAAAGTACACATAATATAATAATAATATTATTATTTAATATATATTATTAATGGACAATGATTAGCTGCCGGTTGTTATCAGATCTATATACATACTTATTTTAAGGTTTCTCTGTTTATATACAAAGTTTAAGTTTTGTTATTTGTGTTAACAAAAATTATTAATAGCTCTTAAACCAGATAAAAATGAAAATGATGACAAAATTAACATAAAAAATATGAATTTAGATTAATATCATTATAAAAAAAAATAAAATAAAATAAAAAAAATTAGTTTAGTTATAGAAAAATATAAGATGATGAAAAAAATAAACTGTGTATAGAATTTATTTATGTTGACACTTATGGGATTTTATTATGATTTATTATACAACATTGGAAAGAGTGACTCGTTTTTTTTAAATGTTATTTAAGAAAAATTATCATAATTTTTGTTATTGTTGCTATTCTTTCTGATCGCACAATTATTAAGCCAATTTATTAACTAAATGATGTGATGCTATGTATAGTGATTGGTATATTTTAACCCAGAGAAGTGAATTTTCCAAATTTTTAAGAATAATTTGCAAATAATTTTAAAAATTTTTTTTAACATTTAAAACATTTAAAAATCATAATTTTGTATATACATATACATTTTTTACTTACCATTTATTAATTCTGTACTAAAACCAAAATCAGCTAATATTAATCTATTTTCTGATACTAAAAGTACATTTTCAGCTTTAATATCACGATGAACAAAACCTAAGCTGTGCTATAATTTTATTTTTTGAATAAATAAAAATTTCAAATTTTAATAGTTTGAAAATTTAAATATATTTCTATGTTACCATATGTTTTACAGCCAATAGCAATTGTTTATATAATGGTGAAGCATGTACTTCTCTTAATGGACCACCTTGTGTTATATGATTATACATTTCACCACCTCGTATCCATTCAGTTATTAAATAGACACGTCCTAATGTTTCAACAACTTCAAATAATCTGGATGAAAAAATAAAGGACAGAAAAGAAAAAAATAAATATATTATAAATTTTTTGTTGAAATAATTTCGTGCATTTTTTGCAAGCGATAAAATGACAAAATTCTAAAAAAATTGTAATGTTTGCAAAAAAAAGATTATACCATAACAGGTATTAATACCAGAGAACGTAACAGTAAAGGACTTTAAAGGACTCTTAATGGTAGAATTACTTGTTTTTTGTTGTCAAAAATATATTTTTTTTATATTATTTTTAGTAAAATTTTATATATATTTGCTGAATGTCCTTTTAAAACCACTGTCCTGTTCTCTATTTTATAAGTAATTTATATATTTTTTTTTGCATTATATAATATAAAAAGGACATTTTCTTGTTCACCTTAATATATTTGGATGATGAACACATTCTAATGTTGCTACTTCTCTTGACAGCATACGTAAAGCTCTTGCATCTAGTCCACCTCTATCAACTACTTTTATAGCTACTTTGTCTGTAAAAAAAAATGGAAAAATATTTTAATTTTTTTTTCGCAAAAACTAACAAAATTACGTATTATATACGAAAATTTAATATGTATTATAAATCATAGAAAATGATTTATTTTTTTCCAGCACATAAATTAAAGTTTTTAGATATTTTTAAAGGTGAATGTACGAATTTAATATATTGCGTAGGTACGTTTTTGTTATTGTTAAGAAAAGATAAAAATGTTTTGTGTTTATTAAAGTTGACATTAAAAGGTTGTTTTATCTAGCAAGGATATTCATAACAGGCTAGACAAAATTACTCTATTATATTATTTTTCAAAATTTTGTAATATTCACTTTCTTTTTTTCAGGGGGAATGCAGATTAAATGATGTAGAAAGTAGAAGCTTAGAAAAAAAAAGATGATTTAAGGATTCGTGTGGAAATTCTTATACCGTATTATATATTTTTTTTACAAATACTATAGAGAAAATGCTGTAGAGAAAAGATTAACTATAAGAAGGATAAAAACTAAAATTCCTGTGTTTTACATTTTTTCTTATGTAAAAAATTTAATTAGCCTTTGATTATGTTCTGATTTTTATTATGAATTCCCGAAAATATGAATGAAAATATTATGTTCTGATTTTTATTATGAATTCCGGAAAATATTAAAATAATAATAAATAATTATTATAATATTAATAATAATATTATCATAAATAATAGAAATATTAGAGAAAAATTAAATATTTTTGGTAATCGTTAGCAATTTTTCATATTTACATAATTTATTATATTTCATTAAATTTTTCGTAATGTCCGATTTAAAGTAAAATATTGAAGAAATTTAAAATTTAAATCATTTTTCTCAAGATTTAATATGCTTTCTTATTGAATTTCAGCTGAGCACAAAATGTATCAAGTTTTTAATAAACTATCATTGAATATTTTGTTAACTTTTTCTACAAAATTTCGATATTGCAAATTTTGATAGTAAAAAAGTATTTTTCAACAAATAAATTTGCTGAACTTATCTAAATAACCTAAAGAATTTATTTATTTAAAACATACCCAAACATAAAAATGAACAAAAAATGCATAAACTTTTAGTCCCTTAAGGATTAAAAAACTTGTAACTATTTTAAAAATTAATATCACGTATAAATTTTATAAAACTCTTATGAAAATTTTCGTACTACATATTACTATTATAAACGAATATATTGAAGTTGATAATATTATTTAAAAATATAAATTTGACAATAATTAAGATTGAAAATTATTTAAAGGACATTTAAATTTTGAAACTATAAATAAGACTTATTTTATATTTTAAAATCAATAAACAAAAATATTAAATTAAATTTATACAATCTGGAAATGAAAGTAAAGTCTTTTAATTTATTCATGGAATAAATAATAATATATATAGAAGGAATTTAATTTTAAAAGGATATTTTAGTAAATTTATGACATTCTCTTGATAATAAATGTCAGAAAATCTCATAAACTTTCCTTTATGTGTACAATTAAATCGAAAATATTTTTGGTACTTATATAGTATTTAGATTAAATAATCTAAGTTTCTTTAGGATATCAAAATATATGTTATAGATTTTCAATATTTAAGCTATTATGTGACAATTTGAATGCTTATAATTACTATTTATTAAATTACATGTCGAAAAACCTTCTGATCTGGTAGAAATTATTATTTCTAATAATTTTATCTATACATAATAGGAATTTTACTAAGATTTTGATCAAACACTCTAAACCACAAAAATATTTCCACATAAATTAGTGGCAATAATTTTCATATCAAAAGTTTTATAATTCAAATTAATAAATAAAAATTTATATAAACATTTGAAAAGTTTAAGCTGTTCACAAAAAAAAAAATGTGTAAAAATTTCATTATTTTTTATTATTTTCCCGTGGAAAATTCGCGTGGCTATTATCTCATTATTATTTTTTCAAGTAAATTATTTATTGAAATTTAAAAGGGGATTTGTTTTGAATTTTAATTAAGTTACTAAAGAGGTTTAAATTATTTAAATTGATTAATTTTTATTTTTATACAAGAAAAATTTAATATTCGTTGTTTTGAAATTTATTAATAATATACCTTTACTTGTCGCAAGGACATTGGATAAAAACTGATATTATATATATGCTCTAGAGACAAAGCGAACAAAAACGTGAAGTAGGCAGTAAAAAAAAAGCAGGAAATTTCTTTAATAATAAATTATTTATTATTTATTTAATTCCATCAAAGGTGAGGAGTATTATATTCTTTTTATTAATTTCAGAAATTTGTCATAAAGTTTTGTTATTATTTAAGATTTTCTATTAAAAAATTTCAAAGTTAGTAAATATTTAACATTGAATTATGAATGATAAAGTCATTAAAATCCTATTAATACTAACAAAATTTCTATCAATTTAATATTTAAAAATTTATCCTTATAGCAAAATCTGTTTACATCTCACTTTAATTTAATATATAAGTAATCCATTTATTTATAATTCTATATATACCAATTTCTATTTAATCGGAAGAAATTAATTAACTGAAACATAATTTTTCATTATCAAACACAAAATTTTCATGTCACGTTATACTAAAATTGGATTACAATCTTAACTATATAATTCTATATAATGTCATAGTTTTATACTAACTACTATATAATTTTCTGTTAATATTAAATGAAGACTTTTACTTGTTGATTTTTTTGGGGAAAAAAAAGAAAATTTAATTTTATACTAAAAATAGTAAATAAATTTCTTCTAAAAAAGTTTCCTTGCAATAAAGTTTCTATTGTTAGAATTATGGACATAAGGAAATATTTAAATAAAATGATATAAAATTTATTTATTAATATATAAGTCCTTGTTTTAGAGAGGAAATCAAAATTAATTATTACTTATTTAATTTATATTTTTTTTTAACTTTTAAGTAATTTTAATAGATTTAAAAGGATAAATACAAAATAATATCTACAATTGAATTGTTTTAAAGCAACATCGAAATAAACTATAAATTTATATATATTTCCATTTCACATAAATTAAAGTTTAAATACTTTACATAAAACATAAGAAAGACTAACCAAAACAAAATTTAAATTAATTTACACAATTTTATTTATAAAAGTTACAAATAAATATTTCTCTATAAACGAACATTTTATTGTTGGTTGTGTGTTGTAGCTTAGGAAACAAAATTTATATAAAAAGGAACTAAAGCTTCCGGTAAATAATTGAATTTTCTATTTTTCTATAACTTTAAACTTTAAGGAGAAAAACTTTTTCAATAAATTGAATTATATATCAAATTTATATAATATACACTTTTATAGCAATTCCAAGTCAAATTAGTATTAATTTTTTTTTCAAATCAAAATTCTATTACATTGGAATTAACACTTTAGGAAAAAAGATGAATATGATTTGAAAAACCACTAATTTAATGTTTAAAATAACTAATTTACGTTTGAAAAGTCTAATTTAACTTGGAAATAATATAATAATTAAAACAAATTAAAAAAAAAAATAACAAATTAATATAGCAAAATATTGTGTACACTTTAATATTATTTGAAATATTCTTTGAAAACTTAAATAATTTTCATTACAATTTAATAATTAATGGTAAGAAAATAACAACATTTTTGTTATTTTCTTACCATTAATTTACCAAATATTATAAAGAATTTTATTACCTATAAAAATAACCATAATTATTATACAATTTAATTACCATCATACCACTTTTCATTTTAAGAGCTACACACTTTGGTTTTTATAGTACTATCTATGAATATCTCAAATTAAAATTACCCCCAATTTATCTTATATATACATACACTATACTATGTATAATGTATTTATTCCATTTTACGTACGTAATTTCATTTTCAATTAATTTATGAATTTTTATTATATTTTCTTCTTCTACATTTTCTTTGTGCGAAACAAAAATAATTCCAAATCGAATTTATTTAATAATTATTTTTATATTATATTTATTAATAATATTTAATGTGTTACTTAATATGTGTTCTGAGACTGAAATGTTATTTACACAACATACTCGTATGAAAAGGATATAACATCCAGTTGAGTATGTTTCTGTGCAAGGAAAAATATATATGATTAAATAGTAAAAAGTTTTATTTTTTGTTTGATAATTTGGGAAATATCACTTTTATATACATACATATAATATATATGTAACTCGTATTACATTATTTATTTGTAGAATAGTTTTTAATAAAATGTTTAATATTAAAGTAGTAAATTGTGACAGGATGTTATATAAAAATCCTTAGTATATTATATCATTTTTTTAACAATTGTGACAATTTTTTAATGAAATTTTTTGATGATATAAACAATTTATTTATTTTTGTAATGATTAAGCAAGAATTACTTAATTATCCTTTGCGGACAGGAAATTGTAAAAATTAAAATGGTATAATATTAAATATTATATCCCTAAATTATTGTGCTACAATGAATCTGCATAAACGAATAATTCTTTCGGAACGACAATATTTAGTAGTAATGCCTCAGGAATTTTACTGGTAATTACAAAGACAATTTTATATTAAAGGACAATTTTTCATTATTATGATTTTGGCAAGAACAAAAAAGAGAATCAACTACAGAGCCAAATAAAGAAACAAGGATATGTAGTAAGAAGAATAACAATTATATGTATTGATACTTATTTTTTAATCGATAATATTTACCATTATACGGCATGTCTGGCAAAATTTTCCTCTTCCGACTAACTAAATATAAAATTTTCCTCTTCCGACTAACTAAATATAAAATACTCCCGGTAACTAGCGCATCAACAATTTTAAAAGTGTATTTCAAAATATTGTTTTTCATAATTTTCCAAAAACAACAAAAAAATATCAACAGTTCATTATCATAAACACAAAAGTCTAATTATCTCAATTAAGTGAAAAATTAAGAGAAAAGTTTTCATATTATTATTCCCTTTAACCATTTGGGAATTATCCTTGTTTCATAATATTGGATTATCTCTGATTATTAAATACGAAGCATAATTATATGAAAGCATATAAGAAAAATCTTTTTCACATAACATTTTCTATAAAAAAAATAATTACATATTACCTAAATAAAATTAATTTTTAAATTAGGAAAAATTTTCAAATAAAAAATTCAACTATATTTTTAAGTTGATGTTTCAGTTCAATTTTTGTTGAACTACTTTGGTGAAAGGCAAAGTTATACAAATAAGAATTAATTCTTATTATTCGCATATACGGAAATAGAGGCTCCCAGGATAATTTGACATTATTAATAATTTTTTCAAAAGGTTGAATCAAAGTGGAATACGAATATACTATCCCATGATTAATAAACTTTTATAGACCACTAGTAAATATGATATAAATCATAACATTCAATATTAATTAAGAAGAAAGGCAAGGAATTCTGAAATAATAATGACCACATCAGTTGCACACCACAAATATTTCGTATAATCAATTAGATTGAATTGAAAACGATACTATCTCTCATAGACGAAAGACACAATTGATTTATTCTGGAAATTTTTTATTAATATAAAGAACTCCTTATTTATATTGTATACACCGGATCTTTATCAATTATTCTTCACCTTATTTCCCAATATTATATTACTTAAAAACCACTTTCTAATAAAGTAAAAAAAAAATAAATCTAATTTCAATTTTCTTAATTGAAATTAATTAAAAAGAAGCAATAACAGAGAATTTACATTAAATTAAATCAATCTAAAATTTCATTTAATTCCACAATAAATAAAATAAATATTTTGTATATTTATTTCCTATATACATTTTCTATTGTTATTTAATTTCCTTCTCTGTTATTGGAAAATAAAATATAAAAATATCTATATTTTTGTCTTTCTATATTACTTTCTAAGTTAATTAACAACCTTTTGCTATGCTATGTATATAATACAGAATTCTGTTAAATGAAAAATAGATAAATAAATACATAAAACTTCTCAAAAAAAAATAAATAAAAAGGATTGTAATATTCCAGAGTAAATGATATTAATAAAATTTCATTACCATAAAATATAAACCACACAAATTTTTTTTTTCTTACTATCCTCTGGAAAAAAAAACTTTTTAAATATGTAAAGCTTTTCTATTATAACTACATTTAATTATATTATACATAAATATATATATTTTTTTTACCTCTTGTTAGCTGATGTACACCCAATTTTACTTTTGAAAAGTTTCCACGTCCGATATCGCCACAAAATCTGTACAGACCAACACGTCTCCCAAGGGCCACCTGAAAATATAATGAAATTTTATATTATAGTATAATAGGAGTAATATTCTTCTTATATATAGTATACAAGTAGACTATTATGGGTAAAAAAAAAGTTGGTTAACTATAACCAAAAAGTACTTATGAAAATGATACTAAAAAAACAAAACAAAAATGTACAGTAAAACAAAAAAACCATTTAATTTTCATAGAAAATAAAATGCTTTCCTTTTTTATATTCAAAATATTTTTTTATTTTTGTAAAAGGATGAAAAGGTTATAAAAGGACACAAATACAAGTCATAAGTTTATTTTTTTTTTTTAAAGTTTTACATGTTAGGGAAAGAAATATTTGAAAATGGGAATTCAGTATTAGCAACCATTAAGGACTATGGAGATTGTGGAGTTTTATTATAGAGTATATAATAATTGAATGTACACGTATAGTAAGTAGGTTAGAGAGTTTCATTAAATAATTTTGGACGAATTATCATTTCTAAAAATATAATCATGATAAGGGAAAACCTTAAAATATGTAATTACCTATTTCATATTTCCTTATTGTCTGTTAACTATTTCTGACATCAATTGTTACATTATTAATACAAAAGTAATAATTTTTTATGTAAAAACTTTTTCTATACCAATTTTCATTTATAATAATCATGATGGAATTATTATTTTGAGAATTGTTTTGTTTTTTGAGGTCAAAGGAAAATAGACAAGTTTAGTGTGCAAAAATTGAATTTAAGTATAGTATTTTTTAAAACTATATTATAGTATTTTGAGTATCTTTTCCTGCCAGGAAGGGTGTATATTATTAATTCATAGGGAATTTTCTGAAAGATTTTTAATTTATCAAACAGCGAAGTATTTTGCTGTTCTAAATTAGTCTATCATATTCAAAACTATCCTTGTGATTACAAATGACCTGATAAAGAATGGTAATTTACTTTAAAATCTCTTCAAAATACTCGCCTGATTAAAATATATAAAATTTATCACAATTAAGGTTTACAAAATTAAATTAAAACTTTGCCATTTTCATAGTTTCCCTATAAATGGAAAAAGATTTCCTTATTGCAAGCAAACAACAAATTTATTATTTATTTTACAACATCTCTTTAACATTTTAAGGATATCAAATTTCCTTTTAAATCTTGATAATAAATCACCTAAAGAAGAACATTTTTTTTTAAAAGAAAAAACTATAAATTTTCTTAGCATATAATAAAATTATTAAAGCGTATTAACCAGAATAAGCAAAAAAAAATATGAAGCAAAACTGAAACTAAACCTACATCAATTTTTATGAAAAATATTATAATATAGAATTATAAATACACAAAAAAAAATATCCCCCAGATGCTGACTTTCCATAAATACGCAATTATTTATGACTATGATTACGAAAAGGACTTTACGTATTTTACGAAAAAATAAATAAATTATTACAATTTTTTTTTTATTGTGGTGTGGCAAAACAACCAAAACGGATCCCTTATATCCTTTGTACAACAGCAAAAAAAAAAAAGGTAAAACTAACCAAATTTTTAGCTAAAAACTGTCTTCGCTAATATTTTGTTGTACCTAAAAATAAAATATGATAATTTATAATCATATATATGTATGTATAAACCTTTAATGTTTACAAGGATAATAATTAAATAAATTATGTGACAAACTAAAAATGTTTGTAATCAGAATTTTCATATTTATTTTATCCTTGTTTCTTTTTTTTCTCCTTTGTTAAATTCTTTTTATATACCACAAAGCAAAATTATTGAAGTGGTTTTCAATATTAAACTTTTAAGGTATATAAATTTTTCCATGGATGGGTAAACTATAAATGGGATGACCTTAAATATTATTATATACTAAAATAATATTCTCCAGGTGTAGAGTTGCTAAATTTTCTGGGCTAAATTTTAAATACATATTACAATTTATACTATATACGAAAGGACTTTAATTTTTTTGTTATTTTCTAGAATCTTTACGTTTATTGTGGTTCATTAGGAAGGAAATTTCCTTCAAAAAAACATTAAAAAAAAAAAAGAAGTAAATTTTATATACGAAAAATAAAGTTTTCTTATTTCCTTTACTGTTGTTGAACATTTTTTTTTTGGAAAACTGTTTCTTTTCTTTATGATATGATCATAATCTTTTTAATGTATTTTTAAGGAATCATCAATATTTAATGAAATTTTTTTATATATATGTACACGTTTACTCTCGTATATGCAAACAATTAACCTAAGGATGGTTTTTTATTTAAGTTTATTTACGATCTCAAAAGGGACTTCTATAAAAAAAAAATTCTTTTTTTGGAATATAAAACATGTCCGTCGTATGTCTCTGCCCACCTTAAGAAAACATTAAAACATTTTTTTTTATAAAGAAACGATAATTTTACTAAGAAACTTTTTTTAAGCATAAAAAATAAAGAAATTTATGGACCAAAATTATTATCTTAAGTGATGTTTATTTAGAAATGTCCTTAGAGGTGAATTTTTCATTACAAATTATACTAAGGTAAAATGTTAAATGATATTTTCTTATTGTAGCAATTTAAAATATTTATTAAACGAAATAATAAATAAGCAACTTGAATATGCTAATTAATATCCTTGTAACTTAATTATGAATTTATCAAATTTTGTTGAGAATAAAATAAAAATAATTTTAACTTAAGACCATTTTTAAAAGCTAAACAAAATATCGATAATTGAAATGAAAATGTTTATATAAATTTTCATTTTCTATAAAAAAAACTAGAAAATTATCATAATCATTTTCATTTCTAAATAAGTCAAAACATCTTTCTTTTTTTTTTGGTATTCAATCAACTTAAAAATTATGATTAATGATCGTTTTTTTTTGTATAATGCAAAGTATGTATGTACAAAGTACAACATAAATTTGGTTTTTTGTAGTTGTTGTGGAAAATCCCACAAAATATTAAAGTAAATTTAATGGAAAATTGTTTGTTTAATGGTGAACGACCTGCAAGAGTAAATTTTCTTCTATATATATCTATAAAATATAAACGAAAATTGATTGGATATAAAATGTGAAATAAGGAGTAGCAAAATATATATAAAAAAAATGATTTCGAAATTATGTTTACTTATGAACAAAATATTATTGATTAGCATTATTATTATTACAAAAGAAAATATCATTACATATATGATGATTGATGATAATTAAATTTATGCCAGAAAAAAATTTTTTTATGAAATTATTAGACAAAAATATAATTGAAATAGAATGTTTGATTTATTCTATTTTCTGGATCATATTTTTTTTCTGTTCTTTTCGTATGGCTCAACAGCCTTGAGAAATTTTACTAATTTTCAATTCAATTTCGAACCATACCTTTTCTGTAAAAGGACATTTATATGGGTAACAAATAACCTGGTTAATTGCATACAAGTTTAATGGCACTTAATAGTTAGTAAATTGTTGTAGGCAATTGGAAATCGCTAGAATTTTTCTGCATTCGAATTAGAGCAACTTCATAAAAGCATAGAAAACGAGGACACTGCCAGTCCTATACCATTTATTCGTTGTTTTTTTATAAATAAAATATTCATAATTTAATTAAATGTAAACATAATTTGAAAATCCAATTTTATCTCAACACTTTGAGAGGATCAAATATCAAATTAAAAAATTTAACAAAAAAATATTAAAGATTTTTGTTTTGAATTTTTCAATTTTCAAAATTAAATTTTTTATTTAAACACTTAAAAAAAAAGGTTCTGTAAAACACATGTAAAAGCTTGCAAAATGTTGAACACGAGTGAAACTTTCAAGTCATCTTTTCTTCTGTTCCTATGCCATTTGTTTTAAAAAAATTGTAATACGAGTATAAGAAAATTCGGAAAATTTTCATAAACATATTTTTGCAGAGTCATAATTTTTTATAGTTAAAATAATAATATTTTTTGTTATATTAAAATTTTCATTTCACCATTGAAATTAAATTTATGTTTCTGGCAATAATAATAAAATTTTCCATAAGTTTTTATTGAATTTCCCATTTTCGATTGGATGTAAGTAACCCTCCGCAACAACAACAAACATTCCCAAAAGTTAAGTCTTAATAGCATTCAATCAAATGAAAACTATAATTTTCTATTTTTATATCCAAAAAAGTAAAATGTATACGTTTATAATGTAGTAACTTTTATGTTACACACGTTTCCCTTTTCATCCAAATTAAATCGTTGTGCGTGTACTTTATGTAAAATTAAAACATCAACATGTAATTAAAAGTATTAAATCGTCTTTTTATTACCACTAAAAGAAATTATACATATAAATAAAACATATAATAAAAGAAACGTATAAGGATTTTACTATTTTAGATTAAAATTAGATAAAGAAAATGTTAAAGCTTTTTAATTAATTGTAACAACAAATTTTTTATATTATAAAAGCAACAATTTCAATATAAAATGATTAGGAAATAGAAGTTTTTCGGTTAAACAAGAAGGTAATCACTGTAAATTAATAGAAGTAATTGAAAATTAATTATGTAGGTTAAGTTTAATTACTAATAAAGAAAATTACTGGTAAAATTAAAAGTTTTACTATAAATTTTTAATGATATTTCTCTGGTTATTTGATTTAACTATAATGTAGCTATATCAAAAATATTATGAGTTCTTCAACTTTTAGTTAGTTGGTTTTCAAAATTAGCTAAACTACTCCTTTGCTTAACCCATTCGCCTTAATTGTGGATTGTGGGAATTCCCCACATGACAGAAAAAGAATGGGTTAAGCTGTTAAGCATCAAATCAATCTAACTTACATTAAATTACCGATTTTCTATATTTAATTCAGTAGACATAATCTTCTTTTTGTTTCCTATGTCCTCCTCTGGTCTTTACAATATCTTAATGGATCATGTCCTTTCAAATACAGAATTTTTTTTACTTGTTTTTTTTTTGTAATAAAAAATCACCTGTATGTTAATAATTTTCCACATGATGTCCAACATGTGTATTTAATATTTTACTTTCAAAAGTTTTTCAATAAAATATAAAGTTATCCTTTTTCTGATAAATTTTAATATATGTATATATAAATAGAAGGAATTCAGAAAATCAAATAAAAATAAACTCAATTTTCCAGGAAACCGTATACAATTTCTCTCTAGGGTTTTAAGTTTGAAAAAATTTTAAATTCAAGAAAATTATTAAAGAAAAAGAAAAAGTTGACTTATCTTCATCCATCAGAAAAAATTTCTGTTCATTTTTCATATATCCTTAAATTTTATTAAATGTATTATAGAATATTTTTTTTAACTGAAATTATATTTCCAAAATCTTTTTAAGCTTCTTTTTGATTGTAAATTTTTCAAATTAAATTTTCGTTTCGAAATAGAATCTTCAAAATCTTATAGCTAATTTTTTGTTTTTTTATTTCAAAAGGATAATCTGAAAATTTCTATTAAAATTAACATAATCTTTATCCGATTTATTTATTGACACTCAATTTTAATCAAATATAAATTAATTCAAGTATAAATCTAATCAGAACAAAAATTTCACTTATAGAACTAAAATTTCAAATTTATTTAAGTAAAATCTAAATCAATTTAATTTTAAATGAAAATTTAATTATGATTTAATTTTTGTTTTTTTTTTTTTCAAAAGTCATAAGGTAAATAATTGCACTATAAAATTATATTCTAAAGTCATGAACGCGTAATTAACAATATTACCGACAGCAATATACTTAATTGTGAAGTGGTATTATGGTTATAGTTATGGTAAAATTGTAAATGTGATTTAATCATCCCACATACTATATTTCATATTTCAAAATTTTATTGATTTATTATATGTACAATTATTTTGTTCAGGTTGATGGTATATAAAAAAAGGTTAAATAGAGCCAAGAAAATGAAGTATTGGTAATTGCATTACAGGGAATTAAAAAAAATATTATTACATATACATGAAAATAAAGTGCAATAATATCCAAGACCTCGAATTTATCGACGAAATCGAAAAGGTAAATGAAAATAACTTTAATAACCCAACAATGTCAATGTTACACATGGAATTTAAAATGATTTTTGTTTGTTTTTTTTTTGTAAAAGATAATCTTAAATGAAGGGCAAAATTGTTAATAATATAATATGAAAATTGTGGAAAATCACGTAATCGAAAAATTGTGTATAAAATGAAAAATTTCATAATGTAAAAAAATTATGAAAGTTTTAAAGTTAGGAAAATTTTTGTTTTTTAGTTATTGTAGTAAGTCTTAAGCGATTATTGTTCGTCGGGACATTTTTAAATAGACTTTCAAAATGTTTGGAAAATTTCTACTTGAAAAATTTAATATCAATTTTTATTATGGTTTAGCATTAAATTTTCAATGCTTTTATTTATTATTTAACACTTTTTGTTTTTATGAGACCTATGCAATTTTTGAAAAATATTAAATATATTTTATGATATACAGGTGTCATAATCCTCATTAAAATTCTATTTAATTTTATAAATGTCGACTTTATTAAATTTAATCACCTACTAAATTATTCTACAATTGACAATATTTTTTGTTTGTATATACATTTTTTTAAACGAACCCATAAAACCCATAAAAGTCTCACTCTTCTCTTTAACATTATCATATAACAAGGAAATAAAAAAAAATTCTAAGCTTTCTTTTATGCTTTGATAATCAAAAAACCAAACAAAAAAGAAGAAGAAACTTTTTTATAATAAGTATTTCAAGACCATTTAAAAGAAAATATGTACAATAACATTTTTGTTTAAAAGCCTGATGGCATTTTGCCTAAAGTCTATAATACTTAAATCCATATAATAGTATAGAGAGCCAGCAAACATAAAAGTTTATTGAGAAATTTGTGTTGTACGTGGTTTGATAATTATAAACAAAACAACATTAATGTATAGACATTGGACGACATAAAATGACGATCAGAGTCCCCCACGTGTACATTAGATTAAATATTTGTAAATTGTAATTATGAAAAATAAATAGCAGCAACGGATGATTGGGTAGTTATTTTAATATGATACTATGGATAAGGTCAACTCATTGCCAGGATACATATTCTTTCTAATTTGATATTCAGGTGTAATTGAGTGTTAATTTTACTACTGGATAATGAGATAATCATGAATCCAGTAGTAAAATTAACATAAGTAATTTAATTTTAATACTGCAGAAAATACTATAGTAGTCGAATGTAAGACCTGTAGTGTAGCAATGGAATGTCGGGAAAATCTCTAAGAGGTGGATATGAGCCAAAACATAAAGAAAATTATAATCAATCAAAATTATCTAAAATTAATAAAACCACAAACTTTTTCTTTCAATAATTTATTATTTTGCGCTAGGATATTTTTTTGTTGTCGTGCGGGTTGAGTGTGAATCCTGGTTAATATAATATTAAAGTAATTTTTAATAAAATTAAATAAAAACCACAAACTTTGCGTGTTTAATATTAAAAAAAAATAAATTTAAACGTGAAAAATTAAAACATTAAGTGGAAAGATTTTTTTTTCCCAAACAACAAAAACAAAATGAAAATAAAAAGTAACCGAAAAAAAAAATAGAAACGATATAATAATAAAATGGCAATCATGCTAAATTGGATTTTCCTTCTCTTGATTATATTTTTATCAAATTTTTAATTAATTGCCATAGTATCTATAAACAATTTCTAATCTTAATAAATAAAAAGGACATAATAACAAATAAGTATTTTTTTCCTTTTTAGAAGGGGAACATTTTGTATATTGAGGACATTAAAACTTTTGGGTTATTACCGATGAAATTAATGGACTATTTGTAAAATTAATGTGTAAAAAACTATTAATTTGTTGGTCACACTAGCCATATATTTTGTGCCATTGGTAATTATAATATGAGTCGAAATTGGTTCACGTTCACATGTAAAAAACCTCTAGAAACGCTTGTCATTTTTCATTTAAACTACAATACAATGAATTATGAATAGTACTTTTCAAATATTTGACCAGTACATAGCTAAATTTCGTTCTAAACCCCTCAGTTACTCTCGTGTGTCGCAGAAGTTTTGAAATGTCAAAAATAACTTCAAATGTATGGAAATGTATAGAAACTGATTGACAGCCTTGAGAGTATCTACTCAAAGCGTCACCAGCGTCACTAGCGTCATTTGACATTCGAACGCGTCAAATATCCTCATTTTTTTGGTAATTATCGAAAAATCGAAAAATAAACAATTTCAATTATGATATTTAATTAATTTATTAGAAAAAATCGCTAAATAAATTTTTGTTAAAAGGAATTTTTCTTATTTATTTATTATTAATAAATAAAAAAAAACTTAATTGGAAAAAAGAAATGAGACTTGTTAAAGAATTTCTGAATATAAAAATAAATAATTTCATAATTATTATTATTGAAAGCAACACAAAAAAAACGAATATTTTTTATGATTAATCCTTGATTAAATGGAATTTTTGATATTCTTAAGAAGTAAAAAAAAAATATTTATTCGTTTTTGTTATCCTTAAGGAATTACAAATTTAGAAAAGATAAAAGAGTTTTTTTTTTTGTTGCTGTTGAAATAATTTTCTTAAGTAGATTTTCATTAGAAAAACAAGTGAAATGTAAAAGTACGAAAAGTAAGAAATGTATATTTTACCAAAAGCTATTTATTTTGATAATATCATTAAATACTAAAGTAGTAACTAATTCAACAGCAACAACAACAAAAAAAGTAAAAGTTATTTATTGTTTTTTAGTAAATTTTAATAATTTCATAAGAACCAAAAAAAAATTTCATTATAATTTTTGGTTTTTCAAGGAGAATTAATTAAAAGATATTTAATAATTTAAATAAAAAAAATTCATCAAGAAAAATTTATTGATTATTTTATGCCTGAATATTAAATTCTATGAAAAGTTCAAGTTTTGGAAGGCAACAGGTTAATATTTGAGTAGTTTCATTAAAACTTATTACACATTAAGGATAATTTAATAAGATTCCTTCGAATTATTAATATATTTAAAGGATGTTATTTTACTTGGACTTATTTAAGATGTCAAACACAATCATTGTACGCAGGATCTTGTTATTGGATATCCTTAAATATTTGTGTTAAGTTAAGGCTATTGTATTTATTGAATACATGGAATTTTTAGATAAAATAATTTAACAATTGGAAGACTGAAATTACAAAACTTTTTTCTACCTAAATTTCCTAAAGTTGTGAACCTCCCCGGTATAATTAAGCCTAAATCAATGTAAGCGAACACAATACCAGCAGTTAACGTCAGCCAAAAAATATGCTAACGCTGACTTTCAACAATATTGGGTGGACGCAAAAACTTGATGGAAAATCACATAAAAATTATTTAAAATTGACAAACATGAAAAAAAATTTATAGTTACAAATGTGCGAAGTCTGGCTCTTTCCGCTAACGTTCATAAAAGTTAAAGTTAACACTACCGATATTAAAGCCCTAATTTTGCGCCGGCCTTAACAGAAAAAAGTACTACACCATCAAAAAATATAATAGAGTTAACTTACCTCGTGAGCACATCTTGGATCTGTTTGTAAAGCATTTGTTAATCTTTGATATGGCGGTGTTGTTGGTGTATTTTGTGAAATAATAGCAATTGGTTCATTATATTCATTTGTCGAATCCAGGACTGATTTTTTCCTTAACTCCGTTCTGTAATTGAAAAAAAAAAAAACATTATGTAAAACAAAACTTTTTTATGTAAAACAAACAAAAAATATCGAAAATTTTATTATTAATCATCTATTATTTATTTATTTATTTTTATTTTTCCAATAATTTATAAATATTTAATTCCCAAACAAAATTTCAAAGAAAATCAAAAAAAAATTTTCAAATGAAATTTTAAATTTAAAAAAGAAAGAAGAAAAATTGCGTTTCCTTTTATTATTTCCATTAATTTTGTTTTCTTTTTATTTTAATAATAAGAATTTTTCTTACTTTCTTCCAAAAATTTCATTTGATGTTTCTCCAGTTGATGATGATGATGATACTGATAATGTTTTTATACTTGAATGATTTTCTGGTTGACTACCTTTCCGACTGCCAGCATGTTTATAAAACATACAAATTTCCATATAGAAAAAAAAAGGATAAACCAAAATCAAAAATAATAATAATTTTCGAATATCCTTTTTAATGTATATTTCCAAAAAAATTTTTGAAATTTCTTTTTTGTGATGGTAGTGAATTTTTTTTTATCTATTTGTAGTTAATTTCGTCTGCATAATTTCAATTCAATTTTACATTAAAAATAATTCAACATATTCTTTTTTTGCAAACTGATGAAAAATATCCTAGAAAAAAAAAATGGAAAAAAAAATGTGAAAATTTAAATTTTATTTATTTATAAATTTGAAATTTTTTTATGCTGGTAAGGGAAAAGTTTGTTTTTTTTCCTTCTATTTAATTATTCATTTAGAAAAGGTATTAGAAAATTTAACAAAAAAAAAAATTCTTACATTAAAAGATTTATTAAGTCAAAGTTTTAATAAGTTAATTATTCAAGCGGGAAGAAATTACAAAAGAAAATTGAGGGTAGTAATATTACAATTTCTTATTTATTCAATTATTTTGAAAAAAAAAAAAACTCAATTAATTTTCTATGTTCCTTTAAAATATTTAAATTCATACATTTGAGAAATAAATAAATTTAATTTACTTATAATCAGTAATTACTAATTTGTCTTATTACTTTAGAAATTTCAAGTAATATTTTTATAAATTAAATTTGTTCTTTGCCATAATAAATAAAAATTATCATTTCGTCTTCATTTTGTAAAAATAATCAATTTGAATTGTAAATACATTTACCAATTTGATCTGAATATGCTAGATAAACTGACAAATAAATGTATTATTAAAAAAAAACTATATTTAAAATGAGAATTCCACTTAATACCAAAATATGTAAACCAGGATGTTGTTCATATGTATCTAAAATATTTTATTCATCCTGATGTAAATTAAAAATAATCATATAAATAAATATTGTGAAAAATATTGGAATTTACATATCCATGAAAATTGGAAATAATAATAATTTTTAGGTCATAAAAATCAATATTTGACAGACCACAAAATTATTTCTCTATTATTTTTTAACTTATTACAACTTTTTGTATCCGGATGATGATAGAAAAAAATTAAATTTATTTAAAATTTAATTGTGGAAAATATATTCAGTACCCCTTTAGATTTTTTTCTGAAAAAAATCGAAATATTCCAAAACATATGCTAAGTTTTTATAAATCTATCGACAGGTAATTTTAATTATAACAAAAGTATTCAGATGAAATTAAAATATCATTTACTTAATTACCCCCAAGATATAGCAAAAAAAATTATAAATAAAATTCTGCAATTATGGAGCCACTTTCTAAGTATATACTCCAATGTACTAAATTTTTAAGATATGTACAAGTATCATTATAGATTATGAAAATTTTGTATACATAACACTTAAATATCAAATACATATGTAATTATATTTGTATTATTAAGCAAAATGAAAAAATAGCTCTTGGAAAAATCACAGAAAAAATAATTCATCGTTTTTTCTTTTGCTATAAATTTGTAGTAGAAAATTTCTAGCAATTTGTTAAATAAATAATTAATTATTTATATTAAATAATTAAATTCCAATTAATTTAACTATTAAATAAATTCGCGAAAAGCATATTAATTATAATTTTATTAAATAAATTATGTAAAAATTACATTAACATAAAATTAATACTGTTTCTAGAAGACCCGCGATGATAATAATAAATTTTGTATTTTTCAATTGATTTGTCCAGACAAAAATTTATAATATTTTTCTCTGAAATGTTCTTTTATAATTTTATTACAGAAAGGACGTAAAAAAATCTAAGGCTTAATTAAATTTAAATAAAATTAATTTTCAATATTTTCATTTCATTTAATTAATTTCATATTTCCAAGGATATTTATTCAATAAATTCGTCAAAAGAAAAATATGTTTTTATATATATGAATATACTAAAGTATAGCTATATTAATATAATATATACAACATTAGTATATACATATAACATAGTAAACTATAATATATACAATATATAGAATATACTAAAGTATATAATATGATCAATTCATAGTACAGAATGTACTAGAATTTACCATATGGCACAAGTAGTTGGGGCCGTGAGGCCAGGTTATCGGTCCAAACGGACCAGTCCAACTGCTCATCTACCTAGTTGTGTGTCTAGAGGCAGGTCGCAGACAGGCAGGTGGACACGTCCACCTTCAGTTGCTCTAGTTTCTTTACATCATTCATAGATTTCATCTATACATCATATATACATTATATACTTTGTAGTATATAACATTCGATATATGAGGCATTCAGGGGACGTGATGGCAGAGAATTTCTGTTCATTTTTTTTTATATCCTTTTTACGGACATCGCTTCACTGTGCGACTGGGACAAAGTTTTGAGTGAAAATTGGTAAAATTTGCTGCAAATGAGAAAATAAAGAACAAAATTTTAATTGTTATAACCTGGTGGTGAATTGTGGTATATCTTATATGTATATAAAACACTGCAACTTTCGATAAATTTTGCAATATCAGTTAAATCCTTTAAATTTTATAATTTAAATAAATGAGAGTATTCAAAATTGAAATTATAAGTTAGTATACTGTTCCACGCAAGTAACTATTAAATTATCAGTGATTGTTCATATCATATTAATTTAATATAGAGAGTAATTTATAAAGTCCTGACCAATTGAGGAGTGGTATACAAATTAAATAAATTGCTGATAATATTTTCAAGCTTTCACCATTCGTGAATGTGGAAATAAATTTAAAGTGTACAACTAATGAATTTTTGCTACAAAATTGAAATCTCTTTTAATATATTTCATTAAAATTTTATCTGTAATGTCATTTAATATGATCTGGATTCAAAAATTTTAATTTTATGTACATATTAAAAATAAATCTCATCTTTTTATTTTCCACATCAGTAATTTTTTTCTGTCTACTTATTTTAATTCAAACTGATGAAAATCCTGATAAGGAAAAAAACCTTCATTTATATATTTTCTATTTAATTTTATAAAATTTTATGCAATTATGGAATCCATATACTATTTTTTCTTCCAACATTTCTATCTCTTTGCTTGCGACTACATTTTTCAGTAATAAAATATAAAACTTTCTCAAAATTCTTTTCAATATGATGAAAACTTTTTCAGATGAAAAAACTATTATAAACTTTAACATTTTTTTTAAAAAGTTAATTTAATTTAAGGAATTACAAAAAAAAAGCAAAAAATGAAACTTTTAAATTTTATTGGAAAACTTCAAATTAGCTTAAAATAGTACATTTTCATTTTGACTGACTTCAATAATCTCTGAGTTGCAAGAAGGATTCTAATATAAAAATTTTTAATTCAAAATTTTAATAATCGAAAAAAAAGGATTTGCTACTTGAATTGGACTAGCATGTTGCAGACAAAATTTAATTTTTATAATTTCAATTTGATTGCTTACATGTTTCAATTTTCTTTTTCAACATAAAAATAATAAAAATATAAAGGATAATTGTAGAGAAACAAAATGTAAATTTTCCTTTGAAGAGTATATAAACGAATATAAATTGAAAATTTTTGTTGTTTTTTATTTAATTTACATTCTTAAGGACATTCTAAAAAAAAAATGTTTGTGTGTATTTTTTTTTTAGTAAAAAATTTATGATTGCTTTTTAGAGATCAAAGTTCTGGGAATTTTGTGTAGGATTTCAATCGAAAAATCTTTGTTGAAACATCGATCTCTAAATGAATAAGTTTCTTTCAGTTAATTTATGAGTTTTCATATAAGGATTATGTTTATAGTTATCTAAGCTCCGGAATGTCGGGATGGACCTATGTAAGAAGTAAACCTCAGGTTCACCGAGTTTGTTGAGGAATGCGAAAAAGAATTATAAAGATATCATTTGCAAGAAGGTAAAACATTCTGTAGAAATTTATTTTAATAATAAATTAAATTATTACATTTTCTTAAAGTATTCGTCCTTTTCGTTAAATTTATGATTATACAAATAAAGCAAAAATGTTCTATTTTAATTAATTAAACGTTATAAACAAAACTATTAAATTTAATTGAAAAATTTTGCCAAAAAAAATCAACCCCAAATTTAATAACATGAAGAAAAAAATTATAATAATTTTATGGAAAATATTTTGTAAATCAAACAAAAAAACTAAAGAACAAAAACAATTAATTTTTCCAAAAAAAAGAAAATAGGGTAAAATAAGTTTTCTTAAGAATATAAATATAAAAAATTTTCTTTTCGTGACACTGAGAAATTTCCAAATTTTCTTTCTTTTGATATAAAGTATGAAACTTTATAAACTCAAACACATAAAAGGAAGAGAAAAACGATAGTCAACAAAAGTAGTTAAAAAACGATTAAATTTTACGTTTAATTTTCGGGGGGCGATTGGTGGTTTTTTTTTATGGAAAATCATGAAAAATGATTTATATTATTTTCGTATTAAAAATATTTTATTTATCTAAAGATATTAAAACTATTGTTGCTATAATACCTAACGTTTAGAACTTTAGGAATTTATTTATGTATTTATTAATTTTTTTAGGTCAAATAGTCTGAAGAAATGTCATAAATTTTCATTTTCATGTTTTTGCCTTTTTTTGTATTTCCAATTTCCATAGAAAATCGCACATTTTCCAAAGAATTAAAATGTTGGATCATAAATTCTTGCCGTACAAGGACAATTCAATCAAAATAGAAAGACTTACAAGGTTAAGGTTAAAATATAGGCTTTTTTGTTTGGTTAAAAGGATATTGACTTTAGTTTTGAAATTAATAGCAACAGTTTTCTTCAGTAAAATAAAAGCCAAAAATTATAATAATTTTATTTTATTTGTTTCGTTAATTTGGGGGAAAATTAAATTTTAAGGACGAAATGGTAATTTATTCAAATTAGTTTATAAAATTTTGTAATTTAATATAAATAGTTGTAGAATTAAACTATCGATGAAGTTTTTTTAATGACTTTTCATAAAAATTATGATACTTTATAAAGGGTGAAAATTTTAGCCAAATTTACAAGCTTTTTGGGAAAGTACGTAAATTTTTATGTCAAGTAAAACTTTTACTTAAATTAATAAACCAAAAAAATCAATTTTCTACTGTCAAGTTGCTTGTTTAAATTGTAATCAGAAAAATTCCCAAAAAAAAAAAATTATTTCAATTTTCTTTTGATTCATATTCAAATTTCAAAAATAACCACACAATATTTATGAGTCCATTGCATATAAAAATATCATATATCCTTTCTAAAAACTATTAAGTATACAATTTCAAAAAATAAATTTATTTCACAAATAAATAATTCACTTTTATAATTAAGAAATTTATATACAAAGAAATTTTTTTTTATCCGAGTATACTTTAAACTCATAATAAGTTAAATACCACCCCCTCTAACATAGTCACATAATTTATAATCAAATTTTTTTTTTTTTGATGAATTTATAATGTCTGGGTATAAAAAAGCTTAAAGAAAATTCCTTAGCACTGACTGCATTTAATATTTTAAATGAAAAATAATAACTCTAATCAATTTCAACATTTTTTTTTTCGCTACTTAGACTTTAAAATATTTTTTGAATATCAAAAAAGGAAACAAAAACTCATAACTTTATGCCAAATAGGAATAAAAAAAACCCCGGCATGGTGTTCTAATTATTCACATAAAATTGTAAATTTAAATTTTTCTAGTAAGGTTACAAAAAAAAAACAAAACAGTGGAAATATGAAAAGTTCTGTTGAAAATTTTCTCCACTACCAAAAAAAAAAATATTTCACATATTTTTTTGTTCTCTGTTTTTTATAAAATTTATGCAAAAGAAAAATGGAAAGTGGGTGGTTTAAATATGGTTAAGTTTTCCACTTATTAAAGCTACAAGCCTATAAAATTTTATGTTTCTTTTCTGTTAGTTTACCATAAAATTGAAATTGGTATAATGGTATAAATTAGGGAAATCATAAGGAAATTCAAGTATAATGCTGGAATTATCGTCCTGGATTTGAGCAAGAAATCCTGTAGTAGTTGTTACTATGTGATAAACATAAAGGATACTTCTTGAATACCCAAGCTCTGGAAAGTTAATAATAAAAAATTAGGTAGGAAAAAATGAATGAAAAAGTTTCATAATTTAATTCCACATTATGGAACATAATGTTATTTATGATTTCCTATAATATTTCACTAATTTTTCAAAAAAAAAAATTAAAACTAAATTTATTAATCATTATTTAAAAATGTATTATGAAAAGTCAAAATTTTAATTGTAAAATTCCAAAACCAATTAAAATCTGATACAAAAATGCTCTACAAACCTAAACAATTTGAGTAATTCTCAACTACTCAACGGATTCCATAAAAATATATAAATAATTTCTATAACAAAACTTCTGTAATTTCAAGGATAATCTGAAAATAAATATAAATTCTAAAAAGGATTTGTCGCGAGAAATATAAATTGACAAATGAAGTAAGCAAAAGAAATAAAATAAAATAAAAACTACAACAGAAAAAATTTATGAAATTTAAGGATTGGTATACCAAAAATTATTATAAATTTAATTTCAATCATTTCTATTCTGAAATAGACAAATATACAATAAGAAATATTGAAACTCTTTATTATACTTACAATTCCAAATTAACATAAAAATTACATTTAATAGTTAATCATCATAGTTTTACTTTTTTAATATTATGTAGAGTTATGTCAAAAATACCTTCAAGGACGAATATTCTATATATGATATTTTGTTGGCATTGATAATTTTTTGATTGAAATTGTCAAAACAAAAAAAAAATTTTTGTGGATAAGTTGACACAATGACATGAACGATCTAAGTTTATTTTTCGTTTTTTGATAGATTAGAGTTGATGGTTAAAAAAAATATTTTTAAAATAGATTTTTAAAATTGCAATTTTTTTTTTCTAGAAAATAAATGTAGAGAATTTGATATTTTATTGACTGTTGGATGACATAATATGAAATTGATATTAATCGAAATATACAATTTAAGAAAATTTGAAATTTAATATTTTATCCTTAAAATTTTTAAGGTACACCTATATAATTCATATATTTAATCAATATCAAATATTTAATATCCTTTTACTTTAATTTGTTATGTATTATCTTTATATATAGAAATATATACATATTATAGTATATTATATAGTAATAGTACTACCATTGACTCAATTTTTTTGATAAATGGGCATGACAAAAGTGTGAACTAAAATATAGACATAAATCATATACAATAATTTGGGCAAATTAAAAGATATTTTTGGTATTGGTTGGTTTGGATAACTTTATTATAATTAAAATTCTACGTTCATAGACACCATATCTATATTGGACAATGTCGGAAAAAAAAATTTAAATTATCGAATACAGACAAATTTGGTATCTATCGACGCGAAATTTTAATTATCACAAAATTTTCCAAAGAAAATTTGAAAAATTTTGCATTGCTTTTCGAGAAACAGAGAAATAAATTAATAATAAGGGGGGAATAAAACATGACATGTCACAAAATTTAATATGGCAACAACAAAAAACGGAGGAAATTTTAAATATTTTATCAATTTTTTTTTTAATTTCCCGCTTCATTTTCCAAAAAAAATAATAAATATAAAAATATTTTTTAATGTGGAAATATTTTATTTATTGCTACTCAAAAAGAAAAAAGTTGTTCGTAACTGTCAAAAATTGTCCTTTTTATTTATTGAAATTTTTGTGTTACAATACATAAAAAATATATTTAAGGTTTCTTCCTGTTTTTTTATTATTTCAAAATATATAAATAAATTTTGATCCTGTAAATTATATTTATAGCACAAGTAAATATTTATATATAAAAAATATATAATGAATTTTAATGAAAATTGTTAAATTTTTGGGGAATAATAATAATTTTAGTATAGTGATAAACATCAATATTGACAAGACAAAAAAAATAACGATATGATTATTTAATATTTTTTTAACTTATTGTGTCAATTTATTTTTTTGATGATGATATCAAAATAAAAATTAAATTTATTTAAATTAAAAAGGAAAATCCATAATTTACTTTTTTTTTTGTAAATTTATTTTGGGATTATTTGTATTTAACGTGGAAAGGAATAAAAATTGTTAATCAATTTCAGTAATTTTATTTATTTAATCATAATTAAACTTGATTTATAATATTTATATTTATATAAAACACGCTAGCTCCTTCATTTAGCAAAGTAAACAAAATATGAAACAGCATGAAGTCCTCGTTACAATTTGAAAATTTTACACACGACTTAGACCCAGCATTTAATTTATAATTTGTGACTTAAAATTTCTCGGCGGCACAAAAAATGAACAACTTATTTGATTGCTTAAGCAACTATCAGTAACTTAAGAATTTTATCAATCATTTTTAACCAAAAATTCGGAGTCTACCCAATTAAAATATATTATAAAGTAATAAAAGCAAAACTTGAAATTTTCCTCAATTTTCTCTGTGAATATTTCAACTAAATATTTCTTTACTCAATCACCTAAGGCAGAGTTTTTTTTTATATATATCCAAAACGAACTCAAGATTCAATTTACATATTTATTCATTGATTATTATTTATTTTTGATTTCTGTTAAGGACATATCCTAATAATAATAGTAATAACATTAATATCCAATCAATAAAGGATATAAAAGAGAAACACCAATAAAATATGTAAACTTAAGTGCTATTTTATATATATATTTTTTTATATCCTTTCTTCCCACTTTCTTCCACAATTTTTTTTGTCACAATTACTGAAATGTAGTGTAAAAAAAAGGATATTCAATAAAAAGAAAATATATTTATGTGTCCTTTGAACCAAATTAAATTTATTATTTTTATTTTGTCTCAACACCCACCAAAACTATTATTGACTTATATAAAAATAATATATATATAAATTTTTTTTTCCTTATTTGACAAACCAAAGAAAGGACGAAAAATATAAATTATCGAAAAAAAAAAGTTAAAAAAAAAAGGTTATTTCAGTTTATTGAAATATAATTTATTATTTTAACATTGGATTGCCATTAATATAAATTTTTCTTTTACAATAAAATATTAAAAGTCATGGTGATAAGACAACCCATCGTTATCATTGAAAATTGAGCCCAGTTTATCCACCCACTAACAATTTTTCAGAATTTAATATTATGTATATAAAAAAATGAAATTTCCTTTTTCCGGATTACAAAAAAACGATTTGACCTATCGTTGTATTATTATAGTATGGAATATCATAAAAATCTTTTAAAGAAATTGAGAGGAAAGACGTGTGGAAGGAGCAACTTAACATTATGGAAATAAAGAGTCAAAGTGGAACTAATAATCCCCTTACGTTTTCTCTTCATTTTTCATGAAATTTTACTATACAACAATAAAAAAAAAACTTATCAATAAATTTTCTCTACTAGACGACAAATTTATGTTTTGCCCCCCATTAGCTTTTAAAAAAATGATAAAGTAATATTTAAGAGGTTATACTTTTTATAAGTTTTCATTTTCTTCTTTTTTTTTACAATTTTCTTGACAAAATGACTTTCCCTCCAACAACAATAAAAATTAAAAATTTATACACGTTAAACAACCTTTAAGGATCAACAGAAGAAAAATTGTAATATTGACAAGACATAAAGTGTTCTTCCGTTTATTATTTCCAGGATATTTTATAGTACCTTACAATTTTTTTTATGTATATATAGATTATAATTTAATTGGATGGAGGTAAGGAAAAATATATTTTATAATATGCGGATTATGTTGATGGAGTATAAAAATGGTTTATCAAGACAAAAAATAGAAAGTTTATTAATGGTACGTTACGTGCTTGAATAATAATAATTTTATGTGTGTGACGGAGTAAAACAAATGGAAGATAAATGATAATAGACATACAAGTTAAAAGTATAAGGATACGAAATACATATAAATTTATTATATATATGTATATATAGTAGTTAGTTGTTCTAACAAAATTCAAGGAGATTTATTACTTGAACTGGTATCAAATCAAATCAACTTGATTGATTTAATTTTGTTGTAAGAGGTTTTTTTTTTTTTTTTTTTTTGATATGTTAATGAACTAAAACCTTTAACATTAATTTATACAACTAACCAAGTTAATAGTTGAGCACTATATTGAACAAGAATGTTAAGAAATAGTAAATCTTTTAGAAGGATACAATAAAATACATAAATTGACGTAATTATCTGAATTTTTTGAATAGATAATGTGTAAATGGCTTTTAATTTAATGAAATTTTTGCGAAATAATTTTTTGGACAACAGAAATCATTTTGTAAGTATGAGGCAATTTTTTTTGTCGTCCATTACATTAAAACATTTCAAATCTCTGAAATAATATTGAATAAATTTAATTTTTTTTAGAAAATAATAAAATAATTTATCTAATTACTAGTTTACTTAAGTTTGAGTGCAATATATAATTTAAAAAACGTAATCAATTCTAAAAATATAGTATACTTATACATACTTCGAAAATATTTAAATTCACACCATAAAATCAACTTCACCTTTTACCTTTTAACAATTGTTTGAAATAAAATTTGTATACCAATAAAATTATAAATTTTGATTATATATTTTCAAAATATAATTATTAAAAATTATATTTTCGAACCATAAATCCTATAGTACTATAATTTTCCTTTTAAAATTATATATAAATTTCTAACGAATTATTGTGCTGCTTCACGTTTTTTCGAAAATAATTTACCAATTTTCTTCACGAATCTTTCTATTTCTATTTTTATTATACTTACTTTCAATTATTATTTTAAAATTTATATTATTCAACAGGAACTATATATAAAATTATATCAGCAATATTAAATTCTTCTACGTATAAAATTAAATCATCTAAGTATTCAAAATTTGGATGGTACCAAGGACGCGTTACTTTAAATGTATTTTGTATTTGATAATATAGTTTAATATAGTAAACTCTTGGAATTTTGGAGTCTAGTATACTGTAGTGTAGTACCTAATTTAGCACTTATATATGGAAAAAATCAACATCAGTCCTAAAAACTTCAATTTATATCAACCAAAATATACTAGGCTACCCAATGATCGGACCACCCCTACGAATTATTAAAGCAACACTTTTTTATTACAAATTTTTTAGATAATTTAAATATAATTTTCAACAACATTAAAATTAAATTTAAATTAAGTTGTAAATCAGATAAAAGTATAAAAATATACAAATTGTAGCATATTTACATAGGTATAATAAATAATTTAAGGCGAATCGTAACGTCAATAAAAATAATTGAAAATGCTAAAATTTCAAAGAAAATTTCAAAGTATTTTTCAATTTATATATTTTTTATCTACTTATAAATGCAATTTTCTCAAAAATTTTGAATACCAAAAGATTTACAATATTTTTTATTGGACGATAGCCAACAAAACTAAAAAAAAAAAATAACACAAAACTATATATAACTAATAACAAATAAGAACACCTCCAATAGTTCCGGTGACTTGGCACGTTCTTTAGAAGAAAATTGGCCAAAAATATACAAACAAAAATAAAAAACGAATAAGAAAGAATTTTTCTTTTTCTGAAATTTTTTCAAGAAGAAAATTGCAATTTTTCACGAAAAATATAAATTTCCTTATTTATAATTTCATTGAATTTTCGTAATAATTTTCCATTAAATTTATTCGTTTCAAATGGTTAAATGTAAAAAAAAAAATTATTTCAAATATAAAAGAAAAGATCCTTAATGGATGATGAAAAGGAAACTGGTAAAATAACCAGAAAAGAAACATTAACCAAAATGATAATGTCAATATAAATTAGTAAATTCTTAAGTGTATATTTTCTGGACTGTGAATCAAAAAAAGGATAAAAAAAAATTGAAATGATTTTTTTTTTATATTTTAAAGAGGGTTGAAATTTTAGAGTACAGGTCAATTTTGGGATAGTGTGGTTAGTCCAATTTCATAATTTATTTTAAAAAACTTATTTTGAAATGGATTTTTTTTTGAAAAACCAGATAATTTTATAGCCTAAAATGATAAGGAATTAGAATTAGATAAAAATATTGACTTAACTTTAGTAATCTTTTATTTTCCGATACATAAAATCCCAATTTCGAATTAAAATTCGATTCGAATTGCAAAAGATTGTCGGAAAACACTGACTCTGTGAAAACTATGTAGTCTCTGTAGCAAATTATTTATCGTATACATACTAAAAATGATTAAAAAATAATCTCAATTCTCATTTTTCTATAGTATGTATAAGAAAAATCCATTAAATCAAATATGTAAGCATGTATCCTTGTAATACGATCATGTAAACACGCCAATTTTTTATGCGTATTATAAAGAAAACTAAATCACTTTGTATAATATTTTCCATAAATTAAATTCACATTTTTGTAAAATATAATTTTTATTATCGTTTCCTTAATTGAGAAAATTTATTTTCCTGATTTCTTTATTTCCATTTTGACGGGGGTATATATGGTACACAAATAGAATTATTTTCCAGCATAAATTTTTATATCCTTTTTTTCACAAAAAAAATTCTAATTAATGTTTAATATTTGAATTAAAAATTAAGAAAAATTTTATATTAAAAAAAACAGAATCATTTAAAAATCGTGTAGAATTTTCTGCGCTATGTATTTCTACAAATTTTTCCTTTTTGGAGAAAAAAACAATTAAAAGAGATAAATAAATAAAAATTACTATGGAAATTAATTCAAAAAAAAAAAAACATAAATATTTTCTTTAATGATTTTTTTTTTTCAGTTTCAAATATTCATTTTTATAAATTTTTTTATTTACGCGTTTAATGTCTGGACTAAATGAATTGTTAAAGGTCCAGTTTTCTATAAAAGATAATTATGATTTGATAATATCAGCAAAAAAAAAATTAATATACATAAAAATGTAATTAAAATCATAGCAAAAAAATTATATTAAGAACAATTATGTAAATTAAAGAAACATATACATATTATAAAATCTAAAAAAAATATCTTTAATTATTTTTATCGGTCTTCTAAAATGAAAATTATTTAATTAAATTTATAATTTTTTGAAATATAAATCATAGATATTATTAGAGACTAAATTTAATTAATAAATAATTCAATTCTCTTAGTATTTTTGATAAATTTAATATTTCCGTCCTTTTAATTTAAATTTAATAATTTAAATTTTTGTATACTTAATTGAAATTTGTATATACTTAATTACATATTTATCATTCATTATTATTTCCTTGTTTTTTTTGTTAAGCACATCCTAATAATAATAGTAAATAACATTAATATCCAATCAATAAAGGATATAAAAGAGAAACACCAAAAAAAAATTTATACTGAACAAATTTGTATGTCCTTTAACTGCCTTTCTTTTTCCTAACAATTACGAATAAATATAGCAAAAATAATTCCTTAAAAATAATTATAGAAAAATAAAGAATGACAAATAAAATATCTGATGACATTAAACCAAATTTAAATAAGTAAAATGTAGGCTTTAATTACAGACCTAGATTAACATTTAAATTATATACTAACTAATTAATACACATAAAAATGAATTATTTAAATAATTTCTACCAGTTTTAGTTAATTAAATTAAATAAATTATATATAAAAAAAACTTTACTTTATCCAAAACCACAAATTTGAATACTAATTAAATTTTTATTAAAGTATAATTAAAAAATTTACCTTTTTTTTTTTAACATATTTTTTCAAGTGAATTTTACAAAATAAAAAATTAATTTAATTTTTTTGAATAAATTCCACTTTTAACTTTTTTAGTTATAATTTTATTTTATATAAAAAACTAAACTTTTTTGAAATATAAAAAAAAAAAAAATTCTTCTCAACTAACAACATAAAAAAATAGAAATTTTTATAGTAATTTTTTACATAAACATAAAAAGTTTATCAAAATAACAAAAAAATTGCATTTATACTTGAACATTAATTGTGAAAAAAATATATTTTACATAATTCATTTTTTTATTATTATTGTGTATGTATTTACTTTGTGGTATTATAATCATAAAACCACAAATGAAAATAATTTGCATAATATTTTTTTTTCTTCGAAAAATTTATAATAAATATAAAAACATTTATATGTATTTATAATAATTTAAAAAATCATTTTTAGAGAAAATATAATAAAAACATGGATTCATAAATAATTAAATAGAAAAATTAAAGTGATCAAACACGCAGCTAACACCTGAATTAATATTGAAACTATAATTTATTTTATAGTATATAATTAAAAGAGGAAAAAATACATTAGTATTCCCTGATATTTGAATAATTACATATATATCAAAACATTCGACCTTAAAACGATATTATGGATATGACCTTAATTGGCCCGGACTTGGTACAAACTGAAGAATTGTTAAGGTTAATTTCCCTGTATAATAAATTGACCTATACTGAAATTTGAACAGCATTCTACTTATGGCCTTATTTAGACCTTATCAATTTGTTATCTTAGAAGACCTTATTTAGAAATTATGATCAAATCTATATATAAATAAGGACTTTTGAGAAAACAAATTTATAAGGACTGCGGTATGATTATACATTATTAATTTACTTACACTATGAAAAATTAAATTATACATTGAATCTGGTAACCTTAAAACATATCTAGACTTAATATTGTAAATTTGAATGAATATGTATATAAGATTAAACGTTATAAGATAAAACTAACAGCAATGACTGATAGTAAAATAATGATTAGACAGAAAAACAATTGTATTTGTAAATCTAATTAAAAATTTATTCACTTAGACAATTTATAAAAAAAAAATTTCCTAAATAATTTTTGCTTTGTGCAGGCAGAGCATAGCATATACATATACGATATGAAAATTTTTAATATCGTATATTGTATTTATTTATGTGATTGTGAAGTATTATTAAATGTAAAAATAATTATCATATGAAACATTAGAATGTTTGTAAAAAGGACATGACATGATAATCAGATATTCTATGAAATATTGTAAGATATAAATAAATTTTGTTACTGTCAATTCAATTTCAAGTTTTGATAAAGGAATAATTATAAATTATGGATCTGTTTATAATGTACATATATTTAGTTATTTATCATAACAGTCAGATTATTTTTGGACTGTTTTTGACAATGGCGAAAATT
The DNA here is from genome assembly GCA_949752835.1 of Empis stercorea. NCBI lineage: Eukaryota > Metazoa > Arthropoda > Insecta > Diptera > Empididae > Empis > Empis stercorea. The sequence goes on from OX457089.1 coordinate 52,285,375, forward strand.
ACTTTCATTATTAAAAAAATCTTAACAATTTTAACTTAAAAAATATAAGTATCTCGAGTGAAACATTGAAGTGCACCCAAAAATATTGGTTGTACGAAAAAGGATTAATATAATAAATGCAAATTCTAACCAGTCAGAGATACAGAAAATACAATCGTTTGATAATTCAGAAAAAAAATGATTGTGGAAATTTATATTTGAGATTTACTGAATCAAAATTGACAATCCTTAAAATTAAAATGAAATTGTTTATCATTTATTTAAAAAAAATTCACCCTTAACTTCGCCTCATGACTTGTTGATTACATTTTTTTTTTATTAAAATCTTCCTTACTAAAACATTTTTAAATTTTAACATATCCTTTTAGTATGTAAATAATAATGAAAAATTCCGAAAAAAAAACATAAACAAATTATATACCAAGCAATATTTATTTTAGTAATTTTTTTTTTTTTTTGATAAGGTGAACTTTTGATGGTCTTATGAACATTTTGAAAATAATATTTCATTCCATAAAAAAACACACTTAATATATTCCATACCCATAGTCAATTCTTTATTTATGGGTATAAAAAGGGTATATAAAAAAAATATACACTTTTGTGTATTTACCCCATTTTTCACGGAATCCCTTTTTTTACATAACATTCATTTATTTTTCTCGTATATATTTATATGTAAAAATTTATTTAAATTTCCCCCGCAACATAAATTCTTAAAAAAAAAAAAGTTATTGCTTTTTTATAGACCAACAAAAAGCAGCCATCGTACATTATTAAAAAATATTTTTATTCAAACCATCAACAAAATTAAAAGTTAGTATAAAAAAGAGTAAAAATTCAGGATAATAATAATAATAATAAAAATTCAGGACTCTTAAACAAAAAAATTGCGGAGGACGACATTTAAATTAAAAAAAAAAAATTGCTTACGATATTAAAATATATTTTTTTTTTCTGATGTTGGAGCTTTTGGATAGTCCAGAAATTTTTACTGGTGTCACCAGAAATTTAATTTAATGCTTTTATGGATGTTGTATAATATTTTAATAATAATAATAATAATAAAAAAACAGAAATGTTTTCGAAATATAGATTATAAAAATTAATAATATTTTTCCATTATGGATACAATTTTTCTTTATTAGTAATAAATTTTATAAATTTTAATACACGACGACAATTAATTTTTCATTTTTAATAGCCGAAATATTGTGAAAAAAACGTTGAAATTACCATTAATGGTTTGAGTGATTTGGCTTGCCCACTTTTCCATCATATCAATTTGCGCACAAATTAAAGAAATTAAATTGATGATGTCCTTCAGTGATTCAAAAAGTCACGCAAAAAGTAGTACATTTTAAAATATAATTGATTGACTAACCAATCATTGGAGTAGTTTTGGAGTAGTTTTAGCAAAAATAATATAAGGTTGTACCCAGCCCTACTATAATATTTTCAAGGCTCTGCCCATACCACATAAAAATTAATCACATGCGAAATATAATTCTTTTCGTAGCCTTTAATTATGTCTAAACAAATAAATAAATAAATTTTGATTTTTAACTGTTGAATTATGTACCGGATTAAATGAGCGAGAACAATTATCCTTAAACCTATAAAATTTTTATTAACGATTTGTTTTTGCATAGTATGTATAGTCAATAGTCCTGAAGTATGTAATTAAATAAGTAATTCTAAGTTTTTCAAAAGAAATGAAAAAAAATCAACATGTTTCTTTAAACAAAGAGAAATATCTTTCCAGTATACATTAAGTATACTGTATATTTTTTTTTGTTCAGTGAAGAGGTCCTTAATTGTTTGTGTTTGACTTTGTCCCTTTTTTTGTTTCATATTATAACGAAAAACCAAAAAATATATATAATGTTTATACAGTAATTTATTTCGTGCTTAGCTTTAGGTTACATATGACCTTCCTGACATAATTTTAGTAAAAAAAAAAAATTTGGAAAATGTTGTTAAAAATTTTTATCTTTTAAAAATTATTTAAAGTTTATGTTTACTTTAAAAAAAATTTCAAAATATTCTTAAATGTGAAATCGTTTTTCATATGAATATATTTAGTATATATAAATTGAAAGTAACTAATTATTTAGTTGGTCCATAAAATCTTACAATTTAAGTTTCAAAAATTACAAAACACTTCTTTAATTTTAAAATTTGTAAATTGACAACAGAAATTTTCACTCAAATTAATAAATGAATGAAAATATATCTACAAAATTAAAAATATGTAAAATGTGATCATATATATTTTACTATAAAATAATAAATATTAAATTAAATATTGAAAATATTATTATGAAAAATTTCACGAAATTTCAAATTTATTAGTGTTATTTCTTACCAAAAAGGTTCAATTTTTTTCTATGATTAAATAATCATAATGAACAATTCTTCACAAATATGTTAGTATAAAGAAAAGTTTACATTATCAACAATGATTTTCATAACAAGCCATAAAATTTCAAAACATGTTTCAAAAAATAAATTGATACTCTAAAAATTATTTTTTTTCTTCTTCTTCTTCTTCTGAAATTTATTAACTAAGTCTAACATGAAAATAGAGTATATAGTAGAGGAACAAGGAAATATTTTGATTCAATTTCACTTATTATTCTTAAGGAATCTTAAACTATATTAATAAAAATGTCATGCAATTTTTCTTTCCCAAAAAAAAAAAATGTAGATTTTAAGATTTCTCCATAAAGGAAAGAAAAAATCAAAATTTCGTATTCTATTTATCAAAATTTTACGAAAAATGAACATATCTATTCACTTCACAGTTGTCCTATTTAAATAAGGATCACAAAAAAAACATATACATAATTCTTTGTATTAGTCTACCAAAAAAAAAATACAAAACAAAAAAAATTGATATCAAAATACGAAAAAGGAATTTTATTAATAAAAAAAAATATCCTGACTCCTGACATATTTCTCTATACTATATACCATAAAACTCAATTTTAATATGTACAACAGCACCAACAATGCCTAGTATTCTACAATACATATTTGTTAAATTTCTCATGTCTATTCGAACCTCACATACACATTCAATAATCACAAAAAAAGGATATAAGTAAAAATAATATAATAAAGAAAACAAAAAAAAAAGTTTGACCAGAAATTTGTCTCTTGCGGCAAATCAGGCATCAATAATGATTTTACAATGGTTATTAACTTCTAAGCTTTTATTGAGGCTGTAAGGGCTTAATAATATGTAGTTGCATTTTCCATGATTGTAAAATTTATTTTAGTTACTATTTTCATATTAAATTAAATTTTATTTTGAACCTTGAACTACTGAACCGTTTATTTAGTTTCTTTTTTCACTTAAACTTCAAATTTGAGTTCTATAATCCATTACTATAATGTTAAATTGAAATTTTTTATACTAAATGTGTTTCTTAATTCTTTAAGCTTCGCTAGGCAGAATCTATTAAAAATTTATGTATTCATTTACTAACTAAATTAGAAATTTGACAGACAAATAGATCGACAGAAAAACATTATTTACCAAAATAATTTTTTTTTTGTGTAGAAAACTACTTAATCACATTACAAAACCATTAGAAAATTATAGTATGTCAATGTTTCTGACGGCCCTGTTAATAAGATATTTTATAAAATATATATAGGATATACATAGATCAAGATATCCTTAAAAGTCTACTTTTAACATTACAAATATTCAGAGAGTATAAATAAAAAGTATATATGTTACATTGTCAAATTTATCGCATTCACAAGATTTATATAAACACGCGCCATTTTAATATACATACAATATGTTATATATAATATAGATATACGATATTTACTTATAGACTTTACAAAATATCTGTGTCAGTTTTCCTAAGGATTTTCTATACCAAAAAAAAAAATCCAATTAAATTTTTATGCCTCCTATACAATATTTTTATTATATTTAGACGGCGGAAAAAAATATTTTGAAGGACTGATATACATATATATTTTTGTTGTCGTCGCATGTGACATGGTAAAAAAAAAAGTAAATATTTTTATTTAATTTGAACCATAAGAGTAGATATATAGAACCAGGACAAAATGATCTTATATATAAATGTATAGTGGAATTTTATCTTATATAAAAGATTTACAATATAATTTAGTTATATTATTTTGATATATCTTTTATAATATTGATAGATTAAAATCTTTATCTTGGTTTTTATACTTTTTGATTGACACAAAATATCACAATATCTTTTCTTTTTTCATATTTGTTCAGTGAATTATTAAGGATTTTTTCATATATTTTTTTATAGATAAAATATTATATTTGCTTGGTGAATTATATATAGGATTTTATTTTTATCAAATTTTCTTGTAGATTAAATTGTAAGATTTTCCTTTGGTAAATACAATTTCCTTCATAAATAAATATTTGTAAGTTTTATTTGTTGTACAAATTTTCGATTGTATAGTATTTAAAATTAAGAAATGATTAATATCTAACATCGTTACACAGAAATTACAGGTAAAAGTGAATATAATATATACAAAATTTTCAGATGTAGCTAATAACATGACGCAATGCAGACTATTAGAGCTTAGTATGAAACTTATCCTGAAGTTGGATCAATTATGCTATCGGCAGAAACAATCGTTTTTTTTTTTAGAATTTATATACTTAAAAAAAATTTAAAATTAAAATTTAATCCTTGTTTTTGTCATGTAATTTTTCGTCTTTGAAAAAAATTCTTTTAAACGTATATACTTCCTCTCCTGTCTACAACAAACGAATAATATAATAAATAAATTTACTGTAAGAGTACTACAGTCTATTTAACTTGAAAATGTCACAAAAACTAAAAATTCCTTATGATTATCCTTGAAAAAGAAATATTTTTGAATTTAAAAGTAAAAAAATAATTTTTATTTTTAATTATATTCCAGGATATATATGTTTTCTTTTATATATATAATTTCAAAAAGGATATTTTATATATATACTGATATAAGTAAATTTAATTATAATTTTTCATCAAAAACATTTCTGATGGAAATATTCTGATTTTTATCTGTTCCAAGAAATTATAATAATGAATATATAGAAAGAAGTATAAAATCTCATTAATAAATTAAATCTTTATAATTTATTCGGCTTAATTTTCATATAAGGATAGGTATATACAATACATATTTTTCAACACTTCAATTTCAATTTAAGCCGTCATTTTCCTTTCTTTTTTATATGGCATATAATGTGTAAATTTCAATTTACACAAAATTATATTTAATATATTTTTAGAAAAGTTATTACATATTTAAAAAAAAATAAGAAGTGAAATATTGCTTTGACAACATTGAGAAGATGAGAGCAAAAAAATATATTTAAAACTCTTCAATGTCAAAAAATAAACTTAAAAGACATAATTTAGCACTTTATTATATCGAACATATTTTCCAAAAAAAAACAGTGTACATACGTATACATAGATGTCTTTATGTTTAATTTTCTAATTTTCCCATACCAAAGAAATGAGCGAGCGATTATTTCTTTTATAGAATGGATGCATGGATTGAATGGGAGGAATCGAAGAGCAAAACGTTGAACGTTCAGATACTCAGATAATTTTGTGCTCCAATTAGCTTTACTATTATAAAACCTTCAAGGTCCAACTGGAGGACATACAAAAGTAAAAGAATTAAACATTTGCCCCAAAACCGACAGTCAGACAGAAGTATACAACGAACTTTCTTAGTTTTCAAAAAAGGCTACACTATAAACAGCACAATAGTGTCTGCATAGCCAGGATGTAAAAACATTAATTTGTCACGAAGAATATTTATAAATGTATACTTTCTTCCAAAAAATATTGCAATTGTCAGGACTCTTGAGGAATTTTTTTTGGTAAATTAAAAATAGTCAAAAAGAAATTAGTAAAATTCTAAAAATAGTACGAAAAACTTGTGCCATTTATTTATAATTTCATTTTTTATTACAATTTCACAGACACACTGAGTCAATTATATATTTATCAAAAAAGAATATCCTCGAAATAAATAAATTATTTAATCAAAATTGAAGATTTTTTATTATTCTATTATTATCGATAAACAAGGACGAGACAATAATTTATTTCATTTTCTTCTTTTTTTTTTGGAAAATATATAAAAAAAAATCAATTATTATTTTGTTTCTAGTCAATTAAGTAAATTTTCCATTAAGGGTTGAATGAATCCTGAAAAACTTTTATTTTTGTTAAAAAAATAAATAAATTATAAAAAATTTCTAAAATACAAATATTAAGGATACGAACAGAATAATTGTTAATGGACTCTATCAGATAGAGATTTGATATTTTCGATATTTCCTAATCTATTTCGTATTATTAAAGATGCCTATATATATTTCCTCACGAACTTAAATTGATTACTATGTTCACCATAAAGAATGTTACGATGAGGCGACTAAATATTTTGTTCCCAATTTTGATATGTGTAACGAAAACGACTTGTCGTTACGATAATCGCCAGACACGATGATATTACTCCATTCTATTTAATCCTTAAATAATCCAAAAAATATTAAAAGGAGGTTAAAAAAAATATGGATGATAATGAATTTATAATTTATTGATAACAAAACCTGTCGACAAAAAAGAATAATATCAAAAAATAAAAAGGATATATGAATCAATTAGATTAACTGTCAGTTATGTATGTACTAATTGTATATACATACATATATGTATTACATGAAATAAAAATAAAATATATCAAGAATTTATTTATCTGTCAATTTTAATACAGAAAAGTTAAATTAAGATTGAATTTTAATATCAACAAAAAAATATTAAAGTACACATCAATGAACTTTTTCTATTTTGTATATACTAAATCCTTGTTGAAGGAGAACAATTTTCTATACATATACGAAAATAGAAAACAATTTCAATGAAATAAAATTTTCCACTGTTTATATTATGTTTTTTTTTTTTGCTTTTTATTTTGTTGATTCAAAAAACTTTTAAGGTTTTTTATTTTTTACCACCTGCTTACTTGCTTTTGTTTGTCTATTTTAAGTCCTTAGAATTTTCATTATGAATTAATCCTTTTTGTATAAAATATAAATATGGTTTTTTTTTTCTTCTCATTTTATCAACTTTGCCAGTAGAAAATTAGACTTTAAGTATTTAATATAATAAAAAAAAATTATTTTCAATTTTGTTTTTTTGTTGTTGTTGGACAGAGTGAAATTTTTTTATTTGTAAAGTGAAAGATAACAACAAATTGAGAGGTGATGGAAAGAATAGGAAAAAAAAAAGAAATTAATTAAGTTCAGTAAACAGATTTAGAGAGTTATACCTTGGTATATACAGAAAGGATATATATTTAGATTTTTAAGTACTTTTGATGTAGATTTGTTGTTGTTATATGCTCTTTAGATATTTAGAAAATTTTGTTGATAATTTTTGATAAGAGAAATTTATTTGTTAAATACTTGAAAAATTATTTGAAAAATTTAATCATAAAAAAGAATTTATGTAGTTTTTTTTTGTAGTAATATTTATTTGATATTTTTATGGAAATTTTGTGGTTTGATTAGTAAAATAAATTATATCTTTATTTGAACTATTTTTGTATAAGTTCTTCAATTGTTACGTTTATTCAGATAATTTGGCAGCTATATTTTTCCTTTATCCTTTTCATTGATGTTTAATATCACTGCAAATTAAAATGAAGTCGAATTTTTAACTCTTATACACGACCGATTTTTTTGAATAAGGAATCAATCACTTAAAAATTCATTAGAAGCAGCAGCATCCCAACAAACTCCTATATTTTCTACTTAAATTATCTTTTTTTAAACAAAATACAAATTTTCGTACATAAAATCGATGTAATTTAAAACAACTTCAGGCGATACAGAACACTTCGAAATTTCAAAAAAAAAAAAAAAGTGTCAATGACGTAAGTTTTGTAAATTTTTATTTATTATTCAAAGCCGCAAAAAGGACCAACAAAAAAATTGTATATTTAATTTTTATCGCTATCAATCTAAGTAAATTTTTCTCTTCTTTTTTTTTTTTTTTTTACAAATCCTCTTCCTCTAATGCTAATCTACCAGAATATGTAAGTAAGGAGGAGCGCAAAAAAAAACCAAAACAAAATGTTTCTTCTATAAATATTTTTATGCTTTTGGTATCTAAATTTTATTAATGACGTCAGAGAAATAAGAAAAATTGTGATGTTAAAAATATATAAAAAAAATTAAGGGAGAAAATATATGAAAAATAATATGAACGGTTGACAGGATATAAAGGACAATCATATACAGAGAAATATAATAATCATTTTTGATGACGATACTATTATTACCCAAGCATATCACACCAACATTTAAAATAATATTTTTTTTTTGTTTCTATTTATTTAAACCATCATAATACTTGAATCATAGATGTGGGAAAAGTTAACAAAATATATATAATGATATTCCTTATTGTCGACCCAAATAAAAAATAAGCCATATATACTTTATAAGGATTTTCACATAATATCAAAAATGATAAAAAATATATTATCACATTGTTTTTTGTCATCTAGTTTTTTTTATCAGCAAAAAAAATGTGTCAGTTTGCTATTATGTACATACGAGTATATGGTATTATCAACTAGAAATATAACGAAATGGAAATATAAAATTGGACAATATTTTTCGATTTGTATAAAGAATATTTTTATATCATAAAAATGATAAAAATTTATAGTACACAGACTGGAAGTAACTTAAACGGAAGGATATTATATTATTATTATCCAGGATAAATTATATAAAATATTTGTTGGGTCGAAAAGAAATTATTATAACCACAAAAAGAGGGCGAATATTTTTTAAGTACTATATAAAAAAATATTTCTGTTTTTTTTTTCTAGAGAAAATTACACAATATGTAATTAAAAAGAAAATTACTAAGCTTTTAAATTATTTAATTACTAGGATCATTAAACATCTCCAAGATTATGTTCAGTTTATTTCATCTAAGAGTTTTTACATAATCCATGATATTCCTCTTATAACATTTTCACGCCAAATTAGTATATTTCCAATTACAAATACAAATTCGTATTTTTCTAATCTAATACGAATTTGAATTAAAAAATATACTAATTTGGTCTGGAATTATACTAATTTAACCTGGAAATGATAATATAATCAAATATAGTTAAATTTTCTTATCTCTACTGCATTAATAAAATACTATTTTAGAAATTTCTCGAAAATTGGACCATCGTCGTTTCTGGAGCATCGTCGTTTCGTTCGCATATACATCGTAGATTTAGGAAATAAATGTCCTTCAGAAATCAATAAATGATATGTGCTCTGCGTTTTACCTAACCAAATAATCTGTTATTATTATATAAAGAATATCCCTTGGTCCTTATCCTTAATATAAAATTAATGTCATAAGTTTTTTTTTCAAATATTTATTTAATTTATAAATTTAACTGAATAAATTTTTTTTAGATAAATATGTAACATATAAAAAATTCCTCATCCAAAAATATTTCTATATCCTTTTTTTTTTGTGAAAAGAATCCTTTTTTTCCTGACCCAAAAAAAAAAGTTAATCGATGACATTAAAGTTTTTTTTTATATGATGTACAAAGTTTATATATAAACAAAATATAATGTCTTTTAGGAGATCATAATGGAGACATAATTTTCAGTCTTCTGTTTTTGATTCTAGGTTAAAAATATAATATTTAAAATATGTATTTTATTTAGTATATGTATTTAATACTCAGATATTCTGGTTATAATAAAAGGGTAAAACTTTCATCAAAATAATCTAAAAAAAAAAAAAAAAATATTTTTTCTCTTTGTCATTTGATGAAAAGTTTTTCCACAATGACGAAAAAATTTTTTTTTATATTTACTATATATTTAAAATATGAAAATAATTTTTATTATTGCGTGATGGAAAATTCTTTTATTTTTAATCAGAATATAAAAAAAAAAACACAAAAAAAAAATTTAAAGCTTTTACAAAAATTTGAATCAGTTTTGTTAAAAATATATTAAGTATAGTAAGTATATAAAATATTCGAATTATTCTAAAAATTCTAGAAAAGGTCAAAATTCAAAAAACAATATTTTAATTTCAAAATAAATAAATAAAATATATTTTGATTTGATTATGTAAACTGTAAAGAATTAAAATAAATTACTTAATTATAATCAATGATTCATCATTAATTTTTAATAAATAAATAATATTTTAATTTCATCTTCTAATCAATAAATAATATACTTCATAACTCAATTAGAGATGTAGGCTTAATGTATTCCCTGATTTTTATATTGCAATTAGATAATATAGAACACTAAAGTTATATAAAGACCTTAATAATTTGAATACAATTAAAATTACTGAATTTTTTGCTTACTGGAATTCATTTAAAACTAAATTTCGGAGATAAATGTTTGCCCAACGATGCACCACATATCACATAATATCATAGATCACCGCCACTACTAAAATGTATCTTCTGTAATTAATTTATTATACTTCAAATTATACAAAAATTAAATTGGAAGTGGAAAATTTTAGTTCAAGAGAAAAATGGGGTCAAAATTATTTGAATTGAAAAAATCAACAATTTATAGATTACGTCAAAAAAATATGTATATTAATATTTTCATATTCATCATTTCAGGCACAACTTAACAGAATATTTAATTATTTTAAATGATTTTAATAACTATTTAATAAAATTACTAAAATTAATAGTTTTTGTCCAATTTAATTAAGACTCTACCGTCTACCGCCGTCTACCCCATATTATTGTCGCCTAAATTTTTTTTTTTTGGAACAACTCAATTAATATAAATTTAAAGAGATTGGCTCATCTATCTGTGTTTCTGGTTCATGTTAATAAATAAGAAGAAAAAAAAAAATTAATTATATAAAATAAAAATAATTTTTTTGTTTTTGGATAAGAAAAATTACTTAATTTTAATTTTCCCCCCAAATTGTTTACACAAAAATCTCATCATTAAAACGAACCAAAAATATATTTTTTTTTATATTAAGGTAATATTAATTTAAGGTAATAAACAGGTGTTTTGATTAATGTAAATAATTACCACAACAAATAACAAAAATTACAACAACGAAAAAATATTTAGAAAAAAATAAATTAATATTTACATTTTCATTTTTCATATTTAGATTTTTTTTTTGTGTTGGTTTCGTTCTGATTCTCTGGCTAGACTTTTTTTCTGCCGTTCTAATCTACACATTAATTAATTATAAAAGTTTGACAAATTACGATAATATGGAATAAAAAAAATAATTTTCATTAAATATTTAATAATAAAATAAACATAATAATTTTGTTTGTTGGTTTTTGGTTAGATTAAATTAAAACTTATTTCGTTACGGTTTTAATTACATATGTATATTATTTAGTTATTTCAATTAAATTATGTTGTAATATAAATTAGAGGATATTTTATACGAAGTATCCATAAAAAGAGGAAAATGATAAACATCTACTATATATATATATGTCACTGTGCAACAATTGAAATGAGATGATTCAGGACAAAACATTCATATTTCTCTGCAGAACTAGAAAATTTCGAAACGCAACATTAGGAAACTGTTTTGAATTCTATGAAAAGCACTGAAATATTCCTCAGGATTTACGAACCGTACTTTAAGTAGCATTTTCCAATTACCCAGTCTAATCAAGTGAAAAATTGATTAGATGAACTAATCAATTTTTTTCATTTTAATTAACTTAATGGTAGCAAAATTTTCATTTATAAAAATTTCATTTTCATCTAAAGTTTTCATTTCAAATTTTAACCAAATAAATCTTCATCAAAACCCATTTTTTTTTTAATTTCCCTGGAAAATATTACCATTCCAAGAAAATTTACTTTTACTTAAAAAAATTAATTTAAACTTCTCGCAAGTCTTAAAGTACAACGTAATTTCATAACAACAACTAAAAGAGTAGATAATAATTTAAAAAGTTATTAAACAAACACATTCTTTTTGTTACTATATACTTCCTTTACTGTCTCATAATTTAGCATGAAATACCTAATAAGGTAAGGATAAAAGAAAATTCAGTTTGTTGGAAAATTATGCATTGTGTGGTGGGTGGACTCATTGGAAAATATAATTTCATGTGCCAAAATAATTTTTATAATAGTAAAAATATAGTTTTTTTTTTATTGTATTGTTGCCGTCACTTGTGGTTAAAAATGGCATAAATGTTAGTATCATAAAAAAACTAATGTATAAACGTTTGAAACGTGAAAACTATCTTCGTTACGTGTTCACATCGATAAATATAATAATATAAAGTTTTCCCGGTTTCATAGCACGAAATATAATTATGTTTCAGGGAGGGAAATTTTTTTTTTAATATATTTAGTTTAACATGCGAAAATCTTGTTTTCCATAATTTTCATTATTTTATATAAATCATAATCTATAAAGCTATGGTAAAATAAATAAAGAACACACGTTGAAATAATTATTTTTTATTGGAATTTGTAACTTGCACAAAACGTGTTATATTTTTGTAAAAGGATTTAAATATTTAATATTAGTAAATCTATAAAAAAATATTCTTTAAGGATTTTCTGATTTTCTAATCTAAAGTATCGATAAATTATATATGAAAGTAAATTTTGAAAATTAGTTTTCTTTCCTGATGGAAACTTTGGTAACAATTGTTACACAAATCTCTTACGATTATGTGCATTAATAATATTCCTTATTTAAAAGTTTTTTTTCTAAAAAAAATTCTTCTGTCATTGCACTCCTATTAAATTTCGAGTCTATTAGGCGAGACTGAAAATTCTAATTTACGCATTCGCACCACGTCTCGAAGAGGTGTCCAAAATCGACTTCAGAACCCTATTGAGGTTCTCTGAGGTACTAACGTCTAGCATCCTCTCATAAAGTTCTTCGTGAAATTCTAAAGCAATCGTGAAAATTCTAAAGCAATTAGACACTTTATACATTTTTGTATAGATTAACCAACATTGCCAGTGGTAATTTACCAATAAAATTTACTTTTTAATAAAATAATATTCTAATCTTCCGGAATATTCCGATTAAACATTAATTTATCTGTTAGCTAGAAATTATATAAATAAATTATAAATTATAATTTTTAAGTTCACCTTTAAATTCTAAAAACCTGAAATATAAATTTTTTTATAAAATATTTTCATGTTCCCGAATTTGTTTTCTTTTAAATAAACAAAAAATTTATTTATTTATGCGCTTTTTTCTCTTAAAATCGCGTGCTTAATCTATTTTTAATCATAACAAACAAACAATGACGAAAAACATGATGATGATTTTTTTTCTTATTTATAAAATTTTATTTCAGTTTTTTTTTTTTGATATTTTTGGCAATACAAATTAAATTTTTTAAAGGTGATACAAAAATTTAATTTTGTTATAATGTAGAAAAATTAATGAACATTAGTTTCAAATTTTCGACCGAAAGAGATAAATCAAATCCAAATACTGACATAATAATATGGAAAATTAGATCAACGAAATTATTGTTTAAAAACTAAATTCAAGGCATGGGAAACTATGACAATTGAGAGCTGAACTTCCGATCAAAATTTCTATTTATAAATTTAAAGCTCCAGACTATGGAGATTTGTCACTATTTGTTAATGAATCGCGACAACAGCGGTCTGTGACTTGTCTAAAATTCACATGTGGCTTAATTATTCATGAACTCATGAGCCTCCACTATGTTTGTATACCATTTTTGACAAACTTATCAACATTTTTGATGAGCTTATCAAAATTTATTTAACTTTTAACTTTCTTCCATATAAGAAAACCGACTAACTTGATGACTTTCTTTGGGTTTTGAATGTTAAAAACTGTCAATATTATGTCATACGTTGTACACTTTTACTTTACGTTAGGGTTAGACCATTACAATTTTACTACGTCACTACCAAATTATTTAAAATTAGAATGTAAAATTTTTGAAAAGATAAAATAGAACATTATTTTTATACACGTGCTATTTATAAAAATAATATTGTCGAACTGAAATGTCACTAAACATAAAAATGTATAAATTTAATTTTTTTTTTTGCTCTTTTCTGTTATGCAAATATAAGTACATAGCTATATAATTTAATAAAAAATAAAAATTGGAAAATTTTTAAAATAAATATACAAAATAAAATATATATAAATAAAAAAAAATAATGTCAATAAATCAGTACATAAAATTTTAGAATTAAATAAAAAAAAAAAATATTTATGTAAAGAAAAAAGAAATTTACAAATATTTTTTGATTTATTATCAATGTAAATAAATAATAATAATTTTTTTTATATTAAATTGAAAAATTATTGACAAAAATCATTTAATTTTATTTACCAAATATAAACATTAAAAATATATCAATTTATATATACAATATTTTTTTGATTGATTTATTGTAATTGATTTTATTGATAATCTTGCTAATTAGATTGGTAAACCATTAGAGAGAACTAAATTTAGTTATTTTGGATATATAATTGATAAATTTGATTTTGTTTTATATTTAAATTATTAATAAAAAAATGCAATTGGAAGCACTCAAGTTTAATTGATTCTGACTATATTTGTCGTCTCTATATAATTATAGGCACTATAGGATAAATTGATTTTTACATATCTAATTATTGTGATAATTACATATAAATTATACAGAAAATAATTTTTAGTCTTTACCACTTTTAAATCATTTTAATTGAATTGGGAAATATATTTAATTATATAAATGGATACATTCATTGGGTTTTGAAAGGACGTCAAGTGATTATATCCAAGTAACTATTAAGTTACAAAATGCAGCCGTGAACCTTATACTGAAATTATGATCTATGAAATTTATGAAATATGAATCTATGAAATATGATCTATGAAATATATGAAATTTTCATTGATAATAAATGTTATTTCTTAAAATTTGAACCATTTTCTGGTGGCTAGAATTAAATTTATCTATACAGACTCTGTATAGATGCCGACACCAATTTGCGTTATATAATCTTAAAAGACAGAAGCAATAGAGCAAATCAGCCGCATACTGGACAAAATGTTAAAATGTATGTATGTATGTAATAATATAAGTAGTTCGAAGTTTTATAAACTTAATACACCACGTCGATGAAGATTCTTTATAGTCTCCAATTACTCTAAAACTCGACCAATTCGAAACTTCAGAAAAGAAATAATAGTTTCCGGGCTCACTTTATTACCAACCACAATTGAGTCTGTCTGCACTTTATACTATGTAACCTTAGTGATCCAATTTAATTATATTAAAGGAATAAACAATTTCGTACTTTATAGTGAACCATTTTTAAAAATGCATTTATATCTATAAAACCAAAATTTTCATACGCAAGAACGCAAGCATTGCTGGTTTATCGGTGTATGCATTTATATATTAGATTTATATACATATGCATATCTTTAGGCGTTAAATAACATCCTTTAATAATAAACATTTTTAATGTATCCTGAATGAAAACGATAATGAAAATATATAAATGAAAATTTATGTTTTGATAAAAGTTTACCACAATAGAGAGTAAATATATTTATTGTCCTTTTACACATTATTTGTTTTTCATTTATTTTGCAACACAAAAAAAATTATTATGAATAAATTTTCTTTATAAATTGAAAATAAATTAGGTTTACGCAATTTCTATATATTAAATTGCTATTAAGTACATAATATAAAATTTATGCGATATTAATCTAAAAATTTATTACTTTATTTACAGAAAATTCTGTATTCTGTTGTCATTTATAAATTTATTAATAGAGAATTCAAAAAAAAAAAAAGAAGAAGAGAAGCGAGAAGCAAACAAACATAAAATGTAAATTAGATTTATTACACGAATTAATAAATTAATTGTTTACAATCTAAAATGTGTTTTTAAGTTATACTAAATTAATCTATTCTATATATGTATTTATTTTTGTCGAACACATAAAAATAATAAATAATATTTGTATATAAAAAAAAAATCTTTTTTTATAACATAATTTTCCATAAAAAAATATTATTTTTAATTAATTTATCTTTAAGATCGTATTTAGAATTTTTATTTAAGCAAATAGAGTTTCACTGGGCGACTAATTAATTGATCGTGCTCAATTTAATATTTGAAGATAATGTCAAAATGTATGAATATGTATGTAGGCTCCTTCGTTCAGTAAATGTCTATTGATGACGAAAGGAGACGTATACGCAGATTAATATTGATTTGATATAATATATATTTTATTCAAAAATTGTAGTGATTAACTGAAACTTCACTAAACCAAATGCAAATCAAATTATTATGAACCTCCAATTATTTCCAGAAAGCTAACCGATCATTTAAATTAAAACTGACTGTGACCAACAATACTCCCATCAATATCTCTGACTTTTATAAATCTGTCCAATCCAAATATGTAGCTTTGACTTTACTTATACGAGTATTCGTACGAACAAATACTGCCGGTCTTCATTCAATCAAAATTGCTTATACATAGTAATCGAAAGTTCTTCAATTAGAAATTTCGTAATTCACGTAACTTCCTGTCTAATTATTATATAAGAAGCCTTATTTGTATGATATATTTAATCCTAAATGGATTATCGTATCGGATAAAATCATCCTTATGAAAATGATTTACATTTCGGATCAATAAAATTTTCCGAAAATTAATAAATTTTAAATAATTTGCTTTACTAAAAAAAAACAACCCCAGTATTAATTGTGCAGGAACAAAAAGTCAATTAGTATTTTTGTACATTTTCGATAATATTTTAGTAATAAAATAAAATAATTATAAATATTTATAAATTTTATATAAATTTATTTTTTTTTTCATATTTTTTCTACTGTTTATTTGTTCTTCTTTTACTTTACTTAGAGAGCTTATCATCATGGTTCTTAATAGTAAATATTATGATTTTTATAATTTCTACAATCTCAGAAAAATAAATAACAAAAATTACAGATTTTTGTTGTATATTTTTTTTAGGTATATTTTTAAATAAAAAATATATATAACTATGTTAAGTAAAGTATATAATAAGATTGAATTTATTATTTGTTATATGTATGTAATATATTTTTTCTGTGTATGTAGATAAAAGTAAATGATTATTATTTATATATGCATTTTTATATACATATAGTTTTGGTACTCATATCTGCATTAATTTTCGTAATTGGACATTTCCTTATCAGAAAATATATAATTTTTAAATATATTTATATATGTACATATATATATATAGAATAATGTATATAAATATATTATCTTAAAAGTATTATATACCTAAATTTTTATTTGTACATTAAATAAGTTGAAAAATCATTGAGTAAAAAAAATTCTTTGAAAATTTTTGAATGGAGATTTTTATATTAAATATAATTAAAAGCGTAAAAAATGTATGTGATATAATAAAGAAATTTATTTATACACTAAATATTATTTATATAAATATATTATAGCAATGGAATAAATAAATTTTAAAGTTAGATTACTGGCGATTCTATGTGTAGTATGGTTGGTTAGCTTTTTTATAATTTTGGACAAATATTTTTGTTAGTAATGATATTAGATTCTGGAAATATAATTTTTAAAATAAAAATTTAATAGTTTTTATAAATAAATTTAATAAAGGAATATTTTGGGTTAATTTCGGATAAAACTTTTTGGCCACGTAAATAAATTATTAGCTCTGTTTTGATAAAACAGCAAATGAGATTTATATAAATTCCACATTTAACGATCAATGTTTAATGTAAATTATGAAATTTACAACTTGTAGATTTGTAAATAATCTTTATAAGAATAAATATAAAAATACTAATTCTCCAGATATATTTAAAACCACTTAGGTCCGAATCTAACCACACAATTCAATTTTCTGTATACTTCGACAAAAGAAAATTCATTTTGAAAGTTAAAAGAACTTAAAACTCCCAAGCTTCTAAAACTACACCAAAAATATATTAAAAATCATCCCAGAATAAATGCACCAACAATACTTATCCTGGTCTCGAATTACAAATATTTTTATTTAATTCGAAAATATTTAAATTTATGCGTGAAATTTGTTATGATCATTTGCTGGCCCATTCTGGCCGTACATAATATTAAAAAACGAAATTTTAAATATAAATTTTCTTGTAAAATTATTTGTAAATATTAAGTAATTTTTTTGTTAAAAATCAAATAAAGTAAATGTAATTTTTATCCTTCGCTTTTGTGGTTCACATTTCTTAAAGATTATATATTATATTTAAATTTTCTTTAATCAAATTTATTTTTATTAATACTTATATGTATATTCAAAAAATTTTTTGGTATATATTTAATTTTACTTTGTACATAAAAATGCACAATATAAAATATTGTTAAAAATAAAAATAATAATTTATATAAATTATAATTAAAAAAATAAAATAAAAATATTTTTAATGATGTGACCTATTTTGCTGTCTCTCTTTTATAATAATGCAGCACATAAATTTTAATGTAAAATAGATTATACTTTTAATACGCAACAAGTCTATTTTTATATGAAAATTTAATTTTGTATAATTTAAATAAAATCGTGTATTTTTAGATAAGGGAACATTAAAAGAGGAGAAATACGATAAAAAAAACTGAGTAATAAGATTATTTTAGATAATTGTATTTTTTGGATTATCTTATGTTTCAGCGTGTTTACACATTAGTTAGGGTTAAAAGTTTATTAGAAATACGTTGTATAGAAATTTGAAGATATTAAAATATACTATTGATTATTGCAATTTCTAATCTAATTATAAAGTGTATTGTGGAGAAATTAGTATTTTTGCTAATTACGGCAAAAATAACTCAGTATACAAATATGCAGCAATTTAATATACCGAGTCGTGATAAACTGAGAAAGATTTGCCTTCATCATTTTTCGACATTCGCAGCTTCCATCCTCCATACTTGCTCAGGTTTTGATACTACGTTCAATTATTGACAGTTCTACAAATGATTTTACTGATTCAGCTTTTCCAAATATTTAAAAACAAAAAATTTTAAGTTATTGTATCGAATGCCCGCATTTTACCTTTCGTCAAACTGTGATACTATTTATATTACAATTTAATTTCGAGCTTTTCGATTGCGGGCATTTGGATTTTTTTACTTTCTCCAGTTTTTCGATTTTCTGTTACGAGAAGAATAATTATTATTATGAAATATATTTTTATTAATCAGTAAAAATGATATACAATTAACTTATGAAAAATACCCATACAATCCGCATAATTAAATAATAAAATTAAATTACATTTATAATAAATAATTACTCCTAATTTATAAATTTATTTCAGTTAAAATGAATAAAGTACATAATTAGTTACATTAAACAGTCGAATTTATCGAGAAAATATAATTTATATTAATTTAAATATATACTTATATGTATGTACTTAATTTAATTTATAAAATATAAAAGTAAACTTGTGTACCCCGATGCCAATTTAAACTTTTATATATACATATAATAAAAAAAAGTTAAATTATTATTTTTTCTTAAATAAATAATAACTTGAGTGAGCTTAAATTTTTATATTCACAAATGTAATAATAATCGTTCTAACTAGAGACTATAGATAAGCACATCAATTTATACAACAAACATGGTAATGTGTAAAAGCTCAATTATCACCTTTTTTTATATTTATAAATATTTAATAATATAAAGTCTGTTATTAGTGCTTTATTATTATGAACTAGACTAGATAATCGCAAAACATTCAA
Organism: Empis stercorea; assembly: GCA_949752835.1. Taxonomy (NCBI): domain Eukaryota; kingdom Metazoa; phylum Arthropoda; class Insecta; order Diptera; family Empididae; genus Empis; species Empis stercorea. Next base: position 52,305,253 of record OX457089.1, read on the forward strand.
TATTCATATAACATTTATTGATTTACATAGATGTATAAATTTTTTTTAAAAACTTTTACAACTTTAAAGTTTAAAAACTTCGAACATACATATGTGAATAGTAGTGCATAGAATATTGCTTTTCACGTGCATAATTTATGATATATGATAAAGAATTGTGTAATTCAAGGTACGAACATTTTAAAGCAATTAAATTTTTTGATTCATTCTGAACTGGGCTAGAAGGAATTTAAAAAATTTTCCAATTTGTTTAGAATTTCAAAGACTTATCACAATTTTTAAGCTACATTGAACTTAAAAAGCAACCGATAAGTAGGTCTATTTCATCGGTAATCAGTTAACCTAAACTTATTCTCAGTATTATTACCATCAGCTCCACCTCAGGTTCAGGTCCACTCACAAATATTTAACTTTAAAGTTGAATTGAAAAACTGAAAAAATATTTAAACAAAATTGAACAATTCTACAAGAAAAATTTCAAAATTCTATTATATTTTTATTATCACGTTTTTCAATTTGACAATTTTTTAACGCGTTAGTCCACAAATCCATTTTAACATTATAACATTTCAATTATAGTATTTACTATTTAAGTATAGACAATAAAGTTTATCTTTCAATAACTAATACGACATCGATTTGTCAATTATATAGTAAAGAAGAATCTCAAATTGAAAAGTATTATTATTATTATTATCAAAATGACGTTTTGTATCCTTTATTATTACACACAATTCTTTATTCAATTTCATCGAAAATGTGTATAAATTGCAATTATATCAATAAAAACCGATAACATAGCAAAAAAAAAAAAGGAAAAATACAAGTAGATTGCAGATTTATAAAAAGTTTATTTTCTTTAGCTTCTTTTATAGTGAGGATTATGGTAAAAATAAAATAGTTTTTTATATCTTCAGATTAATTCGGATAAGAAAAAAACTTATACTTTCTGAAAGGATTTTATGAGGTTCGTTAGATAAAATCCCAGCCATTAAATAAAAATAACCACAATGAAAATAAAAATTGCTATTCTACATTGTATATGCATGATGAGGAACCATTGATTTGATTTTAAAGACAAATCACATTGGATCTATCTAATTTAGTAGGGAATTCGTCGTTTGAAAAATTTTATAACTTAAGAAGTTTGATAACTTAGTGAAGAAATAATTAATGATAAAAATCGTTCTGAAGTTTGGCTTAAAAAATATTTTCTCTTGTGGAATTTAGTAAACCTGAAAAAGTAAAATTGGATCAAAAGTATTGAAATGGAAAATTGCTATTAATTTTGGAAATATGATAAAGCAAATATATCGAAATATAGTTTAGTGATTGGTTTTGGTTTTATAGACTGGCGTCACAGACCTCTTAGTTTCGATGCCAATAAGCACTTCCTGCTATCATACTATAGTAGGTCTTCGTTTTCCTACCCCAGTTAAATAAATCATAAATATATCCTTTCAAAATATTATGCCTTCTAACTACTTATTGACATTGACAGAATTTTCTTCAATGAATTTTCTATGTACCAAAGAATTAAAATAACACAATTTCAATTTTTTTATAATTATATACTTAAACAATTTATGTCTAGAAAACAATTCTTTACCACTCTATTAAAACTGAATTTTAAAGTTTTTATTTATTATAAACTTTATTTAACAATTTTTATTGCCCATTTATTTTTCATTTCTGTGTCTCACATTCTTTTTAAATGTTAGAAAGGAAGAATTAGGAAAGGAAAGAAAAGAAAATATGATAATCGTGTCCTTAAATATTACATAGACAAAAAATAACAAACATTTTGTTAAGTATAAACTTTTCATTTTATGTTTCCCAAGTACATATACGACGATTTTCTAAAAGTTTCTTGTTTACTTTATTGTATGTGCTCCTTTTTTTTCTATAACATATCCTTTAATAATAATTTTTTTTTTTTGTGTATAGAAATTAAAAAGGACACATAAAAATCTTTAATGTGTGTGGTGAAAAAAAAATTTATATATTCTGAACTTGGTATAACAATTTATATAAAATAATCTTTTATCAGAAAAATAATAGTTTTTGGAGAAAAGAAAAAATTATTGTGAAAATTGTGAAAAGTGAACACTATTAAAAAAAATGGCTTTTCCTTTTTTTCTTTTGGATTTTATAAACAAAAAAGAAAATACGGAAAAACTAAAATAAGTACACTTTTTATACGAAAAATCTTTACAATATATTTTATGTGATGTGTACCAAAAAAAAATTTCCTTTATCGTATAATAATATGAGGGATGATATTTTGTGTGTGTGTGTGTGTTTTAAGGGTGGATAGTAAGTAATAAATACCAGAAACCGAAAAAAATATATTATATATACTTAAATATAAATATATATTTATATGCGATTTCTATTACTCTTTAGGGAAATTAGACAAAGAGATTTGTAAAATTTTATATATATAAATAATATAAAAGTAAAAAATCTTATTTCGAAATATTTCATATATGTAATTTAGTATATATGTATATCTATATATATTTTTATATATTACATACTTACACATCTTAACTAATAAAAATTTATAATTATTTTAATTTGCAAACTAGAAATTTATATTATTTTCATTTTTGTTTTATGACTAAAAAAACCATAAAAAAAAACAAAGAAATTATATTTTTCATTAATAATTAATCATTTTTACCATGATTTATTATGAAAAGCTTAAAATATAGAAAATAATACTTTTTTTAACATTTCTTTATTTTGTAGAATTTTAATTTTTTATAAATTTCCTAACTAATTTATTTATGGTAATTTTGTTAAAATAAATTATTAATTTCTCTTTAATTTAAAGAATTATTATTAATACCAAAAATTATGTATAACTAGATGGATGTTTTCATATATCTGGTAATATATGAAAATTCAATTTCTATATTATAAATTGTAGTACCCCATTCACTCAAATTATTATTTTTACTCAAATTCTAGTGAGTTATTTATGACCAATGACTTAAAAACCAACAATCAACGTGCGTTTATTTTCGTTAGAGAATTTTTTTATATTCAAAGCAATAATTTCATTTCATATAAAAAAACGTTTTTTTTTTTGTTTTTTCTTCGCACATCATAAGATTATGCAATACAATCATACATATGTGCGTTTTCTTCGCACATATGTATGATTGTATTGCATAATCTTATGAATAGTTTTGTTGGTATTCGCACATTTGAAAATTTTCTAATTCATAAATAAATTCTAATTTTCAATTTTAGCTAAAGGAAATATAGTTTCTTCTATATTTGAAGAATAGTACAGGCGTTTGGGTATTTTTGGTAATATCGATAAACAAATGCATGGAATATTTCATGATTATACAATATATTTAACAAATCAATAAATTAATAATATTTTCTGATTATACAATATTATATTCATATATATTTAAAATTTGGTTAGCTTTAATTTAGTTTGAAAAAATGTGAATTGAAATGAAAAATTTATTAATTCAATTTAGAAAAGATTAAAATATTTCTAAAAAGGTTAAGATTAAAAGATTAAAATAATTATATGTTTAATTCATTTCATGAAATATTCCATGCATTTGTTTATCGATATTACCAAAAATACCCAAACGCCTGTACTATTCTTCAAATATAGAAGAAACTATATTTCCTTTAGCTAAAATTGAAAATTAGAATTTATTTATGAATTAGAAAATTTTCAAATGTGCGAATACCAACAAAACTATTCATAAGATTATGCAATACAATCATACATATGTATGTGCGAAGAAAAAACAAAAAAAAAACGTTTTTTTATATGAAATGAAGTTATTGCTTTGAATATAAAAAAAATTCTCTAACGAAAATAAACGCACGTTGATTGTTGGTTTTTAAGTCATTGGTCATAAATAACTCAATAGAATTTGAGTAAAAATAATAATTTGAGTGAATGGGGTACTACAATTTATAATATAGAAATTGAATTTTCATATATTACCAGATATATGAAAACATCCATCTAGTTATACATAATTTTTGTTAATACTTATATTATATACATACTTCAAATTGGGAGTAATGCGATAATATAAATATCTTTCTCATATTTGAAGATGTTATTATGATTTGGAATTTGCAGTATTGGTATGACAATTAATTGATGCAAAAGTAAGGTAATAAAAATTCGGTGCAGTGGCATAAGAAGGGCCCATACACCCATACACGATACAACATGTTGATCAACTTTAGTTGAGTTGATGATGAAGTTTAATCGTGTGTGGGGCAGTTGATAAACTTATTTTCAAGTAAACCAGCAAAGCATCAACCAAGTTGATAAACATGTTGTATCGTGTATGGGCTCACTCGAATGAGTCTTAGAGCCATCTAAGAGTAAATAAAACCATGATGTCGTTATTACCGATGGCTTTAAGCCACATCACCGAAAATTCAGATATATGTATGTACAATTAATATCTGTAGTCTTCAGAGTTTACGAAAAGACAAAATAAAAAATTAAAATATCTTCTCTCAATTGTGCTACGGATCAACTGGAGCTTTAAAAACTTCAAGGTTTGTATTTTTACTAAACTTATTTTTTTACGGAAGAGACTTGTCAGATCTCTAACACAGTCACATGTAGAAGAACTTTATTATTTGCTATTTCAGACCTGAAGTTCTCCCCTATGTTACCAACGATTGATGGATAGCACAATTATACTGAACGAACGATGTAGTAATTGAATATTATTGGTAGCTAACTGATGAAAATTTTGCCATCGAGAATTTGTAATATTAGTACAATTTTTCGCCTTATTTGTGTAAGTACATACTTTAACAAAAATTCAAAATTATATTCAAACCGATAAATCAACCTCGTGCCATCTATAGAATATCATGACATTTTCAAGTATATAATATTTTAATTTTATGTACGTATAATTTTTATTGAAATTTAAGTTTCAATTTAATTATATAGTAAAACTCTTTCCCAAATATTTTAAATATATTCAGTTTAAATTTAATTGAATATAAAAAGTAAATTTTAGTATTATATTTCTTTTATCATATCTCCTTGGTTCTTTATCGAAACGAAAAAAAAAATTAAAAATATATAACAACAAAAACGCTTCACAAGATAAGAGAAAAACTCTTCAATATAAAATTTTTTTTGATAACAAAAACAAACGAAATTATTGTCTTTTAATCTATTTGTAAATATTTAATAATATTAATTTTATTTCCTGATATTTTTATACGAAATATTAACCGCACAAGAAAAATTATATTGAAATATTTCAAAGTAAAATTTCTTTGGAAATATTTAAAAACCAAATTTAATTAATAAAATTCGTTATTATTTTTAATGAGGTTTTATAGTATAATTTAATTACAAAATAATTCGATAAATATAATTTAATAAATAAATGGAAAATATTCTAGAGAAAATAATCTAGGGAGGAAAAGGTAAAATATTGCAATAAGGGGATTTAATTTATGCTGAAGAAGGAATTTATTTTAATTATAAAATTGATTTTTTCTGAAAATTTCCAAGAATAATTTTTGGACAATTTCCTTAGTATTGTTCACAATTTTAGTAATTCTTTATATATGGGTTTTAATTTTGAAAGAATTATTATATTTTTATTTTGTCCTTCACTAACCTTCTTCATAAATATGTTTTTGCAATTTCCGATTAAGATGCAGGTTTCTAATATAATTTTCTTCATTTTAAATATCAACTTTTCCGATGAAAATCAAGATTATCTTTTATCTACTTAATTATAACAAATTTGAGAAAAATTCTGAGATCTGAGAATAAAAAAATGTGAAAATGATACAATGTCATTTGTCTGTCATAATTGATTATTACATTTTGAGCGGGAAATTCTCTGATCTACTTTTTTGAGCGGCAAAAATTTCTATATAAACTTTTAATGGTTATGTTGTCAATTATAATTCTTCCATCAAAATGCAGTTGTCATTATTGTCATTAAAAATTTCTCAAATAAAAAACAATGGGAAGGAAACTACTGTATATAAGAAAATTTTAAATAATATATTTTCTTATCAAAGAAACATTGAAGGTATTCTATTTTAAATATCATCTTAATCACAAATATCCCAAAAAAAAGAAAGAATAAAATTGTAATACTTTTTTTCTACTACACATTATTTTTGACTTATTATAATTCTGGTGGGTCGATAATTCAGCAATTTTCTTCTTTTTGAAAGACTTTATTAAATTTATTTATTATTACAAAACAAACTTTTTTTTTTTATTAAGTTTTCCCTTTTTTAGTCTTATGAAAAAAAATTAATAATAAAAGAAAAACTCACCTTTAATTGTATTTTTATTAGCTGTGTTTAAAATTTCTTTAATATTTTATCCCCAAAGCACTACAAGTTTTTCACAATTTATTTCTCTGATAGCTCCCCAAAAAAAAACTTAATAACAATAAAAACAAATAAAAAAAAACTGTTGCTTTGACTGTTTAACTCCTTTTCAAAAAAAGACAGAAAATTAAAATTTCCTTGTTTTCCAAGGTACATTAATATAAATAAAAGCTAGAGACAAAATTACCACAGTAAATTTAACAGAATTAAAGTTTATTATACACGAAAGAATTTTAATAATAATTCTTTTTAATTTTTTCTTTTCATTTTATTTTAATTTTATTTTTAAATTATTTTTATACCTAGCACTTAATAATTTCAATTTTTTTTACACAAATATTTAAATTTTTATATAAAAAACCGGCAAGAAATTAAAAAATTAACAAAAATAATTTCTTTGTTATTGACATTAATTTACGCGATAATACTTTTTTTTCTATTTTCCGTAAATTTAAAATTAGTATTTAATTCTGATACCCTTTATTTAGACGAAGAAAAAAACGACCTTAATTATTCGACAGGACAGAATCAACTGAACAAAAATTAGAAAAAATTAAAAATTTATTTTGCCAGCCACAGAGAAGATTTATCAACAAAAGAAACAAGAGTATCTAATTTAAAGAGCAGCCCCTGCAATAAAATAAAGAGTTGTGCTTGTTTCTGGTGTGCTGTTCTTGTGTTGAAGATGGTTTGGCTGGCATTGGCTGGCATGGCCGGGCCGGGCCGATGGGGTGAACAAAATTTTTGAAAATAAATTTAATTAAAGAGAAGAAATAAAAATAAGAGAAATCAGATTCCCCCCAATCTCAAACTGACAGGAAACAAGTTTTCATTCAGTATTAATTAGTAAATATTTTGTCGTTGATATAGTAATGATTTATTTCTAAGTAAATAATATGTAATAATTATTTATTTAGAAAGTAATTAACACCTAGATTAAATATTACTTACTTTTAATGACATTATGTAATTTTTAATTCTAAATTTATTGTTTTTTTTTTTTGTTGCTCAGAATTTTTTTAATATAGAAATTAAATTACGCTTCTTACATAACGATATTTGAAAATTTAATAGTGGATTTATGCTCGAAATTAATTGTAAAATCATAAAATTATTCTGAAAACGATACTAATATCAGATTGCGAAGCTGTTAACAATTGCAAAATTGATTGCAAATGTCTTACTGGGTTTTACTGGTTTTAGCTTTACGCTTGCGCTGGGGAGCATATCTTCTCTTTAGTACGTAATATAATTTTATTAAATGTTTGACAAAATTAAGAGAAGTTTATAACAATTGTGGTCATGTGGAGGAGAGTGGAGCTTTTCATTTATTCTAATGATTATACTTACATATGACCGTGTAATATTGTTGGGAGCAAAGTAAAGGTAATTTAATCGGTAAAGGAAATTCAAATAGTATTTATATATTTTTTATTTTTAAAAAGAAAGTATTAACTTTTAGAAAATTACTTTATTTTTTTCAAATTTCAATGGTTTATTTTCTGTGATAACAAATAAGTGGCACAATTTATGGTACTTCACTGAAATAAATTATAGCTTGATATTAAGAATGAAATCTTTAGCAAAATCATCATATAATCAAAAAACAAACCATATCGGGCTATATACCACTGAACCAAACCAACCTACCACCCACCACAATAATGAAAAATTGAGTAAATATTTTGGTTCTCTTTATTTTGATGGTCCAGTGCAAATTCAGTTCCAGTTCTTTATTATGGCTAGGCTAATAAATAATGTAGGATGTAGCTTCACCAAACGAATAGACATACTCTAGGTTGGTCCATTAGAAAATTTATCGTATTATCGAAACAAAATCATTTAAGTTACATCAAATTTTTTACATATTACATATTTGAATTTGATATAAAAGTGAAAATTTAATTTTAATTTATATTAACAAAAATATTTGTTTTTCTGTTAATATATCGTGTTCGTGTAGTTATTAGTATAAATGCCATATATTCTATTATATTTTCGATATGCACTATTAAATTAATTATAGAAAAGTATCTTCTTTTCCAATGATATTGAATTACGATTTACGAAACATTATATTCAGTGAAAAATAATTACTATATTAGTCATTTTAATTTGAATTCCAATATTTTAGTTAATAAATATTTATCTATATATCTAAACTATAGTTTTTAAAATTAATTTTTTTATTATTATTTATTGCGCAAATCGTAAAATAAGCTTTTGGAGGAGTGATGGTAAAAACTATCAATTAGAAATTTACTGTAGAACGATTTTAACTATTATCCCAACTGATACTCATGCTGAGATAAGGAACTCTGATTGATATTTTATTAAAGTTGACGCGATTTAAATAAGAATAATAAAATATATTACAAATATTAAATAAATTTGAATTTATTACCAACTAAAACTTATTTGAAATAAACGAACTATCAAACGGATGCACGTGTTTGGCTATAATGCTTTCCAATATGAATTAAATTATTTTGCTGTTTCGCCACCTGTCATGACTTGTTAAAAATTGAATAAAAAAAAGTACAATTTCCAGGGAAAGCTTTTTGTACCAAACAAAAATTTTCTTACAGCAACTGTCAATTCATGACAACAGAGAGACTTGCTAAAAAAATCATATTCCGGTAAAAATTTGTAGCATAAAGTCCAATTAAAAAATGAATCCAACTTTAAATGATTATAAATTAAGTTGTGAACTACTTGGCCATAGCTTGGATGTACGTTCAGTAACTCAAGGTAAAAACTCAAATATTATAATATCTGGATCTCGTGATAAAACAACTAAAATATGGATTAATGAAGGGTAAGTCCCGTTTTCATTGAAACTTATATATTGGATATCAATTGTACTTAATTGTATATGCTTTTAAATTGATTTGTTTTTAGGGGAGAATACCGAGAACAAGTAACTCTAAAAAATCATTCAAATTTTATATCATGCGTTTATTATTTAGAAACTGAGAATTGGATATGTACGGGTAGTAATGATTCAACAATTTGTATTTATCGTGATGATACACAAAATCCTTTTGTTATATTACGTGGTCATGAAGGAACTGTGTGTACAATATCAAAAGGATTGACTGCAAAAACAATTATATCTGGTAGCTGGGATAAAACTGGTAAAATATGGAGTATTGATGAAACTGGTACATCAACATTTGTAAATTTAAAAGGACATGAAGCAGCTGTTTGGGCTGTAACTAGTATACGTAATGGTTACTACGTTACAGGATCAGCTGATAAAAATATTTTTTATTGGAATGTTAAAGGTGAAAAATTGAAAATGTTAAAAGGTCATACAGATTGTGTACGTGGTTTAATTGGTATGGATGATGGTTCATTAATTAGTTGTGGCAATGATGCAACAATACGTTATTGGAATGATGATGGTGAATGTATTAAAGAATTACATGGTCACAGTAATTATATTTATACAATGTCAATAAATCATTCAATTGGTAATGATATTTTGGTATCTGGTAGTGAAGATAATACAATACGTATGTGGAGTTTAAAAACTGGTAATTTAGGTGATTCTATCGTATTGCCAGCCCAATCAGTATGGTCTGTAGCATGTCTTAATAATGGTGATATTGTAACTGGGTCAAGTGATGGAATTGTAAGAGTCTTCACAAAAGATCCTGCTAGAGTAGCTAAATCAGATATTATAAAATCATATAATTTAGCTGTGGCAACTAGACAAATTGAAAATAGTACTGAATTAGGAGGCATCAAAAAGAATGAGTAAAGAAATTTTTAAAATTTAATAAATAAAAAAGGTTTTGGTTAATTAAATTAATTTACATTTAGTTTGCCTGGCCCAGAAAGTTTAATTCAACCTGGTAAAGATGGCCAAACGAAAATGGTTCGTCAACCAGATGGTAAAGTTATTTGTTATCAATGGGAAAATAATAAATGGAGTGTAGTTGGTGAAGTAACTGGAGCTTCTGGTGGAACACAAGCAACATCAGGAAAAACCTTATATGAAGGAAAAGTAAATTAACATTAAATATTTATTTAAAAAAGAAATAAATTAAATTTATAATTTGTTTTTAAGGAATATGATTATGTGTTTAGTGTCGATATTTCTGATACAGATCCACCTATTAAATTGCCATATAATCGTGGTGAAGATCCATGGCATTCAGCACAAAAATTTATTCATAAAAATAATTTACCACAAGCATATCTTGATCAAGTTGCTAATTTTATTGTTAAAAATTCAGATACACCAATGTTACAACAACAAACTACCACTAGTAGCTATCAAGATCCATTTACTGGTGGTAATAGATATGTTCCAGGTACAAGTACAAATAATTTTAATACTATTGGTAATGTTGATCCGTTTACTGGTGCATCTAGTTATTCAACACCAGCAGCTAATAATCAACCATTAGTAAATTTTACTGCCGGTAAGAAAAAGAAACTTTGAAAAATTTGTATTTTTTTTATCTCAAAATATTTATTTTAGGACAAAAAAAGCATTTTCCTTACAGTAAATATTCAACATTTGATAATTGTGATGCGAATAAAGTACTTGATAAATTAAGGTATACTAATATATAAAAAAAATATATGTATCAAAAATGATAAAAAAAATAAGAAAATTAATTTTTCAGAGATTTTAATTCAAAAACTGGTGATAATAATATGAGTGTTAATGAAGAAATATTACAAGCTGTAATAAAATTAACTGAAAAAGAACCAGAATTTGATAGCAATTCAATAAATGGTATATTACATTTGTTAAAATGGCCAAAAGGTATGTACATATATAAAATTAATATTCTGAAAATAATTATAAATTTTTTTTAGAAATTTTATTTCCTGTATTAGATGTTGCCCGTTTATCAATACGTAATGAAGAAATATATAATCATTTAAATCCATCATCATTTTTAGATAATGTAATTCAAAATCTTAATAGTACTGCTGCAAATCAATTAATGTCTATACGTTGTATAGCAAATTTAATGGGTCATGATACAGGCAGAAAAAATATATTCATACGTATTGAACAAATTATAGAAATATTAAAAAATATTAAAGAAGGTAGTGCTAATTTACAAATAGCATTAGCAACATTTTATTTAAATTTATCTGTTGCCCAAGTACATTTAGCTGACCAAGAAAAATGTCAATTAATTGCTGATGGTATATTAGAATTATTAAAATGGTCTATGGATTTAGAAGCATGTTATAGAGCATTACAAGCACTTGGTAATTTATCATGTACACCATATGGTCAAATTGCTAGCGCACAAATAATATCTGTGGATTATGTTATGGATAAAATACGTGAATTGGCAAATACAAAACATCAAATTGGTTTTGAAAAAATTAATGAATGTGCAAATTCATTAATTGCTTCATTTTAAATAAGAGAAGAGAACAATTTTTTTATATATATATATGTAATGGCGCTTTTTTATGTTCGAGATAAAAAATTAATAATTTTTTTTTGTCAATAATTTTTATTAGGAATTTATATAATTTAATTTTTTTTTCTTCTATCTCATTTGGAAATGTAAAATGTATGCATTAATAATATTCACTTTAATGAACAAAAAAAAAATTTGAAATTTAATAATTATAATTAATTTGTTTTATTTTTTTTTTCAACACTGTCTTAAGATTCTTTTCGTTGTCGTATTTTATCCAATAAATCTTGTTTCCACTTTTCTTCTGGTACAACTTGTGCCCAATCTGGTATTGCTGTTGTTGGTAATGTGATACTAGCCATTGCCGACATAATCTTTAATTACACAAGTTTTTTTCACAGTTATAATTTTAAATAAATTAATTTAAATATTTTGTTTTGTTACTTGTTCGGTTTTTGATGTATCTAATTCAATTTCTTGTCTTGGTCTCGGTTCATTCCATACTTGCTGTGCTATTTCTAAATCACTACTAATTATATTTGGTAAATTTGAATTATCTTCTGGTATTTCATCATTACTAACAGAATTATCAAAATCTATTGTTTCACCCATTGGTAACGGTTCATAACCTTCATAAATATTATCATCCTCCATGTCACTATCTTCACTAGTATTTTGAGCATAATTTGTAATATGAGTTTCATTTGTTGATAAATTATTTTCTGATTCGTCAGGTAATTCAGGGGAACCCATAGTAACCATTTTTTATAATAAGGAACAGAAGTTAAAATAATTCAATCTTATTTTTAATAATAGTTTGTTTGTAGATGGAAAACGAAGAAGATATAAAATTAACAAAATAACAAACAATGTTGAAATGATTTACCTCTTGGTCTTCACTTCAAGCAGTCAAAGTGACATGACACATGACAGTAGAGTAGATAATAGACAAGTGATGCCACATTATATCGTATTTTTGGATAAATTTCCTTTTTTTAAAAAAAAATCCCCAATTTTATACCGAACCACCTACGAAGGCAACACTATCATTTTAATATCCCGCTCCCGTTTTTACAAACAGCTGATTGATCAGTCAAAGGAGTGTTCATCTCATATCAAATATCATAGCAATAAGTGAATGTGAATGGGAATTATTTTAATAACAAAAGAAATATGTCTTTGAAAAACATAATTAAAACAAATTCGGCTAATGAAAAACATAATTAAAACACTATTATTATGAATATGGGCCAAGAAGAACTTATTCCGAATGGTAAGTGTCAATAAAAAATAAACAACAAATAATAATTATTATTTAATTCGAGTACAGCGATAGGAATAGGTATGTTAGCTGAAAACAATAATGAATATACATTTCCATCCTATGATCATCAACATACTACAGTTAAAGATATTATTTTAACACAACAACAAGAACATATTCAGCAGGAACAACAAATACATTCACAAATTAATTATGATGAAAATCACCAAGAAAATGATTTGGGTCAACAATTAATATTTCATCGTTCACCAAATGGACATTATTATATAATACCAGAAGATCCTGGTGAAATGGTACATTTAGTTGAAGATAATGCCTTAATTGGTGATTATAATACAGAACCAAATGAATTTGCTCAATTGGAGGAGGAACATTATGAAAGAGAACGACAAAGAATTTTATTAGAAAGTACAATGTCACCATTATGTATGTCACCATGGACCTAGCATTTATTATAGTACTATAAAAAAATTTCGACTAATATTAATTTTCTTGTCATATAGTGGCTGCTGTTAATGATATTGCCCAACGTGAAGCCGAACTACAATCATATTTAAATAAAAAAGAATCTGTAAAACGAAGATTATATGAAAATGAAAAATCTTCTATAGAAGAAGAGAAAAAAGACCAATATTGTAAGGCAAATAAAATAATTATTAAAATAAGAAAATAAATTTAATTGTTACGTCTTATTTCATTACAGTGATAATTAGTGATAAACCGGTTGAAAGTCGGGCTAGAGCATCACTTCCAACAAATTATTTAAGTTTTTGTAAAACAGAAAATATTAATGGTAAATATATATTTTAATATATTTTTTTTATGTTTTTAATGATTGTATTAGAGTTTAATGTTTAGATTTAGACATAGTATTCACAAACTTTTGCACCGGTTGTCCAGATCCAATTAATGAACTCTCTTTTTCCCAAGCTGTTGTTTTTATTGATGATGTATAAAGTACTGGCTGTTTTGATATATCAATATTATTAATAATTTTTAAATCTGGTTTTAAATAATTACAACGTGATTCTGTTGTTAAACCATTATTTGGTACATGCCTAACCATTGATGGAAATTCACAATGACGTTTTGGACATAATGGTGATGGAAATTTTGTACACATTTGTTCACGATCACCAGATATATTTAATGGTCGTTCCATATGTTGACCTAAATGTGGTTGATATTTACCAAACCAATTCCATAATGTAATATTATTTTTAGCACCAATACCATAAATACTATTATTAGACCATTTTGGATAATTTAACATATTTGATGTTGCCATTAAATCTAAATATTTATAACAACCAGATGGTTCAGCATCAATAATAATTTGTGAATTATCAACACTACTTTCAAAACGCATTTTTGGAAAATAATCAATTTTTCTTTCTGGTTGTCCTTGATATGTTAAATGATTAACTGTTTCAAATTGTTTAATTGGATTTGGTACATTTTGAAAACGTTGTTGATCATATGGTTTCATATGTAACGGTTTTTTAACACTTGGATTACGTGTTATATCTGGATCCATATACTAAAAAAAAAATATTAATAACATATTAATTTTCTATTTAATTTTTTATAGAAATTATAATCTTTTCACCTTCGGTATAAAATTATCTTTCATTTCACTTGTACAATCATCTGATGGCCTTGGTTTATTTCGAAATTTACTAATATCAACAGTTTGATGTAATGATTTACCAATTGGTACATCAGCCTTATAATGATGTGCAATATAATTTGTTGTACGATAATCATATTGATCACCAATTGGTTTTTTATAATCAATAAATGCTTGAGCATTTATTTTAAAAGACATTTTATTTTTTTGTAAAAAAAAACAAAAATAATTATAATATATAAAAAATTTACAAAATTTTCGAAATAAAAATTAATTTATAAAAAAAATATTATAATTTTTAAATCGTACGATATAGTAATATGTAATTAATTAATAAAATACAAATATTTTTTTTTATAATTTATCAATATGTTTGAATATCAAAATTCGTTGCTATGTTTTTTAAATAAAATCAATAAATACAATTTATATACACTTTTAAAATAATATAAATTAAAAAGTTAATTGATTGAAAAAAAAAATGTATATAATTCCAGGTCCTTCAATATATGCTAAAAAAGAAATACCAATACGTACAAAATTTGGACCTATCGAAGGTGAAGTAAGATTTACTAGTGATGTTATGTTAGATATGTTACGTATACAAACACCAAAAGATTATCCCTTATTATTAATAGGTAAATCAAGAATGCTTGATGTTTCTAATGAAAGTAAGTTAATTGTTTATTGTTTTTTTTTTAATTCAAAATTGATATCAAAATTTACTATATATATTACATATATATAATATATATATATTTTAGACACATCCAATTGGATGCGATTTGTACGAATAGCAAATACATTTACTGAACAAAATTTACAATTATATATTGAAAATGATAAATTATATTTTCAATGTATACGAACAATTATACCAAAAGAAGAATTACGTATTGGCTATAGTTTAGAATATGCTGAATATTATAATTTATCAATATTATATCCAACTGAAGAAGAAACAAAAATATTATATACAAAAGAAAATCCATGGCAATGTTATGAATGTGATAAATGTTTTCCAACTTCAATGTGCCTACAAAAACATTTAGATATACATGAAAATAATATAACAACAAAAAAACGTAATAATAATAATAATAATAAAAAAAAGAAACGAAAAAAAATTATAAATAATAATAAAAAAGCTTTGATAAATGGTAATAATAGACAAAAATTAAATAATTCAATTCGCTGTTATTATTGTAATAAAGTTTTTATGACAAATTTTAGTTTAAAAAAACATTTAAAATTACATAAAACTATAAAATGTAATAATAATAATAATAATAATAATAAAAAAAAAAAATTACCAGCGAGAAATATTAATAATATTGAGAATCGAAATCAATCTGATGATAATGTAGAAACAAATAAGAAATTTCGTATTTTTATTTGTATTTATTGTTCGGAAAAATTTCGGAATACTGCATCATTTCGTGAACATATATCACAACATGCTGTTAATGATTTATTTTATTGCTTTCTGTGTAAAAAGGTAATTATTGTAAAATTATATATACATATATATTTATTTATTTTTTATTTATTTTTAGAAATATCTTGAATACAGTTTAGTAAGAAAACATATAAAAACATTTCATGAATCTGCAATATATCCATGTAATATTTGTGGTCGTCAATTTAAACATATAAGTTTTTTAAAACGACATAAAATAATACATTCAGATAAACATGATTTTGTTTGTCCAGAATGTGGTAAAGAATTTAAAAGAAAAGATAAATTAAAAGAACATATAGTAAGAGTTCATTCTGATGAGAAAAAGAAAAAACTTCAAAAGAGAGAAGAAAAATTAAACCAATATCATCATATTAAAAAAAAGAAAATTAAAGAAGAAATTAATGATGGCTCACAATATTTAAAATTTACACCAGAAAAGATAAGAACAAAATCAATAACAAAATTATCTAATAATATAATTATATCTAAAGATTTATATAATGAAGAAAAAATTGTATCACCAGCAATTGATGATTATTATAATTATACATTTAAATGTGATTTATGTATGTTGGGATTTAAACGTCGCGGTATGTTAGTTAATCATTTAGTAAAACGACATCCCCAAATACAAATTCATACAGTACCTGAATTAAATTTACCAATATTAAAACCACAAACATTATTTTATTGTTATTATTGTACAAAATCATATAAAAGTAATGCAAAACGTAAATTACATATGTTAAAATATCATCCAGGACAAGAATTACCACCATCATCACGTAATAATAAATCATTAGAACAATTAAATATTAAAATAATTGGTAATATTAAAGGTGATATACATCAATGTCAATTTTGTTATAAACAATACGCATCACGAACACGATTACAAATACATTTTCGTAAAGATCATGCTAATGATTTAAATTCTATTAATGAAATGTATCAATCAACAGAAATTTATCAACAAAATGGTGAACAACAACATCAACATGAAATTACTAATAATAATAATAATAATAATAATCATAATCAATGTGTTGTTGATGATGATATTGTTGTTAATCAAATGATAAATTATTATCGACCACCAGAATCACCAGAAAATAAATTATTAAAATTATCATCTGCAGCATTAGAACTTGAAGATCCTAAATTTTTTGATTTTTTAAATGAGGAAGATGGTAGTAGTGTAATATGTGATAATAATGAAAATAATAGAAATTGTCATGATGTAGTAGATAATAGAACAGATGTCGGAGTAGTTGCTGGATTTTCAAAAGTTGATGTTAATTTTAAGCTTGTTAATGGTGAATTTACAGAAGAAAATTCATCAAATACAGAACTGAATGGATTACCTCAATTATTTGAAGAATCAATTACTTGTATTTAATTTAAAAATAAAAAACAAAAGTATAATGCCAATTTTTTAAAATAAAAATTAATATATAGAATAATTCCAAAATAATTTTTATACGATTTATTATAATCTCTTTTTATAAAATTTTATACCATCTAACAGAGTAAATTAATTAATACCTTTATAATATTTTGAATCGAGAATAGTTAGCAAACATCTTAAGTTATTGTTAACTTAAAAACAAAAATTAAATATGAAATTATTAATTATATAAATAGTTTATTAATGCGGTTTTTATTGCAATTCACTGCAATTTTTTTTTACATTTTTATTGAATTTAAAAAATCGCTTTTTTATGTTTGAAGTAGTCGTGATTTAGGATAACAAATAATCAAAAACTATTGATATTATTTTTTAATAAACGTAAAAGAAATTAAGAATTTTACAATAATTTTTTTTCTTTTTAATTAAATAATAAATGTTCTAATTATTGATACAAAAAATTACTTTTATATTTCGATTTTTTAATAAATAAATTACGCTGAGATTAATGAATAAACCATTCTGGAAGAAATAAAAAAATTAATTAAAATTTAAAGTACTAAATACATTTAGTAAAACTCCCTTAAATAAAATAAGCAAAGGAGCTGAAAATACTCTTGTAATTAAGTTAAATATACCTTAATAATTAAAGAGAGTTTTTCTAGAATTTTAGCAAAATATCATGAAGGGTTAGTGCAGTGCTTCGACTTATATAAGGAAGTTTGACTTTATTTAGTGCAAATAAACAGAATATTGAAACTTACCCATAAATATAATAAAAGAATGAAATTAAATATACAGCCAATTTTATCCAACCTTCTCGCATATTCTTTGATAAATTATCAGCATTCATGATATTTGTAGGATCATAAAGTCCAGGCCCACTCATAATAGGTCGAGTTTTATATCTAAAAAAAAACATATTTTTTCATTTTAAAGAAAACCAAAATAAAACTTGAACTTTTATCGTTCACGTGTTTTATTTTGTCATTTACCTCCAAATATGATATCCAATTAATGGTATATTTATGCATAATGAAAACCATTCTCCAGCAAACAAAAATAATAAATTAAAAGCTATATGTAGTATATATTCGGGCAAAACTAACTAGAAAACATAAAAAAAAATTATTATAAAAATAATTCACTCATAATTTGTATTATTTGCATTATTATTATTATACCGGATTTAATGAATTGCATTGATCTATAGGATTTTTATAATCGGTCTTCAATTCATCAAATGCAATTACGTGAAAAATAGCAAAAAATATTAAAAATGCATCAGCTATTAAAGCAACAATATAAGTAAAAGCTGCAAAATTAAATGCCATTTTATTTTATTACGATTTTATTTTACAAAATTCTTAACTATATTTTTTTATATAAAAATGCAGCTGTCACTGTAAAATCATTTTTTTAATTCGCCGGCGTTGTCACAGCCATTCCTAAAATTTGGAGGAATTTTACTCTAATTGGAGTACTGTTCCATTTTCAGGTTTTGGGCGTAAACGATAACAGAACACAACCTTTACGTATAAATTCTGGAATATGAATTACTTAGAAATAAATTTAATTGGTCCTAGTTTCTTTGCAGACTACATCTTGTCCTAAACTATACTATATTATCTCAGTATATTTAAATTATATACTGAAATGTCAAAGCTCCCTTTTGGTAGCTAAAAGATTATTGGGACAAACATACGGTAAGTAATTACATACAGTCCCAGGGACCTGTGTGTTTTCAAATTGTGTTATTAGCCAACGAGTCATATTTATGCAGTTTCCATGGACCATGGCGGATTCAACACGAGTTCAATCCGTATTAGTATGCATGGAAACAGGGATTGAGTTGAAATGGGACGAATAATTGATGGTTCCATTTCCAATCCATTTCAACTCAATCCCAACTCAACTCGGTACATGGAAACAAGGCATCCTCCGGACTCAAAAATGTTTAAATCGAAACTGTACTTCTATTTTTCTACTATTTTTTACTCCACCAACTGTTTTTACTTCTGTGCAACTTTGTTCACTCAGCTGTTTACAATTTAAAAAATTACCAACTGCAAGGAATAAAAATACTTGGAGAAATTTGTGCTAAAAGTAGTTTTTTTTCATCCAATCAATTGTCTGCTGTCAATAGAAGTGCTATAGGTGCTATAGTGCTTGAAATGAAAATATTTTCTTTAAAAAATAGTTTTTAATTTATCTGAGAAAAGAAATAAAATAAAATTTTGTAAAATAAAATTTAAGTGCTTTTGATATAAAAATGAGAAATATAAAAGAAAAGTCAATAATTCCTGATTAATGTATTTTTCTTCAAATAAACATAACCACAAAAAATATTAATTTTTTTTACAACTAAAAGTAAAATAATGAATATAAAAACATAAATACATAATTTATAAGATAAATTTAGTAAAATATACCAAAAAAATATTTTATAGAAAATAAGAAAATAAAATAAAGTTTTTATAAAATTTTGGATAATCAAATAACATCCAGGATGTCCTCATCAATCGTTCACCAATTTGTTGCTGGACTTAAATCACGTCATCGTGATATACAAAATAAAGCTGCACAAGACTTATTTTTATATGTTAAAACTGAATTACGTGAAATGTCCCAAGAAGAATTAATACAATTTTTTGATGATTTTAATCATCATATTTTTGATATGGTATCTAGTTCTGATTTAAATGAAAAGAAAGGTGGTGTTCTAGCAATCAGTAAGTATAAGTATATATTATACAAATATATATGGGGTGTTTGTGTATGACATAAAACTTGATTTAATATTTCTTTCAGAGTGTCTAATAAGCGGCGATGTTGTTAATACTACAACTAGAATTTCTCGTTATTCAAATAATTTACGTGATTTATTACCATCAAATGATGTTTCTGTAATGGAAATAGCAGCAAGGACATTGGTAAAATTAGCATTATTACCAGGTTCAAAAGGTGCCGAATCATTTGAATTTGATATAAAAAGAGCATTTGAATGGTTATCAGAAGATAGACATGAGGTAAAAAATTTAAATTATTTAAATCTAAGAGTTTCATATTTTAATTTATTTCAGTATCGTCGACATGCTTCTGTTCTTATATTACGTGAATTAGCATTAGCTATGCCGACATATTTTTATCAATCGATGTCACCATTTTTTGAGAAAATTTTTAATGCAATTTATGATCCAAAACCAGCAATACGTGATTCTGCTGGTGAAGCATTACGTGCAGCATTAATAGTTACATCACAACGTGAAAATACTAAACAATCAAGTCGACCACAATGGTATTTAACATGTTACCAAGAAGCAATTAAGTGTTTTCATAGTGAACAACCAATAACAAAAGGAATAACTCGTGACGATCGTATACATGGTGGTTTAATTGTTTTTAATGAATTATTTCGATGTTCGAATGCGCAATGGGAAAAACGTTATTTAGCATTAAAAACATTACAACCAGAATGTAAAAGACATCAACCAGATACATCATTAGCTGCAACAATTGTACCACGTTTGAAAGCTCCGTTTATTGAAAAAATTGGTACACCAACAACAACACGTTTAGATTCTGAACATTTTTCAATGAAATTTGCTGAAACAACTGTACAAGAATCAGCAAATAGTCGTCAAATTTTAATTGAACATTATATTGAAATATGTGATCGTGCATTAGAACAACGAACAACAAAATCTATTCATGTACAACAAGGCCTTTTACAAATTTTACCAAGACTAGCAGCATTTAATCGTGAAACATTTGTTCGGAATTATTTAAATACATCAATCAATTATTTATTAGGTATTTTAAAGGGTAAAGAGAAAGATAAAAATCATGCTTATATAACAATTGGATATATTGCTGTAGCTGTAGAAAAAGATATTGATCGTCATTTAAAAAATATTATGGATACTATTAAAGTAACACTACCATCAAAGGATACACCTAGCAAAAGAAAGCCAACAATTGATCCAGCTATTTTTACTTGTCTAACATTATTGGGACATGCTGTTAAATCAGGAATAACTGAAGATATTAAAGAAATTTTAGATGCAATGTTTGCTACTGGTTTATCACCATCATTAACAGTTTGTTTAAGGGAATTAGCTGAAAATGTTCCTCATGTTAAGAGAAAAATCTCTGAAGGTTTAATACATATGTTGTCACAAGTGTTAATGAATCATATACTATTAAGTTTGGGTATTCCAAAACATGGATTAACAGCGCAATTCTCTTCATTAACAACAGATGCGGCACAAGATATTCAAACAACTGTGTTAGCATTAAAAACATTAGGTAGTTTTAATTTTGAAGATCATTCAATGTTAGAATTTGTTCAAAGGTAAATAAATTTTATTTAAAACCATAACAAATTACGACGAATTAGTTAAATTTCTGAAAATAATATTTATTGTAGGTGTGCTAATCATTTTATAGATGATGAACAACAAGAAATTCGTTTAGAAGCTGTGCAAACTTGTACGCGCCTTCTGAAATTAGCTATTCAAACATCCGATCCAAATTTGGGTAGTACAAAAACATTAAAAGAAACTGTTTCATATGTTTTAGGACGTTTACTAGTCGTTGGTATAACAGATGTTGATTGTAATGTACGTTTAAGAGTATTACGTTCATTGGATGAAACTTTTGATGGCCAATTAGCACAACCAGAATCATTAAGTGCATTATTAGTTACATTAAATGATGAAGTATTTGAAATTCGTGAATTAGCTATTGTAACAATTGGACGGTTATCAGCAATGAATCCGGCATATGTAATGCCAAGTTTAAGAAAAACTTTAATACAATTGTTAACTGAATTAGAACATTCCGGAATGAGTCGAAATAAGGAACAGAGTGCCAGAATGTTAGATCATTTAATAGTAAGCACACCAAGGTAAATATGAAATAATATAATAATTTTAATATACAGAAATATATAATTAAAACAAAATTAAATTTCAGGCTAATTTCATCATATATGCGTCCAATACTAACAATTCTTGTACCAAAATTACGTGAAACTGAATCAAATCCTGGGGTACTATTAAATGTTTTACGTGCTATTGGTGATTTGGCTGAAGTAAATGGTGGTTCAAATGAAATGGAACGTTGGGCTGATGAATTATTAGCAATATTATTAGAGATGCTTGGTGATTCAGGTAGTCCAGATAAACGTGGTGTTGCATTATGGACTTTAGGACAATTAGTAAGTGCTACTGGACGTGTTGTAGCACCTTATCATAAATATCCAGTTCTTATTGATATATTGATAAATTTCCTTAAAACTGAACAACGTCGTACTATTCGCCGTGAAACAATTCGTGTTTTAGGTTTACTTGGTGCTATGGATCCATATAAACATAAAATGAATAAAGGTTTAATTGATAGCCAAAAAGATAATATATTAATATCATTAACTGATTTTAAAGCTGATGAAACACAAGATATATCATCTGCTGAAATGCTTGTTAATATGGGTAACATGCTAGATGAATATTATCCAGCTGTAGCAATATCAACTTTAATGCAAATATTACGTGATCCAACATTAGGACAACATCATACTAGTGTTGTATTAGCTGTTACTTTTATATTTCAAAGTTTAGGTATTAAATGTGTACCATATTTATCACAAGTATTACCAAATTTATTAGAAAATGTTCGTACAGCTGATATGAATTTGCGTGAATTTTTATTTCAACAATTATCATCATTAATTGAAATTGTCCGACAACATATTATTAGTTATATGGGTGATATATTTAATTTAATTAAAGATTTTTGGATTATAAATACACCATTACAAGCAACATTAATAAATTTAATTGAAAAAATTGCTATAGCATTAGGTTGTGAATTTAAAAATTATTTACCACAATTAATACCTCAAATTTTACGTGTTTTACAATATGATTATACAAAAGATCGTACAGTTAAAATAAAATTATTACAAGCATTACAAAAATTTGGTAATACATTAGATGATTATTTACATTTAATTGTACCACCAATTGTTAAATTATTTGATGCACCAGATTGTCCAACTAATGTATCATTAGCTGCATTAGAAACAATTGATCATTTAGCATGGATATTAGATTTTACAGATTTTTCATCACGTATTATACATCCAATAGTACGTGTATTAGATAATAATAATGAATTAAGAGAACAAGCAATGTCAACATTACGATCATTAGTAATACAATTAGGTAAAAAATATTTAGTATTTGTACCATTAGTTCATCGTGTTATGTTTAAACATAAAATAACATGTTCAAAATATGAAAAATTAATACCAAAAATACAATCGAATACAACAATTTGTTTAGATGATGAATTTCATTTGCGCCAAGCCAAATATAAAAGTACAGATGTATCATTAAGTTGTAGTGATACAAATACAATAAATAAATTAAAAATATCATTAAATGATTTACAAATGTCATGGAAAGCAACACGTCGTGTTAGTAAAGAAGATTGGATTGAATGGTTAAAACGATTATCAATTGGTTTACTTAAAGAATCACCATCACCAGCATTAAGATCATGCCGTGCATTAGCACAAAATTATCCAAAATTATTAAGAGATTTATTTAATGCTGCATTTATATCCTGTTGGACTGAATTAGCTGCATATCCCTTATTAAAAGATGAATTATCACAAAGTTTAATGCAAGCATTAGAAGTTGAAGATATGCCAGAAATAACACAAACAATATTAAATTTAGCTGAATTTATGGAACATTGTGATAAAGATTCAATACCAATTAAAAATAAATTATTAGGTAGCCGGGCAATGGCTTGCCGTGCATATGCAAAAGCATTACATTATAAAGAAGAAGAATTTTTAACAGAAAAAGATCCACAAGTTTTTGAAACATTAATATTTATTAATAATAAATTACAACAAAAAGAAGCAGCTGAAGGTTTATTAACAACATTTAGTAAAGCAGTTGATGAATTAAAAGTACAAGGTAGATGGTATGAAAAATTACATAATTGGGATCAAGCATTACATTTATATACTGAAAAATTGAAAAATGATTCAAATGATTTGGAATCTCGTGTTGGTAAAATGCGTTGTTTAGAAGCATTAGGTGATTGGTCTGTATTAGGTGAAGTAGCTAAATCAGAATGGGAAACATTAGAATATGAAGGTAAATCAAGAGCTGGTCATTTAGCTGCTGTTGCAGCATGGGGATTACAGGATTGGGAAAAAATGCAAGAATATGTTAGATGCATACCAGAAGATACACAAGATGGTAGTTTTTATCGTGCTGTTTTAGCTGTACATTATGGTGATTTTGAAACTGCTCAACGTTTAATTGAAGAAACACGTGATTTATTAGATACTGAATTAACAGCAATGGCTGGTGAATCATATGAACGTGCATATGGTGCTATGGTTTGTGTACAAATGTTAGCTGAATTAGAAGAAGTTATACAATATAAATTAATACCAGAAAGACGTGAAATTATTAAAAATATGTGGTGGAAACGATTACAGGGTGGCCAACGTTTAGTTGAAGATTGGCGTAAAGTTATACAAGTACATTCTTTAGTTGTTAGTCCACAAGAAGATGTTCATACTTGGTTAAAATATGCATCGTTATGTCGAAAAAGTGGTTCATTTAAATTATCACATAAAACTTTAGTTATGCTTTTGGGCAATGATCCATCAGAAAATCCAACAGAATATAATTTACCTGTATCACAACCCCAAGTATCATTTGCTTATACAAAACATATGGCAATGGCAGATAATATTGATGGTGCATATGAGCAATTAAGTAATTTTGTTAATTCATTTAGTATACAATTGAATTGTTCATTGGATGATATGAAAAAAGAAGATAGACGATTATTAGCTAGATGTTATATGCGTTTAGGTTTATGGCAAAATAAATTACAAGGTATTACAGATCAACAAGCTGTTCAAGGAATTTTAGAATCATATAATAAGGCAACTGCGTACGATCCAAATTGGTAATACAAATCAAATAATTTTTTTTAAGTATAATTTATAAATAAAATTTATTTTCTTTTAACATAGGTATAAAGCATGGCATTCCTGGGCATATATGAATTTCAAAGTAGTTCAAGCACAAAAACAAGCTCTTCAAGATCAACAAAATAATATTACCGAAGCAATACATGAACAAAAAGAAAAAATTATTATATCTGAATATGCTGTGCCAGCTGTTGATGGTTTCTTTAGATCTATAAATCTTTTACAAGGCAATTCATTACAAGATACATTACGTTTATTAACATTATGGTTTGATTATGGACAATATTCAGAAGTTTATGATGCATTATTAGTTGGTATGAAAATGATAGAAATTAATACATGGCTTCAAGTTATACCACAATTAATTGCCCGAATTGATACACATCGTAGTTTAGTTGGACAATTAATACATCAACTTTTAATTGATATTGGTAAATCACATCCACAAGCATTAGTATATCCATTAACAGTTGCATCTAAATCAGCATCAATTGCACGTAAAACAGCTGCACATAAAATATTAGATTCAATGCGTAAACATTCACCAACATTAGTTGAACAGGCAATGATGTGTAGTGAAGAATTAATTCGTGTAGCAATTTTATGGCATGAACAATGGCATGAAGGTTTAGAAGAAGCATCAAGATTATATTTTGGTGATCGTAATTATAAAGGAATGTTTGATATATTAGAACCATTACATGCAATGTTAGAACGTGGCCCACAAACATTAAAAGAAACATCGTTTAGTCAGGCATATGGTCGTGAGTTAACTGATGCATTTGAATGGTGTCAACATTTTAAAACATCAATGAATGCACGTGATTTAGACCAAGCATGGGATATATATTATCATGTATTTCGTAAAATTTCACGTCAATTACCACAATTAACATCACTTGAATTACCATATGTTAGTCCAAAATTAATGGCATGTAAAGATTTAGAATTAGCTGTACCAGGTAGTTATAATCCTGGACAAGATTTAATTCGTATATCAAATATAAAAACTAATTTACAAGTAATTGCATCTAAACAAAGGCCACGTAAATTATGTATAAGAGGATCAAATGGTAAAGATTATATGTTTTTATTAAAAGGACATGAAGATTTACGACAAGATGAACGTGTTATGCAATTATTTAGTTTAGTTAATACATTATTATTAAATGATCCAGATACATTTAGACGAAATTTAACAATTCAACGATATGCTGTAATACCACTTAGTACAAATTCTGGTTTAATTGGTTGGGTACCACATTGTGATACATTACATACGTTAATTAAAGATTATCGTGAAAAGAAAAAATATTTATTAAATTTAGAACATCGTATAATGTTAAAAATGGCACCAGATTATGATCATTTAACATTAATGCAAAAAGTTGAAGTATTTGAACATGCATTAGAAAATACAAAAGGTGATGATTTAGCAAAATTATTATGGTTAAAGAGTCCATCATCTGAAGTATGGTTTGAACGACGAACTAATTATACACGTTCATTAGCTGTAATGTCAATGGTTGGTTATATACTTGGTTTAGGTGATCGTCATCCATCTAATTTAATGTTAGATCGTTTAAGTGGTAAAATATTACATATTGATTTTGGTGATTGTTTTGAAGTAGCAATGACACGTGAAAAATTCCCAGAAAAAATACCATTCCGTTTAACAAGAATGTTAATAAATGCAATGGAAGTAACTGGTATTGAAGGTACATATCGTCGTACATGTGAAAGTGTTATGGTTGTATTAAGACGTAATAAAGATAGTTTAATGGCTGTATTAGAAGCATTTGTTTATGATCCATTATTAAATTGGCGTTTATTAGATACAGAAAAAAATCGTCGTTCAAAAACAAATGATGGTACAATTGATAGTTTAAATGATAGCGAAGAAGATGCTTTTAATTTATTAATGAGCAATCAAAATACGAAAACAAAACATATAGTTGGTGATGGACAACAAAATAATACAATATATGCTCATCAACAAACTGAAGTAACAAATAAAAAGGCTAGATTAATTGTTGATCGTGTTAAACAAAAATTAACTGGTAATGATTTTCATAATCAAAAAACTGTACAAGAGCAAGTTGATTTATTAATATTACAAGCAACAAATAATGAAAATTTATGTCAATGTTATATTGGATGGTGTCCATTTTGGTAAACATAACAAAAAATTTATTTTGCTTTTTTTAGATTAGTAAGAAATACAATTCCTTTTTTTTCTGACGTAATAAAATATAATATCGTTTCAAATATTTTAAATATTGTATAATAAAAAAATATGAATTTTTAATTGCTGAAAGTGAAATTTTATTGTTTATTTATTATACTGTTTATTTTAAATATCCTGTGGTATAAGTTTTACTTATATTTAATTATAAATTTGTAATTAGAGCTTCAATTCAATATTAAAATATACATTTTAAATACATATTACAATTGTTTCTATGGCTTCAGATTAGTAATAACATAGTAAGTTCTAATTTAATTTTAAACTGATATGATCACAAAAAGATCAATTTAAATATCATGATTCCCATTAGTGAACATAATATAAAAGGTGGACTTGCAATTGCATATTTTACGATGCATTTGAATATGATTTGAGAAAAGAATTTCCATTAATAGTGTAATTTTACACTTTAATTTGAATATGATTCTTCAACCTTGTTGACAAATTTAAAAGGTTTAGAATTCAAATAAATATTATCTATCTATGTTAAAATCTGTTTGCTACACAGTATTGTAAATATATGTACTATATAAAATACTGATTAGTAAAATTTTATATAGCATTTATTGAACTTGACCTCTTATTATAAATTCTATAAATGATAAATAAAAATACATATATAAATATTTTAAATATTTTTTTAAATAACAAGACGTCATATAATATATATTATTTTACAATTAGATAATATTTATATATGTATATGGTATTATATAATTTTTTTTAGATTATGTCTTTTAAATGTTTACTTTATACAATATTTTGTAGAACTCATTATGCTTTGTTGTAGATGTAAAAACAAATTATTAATTTTATAAATAATTAATTTAAAATTAATTATTATGTTAAATATGTTTTAAAACCTTTTGGTAATAATTCCATAATTGATGTACAAAGGACACGACATGGTGATGTTTTTGCAATATAAACTGGTATATCTTTATCAGCAAATTCATATAAAAATTGCCGACATACACCACACGGTGTTGTAAAAGTTTTTTCTTGTTGTGCTACAACAGCAATTGCTTCAAATTTTGTATGCCCTTCGCTAACTGCTTTCACACAAGCAGTTCTTTCTGCACAAACAGATGAACTATATGCTAAAAAAATAAATTTAATTTGGAATTAAAATTTATTGTTATTATTATGATTGAAATAATTTATAATTATAACATATATATACCAGCATTTTCTATATTACAACCAGTAAATATTTGTCCATTTGTAGTACGTATTGCTGCACCAACAGCAAATTGACTATACGGTGAGTATGAAAATTTTCTAGCTTTAATAGCTGCATTGATTAATTCCTGAACAGATGGTTCTAAAAAAATATAAAAATTACTTTTATGTTAAAATATTTTTACGTTTTTACCTAAACTTGAGAATTCTTTAATGTATTCGTTTGTGGTACCATTTATAAATACTTTTTCCATTTTTCTTAAATTTGGTATTATTAATTTTTTGGCACAATTTTCTGAGCACCTACTAACAAAACCATAGATAATTCATAGATATTATCTTTATCTATGAACTATGAACAAAACTAAATATTTGTTTGGAAGATTGGAAGACGATATTGATACTAGAACAAAATAAACTTTGATCAGAATATTATTAATCAAACTGATAACAATTTGTTATTCTTAAATATACAAATGATAACAGAATTTATTATTTTTTTACTATTTATTTACCTTATAATTTTATTCTATTCTAATTTTTTTAAAAGTCCCTTTAGAAAAGTTCTAAGCATTTAGGCAGTTAATTCGAAAATAGCTTTCAAAATGTCATTCCACATAATTAATATAGGGGTTGGGGAATATATTTCAGCACGAGAAAATTACAAATCCAGAGCAGCAGCAAATGTTACCAACAAAATAGGGGCTCGGCGTCGGCCCGGCAATAATACAATTGCGGGCAAAACGCACCCAACAACCAACAAGGGAGTTTTCGGTAAAAAGACTATTAAAGGCATTAGCTTTTTTTTGCCAAAGAAAGGATGAAATCTCCGCAAAAACCCATTTTGCCAAAAAGGGGAACTAATTTTTTGCCGCTGTGAATACATTTTTAGCTTAATTCATAATGCCTATGCTATGCTCATCTCATATCTCATATATATAGGACAGTTAGCAAAGAGAAAATTTACATTTACTATCACGTCACGGGGTCTATATTATCCATAATCATAATGTTGTCCATAAATGGAAATGGAAATGGAAACCATTATGGATAATGGAGACCACTCGGCCATCAGCTTAGACCTTAGAGTATATAATATCAGGAGATGAGATGCTATAGTATAATTTTGCCCATGCAAGCTGTGTCGAAAATTTTTGAAAATTTTTTAGTGCCTTACTTGTCAAAAATCATTTTGAGTTGTCAAAAATAATGTTGTTCTGTATTTATTTTATATATAAATATTCCCCTTTCCCTCCACAAAAACGTTCGACACATAATAATTACTATAGCATCTCCTGATATTATATACTCTAAGGCCATCAGCCATTCCATAAATGGAAAACTTTAGATATCATTTACACACGCAACTTTGTAGGCAATTTTTTCGGGCTAATTGTCGAACGTCAAATGATTTTGTTTTACACGAAAAAAATTTACTAGCGACTTTTCAGGCGACATTTTCACGAAATTTTCAAATTGTAATAAAAAAACTTATTAAATAACAAAAAAATTGTGTTTTCTGTTTTACGATTTTTTTTAATAACAAAAAACAATAATTAAATATATATTATATAGTTTAAAAATTTAAATTTTATATATAATTTATAAAAATTTGTTTAGTAAAGAAAAATATCATGACTAATGGAGACGGCCATTGTATTGTCACAAAACAAGAGTTTGATAGTTTGCAGCGTACAAAATATAAAGACAAAAAAGTATATAAAAGATGTGTTTTTTATATCTGCTCAGATTAATCTGATCGATCTTTAGATTTAAAAAAAATAAAAAACCACCTAAAATATGTGCTGTCACAAAAAATTTAAATGTATGAACCTGATAACACTAAAAATAACGGTTAATTTCCCAATATTTGTTGCCCAATAGGCAACAACCAGATAAATGTGCTTAGATGGCGGAAAATTGGAAAATTAAGAATATTTAAGTCCATTTGAATAAATATTTATAGAATATTAAATTACCAAATGAAATTAATTTATACAAAATTCATGCCGCGTTGACGCTTTGAGAGTATCTACTCAAAGCGTACCAGCGTCACTAGCGTCATTTGACATTCGAACACGTCATGCAGCACACGCGTCGACGGCGAGAATAACTCCAGCATAAAAGTGTATTAAAATATGATTTAAAATTTTTGCTAAATATTAAAAAAAAATAATTATCAAAAACCATTTAAAAAAAATCGGAATTAATATTCGAAACTTGAAAAGCTTTCGAAATTTGGACAAATTTAATTTCGAATGTCACCTCTTCTTATGTCACACCATACAAAATATACTCCAGGTGATTTTCAATCTTGTAACACTGAAAACCAAAACTCAAATTTTGTGAAAAAAAGAAAAAAAGTGCCAATTCAGTCAGCAGATAGAAAATTTTATATATTTTCTTTCCCATTAAATTTTCTTTAATCAAACCAAACACAAGTGAAAAAAAACAGAAACATCACAACAATAAATTATTATAAATAAATTTATCAAAATCAGAAATTCAAATAAAAATAAATAAAAATAAAAAAATAGTGAAAGAAAAATAATTAAATTTTTATTTTTGTGAAAGCTAAAAAAAATTAAACTTCAAAAACGAATTTAATTTTTTTTTCCCTACATAAAAAAAAACAAGAAAAAAAAAGTTTTCTCAAGAAAAATCTTTTGTTTACCAAAAATAATTTTCAAAAAAAAAAAATAAAGAGAAGAAAAACGCAACTAAATTTATCCTTGGGAAAATCCGAAGTTCGTAATTTTTATTTCTACTAACCAAAAACAACAAAAATAAAAATTTTCTTTTAAATTTTAATAATTTTAAAGAAATACGCAAAAATATTGAGAGACAACGCACAAAAAAAAAAGTCCAACAATATTGAAAGAACAAAGGAATCAATTTTTGTTTGTGTAATTAATTAATAAAAAAATATTATTTTTTTTTGGCTAGAGGAAAAGTACAAAATTTTGTTTTTGAAACATTTTTTAAAATAAAAAATCTTTAAAATATAAGAAGAAGAAAATAAAAACGTGTCAATAACCCAAGAAAAAAAAAAACAAAGACCAATTTACATTATTAACAATAATAATAATAAAATATTTAAATAATAAATTTAACTTCTGAAGACTTTAAATATATATATTTTGGTTTACAATTAAAATTTTTTTTTTGTTTTGCTGATTTTTATTTTTATTTAAAACATGAGTGAATTAACAGCTGAAGAGGTAAATGTTTAATCTATAACCATAAAATTTCTTTTTATAATTACAAACTATTTAATTAACCAAAAAATAAAATGTATATTATATATATAATTCTGATAATAATATTGTAATATTTTTTATTCTTTCTAATTACAAGATAAGGGCTAGAAGATTACGTACATTAGGTGCTGCAGGAATAACTAGTGCAATTAATACGACTGACAATAAAGACCAACAACAACAAGAAGGTAAATAGACATAAAAGAAAACTTTCTAATTACCCTTTCTGTCCTTATAGACTCTTAGACAATAAATAAATATTGGCAATTAGAAAAAAACGATTAAAAATAAATTAATAAAAAACCAAAACCCTTTAATTTATTTTCTTTTATTTTTTAAAATAACATTTTAGTACCTCGACAAATAACTAATGTTGCTAAAGAATCTCGTTTAGTTAAAAATGCACCAATAACAACACCAACTAAAATTTTAACAAATGAAAAAGATCAATCACAATTTGATACATCTACAAATAAATGTCCAAATATAACTAGTGGTATTACAATAAAAACAACATCATCATCATCATCAACAATACAACCATCACAATCATCAAAAGATATTAATATACAAAAAATGGATATTGAAGATAGTCCATCATCATCAATAAATTCAAATTTAATTGATAAACAAGATGATAAAATTATTGATGATAAATTATTACAAGATGGTGATTCTGGTATTGAAAATATGGATACACAAGATATAATACAAATTAATAATACTACTACACCAATAATAAAAAAATCAAATAATTTAAATGATAAAATAATAACAGATATAAAAATACCAATTGATGAACAAATTGAAATAATATTATCACGTATATTTAATGCAACATGGAGTGATAATTGTAAAGGTGATATATATTGTGCAGAAACAGCTAATAATATTGAACAATATAATAATGAATTACGTTATAATTTTGAAAATATAATATCAAATGTTATATATGAAATAATTATGAAATATATGAATGGTGAATTAACTGAATTATGTAATGATACATTAGAAGAAATATTATTTTCATCTAATAAAAAAATTAAAAGTGATTTAATGCCAATAATAGCAACAACATCAACATCAACATCATCAACATCTATAAATGAAAGAGATATTGATAAAAGTATATCATTAATAACATCTGAACAACAACCATCAACATCATCACCATTATGTGATCGTTGTAGTTCAAAACCAGTTATTGGACCATTAAATTATTCAAAAAAATCAGCATTAATATATTTATCAAAATCACATAAAAATGTTGATATGGAACGTGCTAAATATTATGGTGATAATATTAAAATAATTAAAATTATTGATATGGCTAGACAGCAAATTATTAATTATACAATAACATTATTATGTGATAAAATTATTGAAAATATACGTAATGATATTGATTTGTCACCATTATTAGAATTAATGTATAAAAATCAAATAACAAATCATTTTTTAGAAGAAATTATTACAGAATCATATAAAAATAAAAAAGATAATTTTGAAATAATATTTGGTTCAGTATTAAGAGGTTTATTTATTGGTATGCAACGTTCAATAAATGTATCAACATTACAATTAGAACAAATACAAATATTATCAAATTTAGTATCATATAAAGTAGATAATGTACGTCCAATATGTGATTTAATATCAAAACAATATAATTTTTATCCAAAATTATGTACAAATATTGAGGGTAGAGAAATTGTTAAATGCAGTTATTTAGGACCATTTTTATCTGTATCAATATTTGCTGAAGAAAATACAAAATTTGCCGAAGCAAATGGACGTAGTGCTGTATTAACAACATTAATGGGCAAATTAAGACATGTAAGTTTTCATTTTTATTATTATATTTCTTTAAAATTATAACTTAATTAATTAATAGAAATATGTTTTATGAAGACAATTATAAATAGAGAAGTAATTTAATCCAATTAAAACCTTGATTTTAGATATTTCAATTTAATATTATTGTTTATGTATTTGAATTCTAATTCGGATAAATCATTTATGTATAATTTTCAAGCGAGTTTGTATTTTTAAATTCAGACTTCAATAATAACAAAGATACTAAATAATATGAACTTGGTTCTCTGCATTGTAACATTCTCTTTAATAATATATAACTTGTCTGACAACTAAATAAATAATATATATTTTTCTTTATAGCAATTATATAGTATGCGAATGCTAATGCATACTGTTTTTCATTCATTTTTGGTAAATGTTGAAAGTCGTTATAGTATGCTAATGTATATATCATTGATCTTAAAAAGTAATGGACGTCGTGTACAATTTCATGTTGATGAAAAATCATTAGCACGTGATGGTTTTATGTTAAATTTAATGGCTGTATTACAACAGTTATCTATAAAAATTAAATTACCACGTGTTGATCCATTATATCCATATCATTGGGAATCAATGATTGTTATCGAAAAAGATACTAAATTACGTTTTACTGAACAAGAATATGTCGAATATCTTAAAGAATTTTCTTGTAAGTCAATATATAATATTAAATTTAATATTTATATTAATTATTTATATCTGCCTTTCTTTAGCTCGTCCAATTGAATTACCAAATTTTCAAACTCATTGTTGGTTTTTAACATTACATGCACATCATCTTGGTATAATGCCCGCAATACAACGTTATCGTCAAAAAGCAAGAGCTATTAAAGAATTACAAAGATTAATTGATGAATTGGATCGTACAAAATCACAATGGGAACATAAACAATATGCGCATCGAAATCGACAATTTAGAGAACGTTGGATGAAACAGTTGAAAAAATTAAATAGGTAATGTTATAAATAGAAATGTTCATAAATTACGTTTTTATATATTTTATAATTTCTTTTTTGTTTGTTTTTTTTAGATCAAAATTATGCAGTGAAGTTTGTTTATTAGATTCAAAACTTTTAATATCAGTTATGAATTTTTATTCAACTGTTTGTGAATTTTTATTATATCAAATGGAAGGTAGAAAAATTGAAGGACCATTTATATCAAAAACAAATCCAACACAATTACGACCAACTGAATCATTTTCAGCATTACCAGAATGGTATGTTGATGATATTGCTGAA
Organism: Empis stercorea; assembly: GCA_949752835.1. Lineage (NCBI taxonomy): Eukaryota > Metazoa > Arthropoda > Insecta > Diptera > Empididae > Empis > Empis stercorea. The sequence goes on from OX457089.1 coordinate 52,340,645, forward strand.
TTTATATTATTTGCAATGCAACATTGTACAGATTCATTAATACGTACAGCAATTGATGATTCAATAATAACATGGTTATTAACATGTGTTTGTGCACCACATTGTATTAAGAATCCATATGTAACTGCCAAACTAATTGAAGTATTATTTGTATTTTCAATAAATGTACCACAAATTAATCAAACTGTAAGTAATTTAAATTTTTTCCTAGATGAAATAATTTTATATATATCTTAAATATGATTTACTTATATATATTTTAGATTTTATATCATGAATTAGCTCAGACTGTACTCTTAAGCTCTCTTATGAAATTTTATGTTGATATTGAAACAACTGGACAAAGTACTGAATTTTATGATAAGTTTACTATAAGGTAAAAAATATAAAATATAAATTTTTTATAATATATTTAATTAATTTGAATTTGATTTATAGATATCATATAAGTCATTTATTCAAAGGTATGTGGGAAAGTCCAGTACATCGACAAGTAATGGTAACAGAATCTTCAAGTGGCAAACAATTTGTCCAATTTATAAATATGTTAATGAACGATACAACATTTCTATTAGATGAATGTTTAGAATATTTAAAACGTATACATCAGGTTCAAGTGAGTTTAAAAAAAATATACATACTATATATTTCACAAACAAAATTTATTTTACAATAAGAATACAAAGCAAGAAAAAAAACAGTTTTTACCAATTAGACAAAGAACTATATTTTATAGTGGAAAAACACAAAACAAATTTTATGTAGAAGAAAGACAAAATACAAAATTAATTTCCTCTTATATTTATTTAAAATCACAGTGAACTTTTTTCAGAGCAGACAAAATGAAAATTGCGCACAATATTTTCTTGCAATAAAATACAAAATAAATATATTAAAAAAAACACATAATTAAATCTATTTTTGGAATAAAATACATTTTCATTTGTATTTCCATGTTCCCTGACCTTGTCTTTTATTTTTAAATTAAACTCGTGATTCTCAATACTCGGTATAGATTTGCGGAAATATATTTTTAGAATAAAGTTAATTTTTTTTGTAAACAAACTTTTTTTTTTAATATACATTAATTAAATATTTAATATTATTATTTTTTCTGTTTAATTGTTTAATTTTAATCTATAAAAGGTTTTAATGATAAACGAAGAAGAATGGGCAAAATTAGGTACTGATCAACAGCAAAATCGTCTATCACAATTAGGCCAAGATGAACGACAATGTCGATCATATTTAACATTAGCACGTGAAACAGTTGAAATGTTTCATTATCTAACAGTAAATAATAATAATTTAATAATAATAATATATTTAGAAAAAATTATATTTAATTTAATTTATAGGTTGATATTAAAGAACCATTTATGCGTTCAGAATTAATAGATCGTCTTAGTTCTATGCTCAATTTTAATTTACAACAATTATGTGGGCCAAAATGTAATGATCTAAAAGTTAGAAATCCAGCCAAATATGGATGGGAACCAAGACGTTTACTTGGTCAAATTTTTGATATATATTTACATTTAGACTGTGATAGATTTGCTCAAGCATTAGCCGCTGATGAGCGATCATTTGGTAAACATTTATTTGATGATGCAGCGAATCGTATTGAACGTTTAGGTATTCGATCAACTATTGAAGTTGAAAAGTTTCGTTTATTAATAACTAGAGCACATGATATTTATGGTAAACTAAATATTAAAAACTTATAAAAAAAAATTTTCTTCTAAATTAAATTTTATTTTGTAGTTGCTAATCAACAAGCTGAAGATGAGCATGCTGATGCTCCTGATGAATTTAAAGATCCATTAATGGATACATTAATGTTAGATCCAGTTCTTTTACCATCTGGTGCTATTATGGATAGATCAATAATTGTACGACATTTATTAAATAGTAGTACAGATCCATTTAATCGACAACCATTAACTGAAGATATGTTAGTACCAAATATAGAATTAAAAGAACGTATTAATGCTTGGCGTAAAGAGAAACGAGATAAAAGACAAAATGATCAACAACAGCCGCTCAATTTGAGTGATAAAAGTAGCTAAGATAATTATTAATTATTAAATTTGAAATATTTTATAAATAAATAATATTTTTAAAAAAAAAAATTAATTAATTATATTGAGATAAACAAAAATAATATTAAAAATTTTATGATTTTTTTTCTAAATTAGTATATTCATATTAACTAATATATATACATAACATTAATAATAGAAGATAGGTTTATTCACCGCAATTTAAGGAAAAACCTAAGAATTAATCTTTTTTTTATATATCCAATACCATGGAAATTTTTTAAATATCATTTTTTCATGATTGCGGAGGATCATTTGAAATTATTTTTTTCCTTTTTTTGTTTATTTTAAGTTTTAATAATTAGTTTGATTTCCAAAGCTCCAATATTATATATAATTTTGCATTTGCAAAAAATACGGATGCTTATAATAATCATTTTGATATTTTCTTTGTAGCATGTAATTATTATAAAAAATAAAAATATATATATAAACGATTTTTTAATATACAAAAATTATTACGAATATTGAAATTTGAATAAATAAAATAAAGTTTTTTTTTAGAATAATATTAATGAGTGCATATTTTATGAAGAAAAAAGAACATAATATATAAAAGATTGTACTTAATTAAGTAAAAGAAACTAGCAAAAAAACAAATAAAAAATTCAAATTGATAAAATTGTGTTTTTGATATTTCACTATATATTTTGGCAGTTTAAAGTGCTTCATTTCCTTAATAAGTCTTGTGAAAATGACGAGTTATTCTTAGGGAGAAGTATATATGTTAAAAAATTTATTCTTGGGGAATACTAATACTTCAAATACTAATACTTCAGATTTTTGATGCAAGTTAGGAGAAAATATAAAAATAAATTTTACATAGTACCTACACAGTTTTACGAAGATTAGGAAAATAGACGAGTTATTAAAGGAATACAAGGTTAAACAGGGAAAAATGTAGAATATTATCATCGAACTAACTTCATTATAATTCTGTGGCGATCGATTTGAGTATCGCCTAGATAGAATTGATATTAAAAATAAGATTGAACTGAAAATCAACGTTTATAACCATTTTGAATCATCAGAGAAGGACACAATTAAAGTACAAAGTATATTTATATACAAATAAAAAAAGATAGTCAAATATTTCAAATCTAAGATAATAACAATATAATTCTCTAAAATTTATTTTTAATGATTCAAATTTATATATTTTTTAATGCGATAATACATGACGACCTTTTAATATTCTTCGCATTAATATTCTTCGACCGCCACTAGTTTCCATACGAGTATCAAATCCATGTGCAACAATACGTTTTGTTTCTCTTGCTCTTGGAAAATGATTTCTTGTTTTATCTTGAAATGGATATGGATGTGTTTTTGGTAATTTTTCAATTGCTTTTATACAATCTCGAGGGCTAGTTGAAAAGTTGAGAAAACCATTTGATCTATTTATAAATGATCCAAATCTAAAATTTAATTACCATTTTAATATACATCCTATTTGAATACACAACTAATCCAATTACTTACGATTTGAAACAGTTTTTTATTAAAGTAGATGACATTATTTTTAATTTTCAATTAATTTATAATTATAAATTATTTAAAAGACGATAACAATATATTTATTACAATGGTTTTTCAGCTATTTGCTTATTTCGCTGCTCTGCTTTCGCTGTATAAAAGTGACATTTCTGGAACCGGAGGAAATTTTGTGGAATTTATAGGTTATGATTTTATTCAGCAAATATCTTTACAAGTTGTTTAAACGGTAGTGACGTCTTTTTTACGTTAAATTAAAATATGCGGATTCAAGTAAAATTTTATAGAACGACATATCGACGGTTAAACAACAGTACCTCGTTTTGACTAGTTTTGCTAGAAACGATAAATACTGTTTAAAAATAAATATGTTTTGTTAAAAAAGATAGATTAAACTTATTTAATGTTGTTTTATGTTGCCGAAGCCGTTAAATAAATATTTTGATTTAAAACTTTTGTTAAGCAGTACGATATACTTACGAGTTCCTGTGCCGTTTTTGGCGCCAAATTTACTAACGAGGTTTCGTATTTCACTAATTCTTTTGTTTAGTACAACTTAACGAAACCAACAATGCTAACAGATGGCTTTTAATTTTTTTTTTCATACGAGGTACTGTCGTTTAACCGTCGATATTTAATTTAACTTTGTTTGATTAATTTCAAAAAATTATAATTTCATTTCACTTTTACACTTTAATTTATTATTAATTATGAAAGAAATTCTTATATAGTACCGAGATAAAGCCGTTTATAATATATTTAATATGTACAATAATATTGAATTAAAAAGTATTCAATATAATTTCGGATTGAAACAATTTTTATAATATAAATTTAAATCTATTTGGCTTGTGTAATTACTTTCTATCTACTAAACACAATTTCAGCACATATGTCGCTTGTCATATACACAACGATCATATACATATACATACACAATATATATTAATAATTATTTACAAACTTTTAAGTATATATAATAATAACAGCAAGAAAACTACAAATATAAAAAATTATCCTAAAAATTTTATAAACCATTTTAATATTTTCAACATTGTTTTTGCTGAATATATACAAAATGGATATTCTGAATAACATTTTTCTGGCTCATATGAATATATTAAACCACGACTATATGCATTACGTATGTTATCTGGTGCTATAATTAAACTAAATTTAGTAAATTTACGTATATTTTGTGCTTCAGTTGAATTTTTTTCAGCACCAGAAACAATTTGACATATTAATGAAGGTAAACATCCTAATGGATCACTTTTTAATAATTGAATCCAATTAATTCTTAAATTTTCATTATTAAATTCCTTCAAATATTGTTGTAGGATTGGTAGTTGTTCAGGTGATGTACCAGATTTTTCTATAATTTTCATAAATAAATTGGTATTTAACTTTATATCCCTTTTGCCGCGTAAAAGAACACGACCAGCTGCTGCAATTGTTGGACCCGCTGCTGTTATAATTTTATTTATTTTCATATAATCCATTGCTAATAAATGGAGCATATACATTGATGCTAATCCAACTGCAGCAAGTATAAATAATCTTTGATAAAAATTTCATTATTTATGTTAAAAATATTTATTTAAATTTTATTTTAAAATATTTTTTTACCTATAATGCATAATTTTTAATATAACTTTACTAGATGGTCACTGTATATATACTAACATTTTAAATATAATTTAAAATAAAAATCGCAAGATGGACTTAAATATTTTTTATTTGAAAAAAAAAAAATCAAGGAAAAACAGGAAGTTACAAAATTTTTATGAACTTGATTAAAGATAATTTGCATTTCTGTGGTTTTGGCGCCTAGTGGGGAAAATTTATAAAAGCAAATGTGTGCTGATTTTTATACATATTAAAAATTAGACTAATATCGTTTTGTATTACTATCCTTAAGAAATTACTATCCTTAAGAAAGTAAGAAACTATCCTTAAGAAATTTTACCATATAATTTTTGGAAATTAAAGATAATTTTTGGAAATTAAAGATTTAAAGATAAAGATAGTGTTTTTGCAAATCAAATTAGCAATTTAACATTTAAGTAATAGTTGCTTAACAGGCTGTTTAATTTGTTAACAACACTGTTATCACTTAATTTATCACTTATTTTCTATTAATGACGGATTAGCTATAATCCTATAATATTAAAGTTATAAGAATTAATTTGATTTACCTGCCAATGGTCTATTAGTAAGATTGTATCTGGATAGTATGCTGTAACTATCGCCGCGCTAACAATATAATTATTCAATGACAATTTGTTATTAATTAATAATTACTATTATTATTACCAACCCAAGATTCCTCCTCCAACAAATTCCTCTCTATGAGTCTGTCAAAATTATATTACCAGCAATAATATATTTGCAAGATCGTTTATTTATTTAAGTAAATTTGCAAGATAATTTTAAATTTTTAAAGAGACAGGGTTATTTCAATAATTAGTAATATTAATTGAATACTTACTTAATATTGTGATCAACTACATATTACATATAGTTACAACACTTATTGACTAGTTTAATAATGTTTCCAATGCAAGAGAGAAGCATTCTGATTCTGACTGAATCTTGTATTAATATTTCACTTAATAATATGGTAAACTTTTTGTTTTTACATAAAAACACTCTGTATAACCTACCTGAATTGTGCACATGCAATATATAATCAAAGCCGTATACATATTATATTATATACGGCTTGATATAACCTTATGTAATCATAACGAGAACTTGTTTAGAGTATGTTAAAGATTTATAGAAGGCACACACACTTTATTTTAGGTGAATATATTTTGTTATTTTTGAATTAAAGGAAATTAGAGGAAGTAGCCTTTAAGATACTATAGAAAAAAAAAAAACTTGTTTTATTATTATTTTTGCACAAGATTTTCCAATTATACATTGCCGTGAACATTTGGAAATTTTCTTTTCATCTTTTTTGTTATTGAAAAATAAGAGTAAAATTTAATTCGAATGAAAATTACAGAAAATGACACAATTATAATTGTATGTCAAGAAATAAAAAATTATAATTTAAAATGCAATTAGATTCATTATATTATTTTGATAATAAACAATTTTAATATGCGAAAAATTAATGTAGGTACAATATTTTTCAAAAAAACCCTCTCTCTCGAATTTTAATTTTTCTTTTTGCTCTAACGAAAGTAAGTTTTGGAAAGTAAAAAAACTATGTGCAATTTCTTTTGATTATACAATTCCATCTTAGAAATTAGTTTTTCCGGTTTTTTTCCTAATTTATTACAAAAAGTAACATCAACATATAGCAACGAAAATCCTCAAATGGTCAAACTGACTCAATTGGGAATATTTTTTAAATTACTACTTTCAGTTTTAATTGAACAAACTAACTTAAAAGATCTAATAATATAAATTATATTCCAATGGATGTACAACCACCACCGATGATGGGTATTCGGTAATATTTTTCAAAAAAAAATATAATTAATTTAATTTAAATTTCAATCTAATTTAATTTCTTAATTTTTTTTTAATAAAAATCTTTAGTTTAGTAATGTTAATGGCAATGGGACTTGGTTCATTATATATGTTACATTTATTAGCTATGGATTTTATGCGAATACGACGAACACTTACAGCTGTAGCACCAGCTGCAGCTGCTGTTGGTAGAGCATTATTAATACGTGGTAAACGTGATACAAATCCATATATTACAACTATTGATTATAATGATTTTAAAAATTCAACAATAACAATGAATGATAGAATATTATTGAAACAATATAATGATGATTTAATAAAATTTAATTGGAATCGTTTAATAAAAAATGATCCATTAAATTGTTTACCTTCATTAATATGTCAAATTGTTTCTGGTATTGATAAAAATTCAACAGAAGCATTAAATATACGAAAATTTATTGAATTTAGTTATAATACATTACCAGAAAATTTACGTATTTCATATAATCGTGGTTTAATATTTTTAAATAATTCAGAAAAATGTTATTCAGAATATCCATTTTGTATATATTCAGCAAAAACAATGTTAAAAATATTAAAATGGTTTCTTGAATATATGGTGTAAATATATTATATTATAAGGAAAATAAATAATATGTGTAAAAATATTATTATATGTACATAATATAATAAGTGTTGTGAAAATTTAGACTAAATAATAATACAAAAATCATTATTTGCAAACTTTTTATTTCGTTTATAAGAAGTACACATCACATATATGTATATACATACATATTTCTTTTAATTGTACTATATTAAATACATAAGAATTTTCATTTTTATTGTAAACATTAAAATTCTAATTGAAAAACTAAAAAAAATTTATATTTTCGGTTTTTCTTTTTCAAATAAAATAAATACATAAATAAAATTATTATTATGTGTTTCAGTGTTTTGATTTTGTAAGAAATTACTCCTATTTGTTTTTATATATTTTAAATATTCGCCAGAGTTGTTAAATAAAATCAAGTGCAACATTTCCAGTTTAATTCAAATATAATTTGTTTTACTGTATTATATTTGTAAAATGATTTATGTTTACTTCAAAATTAATTAAAATGAAGTATGCAAATATAGTTTAGTATTTAAAATTTATTGGAAAAATTGTAATTTCTAACTTAAAATATTACTGAAAAAAAGTGTTCATTTAATGTATGATATATTACTGTAGTATTTAGTATGCAAAAAATGGTATAATTTCTATAATTACTATACTAAAGTAATACACATTTAACAACTCTGGATATTCGCAAGATCAAAAGCCATAATAAAAAAGTACTTATTATAAGATTTAATTTAAAAAATAAAAAAAAAATTCGTTTTGTAATTTTCATAAAAATATTATTATATCATTTTTTTTCAATTATACATAAACTTTTTTATATAAAAATAAAATGATTACACATAAAGAGAACATCAAAAGCTAAAGAAAAATTATCATACATATACATATATATTTGATTATTATTAATAATGAAATTTTATATATATTTAAATATAAAAAATTTCATTATTTAAAATGGTTAAAATATTATTTTTTTTGTTTAAGAAATCATTAAAATTTCTATAAAACAAAATAAATTTAAATTACATATAAAATTATATATATGACTCATTATACTAATTATCAGATTCAAATGAGGAGCAAAACAAAATATGTAATATTAAATTTATTTTTCATCAGAAATTTCAATATGAAAATTTGTATGTTAAGCAATTTTGGTTTTTTTAATGAGAAATTTATATAAAAAGGAATTTGTAAGATTTGTTTACAAAATAGATTTTTTCATGTTCTAAAATTGTATAATCGATAAAATTAAGAAGCATTTATAAAAACTATAAATTCATCCCAATAAAAAAAATATAAATAAAACAAAGCTGTTTAAATTTTTAAATGTTTGATTATAGACATGACGGGGCAGAAGAATATACAATAAATTTGGTATTTTTCAAACAAGTCTCGAGATATTTAAATATTCGTCGACTACGGCAGAAAATAAGTTGAAGGAAAAAAAACTGACAATCCAAGTATATTTCACGATGCTCCGATTAGAGCCATGACTACTAGGCTATTGGCACCACTTATAACAAGACCCCTTCGTATAATGAAGTTTAATATTCAAGAAACGTACCATGAAGGTCACACACATTTATTTGACCTGTCTGCACTACTTCATTATTTAATATTGCGTAAAAATATGAAATTATCCTTTGACTGTTATAATATCAATTAGGATGATAAAATTATAATGATTCATTGTCACTTTAAAAGCAATGGAAATTAAAATTGCCACTTTTATGCAATAGTTTTATGGAATTAAAAAAATTCCAATTTATATATAATGAGTTTAAATTTTAAACTACAAAATACATAAAATTCTTTTTTAAATATAAATTAATTTATTAAAATGTTTTTTGAGGTTCAAAATAAATTTGTGTGTAAATTAATATAATATTTTATAGGCTATGGAAAAATTGATAAATTTAAGTATTGTTTGTAGTATGATCTATTTTTTTTAGAATAATATTTTATGGTCATTAAAGATAGGATATATTTTTTAATATAGAAAAACATTTACAATAAAATTCTAAATCATAATTTTTTATTTCTTATGACAATTATAATTTATAATAATTTTTTTTTGTATAATTTCTGGATTAAAACATTTTATTTTTTTTATTTTAATTCCCTAAAAAATTTCTTCATAAATTTCACAATTTTTTATTTTATAAGATTGTTTTTTTTTTTAATTTAAATATTTTTATAGTTTAAAATTTTTTATAAGCATTTTTTTTTATTATTTATTTTCTTAATTTTATTCTGACAATTTAAATATTTTCTTAATCAAAAAAGAAAAAAATATTTTTTATGTATTTTAGGTATCTGTTAATTTTATTTACTATTAAAATTTTTATCAAATAAATTATTTAATTTTTATATAAAAAAAATTGTTTATATTTATTGTCAATATTCGTGTAATTTATTTTTAAAATAATTAAATTATTTACTATTTTAGTAGCAATAATTATTTAAATTTAATGTATAAGAATTTAATATTTATGTATAAAGCAATTATATTCACTCTAAATTTTTATTATTAATTATTATACAAAAAAAAAATATTTTAGAGTATTTTCTACATTTTTTTTTATTATTTTATAATATACTTTTTCTCAATCATTTCTATATAAATAGATATAATTAAAATCATTTTTATTTTTAAAGCATTTAGAATTTTAACAAATATCATAAAAAAAACAATTAATTTTTGGAATCTAAAAATATTAATAATGAATTTTTCTAAGAAATTCAATCAAAATTATATATATTATAAAATATAAATTTCTATATTGATTTATTTCTGTTTAATGTGTATTATAAAAAAAGTGATAATTTATAATTCAGATGAATTTAGTGCAAACTTTCCCAAATTGGCAGTTTATTATTGAGAAATTTAAATTACAAATGAAAATAAATAATATTATATATATAAAATTTGTATGGGCAAATATAAATTAAATTAACATGAAAATAAATAAAAATTTAAGAACGGATTTTAAGACAATTTCAGAATAAATATGTTACACATGGAAAATTGCTCATATAAATGTAAAAAAAAAAGAATTTTATTTTCAAAGTTAAACACAATAGAAAACTTTTAAAGAAATACATAATTAAATTATATAAATATTTATGATAATTATTTTAAAATTTCAATGTTAAAGAAAAAAATGTCTAAGATTTTTTATATAATTATTATATAAGTATTTATAAAATGAATACATAATTATATGTTATCGATGAATGAAAATGAATTACTTAACTTTTCATAAAAAAAAATGTAAACTGTTCAACTTATAATCCTTTTCACTGACCTTTTCCGAATTTTTTTTAGAATTATATATTAAATAAAATATTATATTTTATATTTTGATGTATAAATTAGAATCATCTAATTTATGCATCTAAAATATTTAAATTTTAAAAATTCAATGTCGAAGTTTATTTTTTGTTTGTTTGTAATACTTTTGAATTTGAATAAGTATAATCGACAAAAAAATGTTTAGAAAATTCTTAAATAAAAATTAACTACAGAGAAGAAAAAATAAAGTGTTTATGTAAAGAAATATCAAATTTCAGTTTAAAAAAATGAATATGGTTAAATTTTTTTAAATATTGCACAATTTTTAATATAAATGTAATTCCCAAAACATTTTTTTAAGTTAAAGCCATTAATGAAATGATTCCATTTATGTTTATATAATAAAAGAAAACTAATTAATAAATTTTAAAAAGCAGTTTAATATACATATACATATATACAATATATATGTATATATAATATACTAAGCACAATATTTCGCAATAAAAGTTACAAAATTAAAGAGATTCCTTCTTACAACTTTTCGACATGATTTCTGTATAAATATAAAATTAAGTATATATAATATATATTTTTTTGATATGTTCTCTAATATTCTGAGAAGAAATTTTTGTATAAAAGCAATTAAATAAACAATACATATATGTATATGTATAAAAAATCATCGAAAAATTAAAATGTTCTATTAAATATTTTATTTTGAATTGATTTTGTTCGATTATTTTCAATGTTTTTTTTTTTTGTAATTTATAGTGGAAATTGTGGAATTTATTTCTTATTTATTTAAATTAATAATAAGCATTTTTTTTAATTTCCAAAATATATATATATATTTTTTTTATATTAATTATTTAAATTATATTTCTACAACATTTTACGTAAAATAAAAGAAAACTCTAAAAATATATTTATATATAATAATAATATAATTCTTAGAACAAATTTATTCCAAAATAATTAAAAGTATACTTTTATTTTAATTCAATTATTTGATCTACGATAAAATTCAATTTGTTTTTTTTTTTTTTTTTTTTTCATATTATTAATTTTGCTTTTGCTTGTTTTTTAACTTTTCTAATTAATATCTTCGATTATTAAAACTTGGTAATGTTGTAGCACAACAACATGCTACAACATATAATATACCAAAAAAGAAATTTAATTTAGCTGTTTGTCGTGGTACCTTAATCATTGTTTGTTCACAACGAAAATCTTTTTCAATTTTAAAAGCTTGTGGTACTGTAATTAATGGTAATAAAAACCATAATGAATATTTTAAACCTAATACTACAAATATACTATATGGTGTAAATAATAATAATGCATATAAAACATGTGATGATGTACGTCCAATTAATATTGCTAATGTTACAATACCAGCTTTTTCATCATTTTCAGCATCACGGGTATTATTACTATGTAATATTGCTTCAGTATTTAATGCTAATGGTATTGCAAAATATATTGTTGTCCAATCAACATGACCAGTTTGTGACATAAATGCAAATAAAACCGATAATGGTCCAAATAATATTAATATTGCTAAATCACCAAGTGCAATATATTTAAAACCAATACCACCAGTATATAAAAATGATGATGATAAACCACCAAAATATATTAATGCTAAATGTTCCATTTTAGCTGGACTAATAATTGCTAAACAAATGAAACCTAAACATCCAGCCATGTAGAGTATTGCACCTAATGATACTACCTGAAATTTAAATTAAAAAAAATAATATTTTATTTTTGAAAAGTAGTTAATAATTTTTTTTTTCAATATATTTTTAGTTTTTTGAATAATTTGAATTTTAAAAAAACCATTAAAAGTATGTATAATTTGTAATGTACCAAAATATTTTGAATATGTAGGTACATGTACATATTTCTCAAATACTTTAACAATTGATAATTTTCATTTTTAATATTTTAACATATGATACAATAAGCATTTATGTTTTATTTTGAATTTATAAATGAAAATATTTAATAAGTATTTTGATACTACTAATTAATGAATATATTTTTTAAATTGGTGTCATATTGCAAATAAGAATTTTGCATTTCGAATTTGTGTTTTATACACTGGAACAATCGGGATTATAAATATGTTTCTATGATTGTATTTTTAGTTTTGTTTATTCAATATATCATGATATTAATTTAATATAATAATTCATTTCGTTAATTTCTCTAGTTTATTATTTTTATTAATTATCATTTCATCAAATCATTTCCCATACAAAAATAACGAAATAATTTCTATAAAGCCAGATTTATATTTAATAAAAAATATAATTTAAACAATTAATGTACAATTTAATTTTATAACAACAATTATGAATAAAAATAGAATATTCTCCAATATTTAAAATTATGGATTTAAATCATAAAAGAATTTAAAAAATTTCGATTTTTATTCTTTTGGATTTATATTTCGATGGCAACAAAGATTAAATGAAAAACACTTAAAAATGAGTAAAGTAACAAATCATGAAAATAATAATTGTTTTCCAATATATATATTTAAAAAATTTTTTTGTTTATTTAAACGAACTTTTAAATATAAATTCAATTAATAATTCTTAGAAAAAATTAATAGAATATACTTAAGTATATACAATAAATAAATATTTATTATAAATATGTATATGCAGAGTTGGACTGGCCATTAATAATATTCTACCATATGATATCGGACAATTTTTTTTAAAAATGTTAGTAAAAACGATTTGGTTCATTTTTTATTTTTGTATTTCCAGTGATCCACACCCATTTAATTGTTCCGCCAGATAATTTCCTCTAGTAATTTTGTGTGGACTAGTCCAACTCTGAATATAGATGTAAAATACTCTTTTATTTTCAGTTTAAATAACTTACCTCATCTTTTGTTAGTATATGATCAACTAATGTTCTATCATCTGATTTCCGATTATCAATACCTTTAATAAAATCAAAATATGTGTTTACAACATTACCAGCACAATGTACTGTAACTACTGTAAATATTGTTAATAAAAATGTTATAAAATTAAAATCAGATGACCATGGTGAACGATAAGCTAATGCTGAACCTAATAATGTTGGTACTAAACTAGCTGATAAGGACCATGGTCTTAAAGCCAATAAATAAGTCTTTAGTTTCATTAAAGCTGATGATGATACTACAGTTGGTACATTATTTTCATGTTGTTGTTGTTGTGTTGATGAATCCTTTATTATTTTTTCACCATTTGATTTATGTACATATTTTCTTGGCGGTTGTATACTACTTGCTGAAATTTCACTGTCAACATAAAATGAATTATCATCAGTTCCAAAAGTTTCACTTGTTAATTTTGACATATTTTATTATTTAATTTTTCTTTTCTTTTTGTGAACTTTTTTTTATTTATAACAGAATCGACAACAATTTTGATTAAATTCAATTTAAAACAAGTTAAAATAGTATTTAATATTTGACACCCTCTTTTTTTATTAATGTTCAAATTAAATTTTTGTGTTTGTTTTATAAATTTTCTTTTTTTTATAGGATTGAAATTTAGGTTAGACTTGTTTTCCCCCTGGTGTTTTGTACAACACTGATTTTTTTCCTAATTTAACTAAATTATATATTTTTTAACATAAAATCCCCACTTTTTTTATTTATTTTTGTTATTTAAATAAAAATTTATTTTTCAGGTGAAACTTTTCATATGGAAATTATTTTTTTCTTGTTGTACAATTTTTAACACAACAATTTTAAATTTATAAAATTATCGTTTTCAAAAGTTTTTTTTTTGTTTTCGAATAAAAGATATTTGTTTTCACATGTTAATTTATGTGCCCCATAGCATGGAATATATCAATAAGAACTGATCTCGTCACTTTATTATTTTTTTAAAATTAGAATTTGTTTATGATTTAAATTTTCTATAGGAATAAAAATTTTTTTATAGAAAAACTTCTTTTTATATATAATTTTTTTTTACCGAAGAAATGTCACGTCACAGGTTTTGGCGAAAAATGTACATAATTTTGACACTTCAATTGTAATTTTCGCCTTACATTATACGGCGGAAATTCGTACGATAATTACGATTTTCAGAACAAACAATTGAGAAATCGAGGACTGACTAATTCCTCTGACTGAAGCAAGTAATTTTTTAAGTAGTATAATTAGTATAATTCTTTTGTGAACTAATTACATAGAATAGACTATAGCATTTTCCCAGTCATCAATTTACATTGTAATGTTGTATATATTTTACTAATTTAATATAAACTTAGACCAAACTGAACCCACGACACTGCGTTTTAAGTGGGAAACTAACTTCTTGTTGGCTGTGCCCTGTGGAGGGGAGAAAACAAACTTCATTGGATGAGATGTGCGAACAACTTTTTATGTAGAAACCCCAATGGCGCTTTAAAACGTTCTCTGTTTTGACATTTTAACGCATCTAAAATAAAAAGCATTGGTAAATATGGAAGTGCCCACAATACGCCGGGTATAGTTGTCTCTTTTTTTGCTAGCCGAATTGTCAAAATATAAAAATGATAAATTAGGGGCGGATTAGGTTTTTTTTAATTCGGGCATCAATTTTTAAGGAGATAATTTTTTTTTTGAAAAATACAAGTAAAGATCATCCTAAGGAATATTTTAGGTCGCGTAACGATAATTATACAAATGGAAAGTAAAATAGAGTAATTTGTTTAGCTAGTTAATATTGTTAATTTATATTGAGACTCTTAAACTTAAAAAAATAAGCCAGCCCTGTAAATCTAAAATCAGCTATTATAATATTTTTCATATTATTAATTTGACACTTCGTCGAGCAAAAGGAAAGAGAACTACCAAAATCGTGGCTTCATAAACAATTTTTCAATATATTAAAATTTTATGTGTTAAGAAGAGAGGGAACATTCCAGCCACTTCCATATATTTCTTATTCGTAGGTCACTCCTATAAAAAGAAAAAAATTTAAAAAAAAGAAAAATAAACAAAAAAACGAAAACAAAGAAAAATGAACTTTTGTTTATAGGTGATGATTCGGCGCCGATTTATATTTATTTTTGACGCATTTTATTATAGTTTTCGCCTTATCAAAAAAGCATCAAAATAAATCAGCTGACTATAGCTAATATCAGATGTTTTTGTTTTTGATAAATAAAATAAGACGACAAATGACAAACATTATTTGAAAATTTCGAAACATTCCAGTTATTAATTCAAATGAAATTATCATAATAAATTACATTGCATTTTTTAAATTTTAATAAAATAAAAATGGTTCGTCGATGCATTGTTCCAAATTGTAAAAATCATGATGGAGAAATATTAAGTCATCGTTTTCCAAAACCATATGAACAATTTAAAAAATGGGTTGATAGTTTAAAAATTATTGATCGCACTAATGAGGAATTGCTTAAATCATTTGTTGTGTGCACAATTCACTTTGATAAAAAAGATTATAGAAATGAATTATCCAATAAATTAAATACGACAGCAATACCAAAATTAACCGGTCATACACCTCGTGTTACGTCGAAAATAATAACATCACCAGATGATATATCACCATGTGTAGAAGATGAACCGGATAATAATATAACAATTAATATGGATTCTATACAAATTATGAAGCCAAATAGTTTAACAATAACACCATCATCAACAACAACACAAACACCAATCTCAGATGTTGCAATTATATCACCATCAGATACAACCATATCAGATAGTCATGATATATTAAATATTTCTATGGAATCATCAATATTAATGTATGAAATAAGTGAGTATGATAATAGTACTAATCAAATAATAATTCAATGTAATGAATATGATTCTTCACAAAAAGCCGATTATTTAGGTGGTGAACAACATAGTGAATCTGATGTTGAAGTTATAGATATGAATGAAATAAATGATGATCAAGAATTAATAGAACCAATACATTTACAAAGTGTAAGTGAAGGAGTTTCATTAATATCAACTGATGATAATACATCACCAATATATTTTGATAGTTCTGAGAAAAATGTTACAGATCATTCATGTCAAGTTGATACTGATGAATTGTTAAAAAATTCTGAAAAGAATATAATTAATAATGATGGTGATGATAATGATGAATATCAAGATATGGATAGAAAAGAATTAATAAAATTAATAAATGAACAAAAACGTAAAATTAGTGAAATGGATATTAAATTAAAAGAATTCCAAAAAGCTCATAGTAAATTAGTACAAAGTATGGATGCATTTAAGATTTTAATTAATACAGAAAGTTAAAAATATAGCAAGTTTTCCTGGAAGAAAGAAAAAATATTTATAAAATAATTTATAATAATAATTTAATATAACATTTTTAATGTTTTTTTCTTGGTTGAAAAATCTTATAAATATGGTGGTTTATTGAGTATGGTTTACCCTCCTTTAAAAGCAGTAAGATCAAAAGCAATTGACTCTTTAAAAGCAGTATATAATCAAAAGCATAAAAATTCTTAATTTTAAACCAACCTTCACAACAGAGTTTAGGTACCATAAGAAGAATAATTTAATATACATAGAATAAGTTTTTGAACTTTGAAAAGTTTCTAAATTTCAATTATCTTTTAGCTTTTAAGGAAAGCTTTATAAAAAAAATGGTATCATATATTTTTCTATTTGATAACAACAACATATAAATATCGACATAAGAAAATGTAATCTCAAATTATCTTAAAAGAAACTTTTTTTGTTTTATATAAAATATACGTTTATTTATATTATATTTTTAGCAAGTAAATAAAATATGTGTATAGAATAAAAATAATGGTTTGGTTGTTTTATGTGGATTCTTTTTTTTTTTTGGTAAATTATTAACCAAATTTAGAAAAGTTGATATTTTTTCTTTAAATGTTTTTAAGCTTTTTTTCATTCGGCAATAGTTATCAGACTAGTAAAGTTGTAGTCAGTCATTATAAAATATAATTATAGTTACAACATATTGGAAACAATTAATATTTAAATAATAATATAATTAAAGGTATAATTTTATAATTGAAATTTTATAGATGACTAATTATTTTGTGAAATTTTATTTCTAAATAATTAATATATATATTTAAGTCTTCAGAAGAATTTTATTTATAATACAATAAGAATTTTATTTATCCTTTAAAACTAATTGTTTTATATTTTAGGAATAATCTAATATAGAAATGTATGTAATATTTTCATAACATATTTTTTAATTAAATATCATTTATTAAATATATAATATCCTTTATTTTTAAATTTCAATTGTATTTGGTGTCGGCATCATTTGATTATATAATATTAAGGATATAAATTTGTTTTGTATCATATAATGTAGGAAATATATGTAGAGAAAATATTATTAAAAGAAGAAAGGTAAAATTGCGTGTTTATTCAAGGTCATTGGAAAAATAATAATTATATTAGGTTATTCCATACATATGTAGAATATTTTGTTCACTAATCTAAAATTTATAATTTAAAATTAATTTTATAGGCATTAATAAATAACAGAAAAAAAAACATGAATTTAAATTGGATTTTAAGCAATTTAGTGATTACAGGTAAGGAAATAAATATTTCACATTAAATTTATTGTTAATTGTTTTACTTACAAAACAGACATTATTTGCATTGTAATTATAATTAATACTAAATTATTTGTTTACTTTATAGTAATATGTAAAATAAATTGTACATGTTAACTGTTGCATGTTATCAAATTTAATATTGATTGAACAATTGAACTTAACCAAAATTCTTTTAATATATATATATGAATATAGTTTTTTTTTGTCAAAATTATGTTAATATATTTATTTAACGAAATTTAGAAAATTAAAATACAAAACGGTCAAAAATAGGTCAAGATCAATCATTCAATAAATTTTGTCTATCATAATTTTATTACTGTTGTCAATTTATTTTATTTATTTGAATATGTTCCACATTTTGCACATTTAATTATACATTTTTAAATATAAAAATATTTAAATAATTCACACTATACTTTTACAGCTTTTTTATATATACATACTATCATTTTATAGTAAGCATACATATTTGATGTGAATAGTAAAAACTCCAGCTGTTATGGCACTATACTATATATTTTGTTGCATATATGCACACAGGTATATATAATTAAATTATAATATATATGGTATCGTATTATAGCAAACATGCTTTTTTTGTCAAAAAGCACAATATGTAGTCTCTTCATATTTTTAGTTTTAAAAAAATTGTATATGTTTAAAGAAGTTGTGCTTAAAAGGTAATTAAATAAAAATAAACATTATAAAAATTTTATAATAAATTTAATTTAATTACATTTGCATATAAATTATAAATTAGGAGTGATTCTATTTATGAATGGAACTAAAATGACTAC
Organism: Empis stercorea; assembly: GCA_949752835.1. NCBI lineage: Eukaryota > Metazoa > Arthropoda > Insecta > Diptera > Empididae > Empis > Empis stercorea. The sequence continues at coordinate 52,360,055 of OX457089.1, forward strand.
TGCTGCTATTATTAATAATCATGGAAATCTAAGAAATTTGACGGCCATAACATGGGCTCATGCTGTTAATAGCCAAAAAGAACTGGATGATACCTTAAAAGGTAAAAAAAATCTATACTTTACTTATGTATATATTAATTTAATTATTCAACATTTTTATACAATAATATTGCTTTTTTTTTATTTATTAATCGGTAATTATTTTTAGTGATGATAATCAATCGATTAGTGAATATAAATCAATTATTAACTATGAATGATTTTATTTCGCTTCAAAAGATATCAATTAAATACTTTACCAGTTCAAAATCTAATTAATTTTCTACAATTAATCATTACATAATAAAAAATCATTATCGAAGATTAAGGTTATTGATATTAAATATAATATTATAACTAATTAGTTAAATATATTTCTGTAATCATTAAGTTTTTGTTGTTGATAATAATAATAATAATAACCTTAATTTAGATGTCACAATGTAAAATAGGTATAGATAAACTATCAAAAAATTAATAAGTAGTTGACCTCAATCTAACAAGAACATCTCAATATTTCTTATCATTCTATTTCCAAATATTAACTAAACACTTTATAAGTATCAAAAATTACTAATAAATAATATTCAAATAAATTGACCTTTTTATCCATTAGAAATTTTAAATTAATTAAATTTCAACTTATAAAAATATAGGTAATGTTAACATGATCGAAGCTGATATTGTTCTTGGTAAATTAATATCAAATCCAAATGGTCCTATAATACCAATAATGGCACATCCACCATCTAATACATCTGATATATCATTGGAGAAATTTTTAACTGATATTTTCGAAAAAAGTAAAAATAAAACAAATATTAAAGGTGTTAAATTGGATTTTAAATCTATAGATGCATTTAAGCAATCAAAAATAATACTTAAAACACAACTACCTAAAGTAAAAATTATTTACGTAAAATTACTTATTAATGTTACTTATATATTTTATATTCACCATTCAGATGAATAATTCAATTTGGTTAAATGCTGATATTATAAAAGGACCAGTTAATGCTACAACAATACCAGTTGATCCACAAGAATTTTTAAATAGTTGCAAAGAATTTCCAAATACAACATTATCTCTTGGATGGACAACAATGTGGGGTAAAAATTTTACAATTGGATCTTATAATAAAACAGTAACAGATAATATGATATCAGCGATAAAGGTAATGCATTAATTAATATTTTTTTCCAAAAAAAAATCGTAATTATTTTTCTATTCATTTTTTTTTTTGTTTTTCTACATAGGGAAATAATATTGCACACAATATAACATTTGCTATTCGTGCTGGTATTGCTGCCCAAAGTTTAAAACAATTGGAAGACTTAATGAAAGAACTTGGAATTACAAATAATGTAACATTAACAATTTGGTCATCTGAAGATGATTATGTTAATATTGATCAATTAAGAAAATTAATATTACATTTTGGTATACAAAAAGTTTATTTAGATTTACCGGAAGAAATATCAGATAAATTACGTTTGGATAAATCTAAAAAAAATTCAGCTATAAGAAGCTCATTAATACATTTCAGTATTATTTCATTGTGTATATTACTTGCTACTTTGGCATTACAACGGAAAACAATTTAATTAAATTTTACACAAGCAATAAAAAAGAAATATTGTTACGCTTTGCTTCCTTAAATAAAAAGTAAATTATATATACTTACATATTTGAAAACTTTAATTTTATAAATTTCATTTTTTAACGACAAAACTGAACAAAACTTGAAACACAAAATTCTTAAATTATTGGAGCCATTTTCTGGAAATGCTCCAATATAACAAATTTATTAAGATACATTTAAAAAATATCTCATAAGTCATAGACAATATAGAAATGAAGATTATAAAACCTTTAATTTGGTATATAAAATTTAATTATTTCGATTTTTATAATCAGTAGGAAAAGAAAAAAATATCTTGTTGGTTTTTTTATGCTATATCTTTGGCTAAATTAGAAAATATTTTAATTTTAGTTTTTTATATACAATTAAAATTCCGGCAGATCAACACATCGATAATCGATTCCAATTTCTAAATTTTATGTAAAAAAAAAGCAAAATTTAGAAATACCAATTTTTTTAATTCAATTATTTTTTTATTCATATGTACTTAAATATTTTATGTCTTTTATATAAATCTAATATTACTATATAAATTTATCCTTATAACATCTTAAAAACAATTTAACAATATAAAAAATTCATTATAAAAAAAAAGTATTTTCTATATTTTCATTCATTTTCTTTTTGGCAATCTAATTAAAAAATAATTTTTAAATTTATTTTTAATTTTCTTAAAATACTAAAAAGTGCTTTTATTGTGATGGGATTATAAATATTTTAATTTTTATAATATACCAAAAGAATATTTGTTGTAGTAAAAAATTACAATATTATATTTCAGCAATAAAGATTTTAGTCTTCTTTACCATTATACAAAAAAAAAATTGGTCCTATAATTTGATATCAGGATTATTTATTATCTGAATACATTTGTGTCTGTACTGTTTGATAGAATAAATTAATAACGCTTCTAATTTTCGTCCTTTTTTCCATATATGGACCAGTATAGTGTCATATATGATATTAAGTTCACATTATTATGGCCAATCAAGACGACATTTACATTAGGTATTTTAAAATATATTACTGTTATATTATACCTAATTATCTTATACCCAATCACATTATATTACACCAAAAATTTCTTTGATATTTATGATTTCCATTTTCCATATATGTACATAAATAATTTTATTATTAATATATATTTTTTAATTAATTATTTTATATATCACATACTTGATGTACATTCTAATTTTAATTAATCTTAGTATATATTCTAATCTTTTATCTTTCAAAAAATGGATTATTATGTAGCAAAAAGTTCTTTTGTAAAAAAAAATATTTAATCAAATAATTTGATTATTTTTAATATATTCCTCAAAAATATTATTCATTAATTGTATAAGTCATAATAGCACTTTAAATTTGTAACAAACTCTGATTTATATTATGTATAAGAAATCTAATCTATAATTTCATTATTAAATACTTTTTTTCTTAGTAATTAGATTATCGAATTTCATGGAGTTTAATTGAGCATTTTTTAATTACGACACAGGAATTTTTTTAATTTTTTCAAAAATAATTTTCTTATACTTTCTCTCAAATCATTTCTCTATATTTAATAACATCATCGACTATTCGTATCGACTAGGACATAATTTAAAATTGAGTATTTCTAGAAAATTTGAAAAAAAAAACTGTGCAAAAAAACTTAAATGACTATAGAAAAAAAGGCATCATTCTAAATTTAATTTGTCCTTAAAACTATTTTAAGAAAAAATTTTAATTCGTATATAAAAATTCGTTTTTTTGGTTATGGTAATGTTTCAACAGTTGGTATTTCCAATTTGTCCAATTTGTATATCATTATCTAATTTATTACGTTTAATTAATAATGGTGATATTTCTGGTTCTTTTTCTAAACTATTATCTATTGGTTTTTTATTTGTATTTGATGATATTGAAAATATTTTTTTTGCTTTTGGTTTTTTTAATTCACCACGTCCTCTTCTAATTAAATTATCAATTGGTACCCAAAATGTCATTATTAAACCAATTGAAAATATTATACCAGCTATAATATGACCAATTGTTACAATTTTTGGTATTATACCAATTTCTTTTGCTATTTCTATAGGCATTTGTACTTTTTGTTCAAACCATAATAATGGTAAAAATGTTTTTTGTACACCACGATATAATCCAATACCAGAATATTCTTCAATTAATATATTAACTTGAAAACGGGCAGCAACTTCTAATACAGCACCAGTTATAGGTTCTAATATTATATAAAATTCATGTTTATCTTTTGATGGATTAATACCAATTACTTGATTACGATAATATGGATCAGCATTAAAATAATGTGGATATGACATAAATACTGGTGTACCAAAACGACATGATGATATATTCATAACACCAGATGGTACACATTTACCACCACAAAAACATTTATTTTCTGGATATATTGTACCATTATCAATTGATTTTAAACCACCACTATATTTATGACCTTCAATACCATGTACATAAATTTTTTCAACAAATTCTAAATTTAATGAACGACACATATCTGGTGTAAATAATGATATTGTATCACCAGCATATGGTGGATAAAATTCACCAGCTGAACCATTTATCATACCACAATATGAATCAGCAAAACCAGAATGTTTATTATAATTCCATGTATTCATTTGACCAATTTTTTTAACACTATCAGCACCAGTAAACATATTAAAATGTCCATTAAGATCCGAACTACCATTTCTCTATAAAAAAAAATATTTAAAAGATATTACATTATGTATTATTTTTTTTACTAATATAATGAGAATTTAGTATTATACCGTATAGAACCATCCAAAACGATCAAATGGTACTTCAACATCATCACCAAATACTTTCATTTCTGCAGCCATATCAATCATATCATCTTGATAACCAGTAAATAATAATTCATCAGCTTTTTTTAATACAGAAATTGTTTGAGAAAATGCATTTAGTCCAACTGAAACTGCTGTTTTTCGGAATGAACTCCAATATTTTGTTTTCGCAGCTCCAGACTATAAAAAAATTAAAAAAAAAAAAACAAAAATGATTAATAATTTCTTCTCTTTAATAATTATTATTTAAAATATTCTTACCAATGCTACAACATTTAATGTACTTATATCATCATCTAATGTACCATTACTACCATCTGGATCAAAATAATATAAACTTGATTTTTTAAAACTAACAGATGAATTTTTTGGATGCCATACAATATTAACTTTATTTGGTTTTTCTTTAAAACGATATGGTCCCAATTCAACTAATATTGGTTTTTTATTTGGATTTTTAATATCTTCTGGATTTGTCCAATTAAAAAAATATATATCAAAATTTAATGCAAATGGTGGACTTTTCCATGGATCATAAGTACGTGAATTAATACTAAGTGCCATTTCCTATAAATAAATTGTAAAATAAATAATAAAATTAATATATTATTGTAAAATTAAACCTATTAAAATTTAATTAAAATTTATTTAGTTTTGTTAAAAATTAATTTATCCTTCATGTTAGATTTTAGATAAAATATTATAGAGAATACTTTTTATAAATTAGTTTGGCACAAATGAAATCAAATCATTATTGCACTTTGTAAAATAATAATTTCTATGTTAACTAAATTTTCTAATTGCCGGCATATTTACATTGTAGAATGTAGAATAATAATTTCTATGCTGTTAATTAAATTTTTTTATTAAGTAAATCTGTATTAACAACGTTATAATAAAAATAATAAAAATTTATTTGTTTAATTGAAGGGTTAGAAAATTAATTGATCTGCAATCATAGTAAATTACTGATAATTTATAAAAATTGTTTCTATCAATATCAAAGTGATTAACTTATCAGATAATCTCGAATATGCAAATATTTTACTTATTATTGAGTATTGCATTGCGTAAATGGAAATTTAAAAAATAAATAAAATTATTTTCAAAAAATTTATTAATACTTAAATATCTTTAAACAAAAATGTAACCAAACGAAAAAGAAATTACTTTTCGCCTAAAAGTATGCAATATGAATTTATGATAAAGTAAATAATAAATATAAATACTAACACACATTGTAATTCGGTATGTAAAAAAGAGTTGGATTACTTAGTATTTTAATTGTGACTTTAATAGAAAATAATAAACCATATTTTAAATCATATATTTCCTGGCTTTATAATATAAATCTTTAGCCCAATTTGAATTTCAAGTTTTGTACATTATTTTTATTTTTCTACAAATATTCAAAATATCTTTGCTTATAATGAAAAGTTCATGTCGGTTGATACCAAGTACATATATACTTATATTAGTGATTTTCGAATTTGATCTCTAAAGAAATGCCATTTCCGCATTTTTGATCGTGAAAAAAATCATTTTCTTAAATCTATATCCAATATTAATTATAATTTTGTATAATTTTCAAAGTAATTTTATTTGAAATGCAAATATCCAGAAACATTTTTTAAAAAACTTGACTTTTATCGAGAAAAATGAACAAAACTTAAAATGTACATGTCTGAAATTATGGAACCAGTTCTTTCTCTTCTCAGTAAAAAAATCATTTTTTGGTAAAAATATGATTAAAATCTAAAATACTAGGTTTTTAACATAAATCTCGGAATTCTAATTTCCAATGGTTCAAAATTTAATTTCTATTAGTTCCGAATTTTTCGTACGGAATTCCTAGTTACTGTACGGAATTCCGTAAAATACTTGGGGTTTCTTTAATTCATTAAGCAATTCATAACTCGGAGTTCCGTAAGAAAAATTGGGAAATCAGAATACTCCGACTTACTTCCTGAATTTTGTTATTTCTGATAACATGGTATTTTGGTCAAATTTTGGTAAATAATAAAACATTGTATAAATTACTTAAACGGTTTTTGTCGAACTTTTTTATAAATAGTAGATTTACTTTCTGAAATTAGAATTTATGATATTATTGAAATTTCTTAACTATAAAATATTTGAAAATTATGCTTAAAATTATATATATTTTATTATTAAATTATTCAATAATATTGTATTTACGAACTTTGTATTCATTAATTATTTTATAGAAAAGTAAATCTATAATTTTTAATGACCATACTCTATAAAAATTATACTATAATTATAAAACAATAATATTTTTTAATTATTTTTTCATAGACTTTATGGAAACTTATAAAATCTATACATACAAGAATAACTACTTAGTCAAAGATATTATTTCTTTATTAGCTAATATTAGTAAAATTTTAAATAAATTAATTCATATATTTACACACTTTTGTTTATATCAAATTTAATTTATTTTATATTTTTCAACATATTATAATAAATTGTCGACAAATTCTAAAATTTAATCTTGAATTTTAGCAAAAAAAAAAAAAATATTAATTAGTGAACTGGTTTTAAAAACGAAAATTTATAATGTAAACAAGAATAGGTCCATAAAATATAACTTAATTGACTTTTTGTCAAAAGTTTTTGATTTAGTTCTTGATTAATTATAGAAATTTAAAATAATAAAGACTTTTTTAAATCACATTTTCAAAAAAAAAATTAATATAAAAATATATAAAAATTAAATATTTTATTTAATAAAATAAATCTTACTTTTCCTAACATGACCGTGAATATATCAACCCAAAATATTGCCATCATAAAACCTAGACCAGCTAATATTAAACCAATAGTTCCAAGTGAACATTGTTTCGTAAATGCATCTTGGCATCGCATTTTTCTTGTTTCCTTTTTTTTATTTTTCTTTCAATTATTCGAAATCTAGAAAAAATTATATAAATTTAAATTAAATTTAAATTAAATTTTGTATAAAATATTAGAAATATAATTTATATGATTGTTGAATTAATAATATAGATAGTAATTTTATATATTTATAAATTCATGTAGTCTGGCATTTTATATAATTTAATTTCCATAATTTAATTGACGGCAAATATAATATAACATATTTATTTATTGATTATATCAAATGTAATGATTCAATTTGTTTTTTTTTAGTGTTTAAATATATGTAATAAGGAAATTTGAAATTTTATTTTAATATACACTTAATAAGAAACTATTTTTACGCCGTTTATTTTTTTTTTAATTTTCTTATCAATTATAAAAAGTTTGTATATTTCATTTCGCATGCTATATATAAAGATCATTGAACAGAGCACATACAATCGCCTAATTCAATTTAAACTAATTGACCTTAATTTGATCAATATAATATTAATTAAAATTTCTTGGAATAAATGACTTTATTTGTATATTAAAATATTTTTATTTGATTATATATTTTTAAAAAAAGATCATTTATGGTCAAAAATATGATGTGATAATTCTTTGTTTTAGGGCAAAAATATTTTTGGACATAAAATGAATTTGTTAAATTAAAACAAAAATTATGTAAATTATTATCATATTTAAAATTAATTCTTAACCTGTTAACACCTCCATGAACTTTTGAATTACCAGAGATAATACTACAATGTTGTGAATATTTGAATTGCAAAATAGATGCTTTATATTTATCTGTTTAAAAGTTTAAATATAAATTTTTGTTCGTTTTATAATAGTGATAAGAGAAAAACTGTGAAAGATTCATTAAAATTTTATTTAGTACAGTTTTCTATGAGCCATAATAATAATATCCTTCTGTTTTGTTTTCTCAACTTGTTTAGTTCACAAAAACTTATCTAGTAAGATTTTTTATTTACCAAATTTTTTTTTCTATTCGCATATGCAAAGGAATTATACACTAATTAAAAGTAATTGAAAAAAAAAATTAATTAATACTTTCATGGACTCAAAAATAGCAAATTGATTCAGATTTAGTAGAAACAAAATGGCCATTATAATCGAAGTTTGTATAAATTAATTTCAGTCCACTATAATCGAGTTTGACCTATATTTCATATAGATTATATAATAAATAATAAAAAAAAATTATATTCAGAAATAATATTTACTACAATTTAATTTCTATTTAAATTAAAATTTCTATTACCGGTCAGACCTAATTATATAGGAAATTAACGTTAACAAAGACGATCTATATAATCAAATCTGATCGGTGAACCTCAAATCTGATCGGTGAAAAAACAAATTAATTACTAATACATATATTAATCAATGAAGATATCAATTTATATTTATTATTTTGTAATTTATATTAAAATCATAAATAATTCAATAACTAATATAGTTTTGTAAAATAATTATTCAGGTACATAAGTAATTAAAATTATATTTCAAGCAAATTAACTTAACTTATCTGGACCTTGAAAATTTAAAAATATGTTTTTACTTTGATATAATATTATTTTAATACGACGTGGTATATATATGTATTTCCGTTTCCGATTAAAATATTATCAACAATCAAATTTCAAATTGTGCAATTTAGATTTCGTATTATATACTATAAATTAAATAAAAAATTTGTTTTTATTGTCATAAAATTTATAAAATCAAAATATTTATTATTTTTGAAATTCTTATCAAAAAGTCAAATTAATATATTAAACTTTGATGGTATTGTACTTTTCAAAAATTTTAAATTATCTATAAAACTTTTAATATGGGGTCCGATCATTTAGTGGCCCGATTATGTGTTGATACGAATTCAGGTTTTTTTGTTAACTATATATCTTATTTTTCATCTTTAATGCGATATTTAGTTAATTTAACTTATTTCTACATATACACTATCAGACCTTATACTCTAATATGGCTTTTTTGGATACCTCCTAAATCTAACAGCGATGCCCAAACTTATTTAAACTTGGGCTAATGATATTTACAGATTTCGGTGCGCCAATTTTTTTTTTTGAAAAAAGGTAGAAATTAAGTGCATTTCTGTATGTAAGTGCGTTAAAGCTGTATTTTGTTTTCCATATATTTCTATGGAAATGTCAGCTTTAATTGCAATTCTTCTTTTCTTATTAGATAATTGACAGAATTTTTCAAATTCAAGAAGAAAGTAGATTTAGTAGATTTTCACTTAAACAGAACACTTTTAACAGAAATTTTTGAGAGTTTTCTTCTAATTACGACGAAAAATTCATAATTTTAATTGTTTTCAGAATTTTAATTGATATTTGCTAATTTTAAGAAAAAAACTGCACTATTAAACGTTTCGAGGGCCAACGAATTGAGGCTACCGGGCCAGATTAGGCCCGCGGGCCTTATTTTGGGCATCACTGATCTAAATGATAGAATTTTATTTAGTATTTATTTTTATTTAGTTGAAAATTTTAAAAGTCTACAAGTAAAATTTGTAATCTAAAATATATATAAAGTGCATAAGACGGTGGAAGGTCAGAAAAAAAGATAATGATAATATTAAATATATATACTTATTTATTACTCTAAAACATATATAAATATTTAATAATATAATTTTAAATATTGATTAAAAAAATAAATCTATTTTACACCATGTTAATATATTTATTAATCAAAAAAGATTATAAATGTCTTGCTGATAATAATCATATTCATTTGATTTTAATAATATTCAAACAAAATTTATTATTAACGTTATTAAATATATAATTAAAGATAAAGTTAATAAAACAAGTAAATATTAAATATAAATATAAATTGATTAATAATGATGTCTAGAAAATAATCACAATTAAACATTAAATGAATATATATAAGAAATATTCTAATAAATTCATTTGTTTAATTAATTGCATTATTTAAATTTAAATGTTTATAATATTATATATATAGAAATTATTCACCCGCGGCGCGATTGAATTTTATTAAAATTAAATTAAATCTTTAAAATACGATAAATTTTTAATTACTATACAAAGTGTTATTTTTGCAATACTATGGTTTGAAATTATTTTATTGAAATGTTTTAGATATTTTTTAGAATTTATGAATAATACATTTTTTATATAGTAATTTAAATTTTATCTTAAAATGTTAAAGTACACACATTATTATACAGTTTCTACAATAATAAAATAATTATTGAAATAAAGTTTGTGTTTTCATGTTACAATATGCGAAATAAGACATATTAATTTTATATAAAATTTAAAGAATTCTCCCAGATGAGTCAACAGCTCGATATATGGGTATTGCCCGCCTATATACCTAGGCTTCTCGGGGATTTACAATTTTTATAGATAAATTCAGAACTAAAAAATAGGACTTTAAAGGTCAAATTTTTAGAAATATTTTCAAAATATTTAAATGAATTCCGGAATGTATTTTATTTAAAATTTTGCTAAATCATTTCGTTTTATTATTTAACAAAATTCTTCTAGTAATTATTGTCAAATTTCTAAATAATTTTGTTGATTAAATAAATATAATCATGTACATATATATGTATATAAAATATATGAATCCATTTTATCGGTTTATCTTAATTTCATTGGAAATACGACGAGTATTAACGATTTTTAATTATATTGATATATGTATATACTTTTTTTTTACTTAGTATCTTCTTCATTTTATTGCTTGCTTGACAAAAATGAATCTTTCCTATATATTATTTAAATGTTCCCATTATTGACGGAAACATATTCACCAAATTTAAAATAAAACATAAATATTCATATAGAGAAAGTTAAAAATTAGTTAAAATATAAAATTTAATTATAAATTCCGGTCAAAATCTGTTATTAATTCAGTAATAAACTAATTTTTTTTTTTTAATATACATATACCAACAGAAATTGTTAATATTGAAATGACATAATAATTTTATGTAACAATTAATTAAATAAATAATATTTAATATAATAATATGGATTTATGTTTTGTACATATAAGTAAAAAAAAACTAATGCTAAGGTCAAATTTTATCTATACTAAAATGCAAAAAAAAAAATCTAGTCAAAATTAGTAATCAAAAATATAGATATATAACATTTAATCATAATGTTTTAACCAATTATAAATATTTAATAATAAAATGTTGATTATGATTAACATTTTTAAAAAAATAATAATTTATTAATTTAAATTGAATATAATTGAATAAAGCACATTTAAATTTAAGTATTAAATGATTTCTTATATATAAAATATTAAATTTGACAAAAATATTAAATTGATGTTTTATCAAATTTACTTATGTCCCAGACACAACAAAAAAATTGAAGTAGCAATTACATTTCATTTTATTTAAATTTTGGTTCTCATAAATTTGGAAATGATTATTATTATTTTTTTGGTAATTTAAATTATCACAATTTCAAGCCATCCAAAATGATTTTTGGATCTTGGTGTATTTCACACTAAAAAAATATTGTAAAATTTATAAACTAAATAATAATAGAGACAGGAAATGCAGAAATTTTTAGAGAAAAAACTCTGAATAGATAATTTAAGAACATTTTTGGTATATATAATAATTTGATCTTTTATGCACAATATTCAAGAATTTAGAGATAGATTAAATTGAAATGAAAAATACATAAATTTTTTTATATACCATTTTTCGATATTAAAATATTTACTATATTAAATTTGTGTATTCATTAATATACCTATAATATTTTCAATTACTTATATTCGCATATTCGCAGAAATTATAAATATTTACTTAATTTATATTTGAATAAATATTAATTTTAAATAAATTTCTAAACAGTTTCATTTTGTTATATCGATATATGATAATTAAAATTATTAATAAACAAAAAATTGTTTTATATTATTATATTATATATCATAAAAGGTTGGAAGTTGGAAAACCCTTTTGTATTACTAATCAAATGTTAAAATTTTATGTTAATTTAATTTTTATATTGAACACACGCTTTAAAAATTATAAAATTAATAATTATGCTAATTTACGTAAACATTCTTATTCTTCTTTTCACGTGTTACAAATTAAAATTTAGATAAAATTGAATGGTAATATTTATATACCCCAGAAATTATGATTAATGGGATTGGTCCGATTTGTTGTCAATGAACTTGTTTGTATAATTGTTTCCGTGAAATTGACGCAAAATCATACTTATATACAAAATTTTTGAATTTTTGGAATTTTTATTACTATTTGTAGAAAATAATTAATAAAATTAAAAAAAAAATTTAACAAATAGTTTTTTTATAAAATATTTACATAAATCCGGTTTACAGTTTTGTCAAAGAATCCGAAAATTTACGATGGTGATAAACTGATTGAATAAATTACATATATTAAACATTCTTAATCTTAAAAATTTCAATGAAATTATAGAATTAACAATATATGTAAAGAAATTTAGAATAAATATTGACTTTAACCTAGAAATTATATTACAATAATCTTAAGTAGATATTATGGACATTCCAAACCTACAGTTGTTGATTCTTGAAATGTTATAGGTTGAACCGTTGAACTATAGGCAAACTTTCAAAAATAATATTTGAAAATATAAAGAAAGAAAAATCAAGTGAAATTTTATTGTCGATTTTTGTAACTAATAAATTTATTTTTGGTCATTAATTAATTGTTTCTCTTGGTTTTGAAATTTTTATGATTTAGGTTTTGGTCAATATTGCTTTAAGTTTAAATAAACACTGTCCAAACAATACAATATTGAAATTTGAAATTTTGTAAGAATTTCTCTCTTATGACAGTTATAATTGTATATATAGAAACCAATTCAAATAGTTGACGGTATGAAGTTTCGCATCGCAGGCATATTCATGAATTTCTTATGGATGAAATGGATTATTGAAAAATTTGTTGTAAAAGTACAAAATTTGAGTTATTACCTAAGTAATGGATTCGGTAAATGCACTAGAAAAATCTAACAAAATTGTCAAATATTTATTTTTTCGTTATTATACCTATAAAAATGATTTTTGCTATTAAATATAATAATTGTTATAATTATTATTAAAGAACTTTGAGATTTAAATATTTTCAGAACCAGTTATGTTTTTATTTCCCTATGTTTATGTAGGTATATTCATAAATTTTGTTATGATCATTTAAATTTTACTAAAATATGACGATGCAGTAATAATAAAAAGTTTATTAGGTATTGTATAAAAAAAATCATTATCTAAGCTTAATTATTTATATAGTAAAATTATGGTATGTATAGCATAGATTATTCTATAGATTATGCGCATAAAAACTACAATTTTTGCTATATTTTATTTTATAGTATTATTAATATGTGTATGTATATGTACGATCAGACAGAAAACTATATACTACTATTAATAACTATTTAATATTTAATTATTTTAGCTTAAAATTAAAATATTATGGAAAAAAACATTATGAATTCTGACATTCTGAAAAGCAATTTTGATTTGAAGATTTAGTAATCGCAAATTGAATTTTCAATAACAAAATTATTAATGTACAAACATATGTATATATGTATAAAAGACTGACAGATAAAGAATTTAATACTTAATCAGCAAAATGTGTAAATAAATGGAAGGTGTATATTATGTACGTAATCAAAATTTGCTAAAAAAATTATAAAACATAGGTACAATATTTCGAAAATTCTTTTTTAATAAATTCCATTTTGCAGATTAGATTTATAAAAAATATACTATAGATAGGCAAATAATTACCACTACTAAATTCAAAGTTTAAAATTATTGTTTTTTTTTATTTATGTTATAATAAAACGACGACATAATTAAATAAATAAATTTATGGAAAAAAAAATTATATTATCTACTCCCTGCTCCCTTTGCATTGCTAGTAGTAATGTTGTGTAACATATATAGAAAATTTTAGACCTTGAATTTTAAATTTTTATAATTCATTGTAAAAGGTAAACAAAAAAATATTGTTCCAAATTTTTTGATATATTTTCAATATTTATATGAAATTTGTTTCCATCATATCATACATATACCAAACCAAAGTGTATATGTACACATATAAATATTTATCAGTTTCAGGTTTGATGAAATTCATAAATTTGATCGTTTTTTGATCACTAAATAAAAATGATTCATAAAATTTTATTAATTTTGTTTATATAATGATAAAAATATATGGATATAACAAACATAAAATGCATAGACATTATATTTACATATTTAATTTCTCAATTTTAATAATTCAATTTTTTTAGAAATTTTATAATTTTAAATTAATTTAAAAATTAAATTTTTTTTTTATTAAATTATTCAATATTTTTGTATATTATTAATATTAATATGCTTGCATTATATAAAGTGGAATTTTTTCTTTTGGGAAAGAAAGCCAATTGTTGTACAGGACCAGGTCTTATAATAAGTAGAATAATAATAAGATTATTTTTTCTAATTGCTGATATGATAATCGTACGACTATATACATATTGGATTATATTATATTACTGGGGTTTCACAGGTACTAATAGCCATTTCCGCACCGCGACCTATAAGATCTGTTTTGTGCATACCGTACTGATTGGTTTTCATTCAGACAATATTCTTCTAGGCTTTTGAAAAAGTCTAGTATATTCCTGATGGAAATGCCTTTAACCTCTAGCGGGGTTGAGAATCCCTTTTCTAGGTGTTGTAGTCTTTGTCAGCGATTATATAATGTACATTATTATATATTTTTTAATTCGAAGATTTTCTAAATTTTACAATACATATTTCAATAATTAATGATAACTTTTATAATATAAATATTTATTAGAAATACATATTATAATAAAATACCTTTGCAATGAATTCGATTTTGACAATTTATAAACAATTTTCAACAACAAGCAATTAACTAAAACTGTTACACAGAATTATAAAAAATTTTGTGAACCTTTATTTATTTAAAGCAAAAATTTTCAATTTGTTTTTTTTTTTTAAAACAAAAAAATCAAACTTTTATAGTTTTAATTCAATATTAAAAATATTTAAATTGCATTAATTAATATTACACCGTTTTTTCTGAAGACTATGATTAGTAGCTACGCACAAAGCCAAAAAAAGTTTAATAAAACCTATAGACATAAATAAATTTTATATTAAGAATAATTTTTAGGCCTATGTAGACTTTAACCCTCCAATGCTAATGCATGTGCCAACCTCAATTTTGCTTGTAAAAGCAATGTAAGCTTTGTTTTTTCATTAAAACAATTATTTCTGCATCTTCATTGGAAGGAACTAACTAACTGTATAACTTTTTTTTATCGTAATTAGAGTAATTTAGAAGTTATAGCCCGTTATTCAACAAAATTAAAAAATTAATAATTGTGAAAAAAAAATCCATATATTTAGAGGGTTAATATAATTTACTGTATAATTTTTTCTTTGTACTTTTCGTGTATTTGTATTAGAACAATTATTTTAGTATTTGTGTACCTACGGCTTTAGGTTTTAGAGATGTTAAAACTTAAAACGAGTTCCCTCTGTTTATGGCCCTTTATGGTTTAACATTGCAGAGAGTAGTAGTATTCAATAATACGAAAATGTAAAGTATGTGTCATGCATTTATTTCCCCCTATTCTTTTTAGTAAAAATAATAAATTCAATTTGGTCTAAGAGCCATAAAAAAAATAGTAGAAAAACGAATATTTACGATAAATCATAAAAAATGATTTTAAATTACAAATAAGATTTAAATTTATTATAAATTTTTTCATGAATAATTAACTTAGAAAACGCATTATGGAAATTTGCCAAAATCATAATATTTACATGAAATTGAAAAAACAAAAAACTTAAATAAATAATTTAAATCTTTTATTGCAGGAAATACCACAATTTTGTTTAGTTAATATTTTAAAAGTTTATAATTAAGACATAACTGAGTCAGAAATTAGTATATTACGATATTGCAATGGTCATTGAAAAATTGAATTTGCTTCAGAGAAATAGTAAATACAAATACATACTACAATAAATACTTCTATAATATTTTTAAATTAGAAATTTGCTGAAATTACAAATCTATTTTTAGTTGACTGGCTCTTGATCTATTTATAAAACAAACTATGCATTTGATAAAAAAAAAAACCATGTGTCTAATGTAAATATACATTAAAATAAAATTCAACATCTGTATAGAAAATTTATAGAAAATATATCGGAAAATTGTGAATCTTTTTTAATGATAAAAATAATAAAATTATGCAAAATAACTAATTTTAATGATATGCCAATATTAAAATTGAAGGATAATTTTCAAATCCAAAAAAAAAATGTTTGCAATAATAAATTTTATTCAAAGAAATACAAAGGAATCAAAAATTTCACTTTTAAGGACACAAAGAACTAAATACGTATGTATATAAACATTTCTTATCTCCGTATAGGAAGGAAAATGTTGTAAGTGTAAAATACATAAATAATTTAAAAAATAATGGATAACTTTATCTGGACTTTATCTCGTAATTCCACATATGTTATGTATAGTTACTCTATTTCCCTTTAAACACAAGGAAATAATTGTTATTTGTGTCTTTTTTTTTGTATTTTAAACCAATCAAAATTATTTAATAACTAAAAAAAAAACCCTAAAAATATTCCTCCAAAAGTATACCTATATACATTAATAATATTATCACATTTTAACTAACGATTTTTCTAAATCAAAAAATTATCAAACAAATTTCCTTTTTTTCATATGTATAAACACCAAACCAAAAAACTACATCAATTTTCATTGTTAAGGTCAAATTTTAATATTTTTTTTTAAACAATTTAAAAACAAATTATAAATATTATTTTTTTTCTCTAACCTGTTTTTATCTTTAGATAAAGATCCAACCATGCAAACTAGAAATTTTTGATTAAATTTCTAATTTAGGATTAAATTCAAAGAAAAAAAAAATACATAAAAATTAATTTTATAAAACTAAGTAAATTCACTTTTTATCATTTAATTACACAAATCAAAAATAAGAATATTTCTATATGATAATCAAATATTTAAAAATTTAAAAGGCAATGATTCTTAAATTGTAAAAAAAATTACAAAAATTGTAAAAGTTATTAAATATTATTTTTCTTTTTAATGGTTAACACAAAATTTGTTGTTATTATTTTTTTTTAATAATATGTACTATACATTTTTTTTATATTTACATAATATAAAGTTTAAGACCACATTTTCTATTTGACTTTTTTTTTTAGATCAATTCTATAAATACTAAAAAGTTTCAAGGAAAAAGTCTTGTATTTTTTATTTTAACGAAAATTTTATGTTTGAAATTTTATAAAAACAAAACAATTTTTTCATTTACGTTTTAAAAATAATCTAATAAATAATTTTTTCTCTCCGGATAATGTTTACACATACACGGCCTGATAACAACTAAAAATGTTGTATCAACCTCCTCAACAAACTCAGAATTATATATAAATTTGTAAATAAAATACTTTTATGCCTCAAATTTCAAAATTTGAGAAGAGACAAAACGCGATTTATATTTTATTGCTATTTCTATGTTAATTAATATAGTTTTTTGTTATATTTTTGTATATTGATATAGTAATTTAATAATGCTCAATGAAAACAGCTGATTTTCATTATAAAATTTTTAAATTTGAATTTTGTAGTTTAATAAATTTATTTAAAAAAAAAAACGTGGGAGACGTCTTAATGTCGTATCTTATATAGAACAATTGTTGTTATACATATTAGAATTTTTCTTCAGAAAATATTGTCGTATGAGAAACGGAATGTTGTAAGTGCAAAAAATTGTATTCCAAAGTATACAGTTTTTTATTTCATATAAACCCAAAACGTACAATAAACTTTAGAATTTAAATTACTAAGTATACAAGGATATTTTCGGATCCAACTAATTTGTAAACAGATAGTAGAATTTATAAATTCTCTATCTTCTTATATCAATTCTTTCTGAATGATGCATCTAACAGTTACAAGACTTCGCATCTAACACGGCGAAAATACTATACTACATAAAAAACAGTTTTTTGTACTCGTAATAAAGTCAATTCAGTTTTGATTAGAAATTATGTAAATTTAAGAAAATTACTTTAAGTAATACAATTCTTTTTCATATTGTAAATATTTAATTACATATTATGTTTTTATTAATTAACAAGTAGTCAAAATTTATATTGTAAATTTAAAATTATAAAACAGGAAAAAGATACATATAATATAATATAATTTAAATTATTTATGTATTTAATAAAAATTTTGAATAATTCTGAAATTATATTAACTCAAATTGAATATATTTATATTTGGTTTGATTTGATTTACAATTATATGCATTTTCTTTTAATTAAAAATAATTTTTTTTCTAATTTTTTCTAATTTTTTAAATATATTTTACAGACCAACACCATATACATATGTATATGATAAATTAATGACTCCGATAAGTAGTTTGAGTTTAAGGACATTATTTGAAATTATCAAGCTACATGCACATTTTTTGTGTATGAGTCAAACTATCCAGTGAGCCGTTAAAATACTTAAAATTTATTAATTGAAGAAATTTTGAATAAAGTTATTCATTTTGATATTTGACTATATATATAATGATCTGTAAATGAGTCCGAATTTTGGGCAAGAAAATAGATGAATCAAATATGTACAATAGATATTTTATACAGAACTTTCCATTATTTAATAATTATCTTCTGATAAAGAATAAATACAACAACTTTCATTTTTTACGAGTATAAAAACTTGTAATTTATATAGATTATTCCAGATATATGAATATATTATTCATATACATAGTAACAATTTTAGTCTTAAATGGTAGAAGTCTTTGAATAATAATATAGAATAAATTTTAAAATTGTATAAATTTGTTATAAATATCATCAATTTTTGTATAGTTTTTTCATTGTCAATATTTTGGCTACTTTTTAATAATTCATTTAACATCAAAAAAAATCCGATTTGGGAAATATACCGAAAAGAAATCGACTGATTTTTATTTATCTAATATATTTAATTTTATTAATTAATACACATGTTTTTTTTTAAATTTAAGAACTATAGATTTTTATTAAAATTAGATAAAGTCATCATAACAATAACAAATTTATTAATATATAAGTCATAGGACTTTTTAGAAAACAATTGATTAATATAAATTTTATAAATGTAATTTTGGTTGTTTTTGAATAAGGAATTTTTTTCATAATTTTTTACTAATTATTGCTAATTAATCAAAACATTATTTTTTATTTATATAAAAATTTAAAATATTTGAACGCAATAAATTATATAAATTTGAATTTTGTCAACAAATTAATAATTATATAGTAAATATAAGATTTTTGATTATTTTAATATAAAAAATATAATTCATTTTTATTATGTAAATAAGTATATTGAAACACAATTAAACCTGTTCAATAAATGAAATCAGTCTAGATTACAAACCGAATGTAGATGTTTCGAATCCATTTTTATTAACCTCCCCTGAAAAAAGTTATAAACAGAATTATTTAGCAAAATGCAAAATCTAGCAAAATGACATGCAAAATGTCACAGAGCCACGTATGCTGTCTTGAATTAAAGGTAATTAAAATACCTACATTTTATGCGACACTTGTAGTCCCATTTTGATGTAGTATACCTATACGTATAGATGGTAATGAGTAGAGCCATACTCAACTCATACTTACTTTTATCATTATTAGACAATTACTACATTTCTATGAATTTTGTGGCTAGAAGCCAACTGGGTATGGACTACAAGTGTCGCATAGCCACGTATACTGTCTTGAATTAAAGGTAATTAGGTAATTAGATTTTTCAAAATGGGATGATCCAAAATTTTATTCGTATGCCAATCGCGAGTCCATAATTATATTTTAGGATTTGAATTTTTTTTTTAAATAATTTGAAATGTTAACTCTAGTAATTATGTCATTGTGATAAATTTTCCCTATACATACATACTTTATTATATATATACATATATACATATATATATTTTCCCTATTATGTATACATATATTAATAAATTTTCTTGCCAATAAACTATTGTAAGGGTAAAATTTGAGTTAGGGGTTGAATTTTTTGATGGCTTTCGAGAGTCTTTAATTAGTCCAAAATTATATAGGGTATTTCAAATATTTATATGGTGGTGTTGCTAGCTTGAACACAAATTTTAAATTGTATCAGGAACACAGGAAAGATCTAAGAGCTAAAATTAATGCCCAAAAAGTCTTCGTACCGCACAGTTATTTGCAATTTGCAGTGTAATTAACATCAAATAAAATTAAATTCAAATTGTAATTAAATTCAAATCGGAAGAGTTAAATATTAATTGAGTGGACAATTTACAACAATTTAAAACAAAAATTATTTTGATTGATTTAGTTTCCCATGCGGAATTAATCATGGACCGAGTCAAAAGAAAAAAATTGACAATTGATAAAAAAAATTTCATTGTACAACTACATCAAGGATAAATCATATCAGGAAATGGAAATTATAGTATCTCGAAGCAAATCCACCATTCAAAGTGTTATTAAAAAATTTAAAACGGAAAATACGATAGTCAACAAAGCAAGATCTGGTCGTCTAAAAACGCTAACTGCTCGAGAAGGGCGCACAGTATTAAAGGCTATCGATAGTAAACCTAGGTTAAGTGCTCCAAAAAATACGATAGTCAACAAAGCAAGATTGAACAATCATCCAAAAAAAATTATATCCTGTATGATCATACAATTATATGTATGATCAAGGATTGAACAATCATCCAAAAAAAAATTATATCCACAAACTGTTGTTCGTGATATACTAAAAAAACATGGGTACAATGCTAGAGTAGCACTCCACAAACATCATAAAAAAAAAATCCCATAAATATTATAATTATAATTTGCAAAGAAATATCTAAATTCACTAAAATGCATACTAATATTTTGCCATCTGACCCAAATATGTTATATTTACTCTTGTCCGAGACGAGATCATAACTTTATTCCAGAATGCATGTAGATATTTATTTGCAAATTATTTATCGGGTTAATATTTATGGGATTTTTTTTTTATATATCTAAAAATAATGATTTTTTTTATATTGAATCATAAATAATGTTATATTAAAGTAAAAAAAAATATATCTTAAATCATAATATGGATAGATAATTAGATTAGATTATGAGAAGTAAAAATTTTTTATATCTTTTATTATGATAATCAAAAATAGGAATTTATTGTAAAAGTGTTATTGTAACTTATACAATTTAAAAATATTTATATACCTAGTCATTTTTGATTTAAAATTAACGGAATTTCTAATTGATGAAAATAATATTTTTATGATTTTAAGCAAAAATATGTATTTTAAAAATACATTAATTGTCATAAGTTAATTTTAATTTAAAAAAAAAAATGAAATTATTGTATATATTCAACAACTTTTCATATAGATTTATCTTTAATTTATTTTATTTACAGAATCTATCTATCAAAAATAATCAAATTACATATTAATATTATATTTTTTTTGTAGAAAATATATTACATACACCATACATATAAATATTTAAAATTCAACGAAAAGGAAATAAGTTGTAAAAAAACTCTTATATCAGTGAATTCAAAGGTCTGTAGACTCCTATATATTTTAATTATATAAGTACTTTTTAATGTTATATACTTCTGTACTTTCTGTAATGACATACATATATTCTATATTTAATCGCATTATGAGATAAGATTTTCAAATTCTTCTCTATTCTACTATTCCATATATAAAAATATTAAATAAAAAATGGTTAATATATAAGTTTTAAAATATAATCGGAATCGCATTTAATATTTAAGATTAAAAATAATAAATAATAAAATAGGAATTTATTGTAAAAGTGTAAATATAAATAAATAAAATATATAAATATATATAGTAATAGATAAATATATATTATATAAAATGTAAAATTATGTGATATAATTAATTAAATATTTGTTTATAATTCTATTATAGACAAATTTGTACATTTGAAATAATTTCATGCTTGAAAATGTATTATAGTATTAGAAAAATATTAATGTCGAATGCAAATACCCAATACAGAAAGTGTTATACTTTTGAAAAGGAGAAAACTTTTAAATTTTTTTGCTATATCTATATCTGGATTTTTGGTAAAACTGTTCCAATTTTGGCTTCCATTTCCATCGGTCTCTAATTTTGAAGAAGTAAGTTTGAATATGAAAATTAAATTTCCATCTTAACTACAAAAAAATCATTAAAACTTTCCAATTTTTTTATAACAACTTTGTAATAAATAGTCCAATGCGTCTTCTTGCCCCATTCGATCTCTTGTGATTTATGAATATCAAAGAGGCGCCCCTCTAAAAATGTGACCTAAAAATATTATTTTATATAAAAATTGATTGTTGATTAACATGTACTATATATGTAGTAGAGTAAGTAAGTGATGGTATAATCAATCATAGACAATTTTATCAATTTAAACTTTCTGTCTTATTTATTTATTTTTTATTCATAATTAACATATAAGACCCTTTAAGTAATTACATAAATTAATATTAATTTAAAAATTTAAAAATAATTTTAAGATTTCATCAATTAATATATATAATTTTTTTATATATACATATATAAATAAATAAATAGATTAAATTTTATGATTTAAATTAATTTCTTTAAAATATTATAATATATTTTTTTATACTCTATAAATTATATACCAAAAATTTTAATTAATTAAATAGAAAAGAAATTCATATAAACAAATAATGAAACAAAAGTGAAATGATGGGTGGTTATCTTTTTTTTTGTTTACTTAAATATAGTCCATTTTTTTACGTAAAGTAAATATAAAATGGTTTTATATATTTATTTATGATTTGATATTTTGAAATTATCTATTTTTTAAATAACTTAGAAATAGGGCATTTACTCAAACTCAAACCACAATTGAAAATTACAAAAATATAAAAATAAATATCTAAAATGTGGTATCAAAAAATATAGCTGTATTCTGATATATGTATAAATAAATTTTGATGGAGAATTAATTTATTTGTAAAATTGCATATTTATAGGCATATATATATTTATTATTTAATAGTTATAATTAAATTAATTTTTGTGAATGATTTAATGTAGATTTAGATTTAAAAAAATATAAACTATAACTATATAAATATGTATATACGAATCAAAATTATAATTAAATATATATTTTTCAGGTAGATATTTCTCTATGGTTTATTAGATGAATCGGAAAACTAAAATTCTACACAATAATTTATCGAATATTATTGGTATCGAAAGTTTAATGAAAAATTTAAAATAATTTATTATTGGTTATGATCTTTTTTTTTAATCCGGTTCTTTATTTTATAGATTTATGAAATTAGAAAGTCTCATGTTTAATTTAGTATATAAAAAAAGTGAAACACTCAAATCTCCATTATACTGGATGAGACTTTTTTTTGCTATGTCGAATTTTTAATTTTAACTTAAATTGGTAGAAAAATAGTTTATTACTATTAATATTATTGTAAAATAAAATAATTATAATATTAAAACATTGTAATTTGATACATTTATTGTTAAAACTGTAGTTCTATATTTTTGGAGAGCACTAACATGGTTTCTAAATTTATTATGTAATTTTTTTTTAAAAAAAGGTCAGTAAACTTTCTGTGGACTGATGTAATTATTTACAATCGATACATCATTTTTGTTATTTATATTTGTATATAAATACAGGCGTCCCTCGTATACACGGTTAATTCGTTCCGTGCTATATCGAAACCGTGTTGTACGAAACCGTGTAATATCAAATCCGTGTTATAATAATCGCAAATTTTGTACCGTGTAATATCGAACCCGTGCCTTACAAGATCGTGTTATACGAGGGACGCCTGTATTCATAAATATAAATAGTATACTACGATTATTAATGATGTAATAATAACTCGTCTTTTGCGAAATGGCATGTAAAATTTAATTTTGAATTTTTCTTTGGTTTTAATACTTTTATGACAATGGTGGATTAATTAATAGCTCAGTTTAGTATCATTTTACTTTTTTTACATTTATTTAAATTCATTTTTTTACGTTTTAATTTATTCTTTCAAATTCGTTATTTTTAAAGAATTATTAAGTAAAGTTTTTGTTTCTTGAATAAAAGTTGCAAGACGAAGAAATGCAGCACAAGATAAAAATATTATTCTGTTTTGTAAAACGTTAATTGTTTTTATTTAAAAACGTACTTTTTGCAGTTACACAAATTTGCATGTGTCTCGATGGACACGCGCCGATTAAGCTATATGTCAGGTGTCAGGGTTAAAATATTTTCTTGGTGGAGCAATAAATGTCATAAAAAACAAATGTCGGGAAATGTTTTTATTTATTTTAATTTAACAATAATTTAAGTTTAAAAATGGATTTAGATGGTGCATCTTTATTGGGTGGTGAAATTGATAAGAGTAAAGTAAATAAAATTTAATTTTACGTGGTATATTTGAAAACTGATATATTTGAAATTTAATTTAGATTCCACCTATTCATCAAAAACGTATTTTAGCTTTTGTAAATCATTTCATATTAACAACTTGTACATTTTTAAATACCTTTTTATCCCAATGTGAAAGTAAGTTTATTGAAATTGAAAGAAAATTACAAAAGGTTGAGGCATCCTTATTAATACTTGAAGCAAAGGTCAGTAGAATAAAATCTATATTTCTCACTTATAATTTAAAATAAAATCTTTTCAGTTAGCTTCAATACCAGATATAGATCCGGTCCCAGTTACTGAATCTAAGCAAGAAGAAAATACTCAAAAAACACCAGAATATTCAAACACTCAAGTACAAGATGA
Source organism: Empis stercorea (assembly GCA_949752835.1). Lineage (NCBI taxonomy): Eukaryota > Metazoa > Arthropoda > Insecta > Diptera > Empididae > Empis > Empis stercorea. The sequence continues at coordinate 52,385,481 of OX457089.1, forward strand.
ATTGCCTAGTGAAAGTAAAGAAAGTCAGAATGTTGTAAATACTGATGAAATAAACACTGATTTATCCAATGAAAATATTGACGAGAAGTCGCAAGATTTGGAAGAAACTACACCTGAAGTTAATGGCATAAAAGCAAATGAAGATGCTAGATATAGGAAATATTTTAAAATGGTACAATTTGGTGTTCCACCTCCAGCTGTTAAATTGAAAATGGCATCAGAAGGACTCATCCCTGAAATATTGGAGTATACAACTAAAAATGGTTCTTTTAATATTATATTATTTTCTATGGTATTATTTTTTCAGTACCCCAAATTTAATTCTACCAGATGGTGTGCCTTATGAAGCTCCAGAAAGTTGATTTTTTTGTTTATACATTTAATTTCTTGTTAGAATTTTTTGAAAAATAAAAATACAAAATTAATTTCTCTTAAATTTTTCTTTTTTTTGTTTTTATTCAAATAAAAACTTTTATCGGTCTTTGCATAAAAAAATTAAATAGAATTCCCAATAACAAACTATTTAAAACTGGATCATTTGACCTTTCCTCTTCTTGTCACCACCCAATTCGAAATGTTTGCAACGTTTAAGTGCGCTCTGTTTACGATATTTGCATTCAGTACATTCCATACGCAATACAATTTTCTTTGTGGTTTTAGCCTAAAAAAATATTAAATTGGTTTAATTTGTTAACATATACATCTAATAATTTTTTATTGGTTATAGGAAATTCTGCTTAAATGGAAAAAATAATGTTTAATTTTGTAAATTTAAACGTCTTAATTTCCTACTATTCAGTTAGTTTTATTTGTTGTATAACTAAATCTAATTAATAAAATTGTATACCTATACTAAATCATTTAATATTTTTATTAATCTAAAATTATTAAGCAATTATTTTGTACGAATTTCTTGAATCATTATTCTTCAAAAATTACTGAAGCCTAATTTGCTTCAAGAAATTCAATAAGACTTTAATTTTGCATATTTTTGTCCCACCAATAAAGCTTATAAATTAAACATCAAATTGGTTCTACAAATATGCATAAATGAAGCGTGATTTTCAGTTGTCACGAACCTCGATTGGACTCGATCTGAAATGTTTTTGGACAAGAACACTAATCTTGATTATTAATATTAAATCAAAGTGGCATCTCATGACTCTGAACTGAAAACCAACCTATATAAAATCTACGAAATCAATCGTCCACACTACAATTATATTATCTAGTGTATTATTTGATTTACCTTCTTCCTGAAAATTGGCTTAGTTTGTCCACCAAAACCTTGTTGTTTTCTATCGTAACGCCTTCTACCTTGGGCACCTTTACGTTCCTTGGATTTTTTGTATTGTGTTACTTTATGTAGTTTATGACATTTGCATTTTTTGCAAAAAGTACGACGTTGTTTTGGTACATTTACCTAAAAATAAAATGTAAAAAAATATCACAGATGATGAAAAATATCACAAATATAAAACAATGTATTACTATAAAATATTAATCAAAACTGAAAAACTTTATATTTTTGGATATCGTAATAATATATAAATACGTATAAATTATTAATTAAAGCTCGATTCAGATGGATTAATATACAATTTTATTTTATTTCGATAAACCTACCATTTTGACGGATTTTTGTGTCAAAAAACGAAATGGAAAAGAAAGAGAACAGAAACCGGAAATTGTATAGCTGTCATAATCTGTAGTTCCTTGCCGCCTTTTATATTAGGCGACGATAATATCTGAGTTTCAACCACAAGTACATAGATGACGTTGACTGGGAGCATGACGAATGAAAAATGAAACTAGTTTGCAGCAACGCCATCTATATATTATGGGTGAAACGAATGGACTTTATTATGTTTATTAACTTTAGTTTTAATTGCAAGCCATAGATGACGAATGAATATATTTTGTGTTTTGTTATATTTTGAAGGTGAAAATGAAAACGCTGTTACAGCTGTCGTTTATCGATCTGTTACAGTATGCCAAATCATTTATGTCGAGTCGAGTTCGTGTTCGTATCTCTTTTTTTATAGAATAGAAATCAATGGTGGGGTGGTGTGCAGTGCAATGCAAGGTACGTTGATAAGCCAAAACACTATGTATTACTAGTAAAACTAAATCTAGTAGAATTTCTATCGATTTTAGTTCTACTAATAACAAATAGAAGGCGCAACAAAGGCGGAGTGTGATTAATTTTATTGCTTCCGGTGATATGTATCACCGGAATAATATAATATTCCGGTGATAAATATGATAAATTTCATATTTTTTATTATATTTTATCCTTGTATATATACAAATAATTCATAAAAAAAAGAATTATTTTAAAAATTGGGTTTAAATTGTTACAGAAATATAAAAACCAACATGTTTGAAACCCTATATTTTACTCAAAAGCTGTTGAAAAGATTTTAAAACGGAAACGGAAATACATTTAAAATTATTGACATCTATTGATGGCTTTGTTAAATTAAGAGATATATATGAAGAAAAGTAAAAGGTTTGATTTTGATATAAAATATTTGAGAATTTGAGGTTAAATATATAAAACTAATATAAAAAAATAATTATATAATGTATACTACATAATAAATAAATAAGTAAATTTCTATTTATAAATGAATGTATAGTCTATATTAAAAAAAAATATTTATTCTCCAAATTCCTTCATATAATCATATAAGTACAAATTCTAATTTCTTATATGTATACATATCCCAATATTTAATTTTATTTTATATACCTATTTATGAAAATTTACTTCTATTTTTTTAAAAGTATAATTATTTATAGTTTCTATACTAAATGCTTAATGAAAATGATTTAAATTCTCTGAATTATATCGTTCCCATAAATACCGTTGAAAATCATCAGACGCTGTCGGATCTGTGAATGATTTCAATATACATTATTACACTCATATAAAAACTATTGGTTTGGTAGGTATTTATATTTTAAATTTATCCTATAGTGCTACAGTATACAATATTTATAGAACATAATGCTTCACTTTGCTTTATTTTCACAGAAAATCTACACGTAAATTGATAAATATATCTAATGCTAATCGGACTAAAGAACATAGTATACCTAAATGTAAATGTACGAAAGTACGAGGGCAATCTTTAATTAATTGTGTACAATTCAAACTTTTTTTAAATGTATATGCCAGTAATAAGTAAAATATATCTTATTTCACAAAATCGACCTCGTCACTAGTTCAAAAAAACATATCTATTAATATGGGTTTATGGTATATCGGTATGTATATATTTTAAGCCTATAGAAGGTACAATAATAATTTGTATTTCAACTTTGCTTTATTTCACACAAAAATCTACACACGTAAGTATTAAAAGAAAAATGTTTTATATAAATATATTTATATATATGTATCTACAACTAACTGACTGAATAAAAGCAACATGAGATTGTACGAGGTATATATTCAAAGTTTATCAACACAAGAAATTGTATATGAGTTAATAAATAGTTCTGAAATTCTTCACTATGTTCATAGGAATTAGTTTTTGAGCACATTTGTACTATAATCTTCTATAGTCAATAAAATATTTTATCAACTAAGATAAATTTCTTTTGCATTACTTCCAGTTACAATTAGGAGCTGGTTAGGAGTCTACAATTATGAGTCTAAACGTCTAGACTAGATATATGTATAGATCATTATTATAAATCTGGTATTAAACATTTACATAAGACCATACCTCGTACATGGAATATTTGTGTAGTATTTTTATAAAAATGCTTTTGAAAATGTGATTAAAAAATGAAAACACTTTTTTTTTTTATGAAAAATACAGAAAAATATAAAGTAAAAATGTGAATGAGATAAGCAAATAAAATATATACTCGTACATATAACAAAAGTTTTGTTCAATTCTCGGGTATAATTTATAATAACTAATAATATAAATATATATAATAAGCTATATACATATATGTAACTAAAAAAACTATTATCTTAAGTATTAAAATATATTCTATAATAAATATATGCATAATGTATAGCGGTATAGCTTTAAGATTTTCGAATATTATATTTTATTAATATAATAAAACGTATGAGGAAGAAATAAAATTAAAATTAAAATCTAAAATATACAATATACTATAATGTTAATGTATAATCATTAAATATATACTATTAATATAAATTTATATATTATATTTCTATACACTTATAACAATTCCCCTTTCATTTCAAATTTTTTATAGTAGGTAGGTAATATGAAATTATTAATTTTCCAAATATAAGAAATTATATATATTAGAAATATATTTATTATTTACTATTTTAAATATCCAGTAATTTTTCATTTAATTTTCCATCAATAATAATTATAATTATTTGTTAAAACAACTGAAAATAATCTTTCATACAAATTTTTTACATATAAAAATATTTTCAAATTATCGCGCCAAATCCGCCATATTTATATTCATTTTTTTTTTATTTTTGACTCATGTATCCCGAGCACATTTTTCTAACATATACTCAAGAAACCCTCTAAAATCTGAATCAAATTATTTCAAATAAACTTTTTGCATAATTTCATATTTTTAAAAAAATTCTAATTACATTTATATTATATTTCTATAAAAATTATTTTAATTAAATTAATATATTTTTAATAAATTGAAATTTTTCGTAATACTACATTTAATTCAAGCAAATAGTCAAATGGCGCGCCACCATCAATTTTTTCACCATCAAAAAAGACGCTTTTCAGTCGTTCTTGAGATTTCAAAGTGTTCGTTTCGAACAGCAAAAAAAAAAAGAGAAAAACAAAAATAAAAAAGTTGATAATTATAAATAAACAACAAACAAAACTTAAAAAAAAAAGTCTCATTAAATTTTTTTTTATTTTTGTAATTAAATCTAAAAAAAGTTGGAAAATTTTATACTATCGCAGGTCCAGAAATATCCAAAGGAATATAAATTGTTGTGTGACATAATAATATTATATCCTCCATCAAAAAAAGTTTAACCGGAAAGTTATAACAAAAAAAATTGATTTATCCAACAAAAGTTTGACAAAAAGTTTTGTATTTATCAGCAAAAAAAAGATTATTAAATAATTTTTTTTTTAATTACTTTATAAATTTATTGTAAATTAATATATATAAAAAAAAACTACAAAATGAGTTCAACAACAGAAAATAATAGCGAAGTTGCAGTTGAAAAAGTTGCCGCTGATGCTGCCGTTGATGCTGTCGCCGCCGATGACGTTGATGCAAAAAAACCATCAGAAAAAACAGAAACACCAACAAAAGATAAAAAAATTGAACCGGTCAAAGGAACAAAAAGGCCTGCAGATGTAAGTATTCACAATAAAAATATTTAATTATAATTAATTTTTTAAGAAAATAGTTATCGTATTCTTTAAAATGGTTCAACTGCCACGATTGTTGTTTTGGTCATGGACAAAAACTGTTTGAAAACGTCAAACATATAAATTGTAGGAGCAAAATTATACTATAGCATTTATGATAATACTAATAGGGCTTACCACATAGTGGTTGCCCTGACATTTTATTGGAATTTTAGGAGTTTATGTATTTGGAATAGAAGATTAAAGAAACTAATTTTTCTGAAAGCTACACATACCCAACATTTCAAAAACTTATAACAAAGATTTTTCAACAAATTAGTTTTCTTAACAAATGAGAGGTAGTGGTTACCACAAGGATACAAAAAAATATTAAATTTACCATTTTTGGAATTTAGCTAATTGGATAGATAAATTTTGAAAGTAGAAAAGGGCGCGCAAACGTTTTTTTTAAATTAAGAGGAGTCTATCGAAACTAGCTAACTAGCAAACTGTACAATAAACAAGGATATAAAATTATCTTCTTCATGCTCCATCTGTCATTTTTAATATAATTTTTGTTTCATGTTTCTTATTATAAATTTTTGTTTTCGTTTGGTTGGATAGAAAACGAAGCCAAGCGCACGCGCATTACGAAAAAAATAAAAACTCATTTTTCTTTTGTATCTCACAGTATATATATTTACATTTCATTCACCCTTGTTGTGTTTTTCATATCGTTGTTAATGTAAATAATTAAATTGCAATACCGAATTAATTTTTCTTTTAAGTAATTACGAATAGTAAAGATATTGCGAATATAAAAAAAAATTAATAATAGAAACGTTAAAATGCCAAGAGAAATAAATAATAAGAAAAAAAATGGTTTTATAAAATTAGGTATTAGGCCATTAATGAATTATAAAAGCTAGTTATAGATAGTGTGGTGTAGTGGGGGAGTTTTAAATGCAATAATTTTCATGCTTACAATCGTATAGTCTGCAAATTGTCCTATTTTTGTTTTGCTCAACATTGTTACTAATTTGTCATATTGAGAGGTGCGTTATTAGTACTGTAATAAGTTAGTTCCACATCGGACAGTTGAGCAAAGGTTAATACTCTATAGTCTATATATACAATGGATAAATAAAGATGTTAGTAAACAAACCATGGTTTTTCACAACTATTACTTATAAACTGTATAAATAGTAATTTACTACTAGTCCAGTTATATTGTATTTTTTTTATAAGAAATTAACAACTTTCAATTGTCAAAAAAAACTAGTAACAAAAAATTTAGGACAATTCCAAATTTTACATCCAATTTTACTGAATATAAATTACAGTATAGTTGATTGAATCTGTGAATTGCCAATAGATGAGGTTTAAAAAATTTCCATAAATAATTCCATAATAAAATAAGGTTTTGAAAATTCTTTCACGATGGAATTGTATTTGATTTTGAATAATTTTGTAATTATAAACAATTATATTTGCCGGTTTTTTTTTTAAATCAATTTAAATTTTTTTTAAATTCAAAATCATGCAAATTGTCAATTTATATTTTTATTGGAAAACAACTATTTTACGGAGAATTTGGAGACCTTGTTCAAATTTCTCGGTACGGTCTATCTGCTTCTGCATATAGGCCTTAAAAAAGGCTTGTTATTAATTTAATGTTTATTTAAAAATTTAAAGTAGAACAGAAAAAAAAATACAATCTCTTTAACCAGTTACTACTTGTTTCAAGTTTTTTTTCTCGATATAGGTATATTTATTATTTATTCATCAGACACAAAAATAAATTTAGAATAGTGATAAATAGTATGACATGTGAATGTGAGGCAAATTTTTAAAGTCAGTAGAAGAGTTCAGCCAATCTTTAAAAAATAAAATATTATAGTATTTGTTTTTCTTATAATGTTTAAGTTGAATTTATTTGAAAATTTTGTTTTTTTTTCTACATTTTTTTTTTTTTAATAGAAACATCTAAAAATAACGACGCATGCGTCAAAAAAACAACATTTTTCTAATTTAAAAAACAAATTTTTTCTAGATTCTCTTTTCTATTATATCGTATAGGTATATTATACTACAGGTGTTTTGTTGTTGTATTTATAGTTAACTCACTCCCACTTAAATGTCATAAGAAAAATAATAAAATCTTTTTTAAGTACATAGTAGTATATATATTTAATAATTTGTTTTTTCTACTTATAGGCAATTGCTAAAACCAGAATGTGTTTTTATGTTTCTCACAGTTCGTTCTACACGTAAAACAATACTCCTAATATCTTTAAAATATTATATGATATATATACGTTCAAAATTGTTACCATCGCTTCTATTTGTTAAATTAATTTACAAATTTATAATTTAACAAATTATAACAAATTATTTTTGAAGCAAAATGCAAGGGTTTTTTTTTATGTAAGAAGATATATTCTCAGTTGCGTCAGTACTTTATAATTATGGATTGTGGGTTCAGGTTCACTCATTAAATTCTCGTCCCATTATTTTTCTATATAATTTCTACGTCATGAAATAATTCTTCCCGTAATGTCAGATTATATAAATTTGTGTTGTTTTTCCCAAATAAAAACCGATGATTATAAAATGAAATATAATTTCAGAATTATAAATTTTAACCCATAGAGAAAAACATAGAACATTATTATTAAGTAAATTAAATTACCGGTAATTAAAATGACAAGGAAAAACCTATTTATTTCAAATACAAATATACTATGTACACGCACCAAACAGAGACGAAATATCAACATGAAATTATAAATTATAATATGTTCAAGCAAAAAAAAAATTATGCGTATGTTTTGTGTGTAATTTTTCTCCTAATTATTTTTTCCCCTTCCTCAACATAAAAATTATGAATCAACAAAATGTTTATATAATTTTTGACTAAAAAAAAGTGTTTAATCACACTACAAAAAGCCCTTTTTTAGGTGTTCAATTTTCACCAGAAAAAAAATCTTACAACTACAAAAAAAACTAATCCATGCAAAAAACATTATATAAAAATCCACATTTTTATGTTTCAAATTATAATAAAAGATACAAAGATACTCTATAATAGATTTGTCTCTTTCTATAAAACATTATATTTATATAGTATCTTTTAACCTCAAAATTTTACATAACAACATGACTTATGAAATTGTGTATAATGTGTTGTTTGTGTAGGACGGGGCGATATATTCTCCCTCCCTTTCCAAATAATTTCTTTAATTTTATGTTGTCGACCGATTATTTTATTTTGCTGCTGCTGCTGTTGTCAGTTTGCCACACAAATATAAAATTATACCGGCCGCCGCAGCTTTTTTTTCTATGTATACAAAAAATTTTTACAGACACCGCATGTGTCAATTCAGGGAATGAAGGAAAAAAAACGTGGTTTAAAAATATACCCTATATTTTTTCCCATATATACATACTTTGTATAGAATTTCTTTAGGCTTGTTTTTTTTATTTGTAAGCAAAAAAAGAGGTTTTTTTAAATGCCCTAGTTGGGTTTTCTGAGATACAACTACATAGATAAAACTTGTTTAGGCGTTAGTTATTTGAAAATAATAAAATGGCGTTTTAGAGGAGCTATAAAAAAAGTAAATTTATTAAATTTTAAATATATTATAGAGTCAAGAAAAATCTCGCCTGAGATTTAATTTTTTTTTGTCTTTACAAATTATTTAAAATATCTAAAATGGAAGAATTTTCTCCAATCTTTTTCAAATTCGATTTTTCCCAAAAATTCCCCTTAATTTTCTTGTTTAAATTAATTATTATTTTTATAATAATATTAGAATATATAACGTACATATACTAATTATTTATAAAATTTATTTACTAAATAATTCCTCTAATGTAAATTTATAGAATTTTTAAATTGTTTACGGATAATTAAAGAAATTTACTATTATTATTTCCAATATGATTTGCTTTAGGGTACACAGTTTCTATTGTCGGTTATACACTCTACCCTACCTCCCTCTGCCTAAAAGAGATGACACAGTTTGTCCAATTATGTACTATTACTATTTCCTAGAAGTATAATATAAATAATGTTGTGTTAATCGTCTAGTCTAGATCTAGAGAGCAATGTTTATACAAACACAAATGTCCAGCAACAAAAAAAAAAAATAATTTGCCACTTTTTCTGATCCCAAAAAAAAAAAAAACAAATAATTTAATATGGATTTTCTACAGTCAAAGTAGTTTTTCATAATCTATAATCAAAATCTGTTTTGATAAATTATGAATACTTTTAAAAATATCTAAAAAAAAAAAAATTGTTCCCATTTTTGGCACCCAAAAAAATAATTATTTTAAAATTGACATCAATTTTTGATAAATATTAAAAAAAATTCATAAAATTATTTGTGCACTATGAATTTTATTAATACAGCTTTAAGTTTACTGAATTTTTCTCATGAAGAGGTTAGTTATATTTTTTATATACTACTAAATCATCATTTTATACCAAAACGAGAAAACAAATAATAATTAACCTTGCAAAAAAAAAATGTTGGTATAATTTGATATGAAACGAAAAAAAAAAATGATAACAAAAATATATTGTTTTTTTTTTTTGTTGACTTTTTAGTTTTATAAATTTTATGGTTTATTGAAATGTGTAGAAAGTCGTCCGATATTATTATTGTATTTTGTGTGTTATCGGTTAAGCTTTGAAATTTCTTTGCGTGTATACTAATTTCTTAGTAAAAATTACAAAAAAATAAATTAATCATCATATTATATTTAAAATACATTATATACATATATTAATATAATAATGATAAATTAATTTATTATTATATTATTTTTTTAGGAAAAAACAACAGATTCAAAGAAAGCCAAAAAAGAAGAGAATGGTGGAGGTGGTGGTGTTGACGAAGATGATGATGAACGTGAAATTTTAGAAGAAGAAATCATTGAAGAAATTGAAAGTGAAAATGAAGATGAATATGATACACCTATTGATGCTGAAGAAGAAGATCTTGATGGAGAAGGTAAAAAAAAAATTAAATTGGAATTTATACAAGATTAATTTACTAATCAGTTTAGTCGCAATGTTTTTTGTATATTAGTTTTTTTTATTGAATGTTATTAGCTTGGAATATTTTGAATCAATTTAATGTCTAATGTTTCATAATGAAACGGTTTCACAACTCTTTGATGTAAAATTTCGTTAAATACGAATACGAATTTTACCGATAAACTTAATCTTATATTTGAGTCTTAATTTGAATGAAATATAATTTTTTAGTCTTAGAAAGGGACTGAAACCCGATTTATAGTAACATATAAAAGTATTAATGCTTTCATAGTTTCTGCATTAATAATGAATCGATTAAACTAAATGTCTCTCTCCCGTCGTATTTTCCCGGATAGTTTTTTTTTAAACAAAAATAATAAACTGTTTTTTTTTCTATTCCAAAAATTTACAGATGAAGTGGAGGATGACGACGACGATGATGAAGGTGACTTTGACAAGTTTGTGTAATAATAATGTAATAGTCAAGACGCAAAAATTTAAAATACAAAAAAAAAATATAAAAAAATAAAAAAAAAATAAAAAAAAAAAATAACAAAAAATTGTAAGAAATAATATTTTTTTTTATTTCTTAATTTATAAAATTAATTTTATTATAATTTTTTTTTTTTATAATTTAAAAAAAAGTAATATTCTTTTTTTTTCTTATTTTTTAAAAAAAATATATAAAAAAACTGTGTAAGATTTAATATATTAAAAAAAGGAATATATTAAATATTGAGATAAAAAAAAATAAGCAAAACATAAAAAAAATAGACAAAAAATTTCAATAAAAAATGAAATTGAAAAAAAAAATAGTTTTAAATAAATAAATTGCAAAAAAGAGGAAAAATTGAGAAAAAATATAAATAAAAAACATTAAAAAAAATCCAAAAAACAAAAAGTTGTATTTTAAAGCATTTTTAAAACACAAAATCAAATTTATTTATTTTATTATTTAAAAAAACAAAACTTAAAAAGAATAATATTTGATTTGCAGACATTTTTTTCCGCCACGAGTCGTGTCACACTGCTTTTACTACAAAACAACACATTCGGTTGTACACGTCGAAATTTTTGTTATGTTTTATAAAATTCGTACGAATTCGTTTACCCCGATTAATTTTACCTACTTTTTTAGTCTCTTCCTTCCCTTTCATCCTTTTTGGTTTATTGTTAAATATTTTCTGATAGCTTTTTTTGTTTGTTTGTTTCTGGATTTATTTATTTTTGCACATAATTTTTTATAAATAATTCTTTTCGCTTTCATTTGCCAAAAAAAAAGAACTACCATGTCATCTAACCGACTAAGAAATTTGAATCGCCAAAAGTAACAATTTATGTTTCACAATTTATTTCGTTTAGCTTAGCGAAGTTTGAATCATTTTCGATTCGATTGTGTTACGAAAGAAATTTCATATTGAAAATTTAAGCTGAATATGGAACTTAACGAATTTCTTAGACGAGTAGACGACCTCTCTCCACCCATAAAAAAAAAATTAATGGACATTTTTTCTATAGCGTTTAAAAGCTTTTATTTTTGTTGTTGAGTGAAAATTAAATTCGAAAAAAAAAATTATTTGTGCATTCTTTATTAAAAATTAATACAGTATATAAAATCATATTTATCAGGTGTGTTTTGTGTGTGAGCAAAAATCGTAGAGGTAAGTTTTATCGTGTGCTTTTAAATATTTTTTTTTTCTTTTCGAATTCACTTCTACATTTTCTTTTAATAAAACATTGGTGTGTAAATAAAAATAAAAATATGCGTGCATTTATCTATTTATATAAAATATTTTAGTATTTTTTATTTATAATATGTATAAAAAAAAGTTTAACAAACAAAAATAAAGAATTTATAAAAAAAAATATTATATGTGTAATAATATTAAACAAAATTTATTGGTCTCAATAATAAAGACTTAAAAAAAAACCATCTGTACGTAATGTTTTAGATGGATGAATCATAAAGTTTAGAAACAAAACAAAAATCTTTAAAACAAATCTATGTACTTAAAATAATTCCTAAAACACCACTTACTCATGCTAGGTCTCATTCAGCCATTGAAATACCCAATTCAGCTAATTAAAAAACCTATTCAACTAATAAACTACACAATCCGCATAATGAAATGTGTAATTCAGCTGACGAAATATTCAAACTGTTTAACTGAAATACCCAATAATATATCTAATTACACGATTGGATATTTAAATTTTTTTATCGTGTTTTATGTGGGATTAATTTGTGTATCAGGTAAAAATGAAATAAAAGCTAATATTAAAATATTATACATCAAGGGGAGGGCCTACATGTTTCTTTAGAATTGTTTATAAGAAAATTCAAATTTACCATAAATTTACTGAAAAATGGAAAAATTTTATGTTTTTTTTTGTAATAAAATATTTCCACCTAAAAAAATATTGTATTTAAGTAAATTAAAAATTTTTATTTTATATCGATAATTGCCAGTATTTATAAATATATAAAATTTTATGAATCATTCAAGAAATTAAATAATTAATATTATATTGTATAAAAAAATATAAATTTAATTTTTTTTATATTTATAAAAATTTCAAATAAAAAGTTTATTAAAAAAAAAAGATGTTTCTTCAAAAATGATGGTGAATTGATTATTAAAATTTTAAAATTATTGTATAATCATATAAAAAAAAATTATATAATAATAATTTAAAAAAAAAATGTATATTTAAATAGGATTTAATAATAAATAAATAAAATGTACAAAAAATTTTGCATAATTTTTAAAGCAAAATAATTTGTTAACTAAAATTTAAGACTTAAAAAAAATCACAAAAATTGCAATTCTTTTTCTGTATCGTAAATTAAAAAAAAAATGTTTTTGCAATAGTAAAAAGAAAATTATGTATTTAAAAAAAATATAATATATATATAAAAATATGCCAACTTTATTTTTGTTTTATTTTTCTTAATTTTCTACACAATTTACCCAAGTTGTAATTTGTAAAAGTAAATTTTTTGAGTAATTTCATAAATACCAGCATTCATGTTAATAAAAATTAATTTGTATTTAAAATTATTTGAACCTCCAAATTTTCTGCTGACAATTTCAAATGTTAAATCAAAATTAAGAAAAGCAATTAAACTAATTCAGCGCACTACTTTTCATAAAATCAATTTATATGTAGAAATTAATGCTGTAAAGTAATTTAGTTTATATTTACTTAAAGTAGAATTAATACATTACAAAAAAAAATTATACAATTAACATTATACTGTATAAACTGATAATTTACCCACCAAAATATTAATTTCGGTTCCCGAACCTATTAATAATGTAAGACAATATTTTTTTTCATTTTATTTAACGATTAATTTTTTTTCTTGAGTTTTCCTTTTCAATAAATTTTTTATTCAAAAAAATATTTAAAATATTTATATTAAAACGAGTCTGTTTAATAGCTTTTTTTTTACTTTAAAAACATGTAAAATAATATCTTACGTCATAATTATTAAAATAATAAATTATAATAAAAAGAATTGTTAATAAAAAAATTTGGTTTTTAATTTTCAGAAAATCGGAATTTATTTTAAGTTAATATTTTTAAGTTAATATTTAATTATATATAAATTATGTCAAAAATAATATTTATAATAAAAAAAAATTGTTATTTAATTAATACCAAACCAACCAACCAAAAAATGTAACAAAAAAAGTTAAATTTTAAAAGAAATAAAAATTGAAAAATTTTTAAATAAAATAATCGATTTTTTTTTTTAAATAATTCAAAATTGGTAAAAGCTTAAAATATCAATTTACCTTATCAACACCGATTATATAATTCAAAATGAATATGTAAACTTAAAATTTTTTTTTATCATTGACTGCAAAAAAATTGAAATTTTTAATTTTTTCTTTGCAATTAAATTTTATATAATTTGCAAATTACACACATTCGATTAATGAAGCCTTAGCGCATTTTTAACGAGTAATGTTAAAATGTTTTGCCTCGCCGAAATCAATAAAATGAATATCGAAAATTGGATAATAAGGGAAATAACAAACAAACCAAAAATTGGGGAAAATGAGGATAATAAAAGATCAATACAAAAATATTTTATAGATATCTATGTAATATATGTATTTAGTTTTATCCTTTTCCTGTTTTTTTTTTCTTTCTTCAAAATTTAATATGTTTGTATTTATCAATAATTTTTTTGATATACGTAAAAGTAGGCACGTATTGTGGCAATGCTTAAACCAAAATTATATATATTATTAATCATATCTTATATATATACATATTTATACAAATAATAATATAATAATAACTGAGAAGCTAAGAAAGTATGGATACATATATACAACAGAGTATAAATACTTTATGTTTTATAACTAAATAAAAAAAAAATGAAGCATGCGCGAAAAAGTTTTATACCCAGAATTTTGATAAAAAAGATAATAAAGGTTTCTAGTAAAATATTATTAGGGTACAAATTACAATTAAAAATTGAATTTTGACAAAAATTATCGTCTGATATTTTATATAAATGCTAGAATCAAACTGCAATTTTCGTATAAGTCTTGTAGCATACATAGTATTATTATCCTTCTTTGTTTTATAAATATATTTTCTTTCTTGATTATTGTGTAAACTATTTATATAAATATATAAAATAATATTCAGGTAGTTAACATAATAAAATATTTATATATGTAGATATACAAACACTTCTTCTCTATATACATTTAATACCATCATTTTATATGACACAACAGCAGCACAGCAGTATTATCAAACAATGGTAGATCATCTCACAACTCAAAAAATTATATAAAAGTAAAATAAAATATATGTTTATATAAAAAAGGGACGCTGTTGTATCCATAAAAGGGACACAACAGTAAATAAGATATAGATATATAAAAGGGAAATACAATTTATTTATTTTTGAAGGACAGATAGGAGTCATATAAAGAAGAGTATATAAATATATTTTTTATTGTATGTATTATAAATTTGCCCTTCAACATCTGTCCTTTAGCGTCCTCATTTTATACTCTCTTACATAATATTAAATATTATTTTATATCCTGTGTCATGGTTTTTATCTTATTTTATAAAACAAAATTTGGGTCCGTATATAAGTTTTGCAGTATAAAAATACACTTTCAAATTTAAAATAATTTAATTTTTTTTTATTAATATATTTGCAACTTACCCAGTTCTATTATCGTATATAAATGAAATATTTGTATTAATATTATAGATAGATCAAATAAGTGAATATCGTGTGCGCCTCTTTAAATGTATATTTTATTCCAATACAATACATAATTGTTTTGATGTTTTTTTTTGTAGTAATGTTAAGGAAACTAAATATTTTAAAATATTCATACATACTTACCTTACTCTGTAATAATTTCACATTTACAACACCCCCACCAAATACCAAAATCGTATAACAAAAAATTATTCTACAATATAACCTATATTTATATTTTTTTGAATTTTATTTTATTCTACTGATGGTTACATATTTAGAGAAATGTGCTAGCATTCTAAGAAAGACAATATAACATATATTGTCTTTGGTTTATAGTAATAATAAAAATCATTTGAAGTACAAACAATTTAGTATTAAATCCTGGATGCTTTCTTTTCTTGTTTAGTTTTGGACTGGAAAAAATATATAAAATTTTATATTTGATTATATCTTATTTAAATAATGTAAGAACACATAAATAGAATGGTATTTTAACATTTTAATAATTGTTTTAAGATAGAAATAATTATGTAGTTAGAATACCAAAATAATAATAATAGTTGTTCTACTCAAGGATATCATATATAACTATTATTTCTTGGTGTCCTTCCTAACTACTTATTATTTTTCTCTTAACATAGAAAATGAAATGAAATACATACATATATATTCAATATTATTTATCAAATTTTTTATTTTAACTTTCCATTGAAATATAAAAATTATATATGGTTCAGTTCATTTCATTTTGATACATATTACGACATCTAGTAATAATTACCGTGTGGTCTCTATACAATATTATATTATAAAACTTTTTCAAATTTAAAAAATTGTTTTATTTGATGAAAATGAATGAATTTTTAAGTTGTTTTTAGCATATTTCCAATCCAAATTGGTAAAAACTGTGTATATTACTTTCACTCTGTCTGTCCGTTTACACAAACTTCTACGTCTATTAAGATAAGAGTATCAAAATTTTAACTATAGATAGAGAAGAATGAAATAATAGGTGAATAGGTCCACTAGTAGAACATAATTTTCTTTCACCTAACCACCTAATAAGTTTTGAACCATTTGAACATTTTTTTTCGACCACCTATAACTTTTGAACCATTGAAATTTTTTCAGGTCTGTAAAAGCTATAAGATAATAAATTCTTTTATCTTTTTCGAAAAATTTACAAATTATATAAAATTTAATTAATTGTTGTATTAAAATATCGTTATATTCACACCACTTTTTTTTAATTTTTTAAAAAGCCCTTCGAAAATCAAAAAAATTTACATTTTTAATTCACTTGTAATTTTGTAACTATACACAATATTTTTAAAAACAAATATTGAAAAAACTTTCGAAAATTATAATTCTTTTAGTGTGGCATTAATTAATATGTTAAAATCATTATCCTTACTCTTATAATTAATCAAAGTATGTACTTAATTTTGATTATATAAAATCTTACAAAAAACGAATATTTTGCATATTCTTAGGTGCTATATATATAAATTGAATATTGCCATTGTTTATATAAGATATATAAACAATAATATTGGAAATATTTTTTTTTCACTTCGATTAAGAGCAAAGAAAACTTAAATGATAATATTATTTACTAATTAGTTCATTTTCCTGGAATAATATCTTGGAAGGAATAGAAAAATCTTAAATAAAATCGAATAGACGCATTTTTTTTTTGGAAAACTAGGAAATGTGCTTTTAACAAGTCCGGAGTTTGTTTTTCTTATTTTTTACATTATAGAAGCTAATTTTATTATGTTGTCAATATCTGAAGAGAGGCAAATTAGAAATTACACATATGTTACAACAATTAAACGTAATGAAATTATGTTCTATAATTTGTATTAGTTTAACAGTTCACTATGTTAATTATTTAAAACGTTGAAATCATAAATATTTTAAAAACAAAATACTCACGCTTCGGTGTTTTTGTGCTATAGTACTTTCATTTGTTGCGGTATGTTCATGTTGATGTTGATTAATTGAAATTTGGGTATTTCTAGTTATATTTATATTATTATTATATTGGTCCATTAATAAAAGAATATTTATTGGTTTTTGATTATCAGAATCTGTTCCCTAAAATAAATAAAAAGAAACAGTAGTGTAATAATTAAAAAAAAAATTATTTATATTATTTATACAATTATCCATGGTTCATAATGTAACATTTCACCAGCTGTTATTCTCATAGCTGGATTAATTGTTAAACATTTTTTCATTAAATCAATTGCTTCATTACTACAATCTAATGCATCAAAATCAATAACTGTATTTGTTATAATATCTTTAGCATTTACAAAACTTCTACTATTTTGAAATGCTTCACTTAAATTATACGGAAAAGAACCTTTAAATAATAAATACATAATAATACCAACTGACCATATATCACATTGACGTGAATATGATTTTGTTATTAATTCTGGTGCCATATATTGTGGTGTACCACAAAATTCTACATGCATATTTGTTGGTCCAGTTAATGATTGATTTGTTTGTTTAACAATCATTGAATGTTTTGATGAACTTAAACCATAATCAATTAATTTTATAAACCATTTATCGTTTGGATCATCCGGATTATCAGTTAATAATATATTTTCAATTTTTAAATCACGATGTACTATTGCTAAAAAAACATACATATATTATTTCATCATACCTACATATTATTATACGAAGATTGTTCGAAAAGCCTCTCAGCTATTTTTTAAATTATTCGAAATATACAAGATAGTCAGATAATTAGCTAGAAATAATGGTATCGAAAAAAAAAATCAATTACAATACCAATTTCATTGTTAGGCTCGAAACTTTTCGCCAACACTCGTATATTTGTAAAAATAATAATAATTATTTTTTAATATTTACAATTTAAATGTAAATAATATACAGCTGATATTAAATATTTCAGAATTTGTTTAATTTCTTCTTCTTCTAAATATTTTCGTTCAACTAAAATTTTACTTAATTCTTTTGGACAATATTCAAATACAAGTATTAATTTTTGTGGTGTCTCTAATACTTTGTATAATATAATAATATTTGGATGTTTTATTTTTGATAAAATTTTTATTTCCTGTGTACATCGATCAGCATTAGTTGTCTATAACACAATAAAAATATATAAATAATTTATTATTTATAATAATAATATTAATAATTTTTATAAATATTTACATTTTTTAATATAATTTTTAGCGCTCTCACATTATCTGTTGCTAATTCAATAGCTTTGAAAACAGTTCCATATGTACCATAACCAAGTATAACATCAATATCAAATATTTCTTTTATTGCTTCCAAATTTTGGAATTGTTCATGTTGAATTTCAGTGCTCATATCTTCACTGTAAATAAAAAATATATCAGCAAACAAATAATATAAAATAGAATTTTTTTTTAAAAGAAAAATAATTTTCACTCCTCCAGTTAATGATATAATTTCACCTACTCATTTAATATAAATTACCAAATGTGTTAGGCTCTGATGCCTGCAAAAATATATATTAATTATATAATATATTCAGTGGATACAATTTAAATAGACAAATACAAATTATATACATTTACTTCTTTTTTTTTTTTTTCAAATTTTAAGATATATCGACAATTTAGAATTTTTCAATATACAAAAAATATTTATTATTTATATTGCCAATTTTGATTTTTAATTTACAAAAAAAACAATACATTGTTTTTAAACTAAGGTATTTTTGTTTTATTTTTTTCTATAATTAATAAAATTATAAATTTATTTCCAGAAATTTCTAGAATCGTAAAATAATTATTTTTTCGAAGATTGGTATTTTTTTTTTAAAAAAAACTATTTTTCTTTTTTGGAAATACTTCATTTACGAATTCATTTTATTTATCTCTTTATTTTAAAATTCACACAGTAAAAAGAAAATATAAAAAATTATTTTATTATTTTTTTTTTTGTATAAAAGTAAAAAGTTCTTTTTTTTTTAAAAAAAACTTAATTTTCTATATAAAGTATTATTGCTTATATTATTGAGTTGTCAATAGTTTCAAAATTACCCATCTCCAATTTAGAAGATAAAAAATAATTGGTTGATTTTTTTATTATAGATAATTTTAAAGTGAAAAAACATCATTTTACAAATCAAATTAATCAATAAACGTTTATATATCGCTTAAAAAATATAAAAGATGATCAGAATAATACTCACAAATAAATATAATTTTTCGGAAGATATAAATTAGAAATCACTCGAAAATTATATAGTATTATTATTATGTAGATTTAAGAATGAATTGAATAAATTTATTAATTTTATATGTTTAGTTTATTATTTAAATGAAGATGGTAAAAAAGATTTTGAAACTAAGCCATTCAATTATTTATTTTATATTTAAAAAAAAATTATTTTATATATTTTTCATTTATGAAAATTATAAAAATTTATGTCTTTTTGTCATTTTAATAGTATTTTTTTTTGTATATATAGTAATACACAATATAATTATTATAATTTGGCAAGCACAGCTTTAATTTCAAACAATTTTCTATTAATTATTTTTTAAATAATACATTTATTTAGGAATTGGTTTTTTTTTCTAATATTATGTCATGTTTACTAAGCATCATTTTAAGGTACTTAAAATAAAATTATAACAAAATTAGTTATTTATATATAAATTGTATATGTATGTACATATAAAAAAAATTGATTTTAGAAAAAAAAAACTTTTAGTTTTTTTGCGTTATATCAAAAATTAATACATATACAAAATAAATATTGATATAATATATAAAACAATTATTATTTATTATACATATATCTATTTAATTGAGCCAATTTTTATATATTTATTTTTATGTTATAAATATACTATCAAAAAATTATGGTTTAGTTACACATTTTTTCTTGTTGTGTGTAATTATAATTATTATTATTAAAATTGTAAATTTAAATGTACTTACAAAATATATCATGAATTAATTTTTGGTTTGTTTGTTTCTGTTTGTGGCATAATAATAAATTGTTCTATATTCTATTATATATTTAGCAATTATATTATTATTGAAAATGTATTACATAATTAATAATTTTATTTTAATTTTTCTTTTAGCCAATCTTCAGTTAATTCATCCAATTCACGTATTTCATATACACGACTAATATCAACTTCACGTTGAAGTGCTGTTTTTGTACATGCATACATCATTTGTAATTCTATCTATAAAAATAAATTAATGAATATTAAAGATGATAATGTATTACATCAATTCAATGTCAAATTATTCTTTTTACAATTTAAATCGGTCCATTTACAATTCAAATTCATCTTCATTGATAAAGGACCGAATTTTATTTTGGAAAAAAAAAAAACTAATAAATTGAATTGTAAAAAAACAATTTCACCTAAAAATTATATTATTTTTCTATTTACTTGACTATCTCTTGGTGTATAAAATATAAAACACATTGGATATGAAATTCGTGAATCATCGTGAATCATTTTATATGTATAAATAACATATCGTGGTTGATGTCCTGGTAATTGTTCTTGTAATTCATCAAGTGATATTTCATCTAAGAAATCATCTAAAACAATTTGTTGTTTTTCACGATCAACTTTAACTATAAGAAAAAAAAATTTAACACTTATATGGGTATGATTAAATTATTTATTTGAGATATCGAAAACAAACATGGAAACTTTGCCAGAAATAGAAAAACAGGTAGAACATTTGAAATTGTCAATATACATATACCTATACTACTTACAAACACAAAATTGATAAACCTACTTTTTAGTAATAATTTAAATAATGACTCATTTATGATTAAATATTTGATTGTATATAATATATATAATTTTGATAATTTTTTTAAATATTTATATTTAAAATGACTCATTTTAAATGCTGACGTGAACTTAAAAATGATTTAATAATTTAGATAATAAATTGATTAATATTTTAGTTTTAGATATTAACTGAATTAATTATAAATTTTATATTTAGAAGAGATCTTATGATTTATAGAACCGATTTAAAATAAAAATATATGGCTCGGAAAAACACATGCTCTATGAATTTAAGAGGTATAAGAATTAGAAACAAGGCACAATTTAGGATTTGGCCAAAAGATTTAGGCTTTGGCCAAAAGAAGTAATATTATAATAATTGCATATTATAATTTATAACTTACGAATTAATGCTGAATTATTCATACTCTTCCTGAAACGAAATTTTTTTATTTCCTCCCTAACTTCATCAGTAATATCACATATATTATTTTCACCCTATAAAAAATATGGGTAGTAAATTAAATTTTATATTCTTCTCTCTACCAACTATTTTTTTAACATACCATTTTTTATAATTAAATTTATTTTAATAATCTGTTCTTTGAAATACTTCTAGTTTAGTTAGGATTGGATTGAGTATCTTCTTGACTTGAACACTTTAAATTGATTAAATTGATTGACAAATTACACATTTTTTGTTTGCGGGAAAAAATGACCCCTTGCTAAGCTGTCAAAAGTGTTTTTTTTTTGTTATTATTTTCTGGTTTGTACCCCCGCTATCTTAGTATTATTGTTTTACTATTAAAATACAGATGACGGTTTTAGCAGATTTTTGGTGTTGCTAATTTAGAAAATTAAATCTGGTACTCGATAGTTTGAGTGTTTCTTTTATTCATTCCGTGGAAGGAATAGAAGGAATAGAATATTGATGACGTCACGCCAGAATATTCCAAACGCACTCGATTAAAAGAATGAGAAAGGAATAAATGGAATATTTTTTGTCATATGTAAATATGTAAATTTTTATAATTATATAGGATTAATTTAAATTATTATAGTTTTAAAGCATATTTTTTATTATTATAGTAAAGTTCAAATTATAAAAAAATGTTTTTCCTTCAAAATTTGAGGTTAGAATAAAGAATATTCCTTTTATTCTACCTTTCTACTTAGTACGAAAAAATTGTATTCGGAATATTCCGAGTGAATAAAAGAACACGGAATGGAAGGAATAGAATAAATAGAATGAATAAAAGAACGTTTTTTGACATTTTAGGCGCGTTCGGAATATTCGGAATGAATAAAAGAAAACACTCTTTACGTACAATATTAATCTACTGCTGCTGCTTTGCTGTTTAATAATTTGTTAAGCACGGGTAAAATGCCACATATTTATTATTATTATTTTCTATAATTTTAAATATACATATATTGAAGCAATAATTTAAAAATTCTTAAATAAATTCAATTATTAAGCACAACATTATTGTGTTGCTTTAATGTGCAATTGGTAATTTTTGGTACGCGTAAAATTTAACACCATTGCTATTTTTTAACTTGGCAACACTAATGTTCTTTCAAACTTCACAAAAGTCATTATCTTCTTTTTCTTTTTAAACAAATCTTTTTAGTGTAGAAATAATTTCATATATTTATTTTTAATTCCACTTTAATTAATTTAATTTAAAAAGAAATGACTTATGCTGAGTTTTTCGGTTGTTTATTTTTAGCATTTGGTCCACCATTAGCAATGTTTACATTTACAATTGCTAATGATCCAATTAAAATTATAATTCTTATAGCAGCAACATTTTTCTGGTTAGTATCATTAATATTATCATCATTAGTTTGGTTTGCAGTTGTACCATTAAGAGAATATTTAGCATTTGGTTTAATATTTTCAGTATTCTTTCAGGTATTATTTAAAAAAAAATTGATATTGTAAATTTTTTTATTTTTAAAAAAAATTTGTATTATTTTTAGGAAGGTTTCAGATATTTAATATATATTATTTTACGTAAAAGTGAAAGAGGCTTACAAGCTGTTTCAGATAATCCAAAAGTTACAGAAAATAAGCATATATTAGCATATGTATGTGGCTTAGGATTTGGTATTATGAGTGGATTATTTGCTTTAGCAAATGTTTTAGCTGATATGGTAATTTTCAATAAGTTGTTATTATTAAGACTGATTTGTGAAGGCTTATGAGTCACCACGACTTATTAAATATAGATACCAGATTTTAAAAATTGTGTCTAAAAAAAGGATCATTCTAGTTGTTGTTACTCATGAGCCTTCAATAAAAATCAATTTGTATTTAATATTTATATATTCTTTTAGTGGGGACCGGCAACAATGGGTTTGCAAGGTGATAGTGATTTGTTTTTTATAACAACATCAGCACAAACACTATCTATTATATTATTACAAACATTCTGGAGTGTAATATTCTTTAATGGTTTAGATTCATCAAAATATATTCATGTTATTTATGTTATATTTAGTCATATTTTTGTATCATGTATGACATTATTTAATCAAAATGAATTATATAGTGCAAGTTTAATACCAAATTATATTATAACTATATTAACTGGTATGTTGGCATATAAATCAGCTGGTGGTAGTTATTTATCATTTAAAAAATTTATTACATGTCAATAAAATTTTAATAATTTTTTTTTTATATTTGTAATAAATTAATGGTATGTAATAGGTTTTTAAAGTAAAAAAGAAAAGCGAATTTATAAAGAAAGGATATAAATAGATATCGTCGGTTTATAAGCAAAAAATCTATGTTGTTACAGTAATAAAATACAAGATTTGAATTCAAATCTTTGAATTTTATTAGACAATATTTCTTAAATAATCGATTTACTCAAAACTTATATACTTTTTCTGCCTTATTTTTGTTTCTGCTTGTAAACTGACAATATGTTTTTTTAGTAAAATTTGAAAGAGATATAACCTGGGAGAAATTGTTTTTTTAATATAATAATTAATAAAGAATATAAAAGTTAAACCAACAACAATAAAATCAATAAAACTATTTTAAATGATATTTAGCGCTTAAGTACTAAAATTAAAGTTTCGATAATATACATAATTATAAATAAGATAAAATATTGATTAAACCTTTTTTAAATAAACTTAAAAATTTAATTATATATATATATGTAAAACGTTTAGTATTTACATGAAATGTTATATAAATATATGATATTTTTTAAATTTTAGTAAATTATAGACGATTTTTTTGTTTTGCTAATATATCTTATTTTATATATATATATAAAATAAAAAACTAAATAAGAAAAATTATACATTTCTGGGTTTTATTTATGAAGACAGTAAATCTTTTTCTCAGGGACACGAAATTTGCTAAACGAATGGTTTAATATTTTACATTATTAACTGAAGAACTATTTTGGCAGTGCAATGATAAATCCGGGTGAAATAAATTTATTTGAAACTCTTAAGAAAATACATAAACCATAATCAAAATATTATCTGATAGTAACCAAAGTCAATGTTAGTGTTAGTGATGTAATGATATTTAGAAAACAGTTAAATTTCCAACTAAAATCGTTGCCAGGATTATAGGTAATATCGAATAAAATTAATAAAAATCCAATTTTTTATGTAAATTATATTTTTTTGGGACTCGAAACAAAATTGAATAAATTTTTGTTAGTGACAAAAACACCGCTGGTATCTTGAAACATTAAAAGAAAATATAGAACAAATCAACAATATACATTTTTAAATATTATTTACTTTACATTTATTTTATGTATGTAATGTTTTTTTGCTTTTAAATATCTATAAAATGTTCTATGCAATTTATTATATTTTATCATTTTTCTCTTCCAAGTTATTTATAATTTTTACAATTTTTTTTTCTCAAAAAAATTCATTTTAAATTATTTTCCACTTCATAGTTATATTTTTTTTTAAATCGTCGAAGTTTTTTCTTTGTTATTAATTATTTTATATCGTTTTTTATATATATAATTTTATGTTAAAAAAAAAATTATTTGTATCAAGTCTCATCGGTATAATCTGGTAAAGTCTTTAAGTGCTAATGTCACAGCTTTGGTTGTTTCGGATCTAAAAACAAAAACCAATATTAATAAAGTATAATATTTTGAAAATTTTGTATTTACCTCAAAACTGTATTACTAAATTCATCTAATTGTTGTTGTGTAGCTGTTATACATCCACCACTATTTTTCTTTGGCAATGAATCTAATGCTATTTTTAAATATTTATCAATATTTTCATTATCAACCAATTTCATTTCACTTATTACTTCAGCAACATCTGGTAACATATATGAATGTAAACAAAATACAGACGCATGTATTAAATTCATAATTAATGCTTCACCATTTTGTTGTATAAACATTTTAATTAATGGTTTTGTAATATCATAACGATATGATGATCTACCACATTTTAAAAAATTAAAAAAAAATTTCATTACAGATGAATTAGCATCACGATGATCTAATGTACATGCTAATAATGCACATTGTATTATTGGTGTTACTAATGGTGATTGTAAAAATGCAATTGGACAGCATTCAATAAAACGTGAACATAAACGAAAAAAATCATCAACTGTATCTGGATTATTTTTTAAACCATTTTCAACTTGTAACATATTAAATGTTGGTTCAATAAATGATTTTAACATTTCTAATAAACCATCTGTACAATCATCAGATTTAGCAAATTCATCAACTAATATACTACCTAAATATAAAAAACAACTATGCTGATATATACCATATAAACATATCATTTGTTTAACTAATGGTTCTAATAAATGCGATGATTGTTTACCAACTGAACGAAAACCATAACGTAAAAATCTACATGCCCTTTCCATTATTCGTATATCATTTTGATATTTATCCATACAACGTGATATTAATGGCCATGATTCTGTTAATATTTGTACAGTTGGATGTATTTCATTTGAACTTAATTCTGGATTTGTATGACGTATTATAGCACAAGCACGATCGATCCAATATGTTGGATCTGTACGTTCGCCTTTTACAATTATTTGTGTTGTATTATTTGTAGTTGTTGTTGTTGAATCAATTAATTGGGCTAATGGTGTAAATTGAAATGAACATATTTCATGCATAGCATGTTGAATTTGTGGTTTTGGCAATCTTGACAATATTATTGATATACCTTTTAATAAACCAATTGCTAATTCATTTGTTATTTCAAAACTATCTAAACTTCTAGCTATTTCTATTAAACCAGTTAAATGACATGTCATATGTTGACGACATGCAGCACATATTGATGTTAATGATTGTGCTGCTGCAGATGCTAAACCATTTTTTTGTTGTAATGAATATAATAAAAAATTTAATACAGCTTGTAGTGATTCTGGATGATTATCAATCCATTCACATAATTCACCTAATAACATTATTGATGTATATCGAAATGCAATATGCGTATTTTCAGGTAAATTTAGTATAGCTTCAACAACCTTTGGTACAATTTCACTTTCATCACTACAAATAGAATTAAATTATGTATAATACAGAAATTTTAAATTAATTATAAATTATATTTTGTATTCGAAAATTATACTTACGGTAATATATTTTTTGCAACATTTTCCATTATGAACAAAGCTGACTCACTACTTTCCCATGTTGCTGATGGTTCCTGTAGTATAATAAACATTTGTTTAAAACAATTACTTGATCCAACAATAAATACAACATCTTTGATTAATTCAGAAACTTTTCGTCGGAAATCCTAAAACCATACCAAAAAAATAAAATTAATAAATTTGTTTTTTTTTGAAATTTACAATAATTTATACTTACATTGAAACTATCTGCACTGTCAATAAGTCCTTCATGATCTGCATCCATTTGTGAATGTCGAAATAATGCACTTAATAATCTTTCAATATGTGATTTAAATAAACCAGTTAATTCATTATTATTTTTTTGATATAATTCTTCACTTAAGCGATACCATAAATTAAATGTAATTTCAGCAATTTCATAGTCAAAATGACTAACACATGTTAATACTAAATCAAGTGATTTTATTGAATAATGTGGTTCTATATCATTAGAAACCATTTTTTCTAAAAATGATTCACCTAAAAAAAACAAATAATTTTAATTTATTTACAAAATATATTATAAAACTTATTTTATTATTTACCAAGTGTTGTAAAAACTCGACAATAATTAATTGCTTTATCAATATCTTCATGTCCAACGCTTGTATGATAACAACTTTCTAATGCTAATATACCATAAAATATTTGTTCTTCTAATATATTATAATTTGATGGATATTGATTATTATTTGATTCAATACATTGTAATAATGTACATAAACAATCTGTTGCTGAATCATGTAATTTTCTTGATGTATTTGGATCATTTAATAATTGAAATATTTTTTGTGCAATTGGATTTTCTGTAAAATTATTAAATGGTACCGCATGTATTGTTATCCAAGCATTAAAACATTTTATAATTTTATTTAATAAATTAATTAAATTTGGATTCTCCTTATAATATATTAAACAATCATTTAAAAATTTCATTACTGTTGGTGAACTACGTTCTAATTGTTTATGTATTTCATCACGACGATTTGCCCCTAAACGTAAATATCGTGAATCAATTTCTTCTGGTATTAATGTTAATATTTCTAATAATGGCCACACAGATTCATGACGCTGAGACATCATTTCAATTAATGATATTATTGGATTCTCCCATGTTACCATTAATAATACTAAATCTGATATTGCTAAACATAATTGTGTTACAATAACTGGTTCAGTATCAATTGTTATTTGACCAATATGTATTAATAATGAATCACGTAAACTATTATGTGATGTTATTGGTAATTCATGAAATGAATTTTGTATTTTATTACGCATAGTTTGTGCAGCAAAATAACATGAATTTAAATCACGTTTTTGTTGAAGTAATTCATCAGCTATTGTCCAAGAATATATCTATAAAATAATTATAATAATATACATATAAGTATGTATATAAAAAAATATATAAAATTCAAATAAATTTATAGGTTATGTGTAAAAAAATTTATATCTAAAAAATTACCGATTTTTGAAAATCTTCTAACCATTTTGATGCTTTTTCTTTTTCTTTTGTATTTGGATTATTATAAAGTGTATAAATTCCTTGATATACAACGTCAGCTGTTGGTGCACTTTCCATAATTTAAATTGTTAAACTTTTAATTTCTCTCTAATTTTAAAATGTCCTTTTTTATGTTATGTGTAAAAAACCAAACTTCTTGAGTGAAATAAATCACTTAATATAAATATATTTTATTTTATTTTTTGTAGAACGTTATATTGCTTAATATTAAATATATATAAAGGAAATTTATTCGTCAAACTTTTTAAAATTAAACTTATCTATTTGGTTTTATTTTTCTTGATGAAAGACAGAAAAATGTAATTATGATCTTATAACACTAGGCAATTTTATATGGAAATAGAAGTTTCTTTTTTCTGACAGTACTGACATTTATATGTTTTTTTTGATGCGCTGCCATTTCCCTAGAAGCATAAATTCATTATTCACTACCCAATTATTAAATATGTCAAAAAAAAATTTCCTTGGTTTTGTTCGTTTCTTTTCTAAAATTTTTGAGTACCTCAACAAATTTGGGAAATTATATTGTTTTGTTTAGGTACTGCCTGATATATTATCTTTTCTGCCTGATATATTATAGTTTTGATCTCTTCGTTAATTCTTCTCCAAATAAACCGTCCTATAACAACTTCGTTAATTCTACAATACTAACATTATTTTAATCGGAACTCGAATTCTGCATAGTTACAACATTTCACTAACTTTATGCTTGATTCACAATACAATGTTAACACTACGCAAAGCAAAGTTGAAAAGTTGAAGTTGAAAATAGTACTTTCATTCACAATTTGATTTGCCTCACGTTCCAGCAATTACATTGTGAATACATACATGTGTGTCCTACTCACCGTAATTTCGTAATTTAGGAAAGAAAATATAATTTTATAATATTTTTAAAAATGCTCTTTATTTCATTTTATAATTTATATATTTTTTTTTATTTTTACAGTTCCGTTTTATAATTTTCATCAAAAAAATATATTATCATTATTACAGTATAGTAAAATAACAAATTTGAATATAAAAAAAATAGAATTACATATTATAGATTCACATTATACATTTTTAATTATAAAAAGGAATGGTGTCGCTCTCACTTTACTATTTTATATAACACAATAAATTTTGAAAATAAATTATTTTCTTTTCTACCTACAAAATTTAAACTGTTTGAGGTACAAAATACAACAAAAATATGATTACAATCTATTAAAATTTTTTTTTACACATTTACGTAATTTTACATATATATATATATATATATAGTTTTGAATAGAAAAAAAAATCGATTATATAATATATTTTATTTTACATTTTTTTTTATAAATGAAAAAATTCTTTTTTAAATGCACAGCATAAAATGAATACCGTTTTCAATCATATTTTAAATATTATTCTTATCGAAATATATATGTATAAAATTTTTTTTTAAATGCATTTTTTTTCATAAATGTTTGCATATTGTAATTTATTTAATAATAAATTTTATATAAAAGCAAAGCTTTGTATTTATATTTAACAAATTCTATTTTTAAAAACTTTAAGAGAAAAAAAAATATAAACCAATAGTAATAACAAAAAAAAAAATGATTTTTTTTATTTTTAAAAATGTATAAATAATAATTAGTAAAAAATATATAATAGTATATTAAAGCTCACTTTTTTGTATTATTATCTAAAGAAAGATTTTCTAAAGATAATAATGATTGACGAAGAAATTCATATTGAGCTTTTGCATGTTTGATTTCAAGCTCAGCCATTTCAGTTAATCTATAATCAAAATTTTTGTATATATAAATATATGTATATAATTAAAATTTAAAATATTTTATGTAATATATTATTAAATTTTTAAAATTACCCTTTTTTAAATGCTTGAACTCGTCTATTACGAAAACCAACTAATTCTTCTTTTCCACAAGCTGACATTTTTTCAAATTTTTCACATGCCTGTGCTTGTGCATTTTCCGCCTACAAAAAAGTTCATATTTTTATTATTTAAAAAAAAAAATTAAAGAAATTTTAATATTAAACAAAAATTAAAATAATATTTTTTGATCATGTAAATAAATGCAGTGTAAAAAAGAATAGATTATTATAAATTTTAGTAATTATTTAAATACCTCTTGGACTTCTAACGGCTGCATTAAAATATAAAAATTTCATTTTTTTATAATGAAAATATTAGAAAAAAGCAAATAAAAAAAACATATTTCATGAATATACCAATTTTTTTTTTTGTGATCGATGATATTTTAATTTTAGTGTAGTACAGAATTTTGTAGTATTTATCTACCCTTGTACTTACCGCATGTACATCTTTATTTTTTGATCGTGCTTTTTCGAGATTACGATTTGCTGCCTCATATGATGCTAAGCATCTTAAACGACGTACTAATAAGGCTTTTGCTGCATGACTATCTCTTTGATAATAACGTAAAGTGTCACCTAATTTTAAATCTTGATCACTTGAAACACGAGCTTCCATATTCTAAATAAATAAATACATTCATTCATTAAAAACAATAATCATGAATAAATTATTAATAAAATATATTTACTTTAAGTTTTTCAAATATATCAGCTGCTTTGGCTACAAATATTTCCATATTACCATTTTCTAATGTTGATAATTGCATTAAATAATTAGCAATTTTTTGATGATCATCAGCAACATCTTTATGTTTATTTGTCATACGTTCTGTACGTTGTGCTGCTTCTTTTAAATGTTGATGATATTCAGTTAAAAATTGTAATTCATTTTCAAAAAAATCATTAACATCACGTACAGTAGCACCTAAATATAACTCATCTGTTGTTTTTCCTAAACTTTTAACTAAACCACCAAATATATTCATTTTACCACGTGGTTTAGCACATAAATCTTGATCATATTCTAAAAAAACTTTTAAATGTTGATCAATACGAAAAACTGGATGATTTGCTAAACGTGTTAAAAATACTTCATGCATAGCAACAGTTTTTTTAAATGTAGCTAAATATTCACTAAAATAAAAAAAAAATATTAATAATAATATAAATAATTGAAATCATTGAAATCATTTCGAAACATTTTAATAAAAACAAAAAACTTACGCTTCTAGTTCTAATTTCATTTTTTTAAATTCTTCCTTGGTCATATTACCTTCACCTTCACCTAATCGTTGAAGTTTCTCTCTTGATGCATCAAAATCAGGTCTTGGTGGCCGTGGTGGAATCTTAAATTATACAAAAAGAAAATTATTTTAAATAGGTATTTTATATAAAAATTTTATAGATTTATTTACAATATATCCAGCATAATCTTCATTTTCTTCAAATCGATCATGTAACCATACAAATTCTTCATGTTGTCTTACAACATACATGTCTTGTTTAGCATATCCTGGTAATGTTGTTCTAGTATGTACCGTAAATTTTACTTTATCCTTTTCACTAAGTGCATCTGATATATCAACTAATAAACTATTGTCACCTATTTGTAAAACATCAGTTATAGATTGATTTGATGTTGCTGGTGGTAATGAAAATGGTGGTGGTGGCGATGATGATGTTGATATTGGTGGTTGTTGTGATTGTTTTTCAATTGAATTAGTTGTGTCAGATGGTGATGATAATACATCATCATCATTATTATTATTATTATTTAATGGACTAAAACCACTAGCACCACTATCATTATTTAAACCATCTAATGGTCCAGAGTCATCAGTTCCATCCTATTTTAAAATAATACACAAAAAAAAAATTTAAACAATTATAAATTTTTATTTTAATGTTGAGAACAAAAGAGAAAAAATTTAACTAGAAAAATGATAAGAATTTTATATTATTTCCGTCGCTGCTGTATAAACACCCAAACCAATCAACCGCCCCTTTCACATTATTAAAAGCGTTTTTCATTTGAATGATTATATTATAATAATTATTTATTAACAAATATATGCGGGCATAAATAATTCATATTTTTGTGTTAGAAAATTTGAAATAAATGAAAATTAATAACAATTTACCATCATTTTGAGAAGATATTAAAATTTAGCTTGATTATAATTAAAAGTTTTTTCTTGCAGGAATGTTTTAATAAAAATTCTTCTTTTCTTAAATTCTTTTTTGATTCTTTTACAACAATGACAGTGACACCGCAACCAGATATTCCAACTACAAATATAGTATGTTTGTACGATACCAATAACCAATGCAATTGTTATGTTTATACGATATGATTAAAGTTTTTCTTATTAGATTCTGTTTATATAAGATTTTATTGTACTAGAGTAGCTGGAAAAGCTGTTGCGCCTCATTCCTCATTCATGATAAAGAACTGAAAATTAGCTCTAAGCTCTAACCCCTCAGTTACTCTCGCCGCTCGTGACGCTGATGCGTATTACGCAGAAGTTTTCAAATGTAAAAAAAAGTTCAAATTTACGGAAATGTATAGAAGCTGATAAACTCGCCATTTTCTTGACGATCTTGCCGCAGAAAAGTTCAATCGATTTCAACTTTTTGACGCGTTCCGCATTCAAATGTCATTGTAAAACACATATGTTGGTATAAACCTTCATTGGTTTTTGATTGTCAATAAATGAATAAATAAATAAAATAAAAATAAATAAATATGTTGTATTTTTATATTGAGATTCAAAATTCTCTGGTCGAACAGATGTAATACATAAATATATTATTATTTTTTTATAAAAATATATTTTTAGATTATAAAAATTACAAAATAAAATTAATTTAAACGAAATTCATGCCGCGTTGACGCCTTGAGAGTGTCATTTCGAACGCGTCAACGGCGAGAGTAACTCGAGTATAACTTATTTTAACTCAATTAACCAAGAATTTAAATATTCGTTAAGTTGATTTTATAAGATTATTTTTGTAAAATTTTAAATTACGAACAAATATATGCTTATCAATCAAAAAATTCATTTATAATATTATATATACATATGTACATACCTTATAAAATAATTTCATATTTCTATTATTTAAGAAATTTAAAAAATCATCATCACATTCACGATTTAAAAATTTATTTTTAAAATAATTTAAACTTTCCATAATTAAATTTATATTTATTTAATTTATATATATATAAAAAAAAATTAATTATAATATCGTAAACGTAAAGTCAAATATATTTTATTGAAATTATGCAGATTTTGTCACTATATATTTGAATTGTCGACTTTTATCACTATACTAAAACAATGCTTTATTTTTTTTTCACAAATAAATCAAAATTTTTACAAATTTAAAATAAATAAAAAATATCCTAAATTAATAACAACAGAAAATGTTTATTCAATTTCAATAATTCTTTTCAGTTTTTAACTTAAATAGAACAGGGTGTTAGAAATTAAATTAAATTAAATTATGTTATGTCTATAATAAATCGTAGTGTCCACTATGAACTTAAGAAATACACAAATAATTTACAAATACATATTTTCTAAACGAATTATATTACCATGGCATAAATTATTAAATATCAATTTGAAATCACGAGAATTATTTTAAACCGCATTTAATTATTACTAATTTTAATTAATACGGTCATACTAATAGTAATTTCTTTTGACTCTCATGGTGTACAAAATTTTTCAAAGAGTAGTAACGGTGCTAAAAACATAAGTAAATGGATAAAAATTGAAATATGAAAAAAAAGTTATTATACAATGATATACAATCATTAAATACAATGAATAATTTTTGTTATTTTTTCTATAATTTAACACTATCAATATTATTTTAATGCATGAATAAATAATTATTTACACCTTATTAAATAGTGATTTGCAAATAAATAAATAATAACTATACTGTTTATTTACACTACGCTATATCGTCACATTATAGTTAAAAGGTGTAAAACAGTGCATCGAACCATAGTCTTGCGTAAAGATAAGGTTAAAATAACAAATTTTATCTAATAAGGTGTAGTCGTAGTGTATCAAAATTGGAAAGAAATTGATATAAATTTATATTTATATCAAGGTATATTGAAATTATTTCCGTGCCTGTGTCATATTTTATATATCAATAAATAAAAATAATGAACTATACTATAACTAATTTAATTTAATTTTTTTCCTTTAAATGTAAACCATAATATTCCATGACAACAAATTTAATACACCCAGTATTACTTCCACTATTTCTCTTGTATTCCACGCAGACGCAAGTCTTTTTAGTTTTTTTTTTTAAGATTCACTCATTTTCTGATACTCAATTCAATTCAAACAAACTCACATAAACACTCAATCTCGTCTGTTCAGTTTCAGTTTTTTTTTTTTCAGTATAAATCGAAATTTCAACCGTTCTGGTCGTGCAGTTTATGTTATGTCAGTTTTTTGTCTCAAATTTTAACTTGATTGTTATTTTTAATAAAAAAATTTTGTGTTCAGCAGGTGTTTTTGTTTCCTTTGTATAAAAATAATTACAGGATCCTGTAAAAGGTCCTTAAGAACCTTTCTAACTTGAGAAAATAGCGGTTTACTAAAAAAAATTTGTCAAAAAGAAATTTGATTCTTGAATCGATCGAATTAAACTATAGATTATAATTTTCTAAAAAAAACAACGTGTTCTAAATCTTCTAGTCAAATTATAATAAAGTTAATAATCAAAAAGTAAAGTGTAAACAGAAAAATGTCAGCTCCAGATTCTGAATTAAGTAATATTTTAAATCGTCGTCAAAAAATTAATGAAGCTTTAGAAAATGGTCAAGAAATAAAACATACCTTTAAAGTGGTCAATGTTTTTACAGAATTTCATGAATTTAGTCGTAAACAAATCAAAGATTATCAAGCAACATTTAATAAGTAAGTTTTATTTTAAATTTAAATAAAGTACTCCTATATTTTTTTTATCAACAAAAAAATTTTAAGAGGAAAAATCAATAAAGATTGCATATATAATAATATACTCCTACTTTTGCATTTTTACGCGCGAAATTTAATAACCTCAACTTTTTTGCCCCAAGTCTGAAGGTAAAAAAAAAAATTTTTGTATACAACATATCGGGTAAAAGCACTAGAAGCCGGCCAGCGTTAGTAATCGGCCACTTTCAATTTAATCTGTAAATATTAGTGCAACTATAAAAAAAATGTACGGAATTCTGAATTGTTTTTCATTCGTCGAAGTGTTCTGCACACCTATGCAAATTAGTGCATGGTGTTGCAATATTAATACGCAGTTATAAATGCATTTAGTTGCATCAAAATTTTTCATAGAGAAAGTCAGATTTATAGTGTGTTTTGTGTTAAGGATGTTAAAAACGAAATGGGTCAGTTTTTAGTTAATTTTTCTTAAAAGTAGTGTTTTAAAGTTTTTAAAATGTTTGAAATATAATAAATTGTGAGTTTTGAGCAAAAAATATATAAAAATATTTTATAATAATTAATTAATGGGGTGGCCGTTAAATAAAACAAGCTATTCACATATAGTTTTAGTTTCCGGCCAATGGTGGAAAAATAGAAAGTAGTAAAATTTTGTTATTATTTATGAATAATTTTATCTTGTATTATTTTGTATAAAAAGCTACCAATATTTGGTAATTATTATTGCAAAATTTGTTATTATTTCCTTTAGATTTATCCTGGCCGGATACTAAAAATTTAATGGCCGTATACTAAATTTTACTGGCCGGTTACTGAAAAATTCGTCGAAATTTACAAAAACTTATTTTACTCAAAAAATATTTAAGTAGTTAAAAATACTTATTAAATATTCTTTTAAGAACATTTTTATCTTTCATTTCATATAAAAACATTTTTGATTGCTTTTATAGTTAAGTTAATATAACGATTCAAAGTAGAAAAACTCCTTAACTGGCCGGCTACTAGTGCTTTTACCCTCTATACAATTTATGTAAATTACATTTTATTTCTAGTTTTTGGGTATCCTCTAGTCTAGTTCTAGTATATTATTTCTGTTTTCATACAGATGATTTGCGTTTTTTTAGGATGTTACTTCTAATTTTACCTTTTTCCATTATAATGTCCCATTTTCCTATCAAAGCGAAATTACATAATCGATATTAATTTGACCTTTTCCCAATCAAAACGATATTAGATATCGGATACTTCCAGAGATGCCTAATGGACTAGGAGATACCCAATGTCGTCACATTGAAGGATATTACAAAAAAAAAAAAACATTGGTAACAACGTAGAAAATTTATATACATAACTATTTATATTTTCAAGATTTTCTGTATAATAAAATTATACGAGTATCTGGAGGATATTTTTCCTATAATATCATAAAATATTATTTCTATAGGATTTATTTTTTAATATCATGAAATTACGTTTTATAATAATTCTAAAAATACCACAAAACTCGGTATGAGTGTAGGTGGTTTAATGCTGAAATCTTTGAAATTAAATTTTGTCTGCACGAGTCTAAAAAAAAAAGGATTTTTATTATTGTAATATTATTATATGTACAGTATTAAATCAAATCTTGTGGTTAAGAAGATTGTACACAAAATTTATTTATAAATTAGTTTTATTTTATTATTATTTACAATTCTTTTCATCACAGACTCCCTTTTTATAAATATTTCATTTTCATTTTTTTTTTTGAATACCGACGACTTTACCAATGATTTTTCCTTTACCTTCATTTATGTTTTTCATGACCATTGAAACCAGTTTTTTATTACATCAATTTTATTAGCTGAAAGTGAGTCTGTTTCATGAATTATATATTTCTTCTTCTATATGTAACTACATAGTAGATTTATTATGCTCTTTTTTTTATAAAATACTTAAGTATAGTAAAGTAAAAAAAAATGATTTTTTTTATGATGCACAAAATGCACCAGACTGGTAGCAAGTGTATGTTTTTGTCGATAAAATAAATATCTGATTTCTTTTTTAATTATTTTATGAAGAATGTTTTTAATGGTATACTTATAATAAAAATATACAAATTTAACTATAAAAAACTATGGGAATTTTTATTTTTGATATTCGATGGTTTCGCAGTCATCACACTGTGCCTAAAAGGTCATATCGATAAAATAGTCAAATAGTCTGATAAATCATATGATAAATTGTATAAATCATACTGTAGACATAGGCCAACCATTTAGTATATAAACAAAGTTAAATTTAAAATACCGAAAATAACCAAAAAATATATAAACGAAAATATGATAAGTTTTTTTTTGCAGTTTCGCCCTCTGGAATTTCCAAATAATATTTTGGCTCTTATTTTTAGGTTCAAGAATTATAATTTCGTTTTTATTATAGTGCAGAGTATGTTTAGATTTCAGACGATACTATAATATAAATTTCTGATTATAAGTATTATATGTATATACTCATTTTTTTATTATTTGAATTACAAATTTCAAACTATTTTTTTTTATTTATCCAAACCCAAACAACGATAATATAATTGCAAAACTGAAAATTTGAATCATTGAAGGAGTTGTTACAAATATTTGAATTAAAAATAAAAAACAGAATTCGTTAGCAATTTTTATTTTCGTTTATAATTTTATATTTTCTTGTTTATTATTATTTCTTTTCGTTTATATTTTAAGATTATGCTACGAGGATGTAATTTGATAATTTAAATTCACATTTATATTATATTATATGTATATACATAATATTTATTAAAAGAATAAAACAGAGTTTTTCGTTTTTTAAGTTTTGGATAAAAAAAATATTGAAAATATTATTTTGATTTAAACATTTTTATTTTCATATCTGGCGAAATATATAAAAAAGGTCGATAAACTTAAAAATAAGTTTAAAAATAATATTAAGTATTTATGCTTCACAATTCCTATATGTTAAGGTTTTTTCAAAATATTTTTAAAAATAAGTATGTCAATATTTCATTAAAAGATTTGGTTACCTTACTAAATCGGTGAAATATATCCAGGATTCCATATAAATTCAGACTATTCTCCTCTGTCAATTTTGATTTTAGATAATTGGTTCTTTCTAGTCTCTGGATCATCGCCACCACAATTGACCTACATATATATTGTAATTGTTATGTAATTAATTTATAATATAAATTTAGTAATTTTACTAAACCAATTGAGTCCTTTTACTATTCAAATATATCGTAATTACAATTACAATTAATTCTTTTACTTGGCCTGTTAATAAAATAAAAAGGAATAATGACAATCTTTAGATTTAGAGAAGATCAAATTTATTTTGAAAAATGACGAATTTGAATTGTAAAAAGACAAATTAGAAAATTTTATTCAATAATATTTACTTCTTCTATAATTAAAAATCTCAGCTAATCTTTACTACACTAAAATTAAATATTGTTTTTATCAGTTATACTATAAAGTCAGTCATAGATAAAAACACATTTTACTCTTAATAAAATACAAAAAAAATTATTACATTGCTTAGCTTTTCTCGCTACAAATTTATTAAAAAAAGTTAAAATCAAGTTTTGGTAATGATAAATTACGAGTCATTTTAATAAGAAAATATGTTTTATATAAATATATATATATTATACACGTAGTTATATTTATATTAATTTGTATTAATTTTTAGCTGTTAGCATTTTATATATTTATAAACTTGTGACTAAAACTTTGTTTATTTTTTTTTTTAAAAATTTTTAAATTCATTAACACACGTTTTTTTAATATTAATTTTGATATTAATGTATATAATTAGAGAAATACTTAGTCATATTATTTTTCAAAAGAAACAGAA
The DNA here is from genome assembly GCA_949752835.1 of Empis stercorea. NCBI lineage: Eukaryota > Metazoa > Arthropoda > Insecta > Diptera > Empididae > Empis > Empis stercorea. Next base: position 52,424,839 of record OX457089.1, read on the forward strand.
TAATAAACAATAAATTTTTAATATTTACTTAGAATATAAAATTAATTTACATTATAATTAAATTTTTTGAATTTTTTCATAATTTTTTATTGAAATTTCTAAACGATTTGCGATAATTTTAAATTTTCTTAAAAAAATAAAATAATGTAAAATTGTATTTTATTAATAGTATTATAAGTAGTATTTATAATATTAACTATTTTTTCTTTGAATCATGCTATGAATTTTAATTATAATATGAATGAAAATAATTATTATAATTGCAAAAATATTACAAATTTTCCACACTATTCATAATAATTTTAATTTATTTATTTTTGCAATATTTCGTTTAAGGGTCAAGGAAATTTAAACTATATAAATAAAAATAAAAATTATACTTACATTTAATTTACAAATGAAAAAATTGAATTTTAGTGAAGTAATATAAGCTTTAATGTAAATACCTAAACTTTATTTTACAATAGTGTGAACATATATTATGTAAAATAGTTTAATATATACTTACTAACAATGATAAAAATTAAATTTTTTGATTGTAATTTGTAATTCATATAAAAATTAGATTTCGTCGGTTGAATAATATTTTGCAACATAATATTTTTATATTTGGAAAATCTAAATCAGTAGTTAGGTATGATGATAATTTAATATCCTAATAACTTTTTTTCACTTGGATCATAAATAGTGATCTAAATGAAAATAATTATTAGGATATACGCATTGAATATTTAATATTCAATAAAATTCAGAAAATTAAAAATGTATACCAAGCCCAAGGTGTGTTATCACTTATTTAATGATAATAATACATATACATATGTATTTATCAATCAAACGTCCATGAAATAAATTTTGATTTTAAGATTTTTTTATAGCTCTAAAATATAATCAAGTTTTTCTAGTTTAATTTATACTCGTAAAATTTATGGAAGAAATTTAAATATTTTTTGTCTGTTTTTTCTCTCTCTTGCAATTAAAATTAAATTAATTTTCGAAAATCGGAAGAACTGGAGGTGAAAAGATAATATTTTATTTAAAATTTAATATTTCCTGTTTATTAGATTTTTAATTTAAAATCTGATGCGTTATGTATGATGATTAGGAAATTTAATAATTGGTGATTAAATTAATTTTAGATTATCATTTTTTTAGTATTTATAATTAAAAAAAAAGTTTAAAGGTTGTTCTCAATTTTTTAGTATATTTTTTAAAGAAATTTATCATTTGTGTGGGACTAGGTTAACTATAGCATAAATTAGAACTCCAATTAATAACTTATTTACTTTCTTATAATTATTGACTTTTGTCGAGAAGAAAATACTATATATTTCGTATTTATTACCAGTGTTTACTAAAAATAATTAAATTTATTAATTACTATAGTATACTATTAATTTATTAGTCGAATAAATACAATAGATTCCACGAGTCAATAATGGAGAATACTATCAACTTTATTATTATCTAAGTCCCCAGAGAAAACATTAAATTTGCAAATTTCTATTGTATACTATCTAAAATATTTTACATTAAAATTAGAATTATGTTTTATTAAAAAACCAACGTTCTAATTAATGCAAACATATAAGATTTATTTTTTACAATTTTCTGGCGCCAATTGAAATATAAACATAAAATCACATTTTCGTTTATTTAAAAATTTAAAACTACATAATAAAAAAAATTTATTTCATGTCTGACCTCTAATTTAAACAATTGAAGAAAATTACATATTTAAGATCAATAAAAGTTGTTGTTCAATTATCAAATATATTTATTTTTTACTTTTGGTATAAAAAGCTTTTAATACGTAAATTATTGATTTAACTTTACGCAGTTGCCCTAGTCCTACGACTTTGTTAAGAAATATAATTTTTTGTGTATGACTTTTTTTTGGCCATGGTCCTATAGTATAATTAAAAAAGTTTTCAAATAAATATGGTACAAACCTGCCTCGATATACGAGTAATTACTTTGTAAAAGTCCAATAAGCTTCATGTGCATCAAAGCTAATTATTATTTGTATAGTGAAATTACTGAATTTTTTCCAACATTAATTTTTATTTGAACTACCAACACACAAAGTATTAATTTTCTCCAGTACGTATGAATATGAATGTATAATTGATATTACCTTAACGTAATTATGCGCAATACGTCACGTATGAATTATTGTAAATTTTGTTATAGAATGTAAGTATAATAACAAAAATCTAATTATTCTGTTATAGATACTATTATGATTTGTATATTTTTTCTTGGTTTGCTGGAATATTAATGTAATTGTCTTTGAAATAAAAAGTATTATTAAGTAATAAAGTAACTATGTAATTTGTGGTTTAATTATACCACAAAATTTCTATTTTTAAATTTGACTTTCTTTAGTGATATATAAATAATAAGAAAGTGTGAAGAATTTCATTTTACCAAACCAAACTACTTATATACCAATATTTGTTATCACACATAAATTACAACAAACAAGACTTAAGGTGCTGCTGATTAAATCACTTTATAATAAAATTTAATCAAACTTAAAGCACTGATTGAATCACAAAAATCACAATCAATTTTTTTTTAAATTATAATTAAATTTATTTATCATTGAGTAAATTTATAATTTGTAATAAATTCATTTTACAAATTTTTCATTGAAATTTTATATTTGTGTAAAAAAACTTATTTAAATCATGGTTAAATAATGCGCCAACATTTTAATTAAATGTTTAACGGACACGTTCATTCTTTGATGAGGTAAAAATCTTCGAGTTTTTGGTTTTAAAAAATAAATTATATACTGCAAATTATAATAATTCTATTTTTAAATTCAATTCGCGTTTTTTAGCACGACTTTATGAATTATTATAATAATTTTTTCATTTGAACTTTTCATTTACATATTCGGACGTTTTAATTGTAAATATTTAAATAGACTTTTTTTTTAAAAAAAAATAAGGTTTAAAATTTTTGATTGAAGAGATCATGTTGGTATGTCACACATTATAATAATTCCGCACCTTTTTGTATAAATTATAATGAAAATAATTGAAGAAACTATAACTGAAATTTTTACTTAATGGTAACATTGCCTTCACACAGTCTATGAAATAGAAACGATTTTTTTATTCGTGAGTCAAAAATTTGAGCTTTTAGTTAGATGGACACTATCTACTGTGCAAATTGAAAGTACATCCTAGTTGATAATAGTTTTAACTCAATCTTTTTTGATTGACTTTATAAATATAAATTTTCATAAAAGTAAAGTATGATGATTACTTATTTGATTACATACTTCAATTTGATTTGTAGTATATGATGGCATATGGTACTCAAACTGTACCATCTTCATAATTTAATTAATTTATCGTATTTTAACAACTAATTAGTTTTCTTCCTATTGTTTATAAAATTTCACTATACATGTTAATATGTTTTATATCAACAAAATGTCGAGGAAATCAGTAACTGGGTGGTCTAGGCACAGGGAAACTACTAAGAGTCTAGCCTAAATTCGGCCTCACTTCAAAAAACTAAAACTTTATTAGTCAATTATAATACTAAACAATTTTGTTACAATAATTAACATTTTGCCCTCATATATTAGAATTGTATTGGTGCCTTCTGACACCTTTTTGTATCTTCTTTACTAAATTTGATTTAAACCAATTTCTATATTATTAATTCCGGAGAATTTAAACCAATTTTGTATAACAAAAAAAAAGTAAAAACTTAAATTTTACTTTTCTACTTGAATGCATAATCAGGTCGTCATAATAATTGCAAATTTACTACCTGTTATTATTTTTCAACCATAATAGATTACAAGTTTCAAATTACAAACTCAGACGATTATGCAGTTGAATAGTGAAAAATATATGTATATTAAAAAGTATTATAAAATGATAAAAATTATTTAAAAAATTTCAAAACAAAGTGAAAAATGTTTTAACAAAAAAAAAATGTTTCATTACAAATATTTTTGTACTATTTAATAATGTTTACCATTTTTGTGTTAAATTATTTTGTCTCTCAGGAAGTTGATTAGACGGTTGAACATAACAAAATCTCGTTTTATACGCATTTCCTTTTTGGTGATATTATTAAAATAAAAAATTGTTTGAAAACGTTTTTGACATATTAATTAATTGTAAATTATAAATATAAAAATAATGAAATTTCCCCTAAAATTTAATTGTACAAGCTATGAGAGAAATTAAATTAAATTTTTATTGTAAAATCAATGAAAACTTTATGTCGGTTTTATATAAAAACGTAATTTTAATTGCGCAAACTTTTATCAATAGTGTATGTATTTGATTTTTCTTTCGTGACTGGAAATTTCATTTAGGATATTCATTACTCAGGGAAAATATATAAGTAGTAGATTTCTATATACAAAGGTAGTAGGGAAAATTAAAATTTAAATTGATATTCTTAATGCTTTAACAGCAAATGTAATACTTTTTCCAGGGAAAATCTAGATTTGAGATAAATATAATTTTCCGGAAAAACAATATCAAAACTAAGATTGTGAATTAATATCTCTTGCGAGGAATTTTCTTCTAGTTAATTCAAATTTTGAAATTTTTCTGGTGATGAATTTTCTGTAAAACGTTATTTTTTTCTGCATATACTCTTCAAAATAATGTCATCTTTTCTGTTTATGTATTATGATGGATTTTTAAGCTTTTCAAAAAAGTTCATTTTAATCCATGAATTAACAAAAAAAAGTTTCACATTAATCTGGAAATAATTAAAATTTTTCTATGCAAAAAGTTACATTACACAGATGATTAAACCAACAGCAGAAAAGGTGAACCTATAAAAAATATCTTAAATTATTTATATTCATGTACGAATATTTGGATACAAATTTATTTGTTTTAATGAGAATATATATTTTTTTTCGGATGAATATCTGTTTTCTTAAAATAGTAAATGGAAATATAATTATTATCCATTGTTTATTTATATAATTTTAAAACATTTTTTCAACACTCCGTTAAGATACATTAATAAAAAAAAAACTTCCATTTTTCTGGATGATAATTAAGTTTCTGTTTAAATTCAATTGTTTATCCACAAAAACAAATACCAAGAAAAAATGATGAAATGTTTGAATTTTGATATGTTATACAACATCAATCAAGAAAAATAATGAAATTCAATCAACAGAAAAAAAAGTACTATAAACTTAAAATTATTGTAATAAGAAAATATTCCGTGAAAAATACATAATTATATTACAATTTAAAATTTAAATTAATTTATGAAATTTTTATGTTTAAAATATATTTAAAGGAAAATATGTATTATTATCGACTTATGATATTTATACATAAATAATTTACAATATAAAAATGATATTTACTTTGTTTTTCATATATTATAACAATATTGTTTACCTGTCCCACTTTAATAAATTAATTAATGATATGAAATTTTTTTGTAGAACAGCAGATAAACATAATTTTTTTGGTTTCAGATTACATTTTTCGATCTGGTTAAATGAAAATTTCTGTTTTACAATATTCGAAACATTTTAATTATTAATCATAATAAATAATATGAATTAATGATTTTCTTATTGGGTCAATTAATTTCCAGAATATGGAATTAAATTTGTCATTTGAATAGCAAAATTATTCAAATTATTTAATCAATTAGTTAGTTGTAGGGTAGGGCAACAAGAGAATCTATAGGACAAATATTGACGGGAAATATACGAATTCTTCATAGCAAATCTCAGGATTTAGAACTGAAGTGTCCTCATTTGTGATCGTCGTACAAGACAAAGTAAATTACCCAAAGGTCCTCCATACATACAGCTGTGAATGCTAAAATAGCAGTAGCTCAATATCTCTTGCTCAATATTAATGATATAATTTTGTGCAATTATATTTAGAATTGAATTAATGTTTGGATATAATTTTTAAATTACTTAATTAAAAAACATTTGAATGAAGAGTAATTTTTTTTCAGTTCTAAGCAAATATGAATTTCATTTAACTATTTATTTAATTTCAGTACTACTGCTAATTTGTTCGGAACTGTATAAGTATACACTGTAGTAATCCATAAAAATAAAAATGTAATATTTTAAATTTAAATCAGCTTGAATATGTTACATTTTGTCGTTCATCCATTTTTTAAAAATAATAAAACTTCCTTCTAATCTGCAAATAAAAAAACTGCATATCATCAAAAAATCTTTTAAAAAACCATTAGAAAGATTTCATATTAAAGTTATATCAACCATTTGAAAAAATACTGCAATGAAGCAAAAATATCGATCATTTTTCTATCTTAAAATTGTATAAATATAAGATTTATAAATAGCATAAACTTCGAAAAGAAAATAAACAATTTCACACAAAATTCCAAAAAAATCTTCATTAGTTTTTTTTTACAAATCTTTAAATATAAATTTTCTTGCTATGAGACCAAATACCAAAATTATATATTTAATTTTACACAACATGAAAATAATTTTCTGGAGAAAATTTAAAAGGAAAATTTTATTTTTAGTATTTAAATATTTAATGAAAATCAAATGTTTTTCTAGTTTTATAATTGAATTTATTTATGAGAAAATTGGAAAAAAAAATTTATTTCCATGATTTATTTTATCATTTCGAAATTACTTTACGCTGAAACAAAAAATAATAATAATATTTTTAATGAGATGATTTTCTTCAGTTTTGTAGTTTTTTATTATACCCACGCAATGTTTTTTTTTTATTTTCTTGTCGATCTTCATTTTGTAGAAAAACACGATTTCCAATTTAAGTTTTCATAGAATAAAATCGTGGTATGAAAATATTTTAAATTTTGTAATAATAGCAGACATGGTGGCTACACGTACACATATACAGAAAATTATACTTTAATTGATTTAAATGTGCAATTTTGCATTTAATTAAGTAAAAATATGATATTGGATATTGCCAAGTAATTTTTGTTTAAAAATTTTAACGAAATTCAAAGATTTCAATTAATATTCAATTGAGTTAATATTTATTTTTATAATTAATTAAATTTATCACATTAAAAAAAATCTTTAAAATATATAAAATTAAATTATTAAACAAAAATCCTTATTATACCTATCCTCTCACCCACAAATACGTCTGTTCTCTCTATGGGGTACTAAGAATAAGACCAACTGATCTAGAATACAAAACAACTAAACCTACCGCGCCTGTTTGCTAATATAATCTGGTACAGGTGTACAGAAAATATTTTCAAGGTCATATATTGTAATCATTTAAATGAGTCAATTATGAGCTGTATAAAGTATAATTAATATGGATCTGAATGTAAGGAGATAATGACTTACTGAATATGTGACTCATTGAATTAAGTATTCATTAGAGTAGAGGTTTTTAGTTGCATTCTTGCATTCCAGATTCCAGGCCAAAATTTATTACTATTCTCTATTCTATAGTGTAGACATAATTAGTCATGAAAGTAGCTGGTGGATGGTATAATACCCAGAATTACTACATAATATATATTTATTATTTTGACAAAAGGATAACAAGGATTTTTTTTTATTAATTTACTTAAAATTAATTTAAATATTATTTAAATTAATTACTTTTAAAAATTTAATTTAAATATTATTATTAATTTCTCTTCAAATTAGAAATATTTTAATTTTTTTCTTAAACCATTGGAGATTTCCTAGTTTAATTTTGTATTTCCCAAGTCCCAAGCTTATGAAATTAATTAAATTATAGTTGCACAAATCTTAAATTATTTACTTCAATATTGACTTTAATTATTATAATTAAGTACTTTAATATTTTTATAAAAAAAATTGGTGTGAATAAACATTTAATGATAATTAAATTTTCTACTGTTTATTTTATTTGTACTCGTTTTTTTTTATAAATAAAGAATTATATTCATATATTTAATTTACTGATTAAATTAGTCATGCATATATTAGGAAGGAAATATATAAATATAATCAGTCTAGTCAAAATAATTGACTCAGCTGGCTAGGCTATTACTTGGTTAAGCATTGCATGTCCAAATAAACAGACCTGGTAATAATAATAATACAATGTCTATCTCTCGTTAATTATATACGAGTAAGATATAATTTTTATTTAAATAAATGAAATTATTAATTTTTTTTTGTAACTTGTTAAAATTTTTAAGAAATTTTGGATATAAACATATTCTTTTATTTCTTTGGGGGTTAATAAACATAAATATTACAATATTTATTTTAAATTTGTCTATGATAATTTTGTGTTCACGAATAAATGTTTATGTTTATTTTGGTAGCCTAAAAATAAATATTTAAGTTTTTTATATTTACTTTTGCTGTAAAGAAAATAATCTTATAAATGTTACTTATTATGTTTAATTATCATTGTAAAAATATTAACTAAGTATAAGAACATAATTTTATATAAATATTCCAGTACCAGTGGTGAAATTTGTGTTTGAAAATCGAAATTACACAAATTTGAACTAAAGTATAGCTCTAAAATTTGTAATATAGAAATTAGCAAATAATATCTAATTTTCAGTTAAAGCTCGTGAATAGTTGCTTAATATAGTGTCCTTTTTGATAGTTTAAAATCAAAAATTTAATTTACATATAAAGTTAAGGCGCAGAATCCCCAGACGCTCCTGGTTTAATAATGATTCCCATTTAACTATAAATAGAGTTCATACAATTTTAAAATTTTATTTATCAAAAAATTAGGAAATAAGTATGTACCGTATTTATTTATTTATGATAAATTTATCTGAAAGGGTTTTTTATTTATCTTTAAATGGACAAGAATTTATGTTGAACAAATAATTAATTTTATTTTTTATGTAAATCTGGAAACTACATTAATAAATTGTCCACATAAATTCAAGAATTTTTTCTGCATATTTCTTATACATATTGCTCAACTCCTTAAAAGTGTTGTGAATGAGTTAAATCATTGCAGTCCTGAGTAAAATTATTAATATGCTTCTGCATAAACACTTTATAAAGTTTCTAACAATTACAATTTTGCAGAAAATATGCAAATTTTGTTGGTCTGTTTTATTTATGTTATATATTTTACAACACTTCCAAAAATAGAACACTTTTAATTGAAAATTTATGTCTTTTTTTTTTTTTTTAAACTCAATAAAATTTCTTTTTGTACCAAATTTGTATATAATTTTCTTTATCCAGATATTATTTTTCTTATGTTCTTTAAAACTTATTGTTTCCATTCTTGGAAAAGTGCTCGAAAGTTGACATTATTCTTTTTTGTTGTTTTGTTTTAAAAACATTTTGTTTTTCTGTTACTAAAGTGTCCACTTCCGTTCTACATAAATGGAATTATAATAATATATATTTAAAAAAAAAATAATAATTTGTCGCATTTTATTTTTATGATGATTTTAATAACAATTCTTGTATACGAGATATACAACCCAAATATGGTAAAAGCACCCTCCAAAAATATATTTAAATTCAATAAAATAAATTTCTATAATTTTATGTAAATTTATAAAAAGTTCAACGAACATCACAGATAGTGTCACCGCATGTTAAAATTATCATTTTAAATATAAAAAAAAATAATATTATCAGACTTAGAATGGTTCTTATCTCAAGACTTAGCCCAAGTACACAAATTCAATTTCCTATACCAATTTAAATTTCTAAAAAATTATTTAATCAATTTTCTTAATGTTCCGCTGCACTTTTACTGATTCACACTATCATCATATGAGAATTTTGATAATTTGCATAAGAACCCTTTTAAAATTTATATAAATGATTCAAAAAAAAAACATAGCGAAGTATTTAAAAAAAGGGTTGAATAATTTATTATGTTAGTATTCAAATATATGTAACTAACCGCAGTTTAATTTAAAAGAATAAATCTAAAATATTACCCTTTCAATTTATTTGCTGGTGGTTGTTGGGTGGTCTTTTTGTATGATTACAATATGCAAAAGTAGATATGGAAAATTAAATTTTTCAAATATAAAATAATGAAGGGCAAGTGCAAGATTTCGTGTACACTTTGCTACTGCATGCTGTGTTTTGTAATTGAATGCAGAAAGAGGGTCTTAAAACTATATTCATTGAGGTGGTCGGTAAAACGGATGATTCATATAAATTTATAATATACAAATAATATTGACCGAGCTAAAAAATTGTACAATTTCATTTTAAATCTACATAGTTTCCCTTTAGAAGTCAATTGGACAAATTTTGATAATTGCATATATTATACTGAATCATACATAGCTTTTATCAGTAGTTTGTTTTTAGACGTTGATTCACACATTTTGGATCTTTTTTATGTTTTCTAAAATGACTAATTTTATGTTTTGAATTTGATAATATTATTTTTTTTCTAATTTAGAGTTTAATAATATAATTTGTTCATATTTTTTATTCAAATAATTTTTTATCAATGGTTTGGCACCTCAATGAATCGTTTAAGGTCCCTTTTCTGCATTTAAACCTAAATAGAAAATAGAATGGACCGATAAACCGGAAATCTACAGAAGTTCACACTTATATTATTTATGTCCCTCTGTCAATATTGCAATAATTTTCTTTTATTAAATGTCCAAAGATTATGCGGAAACTTGGACAATGATCCCACTATCTATGAATATATGAGCTGTTTTTTTTCTTCAAACAACAAAATCAGAATTACTTTTTATGCGGGTAAATACTATAAGTTACGAGGTCATTGTCATTTTGTGAGTCATTTTACATAATGCATCAGGAAATTTTCTCGTTTACTAAAGAATTTTTTTATTATTCGTAAATAAAAAAATTACATTTCAAATTTAATATAATAAATTTTTTTAATGGTATCTCTTTAGTTACACATGCAATGCTGTTTTAAAATTTATTATTTACATATATTATGTATTATTATTTGTTAAAATATATGTAATTAAAATGCCATAGAAATATTTAAAGAAAAATATATAATTAAAATTATATAGAAGAATATGTTTTATGTATAGTTAGAAAAGAAAATTTAAAATCATAAACACGTGCTATATATGGAAAATGCATCATTTCTCTGAGTTCATTAAACTAATTATTTGAATTCTAATTACAGTAAATAAAATGTAATTTAATTGGAAAACTAATTTAACAAAAATTTAAAAGGCATTTTAAATTTATTTGTTTACATTTTTGACTGATATTTTTGAAAAAATTTTCTTTGTCATTTATATAAAATTTTATTTATTGAACTGATTATTTATGATTAATTTTAGTTTTTTTGTTGTTTTAATATTACACACATTTCCGGGATATTATGAATCAAAAGTAATAAAATAAATAAAACCTACCTATACTTATGTATAATAATTTTTATGATTTTTTACACAGAGTGTGTGGGCCTGGGTCAATGTGAGTCATTATTAAAAATTAAATTAAATTTTCACCTCTGAAAAAGGTTGAAAATATAAAAATGATTTTATTACAGGAATACTTCTAAAATAATTAAAAATTGTAATTATATCTTGGTAAATTTATTGAGGAAAATTAATTGATTTTGTAAAATCAATTTATATTTCTTATATGCTATAAAGAAATTATTGATTCATATTTCAATTCGAAATTGATTCAAGTTGTTTCATATTTTTCGGTGTTTTTAGAAATATTTGTTATAATATTTTTATGACAAATGAAATTTAAAATTGATAAGGATAATAAGACTATAATTACACTCTACAAAATGGTTCATAGTTTTTTATTTGGCTTTGTCAACAGTTTAACTAAAATTATCTCTAATGATAATATTTTTCAATTTAATTTAATAATTTAGACGTAAATCGGTTGATACCAATTGTAATTTAAAATTTTTGTTGTGCAAAATATTTTTGGGGCACTTTTTATGATTCCACTTCTAAACTAGAACTAAGTTGTATATTAAGTAAAATTTCAAAATATAGTATCACAATGGCTTGGCTGGCACCGAAACTTTACTGATAGAAAATTTATATTTTTTTCGATGAATTTTCCTTGACAGAAATATTCTACGACGAATTTTCTCGCTATGAATTTTCCGAAAACAAGAATCAATTATATTTAACACCATAATTATCAAATCAGTAACAATAAAAAATGTATATAACATATTACATTAGAGTATAATGATTAATCAACAACAATCAGCGACATAAATCCACAATGATCTATTTATGCCTTATCGAGACATCAAAGCAAAATAAAAATACTCGTAATATTAATGTAGAAAAAATTCACTTTTGCCACTTCTGCTTCTGGTGTTGTTAGTGTATATATTACTATAGTTTTAATATTTCAATTATGAAATTTATATACTACTTGTATACTAATAATGCTAAAAAAAGCTGGTTTGGTTTTTTTAATGTAAAAATTATGCAAGAATCATTTTCCAGTGAAAGTGGTTCACTTCTTAAGTATTTTTTATATATTATGTATTACTATTATATTACACTATCTATAGTGTAAATTTATAAATTCTTAAAAATTTCTTCAGTTTTTATCAATTTAGAACATCAAATTTTTTTTTGAGTTTTGTGGTTAAAAAAAGGGCCGGAAATTTAAATGAAATTGAAATTTTTATATCATCACGTATATTTTTGAGGAAAATTTATTTAGAACGATCGATAATAAAATTCATATTAATATTATTGTAGAAAATTATTGTTTTTTAAAGGAACTTTTGCAATTTTATAATAATTTTATGTTCATTTCAGAAAAACTTATAAGTATTTCTGCATTTCATAATTTTATTTTCTAATAATAAATAATTGATGGGGTAATTTTTTATTATTATGCAATTATTTTGTATAAGAATTTGTTTTGCTCCTTTTGAATGAAATTTATATTGAGGTCAAATAAATAATTTATAGATTTAAAATTACTAAATATCCTTGGGTAGGGTACTTTGTACTTGATTCTTAGTCGGGAAGAGTTATCGGTGTCGAGTAACAAGTAGTAAGTATATCAAGGAAGAAGATCGGATCACTGATTCAAATTCAAGTGAATTACATCTTCTGTGAATGAAGAATATGTAAGAGCCAAAATTGTATAATTTTGTTGGTTAATCAAGACAATCTATCTTAGGTTACACTAATAAGACTTTATATAGTTGAAATAATTAAAATATTTTTTTCAATTATTTTATTTTTAACCAAGAAAAACAAATTTTTAATTAATTTTATTATAATAAATTTTTCTCTTTTTGTAATATCATTTAACTTTATATGACATTCAACTTATACCATAATTTTATATTATTCAACTTTCAATTTCAATTTATTTCTTATGTCGCAATTTCAAATGGTTAATTGAACATATGTTAATATGACCGTGACCATCATCATCATTAATAGAGTTGGCGGTATTATAAAATTTTAATGATTCTTGTCGTGTATAATATAATATAGAAAAAAAAACAAAAGTTAAACAAGTTTTTTTTTCTTAATTTATCATTTTCTACACTCACTCTACACACGATGCGCAGATGCACATAACAAATTTTTCACATTTATAAAAATCAAATAAAGTGAATAAAAAAAATGTAAATATTTTTCCTGATTTTTATAGTAGGTATAATTTTTTTTTTCAAAAAATTATATGAAAGAAAATTGCAATTAATTTTCTTATGGAGAAAATAAATAAATAAGAGAAAAAAAACGGAAATTCAAGAAATCCCATAATAGGTTAGCGAAATTTTTTTTCCTTCCTCAATGATGGTTTTACTTTGCGTTTACCTACTACATTCTTAATCAATGCTACTACGTAAAGAAAATTATTATTTGCGTGCCGATACAGTAAATTAAACTGAAAGTTGTTGTTATTTTTTTGGTGAAAGAAAAATAATATTTAATGATTTATTTTTTATAGAATTGTTTCCAGAAAATTAGTAATATTTCTCATTTAACGTTATTATTTTCACTATGTAAGAATTATTGGTTCGTATCCTCAAATTTGTAATGCATAAACTACTGTCTTAGGTGGGCCATATGCATGGTTGGATTTTTCTTTTCAGTTTCATATTTAAATAAAATCCCTAAAATTAATAATATTATTGAATTTGACCTCTTATGAACGATGTCAATTGTGTATATACTGGATAATAAAATTAATTTAAGGGGAGACAGAAAATTAGAAAAAAATTAGGGGGACCCAAAAATTTTAAATTATGGTTTCTTAAAAGATTATAGTTTTATAAGTTTGGAACAAGAAAAATCATAATCAAAAGATTGAGAATATGATAAATTTTTTATATAATAAATCACTTTTACTAGAAAAATAATAATAAATCACTTACCCAATCACTTTTACTATATCATCTCTCTATTAATTAAGGCTGCTATTCTCTTTACTATAATTTAAAATCAAATAATATGAAATCTTTAATTTAATTTGAAAGAAATGATTTTATTTGTTTTAATAAATTTGTAAAAAGTGAAAGTAATAATTATAAATAGCTTTTTTTCGTGGTTTTTTTCTAATTATTTTTAGTTTATTTACGAATCTTTTATATTTGAAATAATGAAGCTTTTTTGGTGGCGATTAAGTAGCTAATTGTACTTTGATAGATTAAAATTATATCCTATTAAAATATATAATCATTTCATTAAACATATAATTTCAATTGACTATACAAAAGAATTTGATCGATTTTTGTTTTAATTTAAAAAAGTGTGGAAGATTGAAGATAAGCTCTTAATAAGGCTTTATAATATATATTCATGGTTAAAATAATATATAAAATAAAATCGATTTGTCACACTGAGAAAGAATACATAATTTTAGTTTGAATGGAAATAGGAAGACATTACAAATAATTACATTTATTGATTCCGAATCACATTATACTAATTATATATAGTATATTATAACTATATATACTAATTATATATAGTATATTATAACTATATGTTTTATATATATAGTAATTATATATATTTTATAATAATTATTATATCAATATATTAATGATCATATGAATAATTACTATAAATTATCTTATTATTTTGTTTTGTTTATATAATTACAGATATGATCTTGGTCGTGATGGTTATCTTGATTTAACTGAACTAAAAGTAATGATGGAAAAATTAGGGGCACCACAAACACATTTGGGTTTAAAAGCAATGATATCTGAAGTTGATGAAGATCATGATGGACGTATATCATTTCGTGAATTTTTATTAATTTATCGTAAAGCACAATCTGGTGAATTAGATAATGATTCTGGTTTAAGTCAATTAGCACGTTTAACAGAAATTAATGTTGATGAAGTTGGTGTTTGCGGTGCTAAAAATTTCTTTGAAGCTAAAATTGAACAACAATTAAAATCAAATAAATTTCATGATGAAATACGACAAGAACAAGAAGAACGCCGTCAAGCTGAAGAAGAAAAAGTCATACGAAGAGCACAATTTCAACAAAGAGCTGCAATTTTTCAACAAAATTAAAATTAATCAAATATTTTCAAAAATTACATATTTTAAAAAGAAAAATAAAATCAAATTATTAAAAGTTTATATGTACTATTAAAAAAATGTGTTTAACAGAAAATTTAATTGAAAATGTTTAAAAATGTACTAAAAAAATTTATGTATTTTGTAATTGTCATTTTTATTTTATTGTTTTGAATCCGAAATTTTTTGGTATTCAAATTCAAAATTTATTTAATATTAATATCTTTTTATTTAATTGTTCTAGTTTGTTTAGTGCCATTAAAAGTGAAAGAAATTTCTTTTATACAGATGCAAAATATTGAAAATTGTTTGTAAAACTGTTAAAAAAGTTTTTTTATATTTTAGTGACAAAAAAAATTCTAATTTGTAATTTTTACGAAACTCACAATTTTATTTTTTAAATTTAATAGCTTTGTTAAAAATATATTTTCCAAAAAAAAAAAGAACAGAAGATTTATTATATAAAAGTTTTGCAATATTTATGTATAATTTTTATTTTTTTTTGTATTAAGAGTTAATTTTTATTGTACATTATAAGAGAAACTATTAGTTTTAAAAAACAAAAGTAATATTAAAAGAAATATCGTTGTAAATAAGAAAAATATTTAATTTGGTATCATTTTTTTTATTTCGAATTTGCTATCCCTTTATTTGTATATTTTGTTTGAGCAGAAATTTCAAATTGTAGGTGTACTGTCAGATGCTTTTTTACCACATAATTCAACTTCTTTAATATAATCAGCCATAGAAGCAACTTAGTTTTGCACAGCTTCAATACATATTCAAACCAGTTCATATGATGTATTCTTTAATCATCGATATCATCATCCGATAAGTAACCTTTCAAATGTCTTAATCTTTTATCCGAATGACGACATCGTTTCATGTCAGCTTTTAAGGCATATTTTCTTTTACATACAGAACATTCATGTGGTTTTAAATTTAAATGAAATGCTTTTTTATGTTGATTTAAACCACTCAATTGTTTAAATGTTTTATAACACATTGGACATTTACGACGTATATTATTATGCTGTTGCATATGTTGTTTTAAATTTCTTACACCATTAAAAACTTTCTTACATTCTGTACAAATATATTCAGGTTTAATTATTGAATGAATTTTGGATTTATGCTCTTGTAATCCTTGATAAAATTTATATTTTTTACCACATTCTAAACAATTATATAAAGGTTTTTGTTTGTTCGTATTTCGACAATTTCGTTTAGTACGTAAATGATTATGAAAATCTTTTAATTCGTTAAATATAGTGGAACAATTATCACATTTAAAATTTGAATTTTTGAAATAATCATGAACAAATGAATGACGAATTAGATTTGGTTGACTTTTATAAGATCGATAACAAATTTTACAAGTATAATTAATTTTTTGAATTTGTGATTTTATTGGTAATGTATAGTGAGTATTAAATGTTTTTGATGAAATGCTAAGTGGAGTAAAAGGGTAAACGGTTTGAATATTTTCAATGATTTTCGGAGGTGCTGAAAATATAAAATTGTAGTAAATTATATATTTTATTAATAATTATATAGAACAACTTACAATTTGGAATTTGATGTATTTTAATGCTACTTTGTGTTTTCTCCTCTTTAATCATTTCACATATTTTCTCATGATTTCGTAATTTAATCCATTTATTAAATTTCATTTGGCAATATTTACATTCAAATAATCGATTTTTTTGCAGAAAATCACAAATATATTTTCGATGATTATTTAACGATAATTTCGATATAAAATTTTTACCACACTTTGTACAGGATTTCAATTTATTAGTATTTTTGCGTAAAAATTTATGACATATTTTACGATGTTTTAATAAATCTATAAATTTATTAAAATTTGAATTGCATATTATACAAAAATATGTTGATTCTGGATGATTAATACGTCGATGTTCAATTAAATGAACTTCAAAAAAAAATGGTAAACCACAATCATTACATGTATATAAATTAAAGCCTAATGGAGCTGCTGGCTTTAAAATATCTTCATTTAAAACAATAATACCAGCTGGATTTTTCGGTATAATTTGTGGTGTTGGTGTATTTAATAAAATATTTTTATTTAAATTTAAACTATCATTTTCAATATACTCTTGTTTATAATTATCATAAATATCATTAATTAATCGTGTATAATTATGTTCTTCCCATATATTATAAATAGATAAATTTGGAAATGGATCAATATAATCTGATCTTTGACGTTTATAATTATCATCAATATCATTAATTAATCGCGTATAATTATGTTCTTCCCATATATTATAAATAGATAAATTTGGAAATTGATCAATATAATCTGATCTTTCAATTTTTGCTTCAGTAGGAATTCCATAATTTTCATTAAGATGTTGCTGTTGTTGTATATCTCGATTATTTTCAATTTGTACATCATCATCTATTAATTCAATAAATGCATCATCTAATGATATTATTTCCATTACATCACAATTTTTTAAAACTTGTTCTGTATTTATCAATGGTATATTTAAAAAATGTGATGATTTTTGATCAATAGTTTCATTATTTTGTTCTTCCCGTTGTTGTTGATGCTGTTCAACTTCAGTATCACCATATTCATAATTTGTTAATACTGGATTTGAATTAACTGGAAATGATGAATTATCTGATATTTCTTGTTTGACTTTAATACCAACTGTTGTTATTGTAGATGGTTCTTGTTTAATTTTAATATTTGTTGTATTTTTCTCAATATTAAAAGTATTTTTTGTTGTTTGACGTGGTTCCTCTTCATTACGATTTATATAATTATTTTCAATTTGTATATTTTGTTGTTGTTTTTGAACAATATCTATAAAATTAGAGAATTCTTTTAAATTATTTAAACATTCTTCACAAATTTCTGATAAATTATTATCATTTAATTGATTATTGAATGATGGAAAACATTTTTCAATCATATCATAAATTTCAATATTTTTTAATAGCATTTGTGATCCAAATGGAACATTATTTAAACCACAAAGCCGACAAATAATTTGTACAGAAATTACTCCATTTGAAATATTTACAGAATCATTAATAAATGATTTATCTTTTATAGAGGTTGTGTTTGTAGTAGTTTCTTTAATATTTTGAATTTCTATATCCGAATTTTTGATTTGTAAGGTTTTGTTGCTACAGATATTATTGCTTATTAAATCATCAGTATCATAACATTGTTGATTTTCTATATTATTTGGAATTATTGTTTTATTTAAATTATCTGATATTATTCTCGACATTTCCACTAAATTGTTTACGGGCGAATTTTCAAAATTTAAAATATCTTCCGACATAAAATTTTTATTAACATCATCATTTCCTAATATGGGTTTTAGTGATAAATTCTGTAATTTACGACTTGATTCTTTTTTAGGTTCATTAGCTGGTAAAATCGTTGGAATTGCACCAGGTCTTAAACATTTTCGACTTTTATGTTTACGGAAATCATATGGCAAAAAATGACGACTACATATACTACTCCAACGAGATGGAAACCATTCTTTTCGACCCGTAAACTCTATCCATTTCATTAATACCATTTTGTGATGAGGAAATCTAAAAAAAAAATTACACATTTTCAACATATTTTTCAAATTACGATAATAAAAAAATTACTTGTGAAATGACACATGTTTTGTGTGATTATATTTATTTTTACAATTGATAACAACACAACAAGAAGGCATTTTAATATTTAATTACGATTATTATTAGTTATTTCCATTCCGTATAACTTTTTTTTTAATTCATATTTAATTTTCATCTTTTTGTTTTTATTTAACACAAGTGAAATTAGTAAAATAATCACACCACAGTGACAGTATATGACTTTGACAGTTTTAAGGTTAAGTTACAAATTTGTGTTGCAAAGGCATGCACACGATGCTATAATTCTCTTCTACAATTGATAGATTAATCTTTTAGTTTTTTGAGGTTTCATATTACGGATACGAATACGATTCTAATTTAGGGCTCCATATTTTTAGTGCTTATAATTGAATCCACATCCACAGATTTATTTGAGAAATGTTGTTAGATTAGATTGAAATTTATTAGAAATTACATTTACTGATGCGCTTCGCATAGTACCTATCATAATATAAGACATAATTTTTTTCTGGGATATACAGGTTGCTCACAAAAGTATCCGGCCACTTCAGAAAACAAATAATTAATTTTTTTTAACATTATCTGATAATTAATTCATTTTTTCTCATATGTTTTTCTAGTATTATAAAGTGCATTAGTAAAGCCTTATTATAGCAAATATTAAAAAAAATACTTAATTGAAAATGAACTGAAAAACATTAAAGTTTTTGAACCAAGTAGGGTGGCCGGATACTTTTGTGAGCAACTGTAGAACAGAAATGACATAATCGAATAGGAATTATTTTTTTCAAGGTCAAAGTGGAGGTGAACTACATATCAAACGTTCTGTCAGGTTCAGCTGATCGAGTTATCAGTAAAATCCGAATTAAATATGAATTTTTTCCCAAAATTTCTGAAATTTTAAGTTCCTAAAGAAATTCTAAATTAATCGTTATGGCTTTAAGCCAAAAGTTCAAATTATCGGTTTCATTACTTTATAAAAATTTATTACCCATTACAACAACTATTTTATCTGCGAAAAGAGGAATTGGAAAAATATATTGTAAAGAGGAGGGTAATTGGTATAGTAAACAAAAATTTTGAATAAAAAAAACATTGTTTATAATATTTTTTTATCTGTGTAGCAAATCATATGATTTTGTTTTGGTTGGTGGAGGAATTGTGGGTTGTGCATCAGCTCGGGAATTACAATGCCGACATCCAAAATTAAAAATTGCAATATTGGAAAAAGAAACAAAATTAGCTGTACATCAAAGTGGCAATAATAGCGGTGTTATTCATGCTGGAATTTATTATAAACCAGGAAGTTTAAAAGTAATTTATTTTGAATATTTTGGTGTAAGGTATGAATATACCTATTATTTAATTTTATTTATAATTATTATTAGGCTAAATTATGTGTTGAAGGACTGCATTTGAGTTATAAATATTTAAATGAAAAAAAAATTCCGTATAAAAAAGTTGGCAAATTAATTGTAGCTACTGATGAAAAAGAATGTGAAAATTTGTTAGTAAGTATCTATATATTATTAATAAATTCATTAGAAAATTTGAAATAAAATAAAATATTTTTTTAAATGATTTTTTGTATAAAATTTTTAAAATGTTAGGCTTTATACAAACGTGGTATGAAAAATAATGTACCAGATTTAAAATTAATTGATGGCTCTGAAATACCGAAATATGAACCATATTGTAAAGGTCTAAAAGCCATACATTCACCTCATACCGGAATTGTTGACTGGGCAATGGTTACAGATAGTTATGCACGAGATTTTGTTGAAATGGATGGTAATATTTATTTGAATTTTAAAGTTAATAAATTTGAAGAATCGGATGATCCAAATTATCCAATATTAATACCGACTGAGGATCGTACAGTAAGCGCTAAATATGTATTAACTTGTGCTGGTTTACAATCTGATATAATGGCTGAATTAACAGGATGTGATAAGAATCCAAGAATTGTACCATTTCGTGGTGAATTTTTGTTGTTAAAAAAAGAATTAGCGTATAAAGTTAATGGAAATATATATCCTGTACCTGATCCAAGATATCCATTTTTAGGTGTACATTTTACACCACGAATGGATGGTAATATTTGGTTAGGACCAAATGCACTTTTAGCTTTTAAAAGAGAAGGATACAAGTAAAAAATAAATAAATAAACAAATTTTAAATGTATATATTAATTTATATCTAGGTGGTCTGACATAAATATGGGAGAGCTTATGGATGCTGTAAAATATCCTGGATTTCTGAAATTAGCATCTAAAAATGTGAAATTTGGATTTGATCAAATCATAAAATCTGCATTTATTTCATTACAAACCCGTGATTTGCAAAAATTTATACCAAGTATTACATCTAGTGATATAACACGGGGTCCAGCTGGTGTTAGGGCACAAGCATTAGATTTAAATGGAAGTTTAGTTGATGATTTTATATTTGATCGTGGACACGGTACAGATGCTATTAGTAAACGTGTTATACATTGTCGAAATGCACCATCACCGGCAGCTACAAGTTCATTATCTATTGCCATAATGATAGTTGATAAAATTGAAAAAGAATTTTTGCGTAAATAAATGTCGAGTATTATGGTTTTTTGGAACTTTTACTAGAAAAGTATTACATTTCTGCATCAAATACTTTAGTTAAGATGTTTTTTTTATCCTATAAATTAATTACAAAACTTAAATCATAATTATTTTCAAAATTGGTTTATTAGTGTGTGTTTAAAATTTATTTTATAGAAAATACGTTTTTTTATAGTTAAATACACTAGTAACCAAAGTTGTTAAAAATTATTGTATACAAATTGGCCGGATACTTTTGTGTAGAAATCATTTGTTATTGTTATACATATAAAATATATGAATGTTTTTAATATTGTTTTATTTATTTAATTCATAGGTTTAATTATCTCCCAGTAAAAAACCATCCTGCTAAAAATATTGAAGTGTAATATCCCAAGAAGAATTGTTTACAATATTACAGAAAATAATGAAAGTTTCTTCGAAATATTTTAATCCACACTTAAAATAAATACAAATACATTACATAATAATGAAAAAAAAAATTAAAAATTTAAATTTTTATAATTTATATAATGGGAAAAATGTAATTTTAATATTTAATCATCTGTATCCAATCTTTGCCGAGAATTTCCTTTTTTAGGTATTTTTCGTTTCCTAAATGAACTGGCCGTACTACTTTCTCCATTCGAATAATCAATATCTAACGATGGCATAGTTTTTTCTTTAAATTGTTTTATACGTGGCTCATATAAACTGTGACTAATCACTGGTGGTGGTATCCATTTATTTATTTGAGGTAGTTGCCAATCAATTGGTTTATCCTCTTCTCTGAGAAATGAAAAGAAAATCCGAATTACAATATAAATTAATTACAAAATTTAAATTATATTACTTTTTGGTAACAACTTCCCATTGTCCAATTTCTGGTGATTGTAAATCTTCTTCTGTTTTAAATGTTTGACGAATTTTTTCTTTTTCTTTAGTTACTTTTTCCACTTCAACTTTACGAATATTTTTTAATTTTTCACGATTATATTTTGCCACTTCTTCATCAACATTTGCACGATATGAATTCGTATCTTGTGCAATTTTCATATTTTGTTGTGCCATTGCAATTTCATTAATTTTATTATATTCATTAATTGGCATAAAACCTTCTTTTGGTGCTTTCCATACCGATTCATTTGTTTTAACATTCCAATAATATGTATTATTATCATCAGTTTTAGCTTCAACCCATAATGATGTTGGATTTTCAGTTTGTTCAATAAATGCATTTTTCCTTACATTCGGTCGATTTGAATCATCTTCATCATCTGAATTACCTGGTAATCGTAATGGATCAACTTGTCCACCAATTGAATATTTACCAACTGGAGGACCATATGATAATTTTGATGGTTCATTATTACTAGTACTAGCTGCAATTACAGCATTTATAGAATTTGCTGTCATATCACCACATGAGCTTATATCTTTTGCATATGATTTTAATGCTGCTTCCTCCATTTTACGTATATCCTGATCCATTTTTAGTTTTTCTTTTTCCGCTTTAACACTATTACGACTAATTTGTGTAATACGTTGGGCAACAGCTGCTTTATGTCGTTTCCCATTTTCATGGAATGATACACTCTAAATGAAATTTTTGTTTTGTTTTATTTGGTATAGAAAAAATTGAAAATTGATAATAATGGAAGAAAAAGGATAACATTTATATAAAACATTTATGTACTTACAATTTTATTATCTGTTATCCAACATTTACAATAATCGCAAAATTTACGATCATTGGATACCCAATAATCAGCCCTAAAAATATTTATAAAAAAATTATATATTTAAAAATAAAAAGAAATTATTAAACGGTTGAAATTTTTGGAGACATTCTCATTTTTTTTAATAAAATTTTCCTACTTACATAGAAATTTGATGATGGTAGAAATAAAATTAACATTTTCAACATTTTAAATTTCATATTTTTATTTCTCCCAAAATTTTTTTAAAAATTCTTTTTTGTGGTATATAATTAAATAAAGAATTTAATTGAATTATTATTAGATTTGGATAGGTTTTTATAAAGCATAAATTTATGAATTTATAATAATTCTTTATAAATAGATTACTAAAAAGAAGTCTTACAGGAATGAAATTACTGTTAATTAATTTAAAAAGGATCTTGATTTGATATTGGGGTTGTTTTTTTTTAATTTATCTATTTATAAATTAATTTAACAATTTATAATTTTTGTCAATAATTTATTCTTTTAGTTTTACTTATTAAACTATATTTTTCTAAATTGACGTTACTAAATTTATAGGCTTTATATGAATAAGAATATGAGGAATACCTGCTAACTTATCGTACTTATCGTGGACATACTTAGTTCAGTATTATTAGTATAATCCTTTAATTTTCTCAAACTATTTATCCTCAAACGATATTAAAATTTTAGTTTTCTTGATAACATTGTTCTGTTTTACATAAAATTATCTTTGGTACAAGAGAATATTTAATTAGTTTGCACTTGTACGTATATTATTCATATTAGTTTGCACTTGTACGTATATTATTCATACCGGCCATGATTTTTATATTTCTTTTAGTATTATTATTTTTTTCTTTCAAATTTTACATTCATAATTATATATTTTTTTTTAATAATTAATTGTAAATAAATTAATTTACTCATTCACAGCCAATTATAATATTTAATTAATTTATACTCAATTTTTTTTAAGGGTAATTAATGATCAATACAAATACTTTTATTTAAAAAAACAATTTCTATAAATTATTTTCATAAAACTTTTCGTATTTATATAATTTTTTCTTAACTTATCATTTTAATAAATTTTTTGTTTGGTCATTTTAACTACAAACTAATTAATTAATTTCTACATACATTTTGATTTATACTATATACATAGTGGCAAATTTTAAATATATTTTTAATTATTTTTTATATGATATATAATTAATTCATATTTATAAAGGATGACCTAAAAATATATATATTTTTTTATGTTTAAAGGACACCATATTCTTTCTATTGTAAAAATTTGACAGGTCATATAAATAAGTTTCTATATAAAGTTATTAAATAGTTTGATCTTTTTCATTTAAATTTCAATTATAACATTTTCTGCTATGATCAATTAACCAATTTTTAAATACTAATAAATTGTCATAATTTTGAATATCCTTTAAAGTTGAATTTTATGTTTGTTTAATTGTTTTTTAAGTTTACAATCAATTCAAATTTTTCATTTCAGGATTTTGATTTAAAACATTCAATGACAATGACAAAAATTTTTGGTTGCTTTTAATAATTATTTGGTTATAGAATTTTCATTTTCAATTAAAAATTAATTTCTTCCATGACTTTATTTTAGAAATTCACTAATTTTCTATTTGCTCTTAGTTATCATTTTGAAAAGTAAAAGGATTTAAGCCAAATTCATATTTTAGGTTTAATTTAATAAAAGAAATTTGAACACAAACTAGATATTTTTTTCTAAATTTATAAATATACAATCATTCTTATAAATTACAAATGACAAAACAAATATTGTTTAAAATATAAATATTTATGTAACATGGAATTAATTAAGCACAAAAAAAAAAATCTTAAGCAACATAAACTAAATAACATTAACAAAAATAATACATATTAAATTTACTTAAATATTCCTGGAAAATGGAATTAACAATTATTATTTTTTTTTAAATTAAGCAGCGTCACAAACAATAGGAATGTTAAAACTTAAACATGTCATAAACAGCAAATGAAAAATCATTGGAGAAAACGATACAATTACAATTTTCGTACAGAAAAACTATAAAACTTAATTTCTATTATAAAATATCTAAAAGGATTTAAAATATTTTCACTTAATCATGATCAAAAGATAGTGATAATTTTGGAAAAGCATGAATTTTTTTTAATAAATAAAATATTTTGAATGAGTAGTACAAAATATAAGACAAAGTTTGAAGAAGTTCGGTAAGAAAATTTATTATTTTTATATTTATAAATTTAAAATTAAGACTTGACCTCAAAAAATTCTGACATTGTTTTTCACTTATCACATTATTTTGTTGTGTTAGAAGCGAAATGTTCTAACTGCAAAAATCGAGCTCTGAGATAAATGTGTTTAAATGTGTTAGCACAATTTACAATAATTTTTAGTTTGAATTGAAAAATATTCAGGATTTTTATGATTATTCTTATTTTTTATACAGGTAAAAGATCTTTAAATTCTCTATCTTATACATTCCTATACATTAATTTCTAAATGATATAATAAGCAGTTACAATATTTCGTTTCTAACAAAACGAATTTATGTTTGAAAATTGTATTCAAAAAATCTTAGTATAAAATTTATGGACTAAAATAGTTTTTCTTTTATATTGAAAGGATTGCGTGCTTTTCTGCATATGCGGCAAAAAAAGGACTTTAATGTGATATCCTTTTTTAATGTTTTGCACAACAAAAGTAATAATAATCATGTTAAAAATAAAAAAACGGAAATATTTTTTCAACTAGATTTCCTAATTTTCTGTTGTATGATGGATGCAAAAGAGATATTACAGACAAGCTTTCCTTTATAAGGTTTAGGGAAAATTCACTGCAGAAAATTCATCACAATTGTTCATTGTTTTTTCGATTGATTTCACTGGCAAATAGCATCTAAATATTGTCAGAAAATCTTATAACAAAGTCAGTATTTTAATAAAAGCATTTTAGGATCACTTTATAATTGGAGGGTATAGCCAGGACAACTTTTAAAAATTTATTCGCCGATTTTTAATAAAATGAATTATTTTATTATTAAGCAAAATATTAATTATATAATCTTTCTTACTGTTTATCCAAATAACTCAGCCCCTCAAGACTACTACAATAAAAATGCGCCTTTTTATAAAATTAATTCGAAAAAGGACAAATTGTTTATTAACAAAATTTTTTGACTAAACGCCTAAAGCTTGTCTATGATTAAATACTTTTTTATATCTAATAATTATCGGTACAGATTTTAAACGACAGTTGGTAGTAATGATAAATTTTCCCAATGCTAAAAGATATTTGGAAAAAATTCCTGTTATAAATTTCTACTCTACATACTATGTATATATGAAAAAAATTTAATAAACCTTCAACTAACTCCTCTACACACGATATTTTAAATGAAAAAAATTTACTACAATTTTTGTGTAAAACATAGTAGGGTCATTTAAATAGCTTCTAGTAGTATAATACTATTTAAAACAAAATTATTATTAATTTAATTTTTAACTTTTCAATTCCTGGGAAACACATTGCCATGTCGGTTTTGTGATGATATATTTTTTAGTCTAATACGAGTATATTGTGTGTTGGTAAACAATTTCAAAGGAGGTCATATTAAAATGTAGAAAAAAAGAGAAATTTTTTGTTAAAAGTTAAATTTTTAGTTATGCAAAAATTGTTTTACTTTATTCACTAGCACTAAAGAAATGAGAGCTTCATAAAGAGATTATTATTTATTGTGGTTTCTTTTTTGGTTCATTGAAATGGAAATATATTACAGCAAATTTTCAAAATTTTGTTATGTGCTGATAAAAAAAAATCGTTTTTCTGTATATGACAATATTTTTGTTAAAGGTCAATTTAAAAATAAAATTATGGTAAGAATTTTGTATTTTTCCTGTTTACATTCGAATAATTATAGTCGAAAAAAATGTTTTCCTTGTTTATCTTTTATTGCCATCAATATTTTTTTTTAAATTTATTAAATATATTTTTAAGAAAAAGAAAATGTTGATAATGTCTTCTGTATAATCAAGAAGAATTGACGATAAGAAATAAAAAGCTCGATAGGAAATTAATATATTTTGTATAAAAAATATATTTGATATTTAAATTTTGTGTTAATATTTTATTTTAACATGAATAGAAAAACCTGTCAAAAAAATCTAAAATATATTAAGATATTTATGGGATATTTATTTCATTAAAAAAAAAATTCAAGTCTATATTTAGGAAAGAAATCATTAACAGTACGATTGACTGTTTAAAAACATGAATAACATGCAGAATGAATTACTCCCTGAACTGTTAAGTAATTCAGAATTAAATTAAACCTGTTATTAAAATGTCGATTATTAAAAAAGCTGTTATTATGCTGTTCTAATTTTGTTCTGTTATTAGCCTTGTTAAAATTATTTGCCTGTTGTACTGTAAAATTAACATGTTTTTACGCACTAAATTGACTTTGTTTGAAATTTCTAACTAGGAATTAATTTGGGACAAGATTTAATATCAAATATTAAAATTACTATATTTTATATTTATCATTATAAATAAATTCCAGTAATTGCATAATTTTAGGGGCTGCAATAAATCAAATTCATTATAATAGCAAAGTGGGTGGTAAATTTCATAATTACTTTGACCTATAAATTATCTTTCCAAAAAAATAAATTGTTAATTTATTTAATAGACTATTAAATGATTTTCCATATTTTACCAATCCTACCCACTATATAAAAATTGTTTTTTTTTATCATGATTGAGTTTTGAAATATTTTTTCGAGTTATAAATAAATATTTAACATTTTTATAAAATCTTTATTAATATTAAACATTTTTAATTTCATAAAATTTATTTATAAAGGACACGGAACGAAAATGTTATATTCAATTAAGATATTTTCTGATAACTAAATATATATTTTCAAGAGCAATTATTAAATATAGAAATTAAGGTTGTTCCATTATTTATTTCGGAACGAAAAGATAATTATATATAATATATTAAGGCGTGTAAAAGAGGTAAGAGTGAGATGATAAATAAACAAAATTTGCATCATTTAAACTAAACTTAAAATATTTTTATAGACCGTATAAATTATTTTAAATTTATTAATTATCTTTATATTTTAAATATTTATTTAAATAAATTTCGAAAATTTTCCTAATAATTATTTAAACTAAAATTATTTTTATTATTAATATAATTACTATAAATAATTATAATATAATTTAAATACTTATAGTATATGTATATACAATATTTGTAAGGATATTAATATTCGTGGTCTTTTAGGTGCTTTTAATACAATTAATAGCATATTAAGCTATATTTTTTTTTTGGTAAATAATATTTTAAATGTTTAATAAATTGAAAACTGTGCCTAATTAAATATTTCTAAAATTCGTAATAAAATTATTTATTAAAATTAACTTTTCTAGTGCTTTAAAAAAAATTTAAATTAATTAATTGTTGTTCCTGGTTGTCCTTCTTTTGTTAATTTTAATAAAATTGGATAATGTATATCCTCATCATATAAATTTGATTTTTTTAATTCTAAATGTCTTTGCCATATAATTTCATTATAACGTTTTATTATTTCACATTTAAATCCTTTAATTTGACAATTATTTATAAATTTATTCATTGTTTTACCACGTTGTGGTGCCATTATTAAACCAATACCATTTTTTGATAAATAATACCAAATTGTATCAACTAATGATTGTCTAGCATCATCAAAAAATAAACAATCAGCTGATAATATAATATCAAATTTTTCATATTCACTTTTAATACGACCATTATAATTTTCCCATTTTAATACTGAACATTTTGTATAACATGATAATTCATTTAAACATATTGTTTTACGTACATTATCAATAGATAAATTATTACCATCTGTTAAATGACATATATATGGTTTAGCATATTTAGCTAACATTAAACCAGTTAAACATGTCATACCACCACCTAATTCTAATATCCATTTATTACGAAAATTATCTAATTCTGTTGATAATACATAAACAGTTAAAGCTTCTTCAGATGGCCAAACACATATATTACCAGTATTATTAAAACCCATTAAATCAGTAGCTGTTAAATGTTGATCAATATGATGTATATTAACAGAATAATCAAATTTATTTAATTGAATTTTATATGTATACCAATTTTCTTGTTTACCTAATAAATTAAATGTTATTGTATTATCAAAATTATTTTGTTGTAATAAATCAAAACTTTTAAATCGACGAACTGATGCTGTACGTTCTGGTTCATCTTCTGATGATTGTTCTTCAGATGAATCTTTACGTAAAACTTTAGCTAAAATTTTCCAACGTTTACGTGCATTAGTTTGATTATTAATATCATTAATTGAAGATGATGACGATGATGATGATAATTTTGATGATAATTCTTCTGTTGATGATGATGTTGAAGATTCTGTTTGTATATCATCTGTTGTTGTTGGTAATGATATTTTACAATTAATATTATTATTAATTTCAATTTGTTGTTTTTGATTTTGTACTAATGACATTTTTGGATGATGATGTTGTTGTTGTTGTTGCTGCTGCTGTTGTTGTTGATTTGTTGTCGATTTTGTTAGATTAATTATATGACCATTATTTTCACGTATTGTATTTAATGTATTATCTATATCATATTCTAACATCAATGATATTGAAGATAATTGCTGATGATTATGATTATGGTGGGTAGATATGACTTTTGTTGTTTGATTACTACTTTTATTTTGTACTATAGTTTCAGTTGCCATGTTTTTTAAATAATTAATATTAATTTTGATAATATAATTTTCTATTTTCTTTTGAAGTTGATTCAAGTTTTTCAAGGATCTGTGATGTTTTTTTGATGATAAATGATTGTAGTATTTTTTAACGAAATATTTTCACATTATAAATTGTCTCTGTTTTTGGGAAATTGTTAAGAATTAATTGATTTGACCATTTTTTTTTAAATAATTATACGTACTTTTGAAAAACCTTTTTTTCTAACTAATATTTTTCTCTAATTTTAACATAAATTAAATTAATAAATTTTTTGTGTAAAAAATTCACACAAGCATTTCTAATTATAACCATTAAATTATATATAATAATTAATAATATTTTTTCTATTAATTTTAACTATTAAAGAATAATTTTTATATTTCTTGCATAATTTAAAAAATCAATAAATTTTTATTTTATTATGCAATTTCAGAATTTATCAATATACATTTTATAAAAGATGTTCTATGGAAATGAAAAATCATAAATCCATTTCTAATGCAATTTTTATTATGAAATTTTATGTACATATATAAATTTTAAAAGGCTATTAAACAAATAATGGAAAGATGATTTTTTTGAAATATCTATTTCAATTGTAATTGTATATAAAGTTATTCAGTTTAGAGGAATTTAAAAAAAAACGGAAAATTATTGTAGGAAATATATTAATAGAAAGTTAGGAATAGAAAAACTATTTTTAAATATATAATTTTTTCGATGTTTTTGATACGGAAAAAATTGGCTTGGTTATGATTTTGTAAATTATAAAAATTGATAGTAAATTTTAGAACTTAAAAATTGAGTAATTTAATTTTTCTGATATTTCAAAATTTCCTAAAAACTAAAAGAAATTCTGAATTCCCAGTTGCTAAATAAATATTACAATTATTTGGGGTAATCATAAAAAAAATTGCCTAATTTTGCATGTGTACATATATTGGAATTTTTCCCAATCATCAGGCATAATTTAATTATCCCATACAATATAATTTAAAAGTTTAAATTAATAATTAATAATAATAAATATTAAAGTATGTATAATAAATCCATTTTGTTGTTAAAATTCCAAAAAAAAAAAATTAATTTTCTTTTAAATATTTTGATTTCAACGAACTCTGTCATCTTTCTCCTTGGTATACTTTACATCTTTACAACACCCATAAAAAAATATAAAAATGAAATTATGTACTGGTAGAAGATTGTTTCTTTTTCCTTCCATAAAGTAATTTAAATGCTAATGCAGTAAAGGCGAGACTAAATTATAATTTTTATTATGAACATTGGATTATTTATTACTTTATTTAATATTGTACAATCTGATATACAAGTAAATCACACCTTTAACAAAATTTATATCCTTACCTAAAATAATTTATTTAACTAGAAATTCTTTTATTAATTTTTGTTTTAATATATTTTATATATATTTTACATATTTTTGTTACTACTAATACATATAATAGAAAATTATTGTCATCTGTTTTCCCATATGTGTGAAAAAATATTGGTTTTAATATTAAAGGATAATAAAAGGATTTAATATTTTTTTAGGGCTTATGATGATGGTTGTATATGTGTTTAATGATTTTTTTTTGCAAATCATGACCTAAATTATGACCTACTCTAATATAACATATTTATAGTATTAATTTGAGCCAAACCCCAATATTTAGAATTTTTAGGTTATATGGAGAATTTTGGGAGTCGATTTAATTGCTCAATAAAAATCATTTAGGTAATTTAAAAAAAAATTGAATATATAATTTTTGGGGTAATGTTAAAAACAAATTCATATTATTACTACATGCTGTATCCGTCTATGTTGTACTATGGCTTAGAGTAGTGAAATTCTGACTGTCGCATTTATGAAGCGAATTAGTGGCGAAAATTTCATCTACGGAAAAATTAATTTCTTTCGATAAGTGATAAAAATAAAAATAAATTGTTTTAAACTTTTTCAATAATGTTATAATAAATTTTATAATTATTATCTATAAATTACAAAAATGCAACTTTGAATAAAAGTTCATTTAAGACAATAACGAATAATAATAAAATAAAATTATAAAATTATTAGTTTCCCTTAGAAATTTTAATGCAAAGTTGTGGAAAAATATTTTCGTTCTTAAAAAATATTAATTTCATTCCACAAACTAGTAATAAATCTTAATTTTTCTATGCCAAATAAAATATTTCTTCCAAAGAAAACTCATCTCTTATCCTGGACCAGGAAATTTTATAACGATAACTTTTAATAAAATTTATCTAATATAGTTATAAATAAATAAATTATACCTCATCAAAAAGTTTAATAGCAAATAAAAAACTAATAAAGTTTCAGTTAAAGTATTATTAAAAAAAAGAAGTGAAATTACTCTTTCATCTGTTAACATTTATTTTAGCTAAATCTGGTCTGGTTTTATCTAATCTATATTTTTTTCTCTTTTGTTTCTGAATAACCTGACATAGATTTTACGTAAATGTTTTAATATATAGATAAATGTCCTTTTAAACTATTTTTATAGCATTCCTAAAAAAACACAATAAAGTTTTAATGTATTTTTTAATAGTTCCATTTTCTATTGTTGAATAATACGAACTACATAAAATTTTTTTGATATCTCAGCAGTGGAGGCATTAGTATGTTTGGCAGTCTAATGGAAAGGACAGAAAATGATTTTCTAGCTACTTTTTTCTTATAGTTACTTATAAGATCTATACATTCATCCATCAACTCTTATACACTTCAAGGATCCTTTTTTTTGCATTTTTTACTCTTTCTGTCAAAAATAATATTTGCATTGAAGTAAATTTCTATATCAATCACGAAATCTTCTAAAGTTTATATCACACAAATAAAATTTCAATCTACACAATTTCCAAATGAAAACAAATACCAAAAAAAAAATTTCTTCAAACAAGGATCAAAGTAATTTATTTATATTTAATGATTAAAATAAAACCAGCATAAA
Organism: Empis stercorea; assembly: GCA_949752835.1. Lineage (NCBI taxonomy): Eukaryota > Metazoa > Arthropoda > Insecta > Diptera > Empididae > Empis > Empis stercorea. Next base: position 52,458,071 of record OX457089.1, read on the forward strand.
AAAATTTTCCGAAAAAACATAAAAACGTTTCTACAAAAGGACATCTTTTACCACAATGTAAAAACAAAAACTTATATTTTTTTAAATTTATATTTTAGTATAAAATTTTTTAAAAAAAAAAAGTTTTCTCTTCATTGTCTCTTCTAAGAAAATACAAAAATTTTAGTTTAACGATTCGTTCATAAAAAAGAAGGATATAATTCTAAAAGATTTTAGCTGAATAAGAAGTAAAAAAGATATAAAGAAAATTACTTAAATAATGTTGGAAAAGGATTAAATAAATTGTATGAAGAAAACTAAAAGTTATTTACATAATTTTATGTTAAAATTTATTATTTACAAAGTATGAAAAGTCAAATAATTAACATTAATTTTAGTTAAAACTTTTGAATATGTGACGACAGTTTTCTATTAATGTAACTACAAAAAAAGGTAATTTACATAAATATTGAATATTTTTTTTTTATTTTTGCAATTAAAATTTTAATTACATACTAAACTAAACTGAATAACAGTCAACCTAATTTAAGTCGAATCCGTAAGGTAGCTGAGAAAATATTTCGAGTTAGGAAAATCCTTTTTTATACTTAGTCCCATCTCCCATCCCGGTGAAATATTCCAATTAAAATTTAATGTTGATCACCTCTTGCGACTATTTCGAATAAAGGAAGTCCAATTTAATGAAATTTGACTGTATTAAATATGGAAAAGTAGAGCAAATTTACGTCTAAAATTGTTAAATGAGCTTACGTTGAAAGGTTGCACACAAATATTTATGAAATCTTTATTGATTTGTGGAAATTTTCTTTATTATATATTTTCATATTACAATTAAGTATGTTAAAATAAAATATTGATTATATTTTAAATATTGCGAAAAAATAATAAATTCTAATTTAAGGAAAACCTGTTACGAAAAATACATATTTGATATACTTATTTATCACTATAAAATTATTCAAGGTGAATTTATATAGATTTTGTGGATTGCGTAATATATAAAATCAGTATGGTGTTTATTAATCGATCATCGTAGACAGCTTTTATTTTAGTTTATAAATTTTTTTTTTGGTATTTATATTATTAAATAATTAACTTATTATAGAGAGAAGTAAAACTTTTGCAGTCAAAATTCATAAGTTTAATTGGATAATGTAACATTATTGGGTATGCGGTTATTAGGTATCCGAGCCAAGTATGGGGTACTTTAAGATAGTTTTGTTTGCATAAATATGGAAAATATTAAATTAAAAATTATAAAAATTAAAAGATTTATTGAATATGTTAAAAAAAATTCAATTGGTACCCAAAAAAATATATTAATAGTCACCGAATTCCACAATTCATCATTCAGACCACAATTCATTTTCAGTTTAAATACATACAAAACATTTCATTACTGCACCATCAAACTACTTTAAAATTAAAATTACAATTTAAGCTGTTTAGAAATTTGTGGATTATCCTTCTTTAATTATATTTGACTTTGACTATTCATATTCATTTCTTTTGATAAACGATTATTTCAAAATATCTTTTACTTATACAATTTTGATTATATTTTTATTGCATAAAAAATTTATTGAAATTTACTATAAAAATTTATATATGTATATGTATGTAAAAAATATTTCAAAATTCTCAAAGGATTTAAATGTCATAACCAGGAATTTTTTGTCTATGAAATTGTTTTTTTCCATAATGGTTTTTTTTTGCTTTGATTGATGATGACAAAACCACCAATGGCAGAATGACAACTATTCTGCTTGAATTAACTTTTCAAAATAAGTTAAATTATATAAGTGATTTTGATTTTAATTTGTCATCGATTAAATGTAATTCGTTAAGATAAGAAATGCACTTTAGAAGAGATTTGATTTAAGGATGATTGAATTATGCAACTTTTAGTGATTTGAACATTTTAGTATTTGGATTAAGATTTGTTTTTGAGTCTATCAATTGTTCGTATCTAGATTAAAATTGTTATGACAAAATTGTTAAGGACGAATTTGGCAGAAAGAACTGACTTAGTCCTAATCTTTCTACCCAAAAACTTTATACTAATTAAACTTTAATCGTTGACTTGTCTGTCTGTCAGTACCAATTTAATCATTTTAATTTTAAAATTAACAAATTGAAATTAATTTATATAGGAATTATTTATATAATATTTTTCTCATCAATAAATATTATATATCGCATTAGAAAACTATTCATAAAATATGGCAAAATTTTGGTATACCAAAAAAAAAAAATTAAAATTAAAGTAATTTCATAATTAAACAAAAAAAACTTAGCTGAAAATAACTTTAAATAAATTTTTAATTGACTCAAGTCGTGAAAAACATCCTACAATTTTTTCCTATAAAATCAACTCCATCTCTTCGCAAAATTAAATGTTTTTCATCAAAGGACTTAATTTTTTTTTGTTGTTAGTAAATATTTTATATAAGTATTTTATTGGAACCCTTAACGGTTTTTCTTACATCACCAAACATTAAAAAAAAATCAATCAATTTCCTCTGAATAATTTAAAAAAGTGAACTTTATTTATAAAACCGTCAGTGAAATTTATGTTGTTTATTGTTTTGCTCAAAAATTTTTCATTTTTCCTAGGTTATTAAGGTGATTTTTTTTTAAATATAGCGAAAAAAAAACCAAATCAATAAATAAATAGAAAATTTTTTCCAGAATTTTTGTAACCAGAATATTTAGGTGTTTTAATAATTTTCCAACATTGTTTTTTTTTTTTGGGAAATAAACAATTTCCAATAATTTAAGTGGATTTTCGTGATATCTGTAATAGGCTTAAATTGATGAATTTATTTTTTTTCAGGTATAGGTATTAGGATTTATGCTTTGTTAGCAAAAAAAAAAAAAAAATGAATATGAAAATGAAAAAGAAAAATAGGAAAATCAGTGAATTATTTTATTTTTCTTGTTATTTACTCAAAAAAGTTTATGTATTAATAAAAATTAATCCTTGGAAAAGTTGTTTTCGTGACAACAACAATAATAAATTTTATATTGAGATGTTATTGTAAAAGGTTTTAATAAATAACGTGTAAAAATATCAGAATTTCTATTTTATATTTTGAACTTGAATATTTAAATAATTTTTCATTTGATTATATTAGTAGACGAAATATACACATATTTAATTTATCCTTAAAGAATTTTATGGTTATATTTAAGAGTTAAGCATATAATTGGATGATTAAACTTTAAACGTTATAAAATTAAATTAGCAATTGTGAAAACAATTTAATATTTATTTTCCATATTTTTAATTATATGGAAAAAGGAAATATTAAATGTTTAATCTAATCTAAAATTTTTCCTATCTGGAATTTTATTTAACTACTGAAACTAACTATTCTTAACTATTGAAACTGCTGAAATCTTAAGGGAATTATAACATATTTGATATTTCTCTATTAAAACTAATTCCTCGGAAGATTTTCAGTTTTCAGTTTCAGTTTCACAAGAATTAATTCAAAAGTTCTAAGTCGAAATATTTATTCCTCCAAATAAAAATAGTCGCCATGTTACTTATATTAAAAATAGTCGCCATGTTACTTATATTAAATTTGACATTATTTATAGTTTTAAATTTATTTCAAAATAGATCTAAATCAAAATAATCCACAATGAAACTATATATATATTATACAAATTGCAACGATTAATCAATCAATCAATCAATTTAAATTTCAACAAGGAAAAAAAAAGTACAACATAAAAAGGAAAAAAAAATCAATTTGATTAACACAATTTTTTTATGTATGTCGCTCGTTCAAAAAATACCTAAAAATAAATAAAAAAAAAAAAAAAAATTTAAATAATGTGGCACATAAATGGTACACGAAATCATCGCCGCCCTACATAAAACAATAATAGTGCAAAAATATAAAAACACCTCTTGACAATTTTAATTTTCTTTTGTTGGCAAGCAAAAAATAATTTTAAATTAGTTTTTCCAATATTATGTTTTTTTTTTTTTAATAAAAACAGAGATAGGAAAAGTGAAGGTTAATCAAATTAAAATTAGAATAATTTTTAATTCTGTACTATATAAATTTTGTTACATTTCGTATTTAATGAGACAAAAATTTAAAATTTATTTTCACAGTTTCTCAATGATATTTAATTTTTTTTTTAACATTTTTCATCAAAACTAATAAATTTTCTATTTCAATATAAAATACATAGAGAAGAGAAAAATCATAATGAATTTCGCATAAAAATAGATTTCGTATTTTTCAATTAAATATTTTTTGTATATAAGTAAAAAATACGATACAACCAGAAATAAATAAAATTATATAAATTATTGTCAATTATTTTGTCTATTAGGGTTTTTCTTATGGTATACATAAAACTACAAAATTAACATATAATTTTGACAAGGAGAGAGAACAAATAAAAAAGAATATGTATAAATACCAATTAATTTGGTACCAATTAGTTTTATTGACAGAACATTTTGATAATAAATTAATCCAAAATGAACAGAATTATTTTATCAATTGTTGACGTATAATCTTTAAATATGTTAATGGATGGATGAAGAGATAAATGGTGAAAATGTGGTAAATTATTGAAAATCCATTTTTAGAATGTAAAGAAGATTTAAACCACAATTGGTTTAATTAATATCAATCTTTAATTAAGAATTTCATATTGAAATAATTTAAAATAAATTATTCAATTAATAGTTAGATTATCGAGATAGTACGAAAAACAAATTCAATGGTTGCACTATCTAAAAATCTTATTAAGTATATCGAATAGATAAATTATTCAAATTTGTGGTGATTAACTATTAAAAATAACAATTTCTAGTATGAATCTATGAGTAAAATTATAATTTAATTAATTTTATAAATTGCAGCAAATATTCTTAAATAAAAATTTTAAATTATAAACTATATTTTAATCTTTACATTTTCTTCATTTATATTCCACAACTTTCGTTAGAACGTGTTCTATCTCGATAATCAAAGATTTGTAAATATGTATATAAAAAATAATCAACATAAATTTAAATTTTATACCAGCAACCAATAATGTAAAATTAATTGACTAAGGAATTCTTTTTTTATATACATATATATATTTACATGTATAGATAAAGTGTGAAATATATTTCAAGACCAATTAAAATGATATTTCTACACTGCTTGCAGTTTTCTCATCTTCAATAAATTTATATAATAAGCTAATATAATTTTTGCATATCTTAAAGTATTTTAGTTGCTATATAAAATTATATATTCAGGATTATAAAATTGAGGAAACTATAATGTAAGACGAAATATTTAAACAAAAAATAAATCTGCATATTGGACTTGGATAAATGCCAATTAAAGAATTGGAAGAATGTTCTTTTAAGTAGGATATTTTCATTTTTTCTTTGGAATTTTACCAAAAAAAAAATTGTCATATTTTATTATTTTGTGATTAGGGTAAAATGTCCTTTTAATAAATTGTTCCGAAATGAAGCAAAGAATTTTAGTATACCACCAATTCAATGACGAATTTCAATTGGAAAATGATGAATTTTACTTGAAAATGGTATAATACTGAAATAAAATTAAGCTAGAAAAGAATTTGATTATAGGAAACTTTAATTATCATAATGATGATATTAATACTTTGATACCAGCAGAAGGTGACAGTATAATGAATTTTAAGAAATTTCATATCCGATTAAATTATAAATATTTAATTAAATTGTGGGGCTTAAATGATGTTATACCAAAAACTAAATTTTTATAGGATTGACTCCATAAAACACAAATAGAATTTCAAAGATGACAATTCTTATATTGCAATGATTCCTTGACATCCTTTTTTTTATATCACAATAAATGTTTAGACAATATTTTCTTAAATATCCTTATTGAAATTTAATAGTTTTCCGCAGATATGACTTTTTCCATATGTATAAAACTGCATTACATGTACAAAATTGGAACAAAAAAAAATCCTAATGACTACAGACTACACAGTTCATCATTTTATATTATTGACCTTTAAAGAGTTTATTTTAATATGATGTCTTGTTTTTCCTTACTAGTTAAAATTATTGAAGAAAAATAGAAATTTTTGATAAACGAAAATACAATATAACAATCTTAAAAGATTTTTCTATCCCAAGGACACTACATAAAAAATATAACAATATCTTTTTGTTTTAAGGATAATATTGTTTTTTTTCTAGATTTTTTTGTTACTATAGAAAATAGAAATTCAATCAATTTGAAAATAGGAATTTAATCAAGTTTAAAGTTTTTATACAAAATAAATAAATTTTAAAATATAGAAATTTTCAAATTAAAATCATTTACGAGGAAGCTCGGACCAATTTTTACGAGGAAGCGACCAATTTTTATAGATAATACCAAATAAAATTTCTATCTACTTTTCTCAAAATCTAAATAACTTCTAAAACTTGCATTACTGATACTTCAATTCGGTTCTGTTGTTCACTAAGAAATTAAATATAAGCAGGAAATTTTGTATATCCTTCTTTTATATCCGGGTACAATTAAGCTATCAAAATTGCATTCATGTAAATGAGACGAAATACAATAAATTCCCTAGAACATAATTTCAAAAATAAACAGAAAACTTATTTCCATTTTTTATTATAGTTTTGTTAATTTTCAATTAGGGAAATAATATTTTTTTTTTACTATTTGTATAGTTGAAATAATAAAAGTTTTCAGGAATTTATCAATTTTATATTCCTGAAAGTTTCTAAATGAAAAAAAAACAAACAAACAAACAAATAATCTAAAAATAGAAAATTTAATAATTTACAAGATGAAATTGTGAAAATGTAATTTAAAAAATAAGATGTTTTTTTTTTATATTTGAATGGAAAATTTATTATTTGCACACTATCCTAGTGAGATTTACGAATATTTAATTTTGGATTGTGGTTACTGGAAAAATGAAACGTGTAAATTGTAATGGATAATTGTGAAGATTTTAGATTTTGTTGGAGTTTGAAGTAAATTAAAAAAAAAATATTTGATTAGAGTGGCAATAATTGCCTGACGTTGCACAAAATATGTCCTCGACGATACAAATTTTCCAAATCCCTTAGGTATGAGTCATACCCGTATGAGTTTGGGTAGTTTTCAAGATGTTTAAATGGTTTCTTAATTTCAAAATTGTCGTGTAATTCATGACAGATGACAGCTTTCGAAAAATCTTTGAAGCCCGATAAGGAATGCTATGTTAACGCGATATCGCAATATAGTACCATGGAAAATAGTCGACGATTAAACAATGTCGACAAGAAATATTGTTTTACGTAATAATAAGAAACTAATTGGAAATGTAAAAAATTGATTACTCTCGGATAATAGTTTTAAAAGTTTCGATAATTTTATAACGATTTTGAAGAACTTTTGTCTTGAGAAATATAGATTAGAGAATTTCGTATATAAATATTTACATTATTTCTTCAAACTTCACTTTTGTTTGTAGTAGAAAAGTAAAATTATTCTTTTCAAAATCTTTGTTGGTATAAAAAGGCATGCATAAATTTTGAAGCAGACCAAAACCAATTAATAATTTTAATAAAATTCATAATTCCCTTGTATACCATATTTTCATCAACAAAAACATTAAAAAATTTATAATAATTAAAAATTTTCTGACCTTAAATAAAGGAAATATAAATGTAGTTTATAATTTGAAAAAATTTACGAGAAAATTTGTATATTTAATTTGTCTGAACTGTTTTAAAAATGCTTAAATAATCTAATAAAATTCAATTATAAAAATTTTTGTAATAAATAAGAATTTTCAATTTGTTTTCATGTGCTTTTTTAGAATATAATCTAGAATTTTAAATGACAATTATTTCAATTTCATGTCAATTTATCAAAACATTTAATTTCCATCACGAAACTTTGAACCATCTTCTAGCTGTATATACCCACCACCCTATGGTATGATTAAAAATTTACATGATATTTCGATTTTTTGAGGTAGATAATACATAGAAAACTTATGTGAATTTTTCAAAATGTATATCAATAGATTTAATATCGAAAAGCTATACTTATCCCATACGGTTTCCGGAAAAAAATGTACAATTTATTTTACATGAAAACTTTGGAAATTAGTTCAAATTGAAAATATATAATTATATTTATTATTCAGGGGCCAAAATGCAATTGAAATAAATTTTAAAGTTTCTAGAGTTTTATTTCACCTCCACCGTATAAAAAATTTATGACAATTTTCTACTTTTTTTAATGAATTTTCAATCAATTTTAAATTTGGTATTGGAGAAAATTCAATTATAAAATCGTGAAGAATTATTTTTTGTTTTGTAAATTTAATTTTAGTATTAAATAATTTAAAAAATAATTACGGTATAGATAATTTATAATTATTATGGGCTTTGTATCAATTAAATTGATCAGTAGTGGGTCAGTAGTGATGAAAGTATAGTATAGTAAATAATGAATTGCATTTCTAAGAAATTAAAATTATAGTAACAGTCTAACTTTTCAAATAGTCTTAGAGGAAATATTCTTCATTAACGTATAGTGAGTATACGAGTACCGAGTTATTAAATTTTTGGTTTATTAGGCATTGCTTTCGAAATTTAGCTGTGTAAGTGATTGATTGAGATGTAATTATGCCAATCAACGATCTTAGACCGCAGTATTAACTTGATTACACACGCACAAATCACAAATACAAATATTTTCAAATATACTGAATTGTGATAACCAAAACCAAAATTGGTATATAAACCAAAACATATTATAATTTTGAAAGAAATTTTATTTGACTAATGAGCTTTTTTTAATTAAATTTTATATTAAATAATCCTTTGAGAATTTCCAAACGAAATAAATTTATTTATATATTTTGATTTACCTACAAAAATAGATTAATCAAGTTAATCTGAGATTTAAATATTAAGTATATTTAATTAATTAATTATACGAACTTGTATATTTAGAAATTTATAATTTTAATTTAAAAACAAATTGATTTTTCTTTTCTTTTTTTATCTATAAATAATTTATGGAAATTTAAGAATTACCTTTTCCTTTTAGTTAAACAAGAATTAAATACAAAAAATGGTTACTTTGATTTATTTATAATAACTGAAAATCGGAAGGAAGAAAAATATGTCCTTCTTAAGAAAAAATTTGGCAATGAAGTTTTTTGTGTTAAAGGAGAATTTTTTGACTTGAATTTATTCGTGTATGCAAAATTTTGGTTAACCATAAAATTAAATTTATTATTTAAAAGTTAAATAATAATCAAAATTTGAATATTTAAATTTAGCAAAACTCAAGAAAAAAAATTAAGTATTTATAAAATTATTTTAATTTAACATTGATTCGAGAATTTTTGGTAATCAATTTGAGAGTAATAAATATTAGAAATTGTAGGTTAAATGGAATGATTAATGGCTAATGACGAAAATAACTAATGGTAATACAGTTTATAGATTTTTCAAGAAAATTCGTCGAGAAGATTGTAAGCTTCAATCCTTCAATACAAATTGAAATAGACCTAAGAGTCTTGATTTACACTATAAGTTCCTATACACGAAATTCTTCTAATTTATAGAAATATTTGAAATTGTGTACATAATTCCAAATTTTTGGAATAGCTAATAGCGAATCACATTAAAAATATTAAAGATTTGAAAGAATTATTTAAAAAAAATCGATTATTTCCATGACCAGCCGCAGTACTGAAAAAACAGTCTGCATTTTATTTATTGGCAGTCCTAATTTAAATTACTCAACATTTTGTAAAAGCATATAAAAATATTATTAACCCAAAATTAATTAACTTATTATTATTTAGTATATTAATCAAAATTGTCTGAAAACATTCATAATTTTATAGCAAATATTTTTTTTTTCTACAGAATTTTAATCTCAAAAAAATTTTCAATTTATAAGAAAATTTTTAATTTCATAATTTATATTTAAAACATTTTTTTTTAATTACTTTATTATTATACCATCCATGGATTGCAAATGATGCGAATATTTAGAGAGAAAAAATTTATATATTTATATTTTTTCACTATAATCAATTTTCTATGCAATTATAAATTTTCTCGTTGTACATTAAATTATAAATTTTAAAATTATTTTTTTTGAAAAAAATATTTTTTTATTTGCATATGCATTTAACCGCGAACAGAAAAAAATAAATATATAATTACAAAATAACCGCAGAAAAAATATTATGCTATAAAGATATTAAAAGCAAACATGGATCATTAATAAATTTTGGTACGCTAATGAAGAAACAAAACACGAAACATTTTAATGAAATTTTTATATTTTTATAAGACTTCAACAAACAAAAAAAAATTTTTGAAACGATTTTTATGATCAATTTTCTGGTTATCACAGTTTAATTTTCGAAAATTTGAGACTTGGTATTGAAGCAAACTAAAATAATAACCAAGATTATTATTTATTATTCTTTGTAATGGAGTTACCCGAATGGAGTTTTGGTCTACTCTAAGAAATATAGTTTAAATTATAGTATAATAAGATTAATAAGTATAAGAAAATTTCGCAGAGTCAATATTAAGTCTGCAGTCTGTAAATATTAATTTAGTTGGTTAATTACTTTTGACGCAACGATAAAAAATTCAGTTTGTTTAAGCAAATTTAGTCACAATTTGATTAAAGAACATGGAAAAATGCCATTAAAAGAATTTATAATTTAAGTTTAACAAATAACAAATCTCTATCCTTTTTTTGTTGGGATAAATTAGGGTCGAATTTCTAAAAATTAATTAAGAAAAAAAATCCTAAATGACATTTTTTTCCTTCAGTTTATATTGAGGACGAAAAAAAATAGAAAAACAGAAATTTTTTCGTCAATAATTTTGAAATTAGTAACAAAGTTTTATGATTGAAAATATAATCGTATAATTTATAATAGAAGAATTTCACAGTAGGTGGTATAGAAGCTAAATAATAATTTGTCTATACCAAAATTAAAAGTTCAAGTTCAAATGAATTGAATATTATTTGCACCCCACAAAATCACTTGGTAAAGAGTGTTTTCCCCAAACAAAAACATGTATTTCAATTTGGTCTATCTAAAATAGAGAATGTACTATAAAAAGTATGAAACATTTCATTTGTTTAACTAGAAAATTTACATTTTTAAATAAATTACAATTTTACGTGAATTATATTTCTGTGATATGCTTTAATTTTTAGAGAGCATCTGGACTTATTTCGCAACATTTATAAATGTTAAAAATTTTATGTTGTGTTGTCTGGAATCAATTACAAATTAATAATTAAATATAGAAAGAAGAAAGAGAACTTATAAAATTAACAAACTCATTTTAATTTTTTTTTTCGTATATCGAATGACGTAAAAAATGGTAAACAGCGGGAAAATTTTGTATATAAAATTTTTTTTATTTTCGGTTTAAAAGGGGCAGAGATTTTAGTAGTTTAGCAACAACCATGAACCACAAAAACCATAAGAGTCAATTCCGATTCCGAATGTAATTTCTAATTATTTTTCTATATATATTTAACATAAACAAGAAGATTGGAAAATATAAAAAAAATTCGTCTCAAATTTTTGAAACAAAAAAAAAAATATTTTATTTATATATTAAATTTAAAATAAAAATATTATTTACGTAAACAAATAAAAAATTATATACCAAAAATTGATTGATTTTTTATATTTTTGTGGAAAATTATTTTATAATATTTTTCAATTAAAATTTATAGATAATAAATTTTTTCACCAGGTACATAAATAAATTATAATATTTTGTTTTATTTTATATCAACGATACCATAAATATAATTGGAATAAAATTTATTATATCCTTTATTTTATTATTTGATGTTAAAAAACGTGGAAAAAAAATGAATTTGAATTAAATTAAGTTAAAAATTAATTCATATTTTTCTATAATTTGCAAATTTAATTAAAATTTCATATATATATATTAAAAATTTTGTAATTTATATAAATTTAGTGACAATTTAAAGCAGAGGTCGGCAAGCTTTATTACTAGGATGGCATGTTTTCAAAGTGCGGGAGTTCACGGGCACCGACTGATGAAGACCCAGAGAGGGGTAATATTTAAACGTATTAATTGTACATACATTTATTACGTTAATTTTTAATATATAAATACATAAATTAATTGAAAAAATATAATCTTCAAATTAATAATTAATGTGATATTATTTTGACATTGCTAATTTCCGAGTTTATTGGAAAATTGGTATTAAAAGTTTTATGAGTATATAGTGATGAAATGTCTCTCGACTTGCACAATAAGCATACACTTTTTTCTTTATAATAAATGAAACAAAGTTGTTCTTCCCACTCAACATTAAAATCATGTGTCTTCTGCTTCTTATTATTTTTTTCATGGCGGCTACAATAATATTTAAAATAAATAAAAAGTAAATTAAATGATGACATATATACTTACAATTTGAAGTACAAATTATAAATATAACAAGTCTATGTATGAAGAGAGGTTACGAATATAAATCTAGGACGCCTTTGCTGATGGGCAGAGTATATGACGATATGTGGACAGAAAATAACTCACTAAATGTGGACTCAAATGTGTCTTGTATTCGAAAATAGATAAAGTTTAATTAAAATTATTCAATGGAACTACGAGTGCTTGTTGGTTAAATAAAAAATAAAATTTAGAATTGAGATATTTGAAAAGCGAGCACTTTAAAATTGTTTCGCGGGCACTTCAGAGCCCGAGGGCACCTCGTTGACGACCCCTGATTTAAAGGATTTAATTGAATATTACCAGAAAAAAATTTGGTAATAAATAATTGCAATATTTAGTAAATTTTAAAATTTCAATTTTCGATTGAATTTTTCGAATTAGAAAAAGAAAGGAGTTAATCGACATAAAAGTTCTTTTGTCCTATATTTTAAAAAATGACCTTAAAACATTTCAGCCTATAATTAATGAAAATTTAGTCACTCTAATAGTTAGTTCCGTTTCGACGTGTTGCTTTTTTTTAAAACGGAAAAATATAATTTAGTGCTTTTATTATTCAAAGGATATAATTAAAAAAGAAGGAACCTAATTGAAAATCATTAATTTTACTTAGTGAAAGCAGAAAATTAATTACGAAATTATTTTTAGTTTTTTTTAGTGCGGTTATTTTAACTATGAAAATTATATTTTATATTTTCCTGTTAATTATTTTTGTTAGAAATGCTTTTTCATTGTTATTATATATAAAAGCGAAACGATGAAATTAACCTATTGCGTGCATTAGGGGAATTTAAATGTATAGTTGTGGTAAGAAATCTTTTCTGTTTCTGGAAATCGTACAATTATATATTAGAATTCCCAATTATTGAATTATATATGAAGACGATTTTATAATCGACTTCAAGAATGTGAACATATTTCCAAAAATTATTTAATGTAATGGAAGATCAAAAACAATCAAATCCAAAGAATTCAATTAAATTTTATTTTACAAAACTTAAATAATAAAATTAATAAACCAATAAAATTTCACTTTATAAAAAAGTATAGCTAAATTTAATTATATAATTAATTAAAATTTCAACAGTTCATCGAAATATAATTAAATAATAAAAATTTCTATGAAAAATACAGTATAAATCCTTTAAAATAAAAGAAGGACAAAAAGGATTATGAACTTATTTACAGTTCAAAACTTTTCTATGACAGAGAAAAATCCTCTTAAAATTGAAAGCTTTATTTCGCTTCTAAATGAACAAACACGATTAGAAAAAATAAAAACAAAAAATTTATAAAAAAAAATTTTTCTTCAATTTTTCATTTTCATTTCAAATTTCATAATTTTACAAATTTCCTCAAAAAAATAAATATTCTAAAGTTTTAATATTTATACACAAAAAAAAATATTAGAGAAAAATTTAAAAATTTTGAATGTTTATAATTAATCAAAATCTCATAAATAAATCAAAATTATTTTTACGATATTTACGATATTACTTTTTTTGTGTTGAAAAATTATTTTTAAATCATTATATTTTCATTTTTTTTTATTTGATATTTAAAATTAATTGTTTAAAATTTTTCTTTTGGAAAATCTGTGCGAATTTATTTTTTTTTTTGAAGAGGAAATATTTTCCATAAAAATTTACACACAATAATTTTAAGTAAAAGAAGACATTTATTAGCTATTAAGATCACTCGTAAATATCTATCAAATTTAAAAGAAGAAAAAACAACAACAGATTTTTCATATATTTAAGCGCCAAGTTTAATGGAAATACTAATTGTCACATTTTAATGGTCAGTTTTATCTCACATAAAAAAAATTATGATTAACATTTTTTAATGAAAAATACTAAATTGAAATAATTTAATAACGACAAATATTTAATAAATTAAGATTGATGAAAAATTGTTACAGCAAAAATATAATATTGAATTATTTTTAATTAGGGTTTTGGATATTGAAATTAACAAAACCGGACAACATTTGAAATTTTTAACGGACAAAATTTGGAATTTTTAATTAGATATATCAAGGAAACTAACTATTCAACTATGATTTTGATTTGATTGGTTTTTACGATAATATTCGGCAAGGGTATATCATAAAAGGTATTCCTAAATATCAGCCTCTTATCGATTATTAAATAAATCAAAAGTTTTCTTATCCGGCTCCGGTATTGTATTTCTAAAGATATAATGCTTCAATATTGGTAACCCTAATTTACAATAATTGTTAAATAAATTTTTCCCCAAAAATATTTAAAATGTTTCTTTAAATTTTTTCAATTTTCCTCAAATATTTTTTCTCTATAATTTCAAGTTAATTGTTTAATGATATTTTTATGACTACTAATATGAACAAAAAAAAAATGTATTTAAAAAAATCAACTTAAAAAAAATTTCTTTCATAAAAAAAAATTATAATATTTTAATGTTTCAAAAAAACTAAAGTCTTATTTATTTATTTTGTTTTTTTTTTTTGGTCCAATTTATTAGATATTAGAACATAAATATCTTTTTGGCAATTATTCTTGGGACTTATAATTATTTCGGGCGAAACATAAGAGTTTTGTTGCGAAAAAATGACGTAAGAAAAATAATTTGTTAAAAAACAAATATAAATGAAGCCTTCACCTTTCACTAAAGCGAAAAGTTAGCAAAAAAAAAAAAAAAAAATTAAAATATTATTCAAAAAATTAAATTAAATTTTAATATTATTTTTCGTTTCATATTTTCATCCTTGTTAAAAACGAATTGTTGTAAGTGTTATTTAAATCGTGTAAGAAAGTAAATGATATAGCATATATAGAAAATTGAAAAGAGAATTGCTGGTATGAAAATGGCTTTGATCCTGTAGAAAATATCCTGTCAACTTTTTAATTCTAATTTAAAATTAAAGTAAGTTTTTAATAGTAAATGCAATTTTTTTTTATGACTAAATTTATCTTGGTATTCAATTTTAGTAATTATAATAATTCGTTCCTAGCATAAATTCATTTAAATATTAAAAGTTCGATGATGATACGTTGAAGCTTTTTCTTCTTGAAAAGTGGAAAATAGCCAGAATTATTTATGTAATTTATATATTTATTTATTTAATTTTTTTCATCCATTTTTTTTTTTTACAATATTTTAATGTGTAACTAGTCAAAATATTTTTGTATCTCAACAAAAATCGACAAAAAATAAATAAATATTATTTTCTGAGTCATAATTTTTTGGTTTGGAGAAAAATCAGAACAATTTTTATGTTTATTTACATTGCAAACAAATTGTTTTATGATTATTTGAGGTATTTAAATATTATATACAAAATATAAAAATTATTTTGTTATTGTTAATATTTTTTACTATAGGATAAAATTTATTTGAATCATTTTTGTTTTTTTTTTGGGATAATACGATAATAAAATGTAAAGGAAATTGTTACTAATAAAAATTATTTTGTTTTTTTAGCTTTAGGTAAAAATTGAAAATTTATAATTTTTTTAAATAAAAATAAATTTCGTGCTGTGATTTTTAATATTGTTTAAAATTATTTATTATTATTATCAATGATTTTAGGATAATATTAAATATTAATTAATATCAGAAATAGATAATATTTAATTGTAAACAAGGAAATGATCAGTCCGAATATTAAATATATCAATTAGAAATAAACAAGTAAGAGATTGAAATACTTTGAAGAAAGTAAATTAAATTATGGGAATGAAACAAGGAAATATAGTCATATTTTTAAGTGCGAATTTGATCATATTTTACTGATAGAACAGTTAAAAATTAACTCTCACATTTTGAGTTACATATAGTTGGAATTGCCAAACTTGATGGATTTAAAGAAAATCAAGTTACTTCAATCTTGTTGCACTATTTAATTATAATTAAAATTATTCTACTCAATTTATAGTTTAGTTTAGAGAAAATGATACATGATAGTATTTCTACTAATTAGTCGTATATTTTTCAAATTTTCTATAAAACCAATATATCTTTGTCCTCCACGTTTAGATACTAAATAAATTTGGCTATCAAAAAATGTTGAAAAAATTATAATATAAATTAACAAAAATTTGATTTTATAGATTATTAAATAAACTGGGTCATGGTTAAAATATTGAAGAAGTATAACGATTTAGTGATTTTTTAAAATTAATTAAAAATTCATAATTTTAAAAAAACTTTTTAATCATAACTTTTTCCTATAATTAGAATATGTACTAATTTTGATAGTAAATAACAAGAATAATTTTTGTCTTACTAATGAGGTAAAAGTTTCGTTTATAAATTAGTTTTTAAGTTAATTTGAAATTTTAATTAATTATATGCACAACTATATCATAAGTATATAAAAAATGATTATACCTTAAATTTATTGAAAAAAGTTTTTAATAATTCATAGGTAAAGGATTATTAAATGAAAAAAATATTAATTTTTATTTAGAAACTTTAGCAGCTGACATGAAAGTATATAAAAAAAACCGCTTAAGTATATACCATAAATTTTCCTATTTTTCTATCCACACAAAATAATATACAATTTAAAAATATTCAAAAATATCTTGTAGGTGGATAAATTCTACATAAGAAAAATTACGTTTACGACGAAATTTGAGAAAACAAGAAGAATATTATGTATCCTTTTACTCTTATGACGCGAGAATCGAAAACATTTTAAATTATAACATATAATTTACAGTCAAATAAATATTATTTTTTATTTAGAAATTTTTTTTAACAATTTTTTTTTATGTAATAATATCCTGAAAAGTTGAGAAAAAAATTTGTTCCTATTTTTAGACAAGAGTATAGATATTTATTATTTTTCAAAGGATTTTAATATAAAAAAAAAAAAATGTTACAACAAAATTTTGCTACAATGAAAAAAATATAAATTCATTTTTATACTTTTTAAATTTTTTTGTTTTGCCAAAATTGCATAAAATAATAAATTAAATTATAAATTTATAAATGTCGTTGTTATTATTTTTACCTCATTTCCGGTAGAAAAAATTTCATAAATTTCTATAAAATTTTTTGATATTTATAAATTTATAAATTTTAAGTGGTTTTCACGTAGGGGTGTCCATTATAAATTTAACGTCAAATGAAATATTAAATTGAATATTGATTTGTTGGAATATATAGAATGCACTTTTTTTTCCAATTATTTTTTTTTTTGTTAATTTTGTTATGCGCCAATTTGGATAAAATACTAGATAGCAAAGTACAATTGACAATAATTGAATCACTGCACTATTAAAAGATATTGGCTTGGTTTAATTAATTGTTGTTTCTCCGATTACAAATGTTAATTTATTGTTCTGATTTTAGACTACATTAAATTATTGATTCAAGAAGAAGCAAGAGAAAAATTATTACAATCGTTTTAAAAAATGATTTAAAAGAAAATATTTGAGTAATTATATAATTAAAATGATATTAATTATTAGTGAATCAATATTAATTACAGTACTTTTTCTTTATAATATTTAACAGAACCAAGAAAAATATAATTTCCAATAAACAAGGACACAAATTAATATCCTTTACCCTTTTTTCATATCGTCTGATTTCATTAAATCATTAATCACGATTTGGTATCAATTAAATTATAAATAAGATTAGTTGTTCTTTTAGGGACATTTTTTTTCCGAAATAAAAGAAATTGGAAAACGATGTTATTTCCGAATATCCTTTTATTTTAAATATCCTAAAGCTAAAATAAAATGTAATAAACTTAAATTAGAATTTTTTTTTTAAAAAGTGACATAAAAATTATTTCTATAATATGAAATTATATATTTAAAAGTTTATTGAAAACAATTTTTATGTCTTCAATTTCATCCTGATTATAAATTTTTGATAGCAAATTGATGAAAACAAATTGTATGAATATATTGGACTGATCATCTGCAACCAGCTTATGTATCTCAATTTCGGTACAATATCAGGAAAGTTACTAATATCATGTTAATTAATTTACACTTATAATTGGAATGTTTTGAAAAGTTGGGAAATTTGGAAAAGAAATTAGGAATTATCGACGGATCTGTGCAGAGGATCTCAGGATATTAGCATAGCCAGATATAACTGAAATACTTATTAATACTATTAACTAATTTGTGACGAATTAGACTCAATAAATTGTAAGTTTGTACTATTGAGAAGGCAAATTAGTGCTTTGTAACATTCTGCGTGATAGAAGACACCCCCCTTACAACCTTAGATAATATATATTAGATAAAATATTAAGTATACTAAGAAAGTTATTTAAATTTTCCGAATTACTTTACTGTTGACCTCGTTTCGCAATATTTATGAAGGTGTGAAATCTATTAAATAATAATAAAAATAGATACCAAAAACTGATAACATTTTTAAAAAATAATTGATAAAATGAAATTTTGAAAACAAAATGATAAAATAGGAATTTTTAAATGAAAAATTTTGTAATTCAATATCTTATTAGTAGAGAGATACTATAGTATATTTAATTTACGCAATTTTCTAAACTTTATCTTTACTATATCTTGTAGCATAATACATAATAACGTTTATATTTTTTTTTTATATTTATTTTTACAATTAAAATGTTTTTAATAAAAGTATCAAATACCGACAAAGAAATATACAATTTTTTTTCCCTTAAAGCTTTTTCAAAAGTACGACTTGTAAATAAAATTATAGTTACAAATAAAATACAAACCATTAATAATAATAAATAATATGTATATAAATAGTAGAATTTCTCAGGATATATAAATTCGAATTCTTTGTTATCGTCCTTCCGTACCGTAAATTCCTATATAATTTCCTTTTTCTATCTGCTTGTCAAATTTATTTATTTTATATATTTTTTTACTTATGATACTATATGACAATTATTATGATCATTATAACAAATTTTGTAAGAATTTTGTTGTTTACTATTTTATTTTTTATCAGATTTATAAAAATCTAAAAAATAAATACACTTTTACTTGTTTAAACTCTCCACAACAACACGAATAATTTTTTTTTTGTTAAGGATATTTCAAAAAAGGATATACAAAAAAAAAATATTCTCTCCCTGGTGCACTTGAATTAGAATTGTTTATGCTTATGTTTATTATGAGGATTGTATAAACATTAAAAAATGATGGTACGAAAAAATATATAATAATATTTATTTTAATACTCCTTTTTTTTTTTTTGTTTTACTTGTCCAGTTTTTTTAGTACTCCTTTCTGTCACAATATAAAAAATTCCATTTTAAATTTTTCTTTTTTTTTTGGAAAAATTTTCTTATATAACACGAGAAATTTTCTTTAAAAAACTTTTGTGTATATTGCTGTTGTTGTTTTTTTCTTATTGTAATTTTCACTAAAAAAAAAATAGGTGAAAAAAAATTTAAAACCGCTGCACTGCAGACTTTTCCTTTTAAGCTTAAAAAATTAGAAAAGCATTTCTTCGAATAAATAAAAGTTTGTCGTTTATAATATTTTATTAGTTGTTATATTTTTTTTACTGCAGGACTGTTTAATTTTACTGGACATAATTTAAAGAAAAGAAAAATATGTGAAAATTTTTATGCTACACATAAATTTTTTTTTGAAAGGTGGCATAAATGTTTATTGGTTAGGAAAAAGGATATTGTTTTTGTTAAGGGAAAATTGAGTTAATAAATCTAAACGCATTTATAAGCCAAATAAAGTCATTTTTGCAATTTATAATTTGTATTTTAAGAATTAAATTTGATCTTTTTCGTAAAATTGAGATTAGAATTTGAATGAGGACAATTCTGATTTCGGAAAACGATATTTTGATTTAGGGAAGGACTAAATTTTGATTTGTAAAGATCAATTTGAATGACAAAATGACGAATTTTGCATGATAATACATAATAGATTATTTAGAATTTTAGCCATACTGAAGATTTTGATACGTCAGGTATCATATAGAATAGATAGTTAACCAAGTATTAATAAATGTAAACTGATTAAAAGATTAATTTAGAAATTAATTAAAATTTTAAGTAAATTAATGAAATTTTTCAGAAAGCAAATAAAGTGTTCATTACTATTGCAATTGTAAATGGTAAGGTAAGGTGGACAAATGAGTACTCCAACAATTTTGTTATAGAAATTGAGCTTTGTTCTATCCTAATTTCAGCTTCCAGGACTAAAATTTATTAGTTACCATATCAATGATAAATAATTTGGTAATGGCAATACTTTTATAAGAAAAAATGGTAAATAATTACGCAAGAATATTTGTTCTTTTATCGGATTAATGTTTTTTTTTTGTTTAAATTAATAATTTATCTGTTGTTTTTTTGTTAAACTTATTCAGTCCATTCAAAGATTATATTTATTTTTACTTTATTTTTCAACGGAAAAAGAAAATCTATAATCTTTTTTTATTATGAAAAATCATTTTAATTGGACTAAAATTCTCTTAAACAAATTATATTTAATATTCTCTAATTTAGTTAAATTTTCTTATTATTTTCTGTTTAAACAACAAATCACAAAAAATATATTTTAATTTTTCCAAAATGAAAAAGAAAAAAAAAGGAAATTATATATAATTTGAAAATGGGGGAGTATGGACTTTTCATAATTCAAATATGACTTAAGATGGCCAAAAGGCAAATACCGGAAATATGGAAGTAAAAATTCTTAGAACTTCTCATAATGGAATATTTTTCATATTTTTGTTTGTTTTTTTTTATGATTTTCTTTTCGTTTTTATTTCGCGGTAAATAGAAATAAATATATAATATTTTATATAAATATTAAATATAATTTGTTGTCACATTTGAAAATCAAACTGAAAAAAATAATCATAATTTTTTCAACACGAAAATAAAGGACTTTTAGTATAAAAAGAAATTGTTTTGATGGAAATATGATGGAAAACAATATATATAGTGGATTTATTTATAATGAATTATTTCGGAAAATTTGTTTTGATTAAAAAAGGATTTCCGTTTTTGTATTTTGGATTTATGTAATTGAAAAAAAAAACAAACTGGAAATAAAGCATATACATATAAGAGAAAATTATTATAAGATTTAACAGAAAGATAAAAGTTACTTTGAGATTGAGAGAAAGAAATTGTTTTTGGACAGAGTTTTATTTAATAAAACATTTTCTGATACAAAAAAATGTTATCTGATAAATAAATGATTAAAGATTTCTGAAAATTTTTAATATTTTATCAAATAAATTAATTATTTTATAATATTTTGGTACTAAAATTTGTTTGTTATATTTATTGGGTGATTACTGAATTAATGCGATTTAATAATTAAAAAATTGAGTTAATTTTTGGCATTGGACTAAGTGTATGGAGACAACAAATTGATCAGAAAAAAAAAATTGGTTAGATCAAAAATTAAACTCTTATAGATAAATAATTTCTAATTTAGAAATATGTATTTAATTATTTTTCAGTTTAGCCCATAGAATGGTGAAAATAGTAAAATTCTGTGATAAAATTATCAAATTTTGAGTCCAAACACACATAGAATTATAGTAAAAGATTTAATTTGGAAATTTAATCAATTTCCTACAAATTTTTCTCATTATAAATGCCAAATGTCCTTTTTCAAAAATCCAAAACAGCTGAATTTATTTTACTCGAATTAGATTATTATTTTCGTTTTTGTATTTTGGATTTATGTAATTGAAAAAAAAAACAAACTGGAAATAAAGCATATACATATAAGAGAAAATTATTATAAGATTTAACAGAAAGATAAAAGTTACTTTGAGATTGAGAGAAAGAAATTGTTTTTGGACAGAGTTTTATTTAATAAAACATTTTCTGATACAAAAAAATGTTATCTGATAAATAAATGATTAAAGATTTCTGAAAATTTTTAATATTTTATCAAATAAATTAATTATTTTATAATATTTTGGTACTAAAATTTGTTTGTTATATTTATTGGGTGATTACTGAATTAATGCGATTTAATAATTAAAAAATTGAGTTAATTTTTGGCATTGGACTAAGTGTATGGAGACAACAAATTGATCAGAAAAAAAAAATTGGTTAGATCAAAAATTAAACTCTTATAGATAAATAATTTCTAATTTAGAAATATGTATTTAATTATTTTTCAGTTTAGCCCATAGAATGGTGAAAATAGTAAAATTCTGTGATAAAATTATCAAATTTTGAGTCCAAACACACATAGAATTATAGTAAAAGATTTAATTTGGAAATTTAATCAATTTCCTACAAATTTTTCTCATTATAAATGCCAAATGTCCTTTTTCAAAAATCCAAAACAGCTGAATTTATTTTACTCGAATTAGATTATTATTTTCGTAATATGAAATCTTTTTACCAATTATAATTTTTCTGACCTAACTCAAAATTATATTTTAACCATTTTTAAAATAACTTTTTATTCAAATTCAAAACAAGAAAAATAATTAAAACATTTATTTTTTCTAATTATAAAATGTCCAGTAAAAATATTTTCTGTCCTAAAGGGAAATTATAAAAATTATGTGTGAAACGTTAAAAAACAATTATTTAAAATCATAAACCACGAAATTAGACCACATCAAAATTTATATTATAAATAAATAATTTTAGTTCTTATATTTTTAAATTTTTAATTATACAATTTTTGCAAATATAACGATTTCGAAATTGATTAATTCACCTATTTTTTTTAACAAAATTATAAATCAACTAAATTAAATTTTTATAAACAGTTTTAAATTTTTGTCGAAAAACTTTAACACATTTAATTTTGTATTTTTTTTTTTTCAAATTTATTACTTAATTGTTTTTGGCAATTGTAATAATTTTTTTCATTTATATGTTTACGTTTTTTATGTTCGTTCACCAACCGCGCTCATCTTCAAACTATGACCGGAAATATTTAAAAGTATAGACAAGACAGTTGAAAAAATTAAATTAAATTCAAATTTAGTATAATAAAATTTTTTTATTTATTTTTAATTTTTATAAAAATAAACGAAAACACGACCCGACCCCATCGACAATTTCAAAACAACTGACAGTTTTTTTAGATATATATTTTTTTACCCGGATTATTTTATATATTCAAATAGATGCGATCAGATGTTTTACTATTAAGTATATTGAATATATAAATATTTTGTGTTGAACTTGGATGTATACAAGAAAGAAAGCTTTTTCCTTTTTTCATTTTAGAAATATTGTAATAATTATTTATGTAGAGAGAAATTTTTAAATTATTGTTGTATGTTTTAGGGGTTATTATTATTATTATTATTGTTCTCTAACTATCTTTTTCCAAATGCATTTTTATTGGAAAGCTTTTTCGTTACACAATAAGAGTTATAAATGATGAATATATTGGTAATGCTTGTGAAACGATTTCATTCAAAAATATTTCGCAAAAGCATACGAGAATCGTCAAAGTTTCATTCAATAATCTTGGAAGGATCTAAATCTAAAAGATCCGAATGTAATTTTTTTTTTAAATTTATCATAGGGAAAGGGAAACTATCTTTAACAGCAAAAGTAATGAAATAAAATTAATTATTGTTTGGTATATGTACTAAAATATTTTAAGTATTTTCAAATATTTGTTAGTATATTATCTAAAGTTTAATACAAAATTAAAGAATAAATGGAAGCAAAACAAAATTAACGAATCAAATATTTTGATTGATATTATTAAACGAATTTATATTTAGTAGTTTGCTTATTTCAGTTAGATTTTTCCATAAATAAAGTCAAACTTTAATAAAGTTTCTACAAAAAATTTTTAAACGATTTTTTTTCAAAATAAATTCGTTAAATTTTCCAAAATATTTTTAATATTTAGTGTAGACTTACACAACTTTAATTCGTACCCACTTTCAATCGTTTGAAAAATAAAATCATATACATGATTTAATTTATTTTTCATGTTTCAAAGTAAAAATACATAATTATATTTTATCTATTTCTGTAACAAATAATATTAAATATGATTTTTTTTGTCTGTCTGGCGTCTAAATAACAAAAAAAAATAAAAAAATATTATGACCAATACAAAATATGATGTACACGTTTTACGTTTAATTGCAAAATATAAATAAAAATCATATATTTCTTCAGCGGAAGAGGATATCCAGAAAAACTATTATACATAACTTCCCTTATGAAGATTTTTTTAATTTATGGAAAATAGATAATTTTCAATTGTAAATATTGGTACTTTTATTTGATATTTAAATTTGAATTGTAATAATAATTTTTAAAGTAATAATTTGAAATATTTTTAAAATGAGGACAATTTCAACAACAATTTTTTTACACCTGATACAAAATATTATTTTGCCAAAATTATGTCAGGTTAATAAAATTAATTACAAAAAAATATTTTATGTCATGAAAAAAAATTCTAATTACAGAAACGACGATAACCTTGATTATTTTTGTTAATTAAATTAAGGGTAAAATATGTTGAAATTTTATTATTATTATAAAAAAAATTTAATTAATTTGTCAAGCTTTATTATTATAATAAAATTTTGGCGATTAAACAAAATTTATAATTGAGGTTTTTATATAAAAATGTTGGCGCCAAATTTCAATTTTGTAGAAAATAGTTTATATACATTTTGTAAATAATAAATATAATATTAATAATTTATAAAAATATACAATATTTATATATATGATTCTTTTAAAAATATGAAATTGAAATGAAAAAATCATTTCCAAGTTAAAATGTCAAGGATCTTTAAGAATAACTTTTTCTACTATATCTCCAAAAATTTCAATAATTATAATACAAAACTTACATTATTAATGTTTCTTGATATATGAATTAATAAATTCTTTAGAATTTTATCACTTATTTAATTAAATGCACAATTTATTTAATAATAATTAGGAAATAATATTTTGTTTAGTAAACTTTATGTATTTTTCTTCAAACTGTCATTATTTTTTCTTCATTTTTATGTTGGCTGTTCTGTAATTTTGATATTTATCAGCTGATTTTGAAACTGACAGTTACCCTTTTGGAAAATAAAAGTATATGTACGAGTACGATAAATTCTAAAAGTAAGTGAACAATTAATATTTAGACAAAACTTTGGATTATTTTGCCAAAAAATTCTGTCGAACTAAGAATTTTATGGTAAGGAGTCGTTTCAAGTTTTAGAAACACAGCGAAATAATAAAAACAAGGTATTTAATTAGAATAGTTTTATATTTTATTTCTCTTGAGATTATTTTATATTTATATTCGACTTTTGAATGAAGCATAATCTGAAATAATTAAATTTTAAAGTACATTTTTTGTCCAACTACAATAGCAAAATATTTATCCATTTGTTTTAATATAATACATATATTATTTCAATTAAATAAATTTGTATAAATGACTCGATTTTATTTTGGGAAAAATTAAAATATAAATTAATTAAACTACAATTTTAAGTTAATTATGTATTACATTTTGTCTACATAAATTGTAAATGGAATGTGTTTTTAAATTTTATAATTATTATTTTTTTTTATATATTTGAATCAATTTTTGTTTTTTACTTTTGCAATTACATTATTTAAATTAATTAATTTAATAATTCACAAAAATATTTATATTATTTTATTTTGTAGTTTTCGTTGCATTCAATTAGGAGGGTAATTTTAGTTAATTTTCTATTATTACACAGCATTTTAAGCTGAATTATTATTTTTATGAAAATTTTAGAATAAAAAATTTGTTTTTTAAAATAAAAATATTTATTAATTGATATGCGTAAAATTGAAATGTCGATTTTTGAAGACATCACAAACTGTTTATATATTTTTCTTGTTAAATTTTGTAAAAAAAGCTATAAAATAATTGATTTTTGTTTTTAAAAAAGTATTTCTTATTCCAATATTTTTTTTTTTAGAAAAATTTAGTGCTTAAACATTAAACAAAATTTAAAACAAAAAAAATAATTAGCGCTAATTAAGGCTAGATTTTTTTGTTGTTGTAAATAATTGAAAATTAATTAAAGACGGAATTGTTTCGGTGTACTTTTCTTTTTGTCATAAGGATTTTCTTTTTTTTTTTAAACACACAACAATTATTCGATTTTTTTTTTCTTCTTTCATGCTAAAATTAATAAATTAAGCTAATCATTTTTTTATATAACATTTTTATAATAATTATTATTTTTTAATTAGTTTAAGGCATTCAAAAAGTTTTGGTTTTTTTTTTTATATATTAAAAATAAGCTAAAACAAGAAAAATAATTAATAGTAAAAATATGTAAAATAAAATAATGTATTAAAAAAAATTTAAAATTCTTATTAACTATAATTTTTCTTTTAATTATTTTACTTTAAATAAGCCTTAGTCTAAAAATATATATTTATATTTTTACCAATATTTATTTTTTTATAGTGTGTTTATACGAGAATTTCGAAAATAATTTTTATCTATTTTTTTGTGTTTTGTTTTTTGAATTTATTTAAAATTTGATTGATCAACGCTTTCACAACACTCTATTCTATTAAAAGAGAAAAAGAAAAGAAAAGTTAGTAGTTCAGAAAATTAAGTGAGCATTTAATTTACTAAATATTTATATTCGAAATCCTTTCGAAATTAGAATCATTCTTTTTTATTACTATATTTTATATTATTTGGAAAAATTTGATAAAGAAAT
Organism: Empis stercorea; assembly: GCA_949752835.1. NCBI lineage: Eukaryota > Metazoa > Arthropoda > Insecta > Diptera > Empididae > Empis > Empis stercorea. The sequence continues at coordinate 52,485,261 of OX457089.1, forward strand.
GCTTTATTTTGTGGAATGGAAGAATTAGAGAATTTAGAAAAATTAAAAAAAAAAAAAACCAAAACAAGAACGTACATTTATAGCAAGTTTCTTGATTCATTTAATATTTCAGAGTGCATACGTTTTGGTCCTTTGTAATGGTGTTGTATATATGTATTCACAAATATTTTTTTATTATATATATATTTTTTAAAAATCAAATCATAATCTTGTTTTGAACAAAAAAATTCAACCTTTTCGATCAAATCGATATTCATCAACCATTAATAAATGATTTGTAGTACACCAACCTAAAAAAAACAAATCATTTTGAAAATTAAGTATATAATAACAAAGCCGTATATAATATTTTGATAATAATATTAGAAAAGTTATTTGAAAATGTTTTACCTTCATTTTGGGCCATATTTAAAAATTCTTGCCATTTAGCTTGTACTTCCCAATAACGTTCTTTAAATTGTCTACGATCTTGTAAATATGATACAGCAAAAAAATATGCTTTTAATACATCTTGTTGTCTTGTATCAAATTGTAAATATACACCCAAATATCGACGACTTTCAGCTATAATATATTTTTCATGTGGATCAAATGAAGATATTATATTTTCAATATCAATTGAACTTTTATATTCATCAACCAAATTTTTAATCGAAATACCTAAACGTATATTTAATGAAACAGATACAGTTTGACCAACTGTAACACGTTCCAATTTATTCACCTAAAAAAAATTTATATACATAATAATTTTTTAAATAATAATTTTTAAGTAAAAATACTTACAATAGCCGGACTTAACATTCTATTAGATCGAAAATATTCTTCTAAAGTAATTAAATAACGAGATTCATTAAATGTCCGCAAACATACGGATTTAACAGCCTTTAGATTAGCATAAATATGTAGAAAAGTGAGTATAACAAAAACGGTATATAGGATGCTGTAAAGGTTTAAATTAAAGTTGGATATTTAAAGAAAAACAGAACTCTTTTATATACTTTTGATTTTTGATAGTAGTTAATAGATAAAGTCCAACAAAAGATGCTATCAAATTAACACATGTTTCTTGAGCACTATCTTTAGATGAAACATCCGCTAAATTACCACGTATAGCATGATGTTGTGTTAGAGCTGCTCTTGTTGCACCACCTTTAAAATTATATTATATATAAATTATAAATAAAATTTTGTTATTATAATTATAAATTTACCAGCAACACCAACAATTGCTTTTAACACCGTTGAACAACATAAAATATATGTAGCATAAATTTGATATTTTGGCATGATGAATATTTCAATTCCCATTGCTAAATCATTTAAAAAATCCGCTCTTAAACGCCATTTTTTCGAATCAATATCTAATTCACTTCTACAAAATGAAATATTTAATTTAAAATTTATAATTTTTTTTATTTATATAAATATTTAATAATACTCACCCTTTCCACCATGAAAATAAAATTTTACCAATATGACCAGTGCCATCTTTTAAAATCCATGTTACTGTTGCTGAAAATGGACTAACCACATCACTACCAACACCAATACCTTTTAATATTGCATGTGTTGTTAATGTACCAGTAATTGTACTACAAAATGCTTGAATTGTATCCCATATTTGATATGATATATAATCTTCGCTTACACTATCAGGATAACCAGTTGGAAGAAATATTTGTTGAAATAATTTAAAAAGAGCAAATCTTTCACGCAATAATTTGTCACCTTTTAATGGTACACGTACAATAACACTTTGATCTAATAAGAAAGTAAAATGATTATTTAAAAATTTAAATTGTTAAAATTATAGTTTCTTTTAGAGAAATTCTAAAAATTTGTAGAAACAATGTTTCGTATAAGGAAATGATATAATATCAAATATCTAGTCTATATCTATTAGGAATTAGGACAACGTTAGATTATTGTAATGTCCAATGAAATATTTTTTATTACCTTTTGGTGTTATGTATAGAATTTCTTCCCCTCGCGTTCCATATTGCTCACTAAAATGAACTTTCATTTTTGATAAATTAAATACATTTATATTCGTAATATTCGTGCTTAGCTATTATATATTTTAAATTACACTAATTTATTTATTATTTTTTAATCATAATATTTTCTTTATATATTTCACTCACGATGTCCACGAATTGGAAAAAAAATTTGTTATGACAATTAACAATTGTAATTGACAACTGTAATTAAATTATACTGCTTTCCATAATGACTTATTGTAAACCAACAAATAGATGGCACTGTACCATTAGTACAAAAGGAAAAGGAAGTAGTATATATATTTTTTTCGTTATTTTCAAATTTCGTTTTCTGTTAGATTGAAATTTTGTAGTGACTTTTGGATGTATTAAATTAACTACAATACAAATTTTTTAGTGGACGTCATTCATGTATAATAATTATTGTATATTTGACAAATAGTGGAAAATATGACAGTGGTTCATATGACACAATTACCTGCTATATATCAAACGCAATTTTTATTTACAATTTATGCTCTTAAAAATGATTTAAAATGACTATCTATTGTAGAATATTCATAAATTTACTAGACAAAATTAATTTCTGACTTGTAAAATCCAATAATTTCTTTCCTATATTAAGATTCTTAATTTAAGTACATAATTAATATAAATATAGAACCATAGAACATTTCAGATTTGTTCTATAACTTTGAAAAGTTTTAAACTTTTCGTTTGCTGGTTCTTTATTCGGTAATATTCTAGTTAGCTTCTTATTTGATCAGTTATTAATATAAAATTCTCATTTTAACATAAAATCTTCAAATTTACATTAATTATTATCAATAATTTACATTATTAATTATATATTACCAAAAATAATATTAATTACAAAATACATAATTAATATTGCTATATTATATATAATTATACATAAATATTTGAAAGTGTTATTTGTATATATAACACAAATAAAATTATATAATATCTTAAGCTTAAATTTACCTTAAGGACATCATTATCTACATAAACACACAATATGTATAAAATATTATATATTCCATTATTATTATTATTATACACTATTATTATTATAGTTTTAATAACAAAATAATGTAAATAACATGTACAAAAAAAAAACTATTCAACATAATAAAGGATATTATTTATTTATAAAAGCTCATAATATTTATTATATCAACATATTATTACATATTAAGTACATTAAAACTATTTATTAAATTATGTATTTATATACCCTGAAAAAACGATTATAAAATTATTATTAAATATTATGTTTATAATCCGCATTTAGTTTAATTTTATTTTACAATATAACAATAGTATATAATATATACAAATATGTACAGATATGTAAATTATAATTAAAGATATTTAGATAAAATTATTATGCTTTAATACTAAAAAAATAATTTGTATTTCTATCATATTTTTTTCCATATATTTTAAAAAATTTCTGGCAATTAATTTTAATTATATATATGTAAATTTACAAATACGGTATATGAAATAAATTCCATTTTTATTATTATTAATAATGTTGAAACAATTCACATGTGTGCCATTAATCATAACAAAAATTCTCCATAAAAAAAAAGTTCAAAGTAAAAATAATTTTTTTTTAAATGAAATAAATAAAATATTAATAAAAATATTTTTGACTTTTTCTCAGGAAAATTGGCGTGAAAATCATAAAATTATAATTATTAATATTTATCATTCGAAAAAAACAAACGACTAGGTGTTCAATTAAAATAAATTATTTTATTTATTTATTTATTAATAATATTTTTATATCTTTAATAAATAATTAATTAAATATTTATAAATCAAATTAATGATATTTAAAAAAATAATTAAAGATTAATATGAAATATTATTAATAAATAAATTATATGAATTTTTGTCGAGAATTTTCAGAATTTATCACTAATTAATTGAAACTGATATCTTTTAGAGTGATGGATGAATTTGCAAAATAGGAATAATCGAATGATTCATGCCATGAGTCTAGCTTAGGTTAAAAGTATAGTCCTTAAAACTTAATTTCCCTGTTATAATGAACCATTTGACAAAATGATACAAATAAAATGTACATTGTTTCTTTTAATCCCCACCTAAAAATAATAATAATTATACTTATAGTTCACTAAATTGAAAGCAGGAAAAAAAATTTTGTTTCAGTATTTCTTCTTCTTCTTGGCTTAAAAAGTGGGCCTATTGTCCTGAAGTGGGCCTATAGACATACCTACCGCCACTATTTTCTTTCAGTATAAATCCTCTAATCATGGAAGATTTACAATTACATCAGATAACTAAATTTAAGTAACAAAAATAAATATTTAAGCCATTTTTAAAATTAGGATTTTTTACCAAAAAAACAACAACCAACAATTCCGAATAAAACAAATCCTTTTATAAAAGTCAATACAAATATTTACAAAATTATCATCATCAATAAAATTTTATCATCATGCACAATTAAAAACCAACAAATCAAACATCAATTTCACGCATCCACAATCAAATATTTGCCATAAAATAAAATCTAATTTTCATCAATATTATTCCCATTATATACAAAGATATATACTTTTTTCTATATATAAGTTAATCAATTGGCAAATAATATAACTCAATCTCTTAGAATCCTTTTAGTAATCTTTCTTTATATACAATTTCTATATCAAATATTTTTACTATATTTTATTTAGAAGTTTTTATATAAAATGATGGTAAAAGGTGTGTCAATTTTATTCTACCATTATACATTCTGTGTACCCTTTGGTATATAAAACCGAAATGACAATTTTATTTTCTTCAGGGATATTTTCAAATATTCTACACGTCCATATTTAAAATAATAAAATATTATATATGAAAACACTCTTCTGCTATTACATATTTTTATGTACATAAAAAAGGACCCTCTTTTAATTTTATTCTGCCATGAAATTTTATTCAGTTTTATATATAAGGGTATTTAAACACATTTAATAAATTTTTTTTTGGTAAACACAGCAGGCCTTTTACCACACACAACATAAAAAAATTGAATAAGGATCTTCTTCATTTACCAAACGTTTAATCAGAGTTTACAGATAATTTTGGATGATGGGAAATTATATTGTATATATCTTTATAATAAAATATTTTGATCCAGTCAGGAAAGAAAAGAAAATTTTGGATAAAAGGAAGGATATAATTTTCTATATGAATAAATTGCATGTATAACAAAAAAAAAAACAGGAGACCACATAAGTCACTTTTATAAGTTATTTTCCATTTATAATTTTTTATATAGGAAATATTACTGTAACAAAAGGATAATAAGGACACCCACCCTCTATTTTAAATATAAATATAATATAAATATGATATTATGTCACCACAAAAAGTCATCGGTCTGTGTGGGTATGCAAATATGGCGACGAGACAAATTTAAATGATATTATATCATACAATATAAAATGGATAAAAAATGTATCTAAAATTTTATTATATAAAAAAATATTGAATTACTTTGCATACAAAATTGTATATTTTATAATAAATGATAACAAATAAAGTTAAAAAAAAACGGATGCAATTTAAATATGGTAGCACAATAAAAGGAAAAACTATGATTATTGATGGGAATAGCCTGCATTGGCTTGTGCTCTATTCAATTATTGTTTGGCATTTTGAGGAAGGAAGTTATTTTGTTTTTCTATTAAATGAAATTTTATAAAAATTTTAATAATAAAATATAGTAAGAGAAAAAGGATTCAATTTTTTTTATATGCAAAATTTCAATATAAATTTCAATATATAAAATATAGTTTAAAAAAATTATTATAAAATAATTTTGATTGAATTTGAATTTCTATAATTTAAGATATCAATAAATAATATTATAATTATTTATTATACTCGTACATACGAAAATGTTGAATGAAGAACTCAATATCAAAGTCAAATATGCCTTTTACTCAAATCAAATTAGTTATTTTGCAAAGCTTATTCTTATATTAGGAAAATTACGAATTTCATTGGAAATGGTGTAAACTTTTTTAGGCATAAACTAAAATCTCATTATAAAAAATCTAAAAAAAATGACTTTTATTTTCTGGTACAAATTAGAAAACGCAGATACAAATTAGAAAATAAAGATGTTATAAATGGGATGTGATATTACATTCCATAACATGCTCTTTTGTTTATCTGTTACTGGTTTAAACAAAATTTACCTATTTTTAGATTTTTAAATGCTCCGCAACAGATTATGAAAGATTATTATTTCTTGGTATATAAAATATACTCCTAAATATCAGATGATTCTTCAGATGACTATATTTTTATGCAAAAATAAAAAAAGCAATCCTTGGAAAAAACATAGATAAAAATGATTCTTGTTTTTTTGCCATAACTTGGTCAAATTAAATAATATCTTAATTTTCGCTGGATAATTTTGTTATACATAATTAAAATTACCTTTCGAAAGATACCAAATTTACCTAAAATGGACAAATTCGATATATTTTCGAAAAAAAATTTAATTTTTTTGGCGGAAAAAAATTGAATTTCTCAAATATATTGTAGATAAATTTTGGTATCTATCGACGGGAAGTAAATTTCCATATTTCGAAGTAATAATAATTCAATATTTCATAATATTTATTATCCATATTTATCATCCAAGACCATTTACGATTAAAATAACATATTTCTCAACATAAAATTTATAATTCCTGGGGTTAAATACTATGATTAATCGACTATTTATATATATATAAAATTTATAAATATCCTTCAGGCTTTATGGTTTTTTTTTCTCTGTTTTTGTTAAACACAATTCTTTATATTATATTATTTATTTTTATGTAGGGATTTGTGTTAGGTAACTATTTATATAATATTTTAAATAACTCGCAAATTGGGATGTTTATACAAGATTAGGCAGAATTTTTCTATATACATCTAAGTATATAAAATTAAAGACCCTCACTGATTATTTGGATTATATTTTTAATCTTTATATGTTTTGCCATAAAGAAATGTTTTTTTTTTTGTATATATTTTACATGAGATTGTGATGCATATAACATAGACCAGGATATAACACATAGGCACCCCAAAGACAAGGAAATATTTTTATAAGGCGGATATAATAAAATTTAAGTACAAAAACGAAAATCTCCAATCTAAACGGTTGGATAATTTTAATAACAATAAAAATTTCAGGACAAATTTTACAACATAATTTTTTTTTTAGAATTTATTGTTTACATTTTTAAAATTTTTCTAGAAATTTTTCTATTATTAAAATTACAATTATTAAAATTATATTTACTGCCGTAATTTTATCATCCTGTCAGTAAAATGAAATATGGAAAGATATAAAATTAAATTAACCAATTTTGCCAATTATTACAAATTTCAACTGGTGAAATAGTTAGGCAAAGATCTGCATACTGACTTGCTAGAAATCTATAATCCCTGGAAATTGTGTATGTTAGTACACAACAGCGCATTATGCCAATTAAATAAATAATTTATATTCTATATAGTTATAGAGCAGCCTACCACACTGTAAAAACATGCAACGTTGGCGGCAATCTACTCGCTTGAACTAATCAGCAAATAAACGTTTTTTTTTATATAAATTTTAAATTTTAAAACGATCTAAGAATTAATGGAAAAAACAATTTATTTGAAAACACGATATTTTTTTGCTTCTTTTTGTTATTCCACATTTGTTAAGGATATCGATGTATGGCGCTGGTATCTGCTACTGAAAGGTTAACAAGGATTAAGGTTCTCAGTAAATAAATAAATAAAATAAAAAACTAGAATATTTTATTTAGCATCAATCATGGAAATTAAGATTTTTTTCAGTTTGATAAATTTTTGGTATGAAGTTTTTTTTTTTGGGAATTCTATATAAATTCTATTCATACCATAAAATTTTGAGTATTTGTACAACTCTCAAATTAACATGGAAACATAATTTTTTTTTATTTATCTAGGATTGAAGAATATTTTTTTTATAGCTAACTGAATTTTTTCACTTTTAAATAAGATTAAATGTAAAAATTTTTTTTTTTAATTAATTAATTTTCAATCGTATTCATTTCAACAATTTTATTTTGTTGTTTGATCCTTTTTTTTTTGTGACCATGAAAAATGAAATGAATTAATAAATTTGAAATATGTATTTTTTTTTTATAAATATTCAAAACATAAATTTAAGTTATGATCTCATTCCGAAAGAATTAGACTAACTTAGGATTAACATATATATTTAAAATGAAATTATAATCCTTGCCGAGCCAGAAAGAGTTTACTCTCTATAACTTAAGTAATTTTCATTTTGTTATCCTTCTTTCTTACTTCGATTCCATATTATAATTTTAAAATTTTAATAACCATCCATGATAATCCTTTTCTTTTGTTTTTCATATAATTGTACTTCTTATTTATGATCCTTTTAAAAAATTTACACCACATACTGAGCTGAGATATATATAGAATATATGTGTCGTTATAGAAATAAAAGGCGGTTCGTTTGTCGTTATTCATATTTTCCTATAGTCTGTAATTTTTAATGAGATCGAAAAACAAAAACAGAATGAGTTCAGAATGATCAGAGTAATGCAAAAATCTTTCAAAAATCAAAAGGATCCTTTTGTATAAGTCGATTTAAAATTCATTTTTAGACAATTAGTATTCCTGATTATAATTACTTAAAAAGGAAATAAGATTAAAAATTATTTATAATTTTAAAGAGAAAAAAAAACATAAATTTCTTTTTTATATATATTTCTTTATTTAGTTTCCAATGTGTAAGGGAGTGTTAAAAGGATTATTATTATTTTTTTTGTTCTTCAAAAAATTACTAAAATATTTTTTTTAGTGTTTTCCTTTTTTATATCCATGTTCGTGATCACCTTTTTTACCACCCTTTTTACCATAATGCTCATGATGATTATGATGTTCATCATGGCCATGATGTCCTTTGTATCCTTTATGATCATCATCAAAATGTCCTTTATCATAGTGCCCTTTATCAGCTTTATGTCCTTTTTTATGTGCAGAATCATGATGATCACCTTTTTTATGCTCACCATGATGATCTTCATGATATTCATGTCCTTTACCATGTTTCTTATGATGTCCACCTTTTTCTTCATCATCCCAAAATTTATGTTCCTTTTTATATTCATCTTTATTGGCTTTCTTATGGTAACCGGTTGTTTTTTGTCCTTTTTTATGTCCCTTCTTATGATGATGTTTACCACCTTTATGATGTTTTTTATGTTCATGATGTTCACCATGATCATCTTCTTCATCCCAATGTTTTTTCTCATGACCACCATGCTCTTCAAAATGTTTATGATGATCATCTTCTTCATAATGTTTTTTATCACCTTCATGATGTTCATGCTCTCCTTTATGACCTTTATCACCTTTATGACCTTTCTTTTCATGATGATCTTCATGGTGTTTATGACCACCTTCTTCCTCATGACCTTCTTCTTTTTTATGTGCCGATGTATAACTGATAAATAATGTTATCAATAATAATGTCCATAAATATTTCATCCTCGCCATTTTTTTAAAGCTATTAAAAATCAAACTTTTATGTATTTTTTATTTTTTTGATGTTCTTATGTTTAATCCAATAAAGAAATGGTTTAATCCCAAGGATGGTAATTGAATTGATCGTAAACTGATACTGATTTAAAATTCATAAATTTTATGGTATTTATAGGTAAAATGTCGTCAGGTAAAGTACAAAAAAAAAAAATCATGTGAATTAGAAAAGTATTTTTTTTTTAGATTTTTCAGTATATTTTCAATTTGAAATGGTCCAATTACCAATATTTTTCTTCAATAGATTTTGATGATGAAAGTATTATTAAAAAGTTAAATTAATCAATGTACCATAGAAACTATTACAAAGTGTAAGTGCGTAACTAAAAGAAGTTTTTTCACGCTTTAACTATTTTTCGAATTATCTATTGATTTTAATTTTGTGTCATTTTTATTAGATATCGAATTTATTTGAAATATAAATTGTTTTGAATAGTTATAGTTAACAATTTTGTTTTTTTTGTTTTTGAAACCTTCTAAAATCAAAATTTTGTAAAGAATTTCACTTATGTACATTGTAAATGTCAACTAAATTCAGCATAAATAAAAACTATAAGTATACTAATATTTGAATTTATCAAAAAAAATAATGTAATTAATGAAACTATTAAAAGTGTTAATTATTGGGAAACTAATTTACGGACTATGTAAATTATAAATTTCACATTACATAATAAATTTATTTGTTTTTACTTCTTTTTTTTACGTTAAATATTATGATGTGATGTTGAAATTACTGTAACAAATTATTATTACTATTTTTTTTTCTAAAAAAAACTTTTTCTCATTTTAAGACACGCTTCAATAATTTAAAAGTATCAATTTAATGAGACTAGAAAAATTTGAAATTATGCATTCTAAAATTTAAAAAAAGTTATTTTAAGATTTTTTTATCGCGTGGACAATAATTAAATTGTTAAATAAGTTGGTAGCTTTTTACTAAAACTAATAAGCTTTTATATACCAAAGTGACTTTATTTGCTAAAAATAAGTTAGGAAAATTTATTTTCAAAATTCTGCCTTTTAGATTTCAAAATTATTAGTCTAAAAAGGCATAAACTTTATTGTTTATTTTTTTGATTTATTTCGGACAAATTTAATATTTTTGCTTAATATTTGCATAGTATTTTAAGGAACAAAGAATATTTTGAGCAAAAAAGACATAATTCATTTCCCGTATTATAAAGTTCTTCTCCTGTCCTGTAATTTTTAATATCCTTAATTTCGAGCCAATTTTAATTTTTCAGATTTTTGTAGGTTCAAAATATCAGAACGAAAATTTTGGAGTCACCCACGCATAGACCAACTGCAGTAGTGGAATCACATAAAGTCATTTGTGACTATCAACTATCACATCTTACAATTTTGCATAGAAATTTCTTTGCAATATTATAATATGTGAAATTTGCTACTCACAAATCACTTCATGTGATACCATTACTATTGTGTGGTGTCCTTATTTTGAGAAACTTGATAGTTAATTTCTTTGTTTGGTGAAACTTTTCTTTGTTGGTGAACATATTTCGTTAGTCAATTTAAATTCATCAAATTTGGAACACAAATTTCAACTTATTTTAATCTATTTTAAACTTCTCTAAATCTTGATTTAATTAATTAATATCTTTAAAAACAAATTATTAAAAATAAAAAAACAAATTATTTTAAATATTAAATTTTATTTTACGTTTATATATTTTCAATTTATTTATTTATATAATTTATATTAAATTATATTTAATTAATATTAAAATTAATTTTTTCAAATTTACATAATAATAATAATTTAATTTATATTTCAAAAACTTATTTACTATATTTTTATATATGTACATAAAATAATTTTAAATTAATATATTAACAAACATTATACATAGTATATGTAATTAAAAAATTAAAAATAATAATTTTATTATTTAATTTATTGAGAATTTCTGTTAAAAAAATTTACACAAAAAGGAAAATTTTGATTCACAAAACTTTTGGTTCATTTAAAATATTGTTCACAATTACAAAACAAATTAAATCACATTACAAAATAATATTTATTTAATTAAATTAATTTTACTAAAACTTTTTAATCATAATTTCTTCACAAATTTTATTTCTTTGAATACAACGACATTTTTTAAATTACAATTTTAATTTTTAAATACTTTTTTTTTTTAATTATAATTTTTCTTTTTTGCAGAAATATATTTACAAAGAATTCATTTTGCTTTCGGACTAATTCGGATTCGAATTAATTTTCAAATATTTTTATAGTTTTAAATAATTTACCGGCGGCAAAATAAATTTAAATTTTGAATTTTAATAATTTTATATAAACTTAATTTTTAATTTTTATTTTTTTTTTTAATAATTTTATGCTACTTCTAAATCTGATGATTCATCAGCATCACTATAACTATTTGGATCTGATTTAATTTGTATGGGACTTGGATAATTTTCTGGTGAACCTTTTAAAATACCACATTGTTCTTCTTGTAATTTACGTAGACGTTCTTGTTCTTCACGTTTTTGTTTACGCCATTTTGCTCGGCGATTTTTAAACCAAACCTGCAGAGAAAAAAAAACAAACAAATGATATTTGTAAATTAATTAAAATTATTTTCAATAATTTATATACAAAATGATTTGTTAATAATCAAATGGTTTAAATCAGAGATGGAAAATGTCAATTCTGAGGATGGCTAAGAAATTGGGAACATATATTAATTCTGTTTGTGAAGTTATTGGCAAGAAAGGACGAAAACTTTGTGGTGAAGCATTTAAACAACAATAAATGAGTAACTTAAAAATATTTATAAATCCTATGAGATTTTTTAGTAGCCCAGGGGATAATAACAAACATAAATTTCGATACATTTGTATCATAATATAAATTATATTTTCACAATAATAAGAGAAGGTTAAAAAATTCTCTTAAATAATTAAATTTAATGAAAATTATTATTTACTTAGTTAAATTGAATGAATTTAGAGAATTATTTACTTAACTATTTAAAATTGTCTAAGTTTAAATTGTAATTTGATCCTTTTCATTTTACGGTAACAAAAATACAAAAATGTAATATTTTGCAGAATGTAAATTATTGTATCTTAAAAATTGAGTACATATTAGAGCATCAAGAAGGTGGGTCAATTTTTGCAGACTTTTTTTCTATTATAGTTTTTTTCCTATAACTTGGGCTTGGATGTTCTATATACGAAATTAATATTGAAATAGTCAGACTTTTCAAAAAAGAAAAACTGATTTTCATATTAAAATTTAATTATGCATCCGTAAAGAAAAAAAGAATACCTAAAATTTATAAATTATTATTTCAAAATTTTTAAATAAACAAAAAAAAAAAAAAAAGAAAATTATAATTCCATAAAATTTTCATTCTATAATCGAGTCCACCCACAAAAATTATTATCCGCCCATCAAAAAAATAAAAAAATTCCACTTTCCTTTCTTTTATTCCACAAAAACACAAGTGAAAAAAAAAACTTATAAAGCTTAAAATAATAACTGAATAAAATAATAATTTAATTCATCATTTAAATTCACTAAACCGCAAAAATTTTATATTCCAAATCCCCCGGAAAATTACTTCATTTGTTGAAATAAACTTTTCGTATATAAATATAATATTCTCATCCTTATCGTGTATAGTATATGATTGCGCCAGGATACGAGAAAATCTTTTACGGAAAAAAAAAATAATATTATTTTACATAACCTACACCAGAGATACAAAAATAAAACAATGAAAAATTTTTTTTACATCATTTAATCATAATTTTTAACTAAATGAATTTATTTTTTTTTAAAAATATTATATAGAGTTTTCTCTAACGATAAATTTTCCATCTTTGATGGAAAATTCTATTCTATAGAATACAAAAAAAAAATTATAATAATTTCATCTTTGAATCCGAATCCGAATCGGATATAATTTTATATTTTTTATGAAAATTTTCTCATTTTATTATTTCTACTTTTCTTTTCTTTTTTGGGAAATGCCAATAGGCTTTTCGCAAAACAAAACAAGAAAAAAAAAACGTAAAATAAAAGAAAATTAAGGAAAAATAATATCAAATCGCGTAGTTAAATATTAAATTATATGAGAGTTTCAAAGGATTTTCATATAAAATAATATACGTTTTCTCTGTTATTTTTTTTATAAAACGATTTATTATTATTTTGTTTGTCAACAGCGAATTTTATTCTTGTTATTTTGTTTGGTAGGATGATGGCTAAGTAAATATTAAAGATAATCAGTATATACAGAGTGGTTTATTACTTAGGAGTATAGTAGGTGCCTTAAATATAATTATAGTAAAGGTTAGAGTTTTTAATAAAAAATTCAATAAATTACTCAATTTTCTGGACATTCAGTATTTCAGCAGAAAACTTAAGTGTTGTAGCCAGAGAAAAACCTGCTAAAAGAAGTGGGATGGCACGATTCGTGGTGAACCTTCTGTAAAACGTTTCGTAACGGGGTACAGCGGACGGGACCATAGGGTCTAGGTACGTGGATTGGCCGCTCCAATCGCCCCTCTCAAATCAACCAACCAACAATTTATTAAGTAGCTATTTTGGCAATAAAATTATATTTTTAATCAGTAAAATTACATTTGTTTCAGTAAAAATTAAATTTTATCAGTAAAATTTTGTTTTTAGTCAGTAAAATTAAACTTTTTTGTCTGTAAAATTACATTTTATCAATTTTATATATTTAATTACATTTTTAAGTCTGTTAAATATAAGTTTTAGTGAGTAAAATTTACATTGTTTCAATAAAAATAAATCTTTTCTTAGTAAAATTAGAATGTTTTTCTATAAAATTACATTTTTTTTGTCAGTAAAATTACACTTTATGTCTATTACATTCTCAATTTGTGAAATTACATTTTTATCAGTAAAAATTATTTTCTATAATCATTAAAATTACATTTTTGTAGAAAAATCTTTGTTTGAAACTTTATTTATATATAGTTAAAAATTATGATTAAATGATGATTTTTTTTATAGTAAAAAACATCCTTTTAAAGAGACTATTTAAATAGCAAATATTATTAAATAAATCACCCTATCAATTTATGCGTAGATAATAATGTAATAAAATACTTAAAAAATTTTCCTGTATTTTTCAATTTTATTACAAATAATATTTTTCAATAAAAACTTTTCTTCATATAATATTAATATTTAAATATTACAAACTACGAAAAAAAAGGATATTTTTTATCCTCTCGAATTTCTAAATATTTTTTTAAATTTCATTTTTGTAAAAGAAAATTTTCAATAATTTTTTTAAATTATTTTGATTATCAAAAAAATTTTTTATCAAAATTGAAATGTTTATTTATTTTTTAAAAATAATAATCCGGTAATGGATTTTATTCTAATGTTATTTTGAGTTATCGAAACGATTTTTATATGACTATAGTAAAATGCTATGGTATATAATACATAAAAATTGAATAATAAAAAGAGGAAATATTGAACAAAATCTGAAGATATTATTACACACAAAAATTTAAATAATAATTCAAATCTTGGGAATTAGAGCACCTGAAATAAGTTCATTTTTAATTTATTATATAAATCGATTTAAACAGATTTTCCATTTCTTGTTTTCGCATTTATGCATAGAGTTTTTGTACTGGTCTGGAAGATTTCTTGTAGTTTTTTTTAAAATATTATCACAGATACTGGAAAAAATGTTGCATTGCGAACAAAATAGCCAAAACGAAGGCATAAAGATGACCAGAGATTAAATTTCTAGCATATGTGATTAGGCAGATGATAATTTACATTGGGAATTTTCGATAATGCAGACTGCGCTGCAAGATCTAACTTTAGAGCTATAAAAACTTTTTGCTCATTATTACAAAACTGCGCAACATATAAGATTTGTTTTTGCAGCCAAATAAATTTTGACATTTCTGCTGTTTACTTTTGTTAATTTAAAATAATACTTTGAATGCAGTTGTACAATAAAGGCAGCGAAATTGCATTAAAACTTCAACCGCACCGCAGTTCAATTTTTTGAATACGCTGCTTTTGCAATTTTGCAGTTCTTATTAATTAACAAACGAACTGCTTACTTAGAACTAATAAGTTAGAACTGAATTATCGAAAATGCCCATTAAATTTGATTAATTGATTAAATCAATTTCATATCGAATTTATATTTACAACAAATTTAATGAAATTGAAATTGAAACATTAAGAAATAGAAATATTTTTTTTAACCATTTTTTATAATTTTCGAAATTATAAATATTTATAATTTTTTTGGAATATATTTTTGAAATTTAATTTAATATACAAAAAAAAAACCAACAAACACAAAACTTTAAATGAAAATCCTAAAAGTTTTTATCCATAAAAAAAAAAAAAAATTATAAATTTTCTCAATAAAAAATAAATAATAATTTTCCATTCTTGTTCAATGATTTTTTGTATTACTAGCAAAATAGAAATTATTTTTTATATAAAAGTATAAAAAACAATAATAAAAATAATAAAAAACATAAATAAATATTAAAAAATGAAAAAAAAAAACCCTTTTAAACAGGAAAAAAAAAAATATGCATTGAAATTCAGTTTTGTTTTTTAACTTTTTATCCTTTTCTCCTTTTTGTTTTTTTATTTTGTTCATTGTTGTTGAAATTTTGCAGTTGAATAACAGAAAAAAAAACGAATTCCTTAAAAAAGTTTTTGCATTAAAATTATTCCCTCCTCATACCAAATCAGAAATCCGGGACAATGAAAAAAAATTGGGTGGGTTTAAAATGTATATAAAAATCTTACATCGTTGCACAATAAAATAAATAAATAAATAATAGAAAGAAGAAAAAAAAAGAAAATTATAATTCCTGACCCAATCTCGACCCAGAATTTTTCAAGAAATTTCTTCACGAATTTCTCACACAACACGACAAAAACTCCATTCGCAATTTAATACAAAATATATAAGTGTACATATATATGTATATAAAAAAAGGAGGTTGGACTTTATCTATTTAACCCACCCAATATCATATTTCTCCTCCCCCAAATTGTTTATGCTCTGCGTATTATAAAATATTTTTTGTGTACTGAATTAAAATTGAAATTTCATAAAAGTTTTTCTTTTTTGTACAATTTTTGATGAAACAAATAATAATTATATTTTTTATTCGCTTCAATTAATTTTTTGAGCTTTTATTATTTATATTTCATTAACGCATACACACACACACACCCACACAAAGGAGTAAATGAGATCCTGAATGGATAAAAGGAAAGGGTTTTCGAAAAAAAAAAATGGTAATGGATGAAAATCTTATTTAGTTAATATTTTTTTATCATTTTAACTTAAACATTAAAACGTTTTTGTTATGCCATGCAGAAAAATAATAAAAATATTACAAAAAAAACAAATATTTTTAAAAAATATGTTAAAGCAATGAAAGGATTTTTTGTTTTAAGTCCTTATATATGTAGTTGCGACTTTTTGATGATAAATTTAATTAAGAAAATATATTATATTTAAATGTAATAATTATTAACTTTTATAAATTTTAATTACCCGATGTTTTTAATAATTTTTATGAAAATTTTTTTTAATTAGCTACATAAAAAAAAAACAAATTATTTACAATTAAATTATTTTGGTTTCATATTTTAACTTTTATGTAAGAATTTTCTTTTTCTGAATTTAATTTATATTTTCTTTCTCTATTCTAATTTGTTAAAAAAGAAAATGGAAAATGTCCTAAATAAAATGTTGAAATATTATGAAAATTCTTTATAAATATTTTTTTTCTTTTACCGATTAAACGAAGTGGAAGATTAAAAATGATGAAAAAGATTTTTTTTTATTTTTTTTATAAACTTTTTTTTTGTCTGTTTTGAAAAAAAAAAAGGAAATCTTTTTCTTTTCTTAAAGGATGGAAATTATTTCTGCTGCTTTTTTAAGAAAATTATTTAGTCGCAGTTAAAAATTAATGAAATAATTTTAACGAAATGTTCTAATAAATTTACTCTTTGTTCAGCTAAAATAATTCAAAATGGAAAAGTTTTTCCAGTAGGAAAAAACTAAACTTAAAAAGTAATGACAATATTTATTGGTTACTCATCTCCTTCCTTATTTCTCTTTTAGTTTTCTCAAATTAACGAAATCCTTGTATTGCAATCATCCAAAAAAAAAATTTCAAATTTCTACAACAATTTTTGTGGTCAATATCTTTTTTTGGACAATACTTTTCTATATGACGGTTTTTCGCTGTATATCCCCAGAAAATTCTAATCCACCGAATTCCATGGAAATGCTGTTATAAACGAATCTTGGAAAATTTGTCATTTTCTATCAAGAATCTTAGTTAAAATCATATCTAAAGAACATATTAAAACTCTCAAGGATATTCTCTATATTAATATTAATTACAACAAATTTATAATCCATCGAAACGACCATAAAACAATTTTGATTAAGAATATTAGAAAATATGCTAAAACAACCAATTACAAATTATTTTTGATTTTCAAACGCCACAACAAAAAATTACTAAAATTAAACAACAATCCCAGCAATAACAAAAAAATAATAATGAGAATCCTTTAATTTACCAATGTTATTTCAGTACTTAACCCTTATCAAATTTCCATCTCCACTAAACATCCAAATAAAAAAAACATCAGCGTTAGAAAAAAAAAGATGAAGGATAAAACACAAACAAACAAAAAAATTACGATCCGAAATCAAAATTAATTACAATTAAACAAAACGCCTAATTAGATACCATCACCACCTAAAACAAAGTTGTTGTTTTGTTTTTTTTTTTGCTGGGCTATCACGTTATTTGGTTTCGGAAAAATTATAGGGGAACAATTTTTAAGGATAAAATTTATAATTTAATTTTTTTTTCTAGAAGATTTTTTCGAATATTTATTTTGTGAATGGAAATGCGCGACGGTTTGACTATTATAAGGTTTCCTAAATTAATTCAAAAAAAAAAAAAAAAACCAAAAACAAATAACTTTTCTTCTTAAATAAATAAAAATTATTATACAATCTAGAAAAAAAAAAGGATTCTTATATCCTTTTACAATATTTTCTCTCTCTCGCTATAATATTGAATCTTTTATTTCTTGAATTTTTTTTTTCTCGATTTAATTTGAAAAACCGATGAAAGTGTTTATGTATATAGTTTTTTTTTTTTTTTTGAAGCCATATTAGTTTTTTTTCAAATAATTTTTCTGTACTAACAGAAAAGTAAAATAATATTTTCTGTTTTTTTTTTTGTGTGTATAAGGATATGATGGAAAAATATACGAAGGATATCAAAAATAATAATAATAAAAAAAATCTATAAGTCGCGATTTAAGGAAACGAAAAATATATACTTAATAATTTCATATTTTTTTTAATATGGCTGCACTATGGAAGAGAAGAAAATTGTATTATAATGTTAAGGATGTGAAACCTTTTCAAAATATATAAAATATTATAAAAAAATAAAATTATGATTTTTTGAAATACAAAAAAAGAAAAAAAGATTTTTCTTTATAAGAAAAATATATGAAAATTTATGAATTTAGTGGAATTATTATGTAAAAAAAATTATGACGATTTTTCGTAAAATTATTTATAGAATATTATAAAAAAAAAAAAATTGTATGTGGGGATGAAATGTCATATACCACGAATATTTTCTATATAAAGTTTTGTAATTTCTTAATAAGAAAACATATTAGGAAAAGCTTATAAGATGAAAAAATTAAAAAAAAAAATATAGAATTGTAAAAAATATTTATTTTTGGATATTTTAATATTTAATGTAATTTTCTTGTACTTAATTGAATTCGTTTTGGTTAATTTTTAGTATAATTTAAACGAAATTTTAATTTTTTTTCTATAAAATAGAAAAATTAATAATGATTCGTATAAAGCCGCG
The DNA here is from genome assembly GCA_949752835.1 of Empis stercorea. NCBI lineage: Eukaryota > Metazoa > Arthropoda > Insecta > Diptera > Empididae > Empis > Empis stercorea. The sequence goes on from OX457089.1 coordinate 52,504,838, forward strand.
TCTACATAGGTATTATCGAATGGTAAGCAAATGATAAGCGAACGTGTACTTGCGAATTTGTACAAATCTATAATGTTTGTGCAGCAAATCTACAGCGAACGAACGACCGAATGAATGTAAATCTTCATTCGTTCGGCGTCCACGGTCCACCACATCACATATGTCGATACCGAATCTTAATCGAAGGTTCGATCGGTTTATGTATGGACGCGGCTTAACTTAACTTAATGTTATATAGGTCGAATATACATATAAACAAGAGAAATTATTGATAATTTTTTATTGAAATTAGATCGCAAGAAAAAATATTAATAGCTCAACAGTTTTTTGGTCCTTGAATCTCTATAATTTGAAAAATGTCTTCATTATTTTTTTTTTCAATTTTTGTCAATATCTTTATTAATAATTTTCTCATTAATTTTTATAATAAAAAAAAGTCTATCTATAACAATTACAGTTAACAATTTTCCATTACAAAACAAACTTAAAAAATAATTGAATGATAATCAACACAAAATTTTATCAAAATAATTGTTGTTGTTTTTTTCTGGTTCAATTTTCTTTAATTTTTGTCACCAATTAAATTAAATTGGGAAAATTTTACGTTCCAAAAGAAATATTCATTAATATGGAAAATTTCACTCTTATTGGTTTTTTTTTTTTTGTGAAAATATTAAAAGAAAATTTTGTTGGTTCTGTATATAAAGTTAATTAAAAACTTTTATGTCCACAATCTACTTTTGGATCCCAAAATTTATGTAAAATGGCCACAATATAAATGAGAAAATTTTATCCATCGTTATTGGAAAATGAATTTATCCATTGATTGATTTTTTTTTTTGTGATAACCATTTAACCAGAAATAATTTTTATATCATATACTCTAAAAAATATCTCTTCTTTATATATATTTAAATTTTGTATTCTAGATATATATATAGACCCATACACCAAAATGTTACCATTATAATCATCAACATTTTTTTTTTTGGATGAAAAAAGTCCTCATTTTTTCTTTAGTATACAAAATTTTTGTTATTTTGCTACCATGGTTTCATCCAATCAGTAAAAATCATTTTTCAACATCATTTTCATTTATACATATATCATATAAATAACAGAAAAATGAAAAAAATTGCCTGGGATAAATGAATATCATCATCATTGAATGAACAAAAACATTACAATTCACCAGGACAACCTTTGATCCTTTTGCTTTAATACACTTTGACTTAACGCAATTACATACTTTTTTATATGAAATATATTTGGGCAACACCTTTATATATTTTACCATCAGAAAAATCAAAAAACAGAAATAATTTAATTTTATTGAGAAATTTTCATTTCTGATGTTGCCCCTTTTGATGCCATTTTTTTTTAATATGGTTGACATCATTTTTGAGAAAAATTAAATGTGACAAAAAATTATGTTTCATCTGGGATTTTGAATTTCATTTTAGTAATTTCAAAAGAATTTTGATCAAATTTCGAAGTAAATTTATTATTAATATTTAAATACATATACATATATTTAAAATATAAATATTATAATGAAAATTTTATTTTATTACGATTTATTTAATAACATGATAAAAGGTCAATTCATTAAATTATAAATGAAATTATCATAATTCAAAAATATAGAATTGATATTATCACTCCTTAATTTGTATAAAATAAATTTTTGTATATAAAATATTAAAATTTAAGGACGAATTTTAAGGGTGAATTTGTATGTTGTTGTACAATGGTTAATCATTTAACAAACTTTACATTCTGAAATAAATAATAGGGTGTAGTTATTTATGTATACCTATAAAATTATATATACATAAATAAATGTTTATAAATTTATGAAACTAAGCAGGTGTTTATGCGTTCTCTGATATGCCCTTTAGCATATATTATATGCTAATATTTTAATGGATATTAAATATATATATTTTTGGAAAAAGAAAAGAGTATTAAAATTTTTCATAAGAAAAATGATAAAAAGGATATAAGTAGTATTAATTTTAAGTAAATAAACAAAAAACAAATCGATACACAGATTGAAATTTGTAAATAAATTATGAAATTATAGTAAATTCTATATAAAAATAACAAAACTTAATAAATTATTAATTATGGCAATAATTTGATAATTTTGTTTAACATACTCTGAATTCATATCGAATCATTCGTTGGAATCATTCATTGAATTGTACCAATATTAAATATAAAAAAAACCAATAAACAATTTCGATTTTTTAGTCAAAAAATTAGTTGAAGTCGATCAATCTGAATGAACTACATAAATATATTGGGAAGGGAATTAAGTAAATTTTCTGACAAATTTTTCCGGTATAGTCAAATACTCTCATAGTCTTTCCAGACATCTTTCTATATGAATTTTCCGGAATGGAAGTAATTATCAAAGAAATAGTATAAATTATATAACAAATATAAAACTAAATTGAGTGGAATTCTTTTATTACTTATATTTGAACATAATTTAAAATGAATTTCTAAATAATTATGATATTATAGCTCATTATTTTTCCCTGGTTGAGAGACACAATCCAATCCAAGTAAATTCAAAATCAAACTATTTTAAATCCAACCAAACAAGATTTATGTAGTGATTATCCAACCAACTAAATTATGATTTTAATTATCACAAATTTAAACTTTGAAACAACAAAAAAAATCCCATTTTCAAATATAATAAATAATTAAATTAGTAATTAAATAATTAATTTATTATTTAAATTTTTCACTTTTCCTCTAATCCAATAATTTTTTTTTGTGATTAAAAATTTATGTTGACAAAGTAAAAAAATAATATGTAAATTTTTTTTTGTTAAAAATAAATTTAACAAAATTTCATGCCACGTCAACATAATTTTTATCCACATACAAAATAAAATATTCTTTCTATTATACCGTATATATATATAATTTTAAATCATCGTTTACCACGCATATTAAAACCATGGAAAATATTGATTAAAAATCGGAATTAAAAAAAAAAAAAATTACGTATAGTATAATACACAAAAATCCTAAAAAAACATGACCTCAAGAGAAATTTTCAAAAAAGGAACAAAAAGTTGAAATGAATAAACAAACTACACTACCTAATACATAAAATATTGTATGTAAAGAGACTGGAGGCATTCAAATATCCTTTTTTTATACATATTACTTATATACTAAATAATAGGACCTAAAAAAATCAAATCCAAACTGATTATCGGATCGATTAAAACAGAAAATCCGTAAAAATAAAATCAACAAAAATCGCGAAAAATAAACGTGAAAAAAATCGCGGATTTTATGGTTAACATAAAAAAAAAAGTTAATAGATTTTTTTTTTAGGATATTAATTATTTTATTTTTTGGGTGGATAGAGAAGTTTATTTTATTAAAAAATTATTAGGTCCTTAATATGATTTTATATATTGAAAAAATTGAAACAAATTTTATAAATAATTAAAAAGGTTAGAGTTTTATGTATGGATAATAAATAATATGCTTTTAGTATATAATAAATCGTTTGTGTAACTAAAAAGTATAACAGGGTGGAAAATCCATTTAACAAATAACCTAAAAGCGTTGGTTTTTAATTAAATTGTTTCAGATTTTCAAATAATTTTTTTTTTGTTCATGAAATTTTTGTTGTTTTTATACAAAAAAAAGGTTTGCGGTTTTTTATCCAAAATAATAAAATCTATAAAATAAGCCTAAGGATGAAATATTGAGTAGGATGTTGGGTTATGAGTAACGTAAACTCTATTGAACTTTGTGATTTGAAAAGTATTTTTATTATTTACCTAATTCATTGATTGGCAGGAAGGAGTAGATGGAAAAATATTTATATATTTGGTAATGAAAACTGAAAACATAATCTGTTTTAAGAAAATTTAATTTTTGATATATTTTTTATAATTAAATTCTTATAGAGAGGAATTTTATGTATAGTTGTGTTTTATTCGGTAGTCTAAATTTCTATTACAGTTTGGGGAGATTATCATTTAATCTAGGTCTCTTCAAATTGACTAATATTTTAAATTTTAATGTAAATCTCGACTTATGCTTTTTATCATTTTCAAAATTGTCTATTCATCTATAGTTCTATGTCTGTCTCTAGCTCTATGGGGATCAGGTTTACTGCGACAAAATCTTATGTGCTTTGACACTTATACGCCAATTCCAATGTTTGATATATAAAGGATTATAGAATTTGAGAAAAAAATTTCAAACAGACAAACAAATTTTAAAATCAATTTTTGATAGAAAATCTTATGAATTATTTTATAAATATTGACCTAAATCCAGATCGCTTTTAGAAAACAGCATATTTTTTGATTGCCAAAGCAACGCGTCACATAAAAATCACAAAAAACCTTTTTTGATAAAAACCATATTTTTCTCTAAGCTTTTAAACCAGTCAAGTCTTAACAAAACTCCCCCCTCAAAAAAATTGATTTCAAACTTCATATATCCTTGAATAAACAATGGAACTTTAACGTTTCCAATTATTAAACAAAAACAAAAGAATTTTAAATAATAATTTTAAGTCCTTTATACAATATACAACTAAAATAAAGTCCTTTATACTATATACGTTATATCCGAAAAAAACCACATAAATATAACTACACTTTACACTACTCCTTTTTCAAAAAATCACACAAAACATTGGATGGATGATGATGATGTATTTCTAATAACTACATATATAATCTCATGGGGTTTGATGGCGTATGGTTTTAATTTTGGTAACGTCATCAAATATGCACAATCTAAAAATGGATTAAAATCCTGAAACCTGTATAAACAATATAAAATTAACTAAATATACAAGCATACATGTAACCAACAGAAAAAATAGAAATAATATTGGTAATGTTTTTGTTTACATTTTGTATCCAATATTTTGGCTACATCATCAACATCATCATTCCAGTCCAGTTGATCGTATTTTGTTGGATTTTTGCGTTATATAAAGGACATAACGTATTGGAGAGAATATTTTCGCAATAAAATAGAATTTTTTTTTTACCAATTATTTTTAATAATATTTTCTTTTTCAATATGAACAAACAAAATATAAATTTTAATCGTAATTAATTATTTTGACTATACATAGTAAAAAAGGATATTGTTCTATACATAAATGACATGATTTTATAGAATTGTTTATAGTTTTTCATGGTCAATCAATTGAATTTTGTAGGAGAAAAATATTTTTTAAGGCATATTAATATTGCACAAGATCAAAGTAAATGTAATAAACAGAAATGATATAATAATTCAATAACGAATCTAAACAAATTGTATTTACTTATATAAAATGGAACATATCAAACTCGTTCCTGTTGGAAAGAGGAGAAAAAAGGAGACATTATAAAGAAATGAAATCAAAAATTGTATAGCCCCCATTTTCGTCCTTATATAAACCAAAAACAATCCCACAATAACATTCTGTTATCGGTTAAACATCAATTGATTTAATACAATGTCGGTAAATATTTCATCTTTGATTATAATCCTTAAACAATTTACCTGACTTTTATCTCCCAGTCATATAGTATACCACCACAAATAAATTTGCCGACAATTTTTAAATCCTTTTGCTTTTATAGTTTCAAAAGGCAGAAAAACAAAATTATTACAACACTTAAAAAAAAATTATCTTACGTACAAAAAAAATAAAATAATTTCTGCTCAGTTGATTCAATTTTAATTGGTAAATTGAATGAAAGTTTTTTTTGATTTTCAACAAAACTATATTCAGAAGATAATCTGTAATAGAAAGGATACCGCAAAGTTTTTTGTTTTTTTTTTAAATAAGGACATAAACTTCGCAGCAGGTATTTTTGTTGTCAAAATGCTGCTGTGCATTTTTGGATGTGGGAGACATTTTAATTAACGTCTTTTTAGAGTATATATTTTTATAGGTGTCCATCTGAGTATGCAAAATCAATCCTTATTGTAATATAAAAATATACAGTGATATCCTTTTGCCTTATAGCTTGAACCCTCTAACAAATATAAAACATTTGCTCTCTCGCGCAAAGAATGATAAGAAAAAATTATTTTTTTGCTCGAAAATTATAGAATAAAATATCTCGTCCGACGACTACTTTAATGTTCTATTTTATAATTTGAAATTCTTGCACAATTTTGTATTAGAAATAAAGGATTTCTAACACTTATTCGTTATATGTCTTTTAAGAAATTTGAACAGCAGTTTTGCAAATGCACACAAAATGGCTGAGAAAACTAACTAAAAAATTCAACTGATGATATGATAAAAATATAAATAATAAATATTTTTTGTTTTATAAGAAAATATCCTTTATTTTTTTCCCCAAAACAAAATTTAAAACTTTTAATGTAAGTGAAATAATAATAAATACTTTTAAAATTTTCGCTCAGGGCTATTAAGAATTTTCTTCCCCCATAATAATAAAAATAAATCTTAGGTCTAATTTTAGTAATTGAATGAGATTATAAATCGCACCCTTCCTTTTAAATTGTTTTTTTTTTTTTATTTGCACCCAAAATCCAAAATTTGTTTTGGTTAAATTATTTTACCACAAAATTTGTATGGGTATCCTTTTTCCACACTGTAAAAATCTTTACGTTTTATATAAAAGCCAAATAAAATATCTCTAAAGTATAATACAAATAAAAAATGATGATTTTTGTATAAAAGTATATGGTGAATAAATTTTTTTTCCCTTGGATTGAGAGTGGTTTTTAAGGAGACCCAGAGGATATTTGATGTGAAGAACTCAAAAATACTTAATGTGACCCCACAAAAATAATATAATATTTTATATTGTACTCGGTTTATTATTATTATTATATAATTTTTTTCCCGAGACAATGTCCTTTTTAATGATAATCTTTATGTTCATTTTTCTATTTCCTTGTTTAACTTTTATAAAATGTGTTTTTATTTTTTTGCCAGATTCGCTATTACAAAGATAATAAATGTCCTGGACGGAGTAATTTATAATTTGAAAACAAAACAAAAAATCTAGAGAAATTATAGTACTATATGTATACAATTAGTAGGTGGAAAATTGTTTATTATTTTTATTATTACATTAATATCGATAGGGGGAGACACAAAAAAAAAAATAAGGACATTTTTTAACACTCCCAGAGGCTATTGATTTTAATATAGTATATACTGAACTACACTCCCTTCATATATAATTTTAGTAATTTTATACTTTTACCATTTTCTATTAAAAGGTTAAAAAAATTGATAAACACAGAAAAAAAATATGTTTCGAACTTGAGGGTTTGATTAAAATATTTAATTTAAAAATCTACTCATTTCACGTCACTGAACGCAAAAATTTTATATACGAGTATGAAATGTTTTTATTTAATTTAGTCAGGATTTTATGTATAATTAACGAATCAAAAATGATAAATATTATGTACTATAAAACAAATTTATTATTGTATAAGCACTTTTTCAATTGTGTTTTTCAGGACTTTTCCATCCATCAGAAAAAGTTTCTTCCCCCTTTCAATTGTTTTTCCAGAACTTAATATAATTTACACCAAGAGTACCTCGGCTCTTTCAATTGGATTTTCAGAATTTACCATCCCATTCACCTCCCCAAAAAAGGAGTAATTTTCCAATTGAAAAGGCAAAAATTTAAATGGAAATTTTTTAATGTTTATTTAAGATGGTAATTAACCAAAAACAAAAAATTAAATAATTTATTAAAAACAAACGAAAAAATGAGAAATTTTTTTAATACAATTTTGCGCCAGGTAAATAAAACCAAAAAAAAAATAATAATAATTAATATTATAAATTAATAACACAAAAATAAACAACAACCAGAAAAAAAAGGATAAAGAAGAAAAAGACAAATTCACTTTTTAAAATCCTGTAAATTTTGTCTTTTTAGTATAATATAAATCCAACAAAAAAAGGAGGACCATCTGCATTACTTTTTTTTTGAGTTAATTAAAACGAGATCATACTGTCAAAAAGCCGTTCCTTGTAATCCTTTACTTATTATATTTTTATTTGTCCTTTTTGCAAACAATTTTTTTTTTTTGGAAAAAAGTAAATCAATATTATCCTTTTTTTTTGTGTGTATATACTTTTTAAGTTATTGCTCTTTTGTAGAAAATCCTTTCTTGTATCCTTGGATATAAATATCAACATTATACAAGGTGGTCCATATTATTACAATTTCTCCTTAAAATCATGTTAAGCTTTGTTCTTTTTGATGTCATTTAAAATATAGAACTGAAGCGATGACAAATAATAAATTCTTTTGGTTTTTTTTTATTGCAATTTGTCCTTTTTGGATGTAAGTCCTATTATTTTATTTGTACTATATAGAAAAAGGATAACAAATATTTTCTTTTACGAGAAAATAGTGTATGAATAGGTTAGGTGCTGAGATCAAATAACAAATATTATATTTATTAGTTTTTGATGATCGATAATGAAAAAGTGTATGGACTTAAGAAAAGGTACTATTTATGGTTTTGAAATAATGTAAACAATATAGAGGAGAAGAATTATTTCGTATTTGTGTTTGGGTATATAGATGAAGGTTTTGTTAAGTATTCGACAAATTAGTATACAATTGAATAAAGAAAATTTAGATCTATTCTATAATAAAATAGAGAGTGCGGTATATATATTTTTGATAAATTATTTGAAATAACAACAGAAATTTTATATCCATATAAAATTTTTAACATAAATTCTAAAATTAATTTTGTCACATCAAAAATGATCGTAAACCTAATAATTGTACTAATTCTAATTATATCGTATAAAAAAATATTTCAAAGTTTTATTCTAATCTAAACTTATATTTAAATTTCATTTTAAATTTATTCAAAAACCAAGAAAAATTATGTTTTCTTTATTCGAAATTACCTTAAACTATTTTTAACATAAATATATTTTCATTGTTTAGATGACATTTAAAAAATTTAAACTTTTTAACACCTGAAAATAATTTATGTAATTCTTAAGGCAATAAATAAATATTATTAAGGAAATTCTATTATATTATAAATTATACCATCAATCATTCAAAAGCTATAAGTAGAAATTAAACAAAATAAAAAATTCACTAGAACATAAAATTTTAGAATATTTACATTTGTAACCATATTTTTTTTTTTAAATAAAATAACCTGGGAAATTCGAATTTTAAATATGACAAATTTGATTTTGGAAAAACAAATTTCGATGGTAAAAGGATCCACCATTTGATCAGACAATGCTTAAATTTTCAAATTATCAAGGTATTTAAAGCTTCAATATTTCTCATAATTTATAAAAATTATTGCCAATCATTTAATTAAAATTAAAATTATTTTAATTTAATTATATTAAAAATTATTAAATTACCATGTCATCAATTTTAATTATCATATTATTGAGTGTTTATATATGTACCATATTTCCAATTTAATGTAAAGCTTTTTACTCAAAAAATCTTCAACATCCAGCAAAAATTTCTCAAAAAATCAATTTTAACATAAAACAAATATTAATTCAAATAATTAATAAGATAAAAAATACATAATTCAATTTTTTTTTTTTTTGCGTGTGAAAAGTAAATTATAAAATAAAATTATTTAAAATGCGATTTTTTAGTTTTTTATGTTGATCCACATAATTACAAATCAAACCCAGAAGCTATAAATTGGTTAAGTGAAATTTAAACAAAAATTGCTGATAAATCTAAGAAAAGATTTTCAAGTATCTCGAAGAGTGGCTACCAGTTTTTTTATTTTCCAGCTTACTTTGTACAAAAAATTGTTCGGACCATTATCTTTGGTCCATTGAAATAAAAATATAAGAATAATATAATTTATTTAACAACCACCATCAAAAACTAAAATAAAAAATTACTGAAACCTCACTTCAAATTTAGGATTAGGCATGTTTGATTTAACCCGCTTGAATGATAACTTAATGTGTGGTCATCACCAGAAGAACATATAAAAACAGAAGTCAATCCAAATATATATATACATAAAATATGCCATCAATTTTGTTGGTTAGCTTGTATGTGTCCACTTGAGAGTAAATTAAAGACAACAAAAAGGTATATACCAGAAGAAGGAAAAAAAAGTGGTTTAGTTATTATATTTTCTTAAATTTTTTTTTTTTTTGAAAGAATTCCATTCTCTTTTTAATTTTTTGAACTTTAAAATAGTTGAAAATGAACTATACAACAAAATTCTTTCAAAATTTATATTTAAGATTATTTTATGGCGCGTTAAAATTACCATAAAAAATATAAATGAATGAGTAAAAAGAGGTTTATGATTTAGTCAAGTGTTTACATTAGGATTTTTTTTTTCATCGATGTTTTTTGGTTAAATTTTTCTATTCAAAAAGGTTAATTAATTTTAAATTTGACAGTCGGTCGCAATTAATGTTAATTGATTTAATTGCAGAAATTATTAAAACATAATCAGCTCAAATTAAATTTCTAATACAATTTAGTTTATTACAGATAAATATTTCCGAATTTGGGCGATTGTTTTACTATAATACTTAACGATTGTTTTACTATAATATTTTAAACTAAAAAATATTATGAATGACTGAATGATTCAAATTACTTGACAGTTCATAAATCTGTACAAGAATTAAATGCATTAGTTAAATTTCATGTAAATCATTAAATTTGATAACTTCCTAGTATTCTAAGACTAATTCTACTTCGAATTGGAATGTCACAATTAAAAGTTAATATAGGCAACTCGATAATACAGACAAGTAGAAATTATCCATTACTACTTACAATCCCCTAACTTTCTACAAAAAATTAAAATTTATTTTTCATCTCTCTTCGCATCATCACTAAACACAAAGTTAAAAAAAAATCCTTTGAAAGATATAATTATTGTCACTCACTTGAGATTATTAATAAATTTATCTACAATATTTACATAATTTTTTTTTTTTTTTTAAATTTAATAATTTTCAATCGCACTTTTATTTATTTAAGCTTTAAAAATTTACTGCTACTGGTTTTTAAATTTTAACTTTAAATGAATTTATGATAATGATAATATGGACTTTAAAACTTTTTGATCATTATAATTATTATCATAAGTTTTTTTATGTTTTTGAAATTTCCCATGTTTTTTGGGAATAATTTTGGTATAAGAAATAAATATCATGGAAATATTTAATTTACAAATAAATTTTGAATGACATATTATTAATAAATTAGGAATTACGACGGATTTATTCATCCCTCTCCCAAAAAAAAAATTGTCATCAAATTAAATAAATTTTGTAAAAAAAAACTCTATAAAAATAATTATACTAATTAAATTACTATATAAATATTATCATTTTATATACCTTAAGGGTTTCTGAAGGCTTATCTTCGGTGTTTACACATTTTTGGTGATAAAAAAAACCAGTGTTAGATTTTAATTATCTGATAAATGTCATGTCACACATTTAAATAATCACCCCAAAAAATACAAAAACATATTCAATAATTTATTTCATATATAATATGCTACCGTTTATATTTGTCAACATAAAAAACATAACAAAAATAACCTCAATAAATAAATCTTCAAAGAAAAATATTATTTTAAATTTTAAAACCCTTGACAATATTACTTAAATTATTTTTTTTTTTTTTAAATCCTTTCGCCTACAAAAAATTTCCACTTGCCTTTAAATAAGGTTTTAAAGTCGTCACATTAATTTAAATTAAAAATTTCAAAAGTATTTAACTATATTGATATCCTTTTTTTTTCACTATAGCAAAGTAACAAAAAGTATTTAAATGATAATTTCACTAAATATCATTTTTTTTTTGTTACAAGCAAATAGGGGTTGAAACTCAGATTTAATGATTAAATTGTAAATAATGTCATTTAGTAAAAACTTAAAGAAAAATATATAGTTTTTACATTTTAATTTCTTTCTTGTTTTGATTTCATAAGGATATGTGTACATTTAATATCGTTTTTTTTCTGTATTTGCCGGTTGTCATCATTTTGATAGTTCAATTGGATACAAATTGGTTAAATTGATATCTTTAAAACAACCCTCTTTATTAGTTAAAATAATAATAATAATACTTGTGTAACTCTTATTTTATAATTTAATAAAAATTATAAGGGGTGAAATTTTGTTACCCACAGTTTTTTTTTTTTTTTAGTTTAAATTTGTATTTTAGTAACATATATATAAAATATTTCTTGAGGCTTTTGTTTATTCAAATGTTTTTGATCCCGCAGTACTACAAAATAATAATATATTTTTCTTATTATATAAACAATAGTACATCAAGTACATATGTATTTAAAATTAAGGAGCATAGAGAAAATTAAAATCAACAACATTAACTATTAAATTTTTAATGTTTTTAAAAAAGGAACCCTATATTTACTATATAACAATTTATTTGTATGGGAAGACCTAAACTAACTAGTCAACTAATTCTATTTTTTTTTTCGTTATTCTTCAAATTCATTGTGTTAAAGGAAAAACAATTTTTGTATACTTAGTTAAGAATAATGTGCACTTTTATGGAATCCTGATAGTAAATTCTATATATTTTATGAGAATGAAGAAAAGAATTTAATTTATTTATATATTAAATAAGATGATTCACTTACCTCAACACGTTCCTCTTTTAGATCAACTTTAAGTGCTAATTGTTCACGTAATACAACATCAGGATAATGTGTTTTTTCAAATGTTGCTTCTAATTGTTCTAATTGTTCTTCTGTAAATATTGTACGATGACGACGTTTTCTTTTTGGTGGTGGACCATGTAAATGTCCACCATGATGATGATGATGGTGATGATTAAAACCAGCATGTTGAGCTTGAATTTGAGCAGCAGCAACATGTGCTACAGCTGCTGCATGCATATAATTTGGATAAAAATTTGGATAAGCAACTGAAAATATTAAAAATATTTAATTATTGTGAAAATATAATATCTTTTTTTTTGATAAATTTTTTTTAGGTAATAAACTCTACTAATAATGTATTATCCTTTTTACCTATTATCTTAAATTTATCAAATAAACTTTTCAATTTATGAATTTAATTATTAAACTATTTGCTACAAGTTTCTAGTAAAAATAAATATTACTCACTTACTTAAAAGGATTATAAAAGAAAATTTAAGAAATTAACTAAGTTTGGAGTCACTATACACACAATTTTTAATCATATTAAATGTATTTAATTAGGAAAACCGTGAATTAATCTATTTTTTCATATAATCTAAAATGTAAATAAATAATTTTCACAAAAGGTTAATGATTTGTTTTTCCATTCATACAATAAATTTTCACCATTTATTTTTTCCATTAACATTCTCTAAAATTTATATTTTTATTTTCCTGAATCTTTTGAAGGTTTTCTCCAACCATACAAAAAACATATTTTTTTCCGTAGCTTTTGAATATTAAATATTCGTCATAGAATACGATTTTTTGAAACCTTTTCAATTTTTTCTATATTTTCTGAAAACATTAAAATTTTTCCTTATGTATGCTTCTTCTGTTATTTAGATAGAAGCAACCAACATATGTAATATTCAACATATCCTTTTTATTATCTCTTCATGTTACTACGACAAAAAAAAAATGTTTTCACCGTGTTACTATAACGTTCGAACACCCATGAATATGATAATTTCCAACACAAAAATATATTATTTGGATGGTTGACTTGTGGTAATGCTTTTATACGATTGGACAGAAAATCAATAAAAACAAAATATGCAAAAAAAAAACAGAATATTTAAAAAAAAATCCTTTAAGTATTTAGAAAAAAGAAAATATTTAAAAATACAGAAAAAAATCTTAGTTGTTATTAACGGCTCAATTGATATTAACATTTCCGTTTCTCATGTATATATTTTAAAAAAAGGAATTTTTGCGCCCTTAAGGTTAATACTTGGGTTATTTATGATTTTTTTTTTCAAAGAGGGTGGTGGGAGAATTTAAGCTTATATTTTTTTTTATGAATTTGATTTTTTTGTTTTTAAATTATGATTTATGAATATTAAGATACAAAAAATAAATCAGTTTTTTTAATGCAATATGCAAAAAAAAAAATATGAAAATATCCTTAAGGAAAATTGAATATTAAAAGATTTTCTGAATTATACAAAAAATCAGTATTCATCAGGTTTAGTATTAAACGAAGCGTTAATAATATTTTTCTATTTTCTTTCCTTTCTTTTTTTTATTATGAAATCGAAAAGGATAAAAAGAAAATTATTAGTGGAGTTTTTTTTTTAAATCATAATTTCCCATATGACTTACCTAAAAAATCAGATGGTGTTGCTGCAAATCCTGATGCTGCTGCAGCAGCTAAATGTCCTAAATGTAATTGATGATGTAACATTGCAGCTGGTACACGTTGAGGTCGTACTGGGCTTGGTGTTGTTGAATTATTACTATTTGGTGATATTGGACTATCGGCACGTTTAATATGATTATTACCACCATTACCACCACCACCAACAATATTTGTTAAATTTGTACGATTTGATGATGATAATATACTATCAATTGTAAATAATGATGTTGATGCTGTTGTACCAGATGATGTTGAACGTGATTCATCTGTACGTAATATATCATCTGATAAGGTATTATTATTATTATTATTATTATTACTAGAATTATTATGATGTTGTTGTTGATTTTGTAAATTTTGTAAACGTTGACCTAAATATCCACAATTTTGACTATTTAAAAGCATTGCCGTCGTTAAATATGTTGAAGGCGTTGGATTTTTTGGACTATTGCGATTATTATTATTATTATTGTTATTATTATTATTATTATTACAACTATTATTATTATTATTTTGATGTAAATGAAATTGATGATGATGTCCTATTGGTGATAAACTTTCACCACCACCATTTGAATTATTTGATGGACATTGTTGTTTTATTGTTATGGTTGTTGGTGATGCTGTTTCAATCATATTATCTGAATTTGGTGATGGTGATGGTGTTGGTGTATTAACGGTTATTGAACCAACAAAATCACGTGTAACATTATTTGGTAAATGATTTTTCTCCAGACCTAATTGTGCTGGAGTTGACCACAATGAACTCAGAATGATGACGGTTATATTTTTTTAAATTATATTAAATGTATACACAATTATCACTTTTTCTAAAAATCTAATATATAATTACTTAATTATAATTATTCTGATTTAAAAATTTATTAATTTTAAAATTCAGAGAAAAAAAAATCACTTTACAAACACTCTAAATTTTAAGATTAAACTTTTTTTTATTATGAAATTTTATTAAATATTTTTTTCTTATACATAAACAGTGAAATATTATTATAATACACGATCGAACCCTTCTGCGACAACGACGATATCAATGTAACTCGTTAATGAGTTTTTCAAAAACCAGTTACCCATTTTTTTTTATATATTTATTTTCTTTACTCGATAAATTCAAAAATCTTGTTTTTCACCTAAGGAATTATTTATAACACTCATCATATATAAAAGATGGTATACAATATTTAAAATACCACGCCTTCATTTTTGTACCAATCTTTTATCATCAAAATTTTTATCTCATCATCATCACAATATAATTTTATTTTTCTGCTCTCACTTAAATAATTGTCAATTTTGTTATCCTCTTAATAAGTGTATAGAAAAAAAAAATTCTGTCTGTTAAATTTTGTATATACACAGTACACACACTGTTAAATATACAAGAAATAATCCTAAAAGTGATTATAACAAGCCAGAGTACAAATATATACAATCCCAAACTCTGCAGTTGTTGTATACATTCTGGGGTTAATAAGAAACATAATTAAGTATATACATATATGAAAAAAGGACATTTTTATTTATAGATACATAGCTAAAGTTATATTTTACGGAGAGTAATTTTAACAATATGGAGTTAAAACTCCGCCTAAATTTTTTTTTTTAAATATCCCACAAGGATAATTTTTATAGTAATGTAGAATGTAGTATATGAGAATTTTTGAAATCATGGTAAATATTATATAGGGGAAATCATGCTCAGTTGGAAATAAAAGGTGTATCCTAAAATTCAATATTTTTTATTTATGGTTTTATATGTATGGTGGTTTGAGACTTTTAAATGGCTCTCTTAGATTTTGTTTTGTTATTTATAGAGATTTTTTTTTTAAATGTTACCGAATTTATATCATTTAAGAAGATAATGACTAAATTAATGCTTTTATGTTTAGAGCAAAAATAATAATATACAAATACATTTAAATTTATACACCAGGAGATTTATATTTTCCACCATTTTTACCCAAATCAAAAACATATATGAAAGTTTCGCGTGTCGTATATATTGCTCATATTTAATAGAAATACTTATTATGTACATACTCTTATATGTTGAGATACTTAACGAGCAATATTAAGATCTGATGGATATATACATTAAGTTTATTTTGTTGTTTTGTTTTGCAAATGATGATGATAAAATGGATGAGATGATAGTAGAGTACGTAGTATATATATATGTATGTATATTAAAAGTGGGAGAGATTTTTTGGATTATTAGCGCCCCCGATGATTATTTAAATAATACGATGATATGATGATGATTTTATTATATATATATATATATATATACAAATGTAATATGGATAGAAACGCATATAAGAGAAAAATGATAAAATATATATTTAAAAATGAAGAAGGGAAATATAAATTATAATTTAGTTAATTTTAATCATAATTCTTTTTTTTTTACATTTTTGGTATTTTATACTTTTATCAAAGTTTTAATATTTAATTATAAATTTTATATACGATTTCTAAGTTAATATTTTGTTAATCAATTGTGTTGACATATAATTATGAAAATTTAAGGAAAAATATTAATTAAATATATATTTTTTTAAAATACAAATATATATAAAGCTATAAAGAGAAATTCAAGAAATAAAGGTTAATTAGTAAATTTCTTTAATTAATTATAAATTAAATTAAATTAAATTAAATTAATCAATCAAAGTTGAATTTAAAAAAATTTAAGATTCTTAACAGATTAGATTAAAATATAAGAAAGGTCAATGAAAAAGAATAGAAGCATTTCTGTTGTATATGTGTTATTTCTCTGATGACAGTTGTCATTTTGATTTATTGATATATTATGGATCTTTACCCGAAAATACAAACAATTTCTTGATATAATTCCTTGTATTATATTGTCCTCATTTAAAATTCAACTCAAACTGAGTTAAATATACCAAAATTTTCTTAACTATAAGAAATTATATTTAAATTCTATACATATAATCATTAATTCGGTCAATTTTAAGTATTCATTAGTAATATCAGTCGTATTATCTAATTTAATTAATATATTATATTATTTAGAATCCATAAATACATTATTATATTCCAAATAATATATTAAATCTTTATTATGTTAAATAAATTATTTCTTTCAAATGATCTTTATAATAAAAAATCGTAAAATTTCTTTATTATCTTTAAGGATCAATCATTATATATACTTTAAAATATCAAACAAGAAAAACGTTTTATTGTATTATATATATATATATATATAAGAGAAAAAAAACATTATTATATTATCCATCCATCCAGACCCAGACAGATATAAATATAAAATCTCTACTAAAAAAAAAAATTGGTATATAAATCTTTTAGCACATCATATATGAAAGATTTTTTATTGATAATCAAAATATATATTTTTTTTTATTATAATAAATGTGAATCGTTTAAAATGTGAATATGCCCCAAAGATATATATATATATATATATTAAATATATATATATATACTTTTGAATTTATAGATAATAAAGAAAACACATATTATCCGTATGAATTTAGAAAAAATCAGGAAAATAAAATTTAAATATTTGCCAAAAGCTATATAAATTCATTTAAAGAAAAACGAATTTAAATATACTATATACTTTTTATTCCGGTTTTCCCCAAAGTCAAGGATAATCTAATACTTATATAAAATTTAAAATAACACAAAAAAAAAAAATAATATGTGTCATAAGTTTTGACTGTGAATTTTTTTTTTCAATAATCGTTATATTTGCCGCCTCTCCTGAGATTTTTAAAGTAAATCATTTCTAAAAAATAGTGTAACTTTTATCCTAAAAAATATCCTTGAATATTTAGAATCATAATATAAATAATGGAAAAAAATAGTATGTTATTTTTCATTCACCCCATTTGGTTAAGTTGTCGTGGTACATATATAGAGGAGATTATCCTCGCAAGCAGAAATCCTTAATGTGTTTTCTTTTGAAAATATATTATGTAAGTGGGAAAAATATTTTTATAACGCTAATTTTTTTTATATACATATATATATTTTCTGTTCAACAATTTATGACAGGATTTTTAAAATGTCATAATATTAGAGTGAAAGGATTTTCTATTATATAGAAATTTTTGTTATATAAAGAAGTAAGGGGGTTGTTTTTTTCTTATTAAACTTATGCAAATTGATTTATGTCCTTGAAGAATGTAATAATATTGAAATTATAGAATTGCAATTGTTTCGGAAACCGTCAAAAATATTTAACTCACTGCGTGGATCGAGATTCTTTTTTGAAGGTCCCATACGAGATCCAAAAAAAAGTTGTGTACGATCTAATAGGATGTCAATAAGTCGCGAAAGGCGATCTGACTTAAGCCATTTATGTTTTAATAATTCGCGTTTTATCCTATAGAAGCCTAGTAGCGAAACTATAGAATATATTATAAGCTTATACTGTCCTAGCTTTACATTATTGCCTCTCAATAAATGGTTTTTTAATTATGTTCCACAAATCCTTCATGAAAATAGAAACTTCCTGGTTATTTGTCAAACTATTTTTTCAATTGTAAATGACAGGATTTACTTAGCAGCGTGAAATATTAAAATGTAATACTTATTTCAGGAAATGCATAAAATGGTTAACTACATGAGAAATTCACATTAATATCCTACATAATCTGCTGGTTTTTTCTTCTAAATAACATAAGTAATTTCTTTTGGATCATAGTAGAAATGAAATGTAGATTGTATTGTTATTTTTATTTTTCTGTAAAAATATTTCGTATTTATTTGGTGATGAAAACAATTATGAGAATATAAAAAAATATTCTGCCATTTCAATTATGAAAAAAACTCTATTTGACAAAAAAAAAACCAAAAAAAGATCAATTGCACAAAAGGATGAAATACAAAATTGCTCTCTTACTGAAAATTTTGTAAACGATAATATTCGATTGGTTACACCTAAACAAAAAGGATATAATATGTTTTTTTAGCCTACATAACGATTTAGTGGTGTTTTACTTTATTGTAGATTTAACAATTGGAAGGTTTTTCTAATATTTATATATACGAATACGACGGATTGTTTTCACAAATTTTGAGGCCTTTTTTTTGTATTCATTGTAAGGATTTCTCAATTGACCATCAAAAAAACATTTTTCCAAACAATAAAATATTATAAATATTTGAAGGATTAACAAAATTTCCTTGAAATAAATTTTTAAAACTCGCTCACTCTATAAAAAAAAACCGATTTTATCGTGTTAGTTTCTTAAAAGATTTTAAAAGAGGTTACAATATGTTTTTCTGAAATTTTTTAAATAAGTAATAATTCATAATTTTTTTTTTCTTTCTAAAAAATTCACAAGAATTACCGATAAAAATAAATAAACCGAATCTAAGGATCAACATAATATTTATTATAGTTTATTATTGGCTTGTTAAAAATTAGGATATAAAATGCAAATGGGCATATCATGATTTAACTGAGAAATATATCTGATGACTGTATTTTCATTTGTTGTACATTTTTTTTTTTGTTATAATAGTTTTAGAAAGGATCTGCTATATAGTTTTTATATTTACCCTCATTTTTATAATAAATGAATGATTTTTGTTGTTGCGAAAAGCGATTCCAGCTGGCTCAAGGATTAATGTCATACGCAGATCGTGTTTAATTTAAAAGATATATAATAATCAGAATTAAAATGTTTAGTATATACATATATGTTACAACTAGATCTCTATAATTTTTTTTATCATTGATCCTTTGATCCTTATATTCGCAATTTTTTGTTCCTTGTACGCATGTTTAGTATTATTAAGGATAAAGGATTTATTATATGTATATACATAAAATTTATTTATAGATTTGATAATTTTTTTGTATATACATACATAAATTATACAAGAAAATCTGGAAAATTATAAAATAAATTTCCATATGAATTAATTGATTTATCCATCAAACAGGATTAAATATAAATTAAAAGCATTTATATATAGTATTATATAAATTATTAATTATATGAATATAAAGATTAATTATTTATGGGTTTTAAAATAATTAAGATTTTCAAAATTGATTCAAAATTATTCGTTACTTGGCTCAAGATCCTGATGGGGACAAAAATCTGCCTAATGAATTGACGACGTTTTACTAAAGAAAATACAAGGAAAATTTATTAATTAAATTTATAATTCCTCTTCAAGAATGCTAAAAATTTGTTTTACTAATTTAATTCCTTATAGCATTTTTGAGCAATTATATTCGAAAGGATATATTACCGACAAAATTCTTAATCTCAATAAATCTAAAATAATAATTTTAAAATGATCGGCAGATGAAATATGAAAATATCACTCATATAATACAAAAATATTCTCAAGAAAGGATCAGTTTTTTTATGTTACAAACAATAATAAGTTATCTTATTACAGTATTATAATTAAGCCCATTAAAGAAATACGAAAACTTCAAAATTTAACTAATTAAAATCCGTTTAGTTTTCATAATTTTACAATCCTTTTTTAACATTTCAGTATATTAAAAAATCTGAAGAAAAAATATATTATGTTTTAGAACAGAAACAATTAAATATTAAATTTTTAATTTTTTTAGCCTATTTAAAAGGATTTATTATATCTGACACTCTATAGTCCAGAGATCTCATTAAAACCATCACTAACATAGTTTTATGAATTATATTTTCAATTTTCTTTCTATAACATTTTTCATTTTATACATATATATAATATTCTATTTTAGTTTTGTATTAAAGTTGTGCTGTTTTCGCAGCTGGATACAAAAAGGATTATAATTTTTGTGGTAATATGCCACGAGCCCATTGAGTTTAAGAAAGTTTTTGAATTATTAAATTAATATATATGTATATACTATTATAATAAAATATAATAAATGACATAAAGGTTTGTTGAAACTATTATTTTCAAAAAAATATTTGAAAATGAATTTTAAGTCCTTTATAACAGATACCAATTTAATATTATTCAAATTATATTTTTAAATTATAATTTACTATAGTCAGACATATGGAAATGACAGAAAATTTATAAATTGTTCGTTATAAAAATCAGAGAGAAAATGCTAGACAAATATTTTTATAATTATATCATTCATTTGAATATAATAGCATAGAAATAAATTAAAAAAATATTAAAAATTAATAGAAAAATCTATACCACATAATTTACATAATAAAAATGATTAAAATTTAATATGTATATATAATTTATAAATCCATAATAACCCAGACAAAAATATTCTATATAATGTATATGTATATAAAAATTAAATTAATTTATCTTAAATTTAAAATATTAAATATGAGTTCATACAAATATAAATGAGGATAGAAATATCTTTATAGAAGTCATTTTACAATCTGTCCACAGAAATTTTATTTATACAATTTATATTTTATATCTCATAAAAAGGACTCCGCCTCTACTATACATATATATACTAGATAATATTTTTTCATTGGTGTCCCTTTTTCTAATTTTCACTATGTAATATCATCGGTTAAATCTTTTTGTGGAAAATTTCTCTCCTTTTTTTTTGTATGTTTACATAGATGAAATTTTCTATACTTATATGTATGTATATATTTTTTTCTGATGAGTATCCCCATCCAAAATAGTGTACAACAATTTCTCATTTACTGGAGTTTGATTATAAAAAGTTTTTAAAAAGGATATACATTTACAATGAAATATAAAATTTTTGTCGTAAACATTAATAATATATGTACCACACTTTACTAATACTAAAAATTCTAAGAAATTTTTAAATATTTCTATTGAAAATAAATATTAAGTTATTTATACTTTGGAGAGCTTTAAATATATGTACACGTATATAGATTTGACTTTATTTTGTAATTTCTATATGACAATAATATACCGAAAACCGAACTATGTATATTAAACACTAATTTCTTAAGTAAAAATATCATCATTTTATATATACTTAATTCTTTAAAATGTTACCCTCTTATACTTAAGTGATATATACATAAAATAGTTAAAATACCATTATAAATCTGAATTTGTTTAAATCTACTATTTTATGGGATAAATCATAAATAATTATTAAGGCATAAATTGGTGTACAGGCGTTTTATATGGAAAAGGAAGTGTGCGTGAAAGGCAAAATATAACACAACAAGGAATTATGAATATATTAATGATATGACTTGATGAAAGTTTATTATAATAAAATATATTAATATATAAATAAAAAAATGTTTTTGACTTCATCCATTCACAATTTTTTTTCTATTATTATCTTTGTATTATGATTATTTTTATAATATTAATACTGTAAGTACTTTATTTTCGATTAAGGATCTTGTCAGAAACATATGTATACTGAAGATAATATTTTTATTATAATAATAATAATGATATGATGATGGGTGTTAAATTAGTAGATTTTTTTATATATTTAATATTCGGCAAAAATAGATATAAATAAATAAAAATAATAATTGAATATTTATATTATTCTATTGTAATGAAAATGATTTGGATTATAAAGCTTGGATCTCGATTTCAGTTAAGTTTATAGAAAAATATAGATTTCCAATTACAAAAGGATTTCGTTCAGATTGAAGATATTGCAGTTTTGCTTTATTCGAAATTGTAGTTGAAGGGCAGAGAATTTGAACTTCAATTTGTCGGATTAGTACAATTATGTATATACATTATTTGTGTGCGAGTAAATTTGATCTTATGGTATAGTGAATTGATTAAAGAATTCAATTGCAGAAATATGAACTGTGTGGTATACTACACTACACTGTTGTGGATTCAAGTTCACAGCGGAACCATGGCTGTAATTCTAAATTTTCTCAGCTTTTTAAAATGAGTATCATATATAAGTAGTACAATAAAAATAATGTAAGTTTTCAAATAGCTGAAGTGTTCCAGAAATATTTAAAACCATTGAATACTATATTACTTTACTACAATACCAAATTACTCTACATACTACGAATATATTTATAACGAATTAAAATAATATTATCATCATTAATTACAACTTTAATACTATATAGTCATAATACAAATACTATATAGTCATAATACAAAATTTACAAGTAATATATACTTAAATATATTGAGTACCTAACCATAACCACACTTTAGTAATATGACAAATTTAAATTCAAAAGATCCAAAATTCTCAGAGGACTTAAAAATATTGTTTCGATTAAATATACGATTTTGTTTTCTAAAAAGTTAAATTTAACTTTTTCCAATGTTTAATTTTAAATTAATGAAATATAAAAAAGATTTATTTTATACATACTAAAACTTCAACTAATTCACGAATATTTTACGTACATATATGTATATGAATATAATATGTGATAAAAAAGGACTTCCTGTATCCTTATTATTAGATTTGAGTTTATTTGCCTTCCTTTTACAAACCCTTAAGAATTTTGGTTGTAAAATCGAATTGTTATTAATATTTGCACAATATATTTGGTCACCATCATACTACAATTTATTTTATATATATAAAATTTTCAGGAGGAAAACTGGAAAAGATTTTAAAATTTCCCCCTTTCCGGAGGAAAAGATTTCAAATTTTCCCTTAGATTTTTCCTTGTTTAATATTTTATTATTGATTGATCGAAAAAGTCGAAAAGTGCTTTTTGTTTTAGTTGTGTAATTGAATTTTAAATAGGAAATCAAATAAGAAATTAAATGTTAAAAAAATAGAATGAAAATAATGGAATTAAAGTTTCAGTTAAAAGTTTTTTGTTATAAATAAATTGAAAATGTTTTTTCTAAAGTAAATTGTATTATTGTATAGTGTATTAATAAATTAGCAGCTTACCTGTTAAATTTTAACATTACAAAACTGAAACTTTTTTATAATCAAACTATTTTTTAATAATATTAGAAATGTAAATGTTGTAAAGTACATAATTAATTTCAATTTCAGTTTAATATAAATAATTTTATAACAAAAAATAAAATATAAACAGAAAACAACTTATACTTATAAAGAATCGCGAATTACTTTTGGCGCAAAATATTGACAAATGTCAATATTACTTAAGTTTTTAAACCACATAATATTTTTTCGGTAGCTTTTTTTTTCATTAAACAGAGTAACGTCAATAACATAGTAAAAAAATTTTGACTGCTGAAAAATTGTGTTCTACTCTTCTAGTGCTTAAATGTGAAGGTAGTTCTCCGTACTCAGTTCTTAAATGTTGAGCTAAAGTTCTCATATACCTTGTTTCCATGACGAGTTGAACTCGAGTTGAACCCCATGGAAACACGAGTTGAGTTGAGTTTTCGTTAAATCCATTTCAACTCCACGAAACTAGTGGGATTGAGTTGAGTTATGTCATTGTATTAGTAAATTGACATTTTATATCTTTGTATGTGTAAATGAACAAAAAATTATTATTTTTTTAATAATAATGGCGTCAGCAAGACTTTTTTGGAGTGACGATGAAGTAAAAAATTTAATATCAGTAATGGAGGAGAAAAATATATTAAAATTAATGACATAAATTTAATTATGATGAAATAAAAAAACCTGTTTTATATCGTGTTACCAGAACTGTCAGTTCAACTCAACTCAACTCGAGTTTTTGCATGGAAACGACTGGGGTTGAAATTTGAATTTTTTCAACTGAACGATAACTCAACTCAACTCAACTCCGTGCATGGAAACATGGTAATATACTTATTTTGCAATAAGTGTTCAGCTCAGGCCTTAGATTTTCAAGTAACCTATACCTATAGTGAGTTTTTTTTATTAATCAAAGTTCTATTCTTCTATTTACTGATGAACAGAAAAGAACGCAGCTACCAATGGATTGTATCATTTTGAATTAATTGTATCATTGTGAATTTTAGCATTGTGAATAATTCTGACAAAACCTTCAATCTTTCACTTTTTTGACGTTTACTAAATAAAGTAGTTGTGCTTCGTTGTATTCTTCCTTTTTATATATTTAAAAATATTAAATTTATTGATTTAAAAAATGGCACATCTTGTTAAAATGGAAGATGGAAATTCTCAAACTATTTCCGAAATGTTAAGCAGTATTGAACGGTAATATTTTATTAATTTAAAAATGTATCAATAAAACTAACCTTAAAAATATGTATACATCAGGTACAATCCAGATCATCTTAAAGTTTTGGAAGAATACGTTGAAGAACAAGCTAAAGTTGGTTCATATGATTTAGAAGCTAATTTAGCAGTTTTAAAATTATATCAATTTAATCCACATTTACTTAATTTGGAAATAACATATACAATTTTATTAAAATCATTGACAAATTTGCCACATACTGATTTTGTATTAGCAAAATGTTTATTATTGCCATTACAAACTCAAGATGAAACTGTTAAAGATATCATATATTTAGCTGATATTCTAGAGAAATGTGATTTTAATTTATTTTGGCAACGTGTTGAAAAAAGTCCAGAAAGATTTCGTAATATTAGTGGATTTTTTGATTCAATTCGTAAATTTATTTGTCATGTAATTGATGGTACTTTCCAAACAATTGAAAAAGATTTATTAAAACGATTATTGGGTGATGTTGAAGGTAATAATATTTACAATTTATTTAAATATATTTTTAAAAAATATATTAATGTTATAGAAAAAACTTTGGACAATTGGATGAAAAAATATGGCTGGAAACATCAAGGCAATTTAATTATTGTGGCATCTCAAGATGAAAAAATCAAAACAAAAAATATAACCGAAAAAATTGAATTTGATAATTTGGGTGCATTGATGGCTCAATGTTTATAAAAAAAAATCTTCAAAATCAATAAGGAATAATTTTCAATTAAAAGTTTGCTATAAATTGTAATAAGAAAAATATATGAATAAAATAGTAAACGTTTATATATTGAACTTATGTTTTTTTCTTCATATTTTATTATTAAAATTAAACAAAAAAAATATATATATATTTAAATGAAAAAAGAAAGAAACGATTAGAATTCATAAAAATTGTAATTGATAAGAATTATGTTAGTCCTTCATTTTCCTTGTACTAAAATCCATAGGATTTTCTTTTTTTTTTAAACTATTTAAACTTTATTTGTATTTTCTTTATTAATATTATTGTTTTTTAAAACTTTTTAATATTGGAAATATTTTATCAAAGGCTTCATAAATTTCTTGTCGAACTTTTGCTCCAGTTAATACAACTTTACCAGAAACAAATATTAATAGTACAATTCTAGGTTTAACCATACGATAAATAAGTCCGGGAAATAATTCTGGTTCATATGAACTGAAAGTACCATGTGTTAACACTAAACCTTCAAGTCTTATTGGAAATTTAACATCACAACTTCCCACCATATTTTGTATTTTAAAATCTAAAAATTTTGCCTAGAAAAATAAAAAAAAATATATTAAAATTAGTAATTTTTTCTTTAGTTTTGCAATAAAGTTACAGTAAATCCTAATTTTTGTATAATTCTTGCATATTTTCTAGCTGCTAATCTAGAATCATCTTCACTTTTTGCACCAGTGCATACCATTTTACCAGATGAGAATATTAATGCCGTTGTACGTGGTTCTCGTATTCTCATTATTACAGCAGCAAAACGTTTTGGGTTATATTCAGCATTACGTGCATGTAATGCAATTTTTTTTAAATCTAATTTACAGCTTAAATTTACGGTGGAAACTATATTTCTGTTTAATTAAAGAAAATTATTTAATATTAATTTTTAATATTGCTTAATAGTTCATTTTACTGTAATTGTGGTACTATGCCTGAATCAACTGATCCAGGTGTCATAGGTGTCATTGGTGTAGCAGGACCCATTGTTTGATGTATATTACTTATACTTTCATTACTTCGGTCTTGCATTGGGGCCATTGGTGACATATAACTTTGCTATAAAAAATAAAAGAATTAATAAAAAAATCACAACGTAAATAAAAAAATCTTACCGGCGTTTGTGGTTGCATTAAACTTTGTGGAGTACTATAACTTGGTTGATATGAAGATTGTATTTGTTTTGGTGATGTACCAGATAAAAGTGATGGCATTCCACTAGGACTATTACCTAATCCAACAACGCCACTACCACTAACAACACCACCCATTCCACTACCATCTACATTAACATTACCAAAATACGACATCGGTTGTTGTTGCTGTTGCTGCTGTTGTTGTTGAGCATGAATTTGTTGTTGATAAACAGCATTTGGTAATATCATTTGATCAGCTTCTGGTTGATGAAGTGGTGTTCCGATACTAGGTATCGAAAAACCGGGACTTGGTAACATTTGATCCATTTTGATTTTTTAAATGTTTACTTATTGCTAAGCAAATTAACGATGAATAACGAATTAAGCATAAATTTATTTTATAATTTGTATTTTTTGAATAATTAATTCATACAATTGTGGCGGATTTTGTGGTTTATTATTTTTTTTTAGGTTATATTGTTTGAAGAATTTTTTTATTTAACAAATCACTTATATATAAATCTCTTTTTCATATAATTTAATGAAAACAATTTGATTTATATGGAGAAACATTTATAATATTATACAATTTAATAAAGAAAATATAAATAATATCCATGACACAAACGCAAACAAAAAAATATTTTTTACGTTTACAGACAGTTTTCGCTATTCAATTTTGACAACTAAATTGGGTTACCATAATTACTATTTTACTCATGGGTGACCATGAGCACTAATAAATATTGAATTGATATAATGTTTCGATCTTTGTTGACAAAAAATATCAAAATTGATTCAACTTTTAAATAATTCAATAAACATTAGATTTTTTTGTATGATGGTAAATGGTTCATTGTCATTGGCATTATGTAATCAACTATGACTTTAAACATTAGGTACTAAACTCTTCACTACAATTTTCAACAAAACAGTTTTTTTTTTTTTATAACTTGGTTTATATTCACGGCCGAAGTATCACTTTTTCTCAAAGTTGACTCAGCTTTAAAATACCAATCAAATCAGTAGAATATCCATATCAATGTAATTTTAAGACTGCGAAAATGCTAGCGGTCCAATAATTGCAAAAACAATTGATTTACAACTATTAGCTTGTTGCAATTAAAAGTTTGCCAACTTTATAGTTAGGATCCACAAAAATGGTATGTTAAATTCCTATTTGTATAAAAATGTTGGAAAAGACCCATATGGTTTAAAAACCTGGGACTTTATAATAGAAAAGCAAAGTAGTGAGATAAATTATTTCATAATTTGAGAATCACTGGTGCTTTTTCATAAAATATTAAACAGCTGTTTGATATTTTGATTATACTATTATGACAATTTATGTATAAATTTTTTGATATTTCATGAATATAAACAAATTTCTATTTCTACAATATTAATGTTATTTCATAAAATATTGGTAATTATATATCCTTTTGGAAGAATTTAAATTTGGTTTAGTATACTAGTACCTACTGTTATTTTCTTCTTTTGCTAGTGCAGTGTTTTATTTTAAAATATCCTATACATAATCTAAATATAAACAAATTAGCAACGCGGACTATGTCTATTAAAGCAGTATTAATAGATCTCAGTGGCACACTACATGTAGAAGATCAAGCAACAGAAAATGCTGTAGATGCTTTAAAAAGGTAGTATTAATAATTCTTCTAAGTAGTTGTAGGTTGTAGTATTTCTGTTTGGCAATAACTTCCAAACATTTATTTATAACATATCCTATCCTATTCAATTTCAATAGCATAACATTACATTATAATATTCAGTATTTTATTTTCCATGAAATGAAAACATAATAGATTACGCGAAACTGGAGTTAAAATCAAATTTGTAACAAATACTACAAAACATTCATCCGATACACTTTATAATCGTTTAAAAATTATTGGTTTTGAATTACAACAATATGAAATATATAGTTCATTAAGTGCTGCAGTCAATTATATTAAAGAAAATCAATTAAATCCATGTTATTTTTTAACTAATGATGCCCAAAAAGATTTCCCTCCAATTAATGAAGATTGTAACTCTGATTCAGTTGTTATTGGATTAGCACCAGACTCTTTTAATTATGAGAATATGAATAATGCATTTAAGTAAAATAAAATAATATTTTCCAAGTTAAGTAAAAATTAATAATAAATAAAAAATTTTTTTTTTTAAGTATTCTTTTACAAAATAAAAATGTAAAATTAATAGCAATTCATCAAGGTAAATATTACAAAACAGATAAAGGATTAGCTCTTGGGCCAGGATGTTTTGTAAAAGGATTAGAATATGCTACATCAAGTAAAGCAATTCTTATTGGTAAACCAAATAAATATTTCTTTGAGAATGCAATACCATCAGATTGTAAACCAGAAGAGTGTGTAATGATTGGAGATGTATATTTAAAATAATAATAATCATTGTTTTTAAATTTAATTATAAACTTCTTTTAAGGACGCAAATGATGATATTTTAGGTGCAATGCTAATTGGTATGAAAGGGATTCAAGTTAAAACTGGAAAATGGAGACCTGATGTTGTTATAAATCCACCACCAACTGTTGTTCTTGATAATTTTGATAAAGCCGTAAATTGGATTCAGGAACATATGAATTAAATATTTTTTTTCGATGTTACCTTTTCATGTGTAAAAGCTTTATTTTTGTTTCAATAAAAAAAATGACAAATGCAATTAAATATTAACTAATAAAATGATATATTCTAATTAAAAACGATTTACTTGAGAATTCAATCTTTTGTTTATCCATCTAGTTTAGTTTTTGCAAAACTTACTGCCAATTTCAATACTTCATCGAGTTTATCATAATTCGATCCAGAAGCTTGAGCAGATTCTGGTTTACCACCACCTTTACCATTCATTAGTGGTGAAATATGTTGTACCCATTCATTTGCTTTAAGTCCTTTTTCTACTTTTGATTTTGGTACTGATGTTAAACAAAAGATTTTCTTTGAATCTTCATCTACTGATATAAACATGGCAGCTGTTTCTGGATTTAACGATCGAACTTGTTTTAATGCAGAATCTAAAGCTTTAGTATTATTAGATGCATGCAATTCTTTAACTAAAAACTCAGCATTAGGATTTGATTGACAAATTTCTTTTGCACGTTCAACAACATTTGTAGCCATGGCTGCTTTTAAAGCACGTTCTTTATCGTCCAATGATTTCTTTAAACTATTCAATTTATTTCTCATTTCATCTTTTTTAACATGTGATATATTTGCTTGAGAAACTTTCTCAGTTAATTCAACAATTTTTTTAACATGTTCTTTTGTTGTTACTTGTTCCAATTTATCAATATTTTCCTTAATTACATCAATTTCATTTTCAAATATTTCAACTTTTTTTATTGCTTTTAATGCTTCTGGCCCGGTTAATGCTACAATTCTTCGTATACCTTTTGCAATTGCTTCTTCACTACTAATTACAAATTCAACAATATGACCAGATCGTTTTAAATGTGTACCACCACAAAATTCAACAGATGTTGTTTCACCTTTACCACTTTCTGGATTTTTTTCTAATTCATCTACTGGTACGCCAAATGATATTACACGAACCGGATCTGGATAAACTTCATCAAATACTGATCGTAATCCTTTTATTGATTTAGCTGCTGAAAGTGCTGATTCTTTTGCATAAATTGGTACATTTGAATAAACCATATCTTTTGCTAATTTCTCAATTTTACCAACTTGTTCAATAGTTAGTGCTGATTTACTATTAAAATCAAAGCGTAATTTTTCTGGTACAACAAGTGAACCTTTTTGATCAGTATCTTTACCCAATACTTGTAATAAACAATGATTTAATGCATGTGTTGCTGAATGATTTTTCATTGTTAAACTACGACGTACTGTATCAATTTGTAAATTAACTTCATCATTGATTTTTAAATTACCTTCAATAACACCAATGTGCAATATATAACCACCACGATTAAATACACGATCAACAAAAAATTCTGTACCTTCATCATTAATTTTAACTAATACACCTTGATCAAATATTTGCCCACCACTTTCAGCATAAAAATTTGTTTTATCTAAAACAATACCACATTTTTGACCCGATGTAATTTCATTTACAAATTTATTTTCATAACGTATTGCAACAATACGACTATTACATGATTCAAATTTATAATCAGCTAATGGTTCATCAGATGCTTTATAATTATATTTAAATGAATCATTCGTTGTTGGAATACCTTTTTCTTGTAATTCAGAAATTGCATGTACATCTAAATTAATTTCATCAATTTTACTGCTACCTTTACCTTGTGATAAAATATATGATGCTTTCTTTGATTTTTCATATTCTTCCATATCAATAATTAAATTTTTTTCTTCAACCATAAGTTGTGTTAAATCAACAGGAAAACCATAAGTATCATATAATCGCCATGCAATATCACCAGGTAAAATTTTTGTATCACCTAATTTAGCAATAGTTCGATTTAATAAATTTCTACCACGACTTAATGTTTTTAAGAATTGTTGTTCTTCTTCGTTAATAACATCAATAATATGTTGTGGATCTTTAGTTACTTCTGGGAAAGCATCACCTAATAATTCAACTACAGTATTAACTAAAGTTGCAAAAAATCCAGGTTTAGCACCTAATTTTTCAGTCGCATAACTAAAAACAAAAATATAGAAGTTAATAAATTTTGTAAACAAAAATTGCGATTAAATTATAATTTACCGTACTGCACGACGTAAAATTCTTCTGAGCACATAACCACGTCCAGTATTATCTGGCATACCACCATCTGCTAATGAAATTGTTAATGTTCTAGCATGATCAGCTAATACCCGATATGCCATATCAATTCCATCAATATCATCTGCACCAACGCGTCCCTGATAAGCTGGTGCATTTGTACCTTTTTGTATAGCTTCGAAAATTGGTACAAATAAATCAGTATCATAATTTGATCTTTTATTTTGTATTACAGATACTAATCTTTCATATCCCATACCACAATCAATATGTTTTTTAGGTAATAATTTTAAACTACTATCTTGTTCACGATTAAATTGTATAAATACAAGATTCCATATTTCTAAAACATCTGGATCATCTTCATTTACTAATTCTGGTACACTTCGGTTACCAATACGATCAAAATGTAATTCTGAGCATGGTCCACATGGTCCAGTTTCACCCATTTCCCAAAAATTATCTTTCATACTACCAGGTAATATATGTTCTGGTTTTACACCTAATTT
The DNA here is from genome assembly GCA_949752835.1 of Empis stercorea. Lineage (NCBI taxonomy): Eukaryota > Metazoa > Arthropoda > Insecta > Diptera > Empididae > Empis > Empis stercorea. The sequence continues at coordinate 52,537,465 of OX457089.1, forward strand.
TAACCAAATTTCTTTACATTCCAAATCTGGTTCTAAACCAGAATCTTTATTACCACCAAAATATGTAACATATAAACGATCCTTTGGTAAATTTAAACGATCGGTTAAAAATTCCCAAGCCCACGTACAAATTTCTTTTTTAAAATAATCACCAAATGACCAATTACCCAACATTTCAAAGAATGTATGATGATAAACATCTTTACCAACATCATCTAAATCATTATGTTTACCTCCAGCTCTTATACACTTTTGTGTATTAGCAACACGAATCCATTTTGCCATATCACTATTCGGATCAGCAGTTCCCAAAAATATTGGTTTAAATTGATTCATACCGGCATTAGCAAATAATAATGTTGGATCATCTAATGGTATTGTTGATGATGAATGTACATAAATATGTTGCTTTTCTTTGAAGAAATCTAAGAAAAGTTTACGAATATCTTGAGCACTTAATGATGATGAATCCATATTGCTTTCTTTCTATAAAAAAAATTAAAAATACAAATTAGGAATAAAATCAAAATGTGCTAAATTTTTTTAATTAATTTGTTGATTTTTTTTACAATCATTTTAAAATCTAATAAGTAGGTAGAGTTCAATTTGTGGTATTTCGCCACGCGAGCATTATATGAAATCATTATATTTTTATATTACTCATTTTGTTATTTTAGTTTATCTTATTTTTTTGGACATACCTTTAAAAATATTTTTGGTTTTATTCAAATGAATTTTACGAAAATAATTTGAAAATTTCACAGAAAAATATTTTAATTTGAAAAACAAAATTTCTTGCAAGAAAAATGAACTTTCACTTATTTCAGGCTCAACACAACACTCACTACACGAGGAATCAATTGGACCAGACCAACCGCAGTGCACTAAAATTAGGTTATTTTTGTTTGCGGTGCATAGTTTATCAAAAAGCACTTTTTTCCTACTATTTCACATTTAAAGAAATCACGACAAGTCTAAATACTTCGATAAGGTACTAAACTTACAATTTACAATTAATCTGTAAACCTAAATAAATATATCAAGATTCCCAAATGCAATTTAAAAAAGATTTGGAAATAATCTTTAAAAAATAGTGAATAGAATTTCATATACATATTTGAAAATAAATAAATAACTATAGTAGAAATATTCGTTGTAGTAAAATTTCAGAAAATTAGAGTAGAATTGAAATATTTCAGAACCATCAATTATTTCAGAATGACGACAACACTGTAAATTTGACGTTTCTGAACCAACATGAAATGAACATCTTATTTGACATATTGACAATTTTCTTTCTATACCGCCATTAAGTTAATTTTTATTTATAAAATACGGAAAAATAATATTATTTATAAATAAATCTTAAATATCCATAAACAAAATTTTGTCAAGATGAAAATGAAATTAATTGATCCGGTTGTTCGAAGTTTAAAAGTGGCGAAAGTATTCCGTGAAAATACAGATAAAATAAATGCAATTGATTTTTCACCAAATGGTGAACATTTAATATCGTGCAGTGAAGATGATCAAATTGTTATTTACGATTGTGAAAAAGGTACACAATCACGTACAGTAAATTCAAAAAAATACGGTGTTGATTTAATACATTTTACACATGGTAATAATACAGCAATACATAGTTCAACAAAAGTTGATGATACAATTAGATATTTAAGTTTACATGACAATAAATATTTACGTTATTTCCCGGGTCATACAAAAAAAGTTATATCATTATGTATATCACCTGTTGAAGATACATTCCTATCTGGTTCATTAGATAAAACATTACGTTTTTGGGATTTACGATCACCAAATTGTCAAGGTTTAATGCATTTATCTGGACGACCAATTGCCGCATATGATCCAGAAGGTTTAATATTTGCAGCTGGTGTAAATTCAGAAAGTATTAAATTATATGATTTACGATCATTTGATAAAGGACCATTTGTAACATTTAAATTAAATCAAGAAAAAGAATGTGATTGGACTGGATTAAAATTTTCACGTGATGGCAAAACAATATTAATAAGTACAAATGGTTCAATAATACGTTTAGTTGATGCATTTCATGGTACACCATTACAAACATTTGCCGGTTATCCAAATAATAAAGGAATAGCAATTGAGGCATCATTTAGTCCAGATTCGCAATTTATATTTTCTGGTAGTACAGATGGCCGTGTTCATGTATGGAATGCTGATACTGGTTTTAAAGTATGTGTATTAAATGGTGATCATCCAGGACCAGTACAATGTGTACAATTTAATCCAAAATATATGATGTTGGCATCTGCTTGTACAAATATGGCATTTTGGTTACCAACAACTGAAGATGGTTGCTAAATTATAATTAAAAGAAAAATAATTGTAAAAGTTTCCTTAAAATTAAATAAAAATCGTAATTTTAATAAAAAAAACATAGTTCTATTATTTATTTGCTTCGTCTTGAATTTGTTGTTCTTTTTGTTTATTAACAATTAATCTAATTTGTTGTAATAATTCTTTTATATTTGTACCCATTTTAGCACTAATTTCAAATATTGGCACATTACTCACATTTTCTCTTAATAATTTTAGATTTTCTTTAGATTCAGGTAAATCAATTTTATTTGCAACTATAATTTTAGGACGTTCAGCCAATTTATTACTAAATTTATCTAATTCAAATATAAGATGATTAAAATGTTTCCATGGTTCTTCATATGATAAATCTAACACAAATACTAAAACCGAACATCTCTCAGCATGTTTTAGAAATTGTATACCTAAACCTTTATTTTTATGTGAATCTATTATTAATCCAGGTAAATCAGCAACTGATATTTGATTATAATCATCATATTGTATAATACCAATATAAGGTCTTAGTGTTGTAAACGGGTATGGTGCAACTTTTGGTCGTGCTCTTGATATTGCACACAATAATGTACTTTTACCAGCATTTGGAAAACCAATTAATCCAACATCAGCTATTGTTCGAAGTTCAAGATGATAACTTAATTTATCACCATCAGCACCATATTCACATATTTGTGGTGATTGTTCTGTATCAGTAATAAAAAAATGATTGCCTTTTCCACCGCTGCCTCCACGTGCAGCAACAAATACTAAATTCTCATCATCTAAATCTGCGACTATTTTACCTCGATCATTTTTGATTACTGTTCCTAATGGTACTTTAATAAAACTATGATTTGCATTTTTACCATGACAATCCTTTGAACTACCTTTATCACCTTCATCAGCATTAATTATAGTTTTCACATGATTAAAATTTCTAACATCTACTGATGCCTTGAAAATAACATGACCACCATTTCCACCATCACCACCGTCTGGGCCAGCTCGTTCATTACACCAAAGTTGTAAAAATGAGATACAACCGTCACCACCTTTGCCACCAATTACTTTTACATATTTCGAATCAGAAAAATATTGAAGCTAAAAATATTTTTAAAAAGAAATAATTTTTATTAGGAATTCATATAATTTACAATTATTAGTATTTACATCCTTTCGATTCGATTTTGGTTTTTTAGGCCGAAGTGCAGTTGAAATAGTTTCTGAAAAACGAAGTATATGCTTATAATTCGATGTTCTATTAATTCCAATTGATTTGTGTAAATTTATAAGAATTTTTAATAACATTTTTTTTTGTTAATAGTTTATTATTTATTACGATGTATCGAAATTATTCATATTTCCTTATAAATAGAATTCAATTTTTATTTTTATTTTTATTTATTGAAATGTCAAAATTCAGTAAATTGATTTCATTTTGTAGCATAACCACAACCACAACTACATTTTTTTCCAATATTTTTGTTCAGAATAACAAAAGCGCCATCTAATCATGAAATAATTAAGTATGAGTAATTTACCGGTTTTTTTCAAAAATATTTAATCGAATGAAATTTGAATTTAATTCTGAACATATAAAAATTAAAATTATATACCTGTCTACAAAAAAACCGGGCTATTCCTATTAATTAATTAATTAATTTAATTTATTATATTTTCGAAAAATTTTAAAAGAAGCTGAAATTTTTATGATTTCATATTTATCTGGTACACATTGTACATATAGGTAAAATTCTATTAAATACAAACTTTTTTTATGAGAAAATTGAGAATTTATGTAAAAAAAAATCCTAAGCTTTTTTTTTATGTTACATGCTCTTTAGCATAGATTTTTAGTTTATTTAAATTTAAGTTCTTTTCAGTTAGAATAGTTCTCTTGTCAAAAAATGTGTTTATAGTAAAATAAAAGAATTATTTCTCTGTCCCAACAAAATTATATTTTTTCATTAATAAAAATTTACAAAATATAAAGTTTTTTTTTTAAATATTTTGTTTACATTTTTTTTTAAAGAAAATCCCTGAAATTATTTTTATATTTTTGTATACGATATTATAACTAATCATAAAAAAAATTATTAAATATATAATAATAATTTTAGTGTTGTAAAAATATCAAAAATGATTTAAGCTAAATTTAATTTATTCAGTCTCAGTGCGTATTATTAATTTTAAAATAATAATTGTCATAAAAAAGAAATAAGAAATATTTTTGACTACATAGGTATATGAGATTTTACATTTTTGGTGCTTTATAAATAATTATTAATTAGATATTAAATTTAGAAAGAATTTAAATGAAAAAAAAAAAATTCAATAAAAATAATAAAAGTTTCTTAAAAATGTGCCTTAACTTTTCTCTATATAATTTATTTTGACAAAAAAAAACTACTATGCATAAATATACTTACTATGGTATATAACACCTCATATATGCGGTATAAGTAATAAGGAACCTTTTTTTATTGATTTGTTTTTCTTTACTTTTTTCATTTCTATAAAAAAAAAAAACAAGTGTACTTTTTTTTTTATTCTATGTTGTAAGTTTAAATAATTAAATTTTTAATCATGAATTTAAAAAATTTTCAATAAATATCAAAAAAAAAAAAATATATCCTTTTTCTTAATGTATATATGAAAAATTAATTATTCCCGGTTACATTGAAATTTAATTAAAGAAAATTTTAAATAAAATTTAATTTATATATATAGTTTCTTTTTTTTTAAATTAAATGTTGAAGTATTTAAGAGTGAAATTTGTATAAATTATTTAAAATTAAAAAAATGGATATAATATCATTACCACCATGTTCAAGACGACAAGAAAATATGTCTGATCAACAGAAAATACTTTGTCAAAAATCTGTACCAGCTATTAAAATATCATCAAATTTCTTATCAACGGTGAGTCAAATTTATTTACTACCTATAGTTTGTTTCATTGGTCAATAATTTAAAAAAATAAATAAATAATTTATATATATAAATTTTTTTTCCTTGTTGTATTAGCATAAAAATTATATTTACATATAAAAAAAATTAGTTTTTTTTTAAGATGATGTAATTATAACATATAACAAGCAGTTGACATTTAAATAAAAACCATGGATGGATATTTATAATTTGTATATAATATAATATCGTCATATTAAAAGCGAAATGTTGTAAGTGTTTAGATACTCATTCATCATTTATAGAAAATAATTATGCAGGGAGATAAAGAATTTAAAAATCTCTTACCTGATTAAAAATTCTTTATATATTTTATACAATTAAATACAAAAATTATTGTAAGAAAAAACTATATAAAACTTGAAACAGAATTACTTTTACATGTTTTTATCTCGGAAGTTGTTTTTGTGACACTTACAACAATTCGCCACACATATAGGACGAAAAATGCTTTTAACGAATTGCAAGCTTTAAAACACTATTTTTGATATTATTATGCAAAAAGCTAAAAATATATAATAAGTAAAGTATATATTTATAATTTTTAATAGAAGAGAAATTGTCAAAAAAACTTTTAAAATTTGTTGACAAATCAAAAATAAAATAAAATATGTAATATGTAAAAAAATAATGTTTATTTTCTTTAAGAATTTTAATATTTTTTTTAGTAAATATTTAATATTTAATTTATAATTACTTAAATCATTTTTATTAAATGAGTTTTTACTAATTTTTTAATTTATAATAAATATTATTAATTGTATGTATAATAAATATATAAGATTTTAAAATATATATTAAGATGAGATATAAAATATATGGAATGAAATATAGAATTCAACAGCTTAAATATACGGTAACATTTTTTTTCTTAAAATTTTATATCATTTTATTAATATGTATACTATAATTTTAAATTTGTAAATAGTAAGTCTATTATCCTAAGAATTATAATCGAACTTAAGTGTAATATCTATAACTGACTTTATATACTAGGATATACATATATCCTTATGATAATTTTGAAATATACCATTTTCATATTAAAGTAAATATTTTTAAAAAGAATTTTATTTTAATCGAAGATGGTATCAACAAAGAAATCATAACCGATGCTAGAAAAGACCCTTTAGATAAATATGTATTTACTAACACGTGACACCAAAATAAATGTTTATTACTTAATCAAAAGCAATTAAATACTATAAAAATCTATGGACGATGACTCTCTCTCGACTATCAACAAATTAAAAAGCCATTAGATGGGTTTTAAAAGTATAAATCAATTCATTAATATAAAAGTTATACTATTTTTTTTTTTGAATACATACATATGTATGTACATATATATATATATATAAATATAAAATATAACAATTTAAATTATATCATAAATTTAAAAATATATATAAAATTCGATTAATTATAAAAATTTTCCAGCAATGCGACTTAAATTTTCAATATCAAAAATAAATATAATACCTGTATAATATACTTAAACAGAAAACAACATCCTTTTTCATTCTCACATTAATTATTAATATTTAAAATATATAATGACTTTGCATGATTCTTATATTAATTATTTATCATTAATAATTATTATTATACCAGTAAGAAAATCGAATTTTGTTTAAAATAATTATTATACGAGTATTAGATCAATAAAAACGATTATTTTATTACAAAGATAAATATTAAACTTAAATTTTGTGTTTAAAATTATATGATAATTATTGTAGCTCTCATCGAATTAAAAAAGAATGATAAAAGTTGAAAAATGATGTCATATATATTTTATTTGTTAAAACATTTATTATTGACTCTCCGATTGTCCAAATAAAATTTATAATTATTGTTATTTTTAAGCTTAGCATAGTTTATAATTAAATTAAAATTTCACGACTTAAAAGAGATTCTGAAAAAAAATCAAATTGATATATATATTAACATAACAATCTTAATCAAATAAAATTTTGTAAATACATATTTTCATTAAGAAAATATTTTATATATGAAACAATGAACTCATCATTCAATTAATTTTTAAAAAATTTCTTGCGTAAATTTTTTTTATATTAAAAGATTATTGTACTTACAAACAACAAAAATATGGTAAGCTAAAATAATAAAAAGTCTTTTTAAATCAGTCTATAAACGACGACAAAAATTAAATCAAATTAGAGTTAGAACTGAAAAGAATATAACTAAAAATTTTTTACACTCTCTATTTTTAAATTAAACTTTATTATTAAATATGGACTTCCTTTTTTATGGTCATGTCGAGGTGTGTTATTAATTAATTTAAATTATATTTAAAAAAAAAAAATGTTTATGACTAATAAATATTATAACGTATAAAGGAGCATGTACTAAAAAATATTACCATACTCGTATATAACATAAATAAAATTTGTAAATTAAATATATGTACTAATAAACAAATATTTAAAGGATGGTATAATAAAATTAATTTAATTATTTTATGAAATATTTTTTATATTTTTAATAAGTTACTATAATGTGTAAAATCCTCAGATTTTATTTTAAAAATAATTACATGCAATAAATTTAAATATAAGTTAGATTCATAAAAAATAATATAATGTACTGCTCTAATTAATGGACAGTAAAATCTAATTGATATCATCAAATTAATCAAAATAAAATCGGTATAATTTTATAACATTGGGATTTTTAAAGTGAATGTTCTACTTGGTATTTATTTAATATCATTTTTGCTAAAAATATATACGAGAATTTCTTCATAAAACTATACTTAACATAATACCTCTGGAATAGGACTACTAATTTGCATGAATAATTTTAGATTTTTTTTGCTAAATCTTTTCAATGACCTTTCAATTTCGGTCTTAAAAATTAATTCAACATAAATTGATTTCAACTGATGAACATTATCTCGAAATTATGTCTAATTACACTGCTCCAAAAAAAATCTAAACCCAATTTTTGTTGTAAACTTTCAAAAAAAAAAAATCTATAAAATTATATACTACTATTTTTTTTTGAATGATTATATACTAATGCTGTTACTTTTACATGCAGCGAAGCAATTATAAATTAAAAACACTAGTAAAAGGATACCAGTTAAAAATATATAATGTAACTTTTTTACTTGATATTTTCTTTTTTTATACATATATGGTAAAATTTATGCAACTATTTTTAGTTTATAGCAATTATTGTGCAATTTTGTTTTTATGAAAAAGCAAAAAGGAAATTGTCAGGATATGTAAATATTTAGAGCTCATAGTTCTGTTATTAAATTTTTATAATCAATAAAAGTCACGTGGGTAACTGAAAAAAAATATAAGTATAAATGAAATTAGATTTGTGATTATTTTTTTTTTTGGTTTCGTATACCATTAATTTTTAATATTCTCGCGCTTTGGACAAATCGAGGACGGAAAAAGGGGGTCAAATTATATTAATTTTTTTATAGTTAACATAAATTTTGAATTTACTTAGTTAATTATATATTTGTTTTCTAAATCTTGGTTTTTTTATATTAGAATCCCATTAAAACGGACCAAGATATATTGCAAAATTCAATGTTAGAAGATGATCCAAATGGTAATTCAACTTTAGAAGCAGATAAATGTAAATCTCCAAGATGGGGACCACAACATATTGGTGCACAAGAACTTGCCAATCTTTATAGTCCTGGTAAAAATTTATATATTAATTAGAAGTAATTTCGGAATTAAAATTAATTTGTAATATTTTCATTTTTTTTTGTACTATAGGAAAACGTGCTCAGGAAATTTTTTGTGTTTATTCATGTATAGCTTTAATGATTATTGACTTAATATTAATGATAAAACATTTTCATTTTGAACGTATTAATATTGCTTTTATAGCAGCTTTTTTTGGGATTATAACAGCTGATTTTGTATCTGGATTAGTACATTGGGCAGCTGATACATGGGGATCTGTAGAATTACCAATTATTGGAAAAGTATATATTAAAATATATAATCATCCTTTTTAAAAATAATTTTATAATATGATGTATACTCTGATTTTATAGAATTTTTTAAGACCATTTAGAGAACATCATATAGATCCAACATCAATAACACGACATGATTTTATAGAAACAAATGGTGATAATTTTGCAGCAACTGGTCCAATTTTAGCATTCTTAGCATATAATTTTTTAACAAGAAGTCATGCTGAAATACAACAAGATTTTGCTTGGAGTGCATATTTATTTTTATGTTCAATTTTTGTAGCAATGACTAATCAAGTAAATATTAAATAATATAATATATTTTATATTTACTTATAATTACTTATTATTGATTTTATTTTTTATATATGAACACAGATTCATAAATGGTCACATACGTATTGGGGTTTACCAAAATGGGTAATTTATTTACAAAATTATCATATCATATTACCAAGAAAACATCATCGTATTCATCATGTTGCACCACATGAAACATATTTTTGTATAACAACTGGATGGTTAAATTGGCCATTAGAAAAAATTAGGTAAAACTTATATTCTTTAACCATAAGTATAATTCTATTTTATCAAATTTATAAATCCTTAAATTCTGATTATTTAAATATAATATCTTTCAACTATTTAAATATTTATGAGAGATTAGTTGATACAATTTTCAAGTTTAATTAATATTTTTCCAAACAAATGAGTTGCAATCAAATTCGGCTTATTAATAAATTCGTCTTATTAGGAAAATTAATTTGATATGAAACCAATTTAATTTGAAAATTCTTATATGTTGGCTTCAGTTAATATTCCAAGATCTAAGTAATTAACAAATTTTCATTACAGATTTTGGTATGCTATGGAATTAATGATTGAATATCTAACTGGTCATAAACCAAGAACTGATGACTTAAATTGGGCTAATAAAATGGAATAACATGTATTAGAATATAAAAAAATTTATATATTAAATAATTTTAATTATAATTTATAAAAGGAATTTTTTTTTAATTATAATATAATTAAAATGAGTTAATAATTTTTTATATAAGCACATTATATGACATTAAAATTTAAGTTTTATTATTTAAAATAAATTAACATTTCTCATTTTTAATAAAACAAAAAATCTGAATATATAGAAAAAAATAATTAAATTAAGAAATTGATTGGTTGTATTATAACATAAATTATGCACAATATTAAATATTTATGTTACAATTTATTTAATTTAAGAAATTAATTATATATTTTAATTTATTAATCAAAAATATACAAAAAATTAAAACTATATACAAAATCAAATAGCGCAAAAAATTATATAAAATATTTATAACATTTCTACTTCTAACATTTTCAGGTCAAATTGGACCATTTGCAATTCAAATTTGTACTTTTATGCAGTTTCCAAATAATCTTCTTTGGAAACTGAAAAAATAACATCAAGTTCAATTCTAAAATAGACCAATTTGACCTGAAAATATTAGAAGTAGAAATGAAAATGCTATAAAAAGCGCAGGCTGTCCATCATTATCCTTTCTATTAAAATATTTATTTACTTGATTTTTGCTTTCAAAATTTAAATTCAAATTTTTTATACCACTTTATAAAGGCTAAAATAAAACTATATAATAAAAAAATTAAAATTTAAATAAATAAATTTATATAAAAAAATGCTAAAAAAAGTATATATTAGAAATTTTTATAAACTTATTGACCAAAAAAAAATGAAAAAATAAAATTTAGATAAATAATTTTTTTAAAAATAAATTTTATGTAACTCAATTAAATGCGCTTTTTTCGCACAATAAGAAAAAAAAAATATTTATATTATGAAAAACATGAAAAAGTACAATTACTATATATAAATCATAAAATTTAAATTAATATATTCGAGAGTCCTTTTTTTATAAACATTTTTTTGAATAGTACAATTTTCTTTTACAATTAATATTTTCATCTTTTTAAAATTTGATAATTTAAAATTTTTGTCAAATAATTAAATAATGCAGATAAACTTTTGGTATAAAGGACGAATTTAATTTTGAAAAAAATAATTTTGACTTAAACGGACTAAGGTCGGCGGTGAAAATTAGTGGGTATATAATGTACTATGATGTGTGAACCTCTGAGGAAGGCTTAGATCAAGGAGAAAAGTAATGTGAGAAAATAATGTATACCAAAATAAAATAAAACCGATTATTCTGTAATTATACAAATATTGCTCATTGCACATAAAATTTACTATAATTTTTAAAATATTAAATATTATATTTTTCATTTATATTTTCAACTTTATTATTGTATAATAATGTAACATAAAATATTGTGATGATGCCTTAGCCTTATTACAAAAAAAAAATACAAAAAATTAATTTTCACCAATCTAAGTAAATTAATTGCAATTTAAAATATAATAAAATTTATAATTTTATAATTTATATGAAATCAATATTGCAATTTGCCTTATTCAATTTTACATATTGCAATAAATTAATTTTTGCCTATTAATTTTGTTATGAAAACATTATTTACTCATTGAATAATTATGCTTAAATTTTCTCATTTTTTTAAATATATGCTAATGTAAATTTTATAATTTGTGCAAGCATAAACCACGACAATATATTTTTTAAATTAAATAATGCAAATTAAAGTAAAAAAAACTATTTTTCTTATTAAAAAAATGAATTGCCTTAAAAAAATACTTTAAATTAAATTTTATAATTATAATAATTAAAAAAAAAAAGATGAAATTTATATAAAAAAAAAATCGTGATATTTGTTGTAATTTACACAAAAAAATAAAAACTATTTAAATAATTTAATTATAAATTGAAGCAATATTGCAACTGCAATAAAAGTTACAAAATATATATATAAAAAAAAAGCTTTTTACAAAATAAAATCTAAAAAAAAACTTTAAAAGAAACAAAAAATACCAAAGCAAAAATTTATAAATTAGAGCTTTAAGTTTAAATGTAAAAAATTTTTTTTTTGAAAAATAAATTATTTTTAAAATTTAGCACCAAAATATAAATTTTTTATGTGTTTTAATTTTATGGTAAAAAATTTAATTGAAATTTTTATCAATTTGACCAAAATTAGTGCAGTACTAAAGTTCTTTGGATTTCAATAAAAGTTACAAATATTCCCAGGGTTAATTATTGTCAGCGTTTTAATAAAATTAACTTCAAATAATTAGGCATATCAGTAGTAATATATCATCAGCCGTGTTACACATTTGCAATATTTATAATGAAGTTTTCAAGTTTCGGTAAAATTGAGCCAAACAATCATTCACCATAGCCGCTCAACAAATATTATTATTTTCTAATGACTATTTTATTAATAATTTAATAAATTATTTCGACAATATTTGGATAAAATCCAAATGAAATAGAGTTTTTTATTTTCCCTATAGTAATGACGAATTAATTGGAATCAAATAAAATTAGCAATTCTGTTATCTAGGCACTTAACTTAATTGCATATAAAATAATTCTTAAATAAATAATATTTAACTGTAATTATCTAATAAAAATTTATTTAATCTGATAAAATATTTTATTGTAGTTTTTTTTTGATAATATCAACTTTTATCAATAAAAAATTTTCAATGAAATATTATTACTCAACAGTCAACACTATTATTGACTATGTCATATGACGATTTCCAAAGCATTTTCTACTATTACAAAGAAATATTCATGATTAAAAATATTTCTTACAATTTATAAAATATTTTCAAATTTATTACAGAAACAATAATGAACAAATCTACGATGTATACCAAAAGAATATTGTAAGAAAAGAAATATGTTGTTGATCTAATTAAATTAGTAAAATCCCTCCATTTTTTTTCCAATTTTGCATAAAATATAAATACAATTTTATAATTAAACATTCTTGCAGTATATTTTTGCTTACCTATTCGCGAATTAAATAGTGAAAGTTTTACAGAAATTGTTCAAAAATGAATTTAATTGAAAATGATTTTGAAATTATTAATCATTCAGATAGTGAATTTGATATAATTACAACAGATAAAAGTAATATTAAATCAATTGTTGGTGATCTAAAAATATTGAATCAAAAATCAGAAAATCAAATAAAAAATGATAATCAACAGGAAATTTTGAAAACAAATAAAAAAGAAATATTTAAATTAAATAATAAAAATAATTCTAATTTTATTGTTGATGATAAATTAAATTTACCAGAAATAATTTTAACATCATTTGATAATTCAACAAATGCTGATGAACCAATAATAATAAATCCAATTAATACTATGAATAATGATTTATTAGATAATCCAGCTGGCTCACAATTATATCAAGATCTAGGTACATCAATATCTGATTTAAATTTAAATCGTAAATTAAGTGTATCATCGTATGCATCAAGTGTACGTAGTAGAAATTCAAGTTTTTCAGCATTTTCAATAAAACGCAATTTATCAATGGCGGCATCACCACATCAGTCTTTGGAGAAGCCATTGGAAGAGACCTTGATATCAGCAGAAATGAAAATCAATAATCATGAATCAAGGTTGTGTTGTATTTTTGTTTTTATTATGGAGAAATGCAATTTTAATTACATTGTATTGTAAATATATATTGAATTATTTATGTTCAATTTTATTTATTATTTAGTCATATGCCGAAAAATGATATTGATCTACATATTCCACAAACTATGAAATGTCAAGTATGCCATACAGTATTTAAGGATCCAAGAACATTAGATTGTTTACATTCGTTTTGTTTTGATTGTTTAGTAAATGAAAATATTGATAAAGATACATCAATACCATTTTGGTCACATATGGAAAATAAAAATATGGATTGGAATACTGCTACTTGTACGTATAATTTTGTATTTAAGAATTTTCTTTTCATATTGCTTTTTGCTAATGTCTGGCTATAATAATTGCCGCCGAAAATTTATTACACCACATTTGTGTATCACAATTAAAATTTTTAACCATATAATTGACTATATAGCAATATAATATAAAATATTGTCATAAATATAATTTCAGTAAAAACATTAGTCTAACTAAAGTAACAATAAATTTAATATTTTTATTATAAACAAGAAATTATTTACAGATTAACATAATATAATAAGAAACTTAATATTTAACATATTGTATTATTTAAAAAATTATAACAATTTAATTGATCTAATAATTTACGTTTTTCAATTAAAAAATTATTTATCCAATATGATGTTAAATCTAAATATTTATTTGGTGTACCAGGTTCATAATTATCAAAACCATTTGTTGATATTGATTCTTCAATTTGTGTACCATCTTGCCAATTATTATAACTATCAATATTTATGAAACCAATATGATTTGTAATTGCTGTACGCCAAGCATAACCAAAATACTAAAAAATATAAAATATTATAACTAAGTAATTTTTTATTAATCCGAAATATAACATATTTCTATTTTAAGAATTTACTTGACCATTACTCCTGTCTCTATGTAAATTTCCTTTTTGTAAATTTTTCTTTTTCTCTTTATAACCAGGCCCAACAGTTGGTATAAATATTAAATTATATAATGATGCAAATTTATTTAAATATGACCAATTTTTCCAAGTACTGTGTAAATAAATTTAATTTATATTGAAAAAAAAAATATTGACTATAGTATAAAATTTTGTTCATTAAACCTTGCAAAAAATGCACCATTACTTGGTGTTCCTGTATAGAAACCATTAAAACATAATCTTCTTAATTTTTCTGCATCATCTTTTGATCTGCACAAAAATTATAGAAATCATTTATTGAAGAAATTTTACAATTAAGATGTCTTAAGGATGAGTTTCAGTCGAGGATCATGTGTCTCCACTGAAAGTCAATCTTCAGAAAATATCTTTCTAAATTAATTTTACCTTATGTGTCCAATTAAAATTGCATCTAAATAATGATAATTATTTAAATAATATAATTTTGCTGAACATATTTGTTTATCATCATTAATATATTTCATTTTATATGCATTTTTAATATAAATTAATGGTACATATTTTCGTTTTGATATTGAAAAAATTTTATAAAAACTTTTACGTCCTAAAAAATTTGTTAAATTTTTTAAGTTTTCATGAATTTTGGTTAAAGTTGAATTTTCATTAACATTAATTAAAAATGTAATTGTTAAATTATAACTTGGTGCTAATTGAAATATATTTTCTAATAAATTATTATTATGAAATTCATTTTTATTATTATTATTATTGTTAATTTCTATAATTAATACACCAATACCAATTTTTTGAATATTATTAAAATGTTTATGTAAAATATTTAAAGTTTGATTATATATTCCAAATTTTGGATAAAATGCTGTATTTATTGATTCTTTAAACTTATTTATTACTGGTGATATTATTGTAGTGTCATTATCGTTAATATATCTATAATTTTGTTTATTATAATAATAATTATTATTTGTATACCATTTAACTGGTGCACTATAAAATATATGAATTCGTGATGTAATTTCATAAATTATTGTATTATTATTATTATTATTTAATTTATTATTATTATCATCATTTTGTGATAATGTTAAATATTTAATTTTTTCTTTAATTAATCTTGTTTTAATTTCATAATCATTATATTTTTCTGGTATTATTGGTTTACTATTTATACTATTAATATTAATGCTTCTACTTTCACTACTTCCATGATGTCTAATTTTTGAATTTCTTATTTTATAATCATTATTTATTGTATTTAAATATGATTTATCATCAAATTTAAAAAATAATAATGTAAATGAAATTAATATAAATATAATTAATATTAATAAAACTTTAAATTTTTTTTGTGTTATTACATATTTATTTAATATCATATTATTATTATTTAGGGATATTAAATGTAAAGGACTAAATTTATTTTTTGACACTTTACCACTTCGGTATCTGTTAATAATATATTCTTTGATTATATTGTGAGAGGATATAAAAACTTTTATAGGATAGTATTTAATTATTGCGCATGATCAATAAAAAAAGCTTGAAATTAAACAAAGATATTCTCTTCAAAAAAAAATCTTCTTAATTACTACATGACCTACAAGACTATATATAATCGACATAGTTAAATGTAAATAAAATAAGATTTTTTTGGGAATTTTTAATTTGATAAACCCAATTAATTTACTATTTTACTTCCATTATTAGATTTATTAATTGTTATGTCATTAATTCATTTTGAATGAGAAATGAATTTGATTTGTGATTTAACTGAAGAAAAGATTGTTTAATCAAATAATGTTAATCTTAAATATAAATATTCAAATTTTTATACTATTGTAAATTTCGGTTGGATTTTTTGTTCTGTAACTGGTAGAAGGTATTTTAATATTTTTTTAAATTGTGATCCAATGCGATCAATTTTGTATTTTAAAATCGAAATATTCACTTGACAAATTGAATACGGTCATCACCTTTTACAAAATTGATCTGACCTTTCATTAAATTTCCAAAAACAAACACTATTATGATCAGAAAAACGTATAAAATATTAGTATACATATACATTACAACACACTATAAATATTAATTTCTATTTTTCTCAGAAATCAAATATATATATTAACTGAATTATTCATTTGTTTATCATATGGTGAACTTAAGGTCAACATTTTGTTAGCCAATAGTTTACTTACATATCAGTTAATTAATTTAAGAAATGCACTGGCACCATATTACTCATCATCATCATTTTTTATTATTTTAGCTCAACAAAATTATAGTAGGGATACTGTAACATCTGAGAGCAGATCATCAATAAGCAGTTCAAAAAGTCGAAAATCTATAGATAAAGGTTCATCAAAGGATAAGTAAACACTAAAATCATATTATTGTTTTTCTTCTTTACTAATTGAAACCTAATGTTAGATCAAATAGACATATTTTATTAAGTATACCAAATGAAAAACCAATTTACATTGTTTGTTCAATTTGTCAATATTGTACTGAAATGCCAATTGGTGGTATACGTCAATTACCAAAAAATCATCTTTTAGTTAGAAAAATTGATATATTATTATTAACAATTGGTAATGAAGTTATATCAAATATTTGGTGTGGTTTATGTTCAGATGAAATGCCAGTAAATATAATTAATTTCAAAAAATGCAATTTAAAATTGATAAGCCGTTTTAATTTTCTAGGCGGCATTTCATTGTTCTACATGTATATTAAATTTGTGCAGTTTTTGTAAAGATGCACATTTAAGACAAAAATCAACAGCTCTACATACAATCCAAGGTTTATTAGATTTAAGAAAAGCTAGAAATCATGATAAGTCAATAGTAGATACATCAGCAAAATTAATAACAAAATGTACTTTACATCCTGAATTTGAATTGAAATTATTTTGTATAAATTGTAATCAGGTATGTAAAAAAAAATTAAAAGATTTTACCAGGATTTATATAATTGAATTTTTTCATTAACAGATAATTTGTACAGATTGTTCTATTCTACTTCATAAAGATCATAAATATGAACAAGGTTTAAAAGTAATTAAAAATTATTTGAAATTAATTAAAGATTCAGCTGAAAAAACTAAACCACTTTGTGAGTATACAGATTATTCAATTACAAAATTGGCAAATTGTTCAAGGAAATTAAATGAAAAATGTAATCAAATACAAAATGATGTTGATAATTTTATGACGGAATATTTTGAAGCTGTTGAAGTCCATAGACGAACATTATTGCAACAAATATCAAGAGCAAGAGAAACTAAAATGCAATTGATTTTAGAACAACAAATTGAAATGGGTTGGAATTTGGAAAATTTATTTTTCGATTTTATTTAATAATATTAAATATATGTAAATATTATAATTATAGAGAAACGTTCTGCTGATGCTAAAGCAGCTGTTGACTTTACTCAAGAATTATTGGATAATGGAAATTATATAGAAATATTATCATATGTTCGAACTATATTAAAACGTTTCGAATATTGTCAAAAAAATAAACCACCATTAGATTCAAAAATATCAGATGCATTACATTTTTTACCAGAAATAAGAGCACCATCTACAAAAGATCAAAATAATATACCACTTTTTGGTATTATTACTACACAAACAGTTGAACCACAATTTTGTACATTGGAAACTGAAGGTATAATTAATTTAAATTTAATTGAAGAAATGATGTCTAGGTAGGATAATTTATATAATAATTATTTTAGGATACTCTCAGTTACGAGTTCATAAAAAAGTTGAACTTATTGTTTTATCTAGAGATGCGGATGGTATGCAATTATGTCATGGAGGATTAACACTTAATGTACAAGTTAAATATAAGGAAAATAATACAAGAACATTAGAAATTCAGGTATACATTGGGGAATTTCAATGTATTTAAAATTTTAAATAATATATAAATAGGTGAGTGACAAACGAGATGGAACTTATGTGGTAAGTTTTATACCAGACTATCCTGGAACACTAGCATTATCAATTACAATTCACAAGCGACATATTAAAGTTTGTATTACAAAAAACAAAATTGAATATATGTATACAGAATTTTACAGAGATTCTATTTTTGCAGGGAAGTCCTTTCACTTTAATTGCTCGAACTCTTCGTCCCCATTCTGGACATTTTCATTGTTGTTCTTTCTGTTCGGGCAAAGGATCGAAAACTGTAACTTGTGCATGTGAAGGCACGATGGTTGGATATAAGGGTTGTGGACATGGCCATACAGGACATCCTGGGAGGAGACATTGGTCGTGTTGTGGTAGTACACTAGAAAATTCAGAGTGTACAACAGCAAATCAGTTTTAAAATTATTATTATTTATTTTATTAAAATGTAATAAAAACTTATGTAAATGAATTTATGTTTTCTATGATTTTTAAAATTTATATTAACAGTCAGACAGTTGCACATTGCACTGTTATATTCTGCTTCCTCCCAATAGGCCGGCGAATTCTATAGTCAATTCCTAGAGTCGATAGTGTACCGACCGTAAGACTATGTATTACGCCATCGTACACTACCACTCCATCTTTGGAACTCCAACTCCATTCTTCTGGCTACTTTTAATAATTGAAATTAATTAAAAAAACTTTATTTTTAATTTATATAATATTGAAAGAAAAAATGCACGACAGGTTCTGAGTAGACGCCATGTTTTGAGTAAATGCCGACTATTGTGTTGTGACTGTAAATTTATATTCAATGCAGTATTCCTTGTGCTGAGTAAAATATTTATCCGCCAAAAAATATTGACAGTTTGTCTTTGTATTTATGTTTTGTTTGGTATTGCTATAATGTTGTTTAAAATTAAATTTATTACAAAAATCATTAATTAAATTTATAAAACAAACAATTTAAAATGTCTAAAGTTAAAAAAGTTTGTGCTTATAAAGGCTGTACGCCTACTAATGATGGAAATGGCAGTAATGAAACATTTTTTTCATTTCCATCAGATCCAGCTAGATGTGAATTGTGGAAAAGTAATATTTATAAAATATCGTATTTTTTTCAATTGAAATTTTTAAATATTAAAATGATATGTTGTATCTGTGGATATCATGTTCCAAGATAAATAAGTTTAAATACTTCACATTTCATATCAACTTATGTATTAAATTAAGGAAATTCTCTGATCACAACAATTTTGTATGCCGGTCATAGGGTCTTAAATACTCTATCGCCTTCTCCTTGCACATTTCGTTTCTCACTCAAACACAACGAAATTGAATTGATATATGTGTATAATATATTCCACTAAACTTTCACGTTAATTTTTTTTCTAGGTTTAAGTAAAACCGAATTAGCTGTACCAAAATATCTCTGCTCAAAACATTTCGATAAAACAAAATATATATCAGAAAATCCAAGAAGAAATATACTATTAAATACGGCAGTACCATTTCCATATGATGAAAATTCAACTGATAACAAATATTTAAATGATGATACTGAAATTGATAATTTAATACAATTAGGAAATACAATTGAATTTGAAGATGATGATACAACGACAAATATAAATACTGATGGAGTTTTATTTGAAATTACTGAGCATAATGAATCTGATAAAAATATTACATATACAGATGATAGTAATATAGTAAAATTGGAACCATGTGCTAAAAGAAAATTATCAAATATAACAATACCAATTTCCTCAGTAAAAATGAAAAAATCAAACGTTGAATTACCAAATGTAATTATAAATTCAAATTATAATAAAGAAAAACCAAAATTATACAATAATAATAAAATAAGTATTGATAAAATTGATAATGAAAAAACAACACCAGCTACAACAACACCAGCTTCTGATTCTGATTCACAAATAACTACATTTATATTTAAAGGTGAAGAATATATTCAAATGCCTAAGGAACTTTATTTAAATGAAAAATCAGAATTGCAGAAAAAAGTTTTACATTATGAAAATATTGTCTTTGGTATTCAAAATTTTTTAGAAAAGGAATCAGTATTTAAAGGTTAACGATAAAAATTGTAAATATGTTTTTATAATTTTTAAAATGATGAAATAAATAAAATATTCAATATAAATTATTTTTGTACTTAACTTTTTGTAATCTGCCCATTCATTATGATTATGTTCCATTCTCTTGCTAGAATAATAGCTAAAATTATTTCGTATATGGGACCGTAGATAATACGAACCACTTATTAAACATTTCACCAATTTTTTACTACATTTTTATTCGAACAATAACGTAAAACACGATATGAAACGTTAACGACTGAGTCGTTGACGAGCACGAATTTACTATCACTGGATTTTCCTTTTCGGCGGGGCGGCAATAATACTGTCACTGTCATTACATTTGCTGGCTACTCGGGACAAAATGAAAATGACATTTGTATTTGGTGTCCCACTAAACAAAGGGTAACGAAATAGTAAATCATATTACGTTTCCATGTGGATTCAATTCAAGTTCCATCCGGATTAGTGTGAATGGAAACGGGGATTGAATTGGGATTGAGTTGAGTTTTCGTTAAATCAATTTAAACTCAACGAAACTATTCGGATTAGATTTAAATTTTGTATATATAAAATGTGTGTTAAAAATGGTAAAATATGAAGGCGACATGAATATTTTGAGTAAAGAAGAAGTAAATTTATTAAAAAAAAAGTATACAAGATGAAAAATAATATATTTAATACACAAGAAACATTAAGAAGGAAGGTAATATTGAAAATATAGTAGACATTTTTTTTTCATTGTAAATGTCATATAATTTAGTTAAAACTGTCGATACGATGGGGATTGAATTTGTATTTTTCTTACTTAACGATAATCCCATTTCAATCCAATCTGAACTCAATACCTATTAATGGAAACATTATTAAAGTTTCCGAGTGTTTTTCTACTAAACTTTTATTTTATTCCAACGTTTACATTAATGAATTGAAAATCACTATTACCTAGTTTCCATGCACGGAGTTGAGTTGAGTTGAGTTGAGTTGAGTTATCGTTCAGTTGAAAAAATTCAAATTTCAACCCCAGTCGTTTCCATGCAAAAACTCGAGTTGAGTTGAGTTGAATTGACAGTTCTGGCAACACGATGTAAAACAGGTTTTTTTATTTTATAATAATTAAATTTATGTCATTAATTTTAATATATTTTTCTCCTCCATTACTGATATTAAAATTTTAATTCATCGTCACTCCAAAAAAGTCTTCCTGACGCCATTATTATTAAAAAATAATAATTTTTTGTTCATTTACACATACAAAGATATAAAATGTCAATTTACTAATACAATGACATAACTCAACTCAATCCCACTAGTTTCGTGGAGTTGAAATGGATTTAACGAAAACTCAACTCAACTCGTGTTTCCATGGGGTTCAACTCGAGTTGAACTCGAGTTCAACTCGTCATGGAAACAAGGTATATGTTTCCATGACGAGTTCAACTCGAGTTGAATTCAGAGAATTCGACTCGATACCAGGCTTCAGGCATTACATATTCTCTTCTGGCTATTGGGAATATAATGGCAATTTGAAAATGACA
Source organism: Empis stercorea (assembly GCA_949752835.1). Lineage (NCBI taxonomy): Eukaryota > Metazoa > Arthropoda > Insecta > Diptera > Empididae > Empis > Empis stercorea. The sequence goes on from OX457089.1 coordinate 52,559,830, forward strand.
TTTAAATTTTGTGTGAATCAGCTGGTGATAGTTAAGATAATAACACAAGAAATATCATAAATTACTCAACAAAAATGGTAATATTATTATTTAATTGTTAAAAAATTATAATAATTACATTAAAAATTTGTACAAAAATTAGCATGGTCGTCTAAAAGTTCGAACATCTGCTGAAGAAGCTGAACGTAAAAAGAAAGAACAAGCTTTAAAAGCAAAAGCATATCGACATGGTATGATTAAGATTTTTGAGAAACGTGAAAAAAATGAACTAGATGAAGAAATGTTAATTATTACTGGTCAAATTTTAATAAAAAATCCGGATATTGCTACGCTGTGGAATATTAGGAAAGAATGTATTTTACATTTAAACACATTAAGGTAATTTTTTTTATCGATTTTCATAATTTTTACTTTAATTATTTAATTTTACAGTGATGAAAATCAAATATTATTTACAAAAGATTTAAATTTTGCTGAACAATGTTTAAAAGTAAATCCAAAATCATATTGTGCATGGCACCATCGTTGTTGGATATTGGAAAATTGTCAAGATCCAGATTGGGAGAAAGAAGTTAAACTTTGTACATTATATTTAAAAGCAGATGAACGAAATTGTAAATAAAATTAGGAAATTTTCAAATAAGTACTTTCATATATAGATTTTTTTATCATTTCGTAGTTCATTGCTGGGATTATCGCAGATATGTTACAGAAAAAGCTAAGATTCCAAAAGAAGATGAATTACAATTTTGTACAGAAAAAATTCAAAAGAATTTTTCAAATTATTCTTCATGGCATTATCGTAGTAAATTATTACCATTATTATTTCCACATAAATCAAATACTAGTCGACCAATTAATGAAGAAAAATTAGAAGAAGAATTAGAATTAGTTTTAACAGCAGCTTTTACTGATCCAAATGATAGTAGTGCATGGTTTTATCAACGATGGCTATTAGGTAATTTATATTTATTAAAATTGTTTAATAAGAATTTAAGTTACTTTCATATTTTCTTTAAAATTAGGTTACTCTGAACCAGATCTTGATTTATGTGCATTCCGTATAACCAAAGAACAAGCTGTAATTTCGTTTACCAAATTTGTTGATCTAAAAGATTTTGTTATAACAAGTAATATAAGTGATTTATCAAATATATCTTGGATACCATCAAGAAAAGAAAATACTATGGATAATACTTGGATAACAACTGGAAATTTTATATTACTTAATACACATGAAAATTTTACAATTCAATGTACAAATCAAAATCAAAGTTGTAAATTTGAATTGAAATTGAAAAAAATTATTGATGGTTTTGTTGGTTTAAAATGTCCATCATTTGAATATGAATTTGGATCATCGGTATTGGATGTATTAAAAAATCAATTAGATTCATGTCAACAACTTTTAGAATACGAACCGGATAGTAAATGTAAAATTAATCATTTTCTTAATTCAATTTCAATCTTAATTTATATAAAAAATTTTTATAGGGACTTTACTAACAGCAGCTTTATTAATGAGAGCAATCGATAGAAAATTTTATCATACAAAATCAATTGAGTATTTACTAAAATTAGGTGAAATTGATAATATGAGAATTGGTTATTATACAGATTTATCAACAAAATGGAAAATTGAAAATAAACTTGAAAATTTAATTCAAAATGATAACATTCCAAATACAATTGATTTATCTAGTTTAGAATTGATATCAATTCGATATGAACAATATTTAAGTATTGCTGATAATATAAATTTAAGTAATAATAAATTGACTAATAGATCATTGCCACAATTATATGCATTTAAATTTGTAAAGGTAAATTAATATACAAAATTACTCAATAATATTTATATTTTAATTATTTTTTTTAAATTTTTAGAATTTGAATATTGAAGGGAATTTATTTACCAAAACTGATGAATACGCTGATTTAAAATGTATAGAAAATTTGGTCTTAGAAGATGAAGAAAAATCAAAAAGTTCGTGATAAAATGAATTTGATTAATGGATGGATACTGAATTCTACAGTAGACGTGAATAATTTTAAGCAGATAATTAAAAACAGAAAAATTAAATTTTCGCTTGTCACAACATTTAAAACATTTTTTTTTTATAGTTCAAAACTATTTCGTAGACCAAAAATTTATTTTTAAAAATAGTAATTCGAAAATTTAAACCATATTAAAGAAATAATTGTAGTAATATTCAATAATTATTATAAGAATTTAATAGTATATATCCACAGTTTTTTATACTATAAAATTTACAATACTTATAAATAAATTATTTAAAAAAATTTTAGTTTATATTATATTATTTACTTTTTTTAGATAACTCGAAAGAAATATGAGGAAATATTTACCTTTTATTATGAATTCTATAGTAGCAAAGAATATGGTTATCGAGGGAAATTATTATAAATATTACAAAAAATATATTGAGTTTAAATTTTTCACTCAATACTTCTTCTATTACTACTGAACTGTTCGCTCCTGTATATTGTATTCGTCCCAAAATATGCTAAATGGCTAAACAATTAGAAATTAGGAATTTGAATAAATAAAAAAATATCTCTACTTTTTCCATATAACATTACAGATTTATTTTTTTTTCTTGTTTTTACTATTTTGTTGTATAATATAATTTTTTTTTCTTGCATTAATATAAAAAAAAATCATTTTTTTTATTATTATTATTTTTATATAAAATTACTTAAACTAAGGAAAAAAATGATTTTTTTTTTGTTTTACTTATTTTTTTATTTATATTGAGTGACGTCATTAAAAAATTTAATTAAAAAAGTTTGAAAATCACAGTTAAAAATAAAAATATAAAAAACCAAAAAACAAATGATGATGACGTAATTAAAACAAAAGCTTTTTTGTGTGATTAAATAAAAAAAATTTTTTTACAATATTTTTTTTTTAATGTTTTTATTTTTTTAATAATTAAACTATTTTCTAATAAAAATTACAATTTATAAATGTAGTTTTGTTTTTAATAATGATTTTTATTTTGTATAAACAATTTAAAAAATTGACTTTTAATTTTAATAATTTTATTTTAAATATATTTTTTATAGAAATCAAAATTTTATTATATTGTTTTCGATGGTGTTTTAATTTTTTTTTATTACTTTAATATTAATTAATAATTCTTCTTAAATTTTCTTGTTGCAATTTTATTATAAATTTAAAAATGGAAATATTTATCTAAACTGAAAATTTATAGTATAAAAATTAATTATTAATAATTAATTTAGCCAAAAATTATAAATAGAAATTGTTGAATTTTAATAAATTAAAAAAAAATACGGCAGTGATTAATTACATTTGTTAAAATTATCGAAAATTATAAATTTATAGGCGTTGCTATAATTGAACACGTCCTTCTTAACATTTAAGAAAATCAATTTTTGGTAAAAAAAAACAGAAAAACAAGAAACTCATTGTTTCTATAAAATAGTAAAGGCGTAGTTTGAAAAAGGAATACCCACATTTAGATATCAATAACAAAAAACACCCCCTCATTTTTTTCTTTTGAAACAACCAATATTTTATTAACGAATTTTCATAAATCCTGAAAGGATAATAGGAGTAGCTTCGTTAATTAAAATTTATTTTACCAAAATTGCATTTTCCAATATATAAAATAAGGAGTGGCTTAAATTATAGAACGCCTACATTAAAAAAATTGGAGTTTTATTTCTTTTAAATTTATAATTCGTTGGTGTAGCTATTAAGTTGGTTTTTGTTTTTGTAACTTAACATTTCGGTTTTTATATATATTTATTTAAAAATCATAATTCAGTCATTTTTATTTTTAAATTATTATTCCAGTTAACTCATAAAATTAATTATCAAAAAAAAAAAATTATTAAAAAATTAAAATTAATTAACTATAATAAACGAAAAAAAATAATTAATAATAAATTTTTTTTTGTATTTTTATAAGACCTATTTTTTTATTTTATTTCTTTAATTATTTTTTTTTAGTTTTTCATTAAATTTTCAGACATTCGTCACTGTCATCACTTATTTTAATTTATTTATATTTAAATATATAATATCATTCTTTTTTTTTTTAAACATATTCATTTTTTGTTTTAATTTTCGTTTATATAATAATTTTTGTTTTTAAATATATAATTTTTATTTTTTAATATTAATATGTTTACATTTCATTTTATATTTGTTATCTTAAATAATATATATATTATATTTATTTTAATAAACTAGTCTTAGGTATGACTTTTTTTCCATTTTTGTTTTGTTCCAAATTAATTGAGACTTTCTATCGATTATATTTTCAATTTTCTTTTTTTATGTATTTATATTAAATTAAAATTTAATGAAAAATATTTTTGTTACATAACCGAAAATATATAGACTGAAAAGCTAAATGTAGTATATATACCGTATATAAATTTAGTGGAAAAAAATATTTATGATTAATGATGTTAAGGATATAAAATAGGCCGAGCAATAACTAATAGCAAAATTCGGCTTTGCTAATAGTATAACCAAAGACTAAAATAACATAAATATTTATATGGTCTTTGGCAATTAAGATAAATTTTTAGAAAATACTGTAAAATAATGTAGAAAATTTGATTAGTAAAAAAATTTTTGTTAAGCTAAAAAATTACCTAATTAACTTTTTCACATATATTTTGCTGTGAATTGTAAAGATCGCATTTTCACTTGTATACTGAACACTGTGAAAGAATTTCGAAGTATTCTTATACTATCTTTTAATTAGCAAATTATTTAAATCATTCATATGAAATCTCAACCTTCTATTATGAATATACTACATAGCTGTCAATATTTAAACTATAAATTATTCATTTACGTGAAGTACTGAAGTTAATTCCATATTTAAAAAAAAAAATTGTTGTTGCAAAATAAAATTACGATTTAAAAAACCGAAAAAAAAATTAAGATTATTTTAAATTCACAATCATTTTTTCTTGAATTATACAAATATATGGGGTGCCATATAAAGTATATTTGTTTTTAATGATTTTGTTATAAAATATTGTAATCGTGGATACTAAAATATTTTGAATTAATTTTAATATTTAATAATAATTTTTATTTAAATTTTTAAATATAAAATACAAAAATTGTTTTGTTGTTTTGTAAAAAGTCTAAAATCGATATACACATATAATTTTTATATTTATTTAAATTATTTTATTATATATATTTTTTTAATATATTTACAACTAACCATAAATATATTATAGTATATATTTAAATATTTATTTAATTTTTTGTAGTTTTTCTGCGGATTTAACAATATAATTATTTTTTTTTTTTTTTTTGAAACTTTTATCGTGTTTTTATTTAAAAAATAATTTCAATTATTGCTATTTTTTTTTTGTTTTGTTGATTTTTAAATATTTTTTTTATATGTAATTAAAAATTTGAAAATTAAGAAAATTTTCGAATTAAATTTTACTATTTTTGTGTCTACATAAAAAATTTTGTGGTTGTATTAGAAATAAAAATTATTAAATTTTTAATTCAAATGTTAAATTTAAATTTAATTTTGAATATTTTTCAATTAAAAGAACTGAAATTTTGTCCAAGTATTTTGTTTGTTAGTTTAAATTTATTATATACTTAATTTATTTTTAATATAGTGCCATTTTTAGAGCTAATAAATATTATATAATTTTTTATTTTTTTAAATTTTTTCTCAATAATAAAAATACTGTTTTGTGTTCTGGAAAAGTTTTTTTTTTCTGAAGAAATTTTTCTTTATTAATAATAATTTTTTTTTTTTGTAAATTTTTCTTCAAAAAAAAATATTAATTTTCATGTTTTTTTTTTGTTCATAATTTTCATTTTTATTTTATTTATTTATATTTATAAATACATATTTTCTTTTATATAATATTCTAATATATAATTTTCATTAATATTTTTTTTTAATAGTATACTCTATTCTATTTACATTACCAATTGCGCTAAGTTTACTAAGGTATGCTGAAAGTTTTTTGTTTGTTTTTTTTTTATTTTTATTTATTTATATTTTTAATTATAATTTTATTTAAGTAATTTTTTTTGTTTGTTTGTTATTTTAATAATGATTATAATTAATTTGGAATTTATATTTATTTGTGGCTATTTAAAAAAAAAAAACAGAGTTATATAATGTAATAGAAATTATATAAAAATATTATGCAAGTAACAGAATTTTTAACCAGGTAAAACAAAACCATATTTGATTTATTAGTAGCTGAAACTATAGTTCATATTGCCTGGTATTATATATATACTTCACCAATTTGGCTCATATCAAAAGGGTATAGACATTTTAAATATAATGAATGATTTATTTGCAAAATATATATATGAGAAATATTGTGAAATTTTAAATCGAAATGAAAAAAATGTACGATCGATAATAGGTATTCATCAAAGAAAATCATCTTGAAGAAAACTGTTCATTGGCCAGTCAAATTTAGTTTCACTCTCGTCACCATAAATTTTTTTGGTATAATTGATTATTATAAATAATTTTGGGCGAAATAATTGATTAAATCGTTCAAAAATATTGTCAGAAGGTATTCTTTTAGTCGATTTACGTACGGTAATAGGATAATCAAACTATGTCTGATAATAGATTCAAGAAATTTTATTATCTTTAAAATATTTCGATTTGCCAAGGAAAAGAAATTTATAGATAATTATAAAATTTATTTATATTTTCTGAGTGTTATCCTTAAATAAATAATTTTTTTTTTAATACTTTTCTCCTAAATTTAATTTTTTTTTATAAATGGTTTAAATATGTTTTTTTTTTAATTTAATTATTTTTTTTTCTTGTAATTTAAAGTTTTTTTAGGTATGTAATGGAACAAAAACAGTCTTTGGATGTATTTTATATTTTATATATATTAATGCTAAAAATATTTTGTAAAAATTAATTTTTAATAATAATTTTCGTTCATAAATAGAACACATTAAAAATTTATTTATAAATTTTTATTTTTTATATTTACTTGGAATTCTTAAAATATATATTAATTTTTTTTTAATTTTTTTAATTTTTTTTTTTAATAAAATCCAATCCAAACCGAAATTAAAAATATTTTTTGAGTATCATTTTTTTTTTTTTTTTTTGTGTCTGCGTAAGTTTTATATTTTTTTAAAAATTAATTTATTTAAATATATATTTTTTTATTTAAATACGAATTTAATTTAAATTTTCTTTTCTGTTATAATTTTAAATTAATTAATTAATGTTTTATTTTTTGTTTAGTACGAGTCGATATTTTTTTCTGTATAAAATATCATTAATAAAAATTTACAGTGTATTTTTCTTTAGAGACTTACTAAAGCCAAAAAAAAAAAAAAAACAACAAAAATTTTCACTTAAATGTCCTTTTTTTGTATTACTCTTAGTCCTAGTGTTGCATTCACAATATTTTTTTTGTAATTTTACAATCTTTTTTTGTTTTTGTTATAAATATTTTATATTTTTAATTTATTTAAAAATTTAATTAAATTTATTTTTTGTTGTTGTTGTCAGTTTTTATGTTTTACCTTAAAGTTTTTTTTAGAGAGTATAAAACTAATCCCCAAAATGTTTCTTGTCACTTTTTAATTAAATTTTAGATTATTTATTTTTTATTTAAATAATATTTTTAAATTTTTTTTAAATTTTTACGAATTCACAAAACAAAAAATAAGATTTAAATTAAAGTTCGTTTTTTCGTTTTAATTTATAACCAAATTTTTTATTGAATTTTTCAATAATTTTTCTTGTTGTTACGTTTTTTTTGTTGTTAAATTTTTGTGAGCTTTGGTTTTGATTTAATAAAAAATTTAATTTATATTTTTTATAAATTAAATTAAATTAAGATTTGTTGGTTTTTTTTCCACTGAGCTTTTATTAATCATGAATTACTCAAATTTGTTTCTTACGAGTTTTCTTTTTCTCTTAAAAATTATCATTTTTTAAATGAAAATTATTTATATTTAATTTTCATTCACATTTTATAATTAAATCTTTGGTAAATTATGTAATTGTTTTTTTTTTTTAATATATTTTTTTCCTTAATTTTTTAAATAAATTTTATTATGTACTAAATTTTTTTATGATTAATATTAAATTGTTTTTTGTTTTTAGTTTATTATTTATATAATATATTTTATAATTTAAGTTTACAATTCATGATCTAATTCTTGATTTACTTCAGGTCCATACATATTTGCTAATTTATCAAAACGAGGACCCCATGCACCTAAATAATCATATTCGTGAGCTTCATCATCAGTTCCTATTTTATATATGAAATTTAATTATATATATTAAATGTTTTAAAATTATGAAATTTTTCAATATTTTATTACCTGATGCCAACGAACTTAGTGAACCAGCTGTACTACCGCCACCTTCATAAGCATAATTACGTAAATCATCAAATGGTGGTGCATTTGGATCACTATCTGCTCTCTTTTTATGTTCCTCAATAAACATACCAACATTTGATTCTTGACCAGGTCCGATTGTCATTACAGGATCTAAATAAAATAACATTATTTAATAGTTAAATAAATTTATAAAAAATATTTTTTGATATTAATTGCAATGAACATAATTCAGATTTACTCAATAGGAAGGATTTTTAACATCTTAAATTGTATACTCAAATGCAAAACTGAATTAAAGTAATTTCCAAAAATCGATATATTAAGTAAAATATTAATTAAATCATTTTTCTGAAAAACATGTTAATTATTACATGTTAAAATTGAACTATAATTGAATATTGGTTAACCAGATAGTATTTTAATTACTTGTTGGATGTGTAATATAATTTCTGTAATTATTTTACAAATAATATATATGTACATACATATTTATTTCACGTGTAATTTATAATATGAATTGGTCCTTTTATTTATTTACAGACTGTAGACATAATCCAGAAATAAGTTGTGTAAAAAAATCCAAGATTTTCAATATTTTAATTTAAATTTTAAAATAATTCTTACCCCCCACTTGTTAATTAATTGCCATCTGTTACTGTTACTTGTAACAGTTAGTTATTTAACTTTTACCATACTGTTAACTTAACTGTTAAAAGTCTGCTAACTGTTATTTCACTTAAAAGTTATATAACTGCGGTACATAACTTATTTATATAATTAATTATTGTATAATGTTAAAATATTAAATTAAATATACAATAATTAGCAAATCCTGGAAAATGAATTGTTTAATTATTTATATTTCATTTAACACATTCATGAAAATTCATTTTAAAAAAAAAGTTTTAATTTAAATATTTGTAAAACTTTTTGTTTTAAAAATAATTTACAAATTTTTTTTTTCCTCAAAAATTTTGTTATACACGTTATCCAAATCCACAATAATTATTATTGTTTCGAAAATATAATTTTCTGGTAAATATTTACGTTTATTCTTTGTTTATAAAATTTTAATATCTATACTAAAAAAGAGTATCCACGAAAATAATAAACTTTATAAATATTGTAAACAAAAATCCTTGACTACGTAATGAAGTTTATATATACATATATTATAATTAAAAGTTTTATTTGTTTTTATACTTTTTTTTTTTGACTTATATAACGATGCTTCAATATATGTATTTATGTATGCCCAAAACATTATTTTATTCCTCAAAAAAAACAACTCAATTTTTTAAAATTTTTCATTTAAATTTTATATAAATAATAAATACACACTTACACATTATTGGCATTTTCATTGGTGCTAATTCAGGCATTGGTCCACCAATTGGTATTTGTAAAGGTGTTATATCAAAAGCAGTCATATCATCCTCACCACCACCTTCATCATCATAATTAATAATATTTTCTCGGACATCATCATCAGGTCCAGGATATTTAATATGTGCTTCTCTACGTCGATTATATACAACAAACACTAATACTAATACTAAAGATATATAGAACAATTTTTTTAAATTAGATTTTCGTTTTTTTTTTTTGTGTTTTGTAGATTGTTTAAAAATTTTAATATTATTTTTTTTTTTTAAAAGTTTTTATGCAATGTTTTTTATTTAAATTAAAATTAAAATAATTTTTTTTTGTATTAACTAGAAAATTTCATCAACATAAAAATTTTTTTATTTGCTATAAAGTTACTTTTTTTTTGGCATAAGTAAATAAATAGAGCAAAGAAAAATATTTTTTAATTAAAAAAAAAAAAAAAAATTAAAGAAAAATATAAAAATAGAATTTATAAAACTGAAATATTTTTTATATGGAAATTAATTTAACTTTAAATTTATTTATTTTTTATTTACATAGAATTTATTTGTCAATTATTTAAATATTTTATTAAATCAATTAAATTGTTGATTAATTTTACCAAATTTATTTAATTGAATTTATATAAATTGTTGATATAAAAACTTCAAAGGATCCGGAAAAATATTCAAAATAATAAAAATTCATTTTCTGAATAGAAAAAAAATACTTTTAAATATAATTAAATTATTTAAATTATTTTAGGAATTTTCGTTTCAACAAATTTGTAATTTTTTGTTTCGTGAATTTTAAAATAATTTAAACAGTTTTTAACTACATATATATATATATATATATATGTATATATATATATATTTAACAATTTCTACTTTTTAGAAAGACACTGTTAATACGGTGAGTAACGAAGGAACGTAATTGAATTTTCGAGATCTAAAAATGTTATGGTTCTTCACTAATGTAAATTATCACTCTTTCAAATAGCTTTAAAAATATTAAGCAAAATATGATATTGATTTACATAAGTCAATAAAGCAATTGAAGATTTAACATAACATAGGAGCTGTTAAATTAACTAGAAGAACTGTTAAACCAATAAGCAATATTTTTGGTACGAAATTAGGAGTAATTTCAAATAGAAACTGTTAAAATTTAAATATCTGCTATCATAGGACATGGAATCGTAAATATTGAACTAATTTAATGGATGATAACAACTGTAGCTCAAGCTGTACTTAATAGAACTAAACTTGTCTGTCCTTGACATTTCTCCTAGCATTATTTTTACTTTCATACCACCCTTTTCAAAATTCTATTAAATTTTTAATTTATTTATAAAATATTCAAATATCTTTAAAAAAATATTTTCTTTCGATTTCAATTATTTTTACATTTTAAATAATATTTTTCATCAATGTTTTAAAAGGACTTTTCTCTCTCATCTTTACTGAACCCATTACTTATTAATTAAAGCCCCCTTTTTTTTTAGCTATAATTAATTCAAAAAATTGCAAAGGCAAAAACAAAAAATTATTTTTAATATTTTATTATATTTTTAGTAATTAAAAAGGAAAGAGAAAAAATAATAATATTATTATTTTATAGGTTATTAAAGTCCAAACACAAGAGAAAAGAAAAATTAAAATCATTTAAAATTCTGGCATTTTATGGTACCATAAAAAAAAAAAACAAACAAAAGGCAAAATTGAGCTAAGGGAAACATATTCTTTTTTTTTCGTTCAATGTTTCTTCACCATGAAAAGCTACAAAAATTTTTTTTTCTATATTTATATACTAAAAAAAAATGTGTAACACAAAATTTAGCATAAATAAAAGAAACAATTTGAATTTAACAAGTTCCCTTAGGATAGAAAGTACAGCAGCCAGCAACAAGCAAAATGAAAATATTATATATAAATATATATAGAGAAGAAGCATTTACTCCCGGGAAATAAAATCAAGTAAAAAGTATGTACTTTTATACGTTTCTGGGTTATTACATAGTGGGAAAAAATTTTTTTTCTATATATTTTTCCGAAAGGCTAAATGCTGGGTGGTAAAAAAAAGGCTTAATTTACAGGGTTGTATACCACATTAAATAAACGATTGTGGTTAACCATGAAAAAATGATTTATATTCAATCAGGGACTTTCAAGGACTACAGGCAATGTTTAAAAACTACTAAAAAAAAAGGAAACATATTTTCTTTCTTCTTTTTGCAGGCAAAGATAAATTATATGGTAAAAGAATTAATAATTTTTTTATGTCTGGATGTTACAAAAAATAATAATGAAGACAAATTAAATTTTTAAACTATGTTATATATGTATTATTATTTTTCAAAATTGGGACCGTATTTAAGTTTGAGTGATAAAACATTATGTAAAATATTCATTCAAAATGTCACTACTAAAATTTATAGAATGTAAGAGATAAGTTTAGGCCAATATCGAGCTTTTGAGCCAGATAATTGTAGAAATTGATTTTATTTGTAAAAAACAAAGCATAACAAACAATTTGTAATAAATGAGTTTATACTTTCATTTATATTAAATCATTTCGAAAATCAATAAATTCAATATAGATTTTTCAATTTCAAAATCTTCAACAATTGAAAGAAACTAAATTACATATTTTTCATAAACAAACTTTTTTTTCTGACATATATAATCTATTACTCATCTTGTAGGACTGGTGTTTTATTTCCAATGCTCATATACTTTTCTTTAAAAGGTATTAAATGTAGCATAAAACTTCCACCAACAAAATAAATGTTCACAACATTAAATAATTTGAATTTATTTTATGTATTTTTCAATTGTTTATTTGTTTTTTATGTAGAATTTTCTTACGTATACATTAAAAATGCGTTCAAAATATTATGTTTTTTTTTTTTTTACCTTAAGAAAAATATTTTTTTATTTTCGAAATGAAAAAATAACAAATACCAAAAAAATAATATCTTAACGATTGTTTAAAAAACATGAAAATATGTTGACAAGAAAAAAAAAACAAATTATGCTATTAGAGATTATCTAGGAGAGAGCAGAGAAAAAAAATACTTATAATATTTTGCATAAATAAATGAAAAAAATGTATGCAAACGGACAAGAAATCCTTGAATTAGGAAGAATGAAAAACAATATGTCAACTTATAGGATTTCTTTTTTTGCTTTTGCTTAGGGAGAAGAATGATTTAATTTATTTAAGTATGTTTGATTGAGTGAAGGAAAAATAATGTTTGTCAACATAAATATTATATAAAGAAAATTTAATTTTTAGGTAAATTTTTATTTTAAAAGGTTATCATCGTTGATTAGGTACTGCGTACTAGTAAACCAGATTATTAATTTTTTGTAGGACAAAAGTTCGAAATTTGTGTAAAAAAATGGTGCCAGCAGGAGAGCAATATAGTAAGGACCTTCCAGGATATAATTTATTAGATTGCTCATAAAATGATTTTCTCTGATTGTTAAACTTGAAACTATAATCATTCTGGCTTCATATTTATCCAGGAAGTCATTAAACTATAATCTACATAGTCTATATATACTATAAGACGTTTTCCCTAATTCGTAAATAATATATTTTTTAAGGATTGAGAAAATTTCCAAAAAATCATACTTATATAAGAGTATTGTATTTTAAATTTGTTTGAATATAAATTAACCGTCGAAGCATAAAGATTTATGTAATCATCGATTAACACTAAATTAACCAAAACAAAGAATTTTTTTTATTATTGAAATTTAATCAATTTTAAGGTTGTCATTACGAAACTGTCAATATACTTATCAAAGGATAATTTATCCATCTATATATATATATTATACCAGAATAAAGAAATTTTCTATATAATCAATTTTCGTGCTAATAATTTATTTATACACAATTCACGCCATTCACTATGATTTGGTATACCTATAAATTTTCAAAATTTTCCATAGTATATAATAATTCCATTATGTATAGAAATTTTGCAGTGAACACAAAATTTAAGTCAAAATTTTCAAATATTTTTATATATAGTTTCTTGTTCCTCTTTGAAGTTTTAATAAAAATTACAAAAATATTTCAGTTTTTTGAAATTTCTAATTTTATACAAAATGCTAGAGAATTTAATTAAATACATTAAAATAAAATGAAATTACATAGAACATTAAACATAATATTTAAGGAATATTATGTATATAACAATAACATAATTTTATATAATAAATTTATTATAAAATTTACATTACACATCTAAGACAATTAATAGAATTTTTGTTATACATTAAATTTGTAAAATGAAATGTGTGCTTTAAATACTTACAATGTTTTATATATATGATTTTATATCGTCCAAATATATTTATATAATTTATTTAATAATATAATAAATAAATAAAATAAAAAAACAAAATATTTAAAAACAAAATTTTTTTTTTACTTACAAATTAATGTACTTGTACATAAAACAATTGCAATAATAAAATCTCTTGATGGTGTTAATACTCCAGATGCTAATAATTCCAATTCACAATGTATACCAGTAAAACCCATTGGACAAATACATTCATATTTTTTTGGTGGATTATGATCACGACAACGTCCACCATTTTGGCATGGAAACATTAGGCATTCATTATCATTTAAACATTGACTACCAGATATTTTATTGTAACCAGCAGGACATCTGGATATGTTGTACATTATAATATATATACATAATATTTATATGAACCATATATTGTATATATATGTATTTAACAAATGAATGGTATAGTAGTAATACATCAACAACAGAAAAATGTAAAAAAAAAAAAACAATATGAAAAAAAAAAATGATAGGATAAAATATATTTGTTTGTTGTAAAGGATTTTTCCAAAAAAAAAAATGAAATAAAAATAAAATGAAAATATATATACGAAAAGGAAAATTCCTTAAAAACTAAATAAAGAAAAGGTATATGAAAAAAAATATATAACTGACACGTTGTTATTTCTTTTTTTTTTTTTTTGTGATTTTCATTATTATTATTATTATACATGAAAGCCAAAGGGATTTTTCATAAAAATGGGCTGTATTTCGGTTACTATGGGGCGTAATTTAAATGAATAAATTTGTTGTGGGGGAAATTTTTGGGTTAGGTTTGGACATATATAAAATACATACCTTGTTTTATTTATTTATATTTTTGTTATTGTTTTATTTATAATAAATATTTGATTTTTCGTCAAAAAAAAAGGATATTTTTCTTTTAGTAAAAAAAAAATAAATAAATTATTAAAGCACTGAGTTTTAATTTTATTATATAAAAAAAATTTTTTGTTTCTGATAATAACTAAATTTTTTTTTTATCTTATATTTTAAAAGTATTTTTTTACACATTTAACAAAATTAAAATTTTATAGAAAAGTTTAAAGATAAAAATTTTAGAAGAAAAGTTTAAACATAAAAAATATATTTTTAAAAATCATGCAAGCAAGCAAATATTTACAAAATATTTAATTTAATACAAAAATTTAAATTAAATATTTAGTAAATAAAATTGTAATTCATTTAACATCTACTAATAAAGCTTTATTTAAAAAAAAAAATAATTATGCTCAAGAGTTTTGCTAATTTGATTTGAAATAAGAATGAAAAATTTTTAACAATAATATTTAAAAATTCGATATAAGAAAATATCAAATTAAATCAATCAAAATTCAAAAGAATATATCAAATAAAATTGAACCGATAGAGAAATGATCCTATTTCAGGTTTTTATTTACTGAAAAAAAGGTATCTAATTTCTAGGAAACGTTTTTGTTTGGCCATAGAATGATTTTATTTACAATTTCCTTTTGTGTTCCTTGTTAGCTTTATTTTCTTCTACTCAGAAGAAGCTTCTTTCGATTATATAGTTAAGTTATGTATTTAATTTTTAGTATCACAAAACAGTTACATGAGCACAAATATATTCTTTTCAATTGTAACAAAAAATTAAATTCTCTACAATCTACAAAAAAATAATAAACATTGCATAATAAAAAACAATTCGATAAAAAACTTTTAAAAAAAAAATAAATTTAAATTTTTTATTTTTATTTTAAGTATATTATAATTATTAAATTACTTAGTATGATTAGAAGACAAACTAGTATTGCTGCTAATGCACCCATACTTAATTTTAATGTTTGACCTTCTTGTATTAGTTCACAATTTTCACCCCAAAAACCATCTGGACAAATGCATCGATAACGTAATGTTGGTTCCAAATTAACACATGTAGCACCATTTAAACAAGGTAAATCTAAACATTCATTACGATCTGTACATCCTTTTGCATCTGGTGACATAACTCTTCCTTCACCGCAACTATATAGATTTTTTGTTTTATCAAAGGATATATTACATCATATATTTTTTTTTTTGATTTTTGATTTTTTAAATATAAAATTTTGGTAACAATTTTTTGAAACAAAATATGTATAAATTTTCTTGTACATAAAAAAATTCATGCAAATTATAAATTTAACACTGATTTATTTTTATGATGGCGCCACAATTATTGATATTAATTTTAAATAATATAAATTTTGTCATTCATTTAATTTTATCTTTTAGATATTTCATTTTTGATCCTTTTTTTTAATATTTTTTTTTTTTGCAGGACGGATAAAATGAATTTAATGATGTTTGTTTGTTTGGTACTTTTTTTTTTGCAACCAATTAGGATAATTTTTTTTTATTGTCGGATAAATTTCGTAAATTTTACAAAAAGTTATTAATTTGTCAAAGTGTATAAAAAAAAAAAAACAGAAATTAATGAAGAAATTATGTATAATTGACATTTCCATTTTTATAATGGATAGATAATAATTACAATTGAATATTAATTAAATAAATAATATTAATGATATCCAATTTTGTAATGGGATATTAAAAAAAAAAGTAATTAAAATAATTTACTTTGTTTTTGTGGTAAATGAAAGTTTTTTGTTTTTGTGGTTCATCTTGTGTTGATTAATTAATTAAAGGGTTATTTTTAATGGAGTAAAATGAAATGTAATTATTTTTTATATAAATAAGAATTTAACTTAAACTTTATCTAATTTTTATATCTATAGAGGCTTAAAAGTTTATTTGAAAAATCAGTAAACTTTATATCGTAATATTGAATTCACTTGAATGAAACTTTGGACGGGTTTAGTATAATTTTTTGTTAAATTCGAAAATTAATAGTTGGAACAGTTTATTTAGGAATTTAACAAAAAAATTATACTAAAGTTGTCCAAAGTTTTAATCAAGTTAATTCAGCTCAGATCTACAATATGTATTTACGATAGAAAATTACTGAAATGAATTTTTTCCAAAAATGTCAGTTCTACTAAAATGTAGGTCAATTTTATAAATTTCTCTTCAATGTTTTGCTAATTTTCCAAATATTTTATAAATTCTATTATGCTCTAAATATCCCAACATTTTCTCTGGACAAATCCAAAGATTGTTAAAGTGTTAATAGAAAATTTCAATGTGTTTTTTTATGTTCACTTAAATCTGTATATAATTTGTTATCTCATATATACTAACTATAAAAGATAATAATTACTAAGTGTTAAACAAAATTAATTCTCCTGTTTTTTTTTCGGTTAGTAAAATTAATCAAAATTAAACATAAAAGTTAATCACCAAAAAAGGAAACAGAAAACCAAAAAAAAAAAGAACTAAAAAAATAAATAAAGAAAACCATGCAAAACAACAAAAAAATAAAAATTGAGGTTAAATAACTTAAGTGCAAAAATTATAAAATTTATATGTATGTATAGAAAAATGAAACACACCAACACAAAAGCACATAAAAAAGGAAAAAAAGGAAGAAAAAATTAATATCGGAAACAAAAACAGAGTAAAAAAAAGTATCATTAATAAATTTAAAATGAAGAAAAATGTCAAAAATATAAGACAAACTGAAGAATTGAAAAAAAAAAAATGAATAGGAAAAGGTCCTGTGTAAACGATATCCCAAAAAAAAAAAAGATAAAGTGTAAGTTACACTAAAGCCAAAAATAATAATTTAGTATTTTCAGGTCAAATTGGTCTTTATACAATTCAAATTTTTCTTTTTATAATTTAAAATTGTCCTTTCCCAAATCAAAATTTTTGTCCTTTTTAGAAGGTTTGTCTCTATTTTGGGAAAATATCAACTTGATTTCGATCAATTTGAATAGTAAAAAAACTAATTTTAATTACAAAAAGACGAATTTAAACTGAAAATACTATAATAAAAAAAAAAAGAAAATTAAAATGAAAAACCATAAATTTTTATTTAGAAAAATATAAATAAAAAACCATAAGCAAAAAACTTGTTAAGTATCTACTTTTCTTTTTTAAAAATAAATTTACGTATTTTTATGTTTTTATATTATTTCTGTATCAAAAAAACTCAGTGCTAGACGTAAGTGAGTTAAGAAATTTTTTTTTAATTTCGGTTTTTTCTTGTTAACAAAAAAAAAATGAAGAAATTATGTAAAACAACAACAACAGAAAAAAAAGGATTGGTATAATAAATTAAATACACAAAAAAAAAACATACAAATTAACAGCGGAAGTTAAAATTTGTTTGTATTTGTAAAAAAATTAGTGGTTGGTAAAAAAAAATTGTAAAAATTATTATCCTCTCACTTAATATTGGAGAAGCAACAAAAAAAAAAAAGGCGATGACCAAAAAAAAAGGTTACCATTTTTCTGACATCGTCCTTTTTTTTTTTTGGCTACATAAAACAACAACACTGACAAAAAGTTTTATTTTTCTTGATGTTTTTATGTGTTTTCCCAAAAAAGTTGGAAAGTGAAAAATATGTTTTGACAACGATTCTTTGTAAAAAAAATATATAAATATATTTTCTTGTTGACTGTTTTCCTTTAAAAGGATATAAGTTTAAAATTAAAAAAAAAAAAATTCTTTTTGAAATTTTTAGGACCAACGACACCGAAAGAAAAAAACCAGAATGAAAAAAAGGAAGAAAATTAACTAAGAAAGAAAATCAATTTAGTAAATTAACATTTTTCTTAATGAATGAACAAATATAATCACTAGTCAAAAAAAAATATTCTAATTAATCTTATCATTTTCTTTGTCTAATCTAAGCACAAAATGAAATATGTAAATTTTATTTTAAGGATATATTTTTTTGTTTTGGTATAATATCAATTGCTAACACTTAATATTTTTATTTAGAAAGGGTACATAAATTTTTGCGGTTACGTAAAATTTATTATTAAACTTTTTAATCGATTTTATTTATTTTTTGAATTAATTTCGATGAAATTAATTATTAAATTTCATATATTAATTTGTTTTTTAAATATGGATATATGTATTTATTTTTTATATAGGCCCCAAAACGTAAACGTACAATGACACGGACAAATGAGACTAATAAAAAAAAATATTATTAACAACTTACGTGCATTCATATTCATTCCATAAATCAACACATTCAAATGGATCTGGGCATATAACATTTGAGCATGGTTTATTTGATGGACAATTCTTTTCTAAATTACGAGCCATTGTTGCTTGACCCCATTGTGTACCATTCATTGCTGGTGGTAATGGTAAATGTTTACCTTCAAGTCTATAACATTAAAAATTAAATATAGATAAATAAATTTTTGTTTAGAAAAATTGTAAAAATTTACCTTATATCATCTAAACAACTCTTTTGATAATCAGCATATACTTCAAATGTTCGTACACCAGTATATTCAGCTTTGCCACCAGCATAAACACCTTCTTGTTTATCAACTAATAACCATTGATGACCATCAAATTCAAATGTTTCATTATAACGACGACCTTCACCACCATCTAATTCTAATGTTGCTGCTGAACCATAACGATTTATTCGTACAACATGCCATTGCCCATCATCAACAGTAATTGAATTTAACCATAAATCTTTTTCTTCTGTACGTAATGAATTTAAATTATATCGGAAATGAAGACGTGCTTCTTTGATTTCTAATATTCCATATTCACGATTATGTTGATCACTGACACGGAATAATTCACCATGTTGTTCGCGGGTCCGGAATCGTAATTGAATTTGTGTACTGTAACGATCTGGTTCAAAGCTAAGTGCATATTTTACATAACTTTGTTGTTTAAATGTTGTTGGTATTGTGGGTATATTACAAGATGGACCAGTCCATCCAGGACGACATTGACATCTAGCTTCACTAAAACTACCAACACAATTACCA
This sequence comes from Empis stercorea, assembly GCA_949752835.1. NCBI lineage: Eukaryota > Metazoa > Arthropoda > Insecta > Diptera > Empididae > Empis > Empis stercorea. The sequence continues at coordinate 52,579,851 of OX457089.1, forward strand.
TGTTCCCAACAACGTGCGGTTTGTTCACTTTGTGCACAAACTTCTTCAGTTTGTGGACAACCAGTTAAACTATTTCGTGATAATCCTGGATGTGCTAAGTCATATAATTTACTATTGTGTACTAAATTTCGTATACAACCATCGAAATTTTTCGATGTTGGTGCATAATGCCAATAATATAATGACTGATCAAATTGTTCTCTATAAAGACCGCCAATTTGTAATGGTGAATTAACATTTAGATATTCATTAAATGGTGGAATTTGTCCACGTGCTTGACATGATGTATCATCAAATTCTGGTGGTGAACCATCTTCCATTTCAGATACTTCAGCTGATTTACAATAATCAATAACCATACGAACATTTTCGGTATCCCAGAACAAATCAATTCGATGCCATTCACCATCATCTAAAGTTTTTTTAGTTTTTACGCGTAATTCCAAAGTACCCGAACCAAAATCAATTAATAATCTTGGATAACCTCTTTCCAATTCTAATGATATAAAATCAGATATTAACATTTCATCTCGTTCAGGTGGTACAATTGGACCATTATATAATATTAAACCATCTGGTTTACGTGTTGCAAATTCTAAACTTAAATGTGAACTATCGCACATTTCTAATGGTGGATACCAAGCCCAACCATTTCCACGGAAACTTCTTGTAGTCTGTTGACACCTGGGACCAGTATATCCTGCAGGACACGAGCAATGTGGACCATAACGTGTTTCAATACATCTTCCACCATTATAACAAGGTGTATTCCGACATGATTCACCTTTTGAAAAGTTTCTAGCACCACATGTACATTCCGCTAATGTATCTACTCGGACACCAACTAAAGCTGTTTTATTAGCATTCACCATATATGGTAATGAACTAATATCTAATGTATTTGTACATGAACCTTCACACATTTGATTCTCATATAAACATTCATCAATACCAACCATTGTTATATTTATACCAACATCTTTTTCAATTTCTTCACGATGCATTAATACAATACCATTTAATCGAACTGGTTTATAATATGGTGAACCATGTGCTGAAAAACGTATATCAGTTAATGGTGGATGTTTTTTCTTTAATTGTACACTAAATATATCAACATTTTCACGATCCGTATTTAATAAATCAGCTAATTTATCACGGAAACGATCTAATTTACTACGTGATAAACTTTGTGTACGATAATTCCATACACGAATAAAATCTTCATCACTAATACCAGAAATACGTATTGATCCTGAATTAATAACAGCATCATGTGGTATTTCTCTAACAGTTATTGTAACATTAGCTGGTACATCTGTTTGTGTATGTTTACGATCATAAACTTTAAAACGTAAATTATATCGACCTTCATGTGTACCAGCTTTCATTGTTATCATACCAGTATCTTCATCTAATTTAAATTTGGCATGTTCTTGTGGTTCCCAATAGAATTTTTTATCTGGTAAATCCCAATCATCTAAATCATATACATAAACACGACCAATTTGTGTATCAGGTGATTGACCTTGATAATTATATACAAATATTTCTTTTGAACCAGGTTGCATTTTATTATCATTTACATCACCAATAACAACAGTTAATGTACTTGTACCAGTCATTGCTGGACTACCATGATCCTTAATAACAATTGGTATTAAATATTCTTTTTGTTGTTCACGATCAAATGACCGTAATGATGATACAATTGCCATACCATCACCATTTGCACCCTCTGTAAACAAAAATACATTATATAATATTTGCCAGAGGAAAAATAATATTTGTATCATAATACATATATATATGTGAAAAAAAAGGATATTTAGGGAAAATTTAAATACAGTAAAATTTTTGAAGTAACTATAATAAAATTACTATACAATCACAGTTTGTATCCTTTATGAATTTTTGAGATAGTAGAAATTATTTGCATCATTAAAATAAAGGATGTATTTTAAAGGGAAACATTTTTTTAAAAAAATTTGGTTTTTAATAGCATTTACTAAGTTTATCATTTGATTTACTATAATTTATATAGTTTCCATAGAATGGCAGAAAATCTGCAGGAAGTCAAAGTATAACTGCCAAAAGTCATGACAGCAGAATTATATATGAGTATAGAAAATTTTCCAATTTGATGAATAGAAATAAATTTACTGATACCAGAAAATGATACAATACAAAGACAATAAAATGTTGCTATATTACACATAAAAAAACAACAAAGTTTAATTTCTTTTTCTGTTTTACTAAATTAGATTGCTGGAAAATGGAAAATGTTTTGTTGTATATACACAAGAGTATTTTATTCAACATCCTTTTACGTATTTGTATTATATACCAACAATATAATTTTTGTATGTTTTACATACAATAAAAAAAGAAACCTCTAAGTTGTTTTATTTGATTCCTCGGTGACATTAAATGCCTTACTATAAATTTTATTTTAGATCAACATTTTTTTTTATTTATATTTCTTGTTAATATTTTTTCTGTTTTGTATAAAAAGACAACAAAATATTAAAAATATGTACAAGGACATGTCACTCTTTTTTTTTTTGTTTAAAAGATAGACAAGCAAAAATGTCAAAAAAAAAAAATGAAATAAAATAAACTAAAAACTCATTTTAATGCTTTGGTAAATGATTTAAATAAACAAGGAGTATTAATTTTAAAATATATATTATATGGCAAGTAATATTACATTACATTATTTTATTTTCGTTGTAAAAATAATATAATAATTTATAATATAAATAAAATTTTGTTGTTCTCTAAAGTAACAAAAAAAAAAAAAAATATTGTAAATTTTTTATGTAAACCGATTATATATTATAGAAGGAAAAGGAATCATCATCATCATATTTTTTCTATTTTATAGAAAATTTCTAAAATTTAAACTTACAAAATTTATGATGGGAAAAAAGGAAATACATATTTGAATATTAAGAAATGTGATTTTTAATTCTTATAAAATTTATTATTTTAAATTACTATAAAGTTCATAAATTTACTTATGTTGTTTATGATGAATTTATGTAATTTGAATTTTTTTTCTTCTTTAGTTTAGATATTAAATTAGAATTGATAGAAATTTAATATCTTTTATAATAGTAGTAAAATTTAAGGAAAACTATAGTAAAATTTGGAGAAAAATTATGTTTTAAATTACAAAAAAATTTTTTGGTTTTCTTCAGAATTTTCAAAATCAAATCTATTTAGAAATTTTATATTTCAAATTCAAAGTAAAATAATTATACAAATTACTCATTGAAAATATGTTATTGAAATGGTAAAAAAATAAATATTACAAATTTGATTTAATAAAGAAAAAATTTAAGAATATTCATTTTGCTTTTGACTATTGCAAGTCAATTTTTATACAAAAACATGTAAAAAAATTGTTCCTAGTAAATGATGATTTTAATATTTTTTATAAAAATCCTTTTTGAAAAATTATACTGAAATAATTTCTTTAAAATATTCTAAAATCTTGGAATATTTATTTGTTATAATTTGTCATTATAAAAAAATTTTGATATAATAATAATAATTAAATTTAATTTTTTATGCAATTCTATTCTAAGTAATTTTTCAATTTAAATTTTATTTTTCAAATAAAAATTAATTAATTTGCTTATATATACAAATTATAGAAATGAACGAAAGAATTTTCAATTAAAATTTTAATCTATCCTTTAAAAATTCTGATAGAAAATCTGTACAATATAATAATATATAGTAATATTAAAATGAAATTTAAGAACTTAAAATAATATGATTTATATTACATAATTTTAATTATTAAAATAAATATATCTTATAGCTGCTATCTAAAATGTAACATTAAAAAAAAAAGACGAAAGACTATATTTTCAATTTATTTACATTTAATGTTGGCAATTAAATAATGAGGGGGAAAGAATAATGACAAAAGGAAATACGAGTTTGTGATTAATTGATTTTATAGTTATACTAAGCATACCGAATATATAAAAGATTAATGGTTATTTATAAATTCTTTTTTTTTTCAAAAAAAAAAACGGGCGGATGAGGATGAAGATTTCTTTTTAAATTTAAATTTATACAAATAAAATTTAAATTGCAACAATGAATTATATTTCAGGAAGAAATTTAATCACTGCAACATTTATAATTCAAAAATGAGGAAGGAAAATTTGTATATATAAGAAGAAATTGATTTCTTTCAATACTCACTTTGATCCTGTTCAACTTTAAATGATGCCCGTATTATATCATCAGCACCAGGATCTAAACGGAATTGGAATGGTGGACCATTACTTTTTGATCTATCATCATCATCTGTTGCTAATATTTCAACAACTTTACGTGGTGGTACATGTTCTGGTAATACGGGACGATAATCTTTAAGGAATTTTGGTGCATTATCATTAATATCTTGTACAATAACAGTTAATGTAGCTGTTGCTGTTCTAGGTGGTATACCATCATCAATAGCTAATACTTTGACTTGATGACGTGGTATAACTTCACGGTCTAATGAACGTTGTATCGATACAGTACCATCTTGATTTATTGAGAATTGTCGTTGACGATCTGATGTTCTATCTATTGAATATGATACTTTACTTTTACCACCTTGATCTGGATCAGTTGCTTTAAATTTCTCTAATGCTGTACCAACTTTTGTATCTTCATAAACACTAACTTCAATATTTGCTCTTTCGAAATGTGGTTTATTGTCATTAATATCACGTAATTTAACAACAACCCATGAATATGCAACATGATATTTATCATTGTCATTATCTTCACCTTTATCATTAACTTGAATACGGAATCTAAAACCATTACTTTGTAATTGATCTTCATAATCAAGTGGTTGGACAATTTTCAAACTACCAGTACCATCATTATTTCGAACCATTGTAAATTTATCAGCACCATAACCACTATTATCAATAACTTTATATTGGAATTTATTTGTTTCATCTTCATCATGTACAGTAACAGTTAATATTGGCATTTCTGGTAAACTAGTACCATCTGTTTCATCAACTTCTGTAAACCATTCATCTTTTGTAAATTGTGGTGGCATATCATTTATATCTTTAACACGTATTGATGCTGTCCCCGTTCCCTTTAATCCCCCGCCATCCATTGCAACCACTTGTATTGAATAATCTGGTGTACGTTCACGATCTAAACAACATACAGCTGTTTTAATAACACCTGTATCTGGTTCAATTTCAAATATTGGTGAACCAGTTTCCTCTTCAATAACATTCTTTTCAATTGAATAAACTAATTTAGCATTTGAACCTTCATTTGGATCATCATAATCAACAGCAGTCATTGTCATTACAACCATACCAGCTGTACCATTTTCTGTAACATTACCAAAATAAACACCCTGTGGGAATATTGGTGCATTGTCATTAATATCTTTTAAATTAACTTGTACATCAGCATAACCAACTAAACCTTCACCACCTTCATCTTGGGCAAATACAGTAAAACGCCATTGTGGACGACCATTTGGTTGATCTCGATCCAATGGCTGTAAAAGATTTGTTATGTTTATTATTATAATTTATTACAAAATTTTAGTTCTCTTAATGTTTTTCTCAAATACATAAATTCACATAAAATTATTTACAATTTATTTTATATGAAAATGTATGTAATAATATAATCCATTATATAAATACGAAAACTACTATTTATATATGTATAAAAGACAAAAAACATCACATATATTATGTAGAATTTTAATATTAACAAGGATATTTTTAATATTTATATATACTAAATGCCATTAAAGATGTTATAGAAAGTTTAACACAATATTGATAAGAATACAATATAAGTATATTTAACCCAGATAATGTTAGAGAGTATTAATACATAAATAATACAGGGTGGGTTACAGATTTATTAGTTTTGTAATATATTTATATGACAGATTATAAAGAAGATTATTATAATATTTGATAATTTAGTTATGGTTCATTGTAAATTATCTTTGAACAAACTAATATTTTAGAAAACTGATTGTTCATGATGTAATATTTCTCAATCAAAGACGATTTATTGGAAATTAGGTGGAAAAGAAATTTAAAATCATTTCATAAATATATTCATACAGATAAGTTTACAAAAGTGTGAATCAACTTTGAGAATATGGACCATGATTAGGAATTAATTTGGAAAAAGTTAAGAAATAGAAATAATTATAGAAACCATAGCATATGAAACACAAAGTAATGCCTTCTGAGAAAAATATTATAATAATTGTTAAACTTCCAAATAAAAATTATGATTAACGTCTTTTTTTATATTTTATAACCCTGTATTACAAAATAAATCCGTTGTTGAAAGCCTAAAAAATAAAATATGACTAAAAGATTATATTTTAACATAGATATTAACCGAAAACGAAAAATATATTTATGTATATATGCATATATGAATATAATAATATATTAAAAGAATAACAAGTGTAATAACGTTTGGCACGCTAAAAAATTACATATACAATTTTCGGTATATACAAGAAAAAGCATAATGGTTTCATCTTAAAGATATAATTTATTCGTTCATAATTGGACGAAAGTTAAAATCTGCTGGTTGTTACTATACAAGAATTATTTTTTTTTAAAATAATTTACGTATATATCCTTACACATATATAAATTTTCTATTATTATAAACTGATAGAAAATATACAAAGAATCTCTTTAGAGATTTTTTTTTTCGGTTAAAAATTATCGGAAAGGGACAACACATATTTTCTTTTGTATAATTTGTACATGAATTTGTGTGGTTTTCCATTTTTTTTTTGTTATGATTTGAATATAGTCAATTTTCTTGTATAACGTAAAATATACAAAAAAAATAAATAAATAAATATTTAAAAAATAAATAATATAATATTTTTTTTTTCAACTTGTTTTTTTTTTGTCGTATCTCGCGCGGTGCTTTAATATATAAAATACCCTAGAGAATCACCAGCACACAACTTAAATTTGGATTACAAGTTTTGATGATTATGATCTTCTCTACTATAGAAATTTTATATAGAAATAATCAAGAATATCTAAAAAAAAAAATTTTTTTAAGGACAAAATGTATAAATATATTTTATAGAGAAACATTATCAGATTTAAAATTCAAGAAACAAACTCATCATTTACATTTTTGCTTTCTATTAATACTTTATACTAAACAATGTTTCTTAGGAGAATTTTCTATATAATATTTTCTGTATTTCATGTTTTTTAATAAATAAAAATATAATAATTTTTAGCCAAAAACAGTTTTTTTCTTCTTCTATTTTTGAATGGTAAAATTTTTGGGTGGACACTTCTACATAATATTTTAACTATGGGTGGATTAAATTATATTCAATATAAATATTTCTATTCCAAAACTAGATTTTTTTTTTTTTTGCCTTTTTGATTAAGTAATATTTCTTTTATTTTTTTGGCAAAATAAATTTAAATCCTTAATCCTTTATTATCCTTTTTAAGACACATTTTTATACTATAATTGTTCACGTTTTAAAAGAAGTTTATTATGTATATAGTTAATTATTTTGTAGTTTAAAAAATTTTTGGAAAAAAAAACTGAAATGTTAAAATCGGGTTATAAGTGCTTGAAACATGAAAAATTTATTTGTATCCTTGAAAAGGAGGTTGGGTTATCTTGGCTAGGAAAATTTATATCTATATATATATATATATATTTTTGCTGAAAAACTAGAAAAATGTATTTTTAATATTTTTTTTTGGTATATATTATTTAGATATAATTATTTCTATAATACTATTTTGTTAAAATGGAACTTTTGACATTTTTGGGTATATATTAAAAATATATAAATCCAAATTCAAAATGCATGAATTTTATGTTTATAAAATGTTCCACTGTTTTTGTGTATGTGCTTTTATAATGTTTTCTCTTAATTTAAAATATTTTATATATTTTCATTTTCATTTTTTTTGTTGGGAAGAATATTAAATACATAAAATATTGTGTAATGTCTATAACACACTTAGTGTGTGTAGTATATTTTCGGATAAGTTAAACAATATTTTACTTTATATGTATAACTATATATATTTCAATGTTACGTAAAAAAGGGACAGGATGTGACTAATGTTTTTTGGGTTTTTCGAAAAAAATAAAAATATCCTTGAAATAGAAATTTCATTTTTGTATATACTACACACACAAATCCTTTTAAGTATTTACTAATGAAATATTTTACAAAATAAAATTATTACTAAACAATTTTTCGAAAGAAAAAAAAAATAACAAACACTAAAAAAATAAAGAGTTTTAGTAAAATTTTATATATACGTAAAATATTTTAATGTGTTTGTTTTGCTAGTTTTTTTTGGTTGTAATAAACCATCACCCCTTGAGCTATAGAAGAACTTTTAAAGGATTTTATAAACTATCCTTTTGCAGGGAAAAAAAAACTATCCACTTTGAGCTACATAATAAACTATGCTTTTGAGGGAAAGTTTTAATTCTTAATTAGTAATTAAAAAGAAGAAAATTGTGTTTGGTATATTTAAATGAAAAAAAATTGTTTTAATAAATTTAAAATATAATTTAATATATAAATTTTTATTTTTTAGTTAATGTTTTTTGGTCACAATTTATTATTTTTATGTTCTCTGTTGTGGTTTTGTTGGGTTATTTAAATGTAATTTTATATAAATTAAATGCAATTTTAAATTTCGTTTTATTATTAAAATTTAATTTTAGGTTTGAAGTTTTTTCCTATGAATTTTTAAATAATTATATATTTATGTATATGAAGTTTATAATTTAAATTACTGAAAATTTACATGATTTTAGTTTAAATGAGGAAAATGTTTATTTAGATAAAAATTAAATTAGGAAAAATTATCAATTCTGATTAAAATTTATTTATGATTAAAATTTAATGCCATAGGTAGATCGATTTTTATAACTTATATTAAAGTTTAGACTATTTTAGTGATTTTGCTGAAGCTAAATAGTATCTCATTCATTATTTGATATGGATTTTTGAGATAAACTAAAGTTATCGTCAAATTATTGATAGAAAAATTAAAATTCTAATTATGTTTAGACATATTTTAAAAGGAAATTTATTCTTTTCGGGTTTATTAATCATAGTAGTAATACAGACGTGATATATTTTTGGTCTAGCAAGAGGGTGGGTCTAAAAAGGGGGCATAAAAAAGTCAAACTAAACTAAGCCATCTAAAAGTTTTTCTAAAATTCTAGTAAAATCACAAATCTTAGTTCAAAATTGAAATTCATGTCGCCACAATTGTTATAATATTTATTTTTTTTTTATAACATTATTAAAAATAAAATTTAAGTTTATGAATTAATAACATTTTATATTATTAATAAAGATAAATTCAAAGCCAATTTCTGTTATTTGAATATAATAAATTTCCTCTCATAACTATTTCAATATTTATCAAAATGAATTTTATTTTTGCCAGAGTAAAATGAAATTATATAAACATATAATATAAAATATGAATTTTGGTATAAATTTAACCAAAATTAAGCAATAAATATTTTCTTGTTAACAATTAAACTTATATTTACAAATATAAAATATACCACTGTGTAAATTTTCCAGGATATTACATACACTTTCATAATATATTAATTTTGGTAATGGTAATCAAATAATGTTTTTCATTTATTTATTTATTGCTATTTTACAAGATATATATATATATATATATATATATATTACTTACCTTTAATACGAAAATTTCACCAGTTGTTCGATTTATATCAAATTTACTATTCGCTGGATTATCAGGATCAATACCTTGTCCAGTAAGGAAATAAACAATATTTTGTGGTCTGTCCTTGTCACCATCAGTTGCGGTTACCTGTTGTTTTATAAATTATATTATAAATACGAAATATAAATTTTGTGAAAATTATTTGCATTTTGTAAAATTTTCTACTTACATCAAATCAAATTTACATATGTATATAAAAAAAATTGTTTTGCATTTAATTGTGCTGTATACATACGGAAATTCTAAAATGCGAATTAATGTAAATATTTCTATATCTAATTTACACATGCAGGAAAATACATAAAACATACAAAAAAAAAAATAATATGTATTTACAAAAAAATTCCAAAAAAATATAATTTAACCATGCAAAAATTTTAATATATAAATATTTATAAGTTTATAATACGAAAATGTCCTTTTTTGAAATAAATTGTGTGGGACTTATTCAAAAAAGCTTTGATTAATGAAATATTATGTTAGAAAAAAAAAATATATAAAAAATTAAATTGTTAAAATGAAAGATTTAAAATATTTTTTTTTAGGGATTTCAATTTTGATAAGTTATTTTGAATACGACTTTGAAATACTTAAAAATCTAGAATGAATTTTGGACTTAAATTAACGAAAACTTATAATATTTTCTAAGAAATAGAAATTATTTAATAAAATCATATTTTTTTATTAATATTTTAATAAGTTTTAAATATGTAAATAAATAAGTATTAAATTTTTTTTACTACAAATTACGAAAATAAATAATAGAAATTTTACACAAAAAAATTAAATCTCCTTAAAAATGTATTCCTATATTTATCCAGGATATTTCTTAAAAGTCATAGAATCGTTTCAGAAAAATCTATTTAAACAAATATACATAAATAAACTAATTTTAATTTTCATATTGAAATCATTAAAAAATTTTCAGTAAATAAAATTCTAATTATAATCTTTTTTGCCAGTTTATGATCCTTAAAACTATCCCTTAAATTAGATAGTAAGTAATTACCAACTATCTTCATTTTCAACATTAAAAATTTATTTTATTATCAGTAAATTTTGTAATAGCACAAAAATTCAAAACCCAAAAATTTTAAATAAACTTCATACTTTCAATTTGTTTTAATTTTTCCTAGTTATATATACATTTACTTAATTCCTTTTAATAGTCCTTTCTATTCTGTCCAATAAATTTAATTTACAAGTTTTAATAATTAACTTAATAAAAATAAAATTATTTTCTGTCATTTTTTATATAAACCATTTCGCAGAGAAAAAAAAATATATATATATATAAAATGTTAACAATTAAAGGACCTAACAACTAAATTATACCATCAGTTTTACTATCCTAACAAAAATTTCACTGTGTTAAAAATAAATTGTTCAAAATTTCTTTAATAATATTTAATAAAAATTTCTATATAATTTTTGAACATAGAAATTTTTTTATACATAATAATAAACATAAAAAAGGATGAAATTTTTTTATGAATATGGTTTTATGGGTACATATTATATTTATGTTATAAAAATGATGAAGAATAATTGCTTTTTATTTAATTTTAATATTTAATATAGCTATATATATATTTTTTTTTCTGTGTTGTGTGTTGACAGAGATAGAAATTATTTAATAAATGGTCAGTTTTGGTTAGTTTAGTTTCAATTATTACTTAAAATTTTACACACAAAATTTATTTATATTTATATATAGAAATATATAAAATTGTTATAGTATAATTGAATTAAGTAAAATTTTCGTAAAATTTTTAATAAAACATATATAATTTATTTATTTATATTAATTTAAATATTTAAAATGAAAACATATTTTTGTGTTTATATTTATTTATATAAAAATCAAATAGGAAAAATAATGCTAGGAAAAATAAATTATTATTATTAAATTAAAATCAAATGTAACCATAAATTTCCAAAAACAAAAAAAAGAACACACATAGCTAGAATATTTATTAATTTATATTTAAATGTTGTATAAATATTTGTTACATAAATAAACATTTTGTAATTTTAAAACCATTCTACCCAACAAAAAAAAAAGAAAGAAATAGAAACATTAAAAATGATATGCCAAAAATGAAATGAAATTAAATTTTCGTTATATATAAAAAATATGAATGATGGAAAAACGTATAAATGTAATATGTAGAAAGATTCAATTATTATTATTTCTATATATTTTTTTGGTTGGTTTTCTTTTTGTTTTTTGTTTTTTTTTTGGTTGTCAGGATATTTTTCCAATGAAATGGTATAATAATTTTGTATATTTCGTGTTTTATGATAATATAACACATTTTTATTTATAATATTATTATTATTATTTTTTGGCATCTTATGCTGTTATGTTCAGCTGTGTTCTATATATCCGATTTAATGAATATTTATGTTTAATGTAATTATGTGTACATATATTATGTATGTGTTTTTTTTTTTTTGACTAATGTCGTCCCACCTATCAAAAACATTTATATACACTTTAAAAGTTAAATAATATAATAATATCAGAGACATAGGAGCGAAAAAAGAAAACCAAAATACCTGTCATGCGTATATATATTTGTTAATTGAATTGGAAAGATTTTGCTGCCTCTATGACAAACAACAAAACAGAAGTGAAAATTAATCTCTTTAGAAATCAAAAATTGTTTTTTATGAATCATAAAAGAGTTTTGGTATGATGGACAAAAATATGGGACCATATATAAATATCGGATTATATGGTTTTAATATTAATATTTTAAAAATAAATAAATAATAATAAATTTCATATTAAATGTTGATAATTAATATTCTAAGATTTATAAATTAAATTAAACCAATTATTAATTTGAATGGAAAATGTTTTGATAACAAAAATTTATATATATATATACAAAAAATTTTGATATACCAAACTTAATGTAAAATATCCTTGAAGGATAAAATTACAATTCTCAAACGTAATGTATATATATAAAGTTAATTAAATGCCCAAAAGCTATATATATATATAAACTATCAAAAAGTAAATTAAATTTGTGATATTTCCTATGTTTCTGGTAATTTATTATATAGTTTGACTTTATTTATATCACTTTGATTATGTAAAATCAAAAATTAAATTAATCACAAAATTGAATTGAAGATTTTAATTGTATACATTTTAAAATACGAAATCTTTTAGTTTATATTTTTAATTAAAATAAAAACAAAAATGATAATAATTCTTATTTACTTATTTTAGTATTTTAACCTTTCGTAAATGAAATTGTACAGATTATTTTTTTAATTTAATATCAAAAAACTTTTATTTTAGTATAATATTATATTATATAATTTTGCTTGTCTAATAAATTCTGGTATGGAAAATGTTAATATTTTTCCCCCAATTTTAATTTTAAAATTTTCCAAAAAAATTTCATTTGTCTTACAGTGTTTTTGTATAATAAGACATTATAGAAGATCAGTAAATTTAATGAACACATTTTACCCCAAAAGAGAAATAATAAACTTTATAATTTTGTATATCACAGTTTCTGTATAGATTTTTGTTGACCTAAACTTTGTGGTGAAATTATTTTTTTACCCTAAGAAAGTTTTATTATATTTATATATAGATAAGATTTTCTTTAACTTATTTTCAATAAATTTTATTTAAATTTTGCTTAACTTATTTAAAAAAAAAAAAAATAAATAAATACAAACTTGAATACAGATTTTTATCTTTTTTTACGTTTAAATTAAATACCAGAAAAGATTTTTTTTGTTTATTTTAATTAATATTATCAGCGGAATATTATATATTTTTTTCTATACAAAAGATATCAAAGCTTCATTTTTTTCTGGTGTATAAGGCAATTTTATTGGTTTTATAAAATATTCTTATATGTATACTACCATTAAACTGAAATATAGGCTTTAATTTTGTTGGTCAAAATTAACTTTTCGTTTGTTATTATCCTCCCACAAGAATAATAAATACTTAATTAAAAATTCTACTTAATATTATTACTAATTTATTCATTTTATATACCAAGTTTTTTTTTTTATGATAATATTTTATATATGTTTTTAAAATTAAGGATATTAGTAAAATAAGTGAAAAAAAAATTTAAATAAAAAATTTTTAAATTTTATGTTATAATACAGAAAATATTTAATTTAAATTATACTTTTTAAATTATTATTTTGGGTTTAATATGCTTGGTTGAATTTTTTGTATGACCAAAAAATTTTGTTGAAGAATCAAATAGAACTTTATCATATTATATTTTAAATAATATATATGGTAGATAAAATGTAAAAATGATTGTAAAAGATACAAAGGACTATCCTAACTAAAAGAATATTGAACCTTTAAATATATATATTCATAAAATCATATTTGAAAAGTATGGTTCTCTTTTTAAAGCTTTACTATATATATATTTCTATGAATTTTATGTCCTTTATAAAATTGTATATATTATTATCCTTCTCCCGAAAATATAGTAAATGCAAAGAAATTACAAAATCCATTAAAACTACTAGAAAATATACATATATGTATATGAAAAAAGGGAATTTTCTGTAATATATTTATATGAATTTTTCGAAATTTGCATAACCATGTGTTACTCCACAAAGTAAAGAAATAATGTAACATATATATATTTTTCAATATTATACATATATCTAATGATATATTTTATTATTAATAATTATACTTGAAAAAGAAATGACGTATAATATGAAAGAGAAAATCTTATTTATTATAAGTTTAATTTTTTTTTTGACTACAGAAATAAAAGGTTTTTAATTAAAAAAAACAAAAATTTCGTATAGAAGTCCTTTTACGTGTAGATCATTTATCAGGAACATTTAAGAAGACAATGATATTTATATAAGAAGATAAGATAATGTAGTACTAGAAATTTAGTGTAAATTTCTAAGAGGGAGAATATTAAGTCATGTGTAATAATATTTTATATTAAAGTGTAATCAAATGTTCTTTATGGTGTAATAATGTTTTTGAAATTTTACTTTTATAGGATGGTAAAATATAATATAATTTTTTGCTATTGTGAAAAATCAAGTATTAAATTTAATTTTGATATTGTAAAAGAATTTTGTTTTGTTTTATGAAATATTTCTATTTCATAAAATTTTTCTTAATGCCCACTTAAAGTTTCTAATATTTATCTAATTTCGTTGCCTTAACAAGTCCTTGACCTTTTTTTTTTTTGTTGATTGGAATTGTAAATTTAATAAAATTTATTCCAAAAAATTTTGTATTTAATTTGATCAAAGTGAAATATGAAACTTTGATACAAAAAAAAAACAGATAAATTTACTAGCACTTGTAAAAAAGATCAAATAATTATTAATTTTTTTTAATTTGTTTTAATGAAAATTTGACTTGTAAGAATACGTAAATAAATTTTATAGCTTTCTGGAATTTCAATACTCATGCAATTTTTTATAGGCAATTTTCAAGGAAAATTCAATGTTAATTAAGAAAATTTATATCATTCAAATAAAAACTTAAATTAATTATTTGAAATTTTTAAAAATTTGATTAAATATCTTTTTTTGTGATTACCATAATTTTAAACTAAAATTAAACGATAATTTAAACATTATTGTTAATATTTCAAATAATTTCAAATAATTGAGAATATTTTCAATGGAAAAAATATAAAAAAAAAAACATATTTTGGTATATGCAAAAATTATTTGTAAAATATATTTCTAATTAAAGTATCAACTG
Organism: Empis stercorea; assembly: GCA_949752835.1. NCBI lineage: Eukaryota > Metazoa > Arthropoda > Insecta > Diptera > Empididae > Empis > Empis stercorea. The sequence continues at coordinate 52,595,421 of OX457089.1, forward strand.
AAATTAACTATATCCGAAATTTTAATAGAAAATATTATCAAAATTATAATTAAATTTTTAGATTTAAATAATTTTATTAGTTTGAATTTATTTATTGACAATTTGTAAGCAAATATATTCTATATTTTACGAAATTTGTTGAAACAAATTAATCAACATTTTTAAATTAAAATTTTAAAATATTTTCCGAATGTTATCTTATGGATTACATACCAAAAAATCCAATAATTTTTATTTTAGATTTAACTGATGATCAAACTAAATTTACAATATGAAACTTATTGTATTTTAAAATCTAAAATCATTTTAATTTATTGTGTTAAAACCACAATATTTATGGTTGAGATGGTTTAATTACCAATAGTTTAATTACCAATATTTTAATTAAATAAATTAAATTGTAAATACAAAAATATTATATTTATACAAATTTTATTAACACATCAATGAAAATTATGATTTTATTATTATTATTATTATTTTGAATTATGTAGTTTATTTATGAATAATGATTATTGAAAATATTGAAAATTATTATAATATAGAAGAGTTTATTTGTTGTTGGTAAAAATAATTTTAATTAATATATATACATTTACTTAAATTTATGTTTATTTTTAGTAACACATTAACCAAATATATATACATATATATGCTTTAACCAAAAAAACCATTTATCCCATTAGTCACCATAATAATATTTAAACAATTTTATTTAAATGTGAAATGCTATTATTATTACATATTATAATTTTTCAATTATATTAAAAAAAAAAAGAAGAAAAATTGATAATTAAATAAATTATAATTTAAAATAAAAGATTATAAAAAAATAAATAACCTGTATTATTGTAAATGGTGTTAAAATTTCCTCATCCAATGTACGTTCATATAAATTTTGTGGAAAAACGGGTGGTAAATCATTGACATCACGAATATTTATAATTATAATTGTTTCATTTTCATTTAAACTATCAGAAGCAACCAATTTTAATTCATACTATTTATATATTTGCAATTTGTATATGATGGTAGAAAATGGAAATTATACCATCCAGGAAATTAAATTTATATATTTATTTCAGTTGGAAAAAATAATGAATTTTAAGTACATAAAATGAAAAAAAAAAAAAACAATAAAAAATAAAATTAAAAATAAAATTAAAAATTATACTACATTATTTAAAAATTATTTTTTTTTACATATAAGATAAATTAATTGTTGAAATAATTCCAACAGACTCATAATTTTTTTTTTTTTGTAAAACAAATATTCTTCGTTTATTATACGATTTTTTATATAAACCAAAATAAAAGGACCATTTTCCCCAATGTTGTATATAAATTTTTTTTAAGCATGTAAGTATACATAATGACATTTAATTTAATCACATTATAATTATATCCTTTAGAATTACTGGACCATAACTTGTACCATGGTTTAATACAAAAAAATAAATAAATAAAAGGAATTGAAAAAATTAATTTTTTTTTGCTCGCTGTTACGTATTTTAAATATCGACATTGTTATTGGGTTTTTTTTTTGTATAGGGTGTCCCTTTTTTATATTTTTGTAGTAATTTAACGTTGATGGGAAATTTTTTTTTTTTATGTATTAAGGATAAAAGAATTTTGTTATTTTGTGGCCTGTTAACAGACAGGATATATATGCAAAATAGTAATATAAATAATAGTGGAGACAAAAATTCGGAAATTATTAATAAAAAAAATATTTTGGGTAAAAAAAACAAGTGGGCATTAAAATAAATTTATGTCACATAAATTTTAATTATGGTAACTTGAGGGGATATAATAATATCAGAGACGGATTAAGGTAATTTACGATATTTTTTCAAAAATTATGAAATTGTCAGATTATTCATATTTTAATTGTGGAAAATACATATATTTATATATACATAAAAGATTGAGGATCAGTTGTTGTTAAAATTATGAAATTAATAATGATTTTTTCTCAAATTCAATAGTAAAATCGAAATGAAGTATATTACTAAGAATTATAGGATACCATTTTATGGAATTTTGAAGAAATTTGTGAAATTCACGTCTATTCGAACTAAATTTTCATTTTTTTTTTTGTGTAACAAGAAATGAACAAATTGAAATACTAAATTCAAATTGTAGAGTGGCATACTCTAAATTATATTTTTTGTAACACTTTGTCTCCAATTATTTCACAATTCATCACTGGCACTTGCTTTAAAATATATTATTACTTTTTTTCCCTCAGTATATATGTATTTAGTAATAAAAATTCATTTATTTAAATGATTCAACCAGCATAATCAATTGTAATTAATGATATATCTGATAATTTGTTTTATAACCAAATTAAAATGAATTTATACGAAATACAGAGAAAAAAAATCATCCAGTAATGTTAATTTTATCACAAAATTGATTTAAAATATAAAAAAAGATCCGTAAAAAATAAATAAATAAATATATGTATATGTATATATTATATTTAATTAAAAATATTTACTGAAACGAAAATTTTAATTAGCAAAATTACTTAATTTTTGAGAGCGATTTTAATAAAGTTTTTACATAAAAAACATACAACAAAAAAAATTTTTTTTTGTCAAAATAAAATTGGTTTTCATTATTGGACCAAATTGTGCTTTTAATAATATTTTTTTTTATTCTGGATGATTAATTTGTTCACCCCCTCCCCCCCACCAAAAAAATGATAATTTTATAATGCTTTTTTTATCAAGAATTTTAAAGGATATTAAATTGTAATTTAAGCATAAAATATACTTTAAAATAAAAAATCAATAAAATTAATTAATTTAATTGAGTAATAATATTTAATATAATATTTACAATAATATTTTTTTTAAATTTATTTTTTTAATCCTTAATCGTTTGATAATAAAATGAAATTATTTAATAAGAAATTTTCAATTTATATGACGAAAATAATATCTAAAGAAAGAAACAAATTTTATTTCCTGATAAAAGATTAAAAAATTCGTTTTGGTACTGAGGGAAAAATTTCCAACTAATATAATAATATGACAGATGTCATGTTGTAATATCAAATTATTATCAATGTCATATTTGGTACCACATTTTTTTGTTAAAAAATTGAATTTTATATATTACAACAAAAAATTATTGACATTCACACGAAATGAGAGCATATAATATCATAGCAAGAAAAAATAATTGAAAATTGTGCGAAGCATAACAAATTAATTTTATATACTATTTTTGTGTAGAAAAATGACTAGTCTCCAGGAACCAGGAATTCTTTATAAATATTGTAAAAATATAAAGAAGAATTTAAACATTAATTTTTTTAGAGTCCTAGGAGCTTTTTTTTTCTTTAAAAAAAACAATCATTTTACTGAAAAGTCGGCTAATATCCGGTTGAATTGCATCTAATGTTCATTTTCTAATAGCAACAAACTAAAAGGAAAATAAAATAAAATGATTTCTGCGATTCATAAATAATTCAATTTTTTTTTTTAAAGAGAAAATTTATTCCCAAGAATATCCTTTATATAATTGCACATTTATAAGTAAGTAAAAAATCGTTAGGAAATGACTTTTCCTCAACATGAATTTTATAGAAGCAAAATCTAACAGATTTATATATATTTTTTACAGAGGTTTAAAATGTCTTTTGAAAATTGAACATTATTTTATAAATAGGGAATTAGGTTCAAATTTCCACATTTATAAAAGTGGACAATTTTTTTTTTTGAAAACTGTCTAGTTTTCTTACAGATTCAAAGTTGAAGAGATTTTTTTCAGATTTTCGATTTTGTTTTTCTGAATTTTGATGAAATTCTTCATTATTTGTTTTACTTCACGAATAATTTTCAAAAGTAAACAAATTAGTAAAAATTTTAATTTCATATTAATACAAAATTAAAAGTTAATTTTTAAGAAAATATTAAAATTCCAATTTTCTTCATAAATAGCATTTTTCTTATTAAGTTTTTCAAATATCGGAAATATAAAAATAGTTAAATAAAACTTCCTCAAATTTTATTTTTGATTTATTGTGAAAACCGGACATTAAAAAACTTTTATTATTGTCCTTTTACGTAATTTTCTTTATAAACAAATAAAAAATTTTGTGTCTTTTTTTTTCCCCATACATTGTTTGTGTGTGTTTTTCTGGAACTGATAAAATTCACGCTTTAAATTTTCTACCAAAATAATATAAAAAAAAAAGATATTATGTATTATTATTATTATTATTCGTTTTTGGTGCAAGGAAAAGGAACTGGAAATTGAATAACTTTAAAGTTTTTTATAAAATTTCTTATACAAAGTTTATATGGGAAACTAAATTGTTGTCGTTTCTTGTTGTATAATCTATAATATTATGAAAACTCTGGAGAAACTATAAGAAGTTATAGGAAAAAATACAAAAAAAAAAAAAAATTATTAGAAAAAAATAAATTCAGAAAATTTTCGAAAAAAAAAAATATTATTTTTTATTTTGTATATAAAAAGAAAAGTTTTTAATGTGGAAAACTTTTAGTGAATTTTTATATAGAAAAATATCATAACGAAAATAAAAAAAACATAATTTTTGTTTAAGCTTAAATTGAAAGCAAACAACAATTGATTTTTTTTTTTGCTCTCGTCGTTGTCGTTGTAAAACTATTTTTTTTTTGTTATGTATAGTAAAGCTTAATACTGAAAATTGTATCATTCAACAAACTATCTTCTTATTTTTGTAAAAGGATTCGAACATAATACATATACATAAATAAAATATCGAATGGAAAAGTTAACAAAAAAGTATTATTGAAAACTATCAAAAAAGTTGAAACTTATATTGAAGGATTATGGTAATAAAGTTTAAAAATCTATGTTAAAAATTATTATAAAGTTTAACTGAGAAGTTTTTTTTGTATATAATTTTTGGTATAGAACAATTTTTGCTTATATTTTCCCCCGATTCAAATACATATTAATATTAATTCGTCATTTTTCCCTCAAATATATAAAAAAGTTGGTTTAATTCGGTTCAACATTTTACGAATATTATTAAATTAAATTATTATTATTCTAAGAATTTGTCGATTTAATAAAATTTGTCAAGAGAAATAACAAATGTTATTAAAAAATTCACAATTTAATAAAATTTTAGTGCCAGTAGATTAATAAACATCGTCGAAAATTGGCAATATTTGTCATTGCCAAAAGATTTAATAAAATCGAAAAAGCGAAAAAGTAATAAGTAAATTCAAATTAAGTAAATTATTTATAAGTTCGTCAAAATTGGCAATTTCCAAAAAATTGGCCCATTTGAAAATTTTGATAAATCATTTTCGTATAATAGTTTTATCGAAATCAACAATTTTACTATCACATATTGTATAATTTCACATCCTTCTTTTGTAATGCTCAACCCCGAAAATACTTACAATACAACATAATATACAAATGCATAAATGTGTGTCATAAAAATTATATTATAAAAAAATATTTGTCTACGATGATAATAAAAGGTAACAAAACGAAAACACTATAAATAATATTATTATATCATGCGATTTTTTTTCTATAAATGATATATATATTTTATATATATTTTGCTGCTGATTTCTAAAAATTGTATAAATGTATTTTCAGGATATTATATTCTCCAAAAATATTTATTAAAGCTTAAATAACAACAAATAAAATCAACAACAAAACAATTGCAAAAAAAAAAACACAACAAAACGATAACAATAATAATAAAAACATTGAACTACAAAAAAAAAAATAACAAGGACGAAAACAACAAAAAAAAAACAAAAACAACAAGACATAATCAAAAAAAAAAAAAAACGTATACAACAATAAATTTGTGTAAATGTGTTTTTTTCTCAATTTTTATTGTTGATTTGATGTGAAGCGGTAATAAAATACAGAAAATTATAAATAAAAATACTAAATAGTATATATAGAAATGAAATTTATATTTTGCAGGACCTGTAAAACACGTTTCGGTAGGTTACGATCATCTTCTTCTGTTATTTGTGTACGATATGTAGGACGTTCAAATACTGGTGGATTATCATTGACATCCTTAACATGTATTATAACTGTTGTATAATTTTCCTTAAGATTATCTGATGCAGCCAAACGAAGCTCATACTATATACGATTGATTTATTATATATTTTTTGGTTTGCGATTTTTTATTTTAATATTTTTTTTTTTAAAGTAAATTTTTATATATTTGTTTGTTTTAATGGTTTCGAAAAAGGATATACATAAATAAATAAAATAAGGAAATAAAGAATTTATATGTTGTTGTTTTCCATTATTTTTTTTTTTTTTGGTATATACTTAAGTGATTTATATTTATATACAATTCTTTTGCCATTTTATTTTTATTAGGTAATATTTATACGAATGACTAAAAAGATCAAAAATTGAATTTTCTGTTTTATTTATTTAAATAATATTAAACGAAGAAGTTATATCCTTTTTTTCGTTTGTTTGTTTGTTTGTTTGTTTGTGTAGTAAAGGTATTCAGGTTAAGTAGTAATTACGAATAAAGCTCAAAAGTTTCGACAAAAAAAAAAAAAAGACAACAAGTCGTTAAAAACATTTTTCAGGTTTTTACTTACTTTTTGTGTTTATCCTTTTTCTGTTATTTTCTTCTTTTTTTTTTAAATTCTAAATTTTCCACAACTTTTGAAATAATAAATATCCTTTTTTATAAGTGAATTATTCGATATAAAAAAGAAAATATATTTGTGTTTTTGTTTATGGAAGAAGAAATTTTTATTTATTGATTTTGATTTTGATTATTTTAGAAGAATCATTGAATTTGGTATTAGAAGAGGTAAAAGATTTTTCATTTTGTTTACAAAATAAAGAAAGAAAATTTAGTTTTGTTTTGGTAAATTAATATTTTTCGATTACATTTCGTTATTACATATATTTTATATATATAAATATGAAATTTTTAATTGCCATTACACTTAATTGTTCATAAATTAGCATAATTATTTGAATTTTATATCAAGAGCTCTTACATTCATAAACACAGTATGATCGCAGTACTGCAATGTTTTTATTCGTTTTTATGGTAGTTTAATCAACGAGACAGTAACCAGTTGACAGAAGGAGCATTGGTTAAGCTAAATTTGTCAACTTTTCACTGTCTCGATAGTCAAAATACTAGTAAAAAGAATTAATACATTGTAGTACTGCGATCATACTGCGTTTATGAACACGGCCATAATTTCAAACTTGATATGAAAAAAATGACAATATTATTAGCTATGAAATACGTATTCTTTTGACTAGAAAATGTGCTATATTTCAGCATATCAATTTAATGATCTTCTTAATTTATTGGTGACTAAAAATATTTGTTCAAAAATATTGCAATATCAGAAATCATTTAACCAAAACAAGTATTCATATAGTTATAAATTTCAATATAATCATTATAAATTTTAATTTTTCAAATTATAATTAATGGAAACCTAATATATCGGTTTTTTTTTTTTGTAATTAAAAATTAAATTAAATTTCTTCAATATTATTTCTATATAAACAAAAATTTCTTATATCTTAAAATTTTCAGTATATTTAAAATATATTTATACTTAATACTATAAAATAAAGAAAAGATTTATGTAATTACCATCACCTGGGTATCTAACAAGAATATTAAATTATATATAAATAACAAAAAATCTGAAACAACAACAGAAAAACATTATTAAATAATGATTATGACTTTTTAATTAAGTTTTTTTTTTAGGGTAAAATAAATTTAATTATAGGAAGCATAATACTTTTTAATTGTAATTAACTTGTATATTTAAATTTATATTATAAATCGGATTTTGAAAATACAAAATTAATTTTTTGTTTTTGGTATATATTTACTTAAGAATATATATTTCTTATGCCAAAAGATGTTAATAAAATTTATTTCCTGTGTATCGTGTAGATAAATATAAATATATGTATATCCTTATACATATATATACATAAAAAAAAGTTTTGTAATTTTGTTGAAATAATATGATAGGATAATATAAAATTGAATTAAATTTTAAAGACAAGAAATTTTCAATCGAATTATTTTAAATTACATTAGACATTCGTAAGTTGGATAATATATTATATTTCTAAGTGAATGTGAAGTTTAAGATCTACGATTATATCATGTCAAATGGCTTAAAAATGCTTTACAATTTTTAGTATTTGAAATACTAATAAGTAAGTCAAATGATTAAAAAGATGATTTTGATAACAAATGTCAAATTTTTAGTAAGTAAATTTAGTTGGGTTGAATATGGAAATGTCAAAATTGATATTTTCAATAATTAATAAAAAATTTAAAATTTAAAATTTAATAGCAACAATGAAGAGATAATTATAATTAATATAGTTAATATGTGAAATGGCTTAAAAATAATATTCAAAGTATATTTTTGGCAATGAACGCTTATAAATGTTAGAAAATCTCTTCGTCATGTGGGCTACGCTTTGCATTATAAAAATTCCAAAATTAGTCTTACCAATAAACTAAAGTTTCAACATTAAAGAAAAGTGAAAGTTATTAAATTAAATATTGACAGAATTAATAAATGTTTCGTTTTGAGAATTTTAAAGGAAAATACCACAAAAATTTAATTAAAAATACCACTTCCTTAATATCTTGTCAAGATTGATTAAGGTTAATCAAAATTTCATTGATTAGAATTTTTTCTTCAAGTTTGAAAATATTCTAAGAAATACTTTTGAGAAATTTTCAAAATATTTTGAAAAAAACCAAATTTTTCAATTCTAAATAAAAATATTTTCGATTTTGTCATTATTTTTTTTTCTGGTATATATTATAAAAGATTTGTGTGGCAGTTTTTGTGTGTTAAACCCCTTGAGGCAATTTTAAATATTTATATGTTTCTAAGGAAAATAAATTGTTATTTAATTTAAAACGAAATATAATATTATATCATCATAAATAATTTTTAATCAAACTCATATAATTTATATACGTAGTATATCTCTATATGTTATTTATTATCTTATATTTATGGTATCATATAAAATATGTAATAATATTTTGATTATAATAAAGTTATAATATTTAATAAATAATAAAAAAAAATTATACTTATTTATTTTTTTAAATATTTTTAATTTTACATAAAAATTTATTTCTTTATGAATTTTTGTTGTTTGTTTATTTTAAAGTTAGAAAAAAGTTTTCTGTAAATATTTTTTTTTTAGCTTAGATAAGATTGAATGAATAAAATGTGGAGTTACAAAATATTTCATATTATATAATTTCTGTATACATATGTTCTTGTTCACATTTATATATTTAAAAACTTGTTGCCAAAAGAAGGAGAAAACTTTTTATAATATTCATAGCGTATAGATATTCCAGGAAAATAAAAAATGTATCAAAACTTTATACCAAAAACCAAAAATTTCCATATTTTTTTGGTATATATACACTGAAAAATTGTTAACCGCGCCAGGCTATAAAAGATTGTAAATTTGAATTCAAAATTTTTAAATAAAATATTGGTAGAGAAAAAAATATCCTTAAAGCTTTTGTTTTTTTTTTTGTTTCTATGTTACAAAATAAAAAAGGAGTGTCATTTTTTATACGTTGTGTTGCTTCAAATATCCAACAACAAAAAAAAAAAAATAAAATAAAAATTATGCCAAAAGGTTGAGATGATATAAAAAAATTATAACCACCTGGTTTTTACCATAAAAATTTCAAAATATTATATTTATTTATTTTTTTTATATTATTATTATGTATATTTTTTAACAGGATATTTTTTTTTTTTCATAAATAGGAAATTAAATTCCTTTATATACCAAGAGTAGAAAAGTTTTTATGCGGATATATCAATTTGATTTTTAGGGTTTTTGAGCTTTTTTTTTATATGTTCAGGGGATTATTACATAGAAAAAAAATATAAAATGATTTATCAAGAAAAAAATAAATAAAAAGGACTTTTTAATATATATATATAAAAAAAAATCAATCAATAAATAAATAGGAAATCCATTTTGTAATCGATTAGTCATTCGTTTTACCTTTTCTTTTGCAAATTCCTACAAACTCTCTCATCATATGGAAAAAAAGTACTAATATGTTTTTCAAATAAAAATTATGATCAATTTATTTTATAGAAAAATAAATAATAAATATGGGAATTAATATTTTTTATATATGATTTCTTATTTTTTATTAATTATTAAATGTACATACCCGACGTCTAGTTTCGTAATCTAATGCACCAGCAACATATATCGCCCCCGTCATATTTTTAACAGCAAAAGCACCACCTATGTTACCGCTTGTAATCTCGTATCGAATACGCGAGGCTGTAAATTTTAAATTATTTAGGAAAAATTTTTGTTTAAATTTAATTAAATATAAAAAATGTGTTTAAAATAAATCTAGTCACTTAATCACAGACCAGTCGTACTAAATTAAACTAATCCTGAATTTTTAGAACGTAATAGAATTTTTCCTTGAATAAATATGAAAAGTTTTTTTTTTTTTCAAAATTCTAATCAAAATTTACAATGCGTTTTCGTTCTAATCCTTTGGAAAAAAAAGGATTACAATATATAAAATGAATTCTGTTTGGTTAAATATAGAAACGTGATGTTTGCAATTTGAAATGATTAAATCTTTTCATTTTATTTTTTTAGTTTTTTTTTTTGTTATAATAACGAAATTACTTTTTTTTTTTTAGTAGTTATAACGTACATAAATAATAAATTTCAATTTTGTTCAAAGAACTTAAAGGAGTTTAGTGGCGATTAATAAAGATTTAAAAAAAAAAAAATTTTGTCGTAAAATTTTTAACAATGTGTTTTTTTTTGGTATGTAAAAAGGAAAATTGACGACTTAAAGGTTTTTGTTTTTTTTTGGGTATTTTCTGTAGAAAAACGTTGGTAAGCTTAATTGATATCTAATTTACCAGTAAAAAAGGATAATTTGGGGAAAATTTATTATTTTTTTCGTTGGGGAAGAAAATTGCTTAGTAAGAAGTTTAAGTAAATTTTAATTTAATTGAATTGAATTTTTTTCAAGAAATTTTTTTAAGGATTTTTAAAATTTTTTATAAAATTAAATAATGTTCAGTATAAATATTTGGGTGGATGGGTTTATTGTTATTTCATCGTTTAAATTTAATTTTTTTTACATCATTAAATTCAAATTTAAATAAAAATATTTCAATAATATGAATAATTTTTAGAAGTTTTCTTTACAATCATTTTCTATGAAACCAATATTTTTTTTCTTAGAAAAAAGGAGTGTCTGGAGGATGTGTATTATACATATTTATGTAAATGTTATAAAGGATGTGATACAAATAATATATTATATTTTTGATAGAAGTTTTTTTTTTTTGGCATATGATAAATTTTAAAAATTATGATTTTTTATTTCAATTTTATAAATTATTTGGATATCAAAATATTATCTAGAAATTTTAATAGCATTAAAAAAGAAGTCAAAAATTGTCAGGCTAATTTTGCGGAAAATGATCGGGAAATTTAGACTAAAAATACAACAAATTTGTGATTGTAAAAATGATTGTAAAATAGATTAAAATCTAAAAAAAAAAATATATTTTAATTATGATTTTTACTATAAAAAGTTTATGAAACTATGCAGCTTTTATATAAATTGAATCATAATTGTTCCTAACTATTTCACATAGTAAAAGAAAAACTTTATTAATTATAAATAATTTTTGTATATAGTTAAAATTTCTATTTAAAAGAATTACAATTTATCTGATCGTAACCAAGGCTTTTCAAAAGAATCAAAAGGTACCAAAAAAAAAAGGTAAAAAGTTCACCAGGTTTTTTGTAAAAGAAATTTTTTTTATTATAATATTTTTTAAAAACGAAAAAACTTTTTCTCGCTAATTAAAGTTTAAAAATTTTATGTAAACATTAAACTCATTATAACTAAATAAAAAAAAATTTTATTCATAAATTTATGAAAAATTATTATATTTTATGTTATCTTTAAAGCTTAAATTATGAATTTTTTTTTTTTGGTGTTTTAAATTATGGACAAAAAAAGAAGAAGAGAAAAAAAATCATAATTTTCCTTTCATATTTTATCTTAGGCACGTAATAAAAACATTTTTCTCCCTTAGTTTTTTTTTTTTTTAAATATAAACATGAAAAGTTAATATTTTTTATTGTGTTTTTGGTTGGTGTACAAAGAAAAACAAATTGCGAAGGGATGACAAAATTTTTAAGATTATACAATTAACAAAAAAACAAATAAGTATTTTTGTTTTTTTTTATATTCGTAAGGGACATGGGTTGCCCAAAACCATTCGATGAAGTTGGCTACAACCCCTAGGGTGAATTCTGTAATCCATTTTCCGTTCATTAATCAAAGAAGAAATCACCTACAATCTGGAAAGCGTTTCTACTTGTAATAACCCCATCCACAGCAAACCAATATTTTTTTTTAAATGACCTTGAATGAGGGTTGTAGGGCAGCAAACACCTAGAGTGTATTTTAATCCAGTTACCGTCCATTAATCAAAAAAGAAATCTAATTTCAATCAACTTAAAATTTTTTAAAGTGGATCCCATCTTTTACTAGCATTGTTCTAAAAATTTATTTAAATGATCTTGGGATAAGGTTGGGTGGCAAAGTAAAATTTGAATAATTTATTAAAAACAATAATTATCAAAAAAAAAATTCTGTATTTATAAATTCAACAAATTCTTTTTTTTTTTAATTAAAAATCAATTAAAAAAAACAACAACTTACATTCATCGTGATCTTTGGCGGTGACAGTAAGAACAGTATGTTGGATATCTTCATTTTCATCAACTTCTGCTTCGTATAATGATTTATCAAAATATGGAGGGTTATCGTTTTTATCAGCAATTCCAATACGAATGAACTTTGTCACTGGAAATAAAAAAAATGGAATCAAATTGAAAAATCATTTTTTAATTGAAAAAAAAAAATGTATTTTTTTTTTATGTAATAGAAAAAAAAATTGTAATAGAAAATAAACCTGAGTGTAATTAAATACCAGATTTTTTTTTCTCTATGTTTTTAATTTTTAATTAAAATCTTTTTTATTAAAAAGGTAAATTAATAATTAAAAAAAGTTTTTTGAAATTTTATTTGAGTTTGAGAATTTCAAGAGTGAAGTTGGGAAAAGTAAAAAAAAAAACAATTTATGGTTTCTGTTCTATGTTCAGACAATAAGAAATCAATTAACAATTTTATGTTCATGATGTTTTGTTCGTTTACCATCATGATGTTATATTGGATGAAAATTGATCATCATTAAATTGAGTATGAAAATTGTATATGATGAAAATGATTTGTACAAAACTTATTGCAAAAATGTTGACCATAAAAATAACAAAAAAAAAAAAAAAGAATTAAAGAATTAATTAAAAATGAATTTTTTTTTAATAAACTTTGTTTTTTTCGTGGTTTTTAATTATTAATTATAACACAGATCAATAAAATATTTATTAAAAAAATTGTATTTCTTGATTAAAAAATGAATATTTTAAAATTTCATTTAAACCACAATTATTACAGATCCATCATTTGATTTTGGTTTTACAATTTACCAATGTAAATTGTTAATATTTATGGGTCACTCCATAACTATACAATTTAGTTTTTCCCTAACCAAAAATAAATAAAATGAATTTTACACATGGAATAAAAATGATTAAATATGTTTTTTTTTTTACATAGTAAATATATCAAAGAATTTTTAGAAATTTCCAATTACAAATTTATGTGTTTGTTGGTTCAAAAATGGCAGAAAAATTTAAAAGCATATTTTGTTGATCACATGACAATTATTTTTTTCAATGGAAATTTATGAAACCATATAACATAAAAAAATATAAATATTCTATATAAAAAAAGGGAAAATTTCTTGTTAATAAAAAAATGTGGTATTAATTTTTGGTATATGTGGGTAGTTAAATAACAACAGTTTTATTTTTTTTACATACGTAACGAATTTAATATGTACAACTGTCAGTGAGAATATAAATTTAAAAAAAAAAAGATGAAGAAGAGAAATAATAAAAATAATAATTCAAGGATGTTTTAATCTAAAATGGTGTACGATGTACTATGGAAACGGAAATTAAGTAAATGTACTTGTTTGAAATATTTATTTTTTTATTACTTTATTGGCGAAAGTTTTTTTGGGGGGCGATTTCAATTTTAAATTAAATGTTGAGACGGAGAAACATACCAATTGATATATGGAGAGAAATTTTTTTATCATTGTAGGAGGGTAAGTAGTCGTTGTGTGGGTGTATAAAATTCCGCCGAAATGTGTGACGTTATTTAACAGTGGGATGTAAGAATTACGTAATTTTGGAGGTTGAAATCGCTATTTAAAATGCAAAAGTATTTTTGAATGTTATCTAATATCAAATAAGGGTATTATTTATTATACTCAAAAATTATTTTAGGATTTCCCCAAATATTTATAACAGAGTATAAAATAAATAATATTTTCTATATAAATTTTTTAGCTATGTTGGATTTGTTAATTACTAAAACACATTACTTGAAAACAACAATTTCAAATTACATAAAAAATTTAACATTTTCATTATCTTAAAAACCCAATATATTTTCATATTTCTTTTTTTTTTCAATTCGAATTTTCGAAATAAACAATAAATGTAATATCGAAATTGCTTATTCATCCCCTATTTTGGTTTGCAAACAGATAAATTTTAATACTTTGGTATAATATATAAAAAAAAGTTATACACAATTGGTAAAAGTAATCTCATTTTGGACTTTGATCGATGAGAGTAATGTATATACATATATATATATATATATATATATATATTATTAATTAGATTTTTGAAATCATTTTTTATTGAATCTGATTTTTTTTTTCTTTATTATTTAAAAGGTTTTCTCATTTTTCTGTTGTTTGTGTATATATATTTAATTTTAGAGAAAAAACGTAAATCCTTAATTTTAAATATTGAATGATTAATTATATTTGTGAATAAATCCAAAAAAATTGTCAATTATTGTAAATATTTAGAAACAAAATAAAATAAAAATTCATTTTTCAAGTTTTTCATTAAATTAAAAACCATAAAAATGAAAATCTTATATCAATTAATTATTAAATGATAAAACTTATTATTTTTTATAATTTAAAAATTTACAATTTAATTAAATTGACTTTACATGAAAGAATAATTTGGTTTAAAAAACCACAAGAAATTTAAACTTTTTTAAAATAATACAAAAATTTTATGATAAACTTTTCCTAGCCACAAGAAAAACCATTAAAATTAATTGAAAATTTATTTTAAGGAAAATATTTTTATGAGTTTTATTATGATTTTAACAGATTCACGATAAATCTGTACTGGTTGAGATTTATTGTCAATGCAACATGTAATATATAGGAGTGATCTAGATGAAGAGTGTGTTGTGTTATGCACTAATTAAATCTAAAATCGATTTTTCGATCTTTCTTATACCAAATCAACTAATTTAATCCAAATTTTTCTACTATTTGTCACTAAAATCTCACATAACTTTAAAAACAACTAAATTGTAAATTTTGCTTTAAGTTTTCTAGTATATTTTTCCTTATTTTGAAAATCCAAAACACATTGAAAATATAATTAAATTGGTTTCTTTCTTTTAAAAAACTACAAGGATAAAGGATTATTAACTAAAAGATTTTACAACTTTTTTTTTCTAATTTATATTTTTTGTGGTATAAAATTACGACCATCATAAAATTCAGTTCAAATTGCATAAAATCTCCCCCCAAAAAAAAGTTTTCTAATTTACTTTTCGGATACTGTAGGGTAGCAAAAGTGTCAGAGTTATAAAGTTATCAAAGTCACTATACCAAATAAAAAATTAGAGTTTATAGTGTTATAGTCTATTACCAAAAATATGTAAACTTGTATACTAATGAAATAAACTTTGTAATTACTTACAGTAAATTTATATAAATTTTTTGGAAAAAAAGAAAAAGAAAAATTAATTAAATAAAAAAAAATAATAGAATTTCTTCATTGGTTTAATGAGCTTGATTACATAGAATGAAAGAATTTTTTTTCTGTATTCAGGCAAGTGACCTAATTTTCAAAACAGGATTTTTGCAGCATGAAGAATTTTGTAATTATAAAAAATTGTAGTTAGGTCAAAAAATAAATAAAGTTAATTTTAATCTAGATTTTTCTGTATTTCTGTATTTCTGTCAATATTTTTGCAATTGTTGATTTCAGCAGAAGATTTGTTGCATTTTTCAATTTTAAATATTTGTAAATATAGAAAAAATTCCATTTAAGAAATTTAATTAAATTTTTTTTTAAATAATCATAAATTGTGAAGTAGTGAAGAGTTTATATGTGAAGTCTTGAAATGTTAAAATATGAAGCGAAATATTTGTTTAGTTAGAAGTTTCCGTTTTGGGTATAATTTCAGGGAAATCATATTTTGAGATTGTAAATTATAATTGTCCTGAAAATACGAAATATTTATCAGAATTTCTGAAAAATTTTAATTAATTTTTTACAATATTTCGAAAATCTAACGAAAGTTAAATAATATTTAATTAAAATTCTGCTGATTTTGAATTTTCTTTAATCACATTTTTCAACCACTTTTATTTCATATCAAATATTTAAATATAAATTCTAAATATATATTACAAAATCTCCAATTTTAAATAAAACAATTTATCGTTATCAAAATCCCTTAAAACAATTTCAAATATCAGCAAAAACGAAGAAAAAAAAAACTATTCTTGTTGACATTTTAATCTTTTGGCAAAATTTTGAAAATGACAAAAACCAAAAATTCAAATATATTTAATTAAAAGTACAAAAATTAAATATAAATTCTTACTCTCAAAAATAGAGATATCAAAATTCATTTTTACACAAGATAAAAATATAAACTATTTTATTTAAAGAAGAAAATTTATGTTTAATGTAAACTTATCTGATAAATGAAAATCATTTAAATATTTATGTATATTTACATACATATATGAGTATGTATTTAAATAGGAGAAGAAATATCCTTTACAGAAAATATCATTTAAGATGATTTTAATAAATGTATGGCTATATTATATTATATAAATATTTGCAATTAAGTAAATAAGAAAATTTTGTATATTTAGTTTAAGTTATCTTGGTCCATTAAAATAAATATTAAATATATATTTTCACTAATTTGTGTCTTAATTACATTTTAGATGGTTTTATTTAATATATAAACAAAATTATGAATGAATCTTTTTGTAATAATATCATTTAAATTTAACAGAAAATTATATAAAATAAATATAAATATTTAAGGTAAAATTTTGTTATTTGTTTTTATATTTAAATAATTTAATATTTAAAAATTCAATTCAAAATTCAAATGTACTATTTTTTAATTACTATAATATTATAGCTAACAAATATTATTTTATTGCTGAATAGAATGAATGAGATTGTCGTCTACTGTAAGGATTGTGTCACTATTTTTAAAATTTTTACTACTGATTTGAACATTTCACTTCTCGATTTAATTTAATGTTTCTCTACTCTACACAACGCTGGTTATTTGTTATTTTCTCATCTAGTACACCAATTAATTGTAAAAGCAAGTTCTAAATTATTGTTTTTATTGCTTTGCCACCTTTTTCCATTGAATTGGCGTTCATAACTAGTTTTTTTCGAACTCTATATACTAATAATTGTTCGCAAAAGTTACTATCGACAAGAACGAAGACAATGGCAAAGAGACCATACTGCCCATTCTATTCGACTATTTAATTACAATTATTAAATAAGCTTATTATTTTATTAAATTAAAAAAATCTCTACCAAAAATTTCTCATTACTTCGTAAAAACTTTAATAACTTTATTCAAAAATAATGAGGACAAAATTAAATCCTAACCAAAACTTTAATAACTTTTTATTAATCCACAAAAAAAAATATGTAATTCGAAATAGATTTCCGAAAAATTGTTTACTAATCCAAAAAAATTTTACTTATCCAAAAAAATAAATAATTATATAATTTTAAATAGCCTTAAAACTTTATCCAAAAAAAAACAACTTTCTTCTAAAATTTAGTTTACTTAATAACTTTGATTATGCATTAGGCACTAAGAAAACTTTATCATAATTTCAATATTCTTTCTCAACACTTAAAGGCCTTCAAGTGTAAAAATAAGAAAAGAGAAATATAAAAGTATTCAAAAACCATCAGGATGATATAAAATATATAAATAAATTCTATCTAAAAAAAACTTATTAATATCCTTAAAGAAAATCTTCAACTTATTGTTTGTTAAATATCCTATTTTTTATTCCAAACTATAGTAAACTATTTTAATTAAGACAAATGATTATGAATTGAATTTCATTACAAAAAAAAAAACGGCAAATAAACTACAAGTGAAAATATTTTATTTTATTTTTTTTTAAATTTATTGTGTTTACAAAAAAGTTTTTTATTATAAATAATTTTTTTTTCATTATTATCCTCCCTTTTTCTCTCTGTCAAAAAACTTTAAAGGACATTTTTATGGTAGATGTAATTGTATATGGTGTAAAAGCTCCTAAACATGTCACGTTAAAGCACAACATAAATAACTGGAGAGAAAAAAAATATTATTATTGTCATATTCTGGTGTTTTGTTCGTCCGTCGTCGTCGTTGTTGATGTCCTTTGGGCTAGGATTTTTTTTTTTTTTTATATTTGTAATGTGACAAAAATTGCTTTTTATATTCATTTTTCTAATTTACACAAAGAGAGTGTAACAAAATATTAAAAATTGTGTCCTTTATGGGAAATTTTTTCATTTCATTTTTTTTTTGTGTGTATCGGATTGAAATATTTTTTCTTCTGATTCTGTGTTGGTAGAAGGATGGTTTATGTACTATGGGTTCATTTTGTGCGTATTTGAGTGTGAGGAAATTTTTTTTCAAAAATTATAAACATAGATGACAAACAGGATAAACTTTAATCTTTATTTTGTGTTTCGTTGCTATATTTTTTAATTTAGTAGATCTAATAAGTTTTTTTTTGGGGGTAGAAGTTTTTGTGTTTTTTTATTGTTTAATCTTTCAGACAAGAAAATTTTTTTATGTTTAGTATTTATTTCTAGCCAAGAGAAATGAATTAGTTTTTGAAGAAAAATGATAAAATTTGATTAAGAGAAGATAGAAAATTTATATATACAGGCAATAATTATAAAAGTTTTTCTGTTTTGGTATACAATACAAAAATTTTGTTTAGCAATTATTCCTTTAATTATTATAATATCAAAAAAAAAGTTTTTTGGTAAAATTTAGATAATATTTTTTTGGAATATTTAGTAATCATTTTTTTTTTTGGGTGATGATAGTCAAAATTAATTGAAAAATTAAAGTTTGTTAATTTGATAATTGACAACATCATGTTTTATATATTTTCATATTGACAAGCAAAAATGTAAATGTTTTAATTTAAAGGATTCAAAATTTTAAATAAGAATTTTCGATCAGGATGAGAATTTTTGTGAGAAAGATAAAGATTTCGAAAATATGTAGTCAATTTTACTATTAAAGTATTTTAAAATTTTTACGCGATATCAAAAAATTAATTGCATATATTCTTTTTTATATAATAAATTGAAATTTTATTAACTAAAGAAGATTTATTTAAGTTACAAATTATATATGCCATACTTCAATAAAAATGGTTTATTGAAATTAAACTACAAAATTTTCCTGATTTTCTGATTCAAAAATCATGAAAGATAAAGAAAAATTTTATATTTTCATCAATGCAATTTTTCTAATTTAATAATCTCGTAATAATATGAAAAATAAACCACATAAACTTTTAGGACATTGAATTATCTATAGAAAATATTTTCGAAAAACTTGTTGATTTCCGTACCACCAAAACGGAGAGAAAAAAAAACTTATTAATAATTAAGAAATGATAAAATTTTAGTCCTTAATTTTCAATTTGCACAAGGACAACTTTTAAAAACCCCAATTTTGTTCATTATTGAATTATAGATAATTATAATCATTGAAATTAATTCGGACTATCATAGTAAATTGAGAGAAAAAAAAATGAAGATTTATGTTTTTTTGTTAAAATACATTTAGTAAATTAAATTAAATTATATATATACATAAATAACTGTTTTGTTTGTAATTTCATTTCTGGTTAATAAACGCTAATAAATTTTTTATTCGTATACTGAATTGAAGAGATATACCAAATAAAATATGAATAAAACATAATCAGAAAGATTATTCGAAGCAGATAATTTAATACGCTTTATAATTCATTTATGTATTTATATATAAGATTTCACGATATTTTTTTATTTCATAATATTTTTTGAAGCCAAAACATATCAAGGTTAAATAAGATTTTATTTAATGATAATATATATATAAAAAGATTTATTAGCATAAAATGTTAATCGCAACATAAACATTAAAAATTAAATTAAATTTTCGTTTTTATTTTATATATTTACAATATTTTTTGTTTGTATACCAGACAAGACAAAAATATATCAAAAAATCCAATTAGATTGTTGTTTGTGATTTATTATAAATCATGAAAGAAGGTTGTTTTTTTTTTTTTTTTGAAAATTCGATTAAAATTTATTTTTATAATTTTGCGAAATGTCTTATTAAATTTTGGAATTGTCAATATAAATAATGTTTTTTTTTGGGTATTTATGTGATTATAGTATTATAAATTTCGACGAAGGATAGAAAATAGACGCAAAGGGACTACTCCTCCAACCACGGTTGTGTTTTTGCGCCTATATTTATAGAAAATTTTGCCAAATAAAGGTAATTCATTAGTTTTAGTCAAAATGATAAAGTTTGAAATTAAATAATTTTCAGATTATAAACTTGACTAATTAAAATTTACTTTTTGCTCTATGTTGTTAGTAGAAAAGTAATAACTTTTGTAATTTTATGTATAGCTTAAATTTGTTTTCCAGCGGAAAATATTTGCATAATTTATGATATATTTAAAAATTACAAATTATTACCGTCGCAACAGGACATAGAATGGCTTCGTACAGTGAACTTTTTATTTAGTAACGAAATTTATTATATGTACCATTTATGTTATTCATATACGTAATTATTATTATATAATACTAATAAATTTAATTTGAAATTCATGTTGCGTTAAATTAGAATTCTAAATTACCTAAAACCTCCGCAAAAAAAATATACATGAATCCTTTTTATTATTATTATAATTCTAATATTATTCTTCATATTTTCTGATTAATAATATTTGAAAAATTTAAAATTGAATGACGAAATTACGTAAATTTTCAATTTCAATTACGAGAAATATTTTTCGAAATTATATTAATTAATTTATAAAATGATGTTTTACAAAAAAAAAATATTTCTTTGAAAAAGGATCCAATTCGAAAAGCAAATTATGTTTGTAAATTTATTTTAATTATATCCTTAAATGTAATTATTTAATATTCTTCTTTCCTATTTTTAATGTATAGTACAAAACAAGAAAATATTTTTAATATTCTTAAAAGCAAACATTAAAATTACTATTTATGGGTAATGTTTTTCCAATTTGCAGATGTTTCATTTTATTGTTTTATAAAAGCAGATGACAATTTTTCTTCTATGTTTAAATTTTTGGAAGAAATAATTTGAATAAAAACATAAAAATAGAATTAAATTATCGCAAATTAAATTTGTAAAAATTGTTTTATATTTTATTGGAAATTATATTAATTTTATGGAATATTCTTTTTTTGTCACTTGTAATTTTTTATATATCTATGAAGAGTAAAAAAGTTTACTAAATTCGCCATTTTGTCAGACTCCAAATTTGAGAAAGTTCTAGCAAAATTTCTAATTCCAATTCGAAATTTTCGTAATTTTAGTTAAGGAAATACATATACTAATTCCACAAATTGAAATTTTCAATTTAAATATTAATCCCGCCATTTTCTCATCATTATTTTACATATGTATTAGGAAAATTACTATTCGTCTCCCATTTATTGTGAAATTTACTGTAATACACATAATTAATAATTACCTTTACTAATGAAGCATATACTGCAAATTCAAAATGGGATACAAATTATATAAGGATACGTGAATGTGGTGTAATAATAAATTGAAACTTTTTCTTACAAACCCTAAAATTTCTATTCCAAATATTTTTAGGGAAAAAAACCAAAATTATTATAAAGTTCATAAAATATTATATTAAAAATATTTAGGCTTCTTTTTCAAAAAAATTCACTTTATTAGATTCCTAGAAAAGAAAATATATAATTTTTATGATAAAATTTTTTTCTCTTCATATTTTTTTTTATGACGAAAATCTTATGATTTTTCTTTTACTCTATTAAAATTTATAAGATTTGTTTTTTTTTTATTTTGTATGCTGTCTTTTCGCTCAAAATAAAATTTATATCTAAAATTAAAATCACAAAAAAAAAAAACCGTAAATTTATCAATTCATATTTTTCATATATAAATAATTTTTAAATCAAATAAATTTTTTGCAGCAATAAATATTTTCTTCCCTGTCTCTACTCTTTGACTAAAATTTAAAGATTACAAATATTTGTACGTTTATTTTTTTTTAATTTTAAATAAATTTTCAAAAAAAAAAAAAAATTTATAGACATTTATTTTTCCTCTCCCTAAAAAATTGAAAAATCAAATAAAGTTTAGAAAAAAAATTTTATGTTTGCCATTTTTTTTTTTTAGGGAAAAGCCACAAAAAGGAATTATATTATTTTTTCTCACATCAATAAATTTTGGTCCATGTGTAAACAATGTAAAATTGTAGCATAGAACCAAGTTTGGGTTGACATTTTCTTTTTACAATGTGTGATAAGCCATGATTTGGAACAAAATAATTTGTGTAGTAGGAGAAAAATTAAAAAAAAGGAATTAATCTCAAGGAATCAATTTTTCTTTCTTTCTATAATACAATGAAAAAAAAAATATCCTTTTTTTTGGTATATTTTATTATTATTATAAATTTTTTTTAAATGGCTGAACATAAAATATTGTTTTTAGATATTGTGTGTATGAAAAAAAGGATGTTTTATGCGACTTTTCTAAAAAAAAAAAAAACAAATTGTATACATAATATATGTACAAGGAAAATTATTAAATGTCATTGAATTATATTAAAGATAACATATTAGATATTATGTATATGTATACAAAAAACAACAGTAGCATAAAAAAATTGAAGAAAAAAACCAATAAAGAGGAGATTTTGTCGTTGAAAATTTATACGTATTCAATGTATATTTATATGGTGACAGGATTTTTTTTTTTGGTTCTCTCATCCTCTTTATTTTTTTTATCCTTATTTATGGGTCGATACTAAAACAAAATATGTACAAAAAAAATACATCAACAACATAAAAAAATCACAAAGCACTTTTGTCTAATGAAATGTAAAATAATATTAAAAGCATTAAGGATATAAGGATACGCACAAATAGATTTTATATATATGTATATATATATATGATATTATAAAATGATATATTAAAAAGAAATTCAGGTCGTTTATGGTATAATACCATAAAAATAAATAGTTTTTCATACCAAATCAAGGAAAGAGAAAATTTTTATAAGGATTTTGTTGTATCAAAAAAACAGGATATTTAATATAAAACTATAGAAATGATGACGACAAACATAACCACACAAACACTAATAAATATTTTATACGTTTTTAGAAAAAGGGATTTTTCATTTTTTCAAAAACAATTAAAATATTATTTTTGGTCTTTTTTTTTTTTTTTTGATATTGCAATTTATCATATTTTATAATTTTATCATTTTGTAAAAGGGAAAAAAAGGATATTATAAATTAAATAAAAAGGATTATTATTAATTGATGTAGAAGAAATTTTAGTCATAGATTAATGTTGTTTTATCCTTTTGAAGTAATTTTTTTTTTTGGTTGACAAATAATTTAAAAATCTTTCAAAAGAATTGAAAATAATTTGTAGAAATTTTTTTTTTACTACTAAAAATTCATTTGTTTTTGAGTGCGCAGAAATCTAATTTTAAGAATAAAGAAAATTATTTAGTATAGTTTTTAAGTAATCCTTTTACCATTTTTTACCAAAAGGATTTAGCAATTAACTTAATTTGATTGAAATTTTATTTTTCTAGAGAATTTTCCTTTTTCTGTTATTTATCACGTGAAAAAAAAATTCTTACCATTTGCAATTCTGCATTATTATAAAAAAAAAACTTAATTAACATATAAAAAAATTAACTAAAAAGGATTTCTTTTTTAAATAAAATGTTTTACAGTGAAATTTCTTATAATCCTTTTGAATAATAAAATAGATGCACATATGTTAATTAATGTTTGAAAAAAGATGTTGAAAAAATTTCACACATTTTGATTTAAATTTAGTTTTTACTTTAATAAAAAACTTTTACAGAGAAAGTAAAATTTAATTATTTTAAGTTATAAACTTTTAAATTATTAATATGTACGACATAAAAAATTATATATGTAAAAACCAGAATTATGTGGTTAGTATCTAAGATATATCTATTTACTATTAAATATTACTTGCCAAAAACAAAATTATCCTTTTTTTTTTTTATTAATTTATGAAAGATTCTTTACCAAAATATTTTCCTCTCTCTTCGAGTTTGCGTTTCAATTAAAATACTAAACCAAAAAATATATATAATCTGGCATTAAGGACTACTAAGCACGTACGTATATTATCCTCTATTCTTCATCCATATAATTTTAATATTTTTAAAACATTTAATACATACTATAATCCTTTCTTTCTTTATTAGTAAAAAAAAAAGGATATTACTTAGAAAAAAATTAATAATTTTTCACGATAAATTTGTTGTGTTATTATTATTATAAATTATAAATTTTTTTTTTTGAATTATAATAAATATTAAAATATTTTAGTTTAAAATATAGATGTATATGCTATATATCCTTTTATACATTTTACATTAAACCATGGTACGAATTGAACCAGAAAACAAAATTACTATTAACCCATAATTTTTGTTTAGACAAAAAAAATTAAATTATAATTGTTAAGTTGTATATATTTTTTACACTTGTTTTGGTATTTTCTGTTTTTAAGGATTAAAATCCTTTTTTTTTTGTATACATACATACAAAAAGGATTTGGTTTTTTTTTTTGTTTGGAAAACAGAAAAATACGTAATAGGAAAAATATTTGGGTCAAAAGCTGTTTTTTTTTCTTCATTTTTTACGTGTACTATATTTTGTCTTGTTGTTTTGCTATTTGTGCAGAAATAAAGGAATTATTTTGAAAAATTGTTGTATGTTTGGTAAAAAAAAAAGGATATTATTATTTTCTCCTTTCTATAGAATATAGATACTGAAAGATTCACGATCATCACGAATAATGAATAAAATGAGTAAAATTCTTTATAATAAATTATATAAAAAGTATAGTAAAGTAATAGTTACACGTATATGTATGTAAGGACCTGCATATAATGTATATTGATGCGTATTTAAATATATATTTTTTTACCGTATATTCTATAATAAGGTTAAATATTTTGTATATACATAATGTAAAAAATGCATATGACTCCTGTGATATAAAATATTTTCTCTCATGAAATAAATTCCTTTCCAAAAAAATGTTGAAAATATTTTTTTTTTTGTTACAAAAATACCAAAGATTCTATGCGAAAAAACTATGTAGAGGATAAAAGAGTTTAAAAAAAAAGCATTTTGTTCAGTTTATTAAGAGCATTTTTTCATCCTTTTTTTTTGTGCAAACTGAACAACACTACAAAAGCAACAAAATCATATATCAACCATTAAATTTTTTATGTAAATAATAATTTTTTTAAATACGTTTTTTTTTATGCTGTAACTAATGTGCATATATACGTGTTTACACAATATACAAAAAATATAAGTGTTAAAATTTAATTTTTTTTTTGTGCTTGTCTGCTAACCTCATTTACTATGCATGAAAAAATGTGGTTTGCATATAAAATTATATGTTTATAAATGTTTTACAGTATTTTGTGTCAAGGTAAATAAAGGATTATTAAGGATAATTATAAATAAAGGTTAGATTATCAATAATAATTTTGTTTTGTAAATTCCTTTGGTTGTTATCCTGATTAAAAAATAAAAAAATTGGTAAATTTTAATTAATAAAATATTTTAGATATTTTATGATAAATCCTGAAGGTTCATAAGAGCAAAAATGTGAAGTTTACAGAAAGTCTGAAATTTTAAGGTTGAAAAATCTAAGAAAATAATAGCATAAGAATTTTAACAATTAGAAATTTTGGACAATATTTACGAATGATTTTGATGAACGAGTCTTTTTTTTGAAATTTCCTGAACAATTTACAAGAACTGATAATTTTATAAAATAATTTAGCTAGTCTATAATTTAGAATATTTAAATTTAGAATGTTTAAATTTAGAATTTTTTTTTTTTGATAAATTTGATTAAAATACAATTAAGCAAAGGATCTAATTTTTCAAACTCTTATGATAAAATTAGTAAATTGACATGAAAATACTTTTATTACTTTTCTACTTAAAAAAAATTTTCTTAAGAAGATCAATTTTAATCTATCATAAAATTTCAAATTACTTTTTTATAAATCTAAATTTAATTTCTAAATATAATTCTTTTTTTCAATTTGTAATAATAAACCAAAAAATTTGGATTAAAAAATATAAGAAATTTAATATTTTTTATTTTTATAAACATAATAAAAATTGTAATATGATTTTCTAAAAAAAAATTCTGGTATTTTCAATTTATCTAATAACAAAAAAGCTAATTGAATTTTGTGATAAATGCGTAAAAACATTTTTTATTTTTAAATATCGACTTATTGGTAATAGATTAATGGATGATCAAATAAAATAAGATAAACATTTCAATTTTCATTATTATGTATTTTTTATGTTTAATATTAAATTTTAAATTAAATTTTTCGTTTATTTTATCAAAATGACAAAAAAAAAAATATATTTTTTTTTATTAAATTGTATTTATTTTAAATGAAATAGGAAATTGATTAAAATTTTCATTTTATGAACAAGGAAATATATCATTTAGTTTTTTTTTAGGTATATAAATATTCTGTTGAACGGACGTTATCCATTTTGGGGCGATTTAACATTCCAAAAAAAAAAAAAAATTCGTATATTTTTTTTTCAATATTTATTGCCATATCCGACCTCAACAACATTTCCGCTTTTTTTTTTAAAGGCTTTTCCTTAAATCTACCACAAATTCTGTACTAAAATATTTAAAGGCAACACAAAAGCCTAAGGGGGTTTTTTTTTTTTTTGAAAATAAATTTATTGGTTCGATTTTTTGGATAGTTACCTCAATTTTTACGATTAAAAATTATATTTTTTATCGATTTGTGAATTTTAAAATAATATTAAGTAAAGAAAGAGGTTTTTTTTGTTGTTGTTGAGAAAATCAAATTATTAGTGAACCTATAAAGAGCCTTAAGGCCAAAGGAATTATGAAAAAAAAAAGTTTTGAATTTAAATTTGTTTTTGGTGTCTAATTAAATTACTTTTATTGATTCGTTTTTTTACCTAAAGGATCAACAATTTAAAAAAAAAATTATTTTATAGTTCAATAAATAACATTTCAAATTTTCATTTAAATCGGTCAGAGTTGGGGGTAGATTTTGTAAATTTCACTGAAAACTTCTATAGGAAAGCAAAATTAATCTTGTTGCTCTGCAGAAATTTGTTGCTGGTTTTAATCTGATTTTTTAGAAGGATGATTATTTAAAGTTTAGTACCATATACCATAAATAATCTCATCTTACATTATTTTTTTCGTTATCAGAATATCAAAATAAGTTAAAGAGTAAAAAATGTGCTAGTAATTATTCATTGTTCCTAACTTATTGCAATATTAACTTGACTGACTAATCAAAATTAATATGTACAGAAATTTATTCTAACTATTATAATATACGAAAAACCATTAGCACATTCGAATTAATAGCAAAAATCTAAATAGAATAAAAAAATATGCACACATATACCAATAAATAAATAATGCGAATTATGCTTAGGATAACACATTATCCTAGATTGGCAATCATTCTATCAATAGAAGGAAATTTATTTATTTATTTATTTAAAAGCAAAAAAGCATTTAATACAGAGACAAACACAAGAAAACTTAACACGTAAACATATATAATCTCCGTTGAAGTATATATTTTTGTAGATTTTCTAGGACTTTTTATCTATATATATTTTTTTTTATTTATACATAAGGAAATTTTGATTTTTTTTCCGCTTTCTTTCTTTAATTTTTGTTTTGTTCTTGTAGGGTGGTTTTGGTGGTGGCAGAGTTTGATTGCCTTTAAAAGCTGATGGTGTATTCAAGGGTAAAGCTATTAAATATATTCCAATAATTTATCAAAAATTGAACATTAATTCAGCAATTCTCTTATATATATATAATAAAAATGAATATAATTTTAACAAAAATGAAGAAGAAAAAAAATATAAATAAAAAACGATTTGTGATTATAATCAGGGTTTAAATGTTAATGCGACCTTGAGATTTTTTTTTATTATAGTGTTTTTTTTTTTATCTTATAGTAAATGCTTTTATTTTTATTTGGGTAAATTTAAGATTTATTTTTGGTAATAATATAGATAAATGGCATTTTGTTATGTTGAAAAGTTTTGAGAAGGAGGAAACGATAAACTAATTGGTGCGAGAGAACAATTTAACTAATTCTTTTATAGAGATCATGATGATAAAATTATTTTATGTATAGTGAATGAATTGCCAAAAAAAAAAAACATGGTTAAAAATTAAGAGTGTTAAATTGTTAGATATTAAATTTAAGTATATTTATGAACATGAAGTCAAAAGGAGTCATAAAGTAATTTTTTTTATGAGGGAAAAATGCAAAAAATTAGATTATAATGATAATGATGGTATTTAAAATACTTTAATATATCCATTAAATCGTATTAGGGATGTAAATTGGAAAAATTTCAGTCCATATTATCAAATTTAGTCATGTACCAGGAAAATGGGTATCCAAATCGGTCACTAATGACAATAATATTGTAGAAATCATTACTGTATTCAATTATCCTAGCCAATTTTCATATCCTTCTTTAATGTCCTTTTTTTTGCTCGTAGTAATTATAATTTAAGACAGTAAAGTTTTATAAAGAATTTTCGTTATTAGTTAGCTACCTAAATCGATAAGGATTGACTGAAATGATTGGTACACATTTTCGATGATTGGTGTATGGATTGGTGCACATTTTAGAAATTCTACAATACAATTTTCTGATATTTACTGTAAACTTTTTTAACTTCCATTAAAAATTCAATTAATTTTTAAAAAATTCACTAAATCTAAAAAATCTAAAAAATGAAAAAAAAAAAAAAAAAATCCATTTAAAAAATAGCTACGTTAGTTTTACGAATTGGAAACGACAAAAATATAAAAAATGATCGTCACACTAGTAAAAAGCGAACTATAAAAAATCATAAATAAAATTTTATTTTTATTTATCTTTATTTCTATTTTTCAGAAGATGAATAAATTCTAGAAATTTTTATTTCGATATTTTTTGTTTTTTTTTAGAATTTATTATTCGATAGCCAAATATGGAAGCAACCCTTGTCAACATTTTCAGTTTCTTTTTTTTTTTTTAACATAATAAATCAATACATAAATTTTTTTTCTTCATTTTTTGCAGTTTTTTATATTACAAAATTCGAATTTTATATTCATCCTCACTAAAAATATAGATTATGATTTTGTATGTTGTGTGTATATTATGTATATGTAATTTCCTATTACTATTTTCCCGAAAAAAAACCATAATTTAAAAAAAAAAAACCTCCAACTACAAAAAAAAAAGGACATGTGACGGAAAACGCAGGATATATGACTTTGTATTATTCTCATATATTATGACATCTATAAAAATACATTTTTTTTAGGAGATGATTTTTTATTATTGAATTTTTCAAAATAAAAAACCAAAAAAAATAAAAAAAAAGAGACGTAAAAATGGCAACAGGCTGATTGTTCAAGCACAATTAATTTAGTAAAATTGTTCAGTCTAGCATAATTGCATCGGGAATAGGAAATATGTCATTCAACTTTTTCAAAGCAACAAAATTTTGTGAGCATGTTAAAATCTCTGGATAGTTTGAAAATAATTTTAAAGCTCCATATTTTTTTGGTGGTTTATAATGTTAGAAAAATAAATTGTATATTTTCGAAAAACGATTATAGTATTGTCAGAGATGAAAATGAAATATTTTTGACAATTTTATCAAATTTTTTTGTAATTTTTGACATTAGGAATATCAATTTCTCTGACTAACCAAAATGTTCCACATACAATCATCCACTTTTACGCCATTTTATTTACAAACAAAATTAACGTTAAAAGAAAAATTAATTTATATGTATTTTAACAGAAAATGTTATTAAATATATAAACTTAAGTAAATAATTGTGTTCGCCAAAAAATGTGTACGTAAATTTTTCGGTTTTATTGTTAAGACAACAAAAAAAAAAATTACTTTTTTTTCCATCCTTTAATAAAATTAAAAGCCTAAAGATATTTTTCTTTTTATTTTGATATTTTCTATATAAATATATTATTATTATATAGAAGTAAATGTATCTCTTTCGGTATTTATCTTAAGGATATACTAAAGAAAATAATAATATACTTTTTTTTTTCTAACTCCAAAATTTTTGTTTACCAAAAAAAAAAATTACTTAGGTAATATTTATCCATATTAAATGTTATGTAATCCTTGTTAAATGTTCTGTTAAAATTATAAATAGAAAGCAACATAAAAATTATATAAACATATTACAACAAACAAGAAATCAAAATATATAACATAAAAAACCTTTCATCAACAAAATCTCCATCATTAGTTAAATACAGAAAATTATATACCATTTTTTTTTTCTATATCTCTTTTCTTATGCCTTTAATATCTTTTAGATATTATAATTTTTGTTTTTGTCTTGTATCCATAAAGTGACTTTAACATAAAAGGTTAAATTATGATTTATTCTTTAAAGGTAACACAAAAAATAAGTTAATTTTTTTTCATTTTTTTGGTTAAATTTTCTACAGAAAAAAAAATGTTATAAAAAACATATTTTCTTAAGTAACAGGAGAAAAACAACATAAGAATAATTTTTCTCTACATTTTTTTAATTTTAATGTAAATTATGTTTTAAAAAGTAAAAAAAAAAAAAAAATTTATGTTTTTATTCACAGGTCATAAAAAGGTAAAAAAAAAACAAACCGTAAGGAAAAAAATGTAAAATATTTTTTTAACTTTTTATTTTGCATATTTAATAAATTTTTTTATTTATATTTTATGTAATTTTTTTTCCCTTCTGTCAAATTATTTATAATAATTTATGCTTTTAGAAATTTGGAAATTTTTGTTGTTATTGTTGTTAATTAATTAAATCTTTTCAAAATTTCATATTTTTTATTCAAAAGAAAGTTTTTTGTTTTAAACCTTTTTCATATTTTAAGCTAAACAATTTTTTTTTTTTTAAATGTAAAATCAATTTTGATGATATAAAATTCAGTAGCACAATAGCAAAATTAGAAGCATTCGACATCGTTTTAATATAAAGGCTAGAGTTGCGATTGCAATTTGAAGTTATTAATTTTATTTACATCAATTTTGGGTTCATAAGTGAAAGTTCTAAGTCATAAGTAGTAAAATTCTATTAATTGTATAATTACTACGTTAATGACTACTAATTTATACTAATGATTGGCTATTAATTCTTGGCTTAGTTAAATAAATATACGCTTTAATTTAGATTCTCAAGTTACAGAAGAATTTAATGGTAAAAATTGATTTTAAAATGATCAGAAAATGATTGTTAATTCAAAAACTATCGAAATTAATTTACATATAAAAAAAAAACAACTCAATTTTAATTGATTTTTTTTATAACAAATTCAAGTTTGTTTCAAATTTAATCGAATTTAGTAAATAATTTGAACGTAGTTGAACTTTTGAAAGTTTAATTTCAATTTCAAATGAAGAACTATGATTATCCTTTTTATCCTTTAATTTTGGTCTTCCAAATCATTTAACACTAATAAAATTTTAATTTATTGAATTTTCTTTATCTTCCACAAAAAAAATTATCCCGGAAAAACTTTATTTAATTTCATAATAAAAGAAGAAAAAAAACTTGCTTCTATTTTTGTGCAATTTTTTATTATTGTATCCAATTCTATTCTAAGGATCAATTTTCATAATATTTGTATAAATTTTGTTATAGTATTGTATAATATTAACCGAATAAACAATAAAAATTTATTGGTATATAGAAGAAGACTATACACAGGAACAGGAGGAACATCCCAGAGAGAAGTCCGCTTTTTATATTATTTTCTGCAATTCATGATAAAAAAAAGTACTTTAAAGAAAAATTATATTATTATAGTCAGACCGGAGGAAAAACTGAAATAATAAAAAAAAAATGTTGTAGTTGTTAAAAGTCACTTCCGGATTTCCATGTTTTAATAATTTCGAAATGAAAATGACTTTATTTTTATTTTTCACTATACATACTCATATATAAGATTTCTTCCTTATTGCTATATATATAGGAAGGATCCTCTTCATTGTTGCTGTTGAAGCTTTTGTTTAAAATATACAACAAAGAAAAACGAAGCTAAAACAATAATAATGATACTTAAATGTTTCGTGTTGAAAAAGTTTTTACATTTTCATTTTTCTTTTTCATTTTTCATTTTTTTTTTTTAAATAATAAAATGTGTTCACTTTTTAAACAGATGTAATTTAGATATCAGTGTCTCTCTAACATAATAATAGGAAAAAAGAAGGTAGAACCAACAAAACGAAAACCATATCAGAGAAAGGGTAATACACCGAATGAAAACAAGATCTTTAAGTCATCTAAAAGACATTAGAAAGTTTGTTAAGAAAAAAAAATTTGTGGTGTTGGTTGGGTGATGATTATTATTTAACAATAATAAATTAAAAAACAAAAAAAAACAAAACTAAAAATCATCATAGAAAAAATCTAAAGTTTTGTAAAGTCACGTTTCAACAAAATATAAAGATAAAATGACAAATTGTTATATTTTGTTGTTGTTATTATTTATGTTTATTTTTTTTCGTTAAATATAAAAAAGGATTTGATGAAAGAAAAAGGATTTAAAGGAAAAACTATAATCTTTTATATTTTCTTTTGCAAGTATTTAAAAAAAACAAACGTGAATTATGGCAGGTGCTTTATACACGCGTTTAAAAGGTGCTGTGAGGAATATGAATTGGGAGGTTAATAGTATTTTTTGAAGATAATTCTTAAATCCGTACTAGGAGGATCCTAAATTTCAACCAAATGCTACAAAAAACCCGAATGAATCTCAGTAACCTTTTATATCTATAATATATACTCGTAAGAGTAAATACAATTTGAAGAAAATACAAATAATTAATTTTGGAAATAACAATCCTTACACTATAAAATTTGCAAAAAAAAACATTTTTTGAATGCAGGAAAACCTAAACTAACACAAATTAGATTTAATTTTCGATTTAACATTCGAATAATTCCCAGGCGATTAACTTTGTTTATTTCCGTAGAAATCATTATAATTTATTAGTAATTTAATTATTACATTGAATGACGGAATGTCTAAATTTTATTCCAATTTAATTTTTAATAAAAAAAATCTCTTTAATGTCTTTAATATTTCATTTTTGCAGAATTTATTAAATTTCCTGAAATTAAATAAGCATCACAGAAATATTTGTAAACGATAAATCTAATGAAAAATTGTTTCAATTTTTTATTATATATAAGGTTTATTAATTTCGTTTCTATCTACAATAATTCTTTTTTTTTTTTTGTTTTTCACTTTTAATTGTTTTTATTAGATTTATAGCTAATTCGTTAAAGGAAAATAATAATACCTATTTTCTTTTTGTTACAATTTCGTGTACAATTCCAGGATTAATCGTATAAAAATGAGAAAAAAAATTATTGTAAAAACTAAGTAATACGATAAATAAATTTATTGCATTGATTTTCCTTTTTTAGAGAAAAACTTAATTTATTAGAATTTTTTTTTTATAGTGGTAAAATATTTTATTTATTTGGATAAAAATAATTTCTAAAATTTATGATATTATAAATTTCTTATTTCTACGATAATCGCGTAACAAGCTAACAAGCTTGATTATTGTCATTATAATTGTAATATAGATTAAAAATAATTAGTATCGTAATCGTTTTTCACCGGAAGGACGAACATTTTTAAATGATAGAAAAGTTTTGTAATAAAATTTAATTGGTGAATTTTTTGGTAATAATCTACTTTGTGGGGATCTGAAGATAGTGGATAAGATTGTCCATATTTAAGGGTGAGTATCAAAAGCTAAAGAGTAAATTGTACAATAATCATACAATTCGAACTAAAGCTGAATTTATCAAAATATTTTAGTTTGATTCAATCAATTTTCTCTATCACCTCTTTTAGTTTGATTTCCTACATATAGTCATACTTTTTATGTGTAATTCATTTTAACACTGCACCTTTCAATCTAATCCAACTTAAAGATCAACATTTAACTGATTTCATGCAACTCCTTTCCGAATATTCTCAATAATCAACCGTTTTGAAATCCTTATACATAAATGAAATCAATTATACTAAATACGAAGAATATTAAAATTCAAATGAACTAACTTATAAATTTATTCTATAATATTCTTCAATCTTCAATCAATTTTAATTACTAATCAAATTCTATATAAAAAAAAACTTAAACTTTTAACTTTAATAAATGATTTTTTTGTTGCTTTGTTGTCAACAATTTTAGACAAATTCAAATCACATTTTTATTGCTATAGCAAAAACCAAAAAAAAAATAGAACTTCTCTCAAAATTGAATTTTTATAATCCTTGCAAATATTGTTCATATATTTTTTTTGTTTTTTTGGTAGTTATATCTATGATATTAAAAAAGTTTTTTATCCTAAAAATAAATTTATTCCTTGCAACATAATTCTACATATACATATAAATACATAAAAAAAAGTCCTATTAGATGGGAATATGAAAAAAAAAAAATGTTGAAATTAAAAATAGAAAAAAAAAAAAATAGAAACAAGAAAAATAAGAATAAAACTAAAATCGCGCTCATATGATATTTTTGCAATGACTGCAGTCAAAACTATAAAAGGATGATTAAGGACTTTTGATTTTTCTTTTTTTAATACCAAAATTTTCTGGTTAGAATTGGATGGTTATATCCAATATTTTTATATTTTTTTTTGCCCCAGTAACAATGATTTCATTTTTTATATTTCAATTTTATGTTTTCCAATGTTAAAACATATAGATATGATTTTTATGTTGGTTTTTTTTTTGTTGAAAACTTAAGATAGAAAAATCTCTCATTTAAATGTGTATCTGTAGTATAGTTCATAGTATTTTTTTTTTCGACAGGATATATAATAAATACCAGAGAGAAAAAAAAAATTATATCTATACATTATAATAAAAATTGCTTGATTTTTTTTTTTTTTAGTTTTTGAATGTCCATCCTGTTCAATGAATAGTAAGGATAATGATTGGGGAATTTTATGGTATATATGATTTTTTTGTTGTCAGTATAACCGCAGGATATGCCAGAAACGAAGAGTAAGTATATTATTTCTAGGGACTCATATATCTCTACAAAAAACAAAAAAAAAAAAATTATAAATAATTTAATTCTTTATTTTTCTGTAGAGTTTATTAATATTTAAGGATGTGTTTGTATTGGACGAAAAGTATCCTTAAAATATATATCTAGATATTATTATTATTTTTATTATTTTTTGTGTGTTCATTTATTTGCTTTTAAATTGAAATGATGATTGTATGAACACTACATTTATATATTTTTTTTATCTTAGCACATATTAAAAAATAACGCGATGTCATGGATAATAAAAACCGGAGAGTATAATTTTTGGTATAGATACGGATAGTAATTTTTTTAAAATTATTTTTGATGGAACTTTTTTGTTTTTTTAAGGATGATATCCTTATAAGAATATTATTATACAATAGAGATTTTTAATAACAGATAGAAGGGATATTGTTTTTTTACAGTAAATAGTAAGAATATTATTTTTATTGAGGGAATATAAATGAGTATGGACTTTTATTTTTGTATTAACGTTATTTCTGTAAGATAACCGAAATCCATTTTTTTTTTTGGAAAATGCTTTTAATCGTTGTTTTTATTAGCTTTTTGAGTAAGATGTTGGCTAAACATTACTTTGTAATTTTTGTTATTTTCATAATGATTTCATGATTATGTGACATGTAATTAAACTTTGTAAGTATGTAATTAAAGAATTATAGTTTTTTAAGAAATAAAAATTGATCAGACAAATGCAATTGTTACAAATTTAAAGGACGAAAAATGTTAATGGCAATTTTTATGTCATTGTAAAATTGTTTAATTCGATTTCTTAGTATTTTTGGCTCAATTTTGAACAATTTAAAAAAATATTTTAAATAATTTTTTTAACATAAAAGTTGATTTGATTTGAATTTAAATTTTCTCTTTATTTAATTCAAAATTGCAAAAATATTAACAGAATTGAATCTATAAATTTAAGCAATATATAATTTCAGTTATTTTTATTAAAACTACTTTCCATCCATTAAAAAAATTTTTAAAATATTGGTAAAAAATTTCTCGAAAAACTTTTTAACTTTTAGTTTTTTTCACTCAATTTCGTGTTAAAATAATTTCCATCTATTAAATAGAAAATAAAATCATTTCTTTCACTATCAGAATAAAAATCATCTACCTTTAAATTTTATAAAGTTTTAACAATTCTTTTTTCTCTACCAATTTTTTTTGATTGAAAACTTATAAAATGGAAAACATAAATTGATTCAATAAAAAAACTAAAAAAAAAAAAATGGATTTGAATAGAAAAATTTTCTTTCATTTTATTGAGAAAATAATAAACATAAAAAGGAATATAAGAAAATTATAAAATAATAAATAGATATTATAAAATTTTAAATGACCTATAATAAAAATTTTCATAAATTTCATTTGAAATGTAAATTAAGTTAATTACATTTTTATTTTCACATTTTTTTTCCTTTTCAATTTATTATTTCTTGTTTAAATAACAAATAACAAAAAAAATTTCTTAATTTTATAAATTAAATTTTTGTTAACCACAAAAATTCTTATTTAATAAAATTTTCGAAATAATTTGTAACAAAATTATAAAAATATAATAATATAAAAAAAAAAGGATTTATCCTCAAAATGAAATTTTTAACTAAATAATAGAGAAGAATGTCGAAATTATTTTTTTTTGTTGTTATTTATATTATTATATTTTTCAAAATTTTAGTTTCGCCCCACAGAAGAAAATCTGGGTAATATTTACTACTCATCTTTAATAACAAAAATTTCTTACCATTTTTTTTTTTTTGGTATATCAAGGTATTTTATTTTCTCTACTATTTTCGATGGAATTTATTAACATTTTAAAAAATCATATTTTACTACGAAACAATATGAAAATATAGAAATTTATGCAAAAGAAAATATTTTTATTATTTATTACCAATAGAGAAAAACTACATTAATAAAATATGTAAAATAAATAACGAATTGAATTATATATAAAAAGTGAATATAGAAAATGCACTAAGGAAAAATCTTTTCGACTATATTTTAGGAAAACATATTTTTTTATTATTATTTATTTACAATTTATGAATATTATTTATCGATAAATATATTTTGTTTATATAAAAAATTTTCCAATATGGAAAAAACATTAAGGGAAACATTTTTATGATCAGAAAGCGAAACGAAAACAAGGAAATTCAAAATTTTTTATGTAATTTTCTTCACTGAAAATAGCAATTTTTTTTTTTGGTACTGCAATGAAGTTAAACTTGTTGTTCCAAATTTGTCTCTTAGTTTTTATATTATATAATACTTTAACTTTAGAATATTATTTATCATTTATAGTAGAAAACTATATTATAAATTGGTAAGTAAAAACGAATATCGATAATTTTATTTTTACGAAATGCAAAAAAAAAAAAAACACAATTTTATAGCGAAAGTTCAGCAAAAAATAAAAGAAACTAGAATATAATTTATAATTCCGGTAGGAAAAATATATAAAAAAAGCATTTAGACAATTGTGCAGTTGCAATAGTTTCATTTTTATGGAAAATATTGGAGAGATTATGCTTAAATTATGCTTACTATAAGCATAATTTTATTGTTTTTGGTAGACATTTTCTACAAGTTACATTTAATTTTAATGCAGTGTAATATTTTGGCCAATGCTAACTCTAAAATTAATATTTCATACCATTTTTAAGTACCTTTAGAAAATGGGGGTCTAAGATATAATTTGATAGAGATTTACTATATAGCAATAAAAGTCGACAGACAGACAATCATCAAAGTTTTATCAATTCTTTTAAAAGCATATCCTTAAAAATTTAACCTAGAAAATTTTTCCGCATTAAATCAATAAAAAAAACTTAAATTCAAGAATAAAAGTACCAGCAGGAAGAATACTCTATAACCATTTTTTATTATTATTATTATTTAACAAGGTATTAAAGTAAAATGCACCTTGTGCACATTTGGTCCTCCCTTAACTTTTCGCTATAATTTAACACAAAAATTTGTTTGTTTGTAAACTATTCATGTATAAAAAAATGTGTACAAATTTTATTTTATGTAGAAATGTATAAATTGTAATATTACATTCGAATTATGTAGAAGGACCTTGCTAACTAATATATATATTTTTTTGGTATTCTGTAATGTTATAAAGTTCAACAGCATTTTTATGTTTGTAGAAAATAGGAAATTTTTTATATATATAATTGGAAAATATGGTCAGAATTTTAAAGAAATTTTTAGTGTAGTTTTACGCGTTTTTTTTTCTATATAAAAAGGTCCTTTTTTTGTAATATATGTGTAAAATAAATCGTTGTCGTCCCTAGTACTGTGTTACGATATTAAATTAGACTCATGAGACTCTTTTAAATTCATAGCATATAATAATGAATGTAAGTAAAAAGGATATTATACAATTTTTGGGTATATATATGGATATGTAATATAATAAGTAAAATGTTTTATGGGTATTTGAGAATTTGTTAAAGGGGTAAATAAGATAAAAAATGTACATGCCTAGAATTTTTTTTATGTTTACCAAAGAAAAATTATTTTCAAAAAAAAAATTTATGAATTTTTGAACTAAATACATAAAATTCTTTTACTTTTTCTTCTTTTTTGGAACAATTTCAATTTTCATTTTGCGGTTTGGTTTGACATTTAACATTAAATAAAAAAAAAAAAATGTTTTATAATTAAATTCGAGAAAACTTAATTAAATTTTGTTTTAATTTTCCAACAATTTATTATTTTAGCCTAGAATCAGAAAATGTGTGTAAGAATATTTTCGTAGACAAAATTTTTTTGTGAAGGCATGGGAAAAACAAATTCCCAAAAGGATTTATCAATAAATTCTTTAAAAGTTTTTTTTTTATATATAAAATTTTGATAAATTAATGTAATAGAAATTTTATCGTTTCCGTACCACAATAATAATATTATTTAAAATTTCAATGTAAGACATTTTAAAATATATTTTTTTAATTATTTCAATTAAATTTAGTTGTAAGAAAATTTTTTGTATAATTATTTTTTCCCGAAATCCTTCACAAATCTAATAAACAATAATTTAAAAATAATTAACAATTATTATATAGATACCAAAAAGAAAATTTTCGCCATGTTATTTACTAGAAAACACAAACCTTCATAATCTAATTAGACTTTAATGTCCTTTTTTTTTCATCTTATAATACTTTAATTAAATTTAATCACTTTAGATTTAATTTCTTATTGAATAATTAATTTAATTTATAAAATTTTACTCACGACAATTTTATTTTATTATAAAAATAATCTTTTTTTAACAGTGTAAATATTAATTTAATTAAAGTCAAAGGACAATAATGACAATTATTAAAGGAATTTCTAAGGAAAAAAAATGAGGCAAATTTTATTTTCGTTCTCATTTTATTAAATGAACAGAAATAGTAGAAAATGAAAAAAAAAATGTATCCTTATGACTATATTATTTCAAGACAAAAAGTTTAGTCCTTACTTATAACGGTATAGGAAAAAAAGAAAATACTTTTTTTTCTGTGATATTGGTATAATTATGTATCCTTTTTATATACATACTATACTAAGAAAAAGGACGATAAATTTATACTTTTGTTTACCAAATGAAAATAAAAATAAATAAATAAAGGAAGCAACAATTCATGGATGGAATTTTTTTTGGTTGATAAATACTTTATGATTTCCAAACACATTTAAAGCAGTTTTTATGTTCAAATATACATATATATTTTTTTCTTTTATATAAATCGATTTTTAATGATTTAATAAAATAAAAGAGTCCTTTAAGGACCGAACAATTCAGAAAAAAAGCCAATTTTTATTGGCAATGACAGAAATAATAATAACCCGAACAATTGAAATGATATAAATTTGGTATATGTCTTCACAAAAAGGACATTCAAAAGGTTATGAGTATATAAAGAAATTAAATTGTAATAAAATGGAATTGGAAATGTAGAAAAATTTATTAAAATTATACATCAGAAGCTTAAAAGCTTAAATTTACAAGATTAATTTGAAGATATTATTGTAACCTGTCAAATATTTTGATTTCTAAGGAAGAATTTATTTAATTTTTGTATATAGTGATTTAAAAATTATATAATAAAATTATGTTTGAATCAATCATTTTCTTAATTTTGATTTTTTGTATTAAACCTGAAAATTTCTAACTAAATATTTTGTTTTTTTGAGCCCACTCTAAAGCTTTATTTAGCATCCTTTCATTTCCCAAAGAAAATCGCAAAACATATTTTGTTGATTTATACTTTGACGAGTGGGATTTTAAGTTTTAATGATTTATTCTTTCACTTTGAAAAAACTTTCTAATTATTATCCTATTTAAATACCTATAATATAATAATGTTGAAGAATTACTCCTTAAGCATTTAATAATAATAATTTTACTTTGAAATCCTTTATATTATTCATACAAAATTTAATAATAATAATATATAATCAAAATTTTCTTGAATGGTAAAATTAATCTCAAAAATGATTTTATATATACTTATATATAATACATATACATACGTATACGTAATAATAAAATTATAATTATATAATTCTATAATTTCAAAAGGATCAAAAGTTATAATATATTTGTGGAAGGTAATAATTTATCCTTAAGGTAAAAGGAGCAAAAAAATAAAATAAATAATTTCTTTGAAAGGACTCTATAAAGAAGGAGATAGTTTAAAAAGTAAATCTGTACGAAAGATTTTTGTTTAAGACATACACGAGTGTAAATATTTTAGATTTTTAGAAAATATTATAATAATTAAAAGACAATAGAGTAAATATTATTTCGTATTTTTGTATTTTATAATAATCCTTAAACATACACAATATAAATTCCTTCGAAAATAATATTTCTTTTAAAGACAATTGGCACACTTAAAATCATTTGCCACAAAAATTTAGAATATTTCTCTTATATAAGTTAAACAAAATTATTTTTTTTATATTTATATCAAATTTACAGAATTTTGAAAATTTTAATTATTCACTTTGAAATTTTACCAATTTATTTTAAATTTGAATTTCAATAATTTATCAAATTCAGGATATTTTGAATAAAGAATATTAAAATATTAATAATTAATTTTATTACCACCTTGGTGATCTTTTATTGGAAAATATTTACAAAAATTGTAAGTAAATTAAATATTTATAGAAAATTTGTAACTTGTGTTGTTGTTTTTTTTGTTTTCTACAAAAAACTAGATGTAATTTAAAGAAATTATGTATAATTTTGTTTGTATACTTATAAAGGATGACCTCTATACAATTATAGTTAAAAAAATGACATGTCATTTGATTTTCATTTTTGTACATGTAAAATATTTTACCTAAAATTATTTATTTTAGACAACAAAAAAGACACAAAAATTACAGCAAGACATAAGACAAAACTTTTGCTGACTCCTTAATTTACCTGAGATAAAATTTGTTTACCTTAAGGATGAATCAAATATATTAAATCAATACACCTGGTATATATATTTATTTTTTGGTTTAAGGATAACTACATAATTTTATGTAATAATCGAAAAATTTGTTGTATGTGCATATTGTATAATAAATATATTACTGGTATATATTTTTAGAAAATTTCTTGTAATATAAAAAATTTACTAAAACACAAAAAAATGGTTATATATACATTTCACACAAAACCAATTTAAATGATTTTTTTTTTAAGGATAAATAAACTACATGGAATGGAAAAATCAAAGAAATAACAACAAAGAAAGAAAATTGTTTATATATGTTTTTCATTTTGGTATAGTTAGAAAATTTTCTGACCTAAATTATTGAACAAGCATAGAAAATGTTTCATGTTTTTTGTTATTGGTTATTTACACTAAAAATGGATAAATCAGTAATGAGTAGACAAAAATATAAGAAGAAAAAAAAAATATACTGAAACTAAATTATAAGAAATAACGAATGATTGCAATACCGGAAATATTTTACTTGATATTTATTTTTATTTTTTTAACAAAAATGAAACAAATATATAAATGAAATTTCTCATTTTTGAAATAAATTTATTTTAGTTTAGAAGAATTTATTTCGTATACACAAAACACAAATAGGAATAGAATTAAATATGAAATTTTATATTTTAGTATGAAATTTCTTCAAAAATTTGGGTTTAATTTGTGTAAGCAAACACAGTGATAAAAGAATGTAAATATATAGAATTGAATTAAGGATTATAGAAATAATTTTGACAATTTTATAACCACATTTTCAAATATTGGTATATTGGCAAATCACATTTAAAAGTTCTGCAAGAAATGATTAAATTTGTAATTTTATGGTTTCTTGAGATTGCTGAAAGGAAAAATATTTCAGATTTTGATGAAAAATAGACGGTAATAGCTAACAATTATATGATTTGATTTAATATTAGTAATTTATAGGGGATACTAACGTTGTAAAGTGCTCAACTTTTCGTATTAGATCTGCAAAGGAGATGAGTTTAGTAATTCAATAATTCATTATTAGTATATAATAAGAAATAATTTTTAGACATTTATAAATTTTTTTTAAGGTAAACTGCAGATAATTACAATTATCTTTACAGGACCTGTACCTAATTTTTTTAAAAAGAAAATTTAATTTTATTATAATATATTTAATTTTTGTATTTTACCTAAATAAGTACTATTTGTAAGAACCCAAAATATTTTCAAAGGATCAACCATTACTTTATTTATGAACTTATCCAAATATAGTCAGCACCAAATAAACCACCAGCAACACCAATAATTCATTAGTAATGATGTTGTTGACGATAATAATGTTGATGATAATATTAATAGTGATGATAATGATAATAATACTAATTGTTCTTGTTGTTTTTGGTGATGATGTTTACCAAATTTAAATAATTTTAATATTAAATAAATAAAATTAAAACTTTTCATATTACATAAATTTATTTAATTATCACTTTTTTGTCTTCACCTTTTTTTTAGGGTTTTTTTTTTTTATTCTACATACGTAACATATATAATATTTATTTTGTGTTCAACTTAATTAGCTTTTATTTGTTTTATCATA
The DNA here is from genome assembly GCA_949752835.1 of Empis stercorea. Taxonomy (NCBI): domain Eukaryota; kingdom Metazoa; phylum Arthropoda; class Insecta; order Diptera; family Empididae; genus Empis; species Empis stercorea. The sequence continues at coordinate 52,639,362 of OX457089.1, forward strand.
ATTTCATATTTTAATAACACACAATTTTTTTTATGCTGTTTATTTTTTTTGCTATGTGTTAATATTAAGTGCGAAAACTTTTTGAAAAGCACAAATTTAAAGTTTTTGTGAAAATTTTTATCTTGTTTTTGTTGTTGTTGTTGTTGTGTTATACAATGGAAAATGCACTTTAAATTTTCACAAAATAATAATTTTATTGTAATTACAAATTTTTTTATTTTTATTTTTTTTACAATTACTAAAATCGTTTAAGGATGTGTTAACATTGGAAAATTGAATTCCATTAAAATTATTTAAAAAAAAAAAAAGAATAAGAAAATAAAATTTTTAATAATTTTTGTCACGCATTTTTTAAAAAAAATTCTGTGTAGTTTTTGTAAGGATAAAAATTCTTTAATTTATAATTTTTTAGATGGTGTGTGTGTTTGTGTAAAGTCGAGTTACAATTAAAAAAGAAAATCTTTTAACTTATTTTTATATGGAAAATTTTCATTTTTATAATATTATATAATTTTTTCGCTTTTAGGAAAAATCCCACTTTTATAACTCAAGAAAAAAAAAACAAAGTTTTAACTTTTTAGTTGATTTTTTTTTTGGAAAATGGAAAACAGGGAAAAGAGAAGAGAATATCGTCTTCTTTGGGTGTAAGTTTCCTCGAATTGGTAAAACAAAAAAGTTGGATTGAAATTTTTTCTAATATTTTTGTTTTTTTAATTTTATCTCGGAAAAGTTTTTTTTTAATGATAAGAATTTCCTTCTTGTTACAACAACTTTGTATTATTTTTTTTTTGTAAATTTTAATTTTTCCTCTATTAAAAAAGTTCTTGTTTCTTATGTATTTTATATTTGGAAATTATGAGTCTGAAAAATCTGGTGTATTAAAGAATTTGGAATATTTTGTACATAAAAATTTCATTTGAGTTTGATTTTTTTTTGTAAATAATTTAAATATTCAGAGATATTTTAATTATAGAAATGATAATATTAGGTAAATTTGGCTTAAGGATATTTTGGAAATAGATAGAAAATTTGGTTATAAATTTCAAGGAAGAAAATATATTCTTTAATATTTTAAAATGGAAATTAATTTTGTAATAAAATTATGAAAATTGGAAATTAATGATTTTAGATATATGTATGTATAATATAATTGCGCGAATTTTTCATAAATTTTGTCTTAGAATTTAAAAGGATATTTAAATTTTAGATAGTTTCGAAGCTTAACTTAACAAAAATAGCTCCTAATTTATTAAAATAAATATTAAGGAAGACAAATTATAAAAAATTTAAATAATTAAAAAATTTCCGAAAATAGATACAATTAACTGAAATTTTGCAGGGTAAATTGTTTGATATATTTCAAAAAGTGTGCAACGATATTTAATTTTTTTATATTCAATAGAAGTTTTCAATTTATCAGTTTCAGATGTGAGTGGCTTATCCTTTTTGAATAATTACGTGCTTTAATTTTGATGGGATTGGAGAGCTACTAATTACACTTTGGGTAATTGATTGCTTAAAACTGCACACTTTGGCGAACTGGACACTTAATATTTAAGAAGTGGTTGAAGTGTGATAAAACTTCGTGTATTAATAAAGTGATCAAACATTACAGGCATGAAATCAATTAAGCTTAAAATATTTACAAGCAATTTAATAATGATATAAAAGTTAAGTTGAGTGAAAATAAATAAAATTAATTATTTTTAATGTATTTCCATGTAAAGATAAAAATACAAAAATTTTAAGTAAATAAATAAAAGTCATTACTGATTACATAATATGGATTCAATAATAATCATAAAAAATAATTGAATTTTTAATATTACACTATTGAAATGGCATTAAAAAATCATATCAAGAAAACTGCAGGCGTTCAGATGTACATAAAAAAAAAAACTCATATAATATTATTAAATTGTGCGTATACGTTTTTGTGTGACCTTTAAATAATTGAATTTTTATATTTTTCAATTATATCCCAGAGCACCAACAAAAAAAAAATTGTTTAATAGAGCATTATGTACTTAAAAAAAAGTGGGGTTGGAAAATTTTCTTTTCATAATAAATTTAATGAACTAGAACAAAATAAAAATACCAAAAACGTTTTTGTATTTACTTTTTTATATATATATATATATTATATATACTATGCGGTTAGTCTTGTGGTAATACTGATAAAAATTATTGCACTTAAAGTTTAATTTACTTTATTTTTATAGAAAAAGTTAAAAATATTAAATAATATAAGTAAAATTATCCTTGCTACAAATATAATTTCACAGTGTTGGAATGTTAAATTTTGGCTTTAAAACAAAAAAACAATTTAAAATACTCGTTTGTACGAGTATATCCTAATTAATACACGAACAATAAACTAAAAATTGTATTAAAAAACAGGAGCTTTAAAACAATTTTTATGTTGAAAAAAAAAAAAAAAAAGTTGTTGAAAACCTCTTCAGGGATTTTCACCCCCAAATGAATATCAAAAGATCAAAAAACCACACGAACATTATAATATATTTTTTTTAGTATGTTTGTGTTTTTTATAGATGAAATTTTTTTTTTGCCTTGTATAATATATATTTCTCTGTACGTTATAGTCAAAAGGATCATGCAATAAATGTTAAACGTATATAGTCAAGGTATATATTATATATAAAAACAACCACCCATTATACAAATTTTTCTAGATAGTATAGAGGTGTAGTAGTTGTGATGAAGATATGATAATGATAGAGTCTCATAGGTATATATCTATGGTTAGTATATAGAGAATTTTTTTTTATTTTAGTTACTCCTTGTCAGTTTGGAAAGGATATATGTATAAAATATGTGATCTAGGAACATTTTTTTTTTTTTATATATTATTTCATTTTCTTCCTTTTTTGCAAAATCATATATAAATAAAAAGTTCATAGGAGAAAATATAGCAAAATAGAAAAAAAAAGGTTAAAAATCGTTGACACAATTTTTACTTTTTTTTTTAAGGACATGTTAAACAATATGTGAAAACTCTAAGTTAGATAGGAAAAAAAAAGAATTTGTTTTGAAAGAAAGATTTATAATATGGTTTATTTTTCATCAAAAATAAGAGAGAGTAAATAAAAGGATTTGGAAGAGTTTGTTGGAGCGGTTAATAGAATTTTAATTTTTTATTTATTTTATATTAGAAAATTTGAATTTTCTTTAATAAACATGTAAATATGTATGAATTTTTACCCAGAAATTTGAAATAAAATTAATAGGCGTGAGAATTTGTTGAAAATTTTATAATATATGAAAGTGTAAAATGTTGGAATATTACTTCAAAAGGTGATCTTCTTATTTCTTATTGAAATTACGATAAGATCTAAGATGAAAATTACTTAATTTAACATGAATTTAATTGATGACAAGACTAAATAAAACCAATTATTGTGGCTATTTTTTTGTAGAATACAAAAATGTTTAGGTTTTTTTGGAAAATGGAAATCTTTTGCTTCATCCAATTAAATTTGCTCTACTTATTTAAAAAATAATGGGTAAAAAAAAAATTATGAGAAATTCTATATAGAAAATGTATTTAATTCGGAATTCAAGTCTTGAAAATCCAAGTATAATCTTTAAGTAATTAAATTTTACCCTTAATAAGAATAAGAATATAATTTTAATTAAAATTCAACCTTTAATTATATATGAATATTGTTAAACATTTAAATTTAGGTCAAAATTATATCGCCTTATATAAATAATTTTCTCATTAAATTTCCATTTTTATATAATAATGTAATAATATTTTAATTAATTTGAATTTGATTAGATTGCGTTAAAAACGTGTTTAAGAATAATAAATAAACAAATTAACATTTAAATATTTTCACAATTTGCTTTAAAATTAAATTAATACAAAAAAAAATAATAATGTTATAACTTAATTACAAATATATATTAAATAGTCATCCCTTTTTTTTATCTTTAAATTAATTTTTTCCATCAGTTTTATTTCATAATTAAAGTAATTAGCACTTTTTTTTTACTTTTTCTACATATTATAATGCTCTTAACACAAGAATTTGTATCAGAAATATAAATTTTAATCCCTCGAAATGACATATAAAATATAATTTTGTCACACTATTTTTTATCTTTCGTATCTTTATTTTTATCTTTTTTTACGATAAAAACTACTAAAAATACATTAATCATATACAACCCTCGACAAGGTCGTAATCATGACTTTATTATTAACAATATTTGGAAAATGTGTATATATATATGTATGTACTAAGGGTAAGGATTTGTTGTGTTGTTGGTAAATTCATTTAGAATTTTAGTATAGTTTTTCATGAAAGTTCAGTGATTTTTTTTTTGTGTATAGTAATTTTTCATCATTTTTTATTTCATTTATAAACCAAAATAAAAAAAAAATTATATTTTTATGATTGGTTAATATATTTGTGAGATTTTCGAAATCTTTTATAAAAAAAGGACTATTTTTTATTGGTTATTTGTTAAAGTGTATAAGAAAAAGGAATTAACATTGAAATTTTAATTGCAAAAATTTTTCTTTAATAATTTTAAATATTTAAAAAAAAAATTTCTATTATAAAAAAAAAGGATATTCAATGAAAATTTTAACAGAAATTAATTTCCTTTTAAGAATTATGAAAAATTCTTTCAAAAATTAAGCGAAAAATTGTCTTTAAATCATAATAAATTAATTTTCCATTTTTAATGCCATTTTCGTAAATTTGAAATTCAAAAATTTTTTATTATTATACTTTTAATATTATTTTGTTAAATGAAATAAGTTCGTTTTATTATTACACCCAAAGGATAATAATTGATTTTTTATTATAAGCATTTTATACATTTGTATATTATTTCATTTTATATCATATTTAAATTATCATTTATCCATTTTGTGCTATGATAATATTATTTTATTTTATTTTTTTTGAAACAATAATAATAATAAAAGATTAAGAAAATATATATATATATTTTAATAGGAGCATTTCAGAAGCAGGCAGCAAAAAAGGTCTGCCCCAAAGAAATATTATTTTAAAAATATGAAAATCTAGTATACAAAAAAAGTCCTTTTTTCTTTTTGGTTTTCCTAAAATACAAAGACACACTAACAAAAAAATAAAAAAATGAAAAGATTTTTTGAAAAAGGAAAAAAAAAAAACAAAATCTTTATATTTTTTATTTATATTTTAATGCATTTTTAATGTTACGAAAATTTAAATATTTTTATTTCTTCATTTTTCCGAATAAATGAATATTATATATATATATATATATTTCTGTTAAGTATATTTTTGCTTTTAGTCCTTTTGTGCTATTATATTATTTGTTTGTTGTTGTTTATCTGGTAAATTACCGATATTATTACAAATTATAGAATAAATCTTCTTAAATTACCATTTTTCGTTTGAAACGATTTTATTTCATTCAGAAAAAAAAAGGTTATTCAAGTAAAAAGGATATTATGAAAATATTTCTGAAATATTAATATGATGATATTCTATGAATATATTTATATTAGCCATCAGGAAATATTAATATAAAAATAAAAATTATGGTGGAAAACTGGTGTTAAAAGGAAATTATCTATAAAAGTTTTTTTTTTTTTGTTATGTTTTTGTGGAAAAATTTCGTCACAGATTGCATGAAAATTTTGCGTAATTCTATTTTTCTTTCTATGTATACATTTATATATTATAATTTATTAGGAAATCAGTGGAAAATGTGAACTATTAAAGAATAAAACAAAATTATTGAATATTTTTTTTTGATAGTGTTGAAAAATCTTTTTACTTTTCGTTTTAGACATTACAACATTTTCTTCTTCAATTTCTTCTTTATTATGGCAGAAAAATATTTATAAAGAAAATTATTAATGAGTTTTTCATCATCAATGCCAGTATTTTTTTTTTCGGCTTAAGGCTGTGGTATAAATTTTCTATAATACGGGAAAAAGTTTTATTTGTAGAAAGTGTTTTTTTTCTTCTTTAAGATTTTTTTTTTATTATTGTGGTTTTGACATATTTGACAAAAAGTTAACTTTACTTTACTTTTTTTTTTTTATATTTGTTTGTACTCCAAAACAAATAAAAAAAAAAAGGAAATTTGATTTTCAATTTTTGTTTTCCCTTGAAAAAAAAAAAAACAGTATGATAGCAAAGAAAATAAGAAAAGTGACTAGAATATTATGTGAAAAATTATTAGTAATATATTTTAGAAAAAAATATGTTGTCGCTATTTAATTGTTTATAAATGATTATTTTATATAATTTTGTGTCTTTTATTGGCATTTTTCAATTAAAAGAAAAATATTTTAAGAAAAAATATATAAAATTTTTGTTTGAAATTTGTTAAATTTTTTGGTAAATAAAAGAATAATTGTTGCCAGAGTGGATCATAGCGCGACAAATATGTACTGATAAAATATGATATTGTGTACGAATTATTACAAGGACATTTAAAATTTTTTAAAAAATATATCTCAAAACTATCTCAATATCTCAATATTCATATCTCAAATATAGCTCAAAACTGAACTTAGCGAAAATTCACGAGAAAATTTGAAAAATTGATTTTTCTAATCAATAACAATATATTATTTTATTATTTATCATTTTGGACGTTATAACCAAATCATAGTTCAATAAAATATTATTATAACATCATCAATATACAAAAAAAAACAAAATTCTTGGCATAAAAAAGGAAACCTTGAAATCTTTTCATAATAAATTTTCTATTTTCCATTTTTTCTTAGCCAAAAAAACAAAAAAAGTTGTGTCTCACAATGAATTTTTATATTCAATATTATTTTTTTTTTAAAAAAATCATATAAGCAGAAAAAAAATATCCTTTTATATTAGAATTATCTTTTAAGATAAATTATACTTACTATATGTATATACATATATATATTTTTTTATTATATTAAAAAGAAACTATTCAAAAAAGAAGAAAAATTAGGAAAAATTATTTTCCTTTTTACGTAAATGAAAGAAAAACAGTGAATATCGTTACACAGAGAGATACAAAAATGAACAATCACATCACAAAAAAAAACAGAACAGAAATAATATAAAAAGGAAGCTAGAGAATATGTTTCATTATTACAGATGGAAAATTTCTCAAGCTGTGATAGCTGAGCGAGAAAAACTAACACACAACTGTCATAACAAATTAGCCGAAAAGAAAAAAAAATAAAAATAATAAGAATGAATAGAAAATTTTTCAGAATTATCAGATTTTTTTTCTTTTTAGTTAGGACATAAAATTTCGTCTGTGCGAATGTTTGTTTTTAGGTAGAGAATATAGTAATAAAATAATGAAATAGGACTTTCATTTCAATATGTGTCCTTCTATTGTTTTCGTGTAAATAATTTTTGTTATATAGTGTTTTTTTTTCTTTCTTTCTGTACAATAATATATGATCCTTAAGGCGCGCATTATATTATTTTTTCATATTTGATCCTGATATACGTTATTACTGGGAATAATAATCGTAATAATAATAACAAAACAAAACAAAACAACAAAAATTAATACCGTATTATTAAAAGAAAGAAAATAGTTTTTTTTTTATGAAAAAAGGATAACAAAAATATAATATTTAAGGATAATTAATAAATTATGTATAATAAAAGGAAAATAAAAAAATATTGTTAAGAAAATTATCAATTATATACAATATAACAGAAAAAAATAAATATAATCCTTTATATATTTATATTTTTCTATAATTGTTTTTTTTTCTGTATTTGATTTGAATTTTTTTCTTCATTTTCTAATTGGTTATATATTTTTTTTTGCTGTTATTACGTTATTTTATTCACATTATTAAATTTGGTTATATATATTTAATTTGAATAATCTATAATTTTCACTGAAAATCACATTTTTCTTATCACAATAATTTAGATGAAATCTTTACAATATTGAAAAACGATCATTTTATTTTAAATTTGTCAGAAAAATCACATTTTCAATTTATTCACTAATTTAAAAGTTTTCTAAAACATGTAAAAGGATAACATTTATAAATAATTTATTCACTAAACAATTTTTTTACTATTTCTATTTAAATTAATTATCCTTATTTTTATTAATTTAAAATTACAAATTAAAGTCTACAAACTCTATTTTTAAAATATCCTTTCTTATTTATTAAAGATTACTAATTAAATAAATCCTTTATAATTTTAATTTGAGAAAAGAAAAATAAAATTCAGTTAAATATTTTTGTGTTTTCTTTCAAAAAATTCAAATCGGAAATTTCAAATATTTGAAATATTTCCATAATTATAAATTATAATATATATAAAATTTAAATCTCAAATTCGTAATTCAGTTACAATGTTAACCCGACAACATTAAATAAACTACTGAGATGTGATCAACACAAAATTGTTTAGGATGCTGTTTTTAATTTCGTTTTTTTTTTTTTTTTTTTTGGAAATTTCGAAATATCAAAATTCAATTTGAAAATAGAAAATTGTGAATATCCAGAATAACTTTCATATAAATAAAATACCATTAAAAAAAAAGAGATAAAAAATAATTCACAATAATATTTATTTAACATATAAAAATATTTCAAAAGAGAAATCTTGCGCAATATTAATTTTATGTAAAATTTAACATTCAGAAAAGTCAAAAAGGACTTGTTGTTCACCAAAGAATAATATGTTATAAAAACAATTCGAATAAAAAAAATATCATTAAACTCTCTTCGGTATTATGTTAAGAAAAAGGATATTCCTTAAGAGAATATTATAAAAAACTATAAATTTAAGGGAAATATTTTCCAAAAATAATAATAATAATGTTATTTCGAATATTTCAACAAATCCGCTGTTTTTTGTTCAATATTTCTGTTTTATATAAAGAAATTTTTTTTTTTATTTTTTTTGGTTCCGTTTGACAGATAAGAATATATAAATTTTTTTTTTTCATATTTTTGTTTTGTTCCTTATCAATACCCACAGTTATAAATACAATACAATGAAAGAGAGATATATTTTTTTTTAACCTACTATTTTTTTTTTTACATATCCTTGTCAAGTTTATATTGTTGTTAGTCCTATTCGTTATTCACTGTTAAAAAAAAAATATTTCTATATAGAGGAAAAGATTTAGTATACACGATAACTTTAATAAACTATATAATATATTAAGTGTTGTATTATTTATATTATGGGTTTGATTGTATGTTGTGTATACGTCTTTTATAAGGATTTTTTTTATTTTGCGAATGAAAAAAAAGTGGGAAAATAGAGAAGGGAAATTATAGACAAGATTGTATAGTTTGACACAATTGTGTTAAAATATAAATTTTTTGTTTCTGCTATTGAAAAGATTATTGGTAAAATGTTTACAAACGTTTTTTTTTGTTGTGTATACACACGTATATTAAAATAGTCTGAAATTTATCAATAAAACACTTGGTATTTTTTTTTTTATATACGTATTATTTATTCAAAACTGTAATACGTAATGAAACATATGTCAATCAGCAGGAAAATTCTATAAATATTGTGTATATTAATATAAAATAAAATGAAATTGTTGAACACAATAATGAAACATTGGATAGACAAATGAATGAAATTTATTGCTTAGTTAGATGGAAATTTTTTTTTTTTTTTTAATAAATCTATTTTCTAGATATTACACGATTTTTCTCATTTAGATTTTCTTTTTGTTGTATATTATTTTTTTTTGATGAGATTAAGTAGATCGATTAACAGAATATAAAAAATAGTATTATTCGAAGGAAATTAATTTAGTTAGGAAAAGTTTTTTTTGGATATTTATGAACCACAAATAAACAAAACAAAAAAAAGTGGTGACTTATAATATTATGTTAGAAATTATTATTAAATTAACAAAACAACAAAAAAAAAATACTAGTTAATAATAATTATACATACGTTAAATCGTATAAAATGAAAATGAAAATGAAATTAATAAAAATTAACATTTCTGATTAGAGAAATGAAAATTTTTCTATTGATGTAAAATTAAAAGTTTTTGTGTATGTGAAAATTAATTTTACTAATGATATAAAGAATATCCTTAAGGATTATTACTAGAAATAATTTTTATATTTCTATAATTTTAAATTAAAATATGAAAATTTTTGTTGAAAATAGTCAATTGAATTTTCTAGAAATTAATTTTCTGTATGATAAATTTAGAAATTTTAAATGACAATTCATAAATTATAATTTTAAAAATTAAAATTTAAACTTATTAAAGTTTTCCTGTGTTCTTATGGAAAGGTGACATTAAAAATATTCTATTAAGTATTTAAAATTATGAATAGGACATAAAATTTTGTATGTCCTATTAAATCTAGAATTTCATTATTAAGAAAAGACACTATTAAAGTCAGTTCATAAAAAAATACTCCTAAATATTTAAATTTCATGTTCCCTATAAAAATTATTTGTTGTAAGGAACAAGTTACGATTTTAAACTATTTTACTTCAAAAAGGAAAAGAAAAAGATGTTTTGTAAAAAATTCTATACCATAAATAATTTTTATGCAAATTTCTATTAATATTTCGTTTGAAATTTACAAATTATAGAAATAATAAATCTTTTTATTAACATTTTTAGGTAAAAAAAAAACTATTTTCATTGTGCCATTTAAAAAAAAACTGAAATTTATTCTTTGAAAACACAAATTTTTTTTTCTTTTCTGTAAATTAAACAAAAATATTTAATTTTCTTTAATAAAGGACTTCGTTCTGGCTTCCAGGTATCCTTTAACAAAAAAAAAACAAAACAACAAAATAATTTCTTCAGAAATTACCTGTCTATTATTAGGAAAAATAATATTAATTTTCTTTATTCTGTGAAATCAAATATCCTTAAAGAAATTTTTTTAATAAGTTAAATTATTTATTTTTCTATAAAATACCACAAAAAAAAAAAAGAAAATTGTGCATTTATTTAAGTAATTTTCATTTTGGGAAAATCCTTTTCCCCAAAAGCTGTAAACAAAAAAATTGTTTTTTTTTTTTTTTTTAGTTTTCTGTTTACATGATTTTTTTTTTATATAATTATTTATGTGTTTGTGTTTAAAAAAAAAGGATTTAGGGTACAAAAATACAATTTATTCAAGATAGATTTTAGCTTTTTTCGTTGTTGTTGTTATATATCCTTCCACAGGAGACTAGGGCAACTATATATATATATAAAAAAAAAATTCTGCTGTGTCGAAAAAAGAATTATTTAAACTTTGCTAATGTTTTCTTCACTAGACGAGAATTTTTTTCTTGTTTTTGATATTTTTAAAAAAAAAAAATTAAACTTTATTTCTGTAATTTTCGTTACAGAATAGTTTTTATATACCAATTTTGTTATTGTTTTGATTTCACAAACATAATGTAATTGTTGTTATTAAATATCCTGAAATATTTTCAAAAAAATTATTTATACGTTCATACAGATAAAATAGTTTTGATAGTGGACTACGTTTTTATTTTAATTCTATAATGGAATTTATTTTGAATTAGTATGGATTATCCTTTTATGTGTGGTATACACATATGAAAATGCTCTTAAATTTACCAAAAAAACAATTAAAAGATTAAAATCTGTTTTAAAATTTAGAAAAACGATTGTTTTTTTGAAATTTTTTAATTATACTAAAATGGAGGGGTTAGTTAGAATAGCATATCAACAAGTTTTCAATTATATGTATAGGACATATAATTTCAGAAAACATTAATTGTCTGTAATTAGATTTTAAACTTTTGTGATTATATTAATTATTTTTGTTCCGACGTTTTATTTTTTATGTTTAAAATCCTTTATAAGGAATTTAGATGACTAGTAAGATTAATTAGTTTCGATGGTAATTACAAAATCTAAATTTTATTTATACAAATTTTAAAATTTTATTACTAGAATTTAATCCAAATGAAATAATCCAAAATGATTTTATGAAATTTAGCAAAACTTTGAATATATCATGTGGATCATATATCCTTTTTTTTTTTCTAAGAATTTGATATGCAATCAATAAATATTTTCGCCTTTCATTTGCACAGTTTTTTCCATTTCAAAGTAAAAAGTTTTACTGTCAAAAATTTCATATTGAAATTGCAAAGAATTTAATTGAATTACTACGAAAACATTGTAAATTTGTTTTATAATTTTTTGTAAATATTTTAATTAACTTGTTTTTTCGCAAGACAGATTCTTTTTATTAATACAAGTTTTGAGGCAATTCTTTTTTTTTTTTTTTTTTTTTAAAAGCTAATTTCACATAAATGAAAAACTTCATTTTTTATTTGATGTAAAAAGAGATTTAATTTAATATTATTTTTTTTTGCTAGTTTGGCAATGAAATGAAAATGATAAAAAAACAACCTGGAAAAGTTTTTACTAATTAAAATGAACTATGTACATAATATTTTTTAATGTAAAAATATATTAATTTTATTGGAACATATAAAAAGAAAACTCTTGTCAATGAATGGCCAATTATAAAAACTAATAATTTTTGTTCTATTAAAGAATAAATTGGTCAAAAGAAAAAGTTTTGTTAATATTTTTTTAATATTAAAAAGTTTAAATTAAAAAAAATGTATAATTTTTAAATAAAAAATAGTAATTTTTTCATAGTTTGACAGTTAGTTGGCAAAGGAAATTTTGTATAAAAAGACTCAATCAAACTAATAATGTTTTTAAAAATAGTAATTTGGAAATTTTTTTAATTAGTCCTTAAATTTTAATTTTCTATATATTTAAATCCTTAAAAAAAAACAATCTTTCATTATTGGTGGTAAACAATAAGTAATTAAATTAAGAAACCAAAAAATGTCTAGACAAAAGTTTTGTTTGTTTTTTTTCTATAATAACGAAACATGAAAAGAAATCTTAGATAAATTTATGTATGTATATATTAGATATACATATATGTATCAAATATTATGTCCCCGTATCCTTTTTCCATTCAATAATCCCCGTATCCTTTTTTTATATATTATTAAACTAGAAAAAATAAATAAATTTTATTTTAGAGAATAGAAACATTATAAATTAATGTTTAAATAACAAAACAGGAAATATCCTCCTAATAGCTTACATTTTAATCCTTGAACGAAAAAAAAAATGAATATATGTATATGTATTAATGTAAATTTTCCATTTTAATTAAAATCCCTAGTAATATAAATAATTCAAATCTCTTGGGGAATAACAAAAAAAAAAAATTTTTATATAGATCGTAGATAAAAGATCTACGTAAGCGTAGAATATTAAAAATTTATTTATTCATATAAAATTTTATATATTTTTTTTTCATATTAAATATTTACTCCGTTCCCTAAATATTGTAAAATATTTTATATTTAAAACTATATTTTAAGTAATTATTTAATTTGATTTTTTTTAATATTCAATTAAAATGTCATGGGTTTCGAGGATTTTTTTTTTTGTACAGTAAAATGAAATTCTGCAAATTAAAGCTTTTTATGTCTGGTCTGTCTGTTTGGCTTTGTCTTATTACAAACTTTTTAATTTTAATTTGACAAATAAAATGGTTGTGAAAAATTAGAATGAGACCAAAATTAAAGGAAATTCTAAATGCAATTGGCAGGTGGCGTTATTTTTAATAAAATTAAAATCAATTACAATTACAATTACAATTACAATATAATTTGTATATGTGTAGAATTAATTGAATTCAGAAAACATAACAAAATGTCTAAAGTTATCAAAATAAGTAAATTGATAGAGATCCTATTTGCCTCACTAATACTTTAATTTATTAAAATCCTTTGAGATAGTCGGAAATGTTAATTTTAATCAATAGAGGCGCTGAAGCTTGAAAGTGTCATATATTTGGTCTCATGAAACTAATTTGAAATGATAACGAGTAAAATTGTCCACAGCCTAATACGCAATGAAATCGAACAGATTAAAAAAATTTTGTTTATTTCTTGACAACAACAAAAATTCTTTTTTGAAAGGTAATTTTAAAATTGAATAATATTTATGTATATTATTTTTTTTTTTTTGGTTGACAATTTTTTTTATTTGCCTTTTTTGCATTTAAATATATGTAGAATAAAGTATAAATATACTACAAAAATTACTTATTTTATATTTCCAATTCTTTTCATATTTCATAAAAAGAGTCATGCTTTTTTTTTTTTTTTTGGTTTTTTTTATATATAGATTTGTACAGAACGCTGCGAGTAAAATAATATATCTTCTTATGGAATATATCACGTACAGATTGTGTATGATTATAATTCTTTGTTGGATTGCCATTGGTATGGTGTATGTACATATATATAGCGAGTATATATTTATATGATTATATTTATTGTAAAGATAATTTTTATATTTATATTATATTATTTTTTTTCTGAACACCTGTAGTAAATATACCAAGTCACTCGTACTAATATTTTCCAGGATAACAGATAAAAATATTAAAATTTTGAATACTGTCAACAATACAAACAAGAGAGAGTGAAAAGAATGTCAAGAAGTTTTGTATAGAAATGAAAAAAAATCTTTTTTTTTTTTAATGGATGGCAATGGTGATGGTACCACCAACATTATTTGGTTTAGTACGAGTACCTATTAAATTTTCCATTCAATATTTTTTTTTCCTTCTTTTTTATATATATAAAATAATTTTCATTATGATATATTTTCCAATTTTTCATTATTATTATTATTATAATGTGTAAAATTCAATTTTAATATACAAGTATGTAAAATAAGTAAATAATCTTATTGTCATATAAATTTGATGACATGATGACATCTTTTAGAAGAAAATTTTTGTTGAAAAAAAAAAAACCAAAACGTTTTATTCAATTTTAAAATGAAAATCTGTCGGTTATTTATTGTTATTGAGATTTTAGTATCAATTTAAATATAAATGAAATGATTTTAAATGTTGAATGTAACATTACTTTTATAAATTAAGTTAATCTCATTGCAAACTAAGAATTTCCCAAATTTTAATATATAAATTTCTAATTTTTAATTTTTCTTTAGATATTTCTTTAAGTTTTTATAAAAAATCACTAAAATTGGATGATATTTATTTACTCTATTTTAATTTTGAGAAAATATCAACAAACCTTCAAAAATTATTAAGTTTTTTACTTATTACAAAATAATTTTTGGTTTCTGACAATATTTTGTACACTTACAGTGCGTTCTTATTGAAATTTACATTGTCGTTTTGTATTGTCTTTTTGCATTAAATTTAGAACTGCGTTCCCATTGAATTTTCATTAATTTATGAAAATTCAATTGCAGTCAACTTTATATTGAAAATTCACTGATGTAATTTAGTATTTTTAAAATTCCGAATATTTATTTAATTACGAAAATAAATTATCGCAACAATGAAATTAAAATACATAAATATTTCATATGAAATTCGCCAGGAACTTCAAGCCTATTTTCTTATGAAAAAGTTAAATCTATTCTATCGTTTCTTATGCAAAAATACATTACCAACTTGACGGATTTTTTTTTTCCCGACAAGCTATTTTTTCATATAATCTTGTATGCAAAACGACAATGTAATTTCAATGAGATCGCTATGTTACTGATGAGGATATAAAAATATATTTAATATAAAAAAAAATTATAAATATATATGTAAAAAAAAATGTAATTTGTGGGCGACAATATACCGTATGTACACCGTGTGATTAGTAATTGAAATATTTATAACAATCACTAAAATGATATCACCATAAAAGTTTCACTTCCATAATTCAACAAGAAAAATTACTGTTGTCCTACACAAATAACCATAACATGCCTTTTTACCTAATTCTAAATTGACACAATAATTTTTCACCGATAACCATAATATAAAGGAAATTCTACCATCCCACCAAAAATTACTGACATATCAAAATGGGAATCTAAAAAATAAATAAAATAAAAAAGAAACAACAACATCAAAATTAAATTATATAAAGGATATTAATATAAAAAAACGTTTCTAAACATACGTAAGTTATTACTTTTATTATTTATATTTTGTTTGTGTATGCCTCTCGCGTAAAATGGAAAATTTCTTAACATGTTTCCCTATTATCCTTTTTTTTTAACCAAATATAATGTTGAGTATATGGGAAATAAATGTTCATTCAATTTTCAATATAATATTTTTTTTTTTTGGCTTAATACATTTTCATTGAAAAGAGATCGACTCTTCTCATTTTTTGTAGTAATGGATTTTTTTTTTTTTTAATACATACAGTCACACTCACACCTTTATACAAAAAAAAAAAACAACATCAATCCACGAAGGATCAAATTGAATTTTCGACAAATTCTTCTTCCCTTTTTTTTTATATAAATTTTATTTCCATCAATATTTCACATATAGTATAAAATGTTGTATTGAACAAATATATATAAAAAAAAAAAATTTGAAAAACGCGAAATTCTTGAATTTCTTAAGGCCATAAAATATCCTTTTTTATTTATAAATACGTAAATGTATAAAGTATTAAAATTATTTATAAAATGTATGTAAGGAAAATAAAATTGACGAAAAATTGTATATATATCAACGAGAACAAGGATTGCTTTCAATTTTCTTTTTATAAAATATTTTAAAAGTATTTTTTTTTTTTTACCATTTTAACGAAAATAGCGTAGATGCTTTTTTACTATATACATAGAGAAAATAATATTAGATATTCGTAACGTAACGAAAAGTATAAAAAAAAACGTTGAACGACATATTTTACAACGAAATTTGTTGTATGAATTTAGTAAAAAACACTGTTACATATAATTTGCATATGAAAGTCTCTATTTTTCGGCTTTACAAATCCTTTTATAATATATGTAAAATTATGTTAAAGTCAACATGATTTTCGAAGGAAAAATAATACTTATATAAAAACGTATGTTTACAAACAATAAAAGAATTGTGCGAAAAAAAAATGATCCCTTAAGGTTGAAGAAAGAAATTTAAATATAATTATTTAAGGAAAATTATTGTTAGTGTTAAATTGTGATTAATTTTCATTATAATAATAAAGAAAAGTGATTATCAAGTTATTAAATATAATGAAAAGAGTTTTTTTTTCTGTGCCAAATTAAGTGATTGAATAATAATGTTTGTTTTTTTGGGGGAAATATGTACATACATATATTGTTTTCTGTTTTATAAACACGTGTACAGACTGTAGATAGAATGTATGATAAAATTAGAAATTGAAAACAACTGAAATTTTAGTTTAATTAAATAATTTGGTTATAATATGGTAAACAAGTTCTTCAGAACATAAAGACGTCAATTATTTAATTTTGGATAGGAATAACCGAACTGGAATTGTTTTGAAATTTTTTAGGAAGGAGTAAGGTCCTAGCTCTAATTTGGACTGTCAGCTGACAATTTAACCAGAAGTACTGATATTCACTCTGTAAATTTTCCCAAAAGTAACTGATATTAAAATTTGTATCCAATATAATTATATAACAATTTCAACTTGTTAATAAATTTTAACATTGTATACCAATATCTCAAAATATTTGCAGTACAATATGTAAATAATTAATTTTGTAAAAAAATATAATAAAAAAAAAAAATCAATAAAAAATCTATATTTAATATCTTTTCCAACAAAACTACTTCCTACATTTTATCACTCATTGAACTACTCAAAATACCTAATCAAACTATACTATATAATATTTATAAATAAATATAAATATTGCTTTTTTTTTCATTTTAACTAAATAAAGTAATTAAAATTTTACTGCAATAAAATTCAAAATGGTTTTCATGGTTTTGGCATATTAAATCCAATATCAAAAGTTTCCAAAATTTTATTTAACATTTATAAGTGTATAAATAATTTATTTTTATTATTAAATATTTGTAAATCAACATCTATGGGTTTTACACACAAAAATTAATTTACAATTGGAAAAAATAAAAAAAAAAAAAACATTTTACAAATTAACAAAATCATTATATAAAATCAGGTAAATATGTAAATAGTTAATAACAAATGTTAGAAACATAAAATTTTAGTTATTTTATTTTACCACGACTACAAAAAAAATTCTATATTATAATAAAATTAATATTATTCCCAAAATTCCAATTTAAAAAGGATTTTAATTCGAAAAAAAAAATATACAATTTAGTTTAATTTTAAGGATTTCGTATATAAATTATTTTAAAATAAAAAATTTATTTAAATTATTCTTAAATTTATATAAAAATCTTAATTGGGGCCAATTTTAATATTTATAAATCCAAAGGCTCTTTTGTTCGTCCTTATAAAAACAGTAAACTTTTTTATTTTTTACGAAGTGTAAAAAGATAATCTCGACTTATTATTAAGTGCAAAGTTTTCCCAACCAAAAACAACAACCAATGAAAAATGAAAAAAAAAACCGTCTTGTTAATTTAAGGATAATTTAAGGATAACTACATTTTTTTAAATATTTACCAGTTTTTGTGTGTGTTAAACATAATCTTTTAATATATGTTATAACATTTTATAGGTTAGTTTTTTATGTAATTTTTGTTTTTGTTTTATACCGAAATCATTTGAGAATTAAAGGATATATGTAAAAAAAAAGG
Organism: Empis stercorea; assembly: GCA_949752835.1. Taxonomy (NCBI): domain Eukaryota; kingdom Metazoa; phylum Arthropoda; class Insecta; order Diptera; family Empididae; genus Empis; species Empis stercorea. The sequence continues at coordinate 52,657,978 of OX457089.1, forward strand.
ATATCAACGTTTTACCAGACATATATACATAATAATAATAATGTACGGGAAAAAATTACATTAATATTTAAGAGAGAACCTAATCTTAAATAAACACCATTCAGTATTTTTTTCTCTAAATCACCCAGAAAAAAAAAAATAGTATATTTTTTTTTTTTGGACATACATAATTTAATTGTGTAAGGATTTTAAGAACATTTTATGAAATTAAGGACAAATGTTTCATTTTTAAGGTTAACATCAATAAAATTATATATATAATTGTTGGATTATAATAATAATTTTTGAGTGCTACTATAAGCACAGAAAAATATATTTATAATAAAAATGATCTCTTTAAGGATTTAAACTATATGTTGTTCGTGGACAATTTCAAAAGGATATTATTATAACGATATTTTTTTGTTTAGTAAACCTACTGACTACATAACCGAAAAAAATAACCAAACTGATTAAGCAAAAAAAAAACTGAAATTATATAAAAGCCAAATAATTTTTAGATTTTTTCTTATATTTGGTAGGCTCGGAGGGTTATTAGCTATGTGGACCGAAAAATTATATAGGATGTAACTAAAACTGAATATAATATATAAAAAATAAGGTTTTATTTGTTTCTTATTTCAATATAAAGTTGGCAACATTTAAGGATTATATTTATTATACTAAACATATAATACGAAATTTTTTTTCTGGAAAGATCAACACCAAGAACTATTTTATATATGTACATACAAAAATACTATTAAATATGATGATGATGTTTCTCATCCTAATTAACATTTTAGGATGTAGATAATTTCCAACTATATATTTACTATATTTAAAAAATATATATATATATACATATATATTTGTAATGCTGAATTTCATTTTAATTAAAATTTTTTGGTCATTGCGGAGAAAACATTAAAAAAAAAAATTATAATCTATGCTGGTCTTTTGATGATTACTGAAATGCTGGTATTATGTATAAATATATTAAAAAAATTTTTAATGTTATATTCAGTTTAAATATTAATAACTATAAAAAAAACAATTTGTACAAAGTTTTCATTAACATTCATTTTATAGTAGTTTTTTTATGTGTGCATTAGTAATTAAATGAAATATATAGAAATTTGATTTATTTGTATAAACGATATAGAAGTACCATTTAATCTTGCCGATAATGTCCATCAGTCTGTTATACAAATATTGTATAAAAATATGCTTGAGAATAAATTATATTTTTGCTCGTTTTTAGAGATTCATATAATTGAAAAAAAAAAATATATATTTTTAAGTTATTTTATTTGAGGATTTTTTGGAAGGAAAAATTTTAGGAGGAAAAACATTTATATTTTATACAAATTTTTTTTTATTAAAATTCATTAATTATCAATAATTTTGACGAAATTGAACCTCATTTTGAAACTGAGTAAGGTTTTTCTTTTAAATCTAACGAAAAAATTTCTTTGTATTAATTTTCAAATTGCCAATGTTTCAAAAGCTATGAATACTTTAATATTCCAATTAATCTAAATTGACTCTCTGTCCACCATAAGCAAATATTTTGAAAATATTAAAATTTTGATAACACTATAATCTATAATTGCTTATTACTAATTCCAAAAATTCCCTAATTCATACTATAAAAATATTTCACATAATTTAATAAAATATTTTAGTAATTTTAAATGAAATGGAAAAAAATTGTACAAAATAAATGATATTTATATGTAATGAATATATTTATTTTTTTTTTTGTCATTTTCTGATCAATTAAACGATAAAAATATCAATTTAATAAAATTAATTAATTTACATTTATAATTTATTATCAATTAAAATTGAATAAATTTCTAATTTATCATTTAAAATATAAAAAATATTTATAATGTAATTTTTTTTGGTATCCTATACGATAATAAATTAAAATATTTGTCCACAAAAAATGTAATTTTAATTTATTTTTACGATTTCAAATATGTTTTATTTATTATAATCACAACTAAAAAAAAAGTATAATATCAATAAAGGTATAAATATAATAGAGTCATTATTAAATTTGACATCCTTAAAAATATTGAACCTAAAATATTACCAAAAGTATTAAAATATATGTTGAATGTTTAATGTAAATTAAATTTGAAAGAATGAATTTGCCTATTTGAAGTATCCTAAATAAACACACTTTGAAATTGTATGTTATCAATAAAATATGTAAATTTGATAGAAAAATTGCCAACTACAAAAATTTAGCCATGAAATTATTAAATTAAACTAATTTTAATTTAATAAACATATAAAACACTAAAACATATTTTTCTTGATTGTCACAATTAAAAATTTCTATTTCTATTAAAGTTTTGGTTATATTTTAATTTAAAAGGAACATCAAAATTTGCAATTCCTTCTATAAACGTAGACTAAAATTCTAGTCACGTTTATACATGGAAAAATAATAATAAAAAGTTTTAGAAAATATCCTTTTTAATTTTTTTGACAATTTTAATTATTTTTTATTTTTTGTTAAATTTATTAAATTTATATAAATTATGCATTTATATATGTACATAATTATAAATTTGTTAAATACAAAATTCGATTTAAAATTTATTGCTCTTTATTTTGTATTTCCTATGAATTTCAGTCAAAAATGATTTGTGACCACCAAAAAATTGTTCACAAAAATATACAAAAAATATTTAATTGAAACATTCTACTATGTAATTATAATACCAAATAAAAAACATAATGGCTTTATATTATAATTACATTTTCATTTTATATAAAGCTCTAAATTTCATAAATAATAAAAATAACTTAAATATTTTATATAAAATTTTCTAAATCATTCATAAAATTTATACGAACACATAATTATGATTATTTTGATTAATTAAAAAAAATTCTATGTTATTTCTTTTGTTAAACCCGTAAAAATTAATATCGATATAATAATGCATTGAATTTAGAATCAAAATTTTTGGATAATAAATTTATAAATAGAGAAAATTCTAAAATTCAATATACATAATCGTTTTCAATTATATATTTAATATACTATATACATAATTTAGTATTTGTAACAAAAACTGACAGTTTACTCTCTAATAAATTACAAAATTTTCTAATGTAGCTATACATCATTTTCAAATTTATGAAATTTCTAGTTAAATCAAATATTTTTGTACATAATTTTATGCTTTGAATATCCGAAACTATATTATTGATTACAATAATTTTCTAGCAAAACTTTATATATGATTTTTGTTGGATATAGAAAAATTTTTTGGTACACAATTATATATTCAAATTATTTTGTGACTACTAAAAGTACTAAAAGGATATTAATTTTTTTATATAAAATAATCTAAAATTTAAATAACTATATCGAATTTATATATGGCCCCTGAAAATGGTTTAACGAAGGTAATCAAAAAAGAATTTTTGCAGAAAAAAAAATTATTTAACACAAATGTGACATTTTCTATCGACAAAAAGTTAACTTTATATATATATATATATATGATCTATGTTATTTAAATAGTTATAATAAACTGCTTTGTCATTAATATTCAATTTATTGGAAATATATAAAAGAATCATATATGATAGTGTGACACAATTTATATATATAAAGAATTCTCCTTGTTTTTCGGTGACTGATATTTTTGTGTCCATAGAATTTTTTACCTATATACCCAAAAAAAAAAGAAGTAATATACCATTTTGTGTAAAAATATATAAATAGAAATTTTCACCACCCCAATTGTTTGTAAATTTGTACTTTGAATAATAAATTTATCGAAAACAAAATAGAAAATAAAGAAAATAATAATAAATACAAATGTGCAAAGATAAAATTGTGTAAATTGAGGTCTATGCTCTATGGTCTATGGTATCTTCCAATTTAACAAAAAAAAATCAATTAAAATATGTTATTGTGATATTTACATATATGTAAAAGACAGAATTTTCAAAAGAATTTTTGTAATAAACTTTTTCCAGTAACTTTTTCCAGGTGATAAAATATTTAATAATAATTGTGATAGAATATTTGTATTTTAATTTAAATAATTTTTTTATGATTTAATTATCGACTTTACCTCTTTGCGATTGTAAAATTTGAATGATAAAGTTGTATGAAAACAATTTTATTATTATAGATATAGATAAATTGGAATTTTTCTGTATGAATAAATGAAACTAGATAACAGATATAAATGAAACTTAATATCAAGAGTTTGATATTGAAAGTGCAATAAAATTACATGAGCAATTAAAAAATTGTAATAACGACTTTGATGATTTTTACAAAATGAGTAGTAGTTAAATTGTAATTTTAGAATTTTCGTAATTTTGAATGATCAGTATTAAAATTAATTGATCTTTTCAACTCATCTTTCCATCAAAAATGTCTGTACAAAAATATTGTATATTCATATATAGTTTCAAAAAAGTGCGGGTATACAAAATTTAAAATTAATGTTCAAAAGTTCTGTAATAATTAAATTTAATTCTAGTTAATCTTTCCCACAAATTACATAACTCCCACAAAATTGTAACTATTTATTTTTAATTCTTCAAAAATATGTTGCAATAAAGAAAGATATTGTCTCTAGTTGGACAACGAATGAAAATTTTGTGCAATTCAAACCCGGAACGAAATATAAATTTAATAAAGTATTTTTTTTTTTTATTATTATACTTTCATACAAATCAATCTAAATATTTTTTTTATTGCTTTTACTATATAGATTCACATTATCCTTATACATGGAAAAAGCAAATAAAATGACAATCACAAGTCCTTTTGTACATTTAAAGAGAGAGAGAGAGAGAGTACAAATATAAATTTAATACTATTAATTTCAAAAGTTTTTTTTCTTTCTATTTTACCACAAAATGATCAAATATATAGAAAATATTGTCCTTTTATTTTTGTTGAACAATATACATTTTGACAAAAGGATAGAACTATACTATTATAAACTAAAAGTTTATGGAAAAAAATACGCAACAAAGTTGAAGTCAGTTTTAAAACAAAAGTCATAGTATTATTTATATACATATAGAAAAAGGATATTCTATCTATAAATATAAATATTTTTCAATAAACAAATTCTCGTCTTTCTGTGGTTTCATCAGCGGAATTGTTCTACATTTTTTATATTATACATTTCTATATAGACACACACTTTAATGTTAATGGAATTTCTAACCGATTGGTATATAAATATATGAAAAAAGTTATCTCTAGGAAGCATTTTCTCTTTATATTTGTTTTATAAATATTCACAATGTCAGATTAGAAAATTGAAATATATATATATATAATATATATATATATATATATATATATGTACATACACAGATAAATACACAATAGGGAAATGGTCAAAAAGAATAGTAAATAAAAGGAGAATAATGTATAATATTTTTGGAAAACTTCCATCTTCATTAACAAGAGCGACAAAACTAATATACTCTGATAGCATACACAAAAGAAATAAAATACGAAAACATTGAACCACAAATTTGAAATAAATTGATAGACAATATTGAATTTTTGGCAATGGAAGTGCCTTGTTAGTTAAATTTTTATTTTTTTCCGACAAAATTCTTTTCATATTGTTCCGAAGATGAAAAAAAAAACTTTAATGAAAAGGACGTTTCACCCTTAAATAGTAAGTTATTGAAAATTGAAAATTAATATACTTGAATCATTTTATTAATATTATTATTATAGAAAATTTTAAGGAATTTATTGAAATAACAAAAAATGAAAATAAAATATTTCAGATCTTGATTTTTTATATATACATATACTTATAAATCTCTAATGATGACCAACAATAACAACAAAAATAAAATGTCCTTGGTTGGGAGGAATATAAATAAATAAACCATTATTAGAAATTTTACCTTCTCCATTCCATTTGTTGAGTATTTATTATCAAAACAAAATATTATTATTAAGAATTTATGTCCCGGAAAGTGTTTTTTTGTTGAATCTCAAGAGATTCCACCCTTATCAAAAGGACCTAATTTTTTTTTTTTCACCGAAAAAAAAATATCACCTATTATGGACTTTAGGGTATATTATTGCATTCTATACCCTGTCAACAAATACAAGTATAATATTAATAAAGTATTTTATAATAAATAATTTAAAAATATCCTTTTTTATCCTTTTTTTTTTTTAACATAAAAAAATTATGCAGAAATATTATACCAATTACGAAATTCTGTTAAAAAAAAAATTTCCTCCGTCGTAGTTCAACAATATTACACAGAAGAAGGTTAAAGCATATAAATGCAAAATAACAAAAAAGAAAAAGGTTAAAATGACCTTTTTGACTGCTTCCTTTAAATCCGTTTTTTCTATACTTTCTCATTTCACTATTTTTTTTTTTACTTCTTTTATATTCTTCGATAATGTAGAAAAGATTATTTGTATATTTCCATAACTATAAAAATCCAATCTTCTCTACTTTTTCCGAATTATATATTTATATATAAAAAAAAATTATTTTGGACCTAAAAAAAGTCAAAATGGCATAATATCATCATCATATTAGGAGAAGATTGTAATTTTTAGTCCACAATCTTCTATTTTTTTTTGTGCCTTCACACACTAACAACAACAGAACAACAAAAAAATTTGATATAATACTTTAAAAAGTCTGAAGCCAATAATAAAATGTATAAGAAAAAAAAAACCCACAACAAAACATAATAAATACAACATAGAAGCACATAGAATAACCAAAAAAAAATACTTCACCCAACAAAAATTATATACAATTTTCTTCTGTAAATTTCAGAATAATTTACAGTAAATCCTTTTATCCTTTCATTATGTCTCACAATTTAGAAGCTCTGGCAATAATTTGAAAAGTTTATGCAGCAACAATAAAAAATAAAAAGGGAAAAGCGCAAACCTCGTACAGAAGAATTAATTTTTTTTTGCTCACAAACTTTTGGTATACAAGTTTTTCATAATATAGAAACGCTTTTGCCGCACTCATGCAATATGGTTACAATTTACAATTAAAGAGTTTTATAGAAACAAAAAAAAAAAATTCCAAAAGAGGGTTAGGTTAGGAGGTTAGGTTTAAGGTTCTTATTTTCTGTTTGGGTGGGGATTAAGTAAACGAGAAATTTTTACGCTCTTTAATATTTTATACACTCATCGTAATATATTTTATTATCCTTGTTGCATTAAAAAAAAATAAAATGATATAAATAAATTTAAATAAATAAATACGGCAATAAAATTTTAAAGTATACCATTTCATTATTACTTATTTTTATGAAAAAAAAAACGTTGTGGTTTATTTTATAGGTTAACAAAATTTTTAAGTAACTTTTTTTTTTTTCTTTTGCAGACTGTTAAAAAATAATATGTTAAGTTTTTTTGGGGGGAAAAAGTTAAGTACTATACATAATGAACATGTGAAGATCTTAGACTATAGATCAGTGTAGAAAATTAAGGAAACAGAGAAAAATGATTGCCTTAAATTAGACTGAAATTTAGAGGACATTTACGATTATTGTAACACAAATAAATAGAGCATTATAATTAATTGCTAAGGAACTAATTGTAAAGGATCTGTAATTATTAACTTTAACTCTTGTTAGTATTAAATTGAATTCTTAAATATTTAATATAGTAATTCCGAAAACTTTTAATTTCATCCTCGTTATTTTGTAAATATGAATTTATTTATTTTTGTATGCAAAAATCATATAAATTTAAAATAATTCTTATACATATATTAATAGAAATGAAGAAATTTTCAATTTCCTCCATTTTTTTTACATAATATAATTAAAAAAAAAAGTTGGTATACTTTTATCTAGGTATTATTTTGAAATTGAATATTTCTGAAATAATTATTTCCGCACACTATAAATATAAATTTATATCAAGGTGAAAATTTAAAGTTTTATGAAAACAACATTATGTAAATATTTATATACCTATGTAGTTGTAAAACATAACCTAAATGTAAGATATAAAATTATTAGTAATTGAACAACTTGTTAAATATTCTTACATAATATTTAGAAGAATTATTAGCTTTTTTTGGGAACTTTAAACTTTATCTTGACATTTTGTAAATTTTCAAGGAAATTGGTTAAAGATTTCTAAGTAAGAAGACATTATTATTTTCAATTATTTTTATAAGATTTATTTTATTTTTTATTTAAAATATTCTTTTTATAGAAATGTAAAATTTATGTAAAAACAGAATGACTTAGCGTTGAGCTTTAGTCTCAATTTTCTATTGATATGTACATATTGTTGTATAGGAATATTACTAAAGTTTACCGAGTTTTGTTACCACAAAATAGGTATGTAATATTAGTAACCCAAATTTTGGCCATTTTCATTATCATTTAGCCTGGAATATGACTGCATTTAACTAAATATTAAAGTTACAAATAAATTCTGCGAAACATATTCAACAATATTTATAATTGTTCCAAAAAAAAATGTATGTCAAAAATTATCACTGCAAATACTATAAAAAAAAAGATGATGATAATAATAATATTGCAGTTAAAAGTTAGTCTTTTTAGTCGAAATTTAGATTATATTTTTTTTATGGAACAACATAAATTCAATTATGCTAATTAAATATAACACACAGCCATACAAAGTATAAATAATTCTTGATTATAATTTTTGATTAAATGAAACCTAGATTTAAAATTTATGTTTCATTTCGCATAATCCTTAGAATATTAATTTGTTTTTATATATTTTTGTATTTTGTTTCGTTCTTCTTTTTTTTTCATGTTAGTCTTTTTCCCTAAAAAAATTTGAAATTTTTTAGATAAATATTTTTCTTCTCGAGTAGAAAAAAAATTATAGTTTTTCTTTTCATATCACGTTTTCAGGCTTTTCAAAAAAAAAAAAAATAAAAATAAAAACAGTAAAAATATTATTTAGAAAATTACTATAACGCCATTTTAAAATTTTAGATTTTGACATTTTATGTTTATTTAAATTTCTGAATAGGTTTTTTTTTTTTTTTTGATATTATTAAAGACTTTTTAATTTAATTTATAAAAGCTAAAAAAAAATTAAATGGCAAAATGAATTTATGGACAGTTTTTTACGGACAGATAATACAAATTCTGTATTCCATGGTGTTTTTGCAAATAGAAGACTCAAAATAATGAAAGAAGTGAACAGGACCAAAAGAGCTAAATTATTGAGTTAATTAATCCTGGTTATATATCCAAAAATTATATCAATTTTAAAGTTTCTCTAATTAGATGAAAAACTGTTGAAAAACTATTTTAAAATTCTATTTTAACAATTAATTTTTCATTATTTATAATTTCCTTAATTTAAAATAAAACTTTTTCTCCATAATTCACTGAAAACATGTAGGTACTTCATCGTTTTACAATTATATGTACTACATAAATAAATATCAAAAAATTTTAATTGTTATCAATTTAATGCTTCCTTTATACAATAAAACTTTAATAAGTTTAATTAAAATTGAAAATTTACTATTTTTTCGATTTCCTTTTTGCTGTTTTTCATTTAACAACAAAAAAAAAAAAAAAGAACATTAAATAATATTTTTTAATGAAATTTTCCTTTCGTGGTGGGAAAAATTTAATTTCATAATAAGGTAAAACAGAAAAAAATCATATTTGATTTTATTTTTGTGTCGACAAAGCATAAAACCATTTTTTTTTTTATTATTATAAAATTATGTAAAAAACATAAATAAAAACTTAAAATAATAAACTATACAGAAAAGAAATGAATGATAATAATAATTTTATTGAGTGTAAAAAAAAATTATTAAATATATTTTCATGTTTTTTTTCTCTTCTGGTTGTGTGTCGTCCTTGTCGGGTACGAAAAATCTGTCCAAATCCTCAAATGAAAAAAAAAAAAAACAGATAGGAAAATATTACAGATAAAAAAAAAATAAAGCATAAAAAAATATATATAGATAAGGGTCGTCCTTTTTTTTTCGTTTTTCAAGAAAAAAAAAAGGTCAATCTTTTTTTTATTATTATTATTTTATTTGTCGTCTTGTTATTTTCACAAACTAAAAGAATTTTTTTTTTGCTATCCATAAATGAAAATTATTTGTAGCTATATAGAAATGTTCATATATGTATATATATTTTTTTTTTTTTGTAGAAATGTTCATTTTCTATGTCTATGAAATGTATTTAAAGTCATATTAAAGATAGAACTTGTCAGTTGAAAAATGTGAAAATATTCCATTAAAAGAGAAAATGAAATAGAAAAGAATATGCGGACAATTCATCTTTTAGATGTATAACCCAAAAGATATATATATAAAGTCGATCTGTATCTTTATAAATGTAGATATATAAAATTTATAATAACTAAAAGGGATAGATAATGATTTAAATTTTCATTTTTTTTATTATAGCAAATATAACGAAAAACTATGTAAATGTGTCTTAAGAAAATGAGTCCTTTTTAATATAAGAATTGCATTTAGAAATTGCAAGGAATGACAAAAAAGTTAAAAAAAAAATTATGGTAGAGTTTTACAAATGGATATAAAAAATGAAAATGAATTTTATGAAAAATTTCTAATAATTTATATCAGCATAATCATAGTTTTTATAAAGAAGTGAATAATGGTATAGCATTAGTCTAATATAAGAAAAAAAAATTATTTTGAAGCCATAAAGTGCTGACAGCATGAAAAAATTAAAAATTTTGATGATTTTATAGGTTATAAAGTATTTAACTATGTAATTCTAATTTGTTTATTTGATTGAAAGGTACAAGAACTAATAAGAAAAACCAATTTACAGGTGGTTGATATAGAAGAGCATGACTGACAATTTCCTGGGAAAACTAATAAAAGGAAAATGATTAAAACGATGAATTAGGGAAAAAAATTGTTGAAAAGGCGACAGAAACATTAAAAATGTGGATTTACCAATTGAAAAGTCAATAATATTGTTGGTAAGTCTAGATGAATAAAGGTAAACTATACGAAATTCGATTTTTATTTAATATTATTGAAGAAATTGTGAAAAATAATATTGAAAAAATGTATAAGAAATTTGAGCCTAATTACTTAATAGTAAATAATCTAATTTAAATTTAACTTCTATAATTTAAATTTAAATGTGTGTGCTATGCATAATTAGTAAATTAGTGAAATATTTTACGTAATCTTCAATTTTTAAGCCAAGCTAGTATTCAAACTCTAAAAAATTCAATGCAAAGATTAGTAACATTATTTCTCCGATTATTTTACAGCATGTAAAGAGTTATGGGCCATTTTAAATTAGGAAACTGAATAAATGAACTTTCAAATAATCATTATTTTAGCTATGCCATAATTTTAACTTACAAAAACTTTTTTTAATATGATAATCACTGATTTTGAAATTTTACTTTTAAATTTATGTACATATGTAAATTTTATAAGTTTGACCTTTTAATGGAAAAATTTATGAAAATATGAAAATTTTTTACCCATTAAATCAACATAATTTCAACTGTTCTATTATATACTATTATATATATATATTTATCTCACCATATTTTTAAAAATTATGAAAATTCATAAAAAGGACAATTGAAATTCCTTATTTTATTTATATTAAAACTATTTTCAAATTCGTGAAAATAAATTTTTTTTTTTTAATCTTTATCTGAAAAAATTAAATTCATATTCTCTTTTATTACTGAAAAGTTGACAACTTATATAGATCCTTTCTATATTCATAATTTAAACGAAATAATGGATTATTTCATTTATATTATTTGAGAAAAAAATTTCCATTTTCCTCCTCTTTCTCTAACTTTTAAATTAAATACAGATCTAATTTATTATTATTATTAAATTTATATACAGAAAGGACACAAGAAACTACAAAAAATTCATAAGGATTTTTTTTTTATATTTCTAAAAGTTAAACTTTACTTTTTTTGGTGCAATTTTTCACTTGCATAATTATAATGGTGGTGATTTGAGGTACTACACAGAAGGAAGATTTTTTTTACTTCCTTACCAAAAGTGAAAAAGAACAACTTTGATTCTTCCATAAGCTTTAAAAAAAAAGAAAATCTAGCCCGAAAGTATATAGCAAAGAAGTTTTTAAATAAATTAATTCGGTAAAATGTTCTAAAGAAGAAAAAAAATTGAAGAATTTCTTTTTTATTTTGTCCTTCTTGAATTTATTACAAAAATAAGCTTACAGATTTTTACTTTTCTTGAAATTTCTCTATTTTTTGGTTGTATTCAGTTTAGTTTTTCCGAGAAGTTTTTAATTTTTTTATTTTTCCAAAAAAGAAAAGCAGCATTGAAACACCAATTTTCTGCTCTAGTTGGTGGCTCAAAAAAAAAAATTATAGATAGAGAGAAGCAGATAATAAAGTTCACTTTACGTAACGATATATTTTTTTCTACCACATAGAGTATATTAAGTAATATCCTTTTTGTGTGGACGAACAAAAATAAAATAAAAGAACATCAAAAAGAAAAAATTAGTCTTTTTAGTTTTTTCTGGTCAGAAAATACAGAAAAAAAAATTGTTTAGTGAAAAGAAACAGGATTAAAATGGACTAAGGATATTGCAAGGATAGTTTTTTTTTTCGATTTTCAATAAAAGAAAAAAAATTTATGTATTTGTAAATAAACAGAAAAAAAAGTAGAAAAATATTGGAAAAAAAAATCCATTTTGTACAGATTACATTAAAATTGGAAAATATCAAATTATTGATTAAAACTTTCTTTTTTATTTACGAATTTTTGAAACTTTTCAAAACAAAATATCAAAAATTTTGTGCAATTGAAAATTTCATTTTCTGAACTGTTGAATTTTTGTTCGAAATAGTAAAAAAATGATTTTAAAATTATAGTATGAAATTGGCATATTTGAATAATACTCGTAGTAACCATAATCATTAAAATTGTAGATAACAAAAAATGGTATACTAAAATCTTAAAAATAATTCTTACAATTTCATGTCAATTCTGAAAAAATGACGGAATCCCAAAAAAAAATACAGAAAATTTAATCGGAAGCAGGATTTTCAATTTATAGAATCATATCAAAAATTTATTGACATTACAAAAATACTTTTAAAGTTTAATATGAAAAATTAAATTAATTATTAAATTTGATTTTCAATATTTGTTAAAAATATATATCAGGAATCTCATCTATTAGAGAAAATTATGAATAAATTAATGTCCAATCGAATTTAAAACTTTTCTTTATCAAATTGTTTTAAATATTTTCTGCTGTAATATACCAAATTTGGTTCATCAAGGATATAATCCTATATCTCGTTAAAAAATATAATATTTATCCGAAAAAAATGCAATTTTCTTTCATCTCGCTAAATAAATGAAATCACATTAAAATGCCCTTTGAAATCAAATAACTAACAAATGAAAGAATTAGAAAATTAGAAAAACTTGCAGACATAATGTCTACATATTTTAAGCATTTTCATTAATTTATTTTTTAAACTAAATCCTCTTTCAACAATTTTCAAAATTACAAAATTCCAATTGAAGAAAAATACAAAAAAAAAAATAAAGTTAAATAATATATTATAAGAAAAATTTATTAGTTTGGTTAATATTGAAAATTCCTGCGTTTATTAACAAAAAAAAAAGAAAATTTTCCAAAGTTTTGAACACTAATCTTCATTTGACAAAGGCAAGAAGAAACATTTTTATTTATGCTATAATCTCTTATATTTTCTTGTAATAAAACTTTTTTCACTATGTTCAATTTTCTCACATAAAAAAAAAATTTCCTCAAAAAGTTTCTTTTTTGCTTTTTAACTTTTGTTTTGAGATTTTCCAATACGAAAAAAATAAAGTTGTTATTTTTTTTTTACCTGCAGAATTTTTCGGTTTTTTTTATTTTGAAAACAATCATAAATCTTTTTTTTCTTTGATTGTAGTATACCAAGTAAAGTTACTGTTTCAGATTGGTAAAAGGATCTGAATATAAAGATATCCTTTTTGAATTCTGTACGCAATCAGTGTCCCGAAGATTGCAATTTTTCTAACAAAGTTGATTGTTTTTCTATAGAGTTACAATAAATGCAATTCGTTTAAAAAAATTACCAAAACATTTTTTTTTGTACCCAAAATTTTCTATTTTTACCAACCAAAAAATGGTTGGTAAAAATAGAAAATTTTTATTAACAAATGTTTCCTCAATATTTTGAAAAAAGAAATTTTTTTTCTGACTTTTCCTAATTTAAAAGAAAAGCCAAAAAAATAAATAAGTTTGTCCTTCTTTGAAATGTACAATAATTTTCTTTGGTTGAATGTGAAAGTTTTATATATCATAATTGATTCTAGTTAAACGTAGAATACCATTTTTATTTTATTTTTTTGGTTTTTAACATGTCATGTCAAAAAAAGGAACCGAAATATTTTTTGCAAAAAAAAAAAACAAAAAACGAAGAGAAAAAAATACTTTTTTCGGTTACAAAAAAAATAAATAACTTATAAATAAAAAGTAAGGTGAAACTAACTAAATAACAAAAATAACTTATTTTTGTGTTTTGATAAAGGACACAACTGTCATGTGTATTTTTTTTGGTTTGGTATTGTGTGTACGTAATATATAAAACTTTTACATTTTTAGACAGGAGAGTATTTAAAATTTATAACGTGGGTTAACTACAAAATGTTAACTAACCTAAATATTTATTGTGATTTTTCAAAAAAAAAATTGTTTTTTTTTTTTTTATTTTTAGCGGCTGGTATACTTTTAACTAATAAATAACGTAAGGATCTTTAAATATTGGAATTCTAGTGAACTATGACAAGTTCACTTAGTTAGAGGATGGTATTTTTTTTAGGTTAAATTTGTAAAGCACTAGGAATTTTGAAAGAAGCGTATGAGCAATTATTAGAATGTTTGTGGTAAGTTAGTTTATGGCAAAATAAATGATGAATTTTGTAATTTTATTTTGATTTTGTAACTAGAATTTGGAATATTTTGTACACTCTAAAAGTATGTTAAATAGTGTACAAAATATTAATATTATTTCGCGTTCAGTTTGTGTTTGTCGTAACTCGTAAATAAAGGCTTTCATAAATTTTGCTCTTATTTTGAAATTGCATTAATTTTAAATTCTAATATAATTTTTTTGGCTCTTAATTTTATTTAATCTGAGAAATTTATTAATTTGTAAAACATAAATTACATTACATTAAAAGCTTTTTGAACATTTTGAAGACAAAATTAAACTATCTACTAATAAAACCGAAAACTTTAAAATTTTCTATTCGATCTAGTAGTAATCTTTTTATTCTAATTTATCTCAATTAATAAATCAATTTACTTTTTACAAAAATTGACCTAAATCCACATACACCATATCACTATTAACCTACTTTTACTCCCAGTGTGATTGAAAAGTCAAAATAAAAATATATACTGGCATTTTAAATTTTTTTTTTGATTTATTGATACTAAACTAATGTACACAAAAATGAAAACAATAACAAAATAAAAGGAAATTCTAATAAATTTGATTTTTTATACCATATTTTTTTTTTGGCTCAATATAAACAAACACATAAAAAAAACTGTGAAAAACCCCAAAAGTTTTGAATGGAAAACTTTGTTTTTTTTTTTTTTTCTTACTGACGTAAAGTTTCCAAAACTTCTTTTTCATTTTGCTGCTCCTCTCAAATTTAAACAAATTAAAACAATCGATAAACCATTACATCATTAAATGGTTTTATACTTCATTAAATTCTGAGCTATATATAATTTTTTTTCTTTTAAATCTTAATTTGCATTTGCATGTTTTTCCGGAAACTTTCTATCAATAAGGATAATATACAGAGAAAAAAAAATCAACGAATAGAAGAAAAATGTAAACTATATAAAAAATTTTATTTATAAAATACGAGTTTTAAGTATTATCATCCTTATACCACTTATTTAAATAAAAAGTAGTTTTGAAACGATATTTTACTGAAAAATTTCCAAAAAAACATTTTAGGGAAAACTTTTCCCTATATTTTTAGATAAAATAAAATTTTCACATATATATTCCTAAAGGGAATATCAATCAGGACAAACTAATTTTGACTAATCGAAATGGTATATAAATTTTTTAAGGATATGAAAACTTTTACTTTTCATTGCTCGCATAGATTTGTTCCAACAAAAAAAAAAAACCAAATTAATAGTAAACAGTAAAATTTCAATGCGTTAAATTACCGCGACAAATTTTCGTCCTTTTTTGATGGTTTTAATTTGGGTGTGGGTTGAGTGTGAGTGATTTCCTTTTGTGTGTGATATAAATCTAAATATATGTTTGTATATATTTTTTATGTATGGCAGTGTAATATCTTTAAATCTGTTGTCATTGCGAAATAATTTTTATCTTTTACATAAATAATTTTGGTTTTTTTTTTTGTGTGTGCGATAAAAATTATTCAGTGTTATTTGTACGTCCGTATTAGTCTCCTATTCCGTTTTTTTTTTCATTCTATTTATTTAAATTATTATTTATAAGATTTTTTATCTTTTTGTTGTTATATTAAGGCGGCATTTTTTTTTTTTGTATATGGAAAACTTCAATGAAATTTTTCACTTCAGTTGAGTCATTTTTCACAGCCACATTTATGTTCCTGGCAGGATGTTTTTCATTGCCATTAGTTTTAAAGTAATTTATTATATTTCTTTCTATATTTTTTCTTCTGTTTAATTTTTTTTTTTGTATGGTAGAATTTCTATCTTTGCATACATAAAAAAATTGAATAAAACCAATATACATATAATAAAAGCATAAAACATAACAAGAGAAAATTCCTTTTTGGTATATTAAGGCAAAAGTGAATTAAACAAAAAAATTCTTTTCACATGATTTAATTTTTGGTTTTTGGTATGACACATTAAATATTTATTAGGAAAAAATCGAATTATAGATTTTTGATCTCTTCCATGCCCCAGCGTCTGGTTGTTTGAAGATTGTGTGATTTTTATTTATATTTTGCCAAAAAAATATAATAATAATATTCAATGTTTTTTATCAATATTCTAGCACACTGAGACAATGGTTCAAGGCTATTTTTTTGGGGGTAAATTATTATAATAGTTAAATTTATGTTCTTTCCATTATTAAGAGGATAAATAATAATGAAAATGAAAAATGAATTTTCTATAGTTTTTTATCGTCTTACATACATGATAGACAAATTAAAATTGAAAATTGTTTGAAATTCAATTATTTGATTGAATATTAGAATCCATTTTATATTAAAAAAAAATTTTAAGCAAAAAATTTTCTTATTAAATAAATTTGCACGATTTGAATTAAATGTTGAATTAGAATTAATATTTATAAATAATATGTCTCAATCAATCAATGAAGCGAGAGAGAGAAAAAAATAATTTTATTAACGAATTAATTTTCTATAAGATCCTCTTTAAAAAAAAAGGACTAAAAAAATTGTGAATTGACCGAATTGGAACATTGGAAATTTAAAATATCAAAAAAGTTTCACAATACTTTTGTTCTTATTTAATCATAAATTAAAAAAGCTTTTGAAATCACATTATCAAAATTGTAATCAAAAATTCACACCTAAAAAATGTTGTAAATTGAAACTGCTATAAAATGTAGTTTGCAGGAAAACTTATCGAGAGGAAAATGAAAAATATATTCTCAAATTATACGATATTAAAAATGAAGAACTTTAATTTCGAAAAATTAAGGATATACAAGTGAATCTTAGCTACAAAGCTTTTTCATAATATCGTAAATATAAATATAAACTCACCACTCAGCACAACATTTTTGGTATATTAATATTCGAAAAAGCTTTTTAGAATTAGAAATGAAAGTTTTTCGAAGAAATTTTATACAGTTTAGATTTTTCAAAAAATTTTACATCCTAACATTTTTGGGAGGGAACACCATATACATACAGCCATAGACAAGATGTCTTCTTTATACAATTATCAGTTCGCATGTAATTTACTCAAAGTCTTTAATAAAATTACTTTTTATAGTTCATTAAATAATGAATAAAAGCATTTAACGCATTTTTGTGTTATTACAAAAATGTCCTTTCCTCACTAATAAAAATTATGGTTTTCTATATATCAAACATTAAAAGGTAAATTAAAAATATTCTCTGTGTCGATGGCATAATAATAAAAATAAATAAATATAATATGATTTCATAATAAAATTTTATTAGTTATTTTGTCTGAAAGAATTTTTGTTTTTGCAATAATATTAATCCTTGTTTACACATATATATAAAAAAAGGATATTTAAAGGCCAATATGTTAAGCTTTATAAAATGTAAAGAAGAAGAAAAAAAAGAGAAAACAAGTGGAATTAAAGAAAGTTTTGTTTGAAGCACGAAAATATATATAATAAAAATAAATATATATATATATAAATATCAAGATTGTTTATAGTATTTTATTAGGATTAATGGATAAAAATACTATACAAAAAAAACGAACGAAACTAGGAGAAATCGTAAAGCAATACAAATCTGCTGAGTGGTCGGATATTGTTTTGCCATATTTTTTTGTTTGTTTTTTTGTTTCCACTGTTTTTGTCGTCGTCATAAGAAATTATAATTAAAGAGGATTTTTAGTAGCTGATAACTAGTGGATTAATGTATATTTTTATCTTTTTGACTTTAAGTTTGTTTCATTCATTTGTGGCCTTTTTTTGTGTCTTGTTGGTTGGCTTTTTATGAATCCTTGTGACTTTTTATCCACATATATACTTAGAACATGTCTGTATAAATCAGATTGTTGTTTTGTTTTTTATTTCTTTATGATTTTAAAACGGTTGCACAAGTGCCGCAATAAACTACAAAATGTCTGTCATATTGTTTTAGAAGCTTTACTTTGAAAAAGTAGAAAGTTTTTTTACTATTAAGTCGATATACATACTTTGTAATAAATTTTTAAATTGGCCTGAGAAAGTTTTTTGTCAATAAAGGACATTAATGGTGAAAACATATTTTTCGTAATAACATTAATTTGCAGCTAAATCCTATTTATCTAAACATTTCTTCGTCCTGTGTTTCGATGGATGCTATGACAATTAGTCTGTGGCACCCAAGATAACCAGACTGACACCCCAGTAATCTCAAAATTTAAGGAAACTCTGACAATAAATATTTTAAATTGAACTTCTCAATACCAAATATTTGAAAAACTAAACAAATCTTCATGCCTCTCAAAATGGACCCGCATTATAAAAATAGACTAAAAATCACTGATAAAAAGGATATTAATGTACATATATGTATATTGTTGTTTTGATATTGTAAAAATATCATTTGTAATTCTATGAGCAATTTATATATTTTCATTTTCATTTTCATTTTCATTTTTTTTTTCTACTGTTCCAGAATGAAAAATAAAAAAATTTCTTGTAAGTATATGAGAATTGAGAGACAACAAACAATATATACTAAAAAGGATATAAATTATATTTTGATAAAGATATTAATTTGTTATTATATACATTTATTTATTTTTTTTCCAAAAAAAAATTCGTTAAAATAAATTTTTCTTCCACATTTTTTGTTCTCTCTTCTTCTTCTTTATATTATTTGATGGATATAAAAAGGATTCAATTTATTTAAGAAAAATAAATAAATAAACAAATATAAGTATATTTATTTATTGTATAGAAATTGTATTTATTTTAAGGAATAATAACAGGTAAGAATATTTTTAATGTTATAACGTGTAGGATACAAAAACAAAAATATTTTCAATGTCAAAAGCAGAATTTTCCTCCCTAATAATTGTGTTCTTTCACCTTGATACTGTGTAGATTTATATAAAAATTCTGTAATGTAGACGACTATTAAAATATGACTCCGTATTTAATTTAATTAGGAACAATTAATTTAATTTCTTTAAAAAAAAAAAATTCTGTTTAAGAAAGTTTTTATGTAGTCATCGTTTCAATTGATAATTTTGACTTTTTCTTGTTAAACCCTAAAGGATAATGAGCTGTCTTTTTTGTTTCATGGATTTTTAAACGATGGTAAATTTAGTCCTTATGTACAAATTTAATGTAAATGATTTTTTTTTTTTTTGTAGAAAGTTCGACGTTGTTTGACGGGAAAATATTGAAAAATATAAACGAACATTTAAATTTTTATTTTCAAAAGTTTTAGTAAAGAAAATTTTAGAGTAAATTTTTGTTTTTTTGGTAATTTTTATATAAAGTTTTAGAAATCTAAACTATAGAAAAAAGGAAAGTCAAAAGTTAAAAATACATATTTGTAAAATGTAATCGACTGTGAAGAAAACTTAATGTCCGGACAAACGATTATTTTATGATTTTTGATTAAAATTTAATTTAAAGAAAATATATTTAACTTGAGGAAATTTTTTCAACTAAATTTTAAATTTATGGTTTTTTGATAAAAAAAAAAATATATTTAATATTTATTATAACTTTAATAGAAAGGATAGGAAAAGTTACACTTTCAAGAAATTTTATAAAAAAAATTCAATAAATTCGAAAGATTATTCTATCACTCTTGTTAAAATTTAAGCAAATATTTAAAGGTTTACAACCAATTATTTATATTTCCCACATTTTATTGAATTTTTAAATAAAATTTTCAAATATAATTTTATTTAAACATAATAGGAAACAAAAAAACTTACCGATAATGATGATTTTCCAAACATGCATCTGAATTTCCAAACTTGATGCCATTCAAAATGGTTTTTCTTTCATATGTAAATTAGATGTTGTCAATGTGTTTAAGAACTTATTGCACAACATTGCATTTAATATTCTTTTAAATTTGTTCTTATAGAATTTGTTATTGATTCCGAGTTTTTTTTTTATTTGAAATGTTTAAAATTTGTTAAATTTTTTAATTTGGTAATAGTTTTATAAGGTTTGAATGTTATTATTAAATATTTCAAATATTCTTAATGAAAGCACAATTTATTTAACAATATTTCTTTTATAAAATAGAAATTATATTCAATTTTTAACTATTTAACAAATTTCTGACTATTCAACAATATTTTGACTAAAATTAAGATTCTCTGAAGTTCTTCGAATTCCCTAAACTTAATCTAACAATTCAATTCAAATTATATACCAAATGATATATAAATTACCAAATTTCTCCAAACTTCTGTACAAGAAAAAAAATCAATTAAATGGATGAGAAACAAAGTAAAATTTCGTATAGTAATCAAAATGATAAAATTCTAGAAATTTAACCATAAACATAGTATAATATTCTTTATCTAGTTTATATCTACATACAAAAAAATTTCCATTGAATAATTTACATAAATTTTGTAGGTTCAAACTAATATAAATATTTATATATAATCTCGGAAAAAAAATATATATAAATAAAATTAATTAATTTAGTATTGAATTTATTAGGCTTTTATATATACATAAATAAAATTATTCAAAGAATTGTTTGATTTAATATTTAATAATAATTTTTAACAAATTGGTTCATTAGTAACAAAAACAGCTGGCAAATATAAATTTTTTTCTTATATTTATTTGAAATCATAAATGCGTAATAAATTATTATATTGAAAAATGAAAATTGATGGCAAAAAAAAAAAAAAATTAATTATAATTCATACAAAAAATTAACTAAACCAATATTTGGTATCAAAAATATTGGTATACAGTATAATAAAAACATCTGTTCATTCATTCATTTTTGTTTTTTTGATATATGATTTAATTACAACCTCAATTTTTATTGATTTGGATATGTCAAAAAATAATATTTTATAAATTATATATTAAATTTGTAACAGAGAATGTATTTTTATAAACTTTTAATTATTATAAAAGTCTAATCTGTTTCGACAGATTAACTAAATTGACGAATTGATTTAACTATTTAAATCAATTTTTTAATTTTTTCAAATGGTTGCTTCATTTTGATCTCATTTTCATTCAAATTTAAGGGAAAATTTAATATTTAATGAAAAAGTTTTAATTTTCTCCTTTATTCGGCAAGATAGAAAATATGTAAATATTAACTTTAAATTATTTTATTTCTATTTTTACAGAATATAAAATTTCATTAAACAAAAATTGATTATAGTTATGTATATGATTATTTTAAATGTAAATTATGTCAAGAGACAACATAAATATGTAACCTATGAGCCCAGAATGTCACCATACTCCATAAACAAAATATTTCATTCAAAATGTCAATTCTTTTTGATTATTATAACAAATATATAATATAATATTTTACCTTTTTTTTTTTGTTCTTTTGTAATTTTATAAAAGAGCGGAAGGATATTTCCCTCAAAAATGATAGACAAAGTGACATTTTATATTAAATAGAGAAAATAATAATAATAAATGCTTTTATAATGTAAATTAATATAGCCATAAATATAGTAATTCAAAAATAATTTTATATAGTTGTTACATCCTAAGTGCACACATAATTTTTGAGTGGCATATAATGAAAGTACAGATGTTTCCGAAATATTATAATGAATGCCAAAAATTATATATACATACATAAATTTAAAAAGGGTAATGAAAATTCAAAATTAAAATATACCTAAGGCTCTATACTATACTATCGAAAGAATAACATTTTGTTAAGAAATATAATTAGACATTGCTATAAATTTGAAATATTATGAAGGAATTTTAGATAGTAATCTTCCAAGAATTTGTCATTTAAAATATGGGATTCAGTAGATGTTTTAATAATTTTCTAATTCGAGTTTTATTATTTCGGAAAAGTGTTAGAAAACTAAATAACAATATACATAGCTTTTATATTATGTATATTTATATTATGGAAGATTTTATATTTTTAATGCAGCAAAAAAGCAATTAGCGAACTTTCGGTACACAAACTTCAACAAAAATTGAAAATTTAAATAATATATATTAATTTTCAAAAATTCGGGGTATGTTTAAGGGATGTTTTGAATTGAGTCTAGCTAATTTATAAAGTAAGTTCGAAATTTCCATAACATTTAATTAAATCTGCGATTGGAAGCTGTTGACTAGCATGCTAAGTATAATATCGTAGTTAATTATAACTTATTATATTTTAAAATAAGAAATTATTTCATTTCGCAATTCTCGGCAGAATTAATAAGACAATTTCTAAAAACATTCATTAACCATACAAAAAATTATCATTTGTCTAGATTTTCTACAAAACTTTTAACACTCTTTCAATTTGTCTTGACAAACAATAAGCATTTCGCGAATTTCCTATGAATACATCTTTGTGTTTAGCATACAATGTATTAATATACAAAAGTGCAACACTTTTCATTTTCATTTTAATGCACTTTTTTCTGCAGATTTTCTAATTGAAAAAAAAATTTAAGACAAATCTTAAATTATTTGTTTACCTAAAGTATTATATGTGTGACAAATGGATTCAACATGCAAAAAAAAATTATTTACTAATACTATAATAAATTAATGGTATACAAGGATATATAGCGAAATATAATTGTATACACAAAAATGTTAGATACAAAAATTTGAAAACATTATTTTTACTTATACACTTCAATGCATTTCCGTATATATTATAGTTTATAATGTTTCTATATTTATAATATGTATATTAAAATCTACATAGAAACTAATAAATCCTCGAACTAAGAATAACAATATATCAAAGTTAGTTTTTTTCTTATACATATATATTTTAGCTTTTAGATAAACTCCTTGACAGAACAACTGTAGTGTCATAGTTGTGCACATATTTTAGTATAGAATAGAGAATTCTGTATCTAAATTGAGTTATAGATCGTTGACTACACAAACTCTGCAATATTATTAAGAAATAATAAAAGGATATATACTTAAAAAATTGGAAGCTTTTGAAAAATTTGTAATTTTTCTTTATTTATCAAAGGATTTAGAATTTGACTTTTTCTATTAATTGAAGAATTTCTTTATAAATATTATTTAAAATTAATTTTCAATTACATGTTTTTAAATTATATCAATTACGAGTAAAGAAGGAATTTTGGAATATAGAAAATTCAATTAGCATAAGTAAGAATAGAATAATCAATAATCTTATAGGAAATTTAAGAATTTATTGTAGAAAAAACTGTGTTTTTCCGATTAGAGAAAATAATTAAATTATTTAGAAAAAATTGGAATTATTAATGGTTGGCAATTAATTAGATTTTAAATTGAAATAATGTTTATACAAAAATAATTTAGAAATACAAATTAAGGTAATCAAGACTCTTAGTTAGCGTAATGCTAAGTGAAATTTAGCGAAATCGATTGAAGAACATAAATTATTATAAATATTTCGTTTTGCTATTAGTACCAAGGAATCTGCACCAGTCAGAAGGATACACCAGAAGTTTCATTAAATTATTGTTATCTATTTCGGAAATCAGATTCAACTATATAAATATTTATACATTTATTTAATATAATGAATAATATTTAAAATAAACTATAAAAATATTAATTTAGTAAAATTTGCTTTCAGTCAGCCTCCATAAAACTAGTAACACTTCCATAACATAATATTTTCAATAATTTTTTTATATTTTTAATAAAAATTTGTTTTCATATTTTATTTATCCCCTCCCCTCAACACGAGAAACGACTTTTCACAGCAAGCAAATTATGAATAAAGTCTATAAAAATCTTGTACATATAATAAGCTTTAAATTATGATGTAAGTTTACAAGAATGTTACAAAAAGATGATGCTGCTGTGTGTATTTTTTGTTATTGTACATTTACAATTGTGAACAATAAACAAATTTTAAAATTTTCATCAATTTTTCGGTTTTTCCATTCGAATAACAAATTTTTTCCACCCTAACTCCTAACTCCTCAAATAATTATATATATATATATATGTTATTTCATTTTCAACATAATATTTAACATATGTAGAGTAAAGAAATGAACAAATAATATCCTTACAACAAAAGGCACACATTACAAACATTCGCTTTCTTTATATATACACACGCACGCAAAAAAAAAAAAGGAAAACTACCAAAAAAAACGGGTGTATACGATGATATTATTACATATTTAAGTACAAAGTGACAAGCACATATCCTATAAGGACTTTATACAAATATTATAATATGATGGAATATAACCAAAAATATATCCTGATGATGTGTATATATATATATGCGGTGTGTGATGGTTTCCAACAGAGAAAATGAAAATGAAAATGAATATAAATTTTTTTTTATTATGTTGTACATATATAAAAGTTTTTTTTTTACTGACAGTATTTATAGAGTCCATTTGTAAATTCACTCCTGTTTTTAACCAAAAATTTTAACAAATATACAAAATATAGCTACTAAAATTTGGTAAATATATATTCAAGGATATTTTATGTTATATTGGTTGTATTTTTTGTATAACTATTATTGAAATTGAGCAAATTATCCTATTTATCCTTAATTTTACACACCATTATTAGTGTATATATGTATATTTTCTATTTTATATAGTTTTAAAGTATATTTTTAAATATTTAAATCATTTTATGTTATTGGGGTTTTCAATTTTTGTGATAGATAAAAAGTAAAGTCACCATTAATCATTTTATAAAACTGAAATGAAAATCAAATACAATTGTGATTATGAAAATTTAAATTTTGTTGTTTTGTATTTTCTATCTCTCTGTTTGTATATGTGCTTAAATTTTATTTGGAGAATAAAACAGAGGGATTTAGCATGAATTTTATAGTATGTATATATTTTAGCAAAATGTAGAAAGTATTTAAATGTTCAAAAAGCATTAAGGGTTGTTGTGGATTTTATAGTGACTTTGAATGCACACAAGGAATAATAAAAATCTTGTATAAAGTTTTTTATTGAAATTTCAATTGAAATGTTTCAATCTTTTAATTGATATAAAACTGTAAACATTATAAATTTTTAATTTGTAAATCAGTTTATAGTAGTAAAATATTATTTTTAAGTGAAACAAAATGTAAAGTCATTTAAAATTTATAAAAAAATTGTATTGACAATAAAAATTTATATCAAAAAATTTAAACTGATAGAAATTTAAATGGTTTTAATTTTTTTTACTTTAATTTTATAATAATTTTTGGTGCAAATTTAGTTTTTATAGTTCAACCCTGTTGTAATTAAATCCAAATAATTTAAATGTTTGTTGAAAAGTTCAAATGATTTTATTACATATTCGATCTAACTATGTATATTGTATTAGTACATTATTTAGTCAGCTAAGTCATTAATATAGATGACATTTAATGTACTAAAAAAAATTTTTTGTGTGAATTTTAATTGCATACTCTACAATAAAATTGATAATAGAATAAGACTTAGGGTTAATTTTAAAAATGTATTAGATAATATTATTCAGATTTAATCATTGTCAACGTAACATCAATTTTAGCATCGTTTAATTTATAAATAAAATTGTGAGAATTTCTTTTAAAATTTAATTACTATAAATTTGTTAGTTCTGATTTAAAAATGGTTTTAAAATTAAACAAAAAAATTTATATTCAAATCTGTTTTAAAAACTTATTTTTTTCCCGAATTGTAAAATCAATTTTATTTCCCCATTCAGATTTTTAATAAATCTATTTTATTTTTCGACTAAAATTTATGTGAAAAGGATATTAAATTATTTGAAAAAAATACGTTAAATCTTTTAAGTTATTTTTCATATTGCCAATATTCGAAAAATAAATAATACCTTTAAAAATATTATGGTAAAACTTCACAAATATATAAAATTAATGATCTAATTCTACATAACAACATGAACCAATGATAATAATAATAATAATAATAAAAAAAATGGATCAACTTTATTTTTATAAACTATATACAATAAAATAAAATTTACTTTAACATTATCCTTTTAATAATGAAATATCTTTCCCAAACAATTCATAACAAAACAGCAAAAAAAAAAAAAAAAAATTGAAAACAATTTTCCTTAAAGAAAGATAAATATAAAAAGTTTTACTTTATCTTTTTTATGTTTCTCAAACAAAATATTTCTTCAAAAAAATACCATAAAAATAAAATTTATTGATTCTAAAGTGATGAATACTCAAAACTTGAATTACTTTCAACGAGAATATTTATTACTGAAGTTTTTTTTTTCCTTATGTAGAAAAAATTTTTGTATACAAGGAAAAATTACAAATTTTCAATAAGAAGAAAAAAAAAATTTTTTTTTCAAGTTATGTTACCCCAGAAAAAGAAAACACAAATTTAAAAAAAAAATATACAAAAATAAAATAAAAATTAGTAAATAAATTTTCACGAATTTTCCTTTGAATTAAATAAATTTTGTTTTTTTTTTTTTGATTTTTTCACAAAAGAAAATTTTAATCAAAAAACTAAAAATATTTTTAAAGAAAAAAAAAATGTAAATTTAAATTTATTTTTCATAAAAATACAAAATTTTCATTTTTTGTTAAAATAAATAATAAAAAAAATATATTTTTCCTATTCAAAAATTATGTACTCTATGTGGAAAATTTTTAATTTACGACAAACAATAAACTTTTTTTTAAAGGGTCAAGCGTTCAATTTGTAACAAATTTGTAAAAAAAAAAAAAGTTTCTAAATGAATGGTTACTATATTAAGTATATTTCTAAAAATTGTGAAATTGTGTACAGAGTTTGTTAAAATATTTTTGACAGGCCAGAAAAGGAAACTCGGTTATGAATTTAATATAAAACTTTCTATTTTTAGTACAGAAGTTTTTTTGACATTTCTCCTAAACTATTTTTACAGACACTAACTAAAAGTATTATTGAATTTCTGAATTTGTGAAATTCAATTAAACCTTTTATTAAATTATGTTTTGCTAGTCAAAATTGAAATTAAATTTTAGAATATTTGAAATATTTGTAGAACTATTCCAGCTGTTAAAAAAAATTGGAATTATTAACAATTACATTTTTCCTAAAAATCCTTTTTATTTGAATAAATATAGATTTTTTTTTAGAAATTCATTTAAATCAAAAGTGGAAACCAATAATAATTATTGAACCTAGTCCAGTTTCTTCTCCTTATTTCTTGTCTAATAACAAAAACGTACCAATGACACCGAAATTATTTTGTTAATAAATATCCTGTCACACAAAGCAACCAGCAATTAATCTTTTTAACAAAAAAGTAATATTTTATCAATATCTAACCAATTTCTAAAAATTCAAGGATTATTTGCTCGGCTCCCTATCCACTCGTTGTCAACTTTGAAAATATAATTTTTTTCTATTCATTTGATATAAGTAATCCATTCTCCCCCGCTTCTTAAATTAAGAACTTCTTTATATTTATTTATTTCATTCTCTCATCTCACTCCAAAAATCAAACTTTTCAAATTTCTCTAATCCTTTTTATAACCAACAAAATAGGAAAAAAAAAATGAAATAGAAAATGGTCATAATTTTATAGATTCTACTAAATGACAATTTCAAATAATATCCTTTAAATCGATATATTTATGTCATAATATACCATAGACATAGACTTTAAATATATATTTTTTTTATATTATAGGCTTCGGTACGATAGATTGATTTAAAAGAGTTTCTATATGTATATTTTTATGCGTTATTCTGATCGTAGAAAGAGTTTAACTATGCGTGCAAAATGGAAAAGGAAAAATGAAAATTCTTTATTATTAAAGAAAAAAGAGCCTTGAGAAAAAATAATATAAATCTATATAAGACATTTAAACATTATAATACATATTTCTTCGGTTGTTTTTCATAATTTTTTCTTTAGATATTATATATATGTATATACAAACGATCATCATACATAATAAATGGTGCGTGTCAATTTTACAATATTACATATACATATATGTATATATGGAAAACTTCACAAAAAAACTTTCCCATTCAATAACCCGAAAATTTTAATGATTAAAGCTACATTATATACCAAACAAGAAAATATATAAGAATGATTATTCCTCTATGGTACATTTTAGTTATAGTGATTTTCAAACATATTATTATGGATATATACACTTCGCTTTTAGTTAAAGAAAAATCTGAAGCTATAAACCATTAATCATGTGACCCAAGACTATAAGCATAAAAGTTCGACAAAAAAAATATATATATATGTACTAGCAATCATTATTGAAGACTGAACCACAAAAACGAAGAAATGTTCGAAGAAATTTATTTATATATGTGTAAAGTAGAGAAGAAAAAAAAAAGGATATTGGTATAGTGATGGTTTTGTGGTAGATTATTACTTGTGGCAGGACAAATACCCAAAAGTATGAAAGAAAAAAGTGAAATTTTTTTTTCTTTTTATATACCTTTATACGTTTCTATATGATATTTTTTTTTCTTCCTTTAATTTCTTTTGGAAGTCTATAATAATATGAAAAAAGAAAGGAAGGAATTCAAACTTAATGTGTTTGGTTAACAGGTAAAAAAAAGGATATTTGAGGTGACAATAGGTATTTGTAAATAAACATCCAAATGAATTAAATAAAAACTATATATATTTTACTTTTTATACGTAGATGATATTTATATACATATACATATAGAATGGATCAGAATATAGAAATACGAAATTGTCGAAAGAATTTTTGTACGAAAAAATGTTGAATTTAAATTAGTTAGTTAAATAATTATCAAAGATTCTGAGAAAAACAAGCGAACTAAAGTGAAAATGTTAAATTTAAAATATTAAATATATTGAAAATTTGAAAAATGTTATTTCAATTTGATATTCATATAACTAGAACTGAAAATTATATATTTTTGAACAAATTTAGATTCTTTTCATGATAAGAATATTTTCATTACACTCTATTTTCAAAATAGCAACACTAATACTATAATAAATTCCAAATCTAATTTTGACTTTTAGCTCTACACAGCAAATCTATAATTTTCTTTATTACCTTTCCTGGTATATTTCCTTTATTTAATCTAAAATTATATGTTGACCATTAAAGTGACACCCACAAATATGTTCGGTATTATTATCACTAAAACATTTTTTCGGTAATTTCCAGTGTGACATATATAAGTGAACATGGAATTTATCCAAGAGAAAAAGAAAATTTCAAATGTGGTTCTTCGAAATGTTGAACTTTTCGTTTAGTTGTAAATTTTTTTTTTAGTGGATTTTTTGGCTTTTTATATTTGTTTTGTGGTGTGAAGGAAACTAAAGTATTTCACTTATTGGTTTAAGATTTTTTTCTTTTTACCTGGAGAGTATTACACATTCTTTAATACTGTAAAACAGGGACAAAATCAATTTTGATAAGAGAAATAGTTTTTGAGGACATTTATGTGCATCATATACATATTTTAAAAGGACATTTTTATTCCCAAATATTTTAAATCTCGCGATTATAGTATACAAACAAATTTTAAATTAAAAATTCAGAAGATTTTTCATAATTTTATCTTTCCGTATGAAAATTTTCTATATTATTATTGTGTCCGGTATAAAAAGGATTTACACAAAATTTACCATAATTATTTTTGGTTGGTATATGTTTTTTTTTTACAGAAATAAACAAAAAATTTATTGTGATCCTTTTATACGGTAAACAATTTTTTTATTTATAATCCTACTAGAATATCCTGGGGAATTTAAAAAAAAAAATTTCACATTATATATACAATTGATGAATTCATGTATAATAGGATACTGTAAATATATGCATAAGAATATTTCAACAAAAGGAAGAAGACAATAATATATATATAAAAAAAAAAAGGTTTAATATATCTCACATACTGAAAATTGACTAAAATCCGATTTGAAATATATATAGAAAAAAAAGGATTTTATTTGTTCGAAAGAGTAAAAAAAAACCTCTTGAACATTTTCCATCTTTTTATTTTTTTTTTGCAAAAAATTTCATATAAAAGTAAAATAGTAATTTTTTTTTGAAGAAAAAAAAAACATGTTATTTGTGGAATTTTAGTCCTTTTTTTCTATAATACTTTTATTATTTGCTAACCCAATATTGTCTCCTTTTGTGTACCTCTATTTTTCAAATAATCTAAATCTAAATTTTCCTTGACAATAAAAAAAAAACCCTAACCTCTGCATTTCTCCTTTAAAAGGTTCAAAAAACTAAATGTAAAAGGTAAAAAATTTGAATATTTATACATAAAAAAAAAAGTTCTATGCATATAACCAAAAGTTAAATAGTAAAATTGAGAAATTTGTATTCTTATCAAATATTTCTTTTAATATTGATAGGAAAATATTTACATACGAGTTTTCTTTTTATTTTTCCTTTTTATGGAAAATCTTTGATTTTCTTTAAATTTTTCTTGTCTTTTTTTTTTCTTGTTAAATTAGATTTTTTTCTTATTTAAAAAAAAATAAATATATTTTTTGGTTAGTTCACAAATTTTAATTTTTTTGTGTGTTTATATTTACATTTTAAGGTCACTTTTCGGTCTTAAGATTTATTTTACCACATACCTGAAAATAGATAGAAAAAATAAATAAATTTTATTATTATTAAATTTTTAGATAAAAAGTAAATTTTATTTTGTGATAAAAATTTGTTTCTTAAAAAAATATTATATTGTGAAATTTTTTTTTTGTGGAAAATTGTGAGTAAGAATAATAAATTTTATTAAAATTTTTATATAAATTTTAGTAGAATTTTGATAAAACTTTCTAGCACTATTTAAAAGAATATTTGCATTATATATAAAATGGACGTAAATGCATAAGGCAACTTGATACTAATATAATGTCTTACTCCTAGAATGTATAATATTTAATAAATAATTTATTTAGATGAAAATGATTAAAATCAAATTTTATTCAAAGCAAATTAGAAATGTTGTATAATTAATTTTCGAAAATTAAGCTTTAACAACATTTAAAAAAATAATTGGTAAAAAGACTTTATTTCATTTTCATTTCAAAACTTCATTTTTTCTAGTTCATTTATGGATGTTTTTTTTAAATCTTCACTTCAATTTCTTTAGAAAAACAAAAATTAATTTTCTCTCTGTATTTCTTTTCTATGTGTCAATTTTAAAATAACTTCTTGAATTTCTGTTCTTTTTTCCAGAATAACATTTTATAGAAAATTAGCAATAATATTATTTACTATTTACTACCATTACTTATAAAGTTAAATATTATTTAGAAGACAACTCTTCAATTTCGACAGAATCATTAAAAATGAATTAAATTTTGTTCTTCTGGTTTTCTTATGGTATACAACGATGTTCATTCACAATTGATTTTTCATATGATCGAAATGAAAATGATATAACTACATTATACATATATATAAAAATATCTTATAAAAATGCAATTTAAAATAAAATTCCTTTTGGTATGGTACTAACACGCTTTTACGTTTAAATATTTATTTAACAATTTATTTATTTATATTTTCTGGAAAATATAAAACATGTTTATTTATAGTTTTTTCTGTACAAAATATAGAAAAACTGTTAAACCATGAAAATCAAGATGTTTTTTTTCTTTGCCAAAAATATCATCTTACTAAAAATCATCATTTCATATTAAGTGTGTCGTACGTACAGATGCTTTTTGGTTATACATACTACAAACTATATTCTTAAATTAAATTAAAGTATATTTTTTGGATATTTTGGACTTGGGTAAAGGATAACAGACAAATATTTACTATATATTACATAATTCTTTATTATATTTCATTAAATTTATTTATGTACAAGGACAAATGATAAAATGTTACTCTATAATATTAAATATACGTATTTAGCTTTATTCTTTATGCAAAAGAGGATAAAGTCATGTAAAATTAGAAAATATATAAATTGTAATAGAAAATATATAAATTGTAATAAATATATAAATTGTAAATAATTAATTAATTTTGGACATTTTTCTGAAATTTTTTATAAAAAGTTTAATAATTCTAAATGAATTTTAATGAAAATGTTGTCAGTTATTAATTTTGCAACAAAAATTTCACAATAAATTTAAGGAACAGTTGAAAATGACTATGATAAGAATTAATTGATTAAATCATTGGTAAATCTTAACTTTGATCAATTTATATTAATTAATAATTATTTTTAGTTATTGGCAGTTACAGAATTTCACCCAATAAATAAAAAATTTTGTATAAATTTAAAATTTATCAAAATATATTTGGATGCAATAATAAAAATTTAGTTTGTATTTTCGGTTCTATAAATTTTTATAAATCTTTGATGGTTTGCCAAATATCCTTGACATTTTTGATGATATTTGGCTAGTTTCCTCTTATCCAGTTCTTTTAATATTTTTTACAGACCTCAACATATTTTTTTATAGTTTTTTTTTTTTCAAATGACAAATTAAAGAAAACCTTAACAAAGTTTTAATCAAATGAAGTGTAAAATTTTTTATCTTTCTTAACTTAATAATCATGCATGATTTTTTCTTCTTCTAATACTTAAAGGGATATCCTTAAAAATTGTATTTTTTTTTATATATATACGAAAACATTCACCCAAAATTAAATGAGAAAAAATTGTTGAAATAAGAATATATTTTTCGATTAAAAGATATTATTTAATGTGAAAAAAGGAAAAAAAATATTTTGTGCTGATAAATATATAAAAAAAAATAAATATCCTTATAAGAAAACCATTTAAGTTTTACAGATATAGATTTTTCTTGATTATTTCTATGACTTAATAAATATATATATAAAATTATATCCATTTTTTTATATAAAAATATCGTTAAAACATGTTTGTTATTATTAGTTTTGGATTTTCATAAATCTGAACATTATCACAAATTGTTTATATGTTTCAAAAAAAAAATTTTGTTATACGCATTTTGGAGACAAAAAAAAAATTTATGTATATAAATCTAAATATGTTTTATGTTGTTGACGCAATAGTGGTTAAGAAAATTTTTTCTATATTATGATTATTATTTCCAATTCAAATAACACAAATATCCTTTCTTTCTATTATAACTTATAATATCATTTTCAATTTAGAAAAATAACTATAAATTTTGAAATTGTTGGCAAGAGAGTTTGTTATAAGCATTTTTATATATGCGGACAAAAATAATCATATATATGTATGCTTATATACATATACATATAATTTTATGTCTTATCTTTATTTCACATTTGAATAAACATCTTTTCTTTCTTTTTTTTTCGATTCGACTTTCTCTAGTTTACTTAGTTTTCTTCCAAATTAAATTTAAGTTTCTGTTTCAATGAAAAATTATTATTTATAGTGCGCTTTTTTTGTTGGAGGGAGGGTGGTAAAGATAAAAGTTTAGTAAAATTCATGTTTATTTGTATTAGGAATTATATTTATGTTTACTTTGTGTAATACCAAAAAAAAAAAAAAAATTGTTACAGTTGATTTGGGTATTATAAGAAATTAAAAGATATAATAAGAGTGTAGCAAAAGAAATTATGTAATATATTAAATTTGAAAAGAATATTTACTGTTTATTCAGAAAAGTTTGGAAAGTTAATCAAGAAATTCAAATATAAAGATATTCAATTTTTTAGTATACATTATGATGTATGAAAATAAATGTATGCTTCATTATTTATTATATGTAATTAATAAGCATAAATGTATATGATGAAATTTGATGAATAAACAAAAATATTAAATTTTCGATATAGAATATAAAAAAAAAACTTATTGGAAAGTTCAAATATTTCCCAAAAGTTAGTGTCTTAATTAAAATAATTAAATTAGAAATGAAAACTAATCAAATTATTTAATAGCTCAAAAAATAAAAATGATATTAAAATTTGACAAATATTTGAAATTTATGTTGTGCAAATTAGAAAAACTCTAATTTGGAAAAAATTATGTTAATTATATTTCAAAATGACAATTTTTGAAATTCCAAAATTCAAATATACTAAAACATTTTATAAATATTCAAAAATTAGTATAAAACATAACAAATTCATTCTAATTTTTGAAATATTTTTGAATTAAAAAAACAATATAAAGTTTCAAAAATATTTTAACACATTTTATTAAAAGTATATTTTTAAATTATTATTTTTATTCTATATATTCTTCTGACAAAATAAACTTTATATTATCCTTCTTAATTCAGTATCTCTTCTTCACCTTCCAGACTCAAGAGAAATATATAAATATTGTCAAAAGAACATTTTTTTTTGTTTCATATATAATAAAGTTGCATTACATGAAAATTTATTGTTAACCAGAAAACGACACTTAATATTAAGGTCTCGTCTTTAACAGAACTATAAGAAAAATGTATAAAAAAAAAAATTATGACAATAAAACAAACTTTATTATATAACAAAATTTTGTTAGACATTAGACAAAATTACAATAATCACATACAGACTCATGATACAACTATATGTATATTGCAATTTTGAGTATTTAGTAGAATATTCGATATATCTAGTAGATATTTTCCAAATTATACAAGACAAAAATAAAACAACTAAAAAAGAAAAATCATAAGAAAAATTTGAAATGGAAAATATGTCAAAACTTTTTTTTATATATTTTCTTAACTTTATTTAAACTTTTTTTTTTGTCATTTAATTTTGTTTTAACTTTTTTTTTTTGTTATATTTTTTACAAAACTTTATGAATTTTTAGAGATTTTTTTTTATGTCTAATCTTTAGTATTTTTATTATAATTTTTGTTGTTGTAAAAATGTGCTAAAATTTAATCATCACTTAAATCTAAGTATTCTTTTTTTACTATCATCCAAAAAAAAAAGCTATATATTTTTATACTTTATAGCTTTGAATATTAAATGAGATTGTTTTAAGGATCTACTTGCATTCAAAAAAAAAAAATTAAAATTGTAAAATTTTTTATAGACATAAGTTTAAATAATACTCAGAGGCGTAAAATAAGTTTTTTTTGTTATGTGCAGAATTTGTGATAGTGAGAGTCAATGTAGATGCTGGATAATATGAGACAGAGACTTGAAAAAATGTAAATTAATTTTCCATGAATATATACTTTGAACTTGTGGTCAAATATTTATTAAATTTCAAATAGCGACAAAGTACACTATCATAATTAGTCACAAATGGTATTAATTCACAAATGGTAATAACCATCACAAATGGTATTAATTATCATATTGTTATTAAATGCTTAAATTTTATATATACCTAACCTCAAATCTATAGTCATTAAAATTACATTTTTACTAACTATCCATTTTATATAAATTTTTCTCCCCAGGAAATAAATCATAATGAGAATAATTAACATATTTGGATAATTTATTTTTATATAAAAATCAAGAATTCATAATAATTAATAGTGTGCTTTCCCTTAAATACAATTTCCGTAAAAATTTTCTTTGAAATTTTCCTTCGATAAAATTCGCTTTATACATTTCTCATCGTTTTTTGTTTTTGTTGCGTTTCAATTTCTTCAATGGATATGTACAAGGAAGAATGAAGAAAAAAAAAATCTAAATTGAAGTAGAAAAATGCCCATGGCACTAATCAAATGAAATTGAAATTTTATATCCTGCACCTTGTAGCACTTGTGGGTATATACAAAAAATAAATCTTTCTCTTTATTTTTAATAATGTAAATTGCCAGAAAAAGAAAACTTTTAAATCCGTTTTTACTATAAGTAAAAATTCGGTTTTTTTCATTTTTTATATAAACTGAAAATCTAGCATTAATTTTCTTTAGTATACAAAAATCCAATTAACAAGCAAATAAACAAAAAATGGAAATTAAATTCTAATTGATTTTTTACATATATAGAACAAAAAGGACCGCTTTTTGTTTATCTTTAACTGCAATTATATTTATTATATTAGTTTTTCTCTTATATTTCGTAAATATAAAAGGAACATTTTGTCTATTAATTTTTAAATGGAAATTTTATAATTTTAGAATATATAATATTAAATTTTAAAATTAAAATATATGATTTATTTTACAAGCATTTAATAAGTTAAATATCTTGTTTAACCTTAAGGCTTTTAGCTAGGTTATGTTATATAATAGTATAAACTAGACATTTATTAATATATATTATTCATATAATAAATTTAAGATTTATATACTACATTTTTTCAGTTTATGACATATATTAGAATTAGAGACAATATAATCCTAAAATTATTTGAAAATAATTTATATATAAAATATATCTTAAGGATGTGACTATATAGTTATTATTTATACGATTGTTATATTAAAGATTTGTAAAATTTATTCTGATTTATTTGGAATTTTCCATAAAATTTGCACAATTTTGTTGACATATTTTATTTCATATATAATATATATTTATTAAAATTTCAATAATGTTAAGATAAATCAAATAATAATAAATATATTTTTGAATTTTTGGGCAGGTAAGAAAGATTAATAAAATAAAAATATTTAGTTTTCTTGTCAATAAAATTTAAGATATTTAGAGAAAAAAAAAATCAATTTTATCTTATAATATTATTTCTAAGGAATTTTGAAAATCTTGAAATGATTTAGTCAATAAATTATATATTGGAGTATTAAATAGCATCAAAAATAGATTTATATAAATTATTGACATAAATTTTAATATTAGTAATCGGAAATCCAATAGTATTTATGACTATGAAAAAAATCACATACAAATATTTTATTGACTTATATTAAGGATTTTACTTGATTTTAAATCATTTCGAAGAATAGAACAAGTTTCAGACTTTTAATTATAAGCATTTGTTTTAAATCCGATGATAATTTCATATATCGTTTTTCCTCGCATGAGATAACTACATTATATATTATTTTATCGCATGCGATATTTCTAATATTATTTCATTTTTAGCATTTTAATATTTCACATAATTCAGACTTGCAAAAATGGAAATTTTTATATATTTGGGATATTTTAAATCAATTTAGTTTGTAACTAATTCTTGCAACATTTTAATTATTTCTTTGTTATTGTTTCACTATTTAAATTGAAAATATGACCACAAAAAACCGAATTGTCTTCCAATAATATAATAAAAGTAATTAATTTTCTTTTTTTTCAATAAATTTATTTAAAATTTACGTTAAAAGCAAAATATACAAAATTGCCTAGTAATTACAATAAAATTAATTTCAGTCTCATGAAATTTTTTTTAACATTTATTTTATTTCTATTTAATTTTAATTGATTTTTTCTTCGAATTTTTTTTTTAATTTATATTTTTCTTATTTTGTCTTATAATTAAATTAGTTGTGGTTTTTCTGTTAAAATTTTTCTTTTTATTTTGGTAAAATTTAAACAATAAAATAAAAATATATATATAAAAAGGAACTTTTATATCAGCAACAACAAAAAAAAGTATATAAAAATAAAGTAATTCAAGTTTGAAACGATAAAAATCTTTTTATATATTTTTCGATTGTTTGGCGGTGTGAAAATAGCGTATATACAAAAATAATAATATAAAAATCACGCTGGTAAAATATAAATAAATTACACATTCATTCAAAAGTAAAAACAACAAAAATAAGAAGAAAAGGAAAATAACGAAGAAGCACGCCAATGCCTTTTATAATATTATTATAACACGTAAAAAAGATTCAAGGATGATATATCAACGATAAGTGATAAAATAATGTCTTGAGAAAAGAAATTTTTGCTTTACCCTCTTGTGTGTAAACAACCAACTTTTTTTCACACGGAAACTTTTTTTTTTTTATATTTTATTTAATTTTTAGTACATATACGAATTCCATTTTTTCAAGGGTCTCCACAAAAACACACCAACAACACAACAAACAAAATATTGAAGAGATGAAGTATCAAGAAATTTACGCTGTTAGGCGGATTGAACAAGTCAACAACAGTCCATATCTCCGCCCATCAATTTGAATGGTAAAGTACGCAATCTTTTTATTTTATTTGGGAAGTTTTTTTTTTCTAACTTTTTTTTTGCTTGGGTGGAAAATTTAAGGAAAAAATAAAATAAGGATCAGGTACTTATGAACAAATACTGTTTATAGACAATAGGAATATAAAATAGGAAAAGAAGAATTTCTTGATATATTCGGAAATAAAAAGGAAGAAACAAATGATAAAGAAAAAATACCTTTTTTTGATGGAAGGGCCAGAAATTAGAAAATGAACATTTCAAATTGACTAAAAGTGTGGAAACGAATTATTTTAAGGACCTGAATTAGTTTAATTGTGATATAAATATTTGTATATAGTTAATGATAGTTAATATTGAAATAGAAATTTATATTTTATGGTGTAAAGATGGTATGAAAATGTACTCCAGGTAAGTGCAGTTAAGTGTTTCGGCTTTGTCCTAATATTTAATTGGAGTAATCTTGGCATTATTGGAAATTAGTATTTTATTTTAGTTATATTGAAACAATCATTACGAAATAAGTGTATTTAAATTACTACAACTACATTTATGCTTCAAAAGATCAATTTAAATTTATTACAAAATTTAAAAGTCTGTTACATATTAGATAGCAGTTGTAGGATAGGAACTTAATTATTTATTCGACCTTCCCTAATTCTATATTCTGAATTTTACTAATACGTTGTTACCAAAAAAACTTACAAAATTGCCTTCTAAGACATAGTTTGGTCACCACTGCAAACGATATATTATGTTAAATATTTTTTTTACCTATACTATTATATTTAATAATATATATATTTATGTTAATATGTTGAGGTACTAAACAAAAAACA
Organism: Empis stercorea; assembly: GCA_949752835.1. Classification (NCBI taxonomy): domain Eukaryota; kingdom Metazoa; phylum Arthropoda; class Insecta; order Diptera; family Empididae; genus Empis; species Empis stercorea. The sequence continues at coordinate 52,697,688 of OX457089.1, forward strand.
CAAAAAAATAAAATAAAATAAAATTATATATAAATATTTTTTTTTTGTGGGAAACAAAACATCTGTGACAAATTGCGTTTATACACAGCAGAAGATGCAATTTTCGTTGAAATATTAAAAGAAAAAAATGTATGTTATTCTTTCCGTTTCAAGAGAAAAAGTGGAAAAAAAAAAGAAAAGAATATTTATCAACAATCAAAAACCTTATACCATCTATCTATTTATCTACTATATAAAGGCATGTTAAAGTATAACTTTTCCCGCTTCCCTATTCATTTTAAGTATAATAATATCTTATATATCCTTAATAATATTCAATTATATACGTGTAGGCAATATACATTGGCATATATAGTATGTTGTGTAGTTATGCTAAATATTTATTTGATTTTTGGCGTTGTGTAATTTTTTTTTTTTTTGTATTTTGTTACCAAGGATACAACTTTTCTTCTTTTTTCTTTGCTGCTGTTATTTTTTCTTTCTTTCGTTTTTTTTTTTAAACAAAGTTTTTATTATTATTAAATATTTATCCTTAAACAGATATAAGAATATAATATAAGGAAGGTATAGAGGTATGTTTATTCAGTTAAATATTATATTATAATGATGATCCATAAAAATGTACTTCACAACAAGCAGATTATTAAAGTGATTTAAATGAAAAACTGTGATATTAATATTATTATAAATGTTATATAAATGTATGTGTGTGTCTTTTTTTTATATATAGATTTATACATATAAAAAAAGGATGTTTTTGATTATATCCTCTTTAGATTTTTTTTTATCTTATCCTAATTCTGCTATTAAATTACATTTTTTTTTTATATATTATGTAAAATATTTTTTTTTTTATATACAATTAAACATGTGTAAGTATTATGAAATGAGTGTCCTTTATGATAGTATACAACAAAAAAAAATGTAGAAAATTCCTTTTGATTTATAATGTTTAAATATATAAACGTGTATTATTATTATTTTGTATAGGAATTTGATGTTCCTTATTACGGTACCATGGAAATTAAAGATCTTAGAAAGTGTCTTAAGTTTTGATTTAGTCTCTGTTATGCTTTTATGTTTCCAAAATACAAAAGTTTTTTTTTTATTTTTGAAGATGTTAAGAGGAAAATAAAGTTTTTCTTAAGCTTTTTTTTTTTGCAGATATTGAAATTTTTTTCATTGTTCATAAGGAATTTTATATTTAAATTAATAAATATTTAAATTTGTGTTATTATTAGGACAATTTTAATTATAATGTTTACTATGAATTTTGCAAAATTTTTTACTAATTTCAAATTATTATTATTGATAAATTTATAGTAACACAAATAATATTTGGAATATTATATCCGAAAGTTTTAAATGGAAATTGTTGTTTGTCTTAATTTCAATTTAGGAAAGTATTAATTTGTAATATCTTAAATTTGTAGATAGAAAAATTGTTCTTGTGATTTTCAATTAAAATATAAATTAAATGATGAAACAAAAAAACTAATTTGTAGATAATTAATTTATAGCTCACGCAAACCTTAGGCTATATATTCCTATATTACAGAAAAGAAAAACAGAAAAAAATGTTAATTTATTTTTGGATATTTCAATTTTTATACTTTATCTAAATTTTGTATATTACTGATACTGATTAAATAAGAAAATTTTCATCTAAAAAAAAATATTTTACGGAAAATTCTTTCAAAAATACTTTTTATCTAATTATTTTTTTCTTTTGCTAAAAAGTCATAAATACAAATTCTCATCATATTTTAATCTTTGATCCTTTCTCCTGATCCTTTTACAAAAAAAAAATGAATTGTGTGTGTTTTACCCTGCGATAATGCGTAATTTCTGGTTTGAATTTATATATATGTATATAGAAAAAGAAAATTATGTTAAATCGCTATATTTATCAATAAATTTTCTATTTATGTTAAGGAAAGAAAAATTGGAAATTTCCTGAAACAAATATTATATAATTTTCTATGTTGTTTTTTCGTTCTGATTTTTTTAACTTTTTTTTTTTTTTTTTATTAAATTGATTTATGAGACCAACATAAAAAAACACACGACGATAAAAATCTATTTCTTTGTTGTAATTGAATTTGGGTAAATTTTTGCAAAAAAACAAACAAAAATGTTTATAGCAAATTTTTAGTGAAATTTCAAATTTTGTTTAATATTTTTGTGAAATTCTTTTAGGTATATGAATATACCTTACACTCTTACAAAATCATCAGAAAGAAAAAAACCGATTTTCTTTTTTTTCTTGTTATTATTTTTAACAAACATTTCAAAATAACAAGAAAATATTTCCCTTTTTTTAAGATTTCATTTTTTTGGAAAATTTTCAGAATATATTTTTAATTTTTTTATTTGTCTGTCAGTTTGGTGTCAAATTGAATCGTTATATATACAAAGTGGTCGATTAAGTACACAAAATTGTCATTAAGTATATTTAAATGAAATTAGTTCGAAATTTCTTAATTAAAAATATTGAAAATTTGCAAGGATAACAGTGACGGATATAATGACAGAAATTCAATAATTGTTTGTTACAATATATTTCAAAATCTGTAACTTTAAACTAAAATTTAATAAGTGTATTATTGATGTCTCATGTTTAAGCATGTGTATATCCTGAAAAATGATCGTAAAACATTAGTGGAATAAATAAAGTGATTTTGTGACTGTCAAACTATCACATCTTCCAATTTTATATAGAAATTTCTTTGCAATATTATAATTATGTGATAGCGTCACAAATTACTTTATGTGATTCCACTCCATGTTATAAAATTACGATAATAATGAAACTATTGTATACCATTTTCCACTACGCGACATTTTTAATATTATTATTTTATTTTTTCTTACTCATTGAATAAATATAACGAAAAGTATAAAAAATATTTTATAAAATGAACTCTGGGATAAGATTGATTGTTACAGAAAAATTGAACGCCAGTTGGTTTTAAGCCAATAATATTCTTCATTCTATTTTATTTTTTATTTTTTTAAAAAGGAAGAAAATTATATAAAAAATATATACTCCTAATTTTTTTCGTTATTTCTACTAACTAAACGACAAGAAAAAAAAAAATTTATTACATTTTTACTTTAGGCAATTTTTAAGCCTAAAGAATAATATAACAAAAAAAGGACATATTTTTGGTCTGCTGAATATCTCTGGAAAATTTATGAATTTATAGAAATATACTCAGTTAATAACATTCAAAAAATTGTATATTATGTATATAGATATGTTTGTATTTAATAAATCATATTAAAATTATTAAACTTTTACTGTGATGCTTTTACAGAAATATGAAAAAAAAATAATGATTTACTTTATTTTTTGAATGAAAAAAAAAACAACTTTTTAATAATGAATTATATATGTATGTAGTATAATAAAACAAACATAAATTTTGCAAATAAACAAAAAAAATAATATAATTTTTTAAGATATTTAAAAAAAATCAATCAAAACAAAATTAATGTTAAAAGAAAATTTTTAAAAGAAGACTTAAAAAACAAAAGTTTCGTTTTTTATGGTTATATGAAAAGATTTTAAGCTTTTTATATAATTTATATTTTAAAATTTTGAGTTAGCATAGAAATTTTCTATAATTTACAAGTGTAAAAAAAAAACCCCTTATTTATCATAAACAACCAAAAATGAATTCCTAATCGAAAAACTAATTTGAACATTATTTACTATTCCTCTATTTAAATGTTAAATGACATAATTACATAAGTAAAGTTGAATTTAATTTTCCGTATTTCAAATAACTTATTTACAATTTATTATATATTATATATTTGAATTTCGCTATATACACACATCCTTCCAGGCATAATATACGTTACATATGGAAGAAGGATAACTATATGCGATTGCGAAAGTAATATTTATTTTATAATATTATAAAATAATGCAAATACTGGTCTGCGTAAAGCTTATTTCATTATGTAAAGTAAACTACATTTATGTATGTAGAATTTTTTTGTATTCATTTTCCGTTTAACAAAATTTGTTTATGTGTAATTATTGTTTATAATATAAAGCTGTGAAATTATTTATGCATCCATAAACGATTTTAAGCTTAAAATTAGTAGAATTTAAATTTAAATTGATTTGAAATTATATGTTGTATGGGTAAACAAAAAAAAACATTGTATACTTCTGTTATTAGTCAATCAATTACAAAAATTAAATACTATTTGAATATACTGAAATTTTTAAAATCATTTTGAATGTTCAAAATTATTGGGAAAAAATATAATTAACAATTTTTTTTTGTGTATATTTACAATTTGTACATGAAAAAATTGTTAACACAATTTCAATTTTTTAGTTGGTAGTGTGGAAATTACTTATAGCTTTGATAGAGAATGTTTCGTGCCGAGAGATTATGTTTAACTATAATTTTTGTGGACTGATGAGGACTTTTGCTAATGATATGTATATGGGATTATTATAGCACCTTTTATTATAAATCGTTTAGTGAGAAACTCACAAAATTATAAAAAAAAACTATTTACTACTCAGTAAATAATCAACTTAAATCTTTCAGTCCTCGCAACATACTATCTCTATTTAACGCAACATACTATCTCTATTTGTAATTAATATTCAGCCTTTAAAATGTCTTTTTCTGGTCATAATCAAGTTTTGTTCATTTAAAAAAACAATATATATCCATCAGTGGTTTCAAATTTACTCAACTTTAAAATTATATAAACAATACTTTTTGTAATTATATAAATATTTTTTTAAACAAATCCTGTATATAATGTTTCGGTACACAAAAATTAAATTTTCTCCCATTATTTAGCATAAAATTGTACATAACCGCACTACATAATAAAACAATTATACGATTTTTTTTGTTATTACTCTTATTATTGTGTATATAATATTTATCATATCGGGAAAAGATAAAGTTTAAGGACCAGCAATGCAGCAGGATATGAAAAACAAAAAACTTTTAAAAACAAAACAAAAATTTCTTTCAGTGTGTTAATATTGGGACAAGGAAAAAAAACGTTGTTTTAATATCCGCAAGCTTTTTTGTTTTTCTGAAACTGTTAAAAAAAAAAAATTTCTGTCTTTAATGGAAATTTCTACTAAATGTCCTTTAAAAATATATTTTTTTTTTGCAACTAAAATGTTTTTTTTTTTTTTTAAAAGGTCATATTACTCAGCCACAAATTAAATATTTTCACTGTTGTTGGTAATTTCAACAAATAATAATTTTTCGTTTTATATAAAATAAATTAATTTCTTAACTTTTTTATTTTTATGTATATAAAAAATTGGCGTACATGATGAAGTTTATTTTAAAACAATAAGCCGTATTATTTACTTTAAAAAAACATTGAGTAAATAAATAAATAAAAAATTGTATTTTATATCCTTCTGATGTGGAAAATTATAGCTGGCGGAAAAAACTGTTTTTGTTTCGTTTTTATTTTCTTCTATTATTGATTTTCGTACAATGCATAGTAAATTCTGTTGGTGAAAATTTTTACCAAAAAAAAAGGATATTCAGATGAACTAGTTCAGAATAGTTTCATAACTATGAAACTTTGTGAGTACGGAGAAATATATGTTCTCTAATTATATTCGGAATTTAAATGATTTGCAAAATAACACTTACGAGATATTATAACTAATGTTTGCGAAAAAAAAAATCTAAATTAATTTTTTTTACACAAATTAATTAATTAAGTTAATTTCTCCTCAGGATATTAGCATTTCTAAAGGAATTTGCTGTTAAATTCAATTTTAAAATTATATTTTCCTGCTGAAATCCAATTCCTATTTCTAATATACAGATTATCAAAAATTTTAGTATTATTTCAAAGGTTTGATTAGAATATTTTGCTAAAAGATGATATTTTTTCAGTTTCCTATTTTGTGCACTAATTTTTCAGTGCAGGATCACATTATAAAAAATCTGCCATAAGGACTACTACCTATACACAAATACTACAGAAATTCACAACGACCTGACAGACAAATGAGAAATCATAAAATAAGGCTAAATAAGGCTCTCATTCAAAAAAAAAAAAAAAAAGTTGTAAAGAAAATTCATAAAAAATAGTTTCACCATCGATGCTTGTTTGGATGGGACACCAACAAATATTTATCCCTATAAATACGAGTATAAAAAGTTACATCTGGTTTTTTAATACAACAAAAATAAAGAATAATGTTGGTATATCAATTGGTTTACTTTTAGGCTTTTAATTTGATTTTATTGCTGAATAAAGGAAATTTACAAAAATTGAAAAAAAAAATATATATAATAATGAAAAATTTATGGGGTGCACAAAAAAAATTTATTTACATATTTTTTTGCATAAATTTAATGGGTAATTAAAGAGATGATTTCCATACATCATATTTTCTATAAAAAAACAAATTTAATATTGATTGAATATTATTTTTTTTTCCTTTTAATTATACAAAAAAAAAATGGTTTTTATAAAGTTATTTCAAATTTATGCAATATGTAAATTTATGAAATTTATTTTAAATTTTTTTAATAATTTTATAAAATTAAGCAATTTTGCCACAAACTAAAGTTCAACTGGCTTGTCAAATTCAAACTTTTAAAGAAAAATTACTAAAAATAAAGAATTTCTAAGAGTTTTGGTTGGATAAATTAATTTTTTTTGTAAAATTTTTGAGACAAAATTTTTTCTTTACTTTTTTCTATATCTGAAATTTTTTTAAGTTAAGTAGTTACACAAATAAAAGATTTACGAAAGAATTCCTTATCATTTTCTAGGTAGGAAAAAGTTTTAAAAATTTTAATTTTTTTTTATATAAAGAATTTCTGTAGATTTTTAGAGTTTTTCCTTTTAAAGGAAAAGCAAAAAGCTGAAATGTGAGATGATGTCATTCTAGTCAGAAAAAAAACTTAGTTAAATATGAATTAAATGTTATGATTATTATAAACTGTTTAACGAAAATTATATGTTTTGGACAGTAGTAAAAATATTAATGTAAATACCACCCGTTCTTTTAGAAAATTGATAAATTGGATTATTAGTTACTATTTTTTGAAATTTTCAAAATCTTCCACACAATTAATTTTATTTACAAAATTTCAATTAAACTAAAACATGAGAAATAAGTTAAATAAACAAAAAAAAAATGTTGTTATCTCTTGATAATTATTGAAAAAAAATTTAACAACAAATATGATGTTGTGTAAAAATAGGTCACTAATATTATCAATTTCAGATGATTGAACAATTATCATTAATTGTCTAATATGTAATAATTGTAATTATAATTAGATATTCAATAATAATCAATTATGATTATTTATATTTTTATAAATTCCATTAAATGGAGAAAATTATTATTTTTTTTTCACTAATTACTAAATATTTACATTTCAAATGACATGAAATATTTAATTAATTACTGGATTAAATTTATATATAATAATTAAAAATATCAAGAAATTTGTAGAGAAAAAATAATTTTCCATTTCCAAAATATATCAATATTAATTAAATATTTAAATTATGATTTTAAGGATTCTAAATATTTTTACATTTTCAAAATATATAATTTTCATCTATAATATTATTGAAGTTGGTTATGATGATCAAACCGATTTATAATAATATTCAGTACCAAAATAAAATTATCAAATAATTTTTACGATAAAAAGAATTATGATCCTTATTAGAAAATCTTTATAAATCTTAAAATAATGAAATTATAATTAAAAAAAAAATATATGAAAAAAAAAAATTTAAAGATATTAATAAATAATCCCCACCATTAAAATAATCAAAAGAAAAAGGACGAAATATAAATTTTCATTATAATGAACTGCGAGAAAAAAAGGAGAAGTGGCGGAGGCTTAGATTAGAAATATAAAATAGGGTAAACATATCAAAAAAATATTTTAAATTCAATGTTTCACAATTAAATGACAAAATTATTTGAATATTTCGGACGATAATTTGACCAAAACAAATGTCAAAGATGAATGCATTAATGAAATAAATTAGCTTTAATTACTTAGATGCTTTAATAGAATTGGAGTATAATTTAATTGTGTATTTACAAGTGAACGTTGACTATTTCATTGATTAAATATTGTACTAGTACGAATTTTGGTGAATTAAATAAAATGTATCAGTAAAAAATTTAATACATATCTCTTATAATTTATAAATTTCATGTAATAATAATGAATAACCTAATCACCCTATGTTTCTAGTAATTATATGAAATTTTTTAACATTTTCATAAAAATATTTTATAATATTTTTATTATTATTCAAAAAAAATTGTAATAATTCAATTTAAATTATTAATGAACGTCAAACCAAAAATACTTTTTCCAAAATAAAATAAAATTCATTTCATTAATAAAAAATAATATACATAATATACCATAAATTTATATATCTATACTAAACATAACAATCATAAATACTTTATCATAAAATTTTAATGTCAGTTACAGAAAATATAATAATAATAATAATAATAATATTTTTTTTTTATTACACCAGGATGAGATTTAGCGCGCTTATTATTTTCTATTACCTCCAAAAATTATTATTATTTGTGGTATACAAACAAAAAAAAAATTTTTCTTAAATTATTTATTTTAGAGGTTTTTTTTAACATTAATATTTGTATAATTTTTAGGGTGAGTCGAATTATACGACTTCCATATTTCCATATTGTTGTTATAAATAATTTTAATCAAAAATGTTAATAACCATATATAATAAAAAATAATAAAATAGAAATTTTGGTTGAATAATTTTTATATACATAAATACTATTTTCAAAATATTTTTGGAAATTTTACCCATAATTGAAATATTATATATTATATTTGTTTAAATGAAATAAAATTTCATATAATTTTATAGATTTTAAAGAGGAAAAAAAAAATATTTTTTTCCAAAATTCCAATACACATCCACATATAAAAATAAAGGACGAATTCCGCAATATGTATAAAAAAGAGAATAAAGAATAATAATTATATAAATAAATTTTGATTATCACACTCTGAAAAATTTGAATAAAACAAAATTTTTATTATCCTTTTTTTTTATATATATATTTAAATATAGAAACATTTCCGAAAATTTATAATTGATAATAATTTGTGTCTGGTTTTCGTATATATAAAATTCAATAACTATACACAGAAAGTATTATTAAACAATACATAATTGCATTTAATTGAAGAAGGACAATAATGAAAATAATATTCAATTCAAATTTTATTTTATTTATTTATGATACAAAAAATATGTAATATGTTTATTTTATAATAATTGAATTGTTATCACCATTGTTCATAATTTTAAATTATAAAAATTTAAAAAAAATAATTTTTCATTTATTTGGTATAAAAAATTGCATAAAGATTAAATATACAAATTTGTTAATATTTTTATATTTAAATTATTTAAATTGTTTCGATTGTTTCAGCCTCGAAAGTTATTGGAAAATAATTAATTTTTGCTAAAATTTCGGTTTATATTAATTTAATATTATAATTTTTTCTTTATTGAAAGTCCATATAAAAATTAACAACTGATTTTAAAGATCATTTCTACCAATCCAATGAAATCTTATTAGAGTAAATATTTATACAAGAATATTTTCAAAAAAAGTATTACTTTTATCGAGAAGAAAATTTAATGAGAAAGTCTGCAATTGCGAAACAATTCTTCTGAATGCTTTGGTATACTCAACTTTTTCTTCAAGTATTTTAATTTTTCTATTCGAAAATTGTAAAACAAATTGACAATATCAATTTCAAAAGTCAAACGTTTAAAAATAGGCAATTTAACACACATATAAAAAATAGTATCTCCCCTTCTACTAATTTTTTTAAGTAAAAAAAAAAACAATTTCAGAATTTAAATAAATTTTTCAATTTTGCGCACAATTTAAGAATTTAATAAATGAAAAAAATTTACTTTGATCTATTAAAAAGAAAGAAAAGAAAATATTTTATGTCCTCTTACATACAAGAGTGTTTTTTGTTATTATATTACATTTTTTATTATGTTCCTTTTACTCACTAGAGATTACATACGAATTTCATTCATGTACTTTTTTTTTCTTGATAAGTGAATTCATTTAATTTTTCGTATACGGTGCAAAAAAAAAAAAGAAAACGACATACAATTTTGATAAATTTTTATTGTGGCCAGGAGAGACGGCAGGAAGGATTTTTTTTTACCTTTATTTTTATTAATGACAAGCGGAATAAACATTTTCTTTCATTATTTTATGTAGAAATTGAAAAACATATAAAAAAAAAATTCGCCTTTTTTTTTAACTGGAAAAATATTTTTTTTATGAAAAATTGTTATTCTTTTATGGTTAAGGTTTCTTCATTTTTGGAAGTGTGTTAAAAAATTGTAATGAAACATATTTTTTTTGTACAGATTGAGTTGTTTAATTGTTATTTGATGTATTTTTTAGAATACTTTTGAGTGACAATTGCAAATCTAGGCTGGAAAATGTTAATACTGAATAGACTTAAATGTGAATTGGCAGAGTACTTTACTTGTAAGTTTAACATAATTAAAAACTAGATAGTTGCATATACATTTGGTAAAATTAATGTAAATGATATTAAATTTTGTCATGGCATTACTGTAAATATTAAATTCTGATTAAAAAAATGGCTTAAATTCCACTAATGTCGAAATTTCAACCTAAAAATCATTTCTCACAACCCCTGCATTTACTAAAAAATTACGCTGAATATTTTATATTCCACCTCCACATATTTTTTTTGCTTGTTTAAAAGGTGTAAATAAATTTGAAAAAAGGTTTCCCATTTTTCATAATACTGGGTAATTGTTTTTCTTTATATAAATAAGCTGGGAAAATAAAAGATTTATGGAAAATTCTCCTCATTATTTTATGTTTTTCACTTAGAGACTTAAAAAAAACTCTGTCTTAAAAAAAAATTCGTATATAAATAGAATGTTAAATTGACCCTAAAAATAATTATTAGCAGTTAATATAAAAAATGGTGTTTTAAGCTAAGATTATATATTTTTCACATAATTAACCTAAATCAAAGAAAGCATAAATTTTAATACTAATTAACAAATCAATTTGTGATTTTCATTTTTATATATTTTTAATTTTCTCATATTATTTTTTAATATTAGTTTTAAAAATTAATATTTAAAATCATTAAATTTACATAATAATTTTTTAAATATTATATATTTTAATTTATTGCACTTTATTTAACGAAAAATAATTTTATTTTAACAAAAACAAAATTATTTTCGAGAGCAATTAATGTACCATAAAATTTTAAGTAATTATAAATTTTATCTTTTATGTAATTATATTTTCAATATTTTCCACAAAAATAATAATTAATAAACAAACCAGAAACTAAGCGCACACAAAAAAAATGTTATTTTAAAACAAGAGTGACTCTTATCTGTATAATAACATAATAATTATTTCTAATAATTTTATGTTGGGAAAATTAAATTTATATCAATTATTTTTATATAATGTAAATTGCCCACAGAAATATAAAAAAAAATGTACATAAATTATTGACAGAATATCGTTCAAAATTTCATAATTTTTTTTTAATTAAATTATTTTTAGAAAATATTTTATTGACTATTAATTAAATATAAAATTTGCTAATCATAATTATTTGCTAAACATAATTTAATGATAAATAAATTAGCAAAAAAATTTTCAAATAGGAAATAAAAATTCATAAATTAAATTTTATTTTAAAATTTAGAAATTAAAAATAATTTTATAAAAAAATATTTTCAAAAGAGATATAGAATCAAACAATGGTGAGTGGCTGAATAACTAACTAATTAATATGAATATATTTCAAATAAAACAACTATGTTAATGAAATATGATTTTCCTGGTAATAAATTTTATAAATCTTTTTCAGTTTATATGTATTAATTGAAATATACAAAAATTCGGTAAGTAATTTGAATAATAATAATATTTTTGAAAATTTTAATTAATTTTGTTTTTTTTTTTCTAAATTTCAATTTATAATTTCAAAAATATACAAAATTACGTCAGAGAATCAAATAAATTATGTACTTATGTACATTTATCCAAAAAAAAAATTTAATAAAATTCTAATTCTTTTCAATTACAAGATTATTATTTAAGTTACTTATTTAAATAAGATTTATATTTTTAAATAAATTAATTAAAATTAATTGATTTTTTGTACATAAATCCCACATAAAACTCAGAAGTAATATATAACTTGTGGGTTTTAAATATAAATTTTAAATTTGTTAATATTCTAAACGTAAATTTAAAATAATTTCTATTCATATTTTCATTTTACAAACAAATATATGTAATTTTAATTATTTTCTTAAATTTCTCTTATTTATAGACTAATATTTATGTAGAAACAACAAGGAAAATCCCCAAATGTATGTTTCTAACAATTTGATGATATTGACTAATCTACACACATCACACAAAATGATAAATTTTAAGATGAATGATTTTTTATTTTACTTGTTCATTATTATATTTTGTCAAAATAATATTTCATTTACCCCATCACTGTAAATTTTTTTTAGAAATAATATTGTAAAAGACAACAACATCAAAAAAGGGATACAAAAAACAAAATCATAAATTAAGGAATATAGTATTTACTGTTGGATTTAATAATATTCATGACATCATATTTTTTATATATTTATGTTCACTATTTTTTACTCTATATGTATATGAATGCATATTTTTATGATAATTCATATTCATTTTGTTTTTACACAAACATATACACCACACAAAAAAATAAATACAACATTATGTTTATGCAAAAATTCATCTGTTCAACATTTATAAGAGGATGCAAGAAAAAGAAAATTACTTCCCCCAAAACCCTAAAACGTTGAAAAATGAATTCAAAAAAATAAGTTTAAAATTAAAAGTTTTTCTTGTATAAGTAAAATTTTCAGGGAGTTTTCTTTACAATTTTTGGGAAAGATTATTTCAACAAACAGAAAAAAAGGATATATGTGTATGTATAAAGAAATGTAATTTCAATGTTTGTAATTTACAATTAAAAAGTCATTAAGAATTGTAAATAAAAAGTGAAAATGTTTTCCATTGAAATATTTTTTTTTGGTTTTTGGTGTTCGGGTTGAATCCTTAATTTTGAGATGAATATTCGAATTATCATAATTCTTAGAGAAAAAAGCTCCATTATAATGTTTAGGATTATGATTTTTAATTAATTTAGGAAAATTATTTAAATGGTGACACTAGAAACAGTAGAGAATATATGTACTGTTGTCAAAATAGGAATAAAAAAGGACCTTATATTAATCCTATAGAATTTATCAGAAAAACTAAAAATTCGTTCTATCTAATTATCACATTAAAACTTCTAACATAAAATCGACTGTTTACATTTTTATGAAGATTTTTAGAGAATGATAACTCTGATTATGACAGTTCTCTGTATGGTGCTTGCATGACTACATGTTCTACTATATGAATTGCTTGTGCTCTTATATGACAAAAACTTTGTTTGGTTTTGCTATAAATATTATAATAAATATTTATCTAAATCTTTTACTGATATCATTCTACTATCAAACCTTGACATAAATATCTGATTCTAAAAACAAATTCTCTAAATATTTTCTTACAACCTTCATTTTGTATAATAATAATGTTGTAATTTTATGGTAAAAAAGTTAACATTAATTTTGATTGATGGATAAATTGTGTAATTAATATATGACTAAGGAAATTTTTTGTTTATGAATAGTAAAATTACAATGAATTTATAAAATAAATAAACAAACAAACAAATTCAAGGATATACATATACAAAAAATTAATAAGTTTTACACTCGAATTGTCTTTATGCCCTTTTTTCCTTCTGATTCTGAGGGTCAAATAAGTTTACATATAATAATTATTTTTATTTAATTTTGCAGATTAAATTTTAATCAATTTTATAATAAAATTGTTAAGCTTAAAAATTTAATTTTTCTAACATATACACATATATAATTAAATTGATTAATCTCACATTTTCATAAATTATATAATGCAATATAAAGTTATAAAATTATCATTCCATTTTACAGTAATATATTAACACTGTCCAGTGTTAATCGCATTAAATAATTTAATTAAAATTACTTTAAACTTTTTACAGAATAAAAATATGATTTTCAACATTATATGCACACACACACAAAAAATATCAATTAAAACTTTCTTGTACATAATTTTTATGACCTTATTTCATTTAGAGACCATTGTAAATTTTCACAATTATACACAACACAGAAAGACCATATCATGGAAAATTATCCTGAAAATTATGACTTTATCTTCTATTTTTTTAAATTTTGCTTCTTTAATTTTTTTTTTTTAAATAAAAATATTATAATTTCGTTAATGTTATTATATTAAGTAATAAAAAAAAACAGAACAGAATAAAAAAAAAATATTATGATACTATAAAAAGTGAAAAACCTCTGAAAGCAATTACTCTTTTTCACTCTCATATTATAGTGATAGGACTTTAAATGTCAACAATTTTTTTCTGACGCAAAAAAAAAAATATGGTATATTTTACATTGAACAAATAAAGGACACATAAAAATGTTAGACAAAAATGTACAAGACAGAAAAAAAAAAAAATGGTAAAAAATGTTAATTTTTACAATAGTATTTTTCTACATTTTGTTTATATCAACAATGGCGCGCGAGAATTTGATGATGAATATAAAATAAATAATTATGTAATATGTTCCAGAAATAGAGGAATCAACCAACAAAAATTTCATTTCTACAAACATTTAATCATTGTTGATAATTTTGTTGGTCCTTTTTTCTTTGGCACTAAATTAGGAGGTAAAATAGTCAGTAGTAGATGACGACGAACAGTAAAAAAATGTTATGTGTTATAGGAAGTTTTCAATGTTTTTTTTTTTTTTTTGGTTATATAGACGTCAAGGATAAAATGAAATAGTAGAACAAAAAACAAAAAAAATTGGGGAAAAAATAGATAATTTAAAAGGGAAAATGTAGACACAAAAATAAGTAATAACGAAAATGAACTAAATTAGAGTTTTATGCTTCGGCGAATATATAATTTCCTATTCTAGTAAATTTTATGGTCGTTTTTTATAGTGTAAAATTCATAGTCCTTTTTCAGTTAATGGTAAAGAAATGTAATAGTCGCAATATTTTTAAAAGAAGAGCAATTTCATTTGTAGACCTTGACGACATGCAGATTTTATGTTTAGAGACAATATTTTTTTTTAGTTTTTTGTGATGATAAATTAAATAATTGCAAGGGTAATGGTTACATTGAGAATGTGTTTTTGTTTAAATTACGATAATTAGTGGTTAAGGAGACTGAAATGTTTTAAAAATATAATTAAATAAATATGATAAAAATAGTGTTAAAATGAGAAAATGAGTTTATTAAAATCTCAAGGACTTTTGGCTAAATATAGTTTTACATTCTGATACTCGTAAATCTACATCTAAAATTTATATTCGGTAAAAGAAAACTTAAGGATAAAAAATAGTAGACTTAAAGATAAAAGTGTATTTGACTGTTATCAAGAATGTGGAATTGTTAAGTCCCCCCATTTTATCAAAGATTCTCTGAAATTGACCTATTTTTGTGATTATTTATCATAACCAATTATTCTTAACAAAAATATATTAGATAATCTAACTTGGAAAATAAATTCGAAACTGGGGTAAGTAATTTATCAATAAATAAATCAGCTTTATCTTAAAAATAATTTTAATTACTTATTCTGGTATAAAATCCATTTCTATATAATAAATTCTTATTTTTCTGAGAAAAATATTCAAATATAATTTTAAAACATTTTACAAATCCTACTAATAATTTAAAATTTACATTCAAAATATTTCTCAAAAACCATAAATTCCCAAATGAGTTATAAAGCAAAAAAAAAAAAATAATTGTTGCACAACAAAATGACAGGAAAAATATATTTTCTTTAAATATTTTATTATAATAATTTTTTTTTACCATGTCGTCGTCTTCATCCTTAAATCTTAAATTATGTTACCAAAAATAAAATAAAAAATAGGATTTAATTAACTTTTATTTCATTGAATTTTTCATGTTTTGGAAAAAACAACATGTTTTTCCATTTTTTTTTTTTTATGTTATTTGTTTTTTTTTTACGAAACATCACAAAATTCGATAATTTTATATTTTTTGATATACAACATTATGTATACATATATATGTAATGTATTATTGTTACGTAGAGGATTATTTGTCAACCAGTTGGAAAAAAAAAATGAAATCAACAAAAAAAAAAAAAACTTGTTTACATGATGAAAAATCAGTTGAAATTTTCTCATCCATGAAGATGTCACACAACTCTCAAACTGGATGATATAAACCTTTTACGAAAAAGCACGCAAATTTTACATAAATTAACTTTAAAATTGGATAAACGTATAATACACATACGGATACGATAATATATATTAAAATAAGCGTAAGAGATAGAAAATTTTTGATTTAAAAAATATATAAAAAATAAATGTACGAGTATATATTCGAAAAAAATAAAAAAATGAAAGTTAAAGAAAAATCATTTACCTGGATAAAATACGTAATACCTGTCCGTTGGGATCAACATTTTATTCATGCCGGTTAATTTCCATAAATACACTTTGGCTTTTTTTATACCCAAAGTTATCGTAGAAAACTAAAATCGTATACGTATTTTTTCTTCATTTAATTTAAACGTATATTAGAAAAATTTCAAAATTTAAGAGAGAAAAAAATTATTTAAGGAAACAGATAGGTAAAATTTCATTTTGAATAGAAGAAAATTGGAAAATTTAATTAACAAAATTGAAAAAAAAAAAAAACAAATTATTTATAAATTTCAATTATATTTTTTTTTTCTCTGTAATTTATATTGGATTAATGATTTTATTAGAATTTAGAATTTAATGAATTCAGATCGAAGATAGAATTTTTTGATCCTTTCTGAAATTATATCGATTATTCCTAAAATGAAATGGTTTCTTCAGGAGAGAAAAACATTGAAAATACTTTTAGATTTGGCATTAAATGCTAATAAATACGAGAACTTAATCATCGACAGTTTCCATCCATTTTTAAATTACGAAATAACAATTTTGTGTGAAAATTTTTCTAAATTGAAACCAGAAAAATTTAAAGGATAAAAAATATATCAGATATAATTTAAGAAAAGAAAAAAGATTCTGTCAATACTAAAAAATAAAACAATTGTCTATATTATTTTTTATATGCAGACAAAATGGTGCCCCTTAAAATATTTATACAATTTCAAACATTCTACAATGTCTTAAATAATTCCAAAAAAAATAAATTATATTTCAACAATTTTTATATAAAAGTATTTTTTTATGTAATATTTAACTATAAATATAATTTAAACACATACAAAACATAACAAAAAAATTAAATAAATTTCCATTTTATTTTTTAAGTCAACAAATTTCCATTTTTTTGTTTGTTTTTTTTTTTTTTCAGCAAAATTGTAATAAAATTCATAAATGATTTTTAATAAATTCAATGCTCCAACATAGAATTGAAAAAAAAAAGCTTGTATATGTAAAATACAAAAAAATCCTGACAATAATAATGAAAAGGATAAAAAATATGTTGTAGCTATGCAGCGATAACATTATACCAAAGCCGTATATAATATAAAGATATTCAAAATGTAAAAAAGACTTAAAAAACTGAAAACATTAGGACGCCAATATGAGTAGTTCACCACAGCAAAATATTTTTGTTAAGAAAGTTGAAATAACGAGTTTGTGGATAGATAGGTTTGTGGTAGAAATTGTATAGAGACGACAGGTACACACACATTTTTCATGGTGAAATTTAATAATATGAGCTCTTTTATTTTCTGTATTCTATAATAAGGAAAAGGAATAAAGGAAGAAAAAATAGAGACAAAGGAAAAAATTTGTATGAGATAGAAAGGGTAAGGAAATATATGTATATTTCTGGTTATTTTGATATATTTTAACAAAAATTTAGAAACTCATATTTGGAATCTTATATTTATTTTCAATTTTGTTCTGGAAAAAAATAATATACTTTAATGAAGCAAAAATTCTACCTGTTTTGGGTTTTTTAAACCAAAGGATTTTAAAGGATACACATTTCATTTATTTTTTCAAATTTCTATTTTGTATTTTTACTTATTTTTGGTTAAAGATCAACGAACTGCGATCGTCGTAAAATTTTATGAATGATTAATTTTATAGGAAATACAATAATAATAATTGTATATTGATTTTTTGTTTAAAACTATTCCATTATTAATTTGTCTTTACGTATTTAGTTTTTTAGCGCCCTCATATATGGATTTTTATAATTTTGTAATTTATTTTAATAGAAATAAATAAAATATAAGGCAGAATTAACTTTGTAATTCTATATAATTTTTATAAAATATATAGCATAAAAAGTATTTATATGTAAATAAAATCATTGTAAAAAAAATTCTGCGAATATTTTAAAATTTAATTAGATAAATATGTACATACAATTCGTAATTCAATACATAATATATTTTTAAAAATAAGTTATTAATACAAAATAGTTATTAAAAAAATCAATTAAGAGAAAAAAAACAATTTTCCACATCACCCAAGAGGTATTGTTATTCAGATGCGTTTAACCATTTTTGGTATGGTTAATAAAAATTTACGACTTTAATATTACTATAATATAAAATTAGACATAAAAAATATTAATTAATTAACTCATTTTCATATTTCCTTGAAATGAATTATGATATTTCTAAGTACCAATAATTATTATGTATACTATAAAATTAATCATTCATAAAATTTTACTACGATCGCAAGTCGCAAGTTCGTTGATCTTTAACCAAAAATAAGTAAAAATACAAAATTGAAATTTGAAAAAATAAATGAAATTTGTATTCTTTAAAATCCTTTGGTTTAAAAAACCCAAAACAGGTAGAATTTTTGCTTCAATAAAGAATATTTTTTTTTCAGAACAAAATTGAAAATAAATATAAGATTGCAAATATGAGTTTCTAAATTTTTGTTAAAATAGATCAAAATAACCAGAAATATACATTTCTTACCCTCTCTATCTCATACATATTTTTCTATATTTTTTTCGTCGCTTTTCCTTTCCTTTTTCTATTATTATTAGTATACAGAAAATAAAAGAGCACATATTATTAAATTTCATCACTAAATATGTGTGTACCTTCTGTCGTCTCTATACAATTTCTACGTCTTATCAAGAAACTTGTTATTTCAACTTTCTTAACAAAAATATTTTGCTGTGGTGAACTACTCATATTGGCGTCCTAATGTTTTCAGTTTTTTAAGTCTTTTTTACATTTTGAATATCTTTATATTATATACGGCTTTGATTATACTTAAGCATAGAAGTAGATTTACTTTATTTATATATATATATGGAAACGGAAAATACAATATTTTGTGAGTGCGTCAACATTGGTCAAAATGATGAATGAAAAATATATTTAAAAAAAAAAATGGAAATAATACTTTTTTTTTCTGTATATTTGATATATTTTTTTTTTGGAATATAAAATGCCACTGGTGGCATTTACATAAAATTTATTGTCATCAGACTGCAATGGTCATAAAGAAATATATATTATTTGTTTGTGAAACTATATGAAATATTTACAAAAAAAAAAATTTAATTTATAAAAAAATGAATGAAAAAAAAAATCTTTATATAATTTAACAACATGTGCTTGAACTATAATAAAAATTATATGAATTTAACAATATTGTCATGAGACTACTTTAAATTTGAATTATACTTCACAAAATATTACAAGAATAATATATAATATATATAAATGATAATATTATTCCAATTTTATATAAATTACAGAATATTTTATAAGTTAGCCAAAAAATGTCCACTACATTAAATTTAATTTAATTGTGGTACATAAAATAATTATAGAACAAATATACTACATAGTCCAACTAACCATAAACTTTGTTACATTGAATATTATGTTTGAAAATCGAAAAGAAAACTATTTTATTCTGCACAATTTTGTAGCAATTCTATTTCTTTATAATGTAAAAATAATTTTTGTTGACTTAGCTTTTCAATTTTAATAGAATATTATATAAAGTTTTTTTTCCAAATTTAAAAATATTTCTAGTCCATTTTTGTCTGATATGTGGTAATTTTTGTCTGATATATGTTTCAGATTTTGGAAAATATCAAAAAAAAATTATTAATTTTGATCCATTTTTTGGTAATTTATAAAATTACTTATAAAAAAAATATAAATATTTATTGTTCATAATATTTTTGTAAATACTTTGTATAATTATTATATTGCTAAAATTTGCCAGTTTTACTTTTATATTATTTTATATAGGAATTTTTCATTTAGTTCTATGATTTTTTGACAATATTTTCCCTAATATAATTGCGATGATATTATGTGTAATACCAAATATTTATCCTTAAAATGTACTAGGACTAACTAGTGATATCATAAAAAATAATCAATTTAAATATTTAAATATAAAATAGCATTTAAAAAGTATAATTATTTATTGTCTGCAGAAATATTTCATTTGTCTGCAATCGCAAAAATAAAACTTGAGTTCAGAATTAAAAAAAATATTTTTTTATTATTAAGGGCGTGTGTCAAAGTGTTAAAAATAATTTGGTTAAAAAAAAATCCCCACGAGGTTAAAAAAAATTTAACTGTGGGGTGTTTTTAAAAATTTTAACTGTGTGAATTGGATAAAAATTTTACATAATTAAATTCTAAGGAAAATTCAATATGGATAGAGTATTTAAAATATATTTCCCATTAATTTTGCTAATTTTAACAAAATTAAATTTTTAATAATAATAATAATATAATATTATTATTTTTATTTTTAAATTAATATTTTATTAGCTATTAATTTTTATTTTCAAAAAAAATTAAAAAAAAAAAAATTTTGGATACAAATTTGATATCAATTTAAATTTCAATTAAAAATTTATTTATTTTCAAAAATAAATGAATTTAAAATTAATTTATTTCAATCAAAAATTTAACTAAAGTGTCAAAATTTGTACTAGGTCCAGAGCAGATAAAATTTCGGCGCCTTCTTGTGGTGAATAAAACTTTCAAAAATTTTAATTTTACTGTCATAATTTTAATTTTTAACCAATTTTTAACCAATTCACACACACCCTAAATAACAGAAAATTTATTTGTTATTAAATTTTTAATAAAAAATAGGAAATATTTAACAATATTTTATTACTCATTCTCACTATAAATATGTCACAAAATTGAAAAAATTAAAATCATATTTGAAGGCTTTTGTAGATTATTTCATTTTCCGAATTTTAATTAAATTTAATTAATTTAATAAAAAAATTATTTTTCATTATTAACTTTTAACAAATAATTTGTACAAGGATATATTAATTATACAATTTTCTTTGAAGGTATTTATTTGGTTATAAAATTTAATTTTATATAACAAATTGAAAATACAATCAATTTATAATTATTTGCGGGAAAACCAATTTTATCTGCATTAATAATACAAAAAAAAAAACATACTATAAAATTACTGAAGTTTATAATTAAATAAATTATATTAATTTGCATTCAGTCATTATTTTAATCATTTTAAATGTTTGTCGCATAAATTATATAAGTTAATCATTCATAAATTTCGAAGGATATAAAACCACCTGATTACAAGGAAGTTGTCTCTTGACAACAAAATACATATATTCAAATTGTGGTTATATAATTTAATTAAAATAATATTTTAACGATGTGTAAAAAATTAAAGTAACTATAAAAATTTAAGAATTTTACTGACAAAATTTAATCTCTAGGTTTTTTTTATACTTTAAGATCATAAAAAAAATCGACAGATTTTCTTTGCCATGAAATTTTTTATTTTATCAATTTATTGGAAAAATATTATCCTTTTTCAATGTTCCTTTAAGTCATATATATAATCTTAGGGATAAAAATCTATATTTAACTATAAAATCTTTATGAACCGTAAAATTATTCAAAGTAAATATGATTTTACACCTTTAAAAAAGTTAAGTTGATATTTTAAAGATGAAGGAAGCTTTTTTTTTTATTATGTAAATAGATTGGATTACAAGGAATAAATGAATGATATTGATTATAAAAATAATATGTTTTTGTATATATTTTTCTATTAAGGAATATTTTCAGATGAAATTAGGCTTTTTCTTAATTCAAATTTTTTGTAAATTGGGCTTTTTTTCCAAAAATATAAATACGAAACTTTAGAAAAAAAGGAAAGAATATGATTTGGGAAATTAACCAATGTAAATTGTAAAAAAAGATTCAAAACGAAATTTTAAATTTTGTAAAGAGATCAATTTTGCACCTAAAAATTTTATAATTAATATATTTAAAAAAACTTTTTGTTTTTGAAAAACTTTCTATAAATTATAAATTTTCTCAAGTTTTTATTTATTTTACACTATATTTTACATAAAGCTTTTCCCCCAGACTTATATGTTAGTAAATTATACATAAATTACCGAAAAAAAGTTTTTTTGAAATATTTTATATAACATTTTATCCAACAAATTTATTATACAATATTTAAGTAAATATTAAAAACTGAAAGTTTTTTTTTCTGTGTATATACGAAAAAGTATAATGTTTAAAACTTAATGAGGAGAAATTAATACCCGAAATGGGTAAAAGTTTTATTATATAAATAAATATAACAACAAAAATTGTTTGCTTAAATTAGAATTACATAAAGTTTATGCAAAATTATTAACTCTATATAAGAGTTTGCTGCAAGTGTTACATAAAAAATATTCTTATACTAAAATGCATTTAATTTTACCAGTTTTTATTATAAAATTCTACAAATAAAAAATATTTAAATTTACATTAATTTCTAAAGGGGATTTAATAAAGTAACAAGTCAAGTTTTTCTAAAATAATTTGTGTAGATATTTTATAAATTATGTATAATAAATTGTATTTTCCGATTAAATTAGTTCATTTTACGCTAAATTTATGTATATTAATATTTTTTTAATTGAATTAATTATTTTTCAAGAATTTTTAATAAATTGTTTTTACACATATTTCAATTTTTTACACATATTTCAAATTTAATTTACAGATTTTTCCTATTTATTTAAAAATATTTGAATTATTTTCAACAAAAAAGATTAATTTAATTTGAGAAATAATTAAAATATTTTCAAAAACAAAAAAAAAATTATTAAAATTGGCTGAAAATTGATTTTTCTTTAATTTGAAAAATTGACTAATTTAATCAGAAAATAGTTTATGAAATTTTCTACTTAACATAAATGAGTTTATTTTAAACTATAATCATTAAGTTTTTTTTTTAATATAACTATGATGGTTATATGTTCTGATGCCTGACTGCATATGGGAAAAATATTTTAAAATATTTCTATTTTATTTCCAGTTCATTGAATTTCCTAAACGGTGATTTATAATATATATATAATAATGTACATATATCTACAAGTCAAAAAACTTTTTCACATTTACGGTAACACTTGAAGAAAAGCTTTATATATATAAATCCTTGACATTTTCTACTGTCTCAAAAATTATCCTTGATTTCAATATCTTTTTCTTTCTTGTTTCAATTTAGAATAAATATGAAATACACATAACAGGAAAAAAAAAATTACTATCTATAAATCTGGCAGAGAAAATTATTCAGAAGAAAATCTACACCAAAAATTTTCATTTCACGATAAAATAAATTTTTTTTTTGTGATTTTCATTTTTTACAAAATAAAAAAAAAAAAATATCACGAAAAAATTTCCTAAACTAAGAAAATAATAAATATAAATATGTTTATGCGCACGTTATACAGCATATTTTTCAGGTTAATACTATGAAAATATGTTTAACGATCTGTAAATTTTTTACAGGTGATTATGTTTAGAATTCCCTAAAATATAAAATATACAATTTTATAGTTGTAGATTTTTTTAGTTTTGACATGTTTAACGTATTTACTATATACATATACATATACATAATATTTACGTATATGAAAATATGGAAAATATGGAAAAATTAATAAAGATAAAAACAAAATTTTCCTCTCTTAATGTTAATAACATTTTATTTCTGCATTTGACTATAAAAGAATATATATTAAATTTATGATATATTTTATGTTTTAGTAAATAATAATGAAAAAATAAAATGTATTTATGAATAAGTGAGAAAATTAAATTTATTTTATTTTCAAAATTTATAATAAAATTAAGAATATTTTTTTTTTTTTGTGTCATTAACAGAAATGATAAAGTTTATTATTTAATTTAATAATGATTGTTTATAGTTTATTTACATAAATTGAATAGTTACATTATTGACTTAAAATATTGATTTAAAGAAGCCAAAAGAAATTTTAATTATATAATTAAATATAGTAACATTTTGGTTTACTCATAAGATTTTGATTAAATTTTCAGATTACTGGAAACAATTGTCGAATTATACCAATAATGACTTAAAATACCAATTTTTTTAAGATAATGTAAATAAGAATTTAAATTATTATAATAGAATAATATTCAATCTTGAATTTGGTATACAAAGTATATTTTGCCGATTGATATTTTATAGATTTTTGACAAAACTGCAAACCAAAATATTGAAAATAATTCATATAATTTTAGGCAATAAATTAGTCTTTGAATTAGACACGTAACTCTTCAGTAATAATGATTTATATTTTCTCTTAAAAATATAATGTACGAAAATCAATTTGGAAAATCAAATTTATTAACAAAATTAAATTTAATTTCATTTATTTTAAACCAAAAAATAATCATTTTAAATAATTTATTGACAAATATATACCATAAAAATTTGAACAATTCTATAAAATCCTTTTTTTTTTTTTATCTGACATTTTGACATTAATTTACTTATCATTTCTGTCTCTATATTAGTATTACAGAAAATATCCTTTCTTCTAGCCATATGTGCTCACATATAAAATTCCTCAATTTATAACATTTTACTATTCATATACTTATAATATACTATGTATAAAATAGTTTTGTAAAATAGTTACAAAATTTTAAATCCTATAAAAATTAATAATTATAATATCTATGTTATTTTACCCTTGTGTCACCGCATTCACCCACCCTAAATATACCATAAATATTCAATTAATGCCGGAACATTTAACCCATGGCAAAATTAAAATAATGTTTTTTTTTTTTCCTTCCAATGTTGGAATTTTTTGGCATATTATCAAAAATTTGTCACGTTTCAATTTCCCTATCCAAATATTAATAAAAAAAAAGGGATATTTTGAGGTTACAATTGTTTACTCTCTTGTGCATAATATACATACATATAATACTACCGCAAACCAACTAATAAAGATTATTGTCCTTTTTTTCATGTAATATATAATGATTTTAATTTCCTGTGTCACTTCTCGCCCCTATAAGCAAACAAACACTCTCAGAGTTTTTGAAACCACGAAACAATTATAATAAACTTCATTTTTCGAAAATTTTATATTTATTACAAAAATTTTATGGGGAAAAAAAAATATCCTTTTGACAAAAAAATAAGTCAAATAAGAAATAAATACACACAATAATAATTAAACTAAAAACCACAAATTTTGAAACTGACAATGAACTCTTTTGTAGTGTGTAATAATATTAAAGCTTGAGGTTTAAGTTTAAGTTTTACTTATTTTAAGAAAATTTTATTGAAAAATATACAAAAAATAAGGACCTAAAATAAAATATTTTATAAAGAAAAACTATGAAATATTTTTTATGTACATATATACATATATGTACAGTGCAAATATAAATGACAGAAAATAAACACATTTTATATATAAAAAATTTATTATAACAATAATTTGCAGAAAATTTTTGTGGTTCACATTTTTATTTTTATGACCTCAAAAATAATAATAAAAAAAAAATCCTCTCTTCAAGAAAATTTAAATTTTCAACTTAATATGTTTGTATATGTGCATCGTCACTAACATCATGAAAATATAAAAAAAGCATAAATATATTTAAAGACAATAATAAAAAAAAAGAGAAAATTTACTTTTCAAGTTTCCAGAAGTAAAAATAAAAAACCGAAAATTCATTTCAAACAAAATAAAATAATTTTCTTATCTCTGTAAATAATTTTTTTTCCACAAGGATATTCTTCAAGGTATCCTTAAATTTATGATATTTTTTTTTTTTGTGAAAATTTCGCGGCAGAAGAAAAAGAAAATTGTCGTATATTTCTTTTTTTTTTTAGTTTATTGGCATTTATGCATTTTACAATTTTTGTGTGTTGCACGTTATCCTTTATATTGACTCCACATTTCTATAGTGTATACACACAATAGTCAAGTTACACAATCAATTTTCAGCAACAACAAGAAGGAAATAGGGAAAATATATCTAAATACGGACATGTAAATAAATGTTTTTATTTTACGAAAATATTTCCTTAAGCATAGGACAATTTTATTTTAACAATTTCGATGTCATCTCCTAGGATCGTCCTTGGTAGTTTTTTCTTTTTTTTTTGTATCGTTAGTTCACCCAATAAAATGCAGAAATATTAGAGGTTTTGTAATTTCCAAGGAACTTGTAAAAAAATATATATAAAGGAATTAAATTGTTCTCCTTGTGGGAAAGTGAAAAATATAAATTTTTCTAATATCGTTACTGCATAGTAAAATGATATTTGGTTTTTCATGATATTTTTTTTTTTTTTGGGTAGACTAACTTTTTGGAAAAATTTTGTGTGTGCAGTGTTTTAAGTAATTGTTGAAAAATAATATATTTAATAATTATTTATAAAGTTTTTCTAATTTGTTTTTTTTTGGTTTTAAATATTTATGTTTGGTATTATTATAGAGCACACAGTTTTAATAACTTAAATTAGAAACAGAAAGAAGATACCTTACTATATAATATTTAATACGAGTTTTCACTTAAATCTGGTGTTTAATTTTCCGAAAAATATATTAGAAAATATACAAAATAAAAAATTCTCTTCAATTTTGTATATCTATTTAATAATAGAAAATTCCTAAATTTATTAATTATTATTATATAACAAAATTGTAAAACTTTTAATTATATTTAAGTAAAATATTTACTTTATGGCATCAATTGCTCATAGAAAAGAATTTTTTACTTTATGCTTAGTTTTTCTTTATTGCAAATTTATTAAGTTATTTTTTTCTTTAATTTCACAAAAAAAAAAAAAAAGAAAGAAAATTCAAAAGTTTTTGAAAATAAAAAGTTAAAACAAACTTTTCGGTTTGTGCCGTGAGGCTTTTTCAGTTTTGATGTAATGGAAAATTAAAAATTTTGCACTAAAAATTTGTTTGTAATATATTTTAATCAGAAATTTAATGTAGTAATCAGAAAGTTAGACATTTTGTGATGCACAACCTGGAATTATTGTCACAATTCGATTTATTTTTCATAATTTTTGGAAATAATTCATTAATTTATGATTTTACAAAATTTTTGCCAACTTTTTTGTATGATTTTATAAAATTTTGGCAATTTTTACAAAATTTTGTCAACAATACATTTATAAAAAAAATTATTACCATTATTTCCAGATAAATTACAATTTATACCAATTTAATAAAAATCTCATTTTACTCTCTTATAAGAAATTATTTATAATTTTCTGAACAAAGGAAAATTTCTAATTCCCTTTTTGCATATATTTTCTAATTTTAAATTTTTAAAAAGTCCTAATATAAAATTTCTAAAAACTAAAGAAAAAAAAACATTAAAGGAAAATTTAATTTTCTTGTGAACTCGCGTGAACATTTCTACAATATTATATTTTACGATATTATAACTATAAAAATAAATAATATTTAAAACTTTATGAAAATTTATATGAAAAAAAAATTATATATGAAAATTTTCTCTAAAAACATTAAAACTGTTACAAATTTTCTGAGGTTGCATAAATGTACATTTTCAGTTTCTTTTGTTCTTAAAACTATGTAACAAAAAAGGATTTTGTTGTGTCCTTGTTTGAAGTTAAAATTATATTAGTTTCTAGTCGTATAAAAAGAGTACATTAAAAAGTTCTTGTGGGTAAAAACACACTCTATCCGAAAAAGACGACGTTATAAATGCCATGAAATTTTTTAAATTTTAATTTACAAAAAGAGAAAATATTAAAAAATTTATTGAACGGAAAATAATTGTAATAAAAGAAAAATATGAAAAATAAAATTTTTGATAGATAAGAAAATTATTGTCATATATGATAAAATGTGTAACTTTTTACTTCTACAAAAATCTGGGTAAAATAATATAAAAATGTTTGGAATAAAATGAGAGACGTGATATTTTTATCTCTTCAAAAATGTCTAAAAGGTCCTGATTCCTAAAGTTATGGAAATTATTTACCTAACCGGAAAAAAATTCTAATCAAAGGGACATATATTTTTTTTGCTAAATAAAAACTTTGTTTATTTTTTTTTACAAAACAGAAAAGTTTAGATTATTTATTCATGGATCTAGACAGACTGTGATAACCCAGAAAAAAAGTGTTTTTTTTTTTTGTTTTTGCAAATATATTCAAAAATTATAAATTCCCCATACCCATTTATAAATTTCCTACCATAAAAAAAATTTGAAAATATGGAGTCAAAATGTGTTTAAGTCACTTTTAATTTGGTGTTAAAAAATTCACTGATCCTTTTCCCATTTTTTTTTCGTATTTTATACTAAAATTTATAACAAATGAATTATTATTTAGGTATATTGATTTTTTGTAGGTTTAACAGGATGTGTCATTTAAATAATTTCTACAAAATAGAATTTTGTAATATAAAATATTCTACAAGGATTCAGAATAGAAAAATCTTTTAATTTTTAAAATTTTAGTATGCATTTTCACCAAAAAATTTGCCAAAACAGGCAAATTTCAATGAAATACGTTACTCACATTAATATAAGTATGTTTTTCAAGGATATCCTGTCCTTTTTTACTTTAGTTTATAAATTTATTAGTATATTCAACTTGTTTGGCCATATGGTTATAAACATTATTAATCTTACATAAAAATAAAAAAATAAAGGGAATTATTCAATAGTAAAAAAAAAAATGAAAATTAGTTTAAAAAAAAATTATTTATCTTGAAAATTTTCTCTTTATAAATTTTAGAACGATAAATCCAAAAAATTTCTATATCGATTTATTTAAAATACACATTTTAAATGAAGATAATTTATTAGAAAATATAATAAAATTTGAAAAGAGACGAAGAAAATTGAAAAATTGAAATTTTAAAAGCAAAAAAACTTCATTACACATTTTCGTAATCTAATTATATAAAATATTATATACTTTTTAGTTACTAATAATCTAACTAATTTATCATATTAAAATCTTAATTTAATTTCACATAATATATCTTATAAAATACTTAATTTTATCTTTAATGTAATAAAAAAAACTTCTGCCACAAAGGATATACTAATATTCTCTTAAGAAAATATGCTCTTATCTAAAAATCTCACATAATACTAAAAATTTATTATAAACAAAATTAAAATAACCCACAAATTTCACATACACAAACTCAAAAAAAGGACCACCTGACGAAGTTTTGTTTATACTATACTCATAATTTATTTTTTTACTTAAATCATTTCCGTTTTTACCTTAATTTTTGTTTTTTGTTAAAGGACATTTCAAATGCATAAACATTAATATTATAAATGTATACAAAAAGTATATAATATAAATTGTTTCTTAAGGATACATTTATTTCCAATATGAACAAATAATATTTCATTGTTTTTAACATTAAAAATGTATGTATTTGTTCAACCAATTAGGTTAACATTTTACGTGGTTTTCATTCATATATATGTATACATAACAATATAAATGACAAGACATCACAGAACTCCTGTGGACAAGTTTCATATTTATAAGCTTTTTTTTGGAGCATGCTCATTAGTTTTATGGTGTGACTTATGAGCATAATCCAAGTAGAATTAATTTTTATGACCATTTACCAAGATAAATTTAATTTTCAAACTATTAGACATTGCTAAGACACCAATCGTTTTAATTTTTGAATGATACGACATTTCTGTTTTATACTTTTTTCATATTTTAACACTTGGGATCACTTTGATAAAAAACAAAAATAACGCCATCAAATTATATTTTCCAACACTTTAATCAAACAAATGGACAAACAGCCAGACTTACCAATTAGCAAATCAATGAATAATATTTTCCAAAAATAGTAATTTTACTTTCAAAAATTTGTTATCATTTTCACTTCAATTAATTTGGTTAGAAAATTGATTTTCATCCCTTTTTAAGGATATATATTATATATATATATATAATATAGTTTTATACTTAAGTGTAAATTGTTTTTGTATCAAAAAAAAAAAAAAGGAAAAGATTGAACACATTTTAATTGCAACAATTACGGATTTCATTTATATATAGAAAAAAAAAATTGACCAAGGAAAATGAAAATGTTACAAAAGAATATAAAAATAAAATAAATTTTTTATTGGTAAAATCAAAAAAATACTTTTTATCTATAAAATTCAAAAAAGATTTATCAAAACACATTTTTATTTTCTGGTATGTACGTACGTATACTAAATGGTATACAAAAAAAAAGGAATTTATAAAGACAAATGGGCTAACAGCTCTTTAGTAATATTTCATGTCAATAAAAATGTTATATAAAATTTGTACCATTTGGTTGGGTTAAAAAAATGTGTTACTATATATACCACTTTGCTTAGAAAATATTTTATATTTCTCTTTTAGTTTGTATTAGTTTGTTTGTTAATCTGTTAAAATATTTTAAGAGATAGTATATATAGCATTTATATTTTGATATTTTATTAATCTATGTAGTGTTATAAAACGTTTTAATCTTACTTAATAATTTCTGTTTGTTTACAAGGTGGCCTTTGTGATAGAAAGTTTAAGTAGTTGAATAGAAATTTTCAAATTATTTTAAGTACTATACATATTTTACTGGGATTATTTATCAATTATTTCATGTATCATGAAATTGTCAGAAAATGTAGTGATTGTGTATAGTTGATGCAATGTAAAATTATTAAATAATTTTTATTTGACTTCGGAAAAATATTTATAATTACAAAGTTAAAAGTTTGGATAAAGTTTATTTTTTATCTAACCTATAAACCATAAAATATTATTTTGTGCTATACTATTTTATATATACAATGTATGTAATAACTACAAAATAGTAAAAAACAAAAATATGTAAAATTATTAAAGAAAAATGAGATATTAGCAATTGATAATTCAAAATTCCTTTGAGAATAATTATAAAACTCAATTCTTCGTCAATTAAAGCCAATTTAATAGAAAATTCTATTTTCCATCATACGCAATAATTCAAAATATCTCATTTCAAAAATATAAATATTTCTAATTAAAACAATTTTTATCAAACAGAAATTTTTTCAACCTTATTAAACCAACAACATTGATAGTTTGTATACATAAAAATTCTAATGGTATAAATATCAAATTGAACTATATTTTTCTAATTAATGTTTATCTATGGACATCTTGTATATAATATGATCATTTAAACGTGTTATAAGGTCAGCTTCATTTATATATATATACGTGTATAATATTTGGCTAACAAAAATAATTTTGGTAACAGATAAAATCTAAACATAACATTTAAAATCTTTATCTCTACATTATATATACATAAATTTTATTAGTATTATATAGTACACAATATTTAGATGGTATGAAACAGTTGTGAATTATTGGAAATCATTTGTTATTCCTCTTTACTTTATTTTTATTTGATTTATAAATGAATTTAATTTCAAAATTTGAAGCATTTTTGAAAAAAAATATTTAAGACACAATTTAATTTACCACACACAAAAATAAACAACAGCCAAAAAATCAATAGTAATACCAAAAAGTGAGGAAATTTCTGTTCCTAAAAAAGGACTCGTTTGAAGAAAAAAAAAAAAAAGCAAAAAAGCAAAAAAGGGTTTTTATATAATCATTTTTCCTTTTGTCATTATTTTAATCATTTTTAGGGGTCCCTGGTGTTTAGATTTTCTTCTTGTTTCTTGATTAATATGAAAGTTTTTCCAATTCAGGATAATATACGAAAAATATAATATTTATTTTTACAATTTAAAATTAAAAAAAAAAAAAAAAAATAATAAACTTTTTGAATTTTTTTTTTATCAGAAATTTTCATTTAAAACGTGTTGGTTACTTTTGTTATATTTTCTCGTTAATTAATTTGACTCACGTCCACAAAAGTTTATCTATACTCTTCTGCTTTAGCATACAGACAAAATAATATTATATTTATGTATATAAATTTAAAGTATTTGGTCATCCTTTAAATTGTAATTTTACAAAAAAAACAATAGTGTCACATAAATAAATACAGAAAAATCAAAAAAATTTACGATTGTGAAATTTTTGAAATTCAAATTCATTATTCAGATAACATTTTGTGTAATTTTTAAATTAAAATCAATTTTATTTTGATCAAAAAATTCTTTAAGGACTATAAATCATTAGTAAATGCGCTTTCGAAAAAACCTTCAAGAAAAATAATGATAGAGTTAAAACAAATTAAAAAAAAAAAAAAACCAACACGAAGAAGAATGAAAATGAAATCACGTAATGAAAATAGTTATATTTTTGGTTTTCTCATTTTTATTAGGCTTAATAGTTCACTATTAAGATCTCTCTTGGTTTGTAATTTTTTTTTTTTGTTGGGAAATGAACTGACCTAATGCAGAAATTTTTCTGTGTTTTTCTTTTGTTATTCCCTAGCCAAATTTTAAGACAAAATAAAATGGGTATAAAATAAAAATGGAAGAAAAAACTAATTTAAAACAAAAGAAAATGAAGAAAATATATTTAAAAAAAAAGAAAAAAGATACAGTCATTTGGGAATATAGTGATTATGGAGAGATGTAATGAACTATTATAGGTATAAAGGATATAATGTGAAATTGTGATGATGAATAAAGGAATAATATTTAAGAGCTGTAATCATAATGGAAGACAAAAAACAATTTACACTACGAACAAAATTAATGGTAATTTACAAATAATTTTAAAGATTCGCCTTCTGACTAAGTCGGAATGTGATTGTGTATTGGAATTGCAATTTAAATAAATAATTTAGAATTTAGATTACACTATGACAATTTTCTTAAATTTGTATCAGCTTAACGAGGAAGAATTAATTTAAGCTACCAGAATTTAAAATTTTGGACAATTTTACGATGAACTAATTATTTACAAAAATATCTTTGCGATTTTATTTAAAAATTCAAATTTGTTAAAAGGAATTTCTTTCATGTTCTTTTTGATCCAGCAATTATGAAAAATCCATATTTGTTTTTTTTTTTTTCACAAAAATATTCTAATTTCTTATGCAAATTTAAAATGAAATTATCTTAGAAATTCCTTCAAAATTAAACCATCTAACTACCACCCGTTGATCAATGAGACTACAATTGACGGTGCTAATATAAAAAAAATAAATTTTTATCATCTTTAAAAAATTTGATAATAAAACTTTTTCTGTGAAGTAGAGAATTGTATAAAAAAAAATTTCCAACTTAGAAGACTGTTTTTTTTTTGTTATGTTATGAGAGTTCTATTAAGGAACAGGATGTTTGGATTATGCGAATGAATTTTCATTATTCATCTTCATCCTCAAAACTTTACACTTTTTTTTTTCATTTTTTTACTCTTCTGTTTCAAATATAACTTTTTTTTGTTCCCTGAAAACATAAATACATAAAACATAAGTCGTCGATATATTTTATGTTATGTATATAAATTTATATAATATTTCTGGATGGTAATATTCGAATTGCCCCTATAGAAAATGATGATTTTTTTCCTGTGTTTTGCTGTTGTAATTTTGATGGAAACTTTGGGGTTTTTTTTTCACGTGCTTTCTTGCATTTAAATTAGTTTCGTAAAATTTTTTTTTTTCTGTGTGCAGGATTATCTATACAATCATATTTCATTATTTTTTTTTATGTTATTTATATAATTTTCATAAATGAATTTGATTTTTAAATTTTAGTGAATATTTTTTTTTTTTGTTCTTGGTTATATATGTAAGGATTATATTAAAGGATAATGTCCTTTTTTTTGCAAATATAATTTAATATATAATTTCTATATTTTTTATAAATTTAATTCGACTGAGTAAATTATATAATCTTAATAATTATAGACAATATAATAATTAAGTTTGGATAAAGTAGACTTGGATTTAAAAGAAAATTAAAAACAAAATTGAAATAAATTTCATGATTTTATAATTTAATTTCATGGGATATTTTTGAAAAGAAAAGTTTTTTTTATAGTAGAATTTTATTAATTATACAATTTCGTAGACAAATCAAGAAAAATGTCCTTTTTGTAGAGAAAACGATAATATAATTTTGTAGAAAATGATAAATTTGCAACGAAAAAATAGTATATAAATTTTATAATTTACAATGTTAAACAATATTTTATAGACCAATTACATTTTACCAAAATAATAAAAAAAAAATCGATTTTTTCTTAACATTTTTCGTTAAAGTAAAACGTAATAGTAAAAAATATCAAAACAATTTTCTTATTTTCCACTTAATTTTTATTAGATCTATAAAATTATTTCCAAAAGATATTAATATATATGTATAAATATTATTTTTACGATTACAGCCCATGTTGTTTAACACGCCTGTCAATTAATACCAAAAAAAGAACCCAAAATCTATCAATAACTAATAAAATAATTTTTTTTTCCACAAACAGTAATCAGAAATTATTTACCACAAATTTGTTATTTTGGTAAAAAAAATATCCTAAAACTCGAAAAATCGTTTTTAATTATCGGACTACCTGCAGATATTGGCAAATAATGAAATTTTTCGGTGGAAAATTAACTAGAAAATTTTATGGGAAATTATCAATAAATTCATTTTCCTAATTCCTTTTTTTTTTTTAAATTACCAATGCTAAAATAATTTTAATTATGATTTTTGCTTTTTAATTCAATATTTAGTAAAATGAAATTTACCATATATATGTCGACATTATAGTGAAATAATATTTATTAAATCAAGGTATAACAGAAAAATTGGACAAATTTTGAATATTAAATATTGAAAAATTAAAATGCTGTAAAAAAAAACGACGAAAAAATGAAATTAAAACAATTTCCTTTTTTGAATTTTTTTATGAACTTTTGAGTTAGAAACAAGCTTGAATATATTTTATTTTTTGTATAAAATGAAAAATATTGATTAAAATAATGTCAATTTCATACAATATTTTTACGCTAGTTAGTGATTGGTAACGAAAATTAGATGAAAAATTAGTGTAGCATGAAATATTGGTTTATGTGTTCCTGAAAAAATTGTAATTCAATATTTAAAATATAAATTTTCAAAATCAAATTTTGTAGAATTAAATTAAAAAATGTTTATTAAATTTTTTTTTCGATGTAAATTTAATTAAATAATTTATATAAAAAAAATTTTAAATTAAAATATTGTTTTTTTAGAATATTAACGTAAATTCCTAAATTAACGAAAAATCTATTACTTAATTACGAGTAGGCATCAAATTTTTGTATTCGTCATTTTCGTTGGACAAGGTAACTTCCGGTTAAAAACAAACTTCTTTTAAAAATATTTACACAAGTTTTTTTTAAAGGAACTTGTGCTAATTGATTATTAATTACATACAAGAATTATAAGAAGAAAAGAATCCACTCTTAGTTAATCCATAATTAGTTTATTTTATAATTTTTGTCTCAAACTAAAATATTTAAATAATTTTATAATTACAATGACAACAGAAATTATTTCAAAGAAAGGATTATAATAATTCATAACAACAAGGACATATCTTCATGAATATTATAAAACAAGAAAAATTTATATTTGATGAAAATATTTATGTACATTATATAAATTTTTGTTATACGTGGATAATAAAACGTGCAGTTGCAATTATTCAGTGTCTTAATTAATGTTCACAGTTAATACCTCATTAAATATATATTTATGCAAAACTATATAAATTTATAGGTTATGTGTATGTTTTGATATACATATACATATATTTGAGTAGTCATACACATTAAATATAAGTGGTACATTTTAATGCTTTGGTAATAATAATTAGGACAACATCAGTTTTTTATATAAAAAGAAACAAACATATACATAAAATGTGCTACAAACTAAAACACCAAGTTTCTGAAGATTTTTCGTAAAAACATAAAAAAGTTTAAATCTACGATAAAATTAATTTATAAAGAAAAAGTTTTTATAATGATGAATTTATTCAGTCAATTTGTATAAGGTGAAAACTTATACCAGATAAAGGTTAGTAATTGAAAAAGTTATCGTAAATGAAGGGGGTAATAGTTTAATGAAACATTAAGAGTTGATCATACATAAGAAATTTGACCTTCGCGTAATAAAGTTATTTTTTACAGGATGGAAGGCCTGTTGAGCTAAAATTTTTATAAAATTCAGGCAGTGCTGAATAAGAAAACTCGGACAAAGTTGAATATTTTGCCAATGGTCTGGCAGAGGACTATATTAGTTTGTCGCAGGTGATAATTTTGTAACCCACAACCAGCAAGGATTGAAATAATTTATAAAAAGCTGTGAGGTAAGGCCAAAACAACGGACTGTTACAACATATTTGAGCTGTATGTACATACTTAAATATATAAATATTATATAAGAGAACAGAAAATCAAATACAATATTTTTATAGACTAAAATTTTGTGTATTTATTTGAAAATAAAATTTCTCTATAAAGTTTCATCACACACAAAAAACTTTTTCTCAGTGGTCCAATTACATTTTAATGAACCATCCATTTTAGTATATATTCTATAAATTATTTCTCAAAAATTTTCTAGTTTAATAACTATTTAATGATTTGGTCTATAAATTCTATATAAACTAATAATAATAGGCTATAAAGTTTTGGCATATTGTGCATACAATAATGACTTTATTCAATAAGATCTGCCTAGAAATATCATAATATAAATAATTTATATTATGTATTATGATACAATTTATGAATTTTTAAATAGCTTCTGGTAATAAAATTATTGAAATTAAGAAAATTTATAGATTAAGTTAAAATATTAAATATTTTTATAACTAAACTTTATACAAAAAAAACAGTTTATAAAATTTGTTGATTTATTACCGAAAAATGATCGAGAAAATTCACAAATAAAACTTTGTATACAAAACAATTCTCCTTAAATGAAGAGAATATTTTCAATGATTGCAAATTTGAAAATTAATTTAACTATATCGAAGATATCTCGAAATTGATTTGAAAATTAATTAAAAAATACCACACAAAATATTTCATTTAATGTAATATTGAAAAAAAAATCAATAAAATCAATTAAATTTCAATCAAATTGAAAATGAAAACTAAAAAATTATTTATGTATTAATTCATATTGTCAAGACAAAATTATTATTATAATTAAATATATATGTAAATACTTAAATAAATTTACAAAACACTAATTAATTAATTGTTATATTAATTCAATAAAATTTATTTATTTTTACATAAATTTTATATTATAATTTCACTTGAAATATTTAAATTTAATATTTTTTTTTTGGAATAAAACCCAAAAATAATTAAATAAATATGAATTTTAAAATATATTTATATTCAAATTAATTAAGAATGTTAAATTAATTGAATTTGGAAAAAAAAAACTATATTATAAAAAAAAATAAATATTTAATTAAATTTAATTTTACCAATTTGTAAGAAAATCCTTTTATTTTGTTGTTTGAAGCTTTTTTTCAAAAATTTATATTAAATTTTTCTGTGGTATAAAAAAACTGGATAAGGGACAATTGTAGTAATAAGGGGAGAAGATTTGAAAAAAACAGTAGAAAACCCTCTTTTAAAATTATTAGACACATTTGCCAGGATATTTGGTAATTTTTGTTTGTTTGTTTTAACTAAATAAAAGTCTAATTAAGGCATAGTTAAATGAAATTGTAATAAGAGTGAAAACAAAAAAAAAACCAACATTTTTTTAATACATACATTTTTGAAAATTAACTTTTTTTCGGTTGGTTATCCTTTTTTTAAAGTACACATTTATATATACGGTATATATATATAATAATATTAATTCACCATTTTTTTTCTGTACACAACACTCTTGTTAAAATATATTTTTTGTAATAAAAAGAATTTTCATTTTTGTAAAATTATTTTCTCTTCCTAATTTTTGTTAGCGCAGAAATACAGAAAAACACTGACAAACAATATTTCTTAATTAATAAAAATTGTAGAATCCTTTCTGGAATTATATACCTTTGAACACATTAAAAATATTTAATTTTCAGACAAAGTTTAAAACAAGAATTTATAAAGTATTTAAAAGATTTTCATGATATTAAAAGGGATTTTCCAATAAGATTTTTCTTTTATTATAATTTTCCCATGAATATATGAAAATTTTGTATACGAAGTAAAAATAATTTTCTTTTAATTAAATGTAGAAAATTCGTATGAAAGACAATTTTGATTTGAATTTTTCAATTTAATATTTTTTTTCGTTTAAGAAATCTAAATATTAAATGTGATCCTTTTATATCCGCAATCACATGGATAAAATATATTTAAGAACGTGATAATGACCATAAACGTTATTACGAACAAACCAAATAATCTTTCATAATAGCGAACCATTTACTATGACTATGGTGTCATGCCGGGTGATTATACCAAATGATCTAAGTCAAAATATTTATTGTTTTGACATATTTTTGAATTTTCCTTTGATTATTATAATATACCAACAAAAATTACCTTGATAGCAA
This sequence comes from Empis stercorea, assembly GCA_949752835.1. Classification (NCBI taxonomy): domain Eukaryota; kingdom Metazoa; phylum Arthropoda; class Insecta; order Diptera; family Empididae; genus Empis; species Empis stercorea. The sequence continues at coordinate 52,736,791 of OX457089.1, forward strand.
AATTAAATTTGTCTTATCAATTTTACCAACAATAAAATATATATTGTGGTTTCTCGGATATTGGAATTTTGAGGGCTTGCAAAAATAAAAATATAAGAACTAATATTTTTTTTATATAATTTTTTTTTTTAACTTAAGATTATTTTCATAATCACTGGCACGTATACAAATAAAAAATAAAAATAGCAAAACAAAAAAGGATGGAATTTCAAAATGAGACTTTTCCAAAAAAAACAAAAAACCACCATTTTAGCATAATTTTCCAATTTACACTAATATTCGTAACCACAATAATTTTCATATATTTCTGTCGTTTACTGTCGTTTTTATCTCAATATTACAACCAACAAAATATAAAAATGAATTTAGATATCCTGTGAAAATTCCTTTTGAATATTAGTATATATACAAATATTTTATATCTATAGAAAAATTTTCATTGATAACCAATAATAAAAGGAAAATTTTAATATTTTTTTTCTTATTGTGTGAAAATCTCTTAAAATAAAAATTTGATTGAAAAAAAAAAATGAAAAGAAAAAGGATAAATAATAAATGGAAGAAAATATTTTATTGTAAATTGATAATTTTATTTTACAAGGATATTAATTTAAGTAATTTTTTTTTTTTGTAAATTTCAATTTTTTATTATTTTTCTTATGGAAATTTGACAAACAAACAAAAACAGAAATTTGAAATTGAATTGTTTCGTCCTTGCGAATAATTTTATGTCATTCGAAAATCATCAATATTTGTTTTTTTTTTTGTAATCCGACAGGACACAAAAAACCATTAAAACATTATATGCAAAATATCATTACATGACATTTTAAATCAATAAACATTTGTCACTATTATTTTTTTTGGTACTTATTCAATTTCTGGTGGAAATTTGTTTGTTCAATTTATTAATTATTTTAAATCCTTTTCAAATTTGGATTTCAATTATTTTTAAATTTTCCAAAACTTAAATTTTACAATTTTCGGCAATTCAAATTGAAAAATAAAATATTATTTACGACAAATTTCTAATTCTATTTTGATAATCACGAATATTTTTTGTCATAAAACTACGACAATATAAAAATAACTAAGTTTGTGATGTAAACGTGTTCAACAGCGACAACAAACTGGGGATGCTGTTTTATGTTTTGGGTGAATATTTGATAAAAATGATATTATGTTTTCATAATAAACAGAGAATAAAGAATATTTTTGAAAAAAGGATAATTTTAACACACACACAAAACAGACACATTCAAAATACGAAAAAGCATAATATAAATTCTGTTATTGTTTTGGATGAAAGTTTTGGAAAGCGCCGCCAACTGAATATTGAAATTATTCCAGAAAAATACAAAAATATACCGGAGAATATTAAATTTTTGAAAATATCCTTAAATGAATTTCCATGTTCCACAACAAAAAAAGGGGAAATTCAAAGTTTATTTTCCAATAACTAAAGGAAAATTATTTCTCCATTTGAGGAAATTTTTTGTTTTTGATTACAGAAAAGCTTTTACCAAAAAAAGGGGAAATATATTTTGTATATTTGAAAATTTAGATATTCTCGCATAAGGATAAATAATTTTCAAATATTGTTAAATTTTTGGTACTTTTTCGTGTGTCAAAAAAATATGTAAATATTAACAATCATATTTTTTTGAAAATTATGTTTACCAACTTTTTTTTTTTTAAAGGAAAAAATCATATTTTCTTTTGCAAAGATAAAGAAGACGTTAAACAATTTATATATAATCCTTTAAATATTTTTGTTTTGTGTCCTTTTATTATAGATCGAGAAAAAAAAATTATAACAAAAAAATTTATTATGAGTCAATGTTAAAGTTCAACTGAGTAAAAAAAGGAAAAAAAAAAGACAATATTTAAGCGAGAAAACTGGAATATTATCTTATAAATACAAAATTGTACAAGGACGACACACACACAAAAAAAAATAACTATATTATAGTGTAAATATTTGATTATGTCTAAAAAGAAAAGAATTTTGTTATAATTTTTTTTTCTTCTATTATTTTCCACCAGATTCTGAAATAAAACGAATCCGCATTAAGGTTTGTATAGTATTATGTAACTTTAATAGAAGGATATCATAATATACGAGTATAACTATTATTTGTAATTTTGTTCTTGGCCACTTTTTTTTTTATATAATATAAACTATAAGGGAAAAACGTTTACTTTGTGTACTAAAATAATATTTATACAAATTAATATATATTAAAGAGAGAGACAAATTTTTAAATTATATAGTAAAAAAGGATATAGAAAAATTATATATATATATACTCGTATAGAGGAAGAAAAATATATAATACGGTATATATATATTAAATAAGGATAAGGATCAGCCATATACACAATAGAATGATTTAAAAAAAAATGCCAAAGCTCGTTTATTTAAAAATTATCTAGATACTCGTATACCAAAAATAAAATTAAAAAAAAAAAAACAAACAAACAAACCGCACTTTCTCTAACTCTAAATGGTTTCGAAGGACGAAGGAAGTAAAGCAAAAAAAAAAAAAAAAAGTAAAGTTATAAAAATTTACTTTATTTATATTTAATATACTTGATAGTCTTGGATAATATAAATAACTTATATTACCTTATACTAAAGGATATTCAGTTTTTAAAATATAAATATATATGTATAATATGAAAAAAAGGGACGTTTTTATATTTTTTGGTTTATCCTTGGTTAGTTACTATAATATTTTTCCTTAATTTTTTGTAAGGATGTCAAGAAATTGAAAAATCATTTTCAAATAAGGAAGAGGAATTTTTACTTTATGTTGTGAAGAAAATTATCTTTTAAAGTAAATTTAATTTAAAAATTATAAAGAATTTTTTTTTATGGAAATAATTATAAATAATTTATATATTTAATTATAAATTATTATTGTAAAAAAATATTACAGCATTCAAAAAGGTTCTAGAGAAGATAAAATAATTTATAATACAAGAAACCAAAAGTTAAAGCACTTTAAGGTCAATTCAAATTGGTCTTTCAATAAAATTTATAGATGAATTTGACTACACAAAAAGGATAAATTGATTTTAAGAAAATACAAATTTAAATTGTCGAAGCTTATATTTTACAAAAACATTTAATTTTTCTCTCCAAAAAAATTTCACCAAACTTTTTTCTATCCATAAAATTTTGTATTCTAATATAATATTTTAAGAATTAATTTTATTCATCTGTTGATTATCCTTAAAACTCTATCCTTTAATACAAAAATTAAATTTATTATTCTAGTCTTTCAAATTATTATATAATTCCACCTAAAAATTGATTTATATTTTCGTAAAAAAAAAAATAATAATTATTTCTCACTTTTATTATCATCTTGGGAAAAAATGGAAAATTATATTCACAAAAGGATTTATTATTTTACAGATGATTTAAAGTAGATTATAACTTATGAAGTAAAAGTTTCATTGGTTCTTAAAAATGATTAAAAAAAAATCACTTATATAAATTTTATATAGAAAATTAAAAGCTTTAACTAGAATAATTTCTTTTTTTTTTTTTTATTAATAAAAAAAAAAGTTTCTGAAGTGATTTGATCCACCAGAGCAAATAAAACTGGAAAAAAAAAATTATTTTTTCGTATTATCCTTGCACAGTTAAAATTTGTTTGAACTCTCGGGGAAATTGATTAAGAGAAAAGCTTCTTATTAAAAATTATTATTAATTTCTTTCATTTTGTTTTTTTTTGTATTCCTATATCCTTTTGCTTAAGAGTTTTTACATTGTATAACAATTAATCCTTTTTTCAATATCAATTACACTTACACACAGAATAAATGAAGGGTTAAAAGAAAAAATATTGGTGTAGGATTTTTGATTGAAACATTTTTTTTTTTCAATTTCTTACAGAAAAATAACAGAAATTAATGAAAATGCGAAAAATGTGAAAAATGTTTACATAAAAAATTCAAATTATTATAAATCTTTTGTAAACAAAATTTAATTTTCAAAGATTTATGTGCAATTTAATTTTAATGCAAAAAAAAAAACGATTACAACAACGAAAATAAAAATCATTTTTTGGGAAAATTTTGTTTTAAATTAAGAAAAATTGTTTTTTATCTTTCTTACATTAAAAAAAAAACAGGAAAATTGGAAAAATGTCTGAGAATATTGTAGACTAATAGATCTTAAACAAATGATAAATGGAATTTGCCAACCATTTGTAAAGTTTTTTTTTGGTTGTTAAAGGATATAATTTTTTTTGTAGGATATTTTTGTAGTTTTTGTTACACACGCACACATACAAAAAATTAAAAGTTTTATTTAAGAGATTTATTTTTATTATATTTTAGTTTTTAATTTACTACTTTTCCTTATTATATGTAACCAGGAAAGTTTCTGATGGTATAACAAAATAAGAAAAGGATATTTTTCTCTTTGTATTTTCATTTCCCATGATAGGCTTAAGGCTATTACTAATATTATTTATGTACGTTATGTTTGTCTAGTCTAGATTATTAGACTATTTTTATATGTGATGAAATTTAAGACAGAATTGTTCATTGTGAATTTGAGTCGAATATGAATTTAACACAAAATTTTTATTACCGAGTATATTCTTTTTGCTGTAGGCTTAAAAATACTTTTTTAATTTAAATTTTTCAAATTGGTAAATTCTTCAAATTTAATTTGCCAAAGAATAAAACTTCAATTGAATTTTAATTTACCAATTTTGGTAAAATATATTAAATTTTTGGAAATATTTTGATATACAAAAAAAAAAATTATAACCAATTTTTATATAGAAAAATATTATTTCTTTCCATAATTTTATTTTTTTTTTGGTTATGAGTATTGGAAAAATGTCAAATTTTCAACTATTGATAAAGTTAATCTAATAATCGAGATTTTGAAAATTTTTGTAATATAGAAAATATATTTTTGTACAGATTTAAAAGTCTAACTTTATAGACATGTTTTTCAGTTTAAATATTTTTGTACCATGGAACCTTAATAAAGTAGTTGTCATTTGTTTTTATGAAAAATGTTTCTATGAAAAGAAAATGAAGACAACAGACATTTTCGTTGAATAAAATATTGTCACACATTCACTATAATATGAAAAGAATTTTTGAAATTATTGACTAAGAAGCACTGTAATTATTCTATTATCACTCTAACCCGATTAGTGTGAGAGAAGGAAAATTTTAAATTTTATAGAAATGATGAATAACTGGTAAAAAAATTTATGGGAAGACTAGCTCGAAGCGTAAACTTTAGATGACATATAATCTTTCGAACAATTTTCCTCTGAAAATTTTATAATTCGTAAGATTGAAAAAAGAATATTTTAAAATTAAATTTATATAAAAATTCAAAATATAATTAAAATTTAAAATTTTTAATTGATATTTCCAATCTTTTATTTATTTATTTCTAAAATTTTCAAGGACCTTTATAAAAATTAATTAGTGAAATTGTAAAATATCATATTTTCTTGTTTGAAAAATAATTTAATTAATAATTATTGTTGTAAATCACTGAAATTGTAAAAAAAAACTGCTAATATAATTTTATTTCCCAAGAGAAAAGCATTTTAATCCAGCAGACAAAAAAAAATCAAGTAAATTAAATGCACAATTACACAAGTGTCGAAACACTACTGTCGTACTGAAAATTTATGACTTATATAATTTGTATATACCAATATAAAAATAAATATTGAATATTTATACGAAATTTATACAAAATTTAAGATAATTTCACCAAATAGAGATTTAGAGTGATTTATTTTTAGGATCAATTTTTTTAAAATATTTCTAATTTAAATATAAATTAAATTTTCTTTTGCGAAATTAATAAACTTTTATAAGTATTATACTGTATATCCTCGTGTTCATGCAATTTTATATAAATTGCGACAAATTTCAATTAAACTAAACAAAATCGCATTAAATAATAAAATAGATTTTATCCGGAAATAAAAAACGTATTTTTAAACAGTGAAAATAATTAAAGTTTTCTGAAATGCAAAAAAAAAAAAATGTGTCACAATCTTAAACTGGGAGATTTAAAAGACTGGTATTTAAGAATAAGGAAAATTAGTATTAAGAAAAGTAAAGCAGAAATTATTAAAACCGTACAGTAAAAATCCTTTCGTGTTAGTTTAAGTTTATTTCAATGTCTTAAACGAAAAAAGAGACAAACAAAATCTTTAAAAGGATTACAATTTTCAGAAAAAAAAGACGTTCATATTCTTACTATAAAAAATTGTAATCTATGCAATTTGTTGCATTTACTAACTGAATTATAATCTTATCTTTAAAATATAAATGAAAAATGTTTATTTCAAAATAAAATTATCTAGAAAAAAAGTATTTTAAAAGAAAATTTTTATGGAAAAAGATAAAAATATACGAAAAAACAAAATCTGTTACCAAATAAATTGCGACAAAATAAAAAATTAAAATCAAAATCAAAATCAGAAATATAGTTGCTTAAATTGTTATCAGAAATTATATTTCAGGATCGTTGATTTTCAATTCAATTCCAAATTTCTCAATTTTTCCACAAAAAAAACGAGATTAAAATATTCAAAATACAAAATTGAAATAAAATAACTTAACATTCACAACGAAATTAACCCAATTATACAAAATTTATTGTAAAGCAAATTCTGTAAAAAAAAATTTCAAATTTATTTTTCAATTTAATATAATAAAATTATTTAAATTTTCCAATAAGTATTTTCACAAAATTTAATAATTTTCTAGAATAAACGAATATATTTTAAATATAGGCCAACTTTGAAACATCACTAATGAAATTTTAAATATTTTGGATAACAGGGTCATACAAATAAATGATTATTAACACATCACCATAATATATGTTTTATGTAAACTTTATATGAAAGGATATCCTTATTATTTAAATAAAATCCACAAAATTACACATAAAATATATTATATATAAATCATATTCATACATATAAGTAAAAAACCAAAATAACCAAAAATTCCACAAAATTGTTTGCTAATAATTTAATCAATTGCTTTAATCTTAAAGCTTTTCAAGTATAAATGTGTACATTAAAATATATATATATACATATATTATATATTTTCTATTTGTACATTGGGTTAATCTAATCTAAAGTATATTTAAGATTCGGAACTGTCTTCAGTACATACATGTAGTTAGGTACTTTCTCTATGTTAAGAGGAAACTACATATATGTAACAAAGAAGAGATAAGAAATTATCGTATTATGTACTCAAAGTTTTATTTCAATATTTACTAAAATATATGTATAACATTATATAATTACCATCAGTAAAAGATGATTCAGCAAAACAGTTTATTTATATTTAAATTTAAATAATAATTTGAAATGTGCATTTTAAATATAATTATAATATGCATTTTGAATTACAGTGATGATGGGATATAAAATGGAGATATTTCTATTCGACGACATATAATTTTTAATGAAAATTATGAAGAAATAGAATAATTTGGTAAATCAGAAATACTAAATTATAATTTAGTATTTTATATATAATGTTAAGAAATGAGGTTTCTCTAAAATTAAGGTAAAATGCATTATATAATTTTTCCAGCAATATATGAAAATTATTAATTTAATGCCATTTTGTAGATCGTATAAAGCAAAAGTCTTTCTTTTTCTTATGAAATTTCAAGATTATTTTCTTCATTACAAAATTTTTATGAATTATGATATGATGGTTTCATTCAAAATAATGAATTATTAAATATATATATATTAAAAGTTTTATATTTAAGCTTTTCTACTTCAACTCTCAACTTTTTTGGTTGCTTGTCCATTATTTTTCCTTCTATATTTATATAAATATTATATATTTTAAAAGCAGTTAGAAAAACAATTTATTACCTTATTAGTATGCAACATTTTATTCTAGTATTAATATAGAAATACGAAGCAAAAAAAAAATCTACTCATGAATTTTTTAAAGGTTCAAATACATAAAAACTTTTTCTATTCTTCCATACAAAAAAAAAACACATAAAATCGAAATTGAGGCAAAAGAAAAAACCTATGCCAAAGGCAAAAAGATTTCAAGCATCAATTTTTCAAAAAAACAAAAACAAATACATCCTTCGAATTTAAGGATCATAATTTTGTTTTCCGTTTAACTAAAAAACAAAAGAAGAAAAAAAAATCAAAAATTATATGAAAATTTCCGATGAACGACTAGTAAAAAAAAAAACAAATTGGGGTTTTTTTTTTTGTACTGAAAAAAAAAACTCTATATTTATAAATCCTTGTACATAATTTAAGAGTAACGATACTCAGCACCAGATGTGTCTATTATATTATATATAAATATCCTTCATTCAACACATACATCAAAATACAAAAAAAAAGAATAACAAAAAAGACGCACAACAAGAAAGTTTTTGAAAATAAATAAATATAATGTTGGAAAAACAAAACGAATATCTACATATATGAAAAATGTATAGGATGGATATGTACATATATACAGAGCATTAACATAATATTAAGATATTTCTACCTTTATTCTTAATTTCGTATCCGACATAAATACATATATATTTATATACCATAAGTAGTTAAGTTCAATCGAATCTACTTATATGTCAATTTCATATTTTTCTATACACAACATTTACATATATGATAAATATCCATTTTCTATTATGGTTGTATATGTATGTCTATTTTGGATATATTTAATTTACAGGTTTATTTGTCAATATTGAGTATGTTCTTCTTCGCGACTTTCTAGTGACACCACAATCAAATCATATAATTTTTGGATATACATTTACAAAATGTACTAAGTGATTATAAGAAAATAATGTAATTCGAAAAAATGTAGTTTATTGCTTGTTGTGTTTTACAAAGGATCTATGACAACATCCCCAAAATTTTCTATTATTTTCATATATTTTGTTTAGAATAGTCTGTAAAATCTAAAAACTTACAAATATGTGACTTAAGACTGTTTTCACAAATATTTCAAAACATAAATCTCAAAATTTTTGAAACATACGTAGAAATGTTCCAAATGATTATCAGGAAATAAATTTTTGTCAACATATTTATTAAAAATTAGTTTATTATTAATTTAATCTTAAAGAACTAAAGGGTTTTTCGTTGACAAAATCTGATTGGACGAATTTACACATCCTTCATTTTTAATTTTTTTTTTTATAAAATTTCATAAATTATGATTGAAAAATACAAACACAAAAACAATACTCTAAATTGACAAATATTTGACTTAGAATAATTTTCACAAATAAATTACATTATATATACACCAAATATCATTCACACAATTTTTTTTGGAAATTTGAAATCGTTAAATATTATATATATTTTTGGATGGAAAATTTTTTTTTTAATAGAAATACCATAGCTATACAACCAAAAACAGCTCCTAAATCAAAGGTAATAAAAATTTAGTGAATATAATGTATGAAAAAACACAGTACAAACACGTCTTCGGAATACATCATCATATTAGCATATTTACTTTTCAGATCTGGTTTTGTCTTCTTCTTTTTTTTTTTTGTGTTAAAACATTATAAAGACAACAAAAGCATATAAGAAAAATTATACAGCTTCTCTTTCTATATCAATAATAATATTATGCCAGAAGGTCTTCCAGAAAAAAAAAAGTTTTTGATTTGACAATTCGTTTGCAAAATCAGGTACAAGACTATAATAATTTTTTTTTTTAGATAGAATCAATATATAATATATAAATATGTTAAAGGAAATAAATGATGATAAAAACGTATATAAAAGAATTTCTTAGATATATTTTGTTGGAATATTGCACAAGAATGTATTTGAAATAATATAAATTGTAGGATAGAAATAAACCTTATATAGCGTTTTTGTATATGGATAGAAACCAAAAATTTAAAATAATTTATATATTTTTTTTTTTGTAAATTTGAGAAGCTCTACAAAGAATTTTTTTCAACCAAAATCGATTCCTGAATATTAATAAAAGAAGAAAATGAATAAAAAAAATTATTGATAGAATTTTGTATAATTGAATCGAATCCTTAAAATAAACAGGTAGATAAATTGATTAAGTAGTTGATATATTAAGAAAGTGTTTTAAATTTTGTTTAAAAATAATATTTGGTAAACTAAATTGTTTTATATTCATTATAACACGAATAGTATTTGTATAAAATTTATGATAAACAATTATTCGAAGCATAAATACTAAAAATCTATTTACAAAATATTTAACGAATCATAATTTCCGATTAAAAGATTTAATTAAAATTTGAAAATTTGAAAAATTTCGATCAATTGAAAATTTCGAAAACTGTATAGTGAACAATAATTTTAACTTTTCATGTTAGAGCATTTGGAATGTCGATTACATAGACACAATATAATAAATTCTATCTCTAATTCTGAATTTTGCAAAAAATAATAATATACCATTTTGAATCTCTTCTATAATTTTAAAATATTTACATTCGTTTTTCAAGATATGTACTTCAATTTGTTCAGTCATTTATATTAGTAAATATTTCGTGTTTATTCTCTATACAAATAAGACCGAAAAGTTTCCCAAAAAAGGAAGTCATTTTCACACAAAATAGGAAGAAGAACAATATACGCAAATTATAAATCTTTTTCTTTAACTTTACTAATTAAATTTTTTGTGCTCCCACACCTGTCAAAAACGGAAAGTCAAAATAATATATGGGTTGACATTACATATTATCAAAAAAAACAAAAAAAAATGACAAATATTTTCAAATTTTAAATTAAATTCATCACTAAAAAACACATGTGACAAAATGTTTCGAAAAAAAAAAAAAATCTTTCCCAAAATATTTTAATTGAAATTTGTTTTTATAAAAATAATTTTGTTATTCTTACTCACATTTTCCAAAAATTTTTAATTTAAATCACTTTTATCCTTCATCAGGAAAAATATTTAATTGTTATCGCTTACCTGAAATGACAAAAAATATAAAATTTAATTAGAAAAATTAACATTTTTTTTTTTTAATTATATAATCATAAAAAATATATATACAAATTTTTAAGTGCAGTCTAACGTAAATATAATTTTCAATTAAATCAAATCTAATGTACAAATATCCAAGAGAGAAAAAAGAAAACGTTATTCGTGAGTAAAATATTTCGAAAGTTTTTAATGACAAGTACATGTCAGTTGCAAGGATTTAGTTTTTAAAGATTTTTCTATATTTAAAAAACAAAAAAAATTGTTTTCATTAGAAAAATATAGAAATTTTTCCCCACATTATTTATTTTATTGTAAATTTAATATATTATCATTTTCAACTCAAGCTAAAAAAAGTTTGTTTTGTTGAACAAGAAAATTGCACATTATATACCAAAATCGCATACAGCATACACCAGAAATCAGAAATCATTCTGGGTAGAAAATAGAGATCACTCTATTTCTATTTTGTTTGTACACACAGAAATATCAGAAAAATAAAAGGAATATAAAAACTACAAATGATTATCCTTCATGTGTTGTTTTGTTGTTGTTTTTTGTTTGTTTATTAAAAGAACAGATCTATATTGAGGATAGTAGGAATTTTGTGGTGGTAAATTATAATATTTATTGGTATGAGTACAATATACTATAAAATTTTATAAACAAAAACATCAAGGATATGTCTGCAAGTTTTCAATGAAAATTTTTGAAATTAGACAAGCGGAAACTGATTTTCAAATTAATAGAAAATAATATTTATAAATATAAAAAAAGTTTTAATATAGTAAAAATGTTGGAAATTTTTCTCTTCCTGTTGGAAAATATTTTGTAAAAAAAAAAGGAAATAAACTAAATTACACTAAATAAACATACACAAGTAGTTTTATAACAAAATTATAAATATAATGTGATAGATTTTCTTATAGTACGAACAATATATCCTTTTTATACGAAAGTGATGTAATTGCTTAATATCGAAATATAAAATTAATATTTTATTATTGTCATTTATAAATAAAATCAATTGTGAAAATGAAAATTATGATTAAATATTCAGTAATTCTATAATTTTAGAGATTATAGTATGAGTATAGATTTAGTAAATTGTTAAATCCTTCCATTTAATATACTGATTAAAAATTATGTAAATAATATCTCTAATTTGGTAATAATTTCATTTATAAATAATACCATATTTAATGATTAATTATTTATAATTAGAAATATTATAATTATGGATATGTGGATTAAATTATATCAACGAACATAAAACATTAGTAATATTTAATTATCAACATATTTATTCATGTATTAATCGTGTGTAAAGAATATAATATTTGACCTATAAATTTCACAATTTGCAAAACTTTGGAAAACATATTATCAAATTGTGACGCGAATTTAATAAGTTTATAAAGATAATTCGAATAAGTTTTAATCTACATAATTAAAATATTTATATTTATAATGAATGTTCGCTTAATCATTAATGCATTTTTAATGAAATATTAATTTAAAAACTAAATTGTAAGATATTTTTTCTTTAAAGTATAATTTTTCCTATCAACCACAAAAATTTCGAATAATTATATTAACGACTACCAAAGTTTAAAGACTCGTATGTCCGGAAAATTGAACAATTTATAAGTTACAAAATTTATAAACGATTAATTTTGCTAATGAAGTGTTTTTGCTCCGCGGTCTAAATTTCGAAAAATAAAAAAAATTATTTAAATTGATTGTAAAATATTTGATATAATATAAAAAAATTAAAATAAAATGCTATAAAGTAATTTACTAGTTCGTAAACATAAGTTTACTTACTACAATTTAACTTTAATGTTCATTTTCAGATTAAATTGTTCAACTACTGAAATTGACATAAATATTTGGTAAAAATAACTAATTTCATTTGAGTATGGTAAATATCAAAATAATTTACCATATAAACTGTCAAAAAGAATAATTCCTTCAATATTTTTTAGTTATTTAATAATTTTTAGTAATTTACCTAAAAGTGTAATTCATTTTTTATCAAATGATATGACAGTAAAATATCAAAAAGAAAATTTGAAATATATAAGGGAACATTATTAAATGACACAAAAATTTTCCCTTCGACAATATACTAAAAATATTTATAGTTAAATTTTCGTCTTTCACCAAACTAATCAAAATATTTTCCTACATAAAATAGAAAATTATTATTTATAAAAAACTACAATTTCCATTTTTTCTTACCAATCATTTCAAAAAATATTTAATAATTTCCTTCCACTTATAGTTCAAGATTTTTCCACTATCTTTTAGTGTTCGAGTATATAGCATTTTTTTTTTATTTATTATAATCATATTTTTTTTATATCCTTATTTAATAAAAAAAAAAACTGTGATTTTATTTTTATTATATTATATTTCTTATCTCTTAAATAACAGATTTTTGAAAAATTTCATAGAAAATCATTCTAACTTATAATAAAAGTTTTCATATTTCTGGTATACGCATAAATGTAATTTTTTCCATACTTTAGAGATGAAAATAACAAAGTTTTTATTTAATAAAAGAAAACTATTCTGGAAAATACTAAAAAATTATACTAAAGAAATTTTCCTTTTGATCTCCCACCAAAAAAAAAAAAGTTAATCCTTTCAAATAAAATATTTTTCTATTTAATAAAAAAAGTTATGCGAAGGGCGAAGCTTACGATTGACATAAACGAAATTATATATATTTTTTTTTTATGTATTTAATTTAATTTAATATTATTATTTTTTTATTTATTTTAATAGAAAGTTTTTTAATATTTTCTCTTGAAATCGTCATCACAAAAATACAAAGATTTATTTAAATGGAGATATAAAAAAACTTTCATCTATAAATGACAAATTTTTATACATAAAAATATGTATAAATGATTTTTCTTAAATTTCTGGTAGTGTAGTAGTTTTGAATTGTCTGGATGGAATATTGTACACACCTTGATGACAAATTTTATTTATCTTCGCAAAGAAAAAGAAGAAGTCAAGAAGAACAAGAAGGCAATTAATTTTGAAAAGAAAATTTATTTGATTTAATTATAAAGTGAAAATGGTTGAAAATGCCACTAAATATATCTTAAATTTATTAGTTTATTTATGGAGGTAGATAAATTAATTCAATTTAGATATAAACTATAATTAAAAAGTTAAGAAATAATTTTTTTTTTGGGGTTAGGAATGTAAAAGTTTGGTTTGTTATAAAAGGACGATTACATAAAATAGATTAAAAATCGCTTGAGGAAATTAAAAGTAACTAAATCTAATAATGATTGGTTGCAAAATAATTTATATATTAAAGAAATTTTGCAAAAAAAAAAAACAAAATGTTGGAAATTAAATATTTCAATGAAATTTTTATAATAGTAAATCAAAATTTCGTCCTTACTATCCATAAAAGTTTTTACTACATTCATATACAAATTTCATCAAAAAACTATAATAAAATTTTTTGATTAATATTTTTATCAACTTTGTAACAATTATTTTTCTTTTAATGATTTATTATTTTTTGATTTCTTTTCGAATAAATTTTTTTTATCTTGAAGAGAAATTTATTTATTTTTTTTTAATCGATTAAAATATGAAATTTTTTATACAGATTTTTCATTTGACATTTGGTAATAAAAGTAAAATTATGATATTATCTTCAAATAAATTACATTCAGTTAAGTCTAGACCGAAGATATAAAAAAAAAGTATTGTTAAATATTGATTTGGCAACAGGAAAAAAAAGCTCGACCAAAAAATATTATTATTTTAGTGCTTGTTTTTTTTTTGTTATTGGATAGGCAATAAAAATTAGTTATTTATTTAATATATATCAATAAAAATTCTACTTTATTGCAATATTTTCAACTACAAATTAAAAGTGGATATAAATAAAGGATAATTAATTATCTGATTACCTAGTAAAATAGGTCAAAATGGCAGTTTAATGAGGTACATAAAAAATTTCGGAATTTTTTCTATGATATTTAATTAGAAAATTGAAGAATTTATTATTCTGAGTAAATGAAAATAGAGCAATTTATGACTCTGAATAAGAATCTATTGAAAACTTAATTATCAAATGAAAATATTTCCACTGTTTAATTTTCATTAATTTTTTTTTTGTTGTAGTTTAAATAATAGAATTTCAATTTTTCCCCAGAATTTTCTAATAGTTTATACTTTTATAGATCTAAAATTAAATTATTTAATTTATTTAAAAATTTCCATTAAATTATATAGCAAGTTTGTTTATTTAAATTGATTATTTTCTCCAAAATTAAAGCTGGGTATTTACATATGTCCGAATTCTGTTAAATATATTTTGTTATTTTATTTATTTCTTTTAAAAAAAGGGAGTTTATAGTTAAATCTATAGTAAATTGAAATATAAAAATAACGAATTTTAAATCTAAACAATTTTCAATTTGAAATGTAAATTTAATAAAAAAATGTAAATAAAAAAAAATTTTATATTGAATGGCTAAAGAACATTCATTTTATACAACAAAAAGAGCCTTTAGTAGATTTTAGTTTTTTTAGAAATACTGAAAAAAAAAATGTTGTTATCCTGACAGCACCACATGGGTTTGTGTTATCATTTTGTAAAGTTCCTTTTGGCAATAATTTATTCAAACATAATATTTAGTTTTTCTTTTTTTTTTCGATTTTTAATGTCAGTAAATTCAATATCTTTTTGTAAAATCATTATTAAAAAAAATTACGTAATCTAAAAATTTAACAACTTTGGTGTATATCGAGGAATTTTCAAAATATTTGTCATTATATCAAAATTTTTGAAAATCACCAAACATTGGAAAAATTTAATACGATTTTACAGTCATTAATTGAATTTTGAATAAAAATGAATCAAATTTTAAAAGTTACTTTAAATTTCAACAGTATTTACTTGAAATTCGAATATCCTTGTAATTACAAATTCAATCTTACCAATTATAACACTAATAATATTTGTATTTGTTTACGCTCTAATAGAAAATATTCATTTTGAAATTGAAAATAAGAATTTGAAAATATTAGTCTACTACTTTATTTTATTCTGAAAATCTAAAACCCCCCTCGCTTTTACAAACTATATTAATTTTAATTATTGTCACAACAAATTCTGACATATTTTATAAAACATTATTTTAACCACAAATGACAATAAACTACAATATAAAATTTCATTTTCCAGAAGAAAAAAAATCATTGACAATCAATATATTTCCAAAACAATTTATCTATATAATAATTTTGTACTGATTTTCACATCCATATATCCTTTTTTTTTTGTTTAAATCCTGATTATAACCAATTTTTTGTTGTTGTCATAAACTTTATGATCAAATAATAAAAGAAGAAGCAAAATCCTTTTTTTCTATACTCTATATACTAAATTATTGAATCGAATAATTTTCTTTCCAACTACAAAAACATAAAATTATAATCAAACAACTAGAAATAAAAAGGATATCAACTTCCGGATATATCAAATTCCATTTAAGTAATAAATACAAAATCGAAAGGGAAAAAAACTTTTCTGTTGCGGTATTTTTTTTTTTTTTGCAAAACTTTTCTTCGGAATTTTCATTTTTCTCTACCCCATTTAATCGTCCTACAACACCCTTGCAATCCATAATATATTGTATATATATCATAAAGAAATTTGCAGTATAGTATATAAAATTTTTATATAGTCGTTAATCTTTTGCAATGTGTAATAAAGAATTATTATTGCAATGGTCAACAGAATGTGAAAATTGAAGTTTTCTTTATATAGAAATTTTCTATTTTTGAAATTTATAGATAATAAAAAATTGTCTAGGAAAACTAAAAAAAAAAAAAACGCACTATAATATTTTTTTATTATTTTATATTATATTAAAATATAATAACAATTTCCTTTTAAATTTGATTGTTGTTGGTGGAAAATTATTTTTCCCCATAGACTTTAAATAATAGAAAATATTTATAAATTATATTTTTTTGAAATAAAAATTATGATACATGGACATAGTAAAAACCAATTTTACGTATATAAAAAAAAGTTTATATAGGAAACTTTTAAGCGAATAAAATGCCAAAAAAATTATTTGAAACCATTTTTAAACCATAATTCAAGTTATTCG
The DNA here is from genome assembly GCA_949752835.1 of Empis stercorea. Taxonomy (NCBI): domain Eukaryota; kingdom Metazoa; phylum Arthropoda; class Insecta; order Diptera; family Empididae; genus Empis; species Empis stercorea. The sequence continues at coordinate 52,753,968 of OX457089.1, forward strand.
AAATAATTTTCGTTATTTTTAATATATATATATAAAAAAAAAATCAAAAATTTGGTTTTAAAAACTTTTACAATTTAACTTAGCAAAAAAAAAAAAAAACACCATCAAAAACGAATTCATCCTTATAAAATTTCAAATATTTTTATATGAATTAAATAAAAAAAATTAATGTTGCAATATGGCATCCATTTTTTTTTTTATAAAATTTGATATAAATTTATATAAAATGAACGTTCAAATTTTGTACAATATGGCTCAAGAGAAAGAGAGTCCTTTTTCCTGTATTTTGATGCAAAAAAAGTAAGCAAATTTATTCATAATATAAAGGGAACATATTCCTGAAAAAAAAAAAACTTTGTTAAGTTTGATTACACTTCCCCCCAAAAAAATAATTTACATATGTGATTTGTAGAAGTAACTTTTAGCTGTTGTGTGTGTGCAGTAAGTTGGTCGGGGGGAGTGATATAGCTAGAGATGCAGAATTTATATTAAAAAAAGGTAAACTTTGACGTTTTTTGTTGAGAACTGGGATTTAGATATTAAATTTTTTTTTTTTTTTTGAATAATTTATCAGAAAAAAAAAGAAAATAAAACATTTTACATATAAAAATTTCAATTTTACAAAAATTAGAATAATATATTTTTTTTTTTGTAAAGATTTTTAAGGTTTTAATAATATTTTTAATCACCTTACTAAAAATGAATTATAAATTATACTAATATTTTTTCGACTAATTTTTATTGTTCCTAGTAGTTTTTTGCAGTTTGAATATTAGTTTATAAAATTTGAATTTCAAATTTTCTAGGAGGATATAATAAATTTTGAATAGTTAGAGATATCAATATATTGATTATAAAACTTTGTAAAATTAAATTACAGAAAAGACAAATTTTAAACAGAATGTTATAAGGCGAGAATAAGGTTATTTCTTTTAAATACTTCGATGCTGTACAACAGTCCTTTAAATCTTTGATGAAATTATGTAAAAGTTAAATTATCCCAGGAATGTTAAAATTTCTTAATTTACATTCTTATAAATTAAGGCTTCAATTTACAAATTTATTCTTCATTAATGAATTACTATCAAAAGTTAGACTTAATTAAAAACATAATTAATCATTTTAATAAATTAAAATAGGACTAAAAAATTTCATCATTATTTTAAACCCATTAGTACTAGAAATTTATGAAAAATTCAATTCATAAAAAATTATTAATAATATACATAATTTAAATTTCTTATGTAATTAACTATTTTTCTTCTACCTGAACATATTTTATGTGCATTGACCACCAAAATGGATTATTTTTTTTAATAATATATTCAGGAAAAATTACAACATTTTTTTTTATATTCTATTTATTGTCTCACAAAATTTATGTGAATTTTCTGGTCCTGAAATAAGCATAGTACATATAAAGATTATAATTTTCAACAAATTTTTATTTTTTTTTTTTGTACATCTACTTTTGAGGTCGATTTTTCTTCCATGTGTTTTCAAAAAAAACTGAATTTTTGTTTTATTCGATTTATTTTTCTGCCAGTACAAAAATGAATTATGAAAAAGTTTCGCGAAAATGAAAAAAAAAATTATATAATAGAAAATTTATAGAATTCGATGTAATCGAATATTAGAAAAATTAAATAAAAATTGTGAGATTGAAAGTAGAAGGTCCTTTGGGAAGTTTCCGTTCAGAATACCTTTGTGAAAATTTGTAAATAGACCAAACATTTTATTTTTAGACATTTTGATTTAAATATAGCGAAATTTAATTGTTGCTCTCCAGTTTTCATTTAAAAATTTTTTGTTGCATATCAAAATGTTGGAAAAGTTGGAACGTACAATGGTATAGATTTACTGGAACACATAAAATATAATTCGAATTTTAAAGTTGTGAGATATTTTATAATGTGACTGTGGAATTGATATAAATTCATATTTGTAATGAGCGAACTACAGTTTAGTCTTTTTTAATTGGACTCGTATTGGTTTTGAAAGCTATTTTAATAATTTTTGATCTATGGAATCTACTCACAGGACACCACATTAATATACAAATTCTTTTATAATATGTAAATCGAAAATTATCATAAGAAAAGGTGATAAATGAAAAAACCAAAAAAAAAACGATATTCCATGTATGGTCAAGACCTTTTGAATATAAGGATAAAAGAGTGCAAATAATTGATTTAAAGGCGATTGTAAAAATATTGGTTTGGTTTAAAAAGTTGTCGGTGTACAAAAATTCTATATTATATTTTAAATTTCTCACTGTACTATATAAAATATATAAAGGACACCTTTATAAAGGACACCGAAAAAAAAATCAGTAAATTACGTATAATGTCATCATACACCTTTTAAAGTAATTATATATAATGGTATATAAAAAAAACTTAGTCCATAATAAAGTGATAAATATAAAAGTGAATATATATATAAAAAAAAATCATTTTTTAATGAACACATTATAAGTTAAGTGAACACCACATTATTCCACACTTTATCTTTAATAATTTTTTTTCATTTTAGATTATGAAAATATAATTTTAAATGAAAAATGATGAAGATAATTAAATTTAACCAGAAATTATGAAAATTTAATATATTTTATTATTATAATATTTAAAAATTTGAGGTAAAATTATTTTTTTTTACTATATTTTTTTTATTGAAAACAATAAAAACGTTTATATGGAGGGAAAATTCACACAATATCATTTTAATTTTAAAATAATAATTTTTAAATATGATTAAATTAATTATGGTAAAATTTTCGTAACAATCTAATAAGTGCTATTAAATGATTTAACACATTCTGTTGGAAATTTAATGTATAAAATTAAAGGACAATATGTTGAACAAATTTTTTGATTTAAATACAATTGGCATTGTACTGCATTTCATTATATCAAAATGAAGGATAAAATTGTGAATATAATTTATATATGTCAATTTGAGTATAGGTAAATCACAATTTACCAAATCAAATACAATTTCTCTATATTTGTATATTGAAATTTTCCAATCATTGAATCATACCTGACTTGATTAAATGTTACCAGCATAAAAAAAAGAAAATTAATATGTACAATTTTGTCATTTGAAAAAATCAAAACGTTTTCGCTACGAAGAAATTTTTTTTAAAACATGTATAAAAATGAGGAAATTTCTCTTGATCACATTAGCTTTAACTATAGAATGGTATAGAATTTTTTTATAAAACAGCCTTCAATACTATTATTAAACTATTTTATATTATAGTGATAAGAAATCCAAGTTCGAGATAAATAATATAAAATGAAATTTCTTATACAGAAAAACAGAAAAAATTAAGTTTATTTTATGCACTCGACTATGGAAATGAGATTTCCATTTCCTTAAAATATTTTTCTTTCTACTAAATATTACATTTTTTTTTAAAGATAAATGAACACATCACTATGAATACCGAAATATACATAAGATAAATATACATATATAAAAAAAATCCGGTTTTGAACTGATGCCAATAATCGTAAATGGAGTTTTACATGATCAACATTTTCTTTCAATATTTTGTTGTCATAAATTTTAGAAATTTTAGAGCATTTCTTTTTTTTGCTATCTCAAAAAGAAAGTGTGATTTCTATTTTGGAATCATAAAGTGATTTGAAAATACTGAGAAGAAAAATATTTAAAAGAAAATGTTGAACGTGTAAAAGTAAATTAACAATATGCAAACAGAAAAAGGATATAGCAGAATTTTGTTTTCATTTTCAGTTTGTTTTTCAACAAAACAATTTTTAGTAGAAAACTTTTGTGTGAAAATTTATTTACATTTTCTTTTTTTCCTTTCACAATATTTTTATTTATTTTTTTTTCTATAATAATTTAATGTAGACGAAGAAGCAAAGAGATAAACTACTAAATATAACAAAAAATGAAGAAAAGGACGAATCACTTTTAATATTATAACCATCAACAAAAGGGAGAGCAAAAAAAAAATTCTATGTATATGTATATCTACTTAGAAATAGCATCCTGTAATTATAGGATAATATTTAAAAAGGAAACGTCTTGTGGTTTTTTTGGGCATAGCAAAAAAAAAAAAAAAAGGATCTTATAATATTTGTACATTAATATAATATGTTTATTTCATTTAAAAAGGGTTTTTTTTCTCTTGTTGTGTTCATTTATTATTATGTATATATATTTTTTATGTATTTCGTATTTATTTTTATGGTTATGTTTGCGCAAAATTGAAATTGATAAAAAAAAAATTTATAAAGCTTCTTTTACTGGATGATTACAGCAAAAAAAAAAAAAATTAAATATAAAGAATTCGTAAACATGGAAATTTATATATGTATTTGGAATATGATATATTTAAATATGTTTTATTGAAATTATGTATATTATATAATTATGTAAATATATTTATTTACCAACAAAAAATAATAATATTTATCTGATCTTTTATATTCCATCAAATTTAAATATTTATTTTATTGGAAAAAAAAGTAACAATTTTATATGAGTATAAATTTAATGTACAGAAAAATGTCAATTATCGGTTATAATATGTTTTATATTTTTTATTGATATAATGTTGTAAATGTTTACCATAGATTTTTTTTCGATGTTGACATTTTATATCTTTATTTATAAAAAATGTATAAATGAAAATATTTTATTTTGAAATTGATCTATATAAAAAATTGTTATTACAATTATTTAATGATTATTAAGTTGTACATATATGTATACATATGTATTTAATTAGAATATAAATCATGTTGGTTAATGTTTCAATTAAATACATCAAATTGCTTTTATTCAAATATACTTTTTAGCCACAATTAATATGATTGCATTTTAAATTGATTATAAAATTTTCCATTATATTAATTGGTTCACTCTGCAATCACTTAATAATAACATTAAAAGTATTTATTCAGTAATTTTATGTATATTAGAATGGTAATTGAGTTAAAATTGGAAAAAAACTTTATAGATAAAGTCAGAAAAATATTGTCAAAAATGAAAATTTTTTGTGACAAAACAATTACAATTTTTACATTTTCATATTCTAAATCTAAACTAAAGAAATTCGATGAAATTTAGTGGAAAAATTAATCACTTTTAACATTATTAAACATTTTATTTAATATACAAATTGAAATTTCTACTTAATTAATTAAATTAAAACTACTAATTTTTACTACTAATATTCAATTATTCAAAAACACTATAATCTTCCGAATTGCATGTTTGCTCTATGCATATTTGCTCTATGCCATTGCATGTTTGCTCTATGCAAAAATTCAAATACTTATTCTCGTAATAAAGGACAACAATTGTAATGTACATAATGACAAAACCAATTTTTCGCAATGTTTAAATTACCATTCTACCTAGTAGATAAATAAACCAATGTCTAAAACAAATCAGAAATTATAACATTATTCAAATATTTCTCAAAGCTTTTACATCAAGAATTTATGTACAAAAGCATTGATCCGATTATAACTTTTCAATAAATTTAATTAATTCCATGTTCGACAAAAGAAATTCTAATACAACTTTTTTTTTCCTTATAAACAAAACATATTTTATAGTATTTACTCTCCAAGTAAATCCAAATTGTAAATTTATCAATAGCAAAAAAAAAAAAATGAAAAGAATGAAAGTTTAATTCTCCATTTTCCCTTTAATTTTTGTTTTTTTTCCATTTCCTTCGAAAAACTTTATTTTTTTCATTCATTTTTTTCATCTTTTTCTTTATCATTTTTCTTGATTTTTGTTACAAAAAAAAAAAAGAAAAACATTTTCCTTCGAAGCAAAAACAAAGAGGCAAAGTTTCCTTTAACAGAAAACCTTTTCTTATTTTATTATTGGAAAAAGAATTATAATGCTAAGATTTATTTAATGGCTGCCTTTAAGCTATTTCTATATAGAAGAAATTTAAAGTAAAACTGCACACAGACAACTTTTATTTTGTGTTTTATATTGTGGTGTATAATTTACCTGAATTTGGTTGTCCATTACTATTTGGTCGTGCTGATGGTGCTCCATCTCTTGCCTCAACTTCTAATGCATATGCACCTTTTTTCTCACGATCAAATACAACTTTTGTGAAAATTTCACCACTTTGTAAATTGATTTCGAAAAATTCTTTTCCTTCATTTCGTGGCGAATCAACGATATAATAATAAACCTGAAAATAAAAGGAAATTGAATTTTGTAGTTGATTTTTTTTTTTTTTTTGTATTATGTTAAAATAATTTAATTTACTAAAACTACGAAAAGGATTTTTTTTTCTAGAATTTCTAAAAGTGAAAGAGTAAAAATTGTAAGCACTTGAAAAAGTTAAAAATAATAAATTATTATTTATAAAGAAGTTGTGTTTTTAAATATAAATAGAAAAACTATTTAACAGGTAGTCAAAATTATAAATTATTTAATTAGTAGACCATTGCGAAAAATGAATAAACTTTTCAATGATATTTTTAAAACAAAGCGTATATAAAAATGAGAAAATATTCCAGGAACGTTAAACAAGTTTATTAAGACACAGGAAAAATTAATTACATTTTTTTAAACAATTTTGTTTATTCTTTTGTATAAAAACAGGATATCTGTCAAAGAGTGTTGCCACTGCAAAATGTTTTGGTATATTTGTCAGTTTACTAGCTAAAAATCTGTTTAAAAAAAAAAATTCGAACTAAATTACTTGACAATTTTTACTTTTAAAAAAAACAACGAACACATATTTATTCAAAATAATTCTCGTAATTAATCCAAAATTCAATAAATCTCATTTTAATCAGGAAAATTTATGTGGAAACAAATTGAATTTTAATATGATTCCTTTTGTATATCGGAAAAATTAATATTGAAAAAATATTATGAAAAAAATTTATTTTAATTTATAATATATTTTTGTTGTTAATTAATGCACTCAAAGAAATTGGATTGCATTAATTTACCTTTGAAATATATAAATTTCTTATGTATTGTTTTAAAAATACGCAAATGAATAATAATCAGTGTTTTATGCAATGAATATTCTCTTTAACATAAAAATAAACAATGAACTGATTAAAAATTTTCTCCATTTTGTTTTTTTGTGATATATTTCTTTAAAAACTTTTTAATTTTCGGATTACGACGAGGCTTTATGAGCTGCTAAACAAAAATAATAATAAATTTTCTTTGTATCTGGTTCTTTAATAATAGATTAAAAATATAAAAAACTTGCAAAAAAAAAAGTTGAAAAGGTTAAAATTTGAATACTAAAAAAAGGAGTAATTAATATTAGAAAAATAATAGAAAATTATTTCAACTTATGAAATTAATATTAAAATTTAAAGCCATTCCAAATAAATTTATTTAAATTTATACATATTTCAATTACTAATTACCAAAATTAGTAACTAATTTCTATTCAGCAATTAAATTGCAATTAAAATCATTTAGCAACACTTTTTGAGTTCTAAACATATTTATGCAAAATGTTATCAAAGAACTTCATCAATTAACAAATGAATTCAATTTTATTAGAAAGAAGAAATGTCAAAATCATAGCTGAGACAAGCTCAGTTAATTTTGGAACGAAAGGATAGTAAATGAAAATAAAAATTTATTCAATTTAATAATTTAAAATAATTGATTAGATTGGCACACAGAATTCAGATAACAAGGAAATCTTTTACTTCCTTTTTGGTTTTACCTTATAGAAAAAACTTTTTGTAACTTTTAATATTATTGTAAATTTATTAAAAATATAAAATTCTTCCATCCAAAAGAGGAAAAAAAAATTAATTTAATATTCAAATCTAAAAATGTTGACCCCTTTTTGTACCTAAATCATTTAATTGAATGTTTGCGACAGTCTTGCTATAGTTTTAAAAAAGTATTTAATTAATTAATAATTCAATATTAATATAAATTAATGAAAATTTTCATTAATTTTCCATATTTAAAGATACAAAATTTAATTTTATAAATGCTTTAAAATTTAATACGCTACCCAGGAAAAATAAATTATTAGCTATTTAACATAATTTTAAAGCACAGAACCGGAAAAATTATAGAAAAACTTGCTATATATACAGTATATCTTTTTATCTTATTCATATTATTGTTTTATGTGCGGCTATTTAACATTTACATAGAACAAAAAAAAAATATCCTTGTACGTATTTTTTTTTTTATACATTTTGTTTCTTTTTTTTTTTGTTTTTTTGCAATCGCATTTATATAAATAACACCAAAGGGAAAAAGATTATCGAAATTAACGTGGAACAATTTCCCTAAAGGATTTTCAAGGATTAAATTGGATAAAATAAAAATTGTTATATCGTTTTTTACTTAAAAAAAAATAAAGCAAAAATAACAAACAAAAAAAAAATAAAAACATAGATTTTCTTCTCTTTTTTGTCCCTCTGGTTGAAAATTAATCGTAGACGATTTTCCATGCTTTTTTATGTTTCAAATTCAAACAGAAAAACAAATAGACAAAAAAAAAATTAACAAAAGAATTTTCTTTTCATTTTTTTTTGTTGTTCCTTCCGAAACGTAAGTTTTTCTATATATATAAAAATAATTTTCAATGAAATATGCTCCACAAGGATAGTTTCCTTTTCGGTTTATCTTTTTTTTTTTATAACAGATTTTCATACTTAAATATTTAAACGCTTAAGGATATGTCTCTCTGGTATGTTTGCTTGTATGATAATTACTTTATTGCATAAAGAAATTTTTGGAGAACAGAACAATATACGTTATGTATGATATGCTAACGAATTATAACGTATATAGTCATTTCCGTAAATATGAGATTCTTTTTGAGAGTGCTAAAGAATCTCATATTTACGAAAATGATGTAATCCTTGCTTCTTATACGGATTTAATAATACGAAATTTACAATATACCGGATTTAATTTCTTCAAATACACAATCCGGTATATTGGAAATTTCGTATTATTAAATAAATATAATAATTTAAAATCGTTTATTTACCAGACATATCGACATTATACCAACAATCGACAGACAGACAGTAAGACAAGACAGAAAATCTTTAACATTCTAACACTAAAAAATCTAAAAAATGAACGTAAATAATAGAAACGAAAGAAAAAATTTGTATAGTATCCTGTATAAATTTTATAAAATCCACAAAAAAAAAATACATATAAAAAAGGATACTCTATAATTATAATAATTATATAAAAAGAAAAGATTAGAAAAGAACAGAAGGACATTTGTGAAGCAAGATGTTTTAATTTAGTTGAAAAACGGACATGCATTAAGGATAAGTGCAATAATTGGTTGTACAAAAAAGGGGAGAAAATTTGCAATTTCTTTAATGTAATCATGTAATTTTTCTATACTTAATATTTGATGCAATATTTGTGAAATTAACACAAATACAAAAAAAAAATAAAGAAGAACTTCATTACAAAATGAACAAAAACTGTTTAATCGTTTTACTTAATTTCGACAACTGGTTTTAATTTGGTTTTTTTTTTTCATGTATCCTTCTACTAATTAAGTATATTCTGTTCAATTTAATTTAAACAATCTATACACGCTTTTTATAATTAGATTTTTCTTTATCATATTAAATACTTGTTTGTGGTATAAGCAAAAACTGATTTTCTTTTGTGATTAATTTAATTTTAGTAAAAAATATTTAAGAGAAAAATAGAATATTAAATAATTTTAAAGTTTCAAAAACCGTAAAAAAAATTATATGGTTAATACGACAAATACGTATTAGTGCGACGAAAAAATTCATTTTTTTATACATCATAGACAGAATTTCGTTATCCTTCATAACAAATATTTATCTCCTTGGAGATTTTAATTAGAATATAACATTAAAAATATATAATTATCATTAAACTTTGTTTTTTTTAAAGTAATTTATTCGTAATAAATTTCTTTGGCACTCGATTTATAAAAAAGAATTCATAATTTTCGTATACAAAAATAATTATTTGTACATTAAAGAAAAAAAGAATTGAATTTTTAAAGTTATATGCAAAAAAAAAAAAACTATAATTTTCATTAAAAAAGAATATGCAAAAATTTGTTTCATAAATTCAAAATATAATTAAAATTTATAATATTATTTACCTGATTATTTGGGAATGTTCCATCTTTATCAATAGCATTAACTTGTGTTACTTTTGTGCCAATTGGTTCACCTTCAAGGACTGTTTCTTGTTCACGTTCCGTAAATAATGGAATTTCATCATTAACATCTTCTAACATTATATAAACAGTTGCTTCAGATGCTAATTGTTGGGCGCCATTATTCTATAATTGTTTAAAAAGGAAAATAAATTTTATAAAAAAAAATTATTATAATGTTAAAATTTATTATTAGAATAATTTTCGTGTAATGTTTAAAACTTATAGAGTTTTACTATTTGAATTTTGGCATTAAGCATTAAAGAGACCTTGATTATGTATATGATGGCAGAATGTTCTGAAATTAAAGTTATATTTAGCAAGTTTTTAACTCGAATCATAAATTCATCTTAAATTTATTGTGAAATTGTTACTAAAATTGTTAGACTTGAGAAGAAGAAAATTTAAAACAGTTGACGCCTAAAATTTCACTTAAATTTATTGTTACATTCAAAGTACGAAATCGATATCCTTAATTTTTAATAAACTGTAGAAATGACAAGAGCTCATTATAGAAAACTATTTAATCTAAAAGAATATCTAAATATTTTCTTTAAAAAAACTAAAATAAATAGTTATGAAATAGGAAAATGCTGAATTTATGAAAAAAAAAAAAAAGGTATACGACAATATAAAAGGATTTCCATTTGCACTGATTAAAAATATATTCTGTTTTTTTTTGTTTGTACATTTTGTATTTGTATTTGTTCTTATTCTATATATATTATTAAATTCCTAACAAAAATGTCCCTGACTGATGAGCATTAGAGATTGTTAGGTATATTATGGTATACAATAATATGGGTGACGCAATTTTAATGTTTACTTAATCGTTATCATCGTCATATTCTATCAACAACAACTAAAATCCTTGAGGATGATAATTTACATTGCAAATATTATATATATATCTATATATATATAATATATATATACATATACGTTATTATAATACCCAAAACGACAATATCTTTATAAGCAAATCTATTTGTGGTTAGTTTTCTATTTAAATAAATGCATATTATTATATGGACTAATGAAAATTTCTCCTTACAATATTTGTCGAATAATATATGTAGTTTTTGTATAAATATTTTGTTAAAGAATATTAGAAAAGAAATACTGGTTGTCCTATTTAGTAGTAAGAGAAATTTTGATGGCTTAATTTGTTAATGGTTCAATTTAAAACTTTTTTTAAGTTGATTTTCTTTTAAAAAAAATTCTAGCTGTCAATCACAAGTCCTGATATTGATAAATTATTGTTTAGATATTGAAATGTAGCCTTTTTTCATCTCCATATGTTGAAAAATATTAAATTCAAAATCATTTATTGCAATGATTTGTGAAAAACTATATTTTACAGACACTATGTAAATGGAAATCTAACAAATGATGAAAGTAATAAGAAGGACACCCACTAGTGGAAAGTACATACAAAAATAATACTACAAATAAATTTAACTATAGTAAAAAATACAATTTTCCTGAATTACATTTTCCTATTACAGAACAAAAAAATCTCACCTAAAACTCAATTTGTTATCAATATACAACGAAATATTAATATCTACATATATGTACATATATCATGATTTTTGCTCAAAAGCAGAAACTTTCTTTATTTTACAATTCCCAAAAATTTATGCAGGTACACAATCTATAAAATCATGATAATTTACATTTAACTTATAGAAATTATTTTTTATTCCACAAAAAAATAATAATATAGAATTAGAATTTGGCATATTATCCTCTCTGTGTGTGTCCTTTTACTTTATGGTTATAAAACTATTAACAAGGATTCTTCTATATTTTCAACATACATCTAGTTGTTAGCATATGTTCTAATTTTCTCTATGTCCTTATAACTTTCATAAGGATGTGAAAAAAAAAAAAACAAAGTTTTCATGAAAATTATCTAAAAACTAATACAGAAATATATATAAAATAATTTTGAAGTAAAAAAGGCAAAAGTATATATACCATTTAATAAAATCATGATTATTACTATTAAAAGATAGACGAGAGTTAAAAGAATTTTTGATTTTATGTAATTTGAAAGGAGAAAGTTTACTATTAATATTATGGCTTTATGAATTATTTTTATTTTGGTTTTAAAAAGCTCCCGTATTTATACCAAAGAAAAAAAAAATTTAAACTTAAATAGAATATTTTCATTTGCAAATAATTTCTATGTAATAATTTTTGTAAGTTTTTTTTTATTTTGAAATTTTCTTGCACCATGTAATAATTTGTACCAAAAAAATGTTCTATGTACATTGCACATATATAACGGATTTAAAATAATGTTTTAAAAAACTTTCAATTATAAATGTAGTGAAGATTTTTGTCAAAAGTTTATGCTCATATGTGAAAAATGAAAAACGTATTTTTGTATAATTTTTTAATTTGATTTAAAGTAAATTTGATTAAAAAGTTTTGTATACCAAGAAAAAAGTAATTTAATTTTCTTTTTTATTTAATGGAGTTTTTATTTAATCAGACGCAATTTACACATGCCAAAAAATTAAATATATTGTAATAGAATATTACATTTGCCTAGAGCTTTAAATAGTTTGTAATAAAAGAAAAACGATTTATTTAAAAAAAAAAAAAATAGAATTTTAAAGATCCAAAGAGGACTGCAAAAATAGTAAAAAAAAAAAAAAGTTTTTCTTTAAATGCTTAACTATAAAAGAAGAAGTTAAAACAATTGAAAATTTTTGTTATATAAACTTTAATAACGTTTATTGCAGACAAAGTTTTGATTGGACAAGCTTTTTATAACCAATTAAACTATGACAAATTTAATAAAAACAATATAGAAGAATTTCAAAGTAATTTTTCGATTATCATAAATTTTGAATGGATAAATTGTATTTTTAGAAAAAGTTTAAATTTAACATAGAAAATGGAAATGATTTATTTGAATGTAAATTTTAAAATAAGATTGAGGAACCATTGGTATGCACTTAATTCTAAATTTTTTACAAACTCTTCGGGAATCAAGATTTTTTTCAAATTTCTAATCAATAGTTTTTTAAATGAACAACAAATTCTGTAAATCATATTTCAAAATCCTATCAATTTCGTTTTAAAGTCAATGTCACTCCAATTTTATCCCAACAAAAATTATTTATCCTTTACTTTTTGAAATAATTTAATATACTAATATTCCATTGAATATATTTTGATTAAACTTTTTTGAATAAATGTTTTCCCTTATTTTTCCATATATCAAAAGTCTCTCTTAATAAAGTGCACTTTATCTGAAATTATTTAAATCATAATTTATACTCGAAGAATATTTTCCATGCTACAAAAAAGTATAATAAATAATTATTATTGTAAAATTCTTACTATAAATATAATAAAGATTTTTTATTCAATTTAATTAAGTAATTTCCCCAAAAGAAAAATTACATAAGATTTTATTATATAATAGGAAAAAATGTAATAATAAAAAAGAGAAAAATGAAAATTAATTAAGTAAAATTAATAAGAAATTCTTAAGGATAAATCAATTTAATATTTTTTTCTCTTATTTTTAATATTATTTTTTTTTTAATTCTTGATATAATGAAAATTTATAATAATAATAATTTTTTTTTATGCAATTTCATTGTGCATAAATTAATTGCATAAAAAATTTCTTGCAAAAAAAAAAATTACTATATTGATTTTCAATTATCATTTTTTCCACTTAATTAGAAGACTACCCGGCTGAGATAAAAAAAAATATATAAATTTTTCTAAGAAATAAACTTGAAAATTTAAATAGTTTGTTGTAATCGTTAACAAAAATATCCGATTTTTTGGGGTAGTTATTTAATTGGAATGGAGTAGAAGAAGATAATATATGAAAAACCTTTTTATGGAAGTTTTTTTTTTCAGTAAAACTGATAAGAATATATTTTTTTTGATAATCATTAATTAATTATATCATTCCAGTTAACAATTGACTTTGATACCATTAAAAATAAATCATTGTACTTGACCTAAATTACATAAAATATCAAAAAATTACAAATAAATCCACTTTTGTTCATATTTTATATAGTGACTTTGTCTGAAACAGGATTTAAGAAACTAAAAATTAATAAGATAAAGAAAATTAAATGATAAAAGTAAAAAAAAGTGTTAACACTCTTATGATGTCCACAACAAAAAAATTCTGAAACTTATAATTTATATTATTTATATAACAACAAAAATTTATTTCTATATTTACTTAAATTATTATTTTGTGAAAATCATAATTTAACCTCTGTGTAAAAATAATGTTTATAATTTTTGTTATTTTAAACTAGTAGCTACCATTAATACCAATATAATATATATAAAAAAAACTGTGTTTCTGACATTTATTACCACAAAACCATTTTTTTTTTTTGAAATAATAATAATAAAGAATTTATTTTTCCTCTCAATATAATATGTGGAAAATATTTATATTTATATTTTCTGAAAATTTAACCAATAGATTTTCATTTATAAATACATATAAGTATATATGTGTATATAAATTTCCTTCCCAGATGCTCTTAAAAACAATATACACAACAAACCAATTTAATATATTGCGTATTTTTTCTATAATTTATAATCTTTATTTTTGAATTTTATTATATTATTATGAAATTGGTTTTGATTTGTTTCAGAAACAAAACCAACAATAATATCTACATATTTATGGTATATATTAAATGAATTATTAAATTTATATAAAGTTATGTATATTATGATGATGAATTCGAATTTAATAAATAATTTCGTATTAAAATTTAAAATATTATTAATTTTGTATTAATTTTTTCTGAAATTACATTATTAAAATTATATATAAAATTATATAAGATCTTAAGGAATAAAATTTTCTATTTGTGTATTTATTTTTAACAAGATTATCTGAAAAAATTTTCGTTTTGTGGTATATAACGTACAAAAAATTTGTTAATGGTCAATTTAAAGTGTGAATAAAATTTTTTGAAAAGATATTTTTAAAGTTTTGTAATTTAATTTTATAGATTTTGATAAAATTTCTAATAATATTTTTGGATAATAAATTTAAAGTTGAAATTTACGTTTACAAGGTAAAATTTTTTTGTTTTTCTGTTATTTAAATATTGTTTGGGGTAGGAAAATTCCTAAAGAAAAAATTATAGTCAGAAATTGGAAATATGTACTCGTAATTCGTAATATCAGAATAATAAAATGTCAATACAAAATATTATAATTTAAAATGTTAAACTTGGGTATAATTTTTCAAGATTTCCTACTAACTATTATTTATGAAAATGTTTTAAAAGGACATAACTCCTTAATTATATTTAATTCGAAAAATTATATAAAAATTATAAATTCCGCAAATTACAATAAAATCAAACTCTAAATTAAACTTTTTAAATATTAATCAAAATTTTCTATTGTAGGTACTGGAAAAATTTTTTGTAAAAATCTTTTGAAATTATATTCAAAAAATTATTAAATTTCAAGGATTTTTTTTTATTAAAAAATATACTCCGATATGTATTTTCATTTTATGCAATATGTGAATTATTAATTTCCTCACAAAAAAAAAGTTCTTTTCCAATAAAAAAAATATTAAAAGAAAAACGTAACACATTTTTTTTCTATTAATAAATTTACATGCGAGCGAGTATTTCTATATTTATTTTAATCTAATATACGTAACTCCTTATGTCTACATACATAACTTTGCACTCTTATGTCGAAAAGTAAATGAAAAAAATTAAGAAAGAAAAAAATCAAATTTTCTTATGAAAAAATGAAAAAAAAAAAATTGGATTTAATAAATATAAAATATTATTTAAAATTATCAAAAAATAAGAAAATTTTCAAGTATATTTTACGCAAGAGAATTTTTATAAACTCATTTTTGTTTATCTTATGATCTTATGCAAAAATAATATATGTATAGCTATTCTTAGAAAAATTAATTTCATGTAAAACAACAAGAAAATATTTATTTAAAATTATAAATCAAAAAAAAATTTATTTTATATAAAATAAAAAAAAGTATTAAATTTCAATTGGAAAAAAGTGAAAAAAAAAAAATATGGGAAAAAAATTACTTTAAAAATTATTATGTTTTTTATGTTTTATGTTGTTTGTCAGAGGAAAACAAAAAACAATTTATTTATCATGTATATTAAAAAAAAAAAAATTACATTATTATTTTTGTATAAAAATCTATTTTTTTTCTGTTTCTTGGTTTTAATGTAATACAAGTTGTTTTATTATTATTATTATTATTTTTTTTTTCTGGTATTATGTTAATATAAATTTTAGTAGATTGCCTTTGATTAGCATAAAATTCTTTGGAAAGGTTTTTCTACTTTTTGTTGTTTCTTGCTGAAGGAATAATATATGTATATAAAAAAGGATCATATAACTAAAAGTATTATTAATGGAAAGATCTATTCTTCTTCATCTTTTTTGTAGAATTATTTATTTTTAGATTACTAATAACAGAAAAAAAAAAGAAGAAGTAAAATTTAGTGTTTGTATAAAAGACTATTTTTTAAAGTAGATATTCGTTTTTTTTTTTTTATAGAAAAAAAGAAAATTCAATCAAATTTATTATACTAAAACTTTGAAATTTTTACCCAAAAAAATAACACAATTACTTGAGGATAAAATTCATTTAAAAGGATAAAATCTGGAAATATTTAAGTGAATAATGTATAGGACAAATATTGGAATAGTAGTTGACATGTCAGTAAGATAATATCACTTTATTAAATAAATTAAAAATAATTTTCATCTTCGTTGAAAAATTATCATAAAATAATTTTTATTTAAAAGAAGAAAATGTAAAAATTCCAATAAATGCAGAAATATTTTCTATCACATTAACAAATAATTGTGCATATTTGTGACAGATCTTTTCACAAAATTTATGAAAATACTTAAATTCAATAAGGAATTTTACAAATATACTTTTCGTTAAATTTATTTCCTTGTCTATTTCTCTATAGCTGATCAAACAGATCACAACAAGAAATATGTCATATATCCTTGCAATTTATGTTTGAAATTATACACTTAACCAAATAGTTAGAAACGAATTTAATTAGCATATTAAATTTTCACACAACATATATAAATCTACTAAAATGACAAACTAAATAAATAATAGTATAATACGAAATTCTATTTTTTTTTTCTTGTTTGAAGAAAAAAAGAATTATTTAATAAATTTATGCAGGATCCTTTTTTTATATATAATAAGTAAATACTAAAATATGTGTGTGTATATAAATACCTGATTATTTATCTATTTTTAATATATACATCAAAAAATCTGTACACAGAAAAATTTATTTATTTATTAAAAAGACTTTTCCAAAAAAAAAAATCTTCCTTTTTTTGTTGAGTATATCAAAAGTTTTAAGGATAGCCTACGTCATACAAAAGGCACAATATATAAGCTTAATTTTTTCCTACTTTTCAACAAGTTAATATATATTTTTTGGTATATAAATGGAAAAACAAAAACTACTTTTTTTGTGTTACTTCACAAAGAAAATTTTGGAAAATTTTGAAAAATTTGACCTCCCACAAAAAAAAAAACTTAAATTGAATAATTTAAAATTTTATACAGAATATTTAATTGTTCACCGAAAAATTCTATTATTTTCATAAATTAAAAAACCAACAAAAATTCAGTTCGAGGATTTTCTAAACAAACTGAATTACAAAATTTATTTAAATAAATTTTGTTGTGCTTCGCTTTATTTGACTTTAAAAAAACCAAATTTATTTATTTTTTCTAAGGATTATCTATGTATAGGATATAATAATTTCCAACTAAAGAAAGGATATTTAACATTGGTATAGAACGAATTGTGTCAAAATATGTTAATTAATTTTATAAAAAAAAAGCCAAATTTCGCAAAATTCCATTTCTTGTTAATTATTTTTACAAACAAATCAGGGAAATTAAGAAGAAATTTATTGTAATACAATTAAGAGAACAACAACATTAACAACAAAAAATATAACGATAATATTTAATTGAGTGTTTTACAACTTTATGTACCCTTAATTTTCTACATTACAGCATTTTGTATACGCAATCAACAACAACAACAAAAAGCGTAATTAAACCCCATAATCATAATTAATTTTGATTTCAAGTATTTGGTTAAATATTGAAGGGATGAGATGAAAGTTAGGAATTTAAATAGCTTAATAAAACATGAGAAATTCTTTGTAAGATACAAGAAAATTGTATACACAATGTGGTACCTAAAAGTGATTTGTATTTATGTGAAAAATTACGCAGTCAATTTTAGAGTTTATTAAGTTTTGAGCAGATAGAATTTTTTGTTCTAAATTTTATAAATTTATGGATAATTAATAAAAATGTCTGCGCTAGAAATTTTAATAATTAAATCCTAGACTAATAAACAGAAATATAAAGTTAATAATTTAATCAAACTTATTAAGAATATTGTGAAATATCAAAGACAGAGTTGACATCTACAATAAATTTGGACATTTAACGAATTTCAGCCTACAACGAGAACATACTTTCCCATATTGTAAAAGGAACTAACCAAAATACCCACCCAATTACTTATATATTACACAAGAGGAGAGACTGACCACAAATTAAAAAAAAATTACATGTAAAGTGACAATTTACTACCCCACTATAACAATTAACCACTTAAAAATAATCAAATTCATCGGAAACCAAAAATTCATTATTCATTTCTCTATTAATTGTATGTACATCACACAAAAAACAAAAAAACGCTCTTATTTTCACCAATGAATAGTAAAAAGTTTCTATATTTTATTTTTTGTTAAAAAATAAAAAAAAATGTCCTTTTAGATCCCCAAATTAAAATGCTACGTGATGTATTCATCTACAAAAGCCAATTTATATTTATAGTCATTTTCTATTGTAAATTTGTGTCACATAATAAAAATTTTTTTTTTTTGCTTTTTAAATGTTAAAGTAAGTGTTAAAGAATAATTTTTCGTTTTGTAGATTTTGTTTTATATTTACAAGAAGAAAATGTTACAACAATATTTAAAAATTTCCTCTATAACAAGGATATATACGTTAAAATTTTATTTTAGTATATTTTCTGTCAATACAAAAAAAAAAATTTCCATTTCTTCTTTTACTACATTTTAGTTTTAAAATTAATTTTTGATTTATTAACTTTTTGAAACTTTTTAATTGCTTTTAATTTGATGTTTTTTTTTTGTCTCAACGCACCCCCGTAACAAAAAATTATTATATCCTTGAGAATTAAAACGTTTTGTCGCAAAATTTCTCATATCATAAAAAAAAAAAGGAAAAAACAAAATATAATTTCTTTCAAATTTTTGTAGGACGTGTTAAATTCTTACGTAAAAAAAAAATTTATTATCATTTTTTATTATTGTATATATACGAAAATATATAAATCAAAAAAAATTTTCGTCCTGTCGTTTTCTCTATTTTAAAATTATTTTAAGAGATTTACAAAAAAAAAATACAAATTTCTTGAATTTCATTATACAAGAAAAAAAATATCCTTATTTCATTTTCTTTATTCAATTCACATTTGGAAAATGAAATTTATTTTAGTTAGATATTTTGTTATATAGGAATATATTTTATTTTCCTATTTTTAATGCTATCACAGGGCCATAGTTAATTAGATTATAATTTTATGAATAATACAATTATCCTTCGAGAGAGACAAAAATAAAAAAAAAGTTTGCAAGAAAGTAAAAAAAAAAACCAAAACTTTTTAATTTATAGAAAAAATAAAATAAAATTTAAAACTTATTTTTCGTTCGAAATTTTTTTTTTTAATGATTGTAAAAGGACCAATTTAAATGAATTTAAAAAGATGTTTATTATATGATTTAGAGATTTTTCCAATTTTGGAGGAAATTTCTTTTCTGTATAATGAAGAAAATTTATGGGTGTAACTGAAGGAAAGAGTCTTTTTATAATATCTTTTAAATTATTAATATTGAAAATGTAAAATATTCTTTTTCCTTGGCAAAGGTTAATTAGCAAAATGGTTAATTAAAAATTATTATTATTATACTATTTATATATAAATTTCTGTTGATTAATTTGGGACAAAATATGAAATTTTGTTTCAGAGATATTCCAATATTCTTTTAAGGACCAGAAATTATAATAAAGAGGAAAAATTCAATCAAGTAATAAGGAAAATTTAATTAATTGGAAAATAATTGAATTATACACTGAGAAAAGTTAGTGGGATATTTCACTATTTTTGGTTAAGTAGGACAAAACTTTTTAACTATCAAATTTTGAAATTTAATTTTTTTTTAATTCAATGTACAAATATTTCCAGAATATCAAAATTTTTAATAATTTTTCAATTAATTCGAGATATTTTCAGTATGATATTCTGGGAAAAATGCTCAATGATTTAATATAAAATTAAAGAATAGGAAAATTTTGATTAATTTAAAATAGCAAGGACCAAATGTCGAAATATTAGGATCGATCCTAATAGATCCTTAGATCGATATTTCATTAATATGATTTATTCAATAAAATGATTAAACATAATAATTTTACATTCATATTCTTGCCAGAAATATCAACACAATTTAATTGATATAAAATTTTATATTGTATAAAAAAGTAATTTAAAAAATTTTTTCACTTACCTCAACTCGTATTGTTAAATTATATTCTTTTATACTTTCAAAATCTAACGGATGATTAACTTTAATATCTGCCCATGTATCACCATTATCCGGTCTTTGTTGTAAATAAAATGTATGCATTTTATTCGTTTGGGCCGTTGAACCAGGCATTAAACGATAAAAAACTGTTGGATTTCCTTCAATTCCCGAACTAAACTCAAAATCACAGACACACAAATCCATAAATAAACAGAAATTGTGTCCCAAACGAGGATAAATTAGAAAAAAAAAAAAATACGAAATATTTTTATCAGTAAAAATTGAATTATTAAAATTATTAAAATTAAACAAAAAATTATCTTAAATATTTAAATTAAAAATATAAACAAAAAACTTAAACATAAAACATATACATATTTTTTTTATCTCTTGTGTGGATTCAAAAATCAAAAAAACAAAAATATATTTATTATAAAAAACATATAAATTTCCACTTTAAAATAAATTTTCAAAATATATTATTATAAAAAACACACAATTTACATAATCAAAAATCGCAAAAATAAACGTTTATGCAAATTGGCTACATTACAACAAAAAAATCCTTAATATTCTAGACAAAAAAAAAAAAAAAGAAATGAAAAATATTTTTTTTTTTTTTTTAAATAAAAATATAAAACATAAATTTTCTTTATGTTTATTTTTCCAAAAAAAAAAAAAAATAAGAACAGGAAAATCCACGTACAAAAAAAAAATATTTAGGTAAGAAAATTTTTATGTTATTATATCAAAAAGTAAGATTTTTGGTTAATGGTGTGGTTATACATGCATGCGCCACGCAAATACAAAAAAAAACTGAGGGTGGGCAACAAAAAACATTTGCCTTAACAACAAGGATACATTTTTTTTTTTTCATTTTTTTTTCAAAAATCAGCGATAGTAAACACAAGTAACACAAAATTTCGTGTAACTTTGATAAAAATTCGTGTGTTTCATTTGGCCTTTTGCGAAATTACAAAATACAAAAAAAAATTTTACAGGCCATGGGTAGGAAAGGAGAAAAAATCATTTAATTTTCCATAAAAATAAAAAACAGGAAAAACTTATTATAATTATTATATTATTATCATAAATATTTCATCTGTAATCTTAATGTTTTTAATGTAGAGAGAGAGACACATAAAAAATATAATAAAATATAAAATAAAAATTGTGCCATAAATTTGGGGTGGTGTCTTTTACAATGTAAAAATGGTACTTAGAGTGCACTTTTTTGTTTTGTTTTAAAAAAAGAACTCTATTTTCTGAGCACTTTTTGAAAATTTATGAGAATTTTTTTTTTAGTGAAAAACACAAAAAAAAAAAAATAGTAGGAGGTAAATTTTCACTTACCTTATTTTATAATCAATATATTCATAACAAAAAATTATTATGGAGGTGGAAATTTATGAGGGTTTATGATTTTCTTGGATAGTTCAGAATGTGTGTTGGGTGGGAGGATATTGTGCTTTTCATTTAACTAAAAGTTTAGATTACAAAAATAAAACGATAAAATTTTCATAAAAAAAGGGTTGCGAATTTTTTTTTTTTTTTGAAAAGGTCAAAAAACTATCTTTCAAATTATAAATATGGCTGACAAATTTTTTTTATTAGTTAAAAGTTTTCATTTAAAATTAGGTTGAGTAATTAATATTTTCATAATTAAATATAATTTGTTTTGTTGATCTTTTGCTTTCTCAAAATGACTTTTAGTATTTTTTGAATTAAAAATTACAAATTTCTATTAAAATTAGAATTTAATTAAATATGTAACTAATTGCAAATATTTTATATAAAAGGAAATTTTCTTTGCGTAGCATTTTACTATTTTTAGGTGATAAGTTAAAGGGTGGTTCTAAAAATATTTTAACTTTAAGAATGTAATTATTGAGTTAATTATTGAATAAAATTGTGACTATTAAGCTAAAACTACTATGTGGTATAAAGGACATTTAGAAAATTGTCTTTGGACAATTCATTTATTTAGTGGTAACCAAAATCAAATACTGAACAAAAGTTACTTATATTATTTATATGATAATTAGAATTAGACGAAAATTTATGACTTTTTGATCCTGTAATAATTTATATTTGTCATTATAAAATATTGGTAATAATATTAATATAATTTTTTAATATATTTCTATCCTGGTGTCCTTTATTTCCACGAAATTAAGGAAATCCTGTTTAACAAATTGACAGACTTTAAATTAAGGTCGTTTTACTATATAAACTATTCCAAATCCGGAACTTTTTATCCTTATATTTCCAAAAAAAACTTTATTGCACCACCCTAAAAATATCCACAATTCTCCATATAATTTTCATAAACAATTTAAATATATAATGTTTTTCTACTTATTTTCTCTTTTATTATCCTTAATAAACAAAAAAATTTCCTCGCCCTCACCCCCCTCAAAACTTAAATATAAAAATATTTAAACTATTAACGTCATTTTCAATTTAAAAAAGAAAAAAGCACAAAATCTCAAAAGAATTTTTTTATTTTCCCAACATTTTTAAATCCGGAAAACATGTAAAAATGAAAATCACTTTTTTTTTTATAATGCCTCAATATACAATTTACATGATTACGTACAGAAAATTTCCTTTTTATTTTAATGCAATATTATCACAGCATACAAGTAAATAAAATAATATTTTTTATACCATATAAGTTTTCCACTATATCCTCCGTCGTACACACATAAACACAACACTCACAACACACAAATTCTGAACCATTTTTGGGTAATGGAAAATAGCAGGAAAAAATTATTTAGGAAATAAAAAAAAAAATAGAATTAAACTTATAAAAAAAATTTGTAACATATTTAAACATAATTTTTTTTTTGCAGTCCCCCCACAATTTCGTTTATTTTTTGTGGGAGCTCTAAAACCAAAAAAAAAATAATAATAATAAAAAAAAATAAACGTAATTTTTGTTTTTATTATAGAACCTATAAAAATTTGTGCTGGGATTTTTGTAATTCTACTCAAATTTTAGGTGTGGGTTGTGCTCTTTTTTATTTATACTATAATTTTGGGTGGGTGCTCTTAAAATAATGGGTAGGTTAGGTAGGTGCTGTCTTCTATATATATTAAAACATGCAATCACACAGTGCTTTTTTTAGTTTTTTAAGTTTACATTTTTGTAACTTCATTTCTAAAAATCCATTTAGACAATTTTGTTTTTTACACAAAAAAGAAGAGACAAAAAAAAAACAAATAAAAAATTTTCTGTTAACATAAAAGTTTAGTTAAATAAAAATTCGTTGTATATCAGTTGAAATAAAATATGAAGATTTAATGTAAAAGGATAAACTAGCACCTATCTTTTTACGAATTTTTGTATTTTTTGTACAACCCAGACGTACTTGATAAGTGTACAAGGATACTATTTTTTTTTTTTTGTATTTTTGTACATAAACTACTTAAAATTCTTCCATTTATATACATTTTAGACGGGGAGGATGGGCAAACTATAAATGTATAACGATACTTTAAACTACTTTAGTTCATCCTTTATTTTTTTTTTGTTATGGGTTAACTTTATTATAGAAGCTTTTTACATAAAAATTTCGTGGAAAAAAAAGGATATTTTAGTTGCAGTTATAAATTTTTCATAAAGGAATGAAATAAGGTGGTAGAAATATTTAAAAAGAATTTTTAAAATATTATTAATATTATTTTATATAGATGATGAAATTTTCCACAAACAAAACAAAAAATATAAGAAAACGAAAAGGATTTTTCGTATTTCTAGATTATTTTTTTTTTCATTTAAAAAATAAATTTAGGTCAAAGTACAGAAAACTTGAAGTAGTAAAAAGAGATAATAAAATAGATTTGAAATAAGTATAATACTTAAATAATTAATTTTATTTGTTTATGACTTTTTGATCCTTTTTTTTTGAGTGTTTTGAGTTAATTAGTTCATAAAAATTCTATTGAATAAATTTTTTTCAAAAATTAATTTTTATTCTAGTTCTACTTTTTTTTTGGAAAAAATTATATGTTAACAACCAAAATTTTAGTAAAATTGTTAATTAAAAATGAAATGAATTATATTTTTTGGATAAAATAAAATTTTCCAATTAAAAAACATTTATAAAATGGAATAATTTTTCGACAATTATATAATTGAGATAGGGTAAAAAATTGATCGAAATGAATGTATCAGGAAATATAAATAAACGAATAATGGAGATTAATTATTATTGGTATAATTTTTGTAAAAAATAATTGTCATTTTAATCTATGATATTACAGAGAGCACAAAATGAATTATCATATATTTGTCTGGTGAAATTAATCGTTATTAAAATTTTATATATTTATTTATTTTTTACAAAATTAATAATAAAAGAATTATTTGTTGGTTTTTTAAAAAGTTGATTGAAAATGTTCCAAAATCAATCGTAAATTTCAGACTTAAATAGAGCTTGAATAATGTTAATCATACTTGAATTTTAAATAGAAATTTTTGTGGTACAAATTTCTAATATTTTGTGTTTACCCTACAATAGTATATTTGCATATTAGAGAAAAGTGTTAATATACCAAAGACATAATCGACACATTATAATTTACGTTCCGTTTTTGTAACAAAAAAAAATTTATAATTATTAATTTAAAGAGACAGTAATTCATTTTCGAAGAACTAAATTTTTCACAAAAAAAAAACATTAAATTTACTTAATTAAAATTATATAAAATTCATGCAAAATTAGGAAAAAAATAATAAAACAAAAAAAATATTTCAAAATTATCTCACACATTTTTTCATTTTTTAAAGAATATTAAACAAAAATTAGTAAAATGTTAATAAAAAAATAATAATAATTTTCATTTTTTTTTTTTTTAGTAAATTGTTAAAAATTATTTGGTTTTTTTTTTCATTTGTTTCATTTTAACAGACCTGGCTTTGATCGAGACCACTTTTCCACCGACTGGCATATTTTCCTTAACATAAATTGGCCCATAAATAGTATGATCCCAAACAGGTGGATTATTTGCCCTATCAACAACATCAATTTGTACTTCAACTGTACGTGACAAAGGTGGATATCCTTTATCTTGGGCCATTGCTTCTAATTTATATGTTTCACGCTGTTGGTATACAAGTATGGGTAATATTTATACGATTTCGAGGGTAGCAATAAACCCATTTAAAAAAATTATTCAAAAAAATTTTTGTTGTTTTGTTGTTGTGTCGATTTTATCAAAATTTTTGATGGTCCCAAAATATGTACATGCAATTTTTTTTTTTTTTTGTTATTTTAATGTTGTAAGGATGCGCACATATAAATTAGTTTTTATATTTTTGGAGGAGATGGAAAAAAAAAAATAAACATATTTTTTTTTTATATTATAAAAATTTTCAAAAATCAAATTTTTCTTATTTTCAAAATTAAAAAAAAAAATTAAGTAATTAAAACTAATAAAAAAAAAAGCAATTAAAATTAAACCTTCTCCCCATTTTAAGTTCAATAGAAAAAAAGAAGAAAATAAACAAAAAAATTAAAAAATTTTCTTGTTTTTCATTTATCAATGAAAATCAATATTTGAAAAAAAAAAATTAAGATTAAAAATCAAAAATTTTTTAGGAAAATTAATTTCCACAACCAACGAATTTTCAAAATTATTCTCAAATATCACACTTTAAAATCAGACAAAAATTTAGATTCACAAAAAACAATATAATATCCTTAAAATATCCTTTGATCGTGGTGTCGGTTAGGTGGAGTTTTATCCTCGATCGGTAGCCATGTTCTTCTTCTTCTCGCAGAATAAAAATATATTTTAATTAAAATTATTTTGGCTAGCGTTTTTAATATACCAAAACAAAATAAATAAATTGGAATAAATCATTTTTTTTTAGTCTACAATTTTGTACATTCACATAAAATAATTTTTGCATAGTATTTTAGTCAAAAAAAAAAAATGTTTTAATTTTCTTTTAACATTTTTGCATTTTTGTTATATATTTAATTTTTTAGATTTTTTTTATACAAAATAAACGATTAAAAGTAAAAACTTTTTTCTAGCAACTACAAAAACTGCAAATATTTAGATGAGATTTTACCTAATCGTAATTTAAGTTATTGAAAAATTACAAGGATAATAGCAATACACAAAATCTTTATATAATCTTTGACTTTGACTAATGACGAATAATTTGCTTTAAAATTAATTGTTACTAAATTTAATTGATTACCAAAAGTACTTGCTTCAAATTTGATAATAATAATTAATAGAAATTTAAGTATTTATTAGTTAAATTTTAGTAGAATTAAGAGTAAATCACATTTACTTGCGAATTACTAAAAGCGTTTAAATAGTAAACCAAAATTTAATACACGAAAATTTAAATTAATTACAAATTAAAAGTGTTTCTTCAATATTTCTTAAATTAGGATTAGGTAAATAACAGCAATGATTAGTATAAAAATTAATATAATTACATAGCATATTACATAGAATAGAAATCAAGGGATATTTGTGCGAATTTAATTATTAATTATAATATATAAATAATATTTTTTTTTAGATATTTTTATAATTATTTTTAGTTACCTTAATCCAACAAATTAATGCTAATAATATTAATTTTGTTGTTTTTTTTTTGTTGTAATTATAAAATGGAAAGATTTATTTAATTTTAATTATATATTAAACAGAGATAGTAGATTTACAGAGAGAGATAGAAAAAAAAAAGTTGTTGTTTTTTTTTTTGTTAATCAAAAATACGTTACGATTTTAGTTTTTTTTTTGGTTCACAAAATTCAAAAATATAAAAACTTCACCAAAAAAATATGTTATATTGTGAATTTTACTTTTGATTACAAAAGTTCACCAATCAATGGTGAATTCAAAAAAAAAAACTGTTAAATTTTTAGTATATAAAATTATTATAAACAAAAAAAATATAAATCAAATACAAACACCATTAGTGTTTATGTGTTAATTAGCTAAGATACAAACCTTGCCTTAACCGATGTTACAACCGTACCAACAGTGACATTTTCTTTAATGTGAATGGGGCCATATATATTCTTGTCCCAGATTGGTGGTTTGTTATTTCTATCAACGACGTCTAATTCAACGTCAACATCTGCATACGATGGTGGGTCGCCTTTATCGGAGGCACGAACCCTTAGACGATATCTATCTCGCTGTGTGTATATATGGTACACGAATTATTTAATCATTTATATAAAATATTTCGTTCAATTTTTTTTTTGTTTTATAAATTTTTTTTTTTATTTTATTTTCGAATTTGTTTATTCGAATGAAACAAAATTTATAATTTATTTTCGAATTTTTATTTTGTGGTTTTTGTACAAAATAATGAGTCAAATTTTAGTTTTTGAGTCAACATTTTTTTTTATATAAAAATGCAGATTTGAGTTGGCGATTTGGTAAATAAAAAAATTAAAAGATGAAATTAAAATTAAAATATAAAACAAAAAATTATTAAATGAATATTTTGGAAAATAAATAAAAAAAATATAGTAATTATATAAATTTAAAAAATTTCACAATTAAAGCACTAGAATTTTGAGGTTAGGGAAAAATTTTTCATCTAGGGATTTTTTTAACTACATTCATGGATTTTGTTTAAAATTTTGAAAATTTATGAGGAAATTTTTTGTTCAAAAATATATTTGTAATAGAAATTTTGATAATGCGATGACTTGTAGGTAATTTTACTCGTCTAATTTAAATATTTTTGAACAAATTTTTTTAATATTTGTTTTAAATTTTATACTTAAATATCCTGAAAAAAAAAATGATGAAAAGGATGTATGCATGTAATTATAGTAAAAAGGACAGCTTATAAAGAAACGCTCTGTACCGCTTATAAAGATAAATGTTATATTTAAAAATAATTTGATGTAATTAAATTTTGAACTGACGCAGCTCGTGCATATAATAATCAATTTTCTTGACACAATTTACACTCCTTTTTATATAATTTTGGTTGAACTTGATTTCAGTTAATTGATTTAATTTTAATATTTGTTTGTTTAATAATTTAAAAATTAATTTAATATTTCTTTCCCAATAATTTTATATACAAATAAATGAATAATTTTGAATTTATATTACTAAAAATTTCAGTGCAAAATGTAAATGAAAAATTATATATTATAATAAATTTCTGATTTTGCCCAATGATTTTAATAATTATTTTCTTATATTTCTTATCAACATGCATACATCCTTTTAAAATGAAACGATAAATTTAAAAAAAAAAAATATATAATAACTAAAACTAGGCTCAAAAACAAACTGAAATAAAATATTCCCAATTTTCATTTAACAAAATAAATTACCAACTAAAATCAAAAAAAAAAAATTAAATTATAATAAAAATCATCAAAACAAAATGATGATGATTATATATTATTAATTTTACCTAAAATTAAAGGATAAAAAATAATTAAAATTAATTAAAAATTATCGCTTTCAATGTCATCGTTTAAAAATCATTTAGGAAACAAAACTTTTCTTTCACCAACAAAAAAAAAATGTTTTGTTTCCTTAAATTCTAGTGTTTCCTTAAACTTTTGGGTTTTTGGCTACCACAGATTATTTTTTTTTTTTATTTATTTATAACTTTTAAATCCAATTTGTTTTTTTTTCCAAGATGATTTTTCTTCCAAAATAAGCACAATTTTTTTTTTTTTTTAGAATTTCACTGATTTACACATAAATTTTCTTTTAAGCTTAGGAGAATTAATTAAAAAAAAAATAATAATTATATTAATAAAGAAAATGGCTACTTACAGGGTAGCATCCCTTTTATTGTATTTATATTATTATTAATATTATTTTCATTTTTTTTTTTGGTAAGAAATCCACGACAATGAAAAGAATCGAAATTAAAATGAAAAAAAAAAAAAAATTAATAAAATTAATTTTCAAATATTTTTTTAGTTATAAACAAAAAAAAAATTATAAGAAACTTAATAAAAATGTTTGTGCAGTTTAAGGGAAATTATATAAAATAAAAAATTATAAAGTAAAATAATTTTTTTCATATTATAATCATGCAAAATCACACATGCAAATTATATTTCCTATAAAATTTAATATTCCTTAATTTAACAAAAAAAAACATATACCAAAAAATATCAATTTTTCTTTTCGTG
This sequence comes from Empis stercorea, assembly GCA_949752835.1. Lineage (NCBI taxonomy): Eukaryota > Metazoa > Arthropoda > Insecta > Diptera > Empididae > Empis > Empis stercorea. The sequence goes on from OX457089.1 coordinate 52,784,019, forward strand.
TTGGTTTTTATTTTTATTTTGATTATGGATAAGACAGGATTTTGGTTTTTTTTTTCTTATTATTTCAAAGGTTTTAAAAAAAATTAAATATTTCCAAAAAATTCTTAAGAAAAAATTAAATTTTTCTTTAAAAAGAAAAATTATTTATAGAAAAAAAAAAAAAATTAAAAAACAAAAATTTATTTGATAAAGAAAAATATCCTTAAACTAAAAAAAAAAAAACTTAGAATTTAAATAACAAAACAAAAAAAATATCGCCATTTTTAGTCAACGCAGTTTTGCAACGATACTCAAAAAATTATTGATCGTTTCTACTACAATATTTTCCAAATGATTTTTCGCGATGTATCATTAAATTTTTCCAAGCCCCCAAACACGCCCCGAAAATGTCACTTTCAGGTGGTTACAAAAAAAAAAAAATAATTGCAATTTAAAAAAAAAAAATTCATTGAAATTTCCTATTCTATGTACAACAATTTCGTACTCAGGTCCTTTTTTCCCTGAGACGAATTATTTTACTATGTTATTATACCAAAAAAAAAAAAAAAAAAAAACTTTCATGTTTTTCGAAAATGTACAAAATTTTCATGAAAAACCTGGAAAAAAGTTTAAATATTCCAAAAAAAAAAAAAAATAATGAATATTATTATAAGTTTTTTATATACAATATTTCCAAAACCAAAATTAATATTATATTTAGTTTCCTAACACCATCAATGTTGTTGGTAAACATATAAATTTTCAATAACTATGCAAAAATTCGATGTATAAATGGTTTTTTTCTAAAACATTTAATTTATAAATAATAAAAGCTATAAAAAAAATGGAGAATGGTATTTTAATCCTTGAGATAGTATTTTGATTCATTTTTCAATTTAATTTTAATTTCAAATTGCAAACGGAAATCTCTAGATCCTTCGACCAAGGAAGTATAAATAACCAATATTAGTCACGCTAATAGCGATCACCAAATTTTTATCCAATCTCTTCACTCTACATTTTTTCTATAACTCTATTACACATATATAATTTAAAGGACCTTTCTTAAGGACTTCATTTTTAATTTAAATTATATAATTTTCAGATTTTCTATTTTTACAAAATTTCTTTCATTTTTTTTATTTTAACAAAAATTAATGTTAAATAGTTTTTCTTTTTGTAAAAAAAAAAAATATTTAAAAAAAATGGCGCCAAAATATTTAATATAAAAAAAATTCTATCAATTTTCCTCTAAAAACTAATTAAAGTTTTTATTTATTTATTAAAAAAAAAATAATACTTAAAAAATTTCAGATAAAAAAAAATTATATTGTAATTAATTATACAAGGATAATTTTTCATGTGCTCCTTTCTCAATAATGAAAATTAATAGAAAAATTATAATTTTAATTATATAAAAAAAGTGCGCCTTTTTTATTTACTAAAATTTACCAATTTTCTTTTTATTAACTAAAGCAAAAAAAAAATTTTAATTTTGAATTTTCTTTTATAGTTTTTCTAATTTAAAAATTAATTCACAATTATTTTCTTTTAGCTTTGCTATAATTTTTTTTGTTGCTAAAACTTAAATATAGAAAAATCAATTTTTGTTTTTGTTTAATTTTTATATGAAAAAAAAAAAAACATAAAAAACTGTGCATTTAAAAATGAAAATTAATTTTTTTTTTTAAGTAAAAACGAAAAAAAGGCAATAATTATAAACCTGAAAATTTTCAAAAACTAAATACCCCCAACATAAAAAAAAAAATATTAACACTTCATCTAAAGAAATTCGGACAAATTTTTTCTTTGTTAATTTCTAGTGCTTTCAGATTATTTATTTTAAAATTTTTATTGGGTTTTTACCAAAATTCTATTTTTTATTTGAAATGAAATTATTTTTGTAGCTTCTGCGGCAGCCATGTCGTCGTTGATTTACCTTATCATTTATTTTTTGTTGTGGGAATTATTATAAATTTAATCATTTTTCTATCACTCACACATAAAAATTCACATTCAGAAAATTTAAATTTTTTTTTTTTTTGTAAAATATATTTTTTTTTAAAGGATTATAAAAATTAAAATAATAAAAAATTAAAAAAATTTTTTACGATTAGTTTTTTTTTTTTTAATTAATTTTAAAAGTAAAATAGATAAAATAATGAAGCGGTACTTACGTCAAGTGGTTTCTTCAATACAATCCAACCAGATTCAGCTTGTATATCAAAATATTCTAAATCATTATGATTGTATGGTGCACTTAAACTATAAACAATAGCACCATTATTATCAGCATCTTCATCAGATGCTGATACACGTAATATATTTGTACCAATGCTAGCATCTTGTTTAACATTTTCAACATATTTCTACAAAGAAAAACATAATAATTCAAATGAATAATTTAATTTAATTTAAATTTTATGGTTAATTTACTTGTCGATCAAATAATGGTGGATTATCATTAACATCAGTTATTTCAACTGTAAATGAACAAACACCTTCTAAACTTGGTTCACCTTGATCGGTTGCTTTTACTGTTACAGATACAAATTTACCATCATCACCTTCACGATCAAATACTTTATTTGTTGATACTTCGCCAGTTTCTTCATCAACAGTAAATTTTGTACCTTTTTGATTTGGTTGTTGGACAATTGAATATTTCACCTTAAAAATATAAAATAAAATAAAATTAGGTAAAAGGAATTAACAAGTAATCGTCAATAAATAAAAATTAACTCTTCGACTTAATTAGTTGATTTTTTAATCATAATTTATGACCCCAACACCTAAAATCTCCTCTTACTATAACGTCTCCTTCTCTTTCTTAACATAAACAATCACCCCCTAAAATATTATAATTTATATTTTATTTACCTGTCCATTAACACCTTTATCTTCATCTGTTGCTTGAACTTTAATAACTGGACTACCATTTGGTGCACCTTCTTCAACTTTTGGATTATATATAGCACATTCTTTAAAAACTGGTTTATTATCATTAACATCTGTTATAAATACAACAACAACAGCTGTTGATGTATGTATTGTTTGATCACCATTAACACAACATGAACCATCATCCATAGCCGTAACATTTAATTCATATTTGTCACGGTCTAATGTTATTGCTTTACTATGTAATCGAATTACACCTGTAATATCTTCAATAACAAATTGACCAGTACTGGTGCCACCGCCAACAAAACCAAACCGTACATTATCACCATCTTTATCTGATGCCACTACTGTTGTTACTAATGTATTTGGACCGGCATTTTCATCAACATTTGGTGTATAAACTTGTTGTGAGAATTTTGGTTCCTCATCGTTTTTATTTTTTGTATAAACCCGTACCGTAGCCGTTCCACTTTTTGACGGTTCACCTTTATCCTTTGATGTTACAATAAATTCATAATATGCATTATTATTATCAGCATCCAATTGTTTATTATTAACAATAATGCCATTTGAATCAACAGCAAAATGATCATCTGATACTAAATATTCAATTTCAGCATTTGCCCCTGAATCAGAATCCATTGCTTTTACTTTTAATATACTAGTACCAAGTGGTATATCTTCATCGATATTATGGGCTTGGTAATCTGGTAATTCAAATTTGGGTGCATTGTCATTAACATCAGTAACACGAATTGTTAACTACAAAATAATAATAATAAAATTTTAAATTCAAATTCTCTGAATAGGATCAATCATGCAGAAAACTAATTGTATGTATACCTCAACTGATGTTGAAAATCCACCAGAATCTTCTGTAGCAGTTACAATTAATGAATACACATGTGGTTGTCGTAAATCTTCAAAATCTAATTCTTTTGCTAATTTAACAACACCAGATGATGGACCAATATTAAATGTACCAGCACCTTGACCTTGTGCTTTTAATGTATAACGAATTTCACGATCAGCAAATGATTTTGCTTTCACCGATATTATACTATATAAATAAATTAAATATTAAATACAATTATTTAAATAAATTAATTAAATAATACTAACTCTGAATCCTTTTTTTGATTTTCTGGTATTTCAGCTTCATAACTTGGCATATAGAATTGTGGTGCTCGTTTACCACCAACAATTGATAAACGTTCTTCTGCAGTACTTTGGAATTTACGTTCATCAACTTTACCATTTTGATCTTCAGCTTTAACATATAATACATATTCCATATCTAATTGAAATAAATCTGTACCCCGTGTTCGAACAACACCAGAACGTTCATCAACTTCAAATCGACCACCAGTTCGATCACGTACAATAAAATAATGTATATTATGATCTGTATCTGGATCACGTGCTTGTAATGTAAAAACTGGTGTATTTGGTGGTGCATTTAATTGAACAACAGCTTGCATTGGTAATGGACGATTTATAAAATATGGTGGTTCATCATTAATATCTTTTACATGTATGATGACACGTTGATTGTCGGTATATTTAAGTCCAGCTGGAAAAAAAATTTATGGAAAATTGTTATTAAAATTATTATATTTGATAATTTTGAGAAAGTCTGAGTAAAGATTAATATTTTTACACATTGAAATACTGATCGACAAATATTTTGGATAAAGTTTGATGTATTTTCAGTGTTCTTTAAATAAATTGACGGAATTCTAACATAAACAAAATGATTTTCAATATGGTTCACATCAACAATAAATTTTCCATGAAAAAAATTTTTTTTTCAAGTATATCACAATAAATCCTTGTTGAAATATGGTATTAAACATAATTTACCACAATTTAAAAATTAATTGTTTGAGTACATCGTATACCAAGGATAAACAAAATTTATGTGTACGATATCAAAGAAACACTATAATATTTTTTTCAGAAATTTAAAATTTGATGTTATTTCATAAAAAAAAACATAACCTTTTTTCGTATAATCCTTCATAGTTCCACTTGAAAATTATTTGTCTACTCTTAGTCTGTAACATTATTTTCAATATTCTGCCTTTTCCCATAACAAATCTAAATACATTTACGTAATAATTTATTATAAATCATGTTTGCCGAACGAAAAAAAAAAAAACTAATATACTCTAATATATAATCTCAAACAGTTTTTTTGATATCCTTTTACGATAATCCTTATACAAAATACGAATTTTTTTTATCCCTGAGTATAAAAATACATTGAATAAATATCAGTTGATTAAGTGCAATCTACCATCGGCAACTACCGACTTATACGCTGTTGTTGCCAAACGCCTATCGCCGCCATTCAATATTTTATACCATTCATCACTCTATAATAATATTATTTTTTTCATTTTTGGAAAAAAGGACGAACATTTTTTTTTTTTTGAAAAGATTTTTCAAAGGAGATTAAAAAGAGTGTTGTATAAAATTCATTTATTTTTTAAAGGAACGGAAACTCTTTTATGGTGACATATGTAATTTTGTTGTTGTTAGTAATTTGCTTGGCAATGTAATAGTGCCGGAAGGACGACAAGGATAAGAAACCAAAAACAAAAATATAATTTTATATATTGCAGTATATTATGCAGGATTTCTTATTTATGGAAAAAAAAGAAATGGAAAAGGTAATATTGGAAAAAAATAAAATAAAATGTCGATCTTCTTATAAAAATTTCAAGTGATTATATCCTGTCAATTGAAAAAAAAATAAAAATTTGAGTAAATAAAGGATGAAGAATAACAAAAAACCAATAAGATTTCAATTGAAAAACCATACAAAAAATTAATTTCAATTTTACTTTGTTTAATGATAACTTTTTTGTTTATTTGGTTTTGTGGTTTAAAGGACATTTTAAGAATTGTTTATTCATTTATTTTAATAGAAGTTTTTTTTTCTTTTTTGAAGTGTCATTGTTTTAATTTGTAAATGTTTATTTTGCTATAATTTTTTCTCTTTCTCTCTATTATTTTCTCAATAATTAAAAATATACAAATTAAAGTTTTTTTTATGGCTTCGTTTGCGGAATTTATTGATTTCTTAGCTAAACAACAAAAATTTATAAATATAAATAGAAAATTGGAAAAAAAGAATAGAAAAATTGTAATTAAAATAAATACCATTAAGTATTTTTCTGTATTTATTTTTAATTATATTATTATTTATATTTAAAATAAATAAATAAAAATATAAACGAATATTTATATTATTTATTAAAAATTGTGGTCGTCAAGGATAATCTTTGAATCAATAATCTTTAAATACTTATACCAATACAAAACGTTTTGGTAGAATGATTAGAAAGATACAGAGGGACTCCACATATAATTGTGTATAAGTGGCCAAGAAATTGGCTGTAACAATTAATTTAATGAGTATTGTACAATGGAACAAGTTACCAAATAAATTAGGTCCTATTAATATTATCAACCTACAGAATGAGATAATTCCATGAGGAAATTTATCCACTTTAGCCACTTTATCAGAGAAAACAAAGCTACAAATTTATTATGTGGAAGCTTACTAAAATTTTGAAAACTAACCAACAAAATATAAATTACTGAGAGTGTCTTATATACATCTCGTAGCTAATATCATCGAAAATAAGTCTTGAAGGTATGAAATGAAATAATTAATGTTCATGGGAGAGAAAAGTACAGAATGTCAAATAATTTCATTCATTTACACTTATCGTTCATAAACAACTACCAAATTTTTGAGAGAATAGAATAGCGATAGACCATAGACAGTTTCTTAGTGAGGTCGTGGGTTAAATTCCCGTCCGAGGCATCGATATCGTTCTAAGTTGACCCAGCTTTAAATGAGTGACGGTAATACAATATACAGCAATGTAAATTTTAAAACTGGGATAAATGGTGGTGGTCGAGTCCAATTGCTGACAACAATTGACTCACTAGAAATCCCTGTTGCAATAAATAGTTTCTCCGCTACAGAGAAACTTATGGTTCGGAATTCATATAAAGTCATAAAATTTATTCAATAAAAAAGGAAACTAAATTGAGTTATAATGAAACCTTTTACGATAAACCATATACTTTTTTAACCAACAAAAATATATTAATTTAATTATCACAAATGTGCAATAATAATAATAATAACAAAAATACAAACAACAAACTTTTAATGACTCTTTTTCTTTACTTGCAGTTCAAATTTCTAGTTTCAAAATAACAAATGAATTTTAAGAGTGACAAATAAATGTAATCCACCTGAAACATTTGGTGACAAGTGAAATTTTTTTTTTTATATATATAGTTTCACGGAAATTGCGGTCTCTCTTTTTTTATTATTATTATCTTTATATTTAATTCAGAAGTATAAATCATTTCAAATCTAAATCTGTTTTTTTTCTATCATGTATTTTCACAAAAAAAAAACAATTGACTCAGCTTTTTTATTTAATTTTTTTATTCAATTGAATTGATTGTTACTTTAAGAGAGAACAGAAGAATGATATATCATAAGTAAACTATATATACTATATGAAAAATCATCTTTCATAATATCGCGCAGGTAAAATATGATTTTTTTTTTATCATTCATACACACATGGAATTTCTGGTAATCAGATCTTTTAGATACAAAAAGATTATATTTTGTATGAGTATGTATTTTGTTCATATATAAATTCCGTTTTTGGACTTAATGTTTTCACCCTTTCTTGTATTTTATTTTCGAATATGTTGCAACAGAATGTGATTTTTTTTTAGAGACAAAAATTACAAAAAAAAAAACAGATCGTCATTGCCTTTTGGCTTTATAGAAATTATTTCGTTATTTTTGTATGGGAAATTGTCGAATGGAACGCGGGTGGTGTTAAATTACTTTTTTTTCATTCTTTCGTTTTGCTTATACCATAATTTTTCTTTAGTGTACAATCTGGTACGAAGTTTATGTTATGTACAATAAAAAAATGCGGGCAAAAATTTCAAAAATGAATTGAAATTAAATTAAATAAAAAAAAAAGTATCTTTGAAATGCCAACAACAACAACAAAATTATGTTTTTTCAACATGTCTTGTTATATGATAAATGTGATATTGTACGATATTATTTATAGAGCAATTTTTTTTTTGTATTACGTACCGGATATAAAGGATGTTCGTATACATATATATTTTTAGAGAAAAAGATATAATAAATTTTGTAAAGTTACATTTTTTTGACTGGGAACTGATAATATGTTGTGTTAGTAAATACAAGGATTGTGTTATTTCGTTAAGGACATACATATATGGTTGTCACTTTAATTTGGAAAAATTGTTAGCAAAAATTTAGACTAATGTTTCGTATGTTTCAAAAAGTATGAAACTGACATTGGAAGGACACTAATTGATTGAGACTGAATTTTTTTGTTTCATTAAAATTACTTGCAATTTTCAATAGTGTACTAAGTATTTTGTCATTTCAAATTAAAATAAACCAAAAATTTAAATAATATATACAAAAAAATTTGTAAATAATTTCAAAAAATTACAGAAAATTATATGAAAAATCATTTGGCCGAGCATAGTAAACGTTTCAGACTGAGCCAACATCATTAATCAATTAAAATTGACATATAATTTTGGTATACCATTATAACTCTTGTTTCTTCCAAAACAAATTTCTAAATAAAATTTAATTTTTTTCGCATATTATTTCACAGCTACATTAAAACTTTAATATATTTTACTATTGTATTTTCATGTCCTTTGGGTCATTAACATCTTGAATCAAATATTTTCCTTAAACAACGTTTGGGGTGGTATATAGTATAATATAGAAAAATCACTTGATTTAATTGTATATTTCCTTTTAATATTTCCATAAAAATTAAATTTTTTGTATGGTCGAATATTTAGACCCTTTTTTACCAAAATAAAATAATATTGTATATTGTGATACTCTGCTTGACCAAATCGATAACATTAACATTTCTATTTATATTTGCCAAAAATAGGGAAATATACACAAAATTTATATATAATAATAAATAAAGAAATATTTTTTCAGTTGATTAAACTTGAAATTTATATACTAGACTAGACTGTAATTATTTATATTATATCCTGCATTTTCTGTTTTATATATAAATCTCCCCAAAAAATTTCTGTTTTTGAACTATTCTTCACTATGTTCTATTTTTATATTATATTTTACTTTTTTGATAAACAAAATTTCCGTTTTAAGAAAAAAAATTTCGTTACGAAGATATACAATTTTCTCTGTATGCATTTTGTGCAAAAAAAAAGATATTCCTAAATAGGGTTTAAAAATATCATTTTGAAAAAAAGGGGAGAAAATTATAAGAAATAGATATAGAGTATACAACTGTAGAACAGGCAGTGAACTTTCCTTTTTGTATTTAGGAACACTTGTGAAATTATAAATGCTTATTTAGAATTTATGTACGAAAATATTTTGCTATTTAATTTTAATTTATATTACTGTCTGTTGATTAATAAATGAGCTGAGAAAAATTTTTTAATTTTTATTTCTTATTCTAAAAAAATTATAGAGACTTTAAATGGCAATTGCGATAAATATGCTTTGTTACTATCTAGATTTGTGTATATGAGGATATGTTAATATACAAACAGTTTTTAAATTTACTGAAAGCGAAGTAACTCAGACTAATTTGATAGATGCGTGTAACAAAAAAGGGTCATAATAGGAAATTAGATATTTGATGTATTACTTAAAATTGAGGCAACACAAGATTAAATATTCAAGAAATTTCATTCAAGAATTCTGAAATTAATTAGAAAAATTTCATCTAATTTGAAGGTTCTGAAATTTATAGTTATTGGCTAGAATTGAGAATAGAATTTAACAAAAAATTGCCGAAGATAATTAATATTTTAATGTAAAATTATTTTTACTTTATCTAGAGAATTCTAATTTGATAATTTTCTTCAAATAATTTCGAATATATTTGCAAAATTTGTGCCAGTTTTAACATTTTTCCAAAATTTATGACCGTTTTTGACATTTCCAAAACTTGTTATAGTGTCAGTTTTAGGAATTTTGATAAGATGAATCAACAAAAAAGGAAATTTGTCCGTTTAACAATTCCAAAAAGTTTAAAATAATATTACAAAATTTTGTTTACATTTTTATATAAACTTTTGACAAACTCGCAATTCACTCACACACAGTTTCCACACATTATATTAATATTTTTCGATGTTTCTGTAAGTATTTAGTTTTAATACAAAAAAAAAATATATTTCTTTATACTAAGAAGATACATTACAAGTATTAAATTCTTCAATTACAGATATACAAAACAATAAAAACGTAAAATCATACTCGAAAACAAGGGAATATACATAATGTATACAAACAAAACAGCAAAATTACTTAAGGATTAAAAAGAAAAAAAGGTATTACAAAAAGATATAGAAATTTTTTTGTAACAATTTACAAGTAGGAATTTTGTAAGGATTATAATGTCTAGCATGAAGTGTTTTCTTTTATATACATATATAATATATATTATGAAACAAACATTATTAATAAAGCCATATTGTTTTATATATCTTGATAATTTAAAGTTAAATCGTGCAAAAGTTCAAAGCTTTTTCGAAAAAAACAATTTAATAAAAAAAAATGCAAAAAATGAATTAAAAAAAAAAAATAGCTGGGTAATTTAAAAATTCTATAAAATTTAATTTAACCCAAAACATAAAAATTTAATTTGTATTTTATAATCAAAATGTGACCACAAATTTTAAATATATACCAAAAAAAAAAAATTGTTGATTTTTTACTGCGAAAATGAAGATTTTGATTTTAGTTTTTTTTTTTTTTTACAATAATCATAAAAATATTTTAGCATTGCATGTCAACAGATAATATTCACTAAATTTTTTATTTTCATATTTTTTTACAAGTGTCTGGCTATTATATTTTTTGTATGCCTAATAATAATAATAATAATAATAATTTTTTTGGTATACAAACATATGTAATTATTATCTCATGCAATCAAAGAGTAGATATATATTTAAAAGTAGAATAAACTGTAATATTTATAATGATAAAGTAAGTATTATAAGTAATATCATTTATATTTTGAGAGAACAAATTATGATTTTTTGTTATGTTAGGTAGTAAAATTTTTAGAAAACGACTAATGAACCGACTAATAGCTTAAGATATATGTAAGTGACCGGTAAAAAAAAGACCGTATATAAATATGTATTTTATATAATGTATAGTATGATTTTTGCCGGTAATTTTATAATTTTTAAATATTTTTTACGGAAATTCTTTTCGTTATGTAATTAACTTTTTCTGACAGTATTTTTTGATCTACTATTAAGTATATAGAACCATTTCACGAGCAATAAATTTAATATATTGTGGTAAATATATTATAATTGACATTTATACTTATTTGCAATAATTTATAGTATAGCCAATTTTCTATCTAAATAAATTGTAAATGAAAAACAAAATACAAAATGGAAAAAAATATATATAAAATTAATAATCAAATCAAGGTTTTTTTATGCCTTTTCGTTGAAAATATGTATATAAAAATTTAACTAAAAAATTACTCTAAAATTTAAGCTATTTGTAGTTGAAAAAGGATCTCCTAAAACTCTACATGTTAAAACATTTTATTAAAACTATATTGTAAATATTTTTATGGCAATAAATAAATTGAATTGAATTGAATTGAAATTGAAAAACATTTTAAAATCTATAATTACAAATTTAATTTAATTTGGAAAAAAATGATATACTTAAGTATAATTATCATAAAAGCCTAAAATTCAAAGCTATATGGTAGATTACTAAGTTGGACATTTACTATATGAAACATTTTTAGGTATAATTAATTTAAATTAAATTTGATATAACAACAAAGCTAACTAAACAAGCAACAAATTTATAAATTAGTGTATAATTTTCTAGCCAGAAATTTGATTAAGCATAACTAATTAAATTAAGGATTCTAGATAAAATTATATTATATTCTCATAAATTAATTATTAATAATTTTCATATTTTACTGTAAAATTCATAATTTTTTCCAGCTAGAATATAAATTTACCTAATGTTAGGACAAATTTTATCCTTAATTAATCGAAATTCACAAATTATAAATAAATTTTGCTCAAAAATGTTCATTATTATTAATATTTAATCATTGCGATTGCGCAATTATCGAGTCAAAAAGCTCTTTTTATATAAAAAAAATAAACTTTAAAAAATTAATTATATTTTGTACATTTTTCAACCAAAAAAATGAAACAATTTAGAATTTCCAAATAAAAATTAAAGCCTTAAGGGTTAAAAAAGTCAATAATACATAATCTATATATTACTAAATAATATTAGACCTTTTAAAACTTTCACAATTTTATATTATACACTAAATTTAATTGTCGATATACAAAACGTAATACCGTCAGCATTTTTCTATAAATTGTAAATATGTTATTCCAAAAAATAAAAAATAAGATAATATCAATTATTTATGCAAAATCATGATTTAATATAATATTAAAGTATATAAGTTGAAAAATCATTAAATTTATATATTTATTATACTGTCTAGTCATATTTTATTTATTTTTTCAAAAATTAAGTTATATATATATGCTTTTTATGTGTTATGTTACAATGGAATCTTGTTTACTCTCATAGTAAAAAAAAAAATACCTAAAGAAAATTAATTTTATGTTCTGCAAAATGTCCGAAACTATATATGAGTAAGATTATAGAGAAAAACATATTTATAATATAAAAATAGTTCAAATAATCATAAATAATAAAACTTTATTATGTTTTGTGTATACTTTAACAAGTTCTGCAACAATTTAATTAATTCTTTTAAAAATATTTTCAATATTGCAAATTTTTTTATTATTATTATTATTTTCAATACTTATTTTTTTGTACTAATAATTTTTGCGTGTAAAAACTTCATTTAAACTTTTGTGTCAATGCTTTTTGGAAGTTCTATATAGAAAAAAGAATTTAGAGCAAAACACAAAATTGTTTGAACCTAAGGTAGACGAGCTTCAGGAGTGTCAATTATCATAGTAGACACATTAAAAAGAATATATTTTCTCTATTTTGTTTCTCTATCCTGTTGATCAATATTTTAATGAAAAAGGTTTTTTTCATTGAAAAAGAGATTACAAAACAAAATTAATCAATTTAAGTAACAAAAAAAAACTATTAATGTCTCACACCCTTAGCTATAACTAAGTTTATTGTCTAAGGGTTGAAATACATAACCTAAATTTTTATTCCTAAGTTTAATTCATTTAAATTTTTTATATTAGTTTTTTTTTTTTTTGTTTTTCTGAATAGAAAAAAAGGTTAATACATCTACGATTAACCTTAATAAAACCATTTTTTTTTTTTGTTTTGTTTAGGTTTTGGTATAATAAATTTTTGAGGTTATAAATCATAAAATCTAATAAACTATTAAAATTTTAATAATTAAAATTATTTGATAAACTAAAATTTACTGAACCGCAAAAAATTCCAAACAAAATAAAAATAGAAAATATTTTAATCACTTTTTATTGCCTGCTGTGCTAAACGCAAAATATAAAGGACGAAAAAAATAGTAAGAGGCGAATTTTTAATGTCGTTTCAATTTCATGAATAAATGACGACAACAACAACAAAAATTTTTTAAATGTACAAGGAACAAAAGAACAACTTCCTTTCTCTGGAATTTATTGTTTGGACTTTTTCAAATTATATACAACAATATACAATAAAAAAAAGTATCCTCGTGCCAACACAATCATAATATACTAATTGTACAGTAATAGAAAAACAAAAAAATTATAATTCAAATAACCGAAAAATTTATGTACAGAAAATGAATTATTGCTATGGGATCCCTATTAAAGATAATAATCAATATGATTTTTTGCTATATATAAAGTTGAAATTTGTTTTCACGTTTTCATAAAACAAAAAGGGAATGTTTTTTTGTTTAAATCCAATGGGGATACCGCAGGATATTTTGTAAAAAGTTGAATTTTATTTCGATAAACAAATTTTTTTTTCACCAAAAATAAATTTATTTAATAGAGTGTTCTATGTATAAGTGGGACAACGATTCAGAAATAAAATTTTGAAGTATATATAGTTATTAGCTATATTTTTAGGTTAAAATGTCCTTTTTCAAAGTCAATTATTAATTTTCACAAATTAAATTTAATTAATTTTAAATATATATTTGCATTTTAAATTTAATATTTGCAATTTGACATATTAAAATTTGGCAAAATAGAATAATTTTCACATTTCACTCTAAAGAAATGTCAGAATCTAATTGAACAGAATAATTTTCTAAAAATACAAATAATTTTTAAATTTACTAATTATATAATACTTAAAGCTTATTAATTTTTGTCTTAATATTTCGAAATTCAACTTAAAGATTAATTATTATAGTAATTTTAGACTTTATTTTCTAATTTTAAATGGAATAAATGTGAAAATTGAAAGAGATTAATGGAAATTTATCATTTTTACTTATATTTTAAATATAATGAAATATTTTAAATATATTTTAGAATATTTTATTTATGTACATATACATATATGTAAATGTAATAGTTATTTAAATTTCAGGATAGTTAAATTTAAAAATAGTAAATTCGTACAATAAATAATGCCTCAAATACGTAGAATAATTATGTTAGATATATAATTTTAAAAGTTTTTGAAATTTCAACGAAATTTTAACCAAATTATCAAATTTTACTTAACGAATGTGCCTCACCTTTACTCAAAATATCAATATTAATTACTCTACATACTAGTCGTACGTCGTACCATTGATCAGTCACTAAACTATTTATGAGTACAATATTAACTATTCATTCCTATACCATCTAACTCACTAATAATTAAATTGCCTAAATCTTAATGAAACACTATATATAAGTATACAAATTATAAATAAAATAAATATTCTCCCACTTAATTGAAATTAAATGTTAATTTACCAAAAACAAAAATGTCTTCAACACAAAGTTTAAAGAAAATTAAAATTGTCCTTTTAAATTAATCCTTTTTTACCATAAATTATATAAATAAAGAAACTAATTTTCAATTATAAAATTTCTTTAACATAAAAGTTTTAGACAAAAACAACAAAATGATTAACAAATATTTATATTTTTATAATTCCCTGTTTACACTTTACAAACCATCATTTTTTTTTCTCTATTTAAATATTTCTTTATATATATATATATGTATACATATATATATATATTTTAATACTATTTAATCCTTAGAAATCCTGAAAATTTTCTATTTAAATTTCTGTTTTTTTTTTTTTTGTATTTCCTCAAACAATTATTATTTTTTTTTTGGTTTTCTTTGCTTTATTTTTAGCGATTGCGCAGGATTCCCCATTGTACTATACTTATACATATATTTATAAAATATAGAAAAATAGTGTTTTAAAAAATTGTCTTTTCATTATTATATTTTTTATAGTAGTACGTAAAACGTATACTCTGTGCATAGTATATTAAAAAAATATTTCGAAATTATTTTGTTGCTTTTTATTTTATTTTGCAATCCGCCGCCGTTGAACTTCAGTATATTTAAAATAATTCCAAACTCATGCACACATACAAATTTAAGTTTCTTTTACATGTGTATATGTTCCGGTATTTATAATATCAAATTGTAAAAACAAAATCTTTTTACTATTCTATAGTTTCTATTCTAGAGTATAAAAAATCCTTATACATAGTTTTTTTTATGTACAACATTTTTATGCAAAAAAGGATTTTTTTTTTTTTTATGTTTTGAAATTCATAATTTCTTTCCCTTCTTCTGTATAATTTTAAAGCTTTTGATGCTTTAGTATTTATTTAGCAGGATAAAAACAAAAAATAAAAAAAAAGTTTACTTATATCCTTTCCTCCCCTTGTTTTTAACTGTTGTAAATTTTTTTACCAATTCCTTCGTCTTCCCTATTTTGTTTTTTGCCTTATCAAAAAATTATACGATTTTTATATTATTTATGAACATGTTAAAAATTCCTTATATTATGTACATATACTTATGTACGTATATGCACATAAAAATGCTCCGTAAAAGGAAAGAAATATATTAACAAACATAACCATAAAAATAACACAGTATATTTTTCATTTTTTTTTTTTCCTACATAATTTATTAGTATACCAAAAACTTCTTCGTCTTCTACACAATTTCTTCTGACTTTGATGTGGAAGAAATTCTTTTTGGTATACTAAAAAAAAAAAACAAAAAACTAAAAAGTTTTGGGAGGTCATCGAAAAAAATGGCATTTTGTATATTATAAAATATATTATTTTTGACTGTGGCAGTGTGGCGGATGTAAATTTTCCTCTTTTGTTACTCTTTAGACTTTATACGCCATGTTTTTTATTTTATACAAATCCAAAAAAAAAAAACCATTGATGGTGTTTCTTTTGTGTTGTGTTATCCTTGCAACACTCTCTTCTGTAATGTGTTAATGTTTATTTTTTTGTTGCTTTGTTAGTAGTTTTGATTTATATATGCAAGGAGCCTACATAAAAACAAAAATCTAGTCGAAATTATTCAGTATAAAAAAAAGGACTTTTATTAAAAAGGAAGCTTTTTTTTTGTTATCTTGGACAGAAAAATTCGTAGAGTTGGTTTTTTATGTGTAACAAAAAAAATTTCTTAATGGACTGAAATGGGTAATTTAATGATCGTGAAGGTAATATTTATTTACGTTAATGTGCGGTTATATATAATTTTTCACTTCATTTTCTTTTTTTTTTTTAGAATTTTTTTTACCGTATAAATGATTTAATATATAATATAAAATTACCAATAATAATTTTTATGGGGAGGAAAATTTTTGTAAAAAAAAAAAGGAAAATTTTTTTTGTATGATTGATTGTCGTCGTGTGTTGGTATATAAATGAAATTTTATTTTTCACCTTTTAAAAGTTGATATATGTATACTCTTTTGTATAAAATGAAAAATTTTAATGGTTTTTCAAAGGAAAATTTAATAATTGTGCTTTTTGAAAAAGTATTCAATTTCATTCGGAATTTTTTGAATTTCATGTTGTATAAATTGTGAATTTTTTTACTATATATTCGTTCTTTTTATTGCATGATATTTTGTAAATTTCATGCTACAATTCTGAAATTCATTCTCTATTATTATTAAATTTGACGTAATTGTAATTTAAAAACGCTCTAATTTTAAAGCATTTTGAAATTTAGCAATTGAAATTTCTATGATTTGTGTGACTTTATTGATAATTTGTCAAGTGTTCTATGTAAAAATTGACCACGATTCAGAATTAAATAAAATGTTGAAATATATAATAGAATTATTAGCTATTTTTAGGCTAAAATGTCCTTTTTCAAAGTCAATTATTAATTTTCACAAATTAAATTTAATTAATTTTAAATAGGTATTTGCATTTTTAATTTAACTTTCAAATATTTGACAGATTAAAATTTGGCAAAATAGAATCATTTTAACTCTCAAGAATAATGTCAGTTTTGGTCATTATAATTTTCTAAAAATACAAATAATTTATCAAAAAAAAATTTGAATAACATTTTTTTAAATTTACTAATTTTAAAAAAGATCTAATTTTAAACCATTTTGAATTTTAGCAATTGAAATTTTTATATTTTTTATAATTTTATTCATAATTTGTCAAAAAAATTTGATAAATTATGAAAAAACCTTTTAAAATTACAATTTTTCTTTTACAAATTGACAAATTGAGATAAATTATTTAATTAAATGATAAATTTAAATTTTTTACGTATCGAAATTATGGACACATTTCTCTAATTTATAATTAATTTTACTTTTCTAGAATAAATTTTTTGTACTGTCTAAATAATAAAAAAATATTACGAAATTAAATTGAAAATTTTTCTTGTTTATGATAATTTCTTGAAATATAAATATATAAAAATTTACATAATATAATTGAAAATTAAGGTAATTTTCTTTGATTACTTATATAATAATAAAATTAACATTTTTTAAATTAAATTCATCATTTTCAGATTTAATAAGATAAGTTTTCATGATTTATGAGAAATTTTTCATTTGAAAATCTAAAATTTTTGTTAAATTAAGTAATAATCATTTTATCCAATTTTAATCAAAAAAATAGTGTGAAATTTTCAATTGGCATAATAAATCTAGGTTATTTGAAATTCTCCAGGGAATTAATGTATATGTAAAAGTTTGACCTTTATTTCTCAAGTTTAAGCCCAAAAACATGATTAACACTAAGTACTTAATCTGTATTACAATGTATATATCCAAAACGAGTATATACAAAGATTTTGCTTTCTGTACAATGTTTTTTATCTCTGGGCAAATTGATTTATTTCGTTTTTTTGGTTTTGGTTCCCATCGTCGTAAAAAAAAACACATTTGCATTTTAAAATATTTTTGTCCAATTTATAAAATGACTTGTTTTTGGTTCAACAATGGCACAGAGTATAGGAAATCAAGGTATCAATGAAGTTTGAATTAAATTGCAAAGAAGAAGAAAAAATGGTTACTAAATGTTTTCAATTATTGTTAATTTATGTTATTCGCTTGTCTTGTCCAAAAAAAAACCACATAAAGGTTCAAGTACAACCAAATCATTTGTTGATATAAAAATTATTATTTAAAATTTAATTTTAGAATTTTAACATGATTTTTTTTATTATTTTCAGAAATTACTTTTTTTTTTTTGTATTGTGGGGGAATATGAAAAACGTGAAAATTCTGGGGAACGTGAGAATAAATTTTAAAATAGAATTTATTTTATGGGGATTTACTTTTTTCGGGAAAAACAAATTGAAATGTTGCAGTATTAATTTTTTTTCTCAATGAATCAAATCACTGCAGTAAAATTTTTTTTGTACACATAAAGAAAGATTATTTATTCATTTTTATGGATACGGAATAAGTATTAAATTTTAAAATTTTTTATACGAATTCAGGTTAAATAATATTTATGACCATTAATGATTTATCCAAAGAGTAAATTGAAACTTTTAGTCTCGTTGTAGAGCAAAAAGTTCTGGACAAAATTTAAACTCAGCTCACAGATTAAGTTAATTTTAGAATACTAATTAATTTTTAAATGGTAATTATTATTAATTAGTCATAAAATACTGAAGAAACTAGATATTGATTCGTAATTTGTCATAGTCTATAATAGACAACACATTTAAAATGTCGACTCGACTTTAAATTGAAATTAAATTTGTCAAGATTATTAATTAATATTTAATTTTTAAATTGAACTTTGTTTAAAAAACTGAAATTTTAATTAAAAATTATTTATTTATATTTATATATTTTAAAAACTAAAATTTTATTCCTTTGAAATTTACTAATTGACTTTCCAATTAAATTATAATTTTTTTTTTCTCGAAATTTAATAATGAAAATAGACTTTTAGTTAAAATGACAATTCTCTTTGTCAACATTTTAAACTATACTCTATAATTTTAAATAATTAATTCGAAAATTATAATTCTCAATATAAAATCTACAGTGTCAACATACTAAAATTTCAACTTTAAAATTACTGTATACAAGTTCGCTGTCTCCAAAACTAGACTAATAAATTTTTTTGGTTTTCTAAGAGGCAACCGGAGTCAATTTCCATAAAATACAAAAAACTCTTGAAATTAGATCACTTTGAAGATTTCGAAAATATTTTTAAAGATGAAGAAGAAAAAAAAAAAAATGTGCAGACCAAATGATAATATTATAAATAACGATTTTTTTTTTCTGGTCCAACATTCCAAGAAAACATTTTATGTTTTTAGCATATTTATAGCATGTATTTTTTTCAGTTATGTATATAATGTCTTTTTTTTTTCAAGGCCAGAAAAGATTATGTTTGAAACTATGCGTTTTGGTATCATTGCATCAATAAAATTTTAAATTTACTTCCAAAATAAGAGCAGCTATCAATAAAATTGATAATATTTTGACTCTACATGTGAATTGACTAAACATTTAATTTATATATAAACATTTTTTTTTTTTAAATACAACATTTTATTATTTATTTTGATAAAAAACAAGTTAAATTTAAATTATACCACTTGAGTTTTGGTATATGATATAACATTAATATATAATATAGAAAAATACTCAATATAAAATGATATGGAAAATTATAAATGTACTGATAACGAAAACATGTAATTTAATAGAACATTTATATAACATGTAATAATAGTTTTTTTTTTGTTAAATATTCAAATGATATTTTATGAATTTTCCATTTTATATAATATTATAGTAAATTTTTGAACATTATAATTTCAAGTTGATTACATTTGCTTTAAACATGTAACAAAATATGTTGTAAAATTTTATGTTATTTTGAATAATTTAGGTTAATATTAAAGTTGTATGAGGTTTAATGCTTAAATTTTAATTTTCAGAATACAAAATAGCAGTATTGAACCTTGGCAAAAGAAAGGTTCTGATTATGATTACTTAATTGAAACACTTTACTATATATTTCACTATTTCGCTCTGTAGGTCTAAAGGGAAAATTGAAATCTATATATTGAAATCTAAATAAATATCAAAGCCTTGCTGAGAAAATTACAGAACTATTAAATAATCTATTAAATCTTTCATTTACCATTCATTGAACTACTTTTAAAAAAACGTGGTTTACTATTTCAGTAAAATTGTAATTAAATGAAATATTAATCCTGTCCTGTAAGAACTATTTAAAATTTCAGGATGCATTATACCATATGTTTGCAATATGATTTCTAATAGCGTCAATTTAATGACTGCAATATAACAAAATGAATTTTGGAAAATAGTGAAATATGATAAAAAAAAATTTCATGGCCTGAAAAATATGACCATTTTTTATTCTATATAAAATATGACCTGATACGTCAAAGAATCATTTTACAAACCATTTTCCCAGCCAATCTTTGTTTCATTTTCATGGAATTCTTGCAAAGCAGATGATAATGATAAACTATTTTCAAAAAAATATTCATAAACTTTTCTCTCTCGGCCAAACTGAATTGCTACATGAAAATTCTTTAATTTTTATTACAATTAAATCTAAATTCAGTCTATTTATATTCATGTGTACATCTGAGAGTATATACTGAACGTGAACCAAAAAAAATAGGACAATAATATAATCATATACATAAATAATACTTAATTGGTGTAATACATCAAATAGTAAAAGCATAATTAAAAATTATGAATACTCAATTAAATGTTTCATTTTTATAAACCACCGAAAAGTTCAAATTAAATTCTCTTTCCAATTTTTTCTTTTATTTTGTATAGTAACATAAAATTTTTCAATTGGTTTAATTAGCGGCAGGGTCATAGGGCATTGCACACTTAAATAATTGCGTTAATATACTATGTAGCATTGTGGGTGAATCATTTATGTATGTAGTTTATGAAAAAAAAAAATAGTACAATAAAATATAAATGCAATTTTTTAATCGGTTTTTTTTTCCATAAAAAAAAATTTGTTAAATTAATTCATTTTTAAGTATACAAAATGGGATTTTTTTCATATTCATTTTCATTTGTATTCGAACAACATGAGAAATATTTAAACTATACATAAAAAACCATATGCATAGAGCATAGCAAGTGTACAGCATATGAACTCATCTTTCATTGCACATATTGTTGAAAAAAAGGCTTCAGTATTATTTGTTTTGTTTGAAAATCCATGAATTTTCTATTTTTAAATCCAATAAAAAAAATATATTATTTTTTATTTTTTGAAATTGTATAGATATAAAACAAAAATATTGTGCATATATTGAGAACAAGTCACCCGAATAGTTAAATGTACATGACGAAATAAATTGTTGAAAAATAAAATTTTGGAAATTTTTATCAGGTTTCTTGATAGAAGAAATTTTATACAAAATTTTGAAAAAAATTAGATCTAGAATTTAAGTCAAGAAGCTATATTGCTTCTACATATCAATTTTTTAAATAATGGGACAAATAAATCTGTTAAAGTTCTAAAATTTTAATATTATTGATTCTATGGTTTTAGTCAAGCAAAGACGGGTTTACTTAAATTCTTACTAGTAAAAAATAAACAAACTTAGATACGAAAATTTCATCAAAAATAAAAAGTAATAGTCTTGTCTGCAACTAACCGATGTTTACAGACCAGTAACAGTATCCAAATAGTGAACAATGCTTGTCCAAAAATATGAACAAAAAAATTATACAAATTTGTATAACCATAAAAAAAATCAATAAACATAAAATTTAAGTGATGCACTTAAGAGTACTCAGCAGCCCAACTACCATTAAAATGTATTCTGCATATGTGTCTATATTTATATATTTAAGGGAATACGAAATAAGTAATAAATTGAAGTTTTTAAAAGTATGGTTGCAAAGAATTTTTCTAAAATTAGACAGAAAAAATACCCAAAACCCTTAAACATCTGGATTGTTATGGAATCTTGTTCAGTATTTCTGTATTTATGTGTACACAAATAATGTAAAAAAAAATTATGATATAATACGTACTTCAATCTCTAAACTATTAGTAAAACGAAAATAATCCAAGACGAAAAAAAAAAACGGAAGTTCAATGTAATCTTAATATTCCAAAAATATAATTTATCAAAATTAAATTTTTTTTCATAAATATAATAGTAAACTTCTGTTTTCAATTATCCCATAGCTTTCTCTTCAATTATATACCAGTGGAATTTAAGAGAATTTATAAAAAAAATATAATTTAATTTTTGCACTTACCATTATGTCCAGTATTTGTAATGATTACCCAAAAATCAATTGTTTTTTCTGGTCCTAATTCTTCATAATCCCATTTCTTTTTAACACGTACAGCACCATTTGGTTCAACCGTAACCCATGGATTTTCATCACGTATTTTAAATGTTTCACGATCTGTTTCCTTTTCTAATTGAAATACAGATTTACCTTCAGTATCACCATCAGCTTCAGTAAATTCAATACGTTTTGTTGGTCTAACTGCACGTGTAACACGTCTTTTATCACGATGATGATGATTATTATTATTACTATCATCATCGTCGTCATTATTATTATCTAAATTTTGCAATAAATATGATGGTGATTTCATTAATTCTGTTGGTTCAATAAATTCAATTAAAACTTTAGCTGGTTGTAATGTTTTTAAACTTGGTATACGTAGATCATGTGCTTCAATATCAAATAATAATTCATTTGTATCTGGTTGATTTGCTAATATTATTTCACCAGTTTGTGGTACAATAACAATATAATTATTTGGTGATTTTAAACGATATGCTAATTTATCACCATCATTATCTTTAGCTTCAACATGACCTAATGTTATAAAACGTTTCCATATTGTTTTATTTGATTTAATATCATTATCATTATTTAAATCAATCATTTTATTACCAGATATTATAAATTTATAATTATTTTTTAAAAATTCAGGTCGATTATCATTTTCATCTAATATTTTTATATTAATTTTTGTTATAATTTTATCTAAATCATTTTCATCTGATGCTTGTATAATTAAATCATAATTATTTTTTAATTCTCTGTCTAATATTTTATTAGTAACTAACCATACACCATTATAATTATTAACAATTATTGATTCATATAATTTTGTATCATTTTTATTAATTGTTTTTAATGCAAATGAATTATTTATATTACCATCAATAATTGAATATTTTATTAATTTATCATATTTATCATTATTATGATTATTATTATTATTATTTATTAATTCATTATCAGAAAATGCTTGTAATAATGGTATACCATTAATATGTGTACCAATTGGTTGATTCTCAATTATTTCACCATTAATATCTAATATTTGTCCTGGAAATTTTAGCATATCATTACGATGCATTACATATAATTTTAAATGATGTTGTGATGTTTTATTTGGTGTTTCTTCAATAATAATTAAATTAATTGGATGATTTATTAATGGTGATATATCAGATGTTGTCATTACCATACCATCATTTAATATTGTAAAATATTTTGAATAACCATTTTCTAATAAATGATAATTATTATTATTATTATTATAATATGAATTTATTGGTAATGTTGTTTTAAATGTTGGTAATATTGATGTTGAATATTGTTGATAATCATTTTTAATATAATAATAATTTGAATGATTATTTTTAGTTGTTATTGGTATTGTTTTAAATTTTTTAATACTAAAACCAGGATATGTATCATGAGGAAGGACTAGAGACATTAAATTATCATTATTATTATTATTTATAATTTTTTTACTATCATTATTTCCATATACTTTATTATTATTTAATATAATTGTAATTATTATAATTATAATTAAAAATTTATTATAATTAAATTTATGGCCAAAATTATTATTATTACTAAAGCTCAAATGCCGTAAATAATTTACGGCAAAGAGTTTTTCCAACATTTTGAATAATGTTGGAAAAATAATTATTTTTACTAATATTAAAAAAAAATTTACACTACTTAATTAATTTTTTTATTTTCAATAATTAATAACTTTTTTTTACTAAATTTTTCACCAAAAATTCTTTTTGGATTTTTTTTTTTAATTTATTTTTTACACTTTTTATAGATTCTAAACAACACACAAGAAAATAAATTAAATTTAATTTTAATTTTTTAGTTTTTTAAATTTATTTTAATTTTTTAATTATTATATTATCCATTTTTACTGGCCATTTTTTAAGTTGATTAAGCTTTTTGTTTATTGTAGGCTCTTTTTTTTTAACGCATTTGTTGAAAAACCTGAAATGCGATAAAGAAAAATTAAATTAAAAATTTTTTTTTCAAAAAAAAACTAAAATTTATTAGTTTTTAATGGGTTAAAAAAAAATATTTTTGTTGTAAATATTTTAAAGAATTCTTTTGTTTCATAGAAGAAAAAAAAATAACAAAAATTTAATATTTAATTTATGCAGAAATTATTAAAAAATATAAAATTTAATTTTAATAATTTGTTTTTTTTTTTTGGAAATCTTTTAAAATCTTTTAAGATTCATTTAGAATTCTATAAAAAAAATTAGATAACAATAAATTTATTAGCATATTAAATTTATAGAAAAAACACGAAAAATTATTTTGTATATATATTAGAAATTTTATTTCACATAAAAAAATGTGTATCAGTCGTTATAGTCAGTTTAGTTGGAAAATATATAGTTGCATCGGGGGAGAAATTTATGTAGAATTATGTAATAAATGTTGAGAATATAAGATATATAAAATAAATTCATAGTTATTCTAAGGAGTTGACTTGGGTGGAAAATTTCAAGAACGTATTTATATTTTGGAGTTAAGAGTTGGAATCATTAAATGACACTTTGATGTGGAAGAAAAGCTATCTTGGTTGCATATAATGATTAAACAGTTCACAGTTCTTTTAGTTGAGCCATCAATGATTTATGGGAATAAATTGGACTATTACTTATAGCTCATTTGAACCTTCAAAGGCAAGCAGGATTAAGTAATCAGCTAAATTAACAATTACATATGCTTAATATCAATGAACAATTGACAACTTCATTCAAATTAAATAATTCTTCTTCATCTTTTGGTTCAACCATTTTTTCATCTTTTGGTTCAAGAAATGGTCCAAGCATTTTGGTTCAACAATTGACAACTTCATTTAAATTTAATAATAATTTAAAAGTAAACATGACTATCAGCTAGCTAGATAATAATTAACCTATAGATCGTACAGAGAATTTAGTTTGCAGACAAATAATATATACATATTCTTAACAATCCCCCCAACATCTCCAACAAAATCTCTACAAAATTATATTGTTTATCATAATAATGTTTATTAGGTCTAATATATCGTTATAAATATTTTTTAGTAATCCCAAGCAATCTAACAAAAATATGTGCGCGTAGAGAATTTCAAAGATTAAATAAAAAAAAAAAAGAAAAGAAGGTCCGAAAAATAATCAAATACTTAATATAATAACAAATAAGAAAAGATATATTTACGAAGACAATAGAATCATAAATGGATGTTTTGATTATTATTTGTTTTGAGTTCAAGATTAAAGTAACACTATCTAAATAAATATTTGTATAATTCAAAAAAAAAATTTGTATTATTTTGAAGTTAACCGAAAAAAAAATTAATATAATTCATATTTCATTTAAAATGCATATAATTTAATTAATAAAATTCATGAATTTTGATTATCGCATTAATCATGCATACCCAAATTTGCAATAAAAACAAAAATTGATTTGTTAGAAAAAAAAATATATCATTAATTAAAATTTTATCAATATTAAATTTTAATTTATTAATCATTAACTTGTCCATTTTTTTGTCACTTTTAATATATTTATATTTAATATTTTTTTTTAAAATTAAATTTATAAATTTATTTGTATTGAATTTTATTGTATACCAACAAAAAGTTGAATTAAAAAAGTTGTATTTTTTTATGTAGAAACGATGATAAATTTACCATAATTATTTTCGTGGAAATTTTATGTTTTTTGACAATTAAATTTTGTCTATAATAATAAAGGATTAATAAATTATTTAATTTCATGGTTTTGACTTTTATAAATTATTATTATTATAAAGGATTTTTTTTAAGGATGTTGAAATAATATATTATTTAATTTTAAACAAAATATATAAGAGAATAATAATCACATTAATTATTTTTCTTTTTCGAAAATTTAATTAGAGATTAAAATTTACGAAATATTTTTATATACGTAATAATGGAAGACTATGAAATTTGTCCTAAACCAAAATAAAATTTCATAATTTTTTTCGAAAAAACAACAGAAAATAAATTAATAAAGTATTTCAAAATAATTTTCAGAAAAATTAGTGGCGCCAATATTTAATTTTTTTATAGTTAAATCAAAAAAATGACAAAAAAAAATGTCTATATAATTGTTTTACTTAATTAAAATTAATTAATAAAATATGTCAAAGTGACAGTGATATAATCAAAAAATATTAATAAGTCACACTGTCAAATTGTTAGTTGTATCTCAATTTTTCTTTTAATCTACTTGTCAGAAAAAAAAAAAACTTAACACGCAACCATATAATTTAAGTCTTCATTTTATAATATAAATTATTTTCGAAACTATCTCTAAAAATCTAATTAATCGTACATATACAGTAAGTCGTATTCGTTTCATTCCTCCTTCTGTCACAATATTTAATCCAACAAATGTTCTTACCTATTTTACATTTTGTCATCAAAAATCTTCTCTCTGCATAACAAATAGCTATATATTTTTTTGTCATTTAACAAACTTGATAATTAATGAATTTTATGCAAGTCTGAGGGGGTCCTTTTACTTAATCCCCATAAATATAGTCACGTGCGTTATAATTATCAGGTAAAGGAAAATAAAACAACTTTTTTGTTGTTTATATTAAAACATTAAATTATGGACTTTAATACAAAAATCCTTATTATACATGTAATTTTCCTAAATTTCTGTCTAGCCAAGTTGAAATCCGTAAAATGACATACACAAAAAAAAAAATTTTCTATCAAAAATCTATCAAAAAAAAAGAAGAAAAATATGATTTCAATGATCAAGGGCGTCTCGTGTATAATTGAAATTATTTTTCGGCATATAATATCTGTTATAAACATGAAGGGTAGATTTCATTAATTTTTTTCTAAATGAAAAATTTAACCTTAAAAATACATTGCGTACATTACATAAAAACGTATTTTATAAAAAATTTAACCCCCCTAATATGAACTGCATAAATTTATCGACAAAATATTTCTCAAAAATTATTTAATCTTCTACTACGTCACATAACAAAATTTTTTGTACAACAGCTGCGTTCAGGATAAAGGACACACTTTTATTATTATTATTTAGTTTCAATCGTGTTTGGTGTAATAAGTATATATACATTTTTAGAAATTTATAAAATAAATGCCGAAATATTGAGGCGTTTATCAAAGTCATAAAAGAATTTTCATAAAAGGACATGGAAAAGGAAATTTTTGTGTTTGTTCATTAGGGCTTGTAAATGTATATACAGTTTTTCATGACCAAAAATATCATATTGCATAATTTTTAATTAAGTAATTGAATGAAAAATCGTTACATAATTTATGAACGATATAAAATTCTTCAATTTATATTCTTCCATTTTTTTTTTTAAGCTAAGTTAAATTGGTTGTGGTGGTAAACACCGTAACATAAAATAATCACAACGTTGACAATGTTGTTTATTATTATTATTATTATGTTTGTAAAACACCAAAGTTAAACACAGGTGCTAAAAACTATTAAAAATTTAATAATCGTTAAACAAATTAAAAAAAAAAAGAAGAAAAATAACTTGTTCTTTACTTGGAATATCTGGAAATTGTGATACGTTAATGATGCGTGATTTTGTAATTTGAAACTAGAAATTTTAGAAAATCGAAAGAAAAAAATCATGATAATTATTATTATTCAGAATATTAAAAACAAAATATACTAATAACATTTTTTAATATTAAATAACCGCATTAATTGTGGTTAAGATTATACGGAAAATAGAAATGGTTGAAATTGAAAGTTTAATTTGGAATAATTAAAAACTTTTATTTTTTTGTTATATACCGGAAGTATTTCATTGAACATAATCTGATTGTAATGCGGCGAAGAAAGTTTTGAGACTGTAATTGTTGAAGGATATATAAATTATTTGGAAAATTCATCAATGAGATTAATGGCTTACAGAATTAGAATTATGATGGAAATGAGTAGCAATGGTTATAGAAATTTTGTGAAAAATGTAGAGAAATATTTAAAATAGAAATTTGACAGAAATATGGCCTAACTCCAGACAACTTCTTGTATACAAATAATAGATACAAATTGTATTACAATAATTGACGACAGTCCCCTTAACCAAATTACATTTTATATTTTTAATGCATATAATTCTTAGGATGTGACCAATTTTCATCATCTGTCAATATTTCTGAATCTATTGTAGCGTAAAAAATTTGAATTAAGATAATTTTCAATTCCAATTTCCCAAAATTTATAAAATAAATCATTTTCCTATTTTTCATTAAATACTTTTTTAAGGTGAATGTTACAAAATGATCGTAAATTTTACTGATTTTATTGATTATGATTAATGCGTGAATTTAAGTAGTCTTACTACTTCTAAATTTTAAAATAAACAAATTATTGAAATTGATTATACGATTTAATTGAATTCGATTACTTTCTAATTTGAAATTTGGATATTTTTTCTAAAAAATTATTATTAAAATATAAGGTAAAAACTGTGAGTTTTTCAAGTTATTTTGTTTCTTGTGCACCGGGAAGTAATATAATTATCTAAAAAACAGTCAATATAACAATTTTAGATTTCAAATTTTTTTTCTACCAATATATCTTTACAGTTAAAACTATATAATTACCAATTTTCTATATAAATATTTTATATTTAAAATAATTCATTTCCGTTTATAATTATTTATTTAAAATTAAGTTTCACCATTTCAACAATTTTTAACAGGTTTTACTACCAATTACAAAATGAATTTTAGCAATTTTTTTATATTAGTAAATAATAAACAGTATAGTTAATTTTCCATTTCCCCATGTATATTTTTTTTTATATATAGAGACCCAAAAACAAATACAACACAAATCAACAAAAAATATAAAAAGCCAAAAAGATGAATTAGATTTATACTTCATTTTACCGAAAATAAAATTCTACCAAAATAATAATGTATAGAAATTGAAACCAACCCTAAAAAATTTATGAAATTGCACTTAAATCCCATATTTTTTTTTCTGTATAAATAATAATAATAATAACAATAAAAATAATAAGGGTAAGTAAAGAATTTCTTCCATTCTTACCAAAAAAAAATAAAATCGTGTATCTAGAAATTCTTTTTTTGATTATTATTGTTTGTTTGTGTCTATCCCTCTTGAGAAATGTGTTCATTATTATTACTAGAAAAGGGGAGAATAATATTCTTCATCATCTGTCTTTATTATAAATATATATATAAAAGTAAGTATTCCTTTCGTCTCTAGGATGTACAACCAGACTCAAAAAAGGCCAGGACATATTTACTTGCGCAAACAAATCAATAAAGAAAACATACTGGAAATCAGACAATTACCAAAAAAACAATTTTCTATATATACTCGTATGATGCTTAGGTACATCTATATTATTACTATATAATAGTGTTAGATATTTTCATTAGGTTGCATTTTTTTTTCACTTACTCATGATGCTGAAAGTACGGTGACCTTTTTTTTGTCAGTATTTTTCTACCCAGAAAAACAAAAATTCATTTTTATTTCTAGATTAAAATATAGAGAAACGAGAAGAGGTACAATAAATGGCTGAGGGTCCATCATAGTTTTACTAACTAACTTGAAAATGTGTGGCGACCGGCAATTTTATTTTAATTTTTTTTTTATCAATATTATACGTGTTCGATTTTTTTTTTTGGCTGTAGTCCAAAATTGTAGTTAAACCTTCAAAATAATAAAAATTTCTGTTGTTTTCAGACCACAACTTTTTGGGAAGCCAGAAAGATAGATAAATAACAATAGGTGAACGATTTGTTCAGAGATATATTCTTGAGAACATGACTAGACAATAAAAATTTTCAACTAATTTTTTTTTTTTCATATTTAAAGTCAGCATTTTATTGCAGTTGATTTTTTTTTTTTATATTGATTATATCATTGGCAGCTTTCAAAAAAATTGAAATTTCATTTTTTTTTAAACAAAAAAAATATTTGATTTACTAATCATTAAACCATAACGATTTATTTTATTTTTTTATAGTTAATTTTCGAATATGGACAGAAAGTATAATTGTATTTTAGAGTTACCTGTTTTTTTGAATCAGTTATTTAATTATTTACTTTTTTAGGAAATTTAATTTTTTTTTTTAAATTGTAAAACTAACAAATTTACGAATATGGGTGAGTAATCATTTAAATGATATGAAATTAATTTTTTGTTGTTAGTCGGTATATAGAAAAAAAAAGAGGGCTAGGAATATTTTGTTGTTGATGATGATGGTTATTTATATATGGTAATGATGGAATTTTTGGTGAAATTATATTAATTATATAAAATTATAAATGATATTTTAGACAACTTTCATTAATTTTCAATCAGTTTATGGTAAAATTATAGATATATACTAATAATGATTTAGTTTTTAATTTAAAATTTAAGATTTTTAATCAAGATTGTATATATATACAAGAATTTCTTTTTTCTTCATATTTTAGAAATTTCAAAATTTCATTAAAGAAATTGGATAAAATTTGCAAATAATTCATTAAATTAGAATAGAAACTTATTTAATAATATTCCATAATAATTTTTGATTAACAGACAAACTTTTAGCAAAAATTACATTTAAATTGAAATGTAAATTGAAATGTTTATTATAATTGAAATATACATTTTTCAATTTTATAAAATTATAAATTTTCATTTTTAATAGAATTTTAAGAAAAATGTAAACGTAAAAAATGTAAATTTTATTTATTGTTACAATTTTTTTTCTATAATCTTACATTTTTTTTAAAGTTGACAACATCTTTTATTATATTAATCATAAATTTTGACATTTAATATTTATATATTATAAATTAAATTATCTTCCAATTAAAATTATTTTAAATGGAAAATGATTTATTTTAGTTGAAATAAATAAAAAATATGATAAATTCAATAATAAATTGAAATTTTATATATGTTAATTTTAATAAAATCCACAAATCTTCAAAAAATTACTGATTAACTTGACATTTTCCTTTATTAAATTTTAGAAATTATAAAAATATGGAAACTGTATCTTTAGCAATTATATTATACAGTGTGGATTTATGTTTTTTTACTTTAATTTTATTACAATGACCAAACTACTACTGCCTCTAGAATTATTACTAACAATAGAAAAATTCACCCTTCAAAAGTAAATATAATTTAGGGATGAAAAATATAACCTTAAAAAAAGTAAAAATAAATTGTTTATCATAAAAATATTGAATAAATTCGACAGAAAATCGATTAAGTAAAAACCATTAATATATCTACTAAAACCACAAAATAGAAATTACAATTTTATAGTCAATATTTTTGTGATAAACAAAAATTCTCTGCTTAAAAGTTAATTTATACAAAATAATTTTACCCTCAAATGATAATATATTTTAATTAAAATGCACTTTATTTCATTTGTCCATAAAATCTAATTAATGTTCAAAAATTGCCCAGACACAAATAAAAAATTAACTATATACTAAAAGTATATGACCAAAAACTAAAGAATGAAATTCTTAAAAACTTTATCTTCTTATAAAACCATAATAAAAATTATTAGCCGGCATGAAATTCAAAAAAAATAATATATACCCAGAAATAATCGATTGGACACAGACTATAGAAATATAATACTCTTTCTCATCATTATATTTACGTAGTTTTTGTATATATATACTTAATATCCTTGATTTCTCCTCTCCTTTTATAATATTTCTTTGACAAACAAAACAACACCAGAAATTATTTTTCTATATATGTACATATATCTCTGGATGGATCGCATTTTAAGATACCTTTTTACACATTTCCCTTACACGTTTTCCCAAAAAAAGGCATTTTTTTATAACACTTTGTTGTGTAACATAATTATAATTATTATATTTTGATAGAAAAATTACATAACAGACAGATAGAGAAACGGAAGAAAAACGTAGGACAAAACAAGAATTTGCCAACAAATAATTATATTAATATTAAGTATTTAAAAAAAAAGGACACTTAAATTTGATTCTTTTATACTTGCAAAAAAAAAAAAAATATTCACAAATATTTTCAAAGTGTTTGACAGTTTTCTGTGTGTTTACGAGGAACTCATTAGATCAACAAACATTTATATACACAAACATTGAGTAACGTATATTTCATATAGATCCTTTTCTTAATGAAAAAAAAAAACCTTTTGAACCCTCCGCATTTTTTTTAAAGGTTAGAAACATTATAGGAGATGGTTTTTACGTTCTTGACAAATTTTGATAAATTTCTAGTAGGTATATGAAATTTAAAAATCAAAATGACAGTAAAAAATTTTTTTTTCGCTTCTTACTTTTACCGGGGGATTAGAACAGATGATGATTTTATTTAGAAAGGTTCCCCCGGTTGTCATGGTGTGTACAAATTAAGAGAAAAATCCTTTTGACAAAAAACATATAACTATAATATAAAAATGAAATTTAATGAGAAAAAAAAAATATGGTGGGTATAATGAAAAAAGCACAAGGCGAAATCATAAAAAAGCTTTTTTTCATTATTTAAGTTTTATGTTAGAAAAATTTTGTTCACAAAAACAAACAAAAATCGAAGTATTCAAAATATTAAAAGTAAAAAAGCATAAATCTACACACTTAAACCTTAAGTTACTTAGCCTCTACACACAAGGATTTTTATATTCAGATTTTCTTTTGCTATTTTTCTTCCAAAAATTTTTTTTTTCTTATTATACAAAAAAGGTTTTCCATGACCTCCCCCTGCCTACTTTCAAATTATCCTACCAACTAATAAGAAAAAAATATTTCAAATGCTTAAGTATATGAACAATTTCTTTTATTCATGTATGCACATTCATCGTTTTTATTAACACATTCATAAGCTTTACCAATGGTACAACAAAAAAATAATTTTTTTTTTTTTGCTTTAACAAATACATTGAAATATTTCGTTAAACTCTGGGAAATAGAAATGGAACCAACACAGAAACACCTTTTTTTTTTTATATACGTTTTATTAAGAAAATCGATCGATATTTTTATAAATTTGTGGTTGTGTATGAGAGTTAAGGTGTGTTGCCCTTAGCCAAAAAAAAAAAAAAAAAAAAAAAAGATGAAAATTGCAAAAAAAAATTATATGAAAATTTCTTTTACGATATTTTCCAATTAAAAATTAAATTTTCCCAATGTATTTTCATTAAATTTTCCATTGGTTTTAAGGCAATTTAATTGCAATTCTCGTTTTTTTTTTTTTTTTTTTGCATTTGACACACAAAAAATATCCTTCCCTAGTTTTGTGTGTAAGAGAATTGAAAAGGATAACAAAATTGGGAAAAAAAAAATGTCGGAGATTTTTCCTTTTCCATTCTTTTTTTTTGCACATAAAATTTTATTGTTTTTTTTTTGTAGATGAAAATCCAATTTTCTTACGTTTTTAATCCATTTTTTATGTGAAACGAAATTAATTTTTTTTTTCAGCTAATCCTTTTTTTTTTAGGCGACAAATTATAGAAATTTTCATACAAAATATTTTTTCTTTTTCACTTTTTCTTATTTTAATAAGACACTTTTCGCATCCATTTTTTTCAATATTATAAAAATTTTCACTTTATTATAAATTTTCATCAAAAAGAAAAATTATTAAAAAAATTTCACACCCAAAAGAAAAATTTTCTTTTAGAAAAATTTATATTTATAAAAAAAAAAATTGTTATTTTATATTTAAAAGAAAATCAAAATTGAAAACTTTTTTTTGTTGTTGTTGTATTTTGGTAAAAAGAAAATTTTGATGAAAAAAATATAATTTTCCGAAACATCGATATATCGACTTAACTCCAGGAAAACAATTTCTACAATAGTGCAAATGAAAAAGCTTTTCACCAGAAATGGAAAAATATTATATTAATTTCTAATATCCTTTTTTTCGGCGAATATTTCACACTTTTCAGGACGAAAATATTTTTTTTTTTTGATTTTTTTTTTTCGGTTAATGTTTTTTCGGAAAATTTCGTGCAGTTTTGGTAAAATTTTCGTAATGATTGTTTAGTTGTATTTGTACGCACAACGTGGATTTCAAAAGTTCATAATATTTACTACGAGAGTAATAAATGAAATTACAAAATTTATGAGTTTTTTTTTTGGTAGACAGTTTGTCTGTTGTGAATTAATTTTCATATAATTTTGGGTGAAAAATTTAAATTTTTTTTTTCAAAAATTTCAAATTTCCAACTAATTTTATTACAATTTTAATTAAATTTGATTACAAAAATTAAATTACTTAAATTTTTTTACTGAACTGATGATAGATAGACGTTTAAACACACGAACAGAATATATTCAACTGAAGTGCTCGAAATTTACTCAATGAAAATTCTTTTTTCAATATACTGAATTGTAAAATGAATTTTTTGGGGTTGTTTTATTTTTTTTTTTTGCTTTCTACAAAAACAAAAAAACGGATGGACTATCCTTGATTTTGCTCTCACCCTCAGAAATATATATATACTAAAATATTAATTCACAGACATTTGTGCACATATACACAAATAGAACAACTGTTTTTGTTATTTAGACTTTAGAGGTAAGTAAAAATGCAAAAAAAAAATATTATAGAAATAAAAAAAAGGGAAACAAGTTGTCACGCTGATATTTTGACATAATATGCGCTTGCGTCAAGTTTTTTTTTTCACCCTCTCTCAACTGAGTCCATATAGTAATTTATTTGAGTGAAATATTTAACTTATATTGCAAATAAATGCAACCCTTATGTGTCAAGGCGAACTATAGTGCATTCACACAACAAAAAACACTGCAAACAAAAATTTAATAATTCAAATTGTTTAAAAGCGTCTAATAATAATCATAAATAACAAAAAAAAATAAAGTGTTGTGGTTATAAATTGTCAATACTTTAA
Source organism: Empis stercorea (assembly GCA_949752835.1). Classification (NCBI taxonomy): domain Eukaryota; kingdom Metazoa; phylum Arthropoda; class Insecta; order Diptera; family Empididae; genus Empis; species Empis stercorea. The sequence goes on from OX457089.1 coordinate 52,819,729, forward strand.
TGGAAAATGTAAGCACTTTTATTTGGCTGTCATAGAAAATATTTTTTACCACTTTTTTTTTTGCATAATACAAAAAAGGATATTTTGATACAGAATTGTGAGTACAGGTGTAACTTTGTTTGTATAAATAATGCCTTAATTGCCAATTAACCTCGCTAAGGTAATTATAGTTCGGTAAAATGCAAAAATTTTATAATTATAGAATTGTAATGTTAAATAAATTTTAGGGTGTAAATAATATAAAATTGGACTGGATGTGATATTCTGACATCAAAGTACTTCACAAGGCTTTACAATAAAATGTCAACATAAATTTCTTACGTTTTAAATCCATTGCATTATACTGCATGTAAAATATACAATTACTACTAACATTGCTACATTTACTACTTGTATATGTTGTCCTATAATTTGCTATTTATTTTATTACTTACTTTTAAGGATACCAAAACTGCAATTAGAAAAAAGATCATTGACGAAATTATTATTTGAATATTCTCTTTCTAACCAAATTTTACGATTAATTTCTAAAATTAGAGTATAGAAAGTTATCAAAATTAGGGAAAAGTTGCGAATTTTAGGATCTTTTCTAAAGATTTTCTAACAAAAAAGTCTACAAGTTTCCACCTCAATAAAACTAAAATTATAACTACTCATACCAGCTAATCTCAAACAATTTTCGAAATGGTCACACAAAAAATTAATCATATCACAATTCCAATTAAATTCTTTCTGATATATTAATTTCAATTCATTGCCAGCTTCAAATAAAAATTAATGAGAATTATAATTTATGAGAATTTATATATTATATAATGCGGTTTTGTCACTTTAACCGAATTGATGAATGCACCATTAAGTATATTGAACCAAAAACACATCCTAAATTTCTATTAAAAATATTATTATGTGCATTGCCTGCCTAACCTCCTACACTTATAATTATTTTGAAGAAGAAGAGGGATTGTCAAATTACATAGTATAAATGTAAAATAATAATAATTGTGATTATTATGCTGGTTAGATATTTTTAATTTTATGTGTTTTAATGTTTCAATTTATGTAAAAAAAAAAACACCATCAGGATTTTTCGTATATAATCAGATTAGAAAATATGATCTGAAGGGTGATAATGAATAAATATATACATAAATAAAGTCAATGGTTTTAAATGGACATTTGAAGAAAATTATTGTATTTATTTCGGTATACAAAAAGGAAAAGTCATTTTAATAAAAATTACGGAAGTGAGGGTAACCCAAATATCAATTTTTCCATGTAAAAATATTGAAATTTATATACATAAGTGGTTATTAAAAGAAATCATTTAAATGGATGTATGGGTTCTTCCTTAGTTTAATAATTCCCTCATCTTTTAACACATAACTTTTCGTTGATTTACAATTGCAAATTGGAACTGTACTATTAATTTCTATAAATATGAGTGCCAAACTTCTAAATTTCTATTATTGAAGAAATAAATTTGTTCGAAATGAGGTAATGAAACATTGGTTGTCAACAAAAGGCATCAAATGACATAATGTTTATACAGAGATATGATAAGGACTCATAGAAACATTGATGTCTAAAGTTTATTCAAATTTAAATGATTTCCAGTCATAAAATTTGCAATGTTATGAAAATTTAGTGAACAGAAATTGCAATTAAATTATTTTGTAAGCTAACATTAAGTATAAATAGTATTTGTCACGACATTTCATGATTCATTTGTAAAATTATGAAACTCATACATATATCATAAAATAAATCTAATTATATATTTAAATCATTAAAATTGTTGCAATTATAAAATATATAAAAAAACTATAATTCAATTCTTAATTAAACTTTATTTCATTTTACAATTTAATGTCAACAAAAGAAAACTTTCATAAATTTTGAAAATTAAATCCTTTTCAATATATATTTTAAATAGTAATTCAACTTATTAAAACAATAATTTGTATACAAAATTACGGATGTAACAGATAAGAAAATCTTCCATTTTATACGTAAAGTATATGTATATATCGGATCCTCTTCAATAGAAAGGAAGTCAAATACAAAATTCAGTCTATTCATTTATGTTTTATATACTTATGTATATACGTACATTAAATTTTTCCATAGAAGTGGCTCTAGTTTCTATTGTTTTGCATGTTGTTGAAATTATGATAAAAATATAAAAACAATTTTTTTTTTTAAATATATTAAATTAAAATCAGATATAATTAAAAAAGTTTATTTGAAAAACTTTTAAAGTTTAAAATTAAAAAAAAAAACTTTGTTTATAATTAAGAAAAGGGATAAGTGGCAAAATAGAAAATTGTTAAATTCTGACAGGATAGTAAGAAAAATATTAAATATATAATTAATCTTAGTTCCGTAATTAATTTGTGTAAATAAATTATAGCTTTAACACACAAGTACTTAATTAATTAGCTAAAAGGAAACTAAAAGTTTTAATTTAATGGAAAATTTAAAAATTTTAAATGAAAAAATTACGTTTCAAGAAGAATTTTGATTCAAAATGGTCCAATTAAAAAAAGGGTTAAATGAATTCTTTAAGATTGCTTTAATATAAACATAAACCAAGACTTATTCTATAAGATAGAGATCTGGTACCTCATCATTAGAACTGAGGCTGACAGAAGATTTATTGGATTTTTGAGACTCTGGGACTACCTGCGTGTACGATAGCTAAAATTTGTCCAATCCAAAGTCATTCCCATGACAAAATATTATGAATTTTGAGGGAAAGGAATTATCACATCAAAGGAGTAGCTCTTGCAATTTTTGACTGACAATCAATCCTTGATTCTGAGTATTAGTCATCGGTTATCTTCATAAAACAAGTTTATTATAAAACTAGTGAACTAGATCCGAAATTTATTAATTACGACACTTTATGCTATTCGTGATGGTTAAAAATAATAGAACCAATATTAAATTTATCTATAAATGATTGAAAATTTTCAAATTAAATTCAAATTTCAAAGCAATATATTTTGTTTCTTTGAAATTTCAATTTAGTTTAGAAAAATTTAGATCTCATTTTTGAACAATACTTTTAAAAGGTAAAGGAGTGGCCCACTAACCACTATAAATGATTTATATATATAAAAAATTATAACAAATAATTAAAGCAAACATTAATTTTTGATTTTTCAAAACTTCCTCGTTTAATTTTTAATTTTATATTGAAAGAATTTTATTGAAACTATATATAAAAAACTACAAAATGAAATTAATAAATTTTATTTTAAAACACTTCTATAATATTTCCATAAAACCACATCATAGAAAAATACTATAAGATATAAATTATAGCCTCATAACAACAATTGTTCAACAACATTTTCTCTTTTTTTTTAATTAGAACCTTTCAACTTTGTACATTCTTTATATAAAAGTACTTAATATTGAAATTGTCGGGTGGTGGTAAATAATACATAATAATAATAATTGGAATAGAAAAATCATGATTCTACTGTGAGGAAACAATGAAATTATTAGAAAAAAAAAAAAACGTTTTTGAATAAAAAAAAATTCTTTTCCCAAAAAAAAAAAACGTAGAAACTTTAATGACTTTGCAACATTCTTTTAAAATTTCATAAATTCTCTGTTAAAGTTTCTAAACAACAAAAATGTGAATGATATGTTATTTATATATTTTAATAATCTTGCACATAATATACAAAAATTCTGCTGATTTGATCAACAACACAAAAAAAAACAATTCAAATTGAATCAAGTTTCTCAAATTGCATAGAACTTGATTCGATTAGAAATCTTATAGGTGGTAAATAGATACCAGGTAAATTACACTATATTTTTCATTTTAAATTAGATTATATGATATAATGTACTACACGTTTAAATATTAGATTTAGATCATTGAAAATTTTATAGAAAAAAAAAAAATTAAAATAATATCATAGAAAAAGCTATTGGAGAGAAATCAATATTTAAAGTGCAAAAGTATATCGTGAAGATTTACAAAAAGGTGGATATAAAATATGGGCGGAAAAGAAAATCAATTTTTTGTTTAAACGGAGGTATTACTATCAGTTTTGTATATTAGATTCAACAAAGCAATTTTTGTTTCGTCGTTTATGGGATGAACTTTTATTTGCTTTTTAGAGTATTTTTATAATAGATAGATGACTAGATGTAATATAAAAAGCTACTCCTATATGATTATAATTTTAGATTGATTTTTCTTATAAGTGTTTAAAGGAATCAATTCTCTTGGCAATATTTGATTGGGTAAACTGCTAAACCTTAAAAATTTAATTTAAAAAACTTCGTAAATTACAAATTTCTATCATGAAATTACTTTTGCATTACATAAGGTTGCAATTTTTAGTATAAATGCCAAATTTGTTTCTTCCCTTCTTCATTGGAATTATTATTGCTTTGAGAGATGAGAGAAAATTTAATATCTTCCAAATTTAGGGAAGCCAAGGTTATATACTAGTCATTCCTAAAAGTAAATTGATTCATCCCATACTTCCTTGAAGATCGAATTAAACGTTGCAGACGTGCTCTTCTTACTGGTTAATATTATATATAAGAAAGTAAGAAATGGAAAACTATTTGTAAAACAAAAAATATTTAGTTTTTAGATAAAATCAACAATTTTTCATAATTCAAAGGATTGCATTTTTAAATTCATTGATTCAGGGATTAATTTGAAATTCAAAAATGATAAATAAAAATTCCCAAAAGCTAAAATTAAAATAATTTATACACAAAAAATATCGCTTTGATCTCATTCAGCAAAACATTCCGGTAATTTGGTTGAATATTTAAAAGTGTCACAAAATTTTCAGTATAATATTAATTTATCTATACTACATACTTATTTGTCCACTAAGATTAATTAGAAAATTCTCCCAATTTAATGATAGGAGCAAAGAATCTAAAATTATGGCTCATTAATCGAAATGATTTTAAAATAAACGCACATCACCAAAAAAAAAAACTTGGAGCTATTATTCATGGGATTTTCAAGAAAATTTACGGAAATAGCTATTCAAAATATTTGAAAATTTTTGTAAATAATTTTTAAAAATTTTCTTTAACCATAAAATTAATTTATCCGAACTGTATTACATTTTGGCACTTGACATGGAGAAAATCTTTGATAAAGTCCATAGACTTTCATTAATTATTGTAAAAACGTTTTTAAAAAGCCAAGTTCCTAAATATATATTTACTTTAATATAAACAGTAAACTATGAACCTAATATACGACACGTTACTGGATTATATAGAAGAGTTAGGGGCTTAATAAACAAATGAAATTTACTTTTTTGATTGTAAATAATGTGAGGATTCCCTGCTGATAAATAAATATTTATGAAACTTTTAGTAAAAAAAATCCAAAAGAGTGTTTATCGCTAGCGTTTTGGACTAAAACGAATTTGTTGTCACACATAATATTTACTGATAATTTGACATTTCAAATAGATTTTTTTTTTTTTTTTGTAAATAGAAAGGTGGGCGTTCAAGATTTTTAATGGGTTTATTTTTTATTAGCAATTTTATATTTATATTTTTTTCGGTGGTTCAACAAATTCAAAGAAAATCTATAATATTCTTATGAATATAAATAATAATTGAATATGATTTTATTTTCTACAAATTTTTGGCCTAAATTTTAAAGATAAATTTCGAATTTGATTGATTTGTGATTGCGGTGTGGTAGAAAATGGTGTGAAGTAAAAGTGAAAAATTGATTTTGAATTTTATATATATAGAAATAAAATAATTATAAACGTTTTGTTAAACGTAATTATATATTGATTTATGGTAATTGATAGTGACATTGAAGTTAACTGGCAAATGACAGATAATATCAAAAATGTTAAGTATACTTTGACCAAATATAGAAAATTATCGTAGAATTAATTTCGAATGATAAAGGAAAGTGGGTATTATAAAGTAAGTATAAATGTTGATACAATTAATCATAAGATAAAATATTCGTAATAAGTTAAAGAACAGCAGGAAAGCAAAAGAAAACGAGTTTGAGGAAAATTTAAAATTAATCAGGGCACAAATTCGTTGCAGGGAAATCATTAACTTCTCATGTGTTTTTTGTCAGAAAACGCAATAATACTTAGTATACCAAAACAAAATTCATATTTTTCGATATCAAATTTCTCTTTTTTCAAATAAAATTTGCCCTTTTCCAGAATTACAATTAAAGAAAAACTATATTTAATTAATTAAAAAAATTACAATTTTACTAAGTATATAAACTTTTGTCAAACTGTTAAGGAAAATTAATAATTTCTTTGACTATAATTGACATTGTCAGTAAAATACTATTTTCTTTATTTACCCTTGTCACTGTACCATCAGTCCTTGACATTACAATTAATATAAGTATTTAAATGGAAAATAATATCATTTACAAAATATTTAAACTATAAAAACCCTTCTTTTTTATGCTATTTGTTATATAAACGTAAAAGATAATAAACCAATCTACCAATCTATACACAAAAGGTACTTGTTTGTTAATCTATTAAACCAATTTTTTTTTATCCATGAGAACAAAAATTTTCATTTCAATTTTCTATTATATCAATTTAGAACAAAAATATTTTTAAGTATAAAGATTGAACTCGTATCACTATTTTCAGTTCAATGATTTCACCTGATCTATAGCGCATTTCGATTTATTTATTATTACAGTTTTATGTATAGTATAATATTTTTGTCTATAAAGTACACAGTAGCATTCCAAGTTCAACAATATATCGTATAATAGGTTAAAACTGTCGTCATATCTCTGTTCACTAACAACAACAAGAACAACAACAAAAAAATGAATAATCGTCGGATGTCACAAATTTACCTGAGAAAACATAAGAGAATTAAACAAAATAGTAAATTTTGCAGGTTGAGAAACAAAAATAACAATAACTTAAAATGGAAAAAAAAGTCATAACAACATTAAAAAAAGATACCAGCAACATAAAAAAATTATATATAACAGAAGATTGAAGCTTTGTTTTCTAATGGAAAATGATCAACTTTAAAGTCACGATTTCAATTTTTTTTTTCTTTCTAATGTTTTGATAATATGAAAAAGAGTTGGAAAAATTCTACTAAAAAAAAAAAACGTAACAAAAATTTAATTAATTTAAAAAGTAATTTTTTTTTTTTGGTTTTTTTTCACTGTGTGTAGTAAAAAAATATTTGTCAGATTTAAATGCCGCAAGTTTGACCTGTTTTTAATAAATTTTTGTAAGAAAAAAAGATTATTTAAGTAATTTTTTTCTTTCAAATTACTATTTTTTTTAATAAAAAAAAAGTAATTATGAAATATAAATTGGATTTAAAGAAAATTTATTTAAGTATAATTTAAAAAAAAGCGATTAGGTCAAATATGGTTAAATTACGAATTCCCACATTCCCCGACAATCTTTAAATTGCAATAATTTTAAAGATCAATAGATAAAGAACACCGTAAAGTGTACAATTTCACTTCTATACAAAATCTACTCTCTACTATAGTATATACTTACTATAAAAATTACTAAAGTGCCGCACAAAATGCAACTCTCTAATAAGAACCATCTTCAATCTTCTTAAAGTATACTTAAAATAATCATAATAAAATTTCTCACGAATTTTATGGAATTGTATAAGATTCGTGTGCAAAAATCATGGTAAAAAAATAATTTTAAGTATCTTAAAACTCTTAAAACTTCAAAACAGAACAACAAAAAAATTTTCAATCAAAAAAAGATTGAAAATGAATTTTCTAATCGAGTACCTGAATTGAAGAAATTATTTAGAATAATTTTTTTTTTGTAACTATAATTGGTGTAATTTGTAAAACTATTATGTTTTATAAATAACATATTTTAATGTTATTATGGAAAAATTTGTTATTTCCAATCAATGATTATGCTTAAGAATTCAATTCTTTTTGTGTAAAGACAATTTTGCAAAAACAAAGAGAAGGAGGTTTTTTTTTTTGTTATTTAAAAAATTTTTATGGTTTAAATTTTCTATTTTTTTATAGGTAAAAATAATAATATACAGATTACAGCAAATCATTTTTCTCTATAAATATATATAAAATTAAATTATAGTTTATTATACCTACTCAAAGTATAGATTTTAGATATGCTTCTTCAGCAGCGTTTGATACTTTTAGAGAAAAAACATTTGATTTATATAAGAGGAATTTTAGATTTATATATGTAAGTATGTACTTAGAATTTTTTTTGCAATTATTGTAGGTGAATTAGATTTGGTTAAAGTGTTACTGATTTGCTGTACAATTATACAGATTGATTTTCTGACTCAATTTGTAAATTACAGGTAATTTTATCTGGAAATTTGTAATACAGAGGATAAAAAGTTTATTATCAAATCTAAAATAATGAATATTTTCAAAAGTAAAAGTCATTTTCAATTTAAATTCATCATTTTTCAAATAAAATTAGGTATATTAGCTTTTTTTGCAAATCAATTTCGTCACATTTATATTCAGATTCGATCGATAAATCAAATTGGAGTTGAAAGATCGGTGATCAGTTCTGTGTCGTCTTATTTCCGATCAATTATTTGATATACCATTCAGTAATCGTGACGTGACACTAAGTATAGCATCTCTCTTGAGCAAATCGCAACTGTCGAGGTGTTATTCAATGAAAAATTTTGAAAATTGTCACTGTAATTCAAATTGGGAGCCACTGACACAAATCCTTATTCAACCATATCAAGGATAAATCTGTTGAAAATTATTTTTTCAATATAGATTTAATTTTAATCAAAATTCTCTTTAAAAAAGCAAAAAAAAAAAAAACTATATCCTAAAACTAAATTTATTCAAAAATCCAGGAAAATTAGAAATTCGGCGCCAATTATTCATCAAAAAAAGCAAAGTGTTTTGATGGAAATTTAATTTATAGAATCTTGTGGCTGCTTTTTCCATAAAAATTCTAATAATAAATTTTGAATTAGATATTATTTTTATAACCACGAAATTTTGGGATTTATTTGACTGGAAAAGTAACTATGACTAAAAGCCTTTTTAATATTTAATATTTTAATCTACAAACATTTAGAATTATTTTTTTAAACTTAAATCATTTGAATGTGTAATCAAAAATTTGCATAAATTATTATTTCCTACACAGTTAGCTGATGGAAATAAATTCTTGCAATTTATGTATACACATTTTATTAGTGATTATTTTTAATTAAAATTTCCAAAATTGGAGAAAAAAATTATAGAAGTTTCAACAGAATAATTAAATCATGTGGATTTTAAATTATATTTTTGGCTAGACCAAAAATTTTATATATATGTAAATAATAAATGATAAAATAAATAAATAATATTTTCGGTTCAGATATTAGATTTAATGGTTTAACGCGCCAAAAATAAATCATTTACGTCAGAATATTTCAGTTTTAATTCAGTTTAACCTACGAAAAGATCTGATAAAATAATATTTTAATAAATTACATAAAACTATTGAAAAAAAAGACCCTTTTAAAATTAATTTGACTGATTATTGATTACTTATAATTTTTTTTACCTTATTGAATTATTATATTAATAATTTATAAAATATCCTTTGATGTTATCCATTTTGTATATATACAAATAGTAATCCAAAATTAATTTTATATTATTTTATAAAACATTATAATTTATGCACTGCTTATTTTTAAATCCAATTAAAAAAAATTTAAACTTCACAATTTTTTTTTTTTTAAATTTTATGTAATATTTTTCCAATTTTCATTTCACTTCAAACACATTTTTCAGTGTAGATTAAACTTTATATACAATAATTATTTATAATTTTCAATTGAATATTTTTCTAAAAATAAAAATAATAATCAACACTAATGAAAAACGCACATTTTTACCGGTTAAAAAAATTAATTTTCCGCATAAAACGAGAAACGATCCGCACGAAAGTTGATTTTAAACTAAACAATAATAAAAATTCAAAAATTCAAATTGAAAATTGAACATGCTTTAAAAATAAGATGAATTTTATAAGTGTGTGTGTGTGTGTGTACGGCGAAATGAAATTCTTCGTTCCATTTTCATATTGTATCACTTTCTTTACGTTTGTAAACAAAAATTTTACCCTATAGGAAAGGGATTGAATTTGTGGTTCATTTATAATGGTAAGATCGTTTAATTATAATTTTATGTAGATTTTTTTCATAGTTAATTTAAAAATTAAAAATTATAATTTTTTAATTAATTTTAATGATGATTTACAGAATTTCATTTGGAATCGAATCGAAAAGTTCAATAGTTTTGGTAGAAATTAAACGAGTTTTGGATTTATTGAGTTCAGTTTTTTCTTCTTTCCCATACAGAATTCTTCTAATTAGAAAGTCACTTTTTGGTTTTGATTATTCATCAATCAATTAAGGAATTCTAGATGAAAAATGTCCTTGGTAGCTAGTATTATTAAATATTATTTTAATTTAATTAAAATTAAATAGCTAAAAGCTGAGATTTCATCCTTCTCTGTTACAAATCTTCACAATTTTTGGCATAATTAAGCCTGTGATCGTTATATTTCGTAAATTTCTAAAATTTCTAGTGAAGAGGAGATTTTATTTGTTTTCTATAACACAAAAACACGAAAAATGATCGATTTACACTTGATCTACAGCACTAAGATATTAGTGAGTGAACCATAGTGGCAACATAGAATAATAAAATATGATTTAAATATGAGATAATCGTCAGTAGACTATACAAATTTAAATTTCAAAATCACGTTTTAAATTAAAAAAAAAAGATCAACAGATTAATTTATCTACAAACGAACATTAATTTACAATTTTAATATCAAATCGAATAAATATGTAAATATATTTTTATTAAATGGCCTATTAATTTTGAAAAATCTAATATTATTTAAAATACTTTTTCTCTTCTATCAAATTTACTATACCTTTTTTTTATCATTTTCTGATTTTTAAAAATTTTCCAACAAATAAATTTCATAATCAATTATGAACTTAGAACTTGTGTACTTATACATTCCAAAAAAGAGCTACAAATTATATACTTTCTTTCTAAAATTATGTTCTAGCACAAAAGACCATTTTCCATTAATAAATAAATTTCATAAATAAAATTGTAATTTTCTTTTATCCAAATATACAATAAAATAAATTTCAATTAAAATTTAAATTTATATACGGTATTTGAAAACTTTAAAAAAAGCTTTTAAAAGATAAATTTATCAAAATTTATTATCATTATGTGCTGCTCATCATAAAAATCATTATCGCCATCAAAGGAAAATCGATAAAAAATTTGTATAATGAAAGAAAAACAACAAATTTTCGAATATCTTTTAATAGCATTTTAATCATAAAACTAATCAAATTTAATATGCAAGTGTTTGGGAAAGCCGATATACATATATTTTTTTTTCAAGTGAAAAAATCAGAAATAACAAATCAAAAACTACAATAATTTCAAAAGAAATTTGTCATCAATCAATCGGTTTTTTTTAAAAATTAAAGTTAATGTTGCAATAATAAGAAGTAACATAAAAATATATTCTTTATGTTACTATTTTTGTTTTTTTATTTATTTGAAATTAAAGTTTCTTCTTAGAACGGAAGTGTGTAACTGCTGTGCCCAGACATTAATATAATCTGGTATGTGTTTTATCTCATGGATATTTAACAGAAAAATTATTTCTATATTATATAAAAAAAAAGAGAATCAGGAATTATATTTTATTTTTTGATTTATTTTTATGAAGTGGAATAAAAGAATTTTTTTGTGTTTACGAGAGAATGTATTTTATTATGTAAATGCGATTTATGATTGTACATAATTTTTTGGCGGCATGCTGTATAATTTGCAAAACCATTTTCGTCGTATATGTATTAAAAATAAAAGGGGTCTCCCAAAATGTTGGAAAAATGAATATAAATAAATAAACACATCTGTTATTATAACTTTAAAAATGTGGCAAATGAAGAAGAATGAAAGAAAAATGTTTTTGGTGTTTTTGTTTTGGACCATCCATAATTGCACCAAAAAAAAAATTTTTTTATGTTGAATTAAATCATTTTAGATATAAATTTGTGTTATAAACGAGGAAAAGAAAGAAACGATTTAAGGGTCAATGTTGCTAACATCGTCTGCGGTTGTGGACAAAAACACAAAATGTACAACACCAGCTAATAGATTCTTGTGGGAAATTTAATGTTGTTATAAGTGAAATATGGAATATTTTGATTTTTTTAATTTTTATGTTACAGAAAATTGTTAAACATTGGGAATTGTTAAATTTCAATAAAATTGATAATGTTAATAAATTATATGTAGTTAAATATATGTTTATAAAAATTAATGTAAATTTGCACTGACCTATGATGTTTTGTGAGGTTAAATTGACTTCGTTTTGTTTGGTTCTTAATTGATCAATATTTGAAGCATAAGCATACACTAAACATTTAAAATATTTAATATTATAACTAAATCTTCTAAAAATTTATATATTTCCACATTTCCGATTAGAAAATTGAGTAAAATCACAGAGTATTTTATGAATATTTTACATTTTTCTAAGTAACCAATTTCCAATATATTTTGATTTTCACTTTTCTTTTACAATTTGTCACTTTTTGGAAATATTTTTCAGCACTATTTTATTAAAATTAACTAAAATTATTTTAATATTATGTAGTATTATCACAAGAGGTTAGCAATATAATTTATATTATAGATTAAGTTTTTTTATTAACAAATGAAATGCATATGCAATCCCGCCCGATTAAATTTAATCAAATTGAAAATCCGAAAATTCACCACAATAACAGCAAAATTCTTGGAATATGTTAACATATTTCTATTGCAAACCGATTAAATTACTCTTTTCATCTATAAAATCTATTTAAACGGCAAAAACAATCACGATTTTAATTAAATTTATTGGCATTATTTTTATTTCATTACATTTCTAAGACGTGTCAATTCACGTATCAATTTTCTCAAATTGTCATTTGAATTGCATTGGTATTGAAGCTTTTCGCGCCAAAAATTACCAAAAAACAAACTAATACAAGAAATAGTAATGTAATAAACTATTGACAATTGACAGTTCGCATTCTCGTATATAAAATTTCATATATAGATTTTTGTGTCCTCGTATTTTTTTATAAATCAATTAAATTACGGACAATAAATACATTAAAATTAATAAAATTTGTGATAAATGAATAATTTACTAATTAATTTCATTAAATTTGTAGTTTTTTTTGTGGTAAAATGCTTGTTTGTAGGTGAAAAAAGTGTTTTACATTTTTATATAACAAGAAAATTTTTTTTTTGGCTTGATGAAAAAATATTATTGGAAGTTTATGTGCTTTTATATGTAACCAAAGTTGATTTAGTGATTTTCAAATTTAATAAATTTAATCGGAATTTCATTTAATTTGTAGAAATTTAAATTTAATCTGAAGAAATTTAATCTGAAATTATAATTATTTTAATTATTTTAATGACGTTTCATAACCTCTTGTGATAAAAATCAATTTGTAGTTGAAATAGATGAAAGTGTTTTGAATTTTTTGAAAAACAGTGAGCATTGTAAATCATTAAAAATCAAAATATTATAATTGCTTTAGAAAATTGTTGAAATTAAATAAAATAATCTGCGAATTGTGTCAATGAAATTTTGGTGAATTTTGTTTTAGGTTTATTTTGATCATTTCTGAATTTGCTAATTCGTAGCGTAGCGTAGCAGTTGATTTTCTAATAAGAAACCAAAGGTTAGTAACCAATTTTCATTACTTTTAATTAATATATTGCTTTATTAATTACAATTCTATATAAATGAGTTACTCCTTCTTTACTCTACTAAACATTAATAATGATGTTTATTTCCAAATATTTTTCGATTGTATTAGTTTTTCATAAATTAAGATTAATAATGAACACGAAATAATACTTCGAAGACATATTGTACACCAAAAAACACCGACAATAATATTGACAATTTCTTCTCATAACGATTCTATTTTTCTAACCATCGATTCTACTAAACATTAATAATGATAATGATCCATCAATCGAATATTACAGTATTAAAATTATCTTTTTATTTGATTTTAATTAATTAAAAATTAAAATTATTTAGATAATTTTTTTCATAAAAGATTCTGAGAGATGCATTTTCAAAAGCATTTAAAAAGCTTTGAAAATAATTTCGATAACAAAATTAATAAAATTAAAAACGAAGATCCGAAAAATATTCTAATTGAGCAGTTAAAAGTTTTGACCGAAGATAAAAAAAAACTTTTTTAAAGAAACTAATTTTATTATATTGAAAATTTATCTGTGGCACAAAAATATAAAAAAAAATCGTATCGTATTAAATTTTAATAATTTTATTAATTTTATTACTTTTTGTGGTAGTTAAAAAAAAGGTAGTTCTTTTTTTATCACATCAAAACTGAAGATTTTTGTTATTATGGGTAGAATAAAAATTGGAAGTTACTTTACCAAAATATCAATTTATTTACGATATTCAAAGCTTTTTTCAATCTTATATAATTTTTTTTTTTCGTAATTTGATATTTTTTTGTTCAGTTAGTTAAATTTCATTTAATATTTTATATTTTCCAGTTTGTTTTTGTTGGTATCAAAAATGCTTGAAAAGTGATGATGAAAAGTGAATATTAAAATTCATAATTTTATATCGAGATTAAATCAATAAGAAAAATTTAATTGTTTTTAAAAAGTCTTCAGAAAAAATTTAAGGAATTTGTATTTAATGTTATTGGTCTAGACGTGTTAATTTATTACAAAAATATATCATGAAAATTATGAATTTAAATATTCACTAGCATAGCATCATAGAGAAATGTCAGAATTCGTGTTGACCATATTCAGGTTTCTACGTATAAGAGATACGCAACAAGCTGAAATGATCAGTGCAATATTCGGATCAATGTGAGAAGCTACTAAAAACGAAAGATTGCTCGAACAAATTTATAGTGACTACCAGCTGAAATTATGTTGAAAAATATTATGAAAAATAAATAAATAATAAAAATAATATTATTATGAAAAATTGAAACTGGAATGTAATGAAAATTGGTTCTACAATAATTTCTGTAGATTTTTCGCTTTGCATATGATTTTATTTGAAAATTTTTGATATGTCCTCACAATTTCCTCCATTTACGACCTTCAGATTCAAATTTAACCAAATTCTTGTTATGACATTACTATGACAGTTGCTTTTAAATTAAATTTCCAAAATAATTCTATATACTAACGTAAGTAAGTATATATAAAAATCTCGAAATATTTCTTGCTTATTTTTTCTGTTAGTCAATTCATATAAAATTCATTTTACATAATCATTTTTATATTTATCTTTTCTTCACTAAAACTTTATACAGAGCAGACACGAGAATCCCAAAAATTAAACTAAATTTGAAAGAAAATAATCATAAATTCATATTTTTTATGAGCAATTTTTTAAATTCAATGTTTTGTAAACAAAAAATTATTATTGAACAAATATTTTAATTGAACCATCATAAAGTATGGATTATGAAAATCAAAGGCAAAATTTCTATAGATACTTATAATCTTTCTATAAAGATGTTTCTTACTTATATACTTACATTACATTACCAATTTCCACTTTAATCGAGGCACTTATAAATGGAAAAAGATTTTTTATAAATTCCTCTGTTGCTGATACATCGCTTAAACCATGACTTTATTTTTGCTTAAAGGAATTCGTAATAAATTTATATTTGCCAGAGTTTAAACATCATAAAATTTCATAAAATGTAAAAAAAAAAAAGATTGAATAACATTGAAAAAATTAAGATATTTCAAGAACAATTTATAAAACTAACAAAATTATCAGCAAAATTATAAAATGTAGAGGACAATATTGAATTTCGTCGTTAAAATTTGTTGGAAAAAACGATTTTTTTTCTGTTATTTTCTGAAGATCACATCAATATTTTTGTTTGTTTGAAAGGATTTGAAGAAAGAAAAAAAAAAGGTGTCAAAATATTTAATAAACCCATGTCAATTTATTTAATTTGAATAATTAATATTTAATGGACACCTAAGAGTTTCACGATATGAAAATGAACCATTGATGATTAATTTTTTTTTTTTTTCATTTTTGTTGTTTAGGGAAAGAAATACACTATACTATACTAAGACCTTTTTTATGTTAATGTTATGTGTAAAGGGTCCTTCTGTTAAGTGTGAAATTTACCTTTTTCTTTTGATTATACATACCTGTAGATATTTTACAATTTGTTTTACTATTCTTTTAAAGCATTCGACAGCTGTCATTAAAATAATAGAGAAGAAAAAAATTTTCGATACGGACTAAATAATAATAATGAATTTTTTTCGTAAGGTTCCAACATAGAAAAACAAGTTCTTTTTTGGGTGCTTCACAGCATGATTTTTCTTTTCTTATCCCTAAAAATTAATATAACATAAGTAATTGTTGCCTAATCAAATTAATTTTTTTTTACATTAATTTGAATTTCTTTTATGTTTCGAAAAAAATTATATTCATAATATATTTTTTTTTTGACAAATTTGATTTTAATTGATTGTAAACAGGAAACATGTGAACATAATAAAAATGTGTATAGAAGACAAAATTAAATGTAATAAATAATTCTTTTTGCGGATTTTTGAAATAATAATAAAAAATTAGTCAATTTGTTTGAATAAAAGACGGATTAAATTTCGGAACTGTTGGGTAAAATTGTGAAAATTTGATGGCGTGGAAGGAACATTAAAACTAAAAAGAATGGTAAGAATTTTTAAATTATTTGCATCAAATTTCATAAATTTTAAATTTTCGGGATTATATTAGTTGATGGACTTTGTGGCTTAGTGTGTAGTGTACTATACTGCCGTGCATGAGGTCGCGAGTTCAATTCCCTGCTGAAACATCGATGTCGTTCTAAGTTGACTCAGCTTTAAATGAGTGCCGGTAATAAAAAATACCGGAAAAATGCTGTTGCTCGAGTCCAATTGCTGCCAACAATTGACTCTCTATAAAGCCATTAGCTAGTTGCAATAAATAGTTTCTCCGCTACAAAGGAATTTATGGTTCGGAATCCATATAAAATGAGTAGATCCTAAAATTGCAATAAAATATGTCAGGAAAATCTCTAATGAGGTTGGCCGAGGCACACATTGGGCTGTTGTACCAAAAGAAGGAATTGGCTGATCTCTAGTCACCAAGAAGAGTATCCCAAAGCCGATGGCCTACTTGACCTAATCTACTACACCGTTTTACAGAAATTAGAGTATCGCTGTCTTCACTGCAATTTTCGGATTTACTAACTTTATATGATGGATTTCCAGACTATAAAGTTTCTCTACAATAAAAAACCATCAATTAGAACAAGGTTCAAATAAATTCCTTAATTATATTAATTAGCAGTACAAAAAAAATAAATTCTTGTCAGGAAATGGACACAATCGTTTCGATGATCCAAAAAAAAAATGAATTATGATCCAAAAGAAAAAATTACATTGAATTATTGTAAAATTTAACAAGAAAACAAATTTATAGCATCACCAAAAAAAAATTTATTCGTTTATGACATAATAATAATAAAAATTAATTTATTCATTTAAATTTTAAGTTTTTTTTTTTTTAAATCAATGAAATTAAATTTTACTAATAAAAAATCTTTGAAAAAAAAAGTCTTACCATTACGATAACTTGTAGAATTTCCTTTAACACACAAAAAAAATCAACTTTATAAAATCATAAATATTAAAGAGAGAGAAACCATAAACCTATCAACTTTTTTTTTTCTTCATCTAAATTCTTGCATAAATTTATTATGTTAAACAAAATGTTTATTCTTCTTCACAACAACAACAACACAAAAACATACAAAAAAAAAAGTTATATAGTTAAAATTGTGACTAGAAAAACATAAAACATAAAAAACATATAGAAAAGAACTCGTTCATCATCGTTTTTTACTATACAAAAGAAAACTACAAAAAACATTCCACCTGAATCAGAAATTTTATATTTATGTTTTGGCTGATGTTGAATTTGATTTATTGCTACTTTGTCTACGGTAGCTCTCCTATAAAAATATATATTTTTTTTTTCTCTATAAAAAAAAAGTATCAATAGGTGATCTGTCGTCGTTGTCGTTGTCTTCAAGAATAATCAACAAGAAATGCCCACAAAAATTTTTATATTATAGAGTTTTGAAGATATTTGGAAGACTCCAACTCACAAAACAAAAGAAGATAAGCTCTTTTAATGGAATAGAGATCATTTTTTGTTTATGGGGTTGGATGAATTATTTTTGTTGTTTTATATATTAGATTTTTTGAGTTAATGTTGTTAAAATGTTTCAGATTTAACATAAATTTTTATTTTAAATTGTAAAAAGATTTCCCATGTAATCTTAAATTAATATCATTAATAGAAATTTTAATCATTTAAATCAGTTTTAGAATTAATTTAAATTGATAAAAAATAATTAATAATTGAAAAATTATAGAATTTTTTTTCTTTTTGAAATTATTTGTTTGAAGTTAATTTTAATTTGGTATGAAGATCACAGCTTCAGATAAACAATTTTTTTTATGTAAGAAAATTTGTACTAATTTTAGTATACTTTGATAAATTGTAGATATGAAATGATCATGATTAGTTTTTTTCTAAATATTAATAAGCAGATGATGATATTGACCTTGCCTCAACTGGAAGAGATTGAAAAAAAATTGTGATCATTGACAAAAAATTTGTTGGACAAATTATTGAACTTGTGTGAATTGTGAGAAGTATTTCTTTATTGGTTCACTTTAAATTCATATTTTTTTTCAAATTAAATATTACCTGTTAACTAATATTTTAGCAAATTAATTTTGTTATTTACACAATATTCATTATAAATCACAAAGTCTAACTTCAGTTCAACTTCAGGAAAAATTCACAATAAAAAAAAATCTATAATAAATTTTAATGAATTTACTTAAAAATTTTTTTGCTAATCACACAAAATTAATTTTAAATTTATTTTATTATAATAAATTCATTAATTCTGATGATTAATAGAATTTAATTTATTAGTTAATTTTGTCAAATTTATAAGTCTGAGATTATGATTGTCAAAAAATTTTGGTTTAAAAATTCTATTGAATTAAATAAATTTGGAATTTTGATTGTTAAATTTGGTTTAACATTTCAAAATTTCTTCTCAGTGACGCCACATCATTCAGTTTAAGTCTCTTTAAAGTTTACTAGACATTCTTCTGCAGTTTACATGCTATTAATTCTATTTTAATGCCACGCCGTATCAGTAATTTCAAATCGATCTCTGAGAATTATTCAGAATACTATAATAATAATTGAAATAATGGACAGAAAAAATGATTTTTGTGAGATATTAAGATTATATTCAAGCTGCTTCAACATTTAACAACAATTTCACACGTTTTTTTTTTTTGCTATTTCTACATCAAAATTGATCCACTTTTAGTTAATCTTAATCTTCGAAATTAGTATAACATAATTTCTATTAGTAAATACAACTTTTTTAGCTCTCGTAAGTAAATGCTCTAAAATTTTATAGTCTTCACTTCCTCTTCAACTTAAAGTAATTTTTATTACATAATTTTTTAACCAAAGTTTATATATAGTTAAAACCATATAAGAATTTCAACCACAAAATAAATATAAATTAATATCATTAATTTAAACAATTTTTGTGGCTATTTCATACCATGAATAAGAATCATTAACATAATTACAAAAAAAAAAACCAAATATCTACACACGAAACCAAAAAAAAATTATACTATCTTAAAACTTGATTACTTGATTATTTTTATATGGAAATTAATTTGTTAGTTAATTAACAATATTTTTCAAAAAAATTCTACAAAAAAAATTCAAAAATCAATATTCAAATTTTTCTCGTATATAAAACTGAAAAGAAATTTTAACCAAAAAAAGAAAAATTTATATTAATTTAATGTCAATTTCATGGAAATGTGACAGTTCATAGTGTGAAAATAGTAAATCAAATTTTATAACTAGATAATAATATGGTATATAAAATGCTATAAAAACAAAATATAAGAAAAATATTATAGTTAAAAAAAAAAATAAATTTTTTCCAGTTAATTTGGTATTTTAATTAATTTACACACACAAAAATACCGATTAGAAAATTTTAATATTAACATTCAATAATTAATTGTCTAAAACTTATAAACTATAAAGAAATTTGTATAATAATCAAATATTTTTTGTAGCGATATTTGATTTTATGTTAGGTAAAAACATTGAAAGATCGTTTTTTTTTTTTTTTGTTTCTTTTTTTAATGATCACAATAAATTATTAAAGAAGAAAATAAATTTTTATTTAATGAATTTATGCAAATTTTTGTTTAGTTATTTTAAAGAGTTTTATGGCCTGGACGAGATGCAGCCGGTTGTGATCTTGAATTTATAATCAAAATTTGAGAATATTATAAAATTTTGGTATTATTAAAAAAGGTACAAGAATTTTCTACTGCTCCTCTACAGCAGTGAAAATCAAATTTGGTAAATATATCAAAGCATAATTACATAAGATTATTCATTTAAATTATTGCAATTATAGTCAACTTAAAACCCTATTTTATAAATACTACCTAGTCTCGAAACCATTTTACACTTCTTGGACAAATTCATGAACCTTCTTTAATCTATTAATTTAAATTACTCTCTAGAATTAAGTAATCATAATTGTGATCACAAATTTTATGTTGTTAATAGCATAAAATGATCAAAACAAATTTCAAACTAGTTTTTTGTTTTTTTTTTTTTATTTAATCGCAGCATTAAATTAATAATTTTTTTTAATAGCACACTTTTTATTTTTATAGTTCAACTATAAAAAATTAATTAAAAATGGAATTTTTTGGTTATAAAATTTTGTCGTAAATATTTAAAAAAAAATATATAATATTTTTGCAAATAGGAATTTTTAGAAATGACAATCTTTTAGAAATATGGGAAAGAAAAAGCTGGTTTCAAGATGAAAGGATGCCCTTGGTAGGAATTTTAGTTGTATATTTTTATTATTACATTATACCAGTCACCAGCGAGACGTTACATCATATCATTCACATTTAGTACTTACTCAATTCTGTGGGATTGATACAAGGCAATTACATCCTTTTATTGACCTACATTATTGAGGAACACTGAATTTTATGGACTATATTCAATATTTTAGAGACAACGCTGAGTACTTTGACCTTTGTCATTGATTCTATTAAAATTCATGCCTTTAAAGTCCCATATTTCCTACCTGCAATAATAATTGCATGATTTACATAAAAAAAACAGGATACAAGTTATAACATTATTCCTTTATGATTGATGACTTTTTTTAATTGACATTTCGTAAATATTTCTTCGCAAATTATTCGTGAATAATTGCCATCATTTATATTGCTTTGATGAGGCTTTGAAGAAACCAAAGTCTTTATTTACAAAAAATATATAAAAAATATTGTGGCGAAAAGATTAATCTGTAAAAAACAAACTTTACAGATCTGTACACATCGTTCTAAGGTAAAATACTTAGAAAAATAAGAAATTTCTTTTTAAATAACCTTGCAAAATGAATAAAATTCTGTCGGAGGCATCAAGCAACACACCCGATTATGTCGTACCGTATAAATTATATATTTCCATATATAATTATTAGTTTATAAATATAATTTGACATACTATCTTTAAATTATCATATCAAAACTCTTAATTGCATTATATAAATATTTCTACTTCAGATTTCAAATTAATTTAATGTGATTTGTCAAATGAAATAAATCTCATATATCTACCTTCCCTGAGAGATCTGCATAAATATTAAAGAATTAAAGCACAAAAAGAACAGTTTAACCTTTTTTTGAAACTCTAAACAAAATAATTCAAAATAATTTTCAGTTAATAAAAAAAAAATTATTTTCCCAGTTGCACCAATAAACTTAACTTTAATTTCCAATAATATTGCGTGCTTCATATTCATAAATACACTATATATGGTATACTCAGAGAATTAGCATAATATATGTTGTGAGTCGCTGTCACAAGGTAACAAAAAGAAAATCTTTTCTATGCTTTTTATTTCACCTGTTTCTCACAAGTAAAACGCGGCAGGTTATAAGACCTTTCTTAAACGCTTTTTTATATACCGTTTGTCCGATATGCCATTATAAATTGTTTGTTATGTTTAATTTTTTGTTATCAACAAAGATTCTTAAAATGATTATAATGATTTTTGTCGTTTTTAAATCGACTATATGTTTTTTTTTTGTTAATCTTATAGATAGAATTTACCTTTAAACACATCAAATGGTAAATAATAGAAACGATTTAACAAGAATATAATGTAGAAGAAGTTCTGGTAAAAAAATATTGTGTTATACCGTGTGATAAATGTGAAACGGAGGAATATGAGAGGAAAAACTTGTTCCTGAATATATATTTTTTTTTTCGCTATAAATGTTACATTTTTATGTAAATATCACATAAATTTTAATAAAACTAATCTCTAATGCCGATGATTATACATTTAATGCTAATGAATTCAGATTTATTTAATGTCGAGAATAGTTTGATTTAATTTCTAATCAAAAGAAGAGGTTTTTTTTTGTTAATTCAAATCAATTTATAAATGATTATTTGTATTATAGAATTTGTTTTGGAACTGAGAAAAATTTAAGAAAAATTAGCTTTCAAAATGATTTTCTTTAGTTTTTGATTTTATAAAAAAAAATTCAACTTATTTAAATTAGCCAAAATTTGAGTATTGCTTGTGATGTAGTAGATTCCTCCTGGAACTAAACCCAATATAGAAGATCCAGATTTGAGCTTGAGTACTTTTTCAAAATTAATTTTAATCATTTTTTTCAAATCCAGAACGTTTAGTCCGATTAAATTTTATGATTAAAGCTCAGAAAGTGATGATTTAAAATAATGATTAAAAATGTTGTGAAAAACGATTAAGTTAATCTGTAAATGGTGTATAAAATTAAATATTTCAATAAAGATCAATCCAAACTGTTAACTGCAAAACTTATTAATAAAATAATCGGCATTTAAACCGAAACTTCTTTGTATAGTTTATGCAACTATATGAAAAATTCAATTTATTTACCATCTGTTAATCAAATTTTATTCCAATAATGAAAAAAAAAATATTGATCAAATATTTATGATTTATCCTTATTACATTGCTCTCAATTTACTTATAAACAAAAAGTTTTTTTCCTATCTGCCAGTTACGTAAAACTTCTTTTATCATATAACAAATTTTATTTTACACATTTCGCGTTCTTCATTTTAATGAAAGGGTTTAATAAAAAAAATGAAATATAAGAAAAATATATATAAATAAAAATCAATAAATTATTGAAAAATTATATACGTATAATTTTTTATATGAATCACGTAAAATTTGGTATACGTTTTGTTATTATAAACGATTTTTGTTTAACTTTTCTAAATTAATAAATTATTTTTAGTGTGAAAAAGCAATCATCACATCATCAATTTGAAAAGTCATGGTTAGTACGAATTTCGTTTGAGTAATTTAATTAAATTATATAAATAATTTCAAAAATTATTTTGCTTGTAAAATGTAAGAAAGAAGCTTATGGTTTATGAAGTTATATATGTACAAGGAAAAATTATGGAGCAAACTATTAAAATTTTATATAAAATGAAGATTATAGACATTATTGTTTACATAGATTCCAGAATTTGTGGAATATCTTTCTGTTTTAGATTGGTCCTTTGTTAGTTTGCCCTTTCTTTGGTGAAAATTATTAATTGTCTCATTGTATTTGGTTCTCTGAGCCAGCTAATCTCATTACTCCAATTTTACTAATCATATTTTAAGTAAATATTTCGAAATTTAAAAAATTATGTTAACAAATTTTTGAATGGTTTAAAATAGTTGAAATTTATTTTAAAAAAGTCAAATATTTGAGTGAATTTATTTAATTTACGAATTTTTTTTTATTCTAAATCCAATGAAACATAACTTAATACTCATTGACATAGTAAATGTTTACAAACATATAGCAACATATTTACCTTCTTTTCTTCGTTTAGTTTAAGCACAAACCATTGAATAAAGTCTCAGCTAGATTGTTGAATATTATAATTTTAACTAACCACAATCAACTACACTGTTATACAGATAATTCACCTTTACATTTGTGGTGAACTAATTCTAATCCTTTATACTTATATGTAGAATGTAGATAACTTCAAAAAGTTTTTGATTCATTTTTGGAAAAATATCCTTTTTAAAGTTTATGATATTTTTCAACTAAGACAAATCATAAATTTTATGATTAATTTTAGTTTTAATTCATTTAACAATTTAAAGTAATTTAATTTTGAAATATTAATTTTAAATTTCAAAATATTGCGGTTTTTCAATTTTGAAAAGTCCTTTTGGAATTTTTATGAAAAAAATTAATCCCAAATTTTGTGGAATGAAAAATTTCCTTAATTTCCACAAATTATGCTAAAATTTATCTTGGAATTTCCAATTACAAAAAAAGCTTTTTCATTTTTACCCCAATTGTATATTTTCTCCTACTCGCACAAAAAATTACCAAAAAGGACATTAACAAATCTTTTTAAAGTAAAATGAAATAAAATACTATAAACTATTTAAGAAGGGATCAAATAATATGTTGTCTGGCGACAAAATAACTTTTAAACTACATAAAAAAAAATTTATATAAATAAATAAATATACGTATGTACATTATTAATTGTGTAATCGTTTATCTGCGAGTTATCAGATATAAGGACTACATAATATATATATAAAAAAAGAAAAGCAGTTAACCTAAAGTCATTTTCTTTATATCCTTTCTATATAAAAGATATTTTTAAGATAATTTAAGATTGATGTAATATACAATCGATACAAAATCGTATATTTATTAATATAAACTTCCGAAAAATTCTTTGTATATATACCAAAATAAAAATGGTTTCATGAATGGTATATAGAATTAAAGTGAAAATTTCTTTCATTAATTTTTGTATGTGATATGTTGTTTTTGGAATTATAATTTATAACATAAATGCCAAGATTTATTTAACATTTCATTTATAATTTCAATACTACCCAATTCATTACCATACACTTAATTAAATATATGATCCTTTCCTTTTACATTTTCAATAAATCATTTCGAATTATTATTAACGCACAATTTTTTTTTTTTTTTAATCCAAAAATGATCATAATTAATTTAAATTTTAGATATTTTACTATTTTAATCTTTTAAGAGTTTTGTGGACTAAGTCCAACATTAAATTGAGAATGAAGAAAATTTAAATTATTATTGTGGTTAAGGACCTTTACTAAGAAAAGATAATATTTATGACTTTATAAATTGGAAGAAATGATGTCAAAAATATTTGAAATTGTATCGAAAATATTCCAAAAAATTCAAAATTTATAAAATTTTCAACACGTTCTGACTCCACTTTCTCGAAAGTCTTCAATTTATACCGTTTACCTTGTCAATTATAAATATTAAAATAAATTTTTTCCTATATATATGTACATGCTTTTTTCTTAAATATTAAATTTCCCAATAAAATACAGAAAATATTTGTAAATATTGGCAGAAAATATATGAAATTGCACCCAAAATATTTAAAATTCTGACAATTTTCTTTTAACACGTTTTCACTCAAATCTTAAAATTCTTCAATTTTTTTTTTGTAAATTCTTCAATTCAATTTCTCTTGATTTTCCTTTAATATCGTTTTACCTTGTCAATCAATATTGAAATAATATTCTTTTTTGGTAAATACTCTTTTTTATATACTTAAATGTTAAATTTTTTTTTGTATAATAAAATAGGTAAGAAAATTCCATCTCCTTTAAGCTTATAAATAATTCTATCAAATTATATCGAAATGTTCCCATGTGATTCATTATAACAATCAATATCTAATATTTTAAATTGACTCACATACGTTATAAACATGGAAGACAATTTATTTTGCTTGAGAAATAGTTCTACATAGAATGAAGAGGACTTCTTTTATTGCTCGTTCAATAATAATTCTTTTCTTGAAAACCGGAATGGGAATAACTTTTCGTCCTACAAAATAAAAGCAATAAATCTTTGTGACAAAAAAATTATTAAGGAACGAAAAGTGATTTTAAAACAGATTCAAAATTCAAATTTTATAACTATAAATATTTTAAATACTTTCTATTCTACAGCAAATACGCAATAAAGCAGTTAAATCCTTATACAGCAAGTGCAAAAAATTTTATCCTTTGAATAATTATATTTTTATGTTGAGGTTAACGTGTTGAAAAAAGCTCTTTAAATAAGTTAAATTTTCCCTTTTTTTTCTTCTATGTCTTTGTTGTTTATAGTGTTAAACTTGGATATTAAAAAAATGTTTATTTACTTTAAAAGTGTTATAAAAAATGTTAAACAATTTTATTTACATTTTATCACTTTTCATAAAAATAGATAGGACCTTTCCGGATCTTCAATTACCACGAACAAAAAAAAAAGGCTATGGTTGGGTTTTTCTTTATGTTTTTATTTTTATAGTAATAAAGTTTTGTTGTCTATTGACCATCAAAAGAACGGAAGACGAGATCTAATGGCATTTGATGGTATAAAATCATTTAAAAAAAAAAAAGGAAAAATCATTTTGTTAATAAATTTTTACTATTTTTGTACCATTAAATTTAGTATCATAGTGGAATAAATATTTCCAGATTTGGGAAAAATTATGTTATAAATTTATGTTTATACTATTAAAAAAAACTGTTTCAAAATTATATTATTTATCCGGTTTGCTAATTAGATAAAATTTGGTGGACTGTTTTATAAAAAAATATTGAAATTTTTATTGTATAAATTTTGCTTCGATTAATTGAATGAAATTAATGAAAGATTATAATATTTTTCAGAAAATTCATCACACCAACATTAAAGGTAAGTAACGCAGACCAGAGGTCCTTGCAACTATAGCAATAGTGAAGATCAACCAAAGCAAGTAATTATAGTAAAATTTTATGGTATCATAAATAATTGATAATATTTTTAAAATCGTACGTGGAAAATACGAATTTAAAACTAAAAGGACCTTAAAATATTTTCAAATAATATTAAATTAAATAAATATTCTCATACTTACGCTATTTATTATATATTTAATATATTTATTGTATAGTTTATTATAGTGAACAATAATATTAATTACAATATTTCTTAAAAATTATTAACTAAATTTTTCGAATATTTTTCCTTACATAATTTTAATATTTTTAATTCCATTTTACTTATATCCTTTTATATTATTCCTATATAATATTTCAAATTTCCATTGCATATCCTGACAATATAACACCAGGTGCAATTTCTTCTTTCACATAAGTTTTTTCATATTTCGAATCACCTGAACCATTATTTTTCCGAATTGATTTATTATTTTCATTATTATTTTTCAAAATTGATTTAGTCGCATTATAATTATTATTATTATTATTATCATTATTTTTCGATTTATTATTAACATTTCGATCTTGATTATTATAATTATTTTCTTCGTTACCATATTTATTTGAACCACCAGTTGATTTTAGTTTTGGTGTAAACATTTTATTATTATTATTATTATTTGATTCATTTGATTGTGATCTACCATTATATTGTACAAAATTATTATTTTCGGGTCGAGAATAATTCGTTTTTTTCAACATTGATTTAAAATTAAATGGTGGATCATCACCATCATCATTCTATATAAAGAGGAAACAGAAGAACAAAGTATATTTTTGATTAAAAAACAAGTAAATAGTTTAAAATACTGAAAATTTTTAACCTACATCCATACTATTTTGCTGCTGATTACGTCCCAACATTTCCAATTCACGAATTGGATTTGGTGGACGAAAATCTTTACGACCAGACGATGATGATAGTTTATCATTACGACGACTCATCGTATTATAATTATTATTATTTACCATTGGTGGTTGTGGTGCTGCATAATTTTTAATTGAATTTCTTCTTGAACTATTACCACTACCATTCACATTATTATTACCACGATAATTTGTTGATGAATAATTATTATTATTATATTTATTTGAAAAATTTTGCGTTGATGTACCAAAATCATGATAATTTGATGTAATTTGTTGATTTATTGATTGTCGTGGCTGATAAGTATTCACTGATGAGGCAATGCTTGGTCTAAATAGTTTTAGTAAAAAATTAAAATTTTATTTGATAACAAATTATCCAAATTATGAAATTTCACCTTTGATTCATATATTTTGGTTCAAGTAAATATGATTGATAATTATTCATTGTTGATGCAATGCTGTCTCTATATAAAATATAGTGCAAAAAATTAAATTTATTATATAGAAACTTGGTGAAAAAAATCAAATTTATATATACCTTTGATTCATTAATTTTGGATCACGTAAATATGATTGATTATAAACAATATCACTTTCATACATTTTATCCCAATTTGTTTGACAACTTTGTTCCTTTTTATATGCATTATATGACATTAAATGTGATGTTAATGATGGATTTTTTTGTAATGGTGCATCCCATTGTTCTTCATCATCATCTGTTGTTACTAACATTGCTGCTGTTCTAGCTAATGGATTTACTGGATCACACATATATTTCGTATCAAAATATGGTATTTCATCAAAATTAAATGGTATTTTACGAACTGGTAATGGTAATGGACCATACAACGATACATTATTCTGACGTTGATCAATTCGTTCTAATGGTATACCTTTACCAACTTGATTTAATGTTGAGACAATACGTTGATTATATAAATGAACCTTTAAATTAATTTATAATTAAAAATTGTTGTCATTCTCGTAAATTATAAATCTTACTTGTTGTGATACATTAACAAGATCTTGATAACGTGCAGCACGATAATGTAATAATACTTGAAATATTGATTTTGATTTCCAACGTTCAGAATATGTCCGTAAGAATTCAGCTGTTTCATCATCTAATTTACCAGTTTTCTCATTTATTAATGGACAATATTTTTGACGTGTCTTAAAGCCACGATATGCTAAAAAAAAAGAAGAAAAAATATTTAATTTAATAAAATTCAAATAATATATTCTTTAATTATTAAAATTTAACTGAAATATAAGAAATTATTCTTTAAGCTCAAAGACAAAACGCATTTAAAATGAAAAATATGTAAATTATCCTTAATTTAATTAAAATTTCATTTATAGTGTAATATAAATTTTTTTTTTGTGACACATTTAAAATGTTAAACTTTTTATTACATTATGTACTTAATCCTCACCGACAAAACAGTGTTGATCAAAGTGTTATACAAAGTAAGAAAAAAAAAACAAGACTTTGAAAAAATTAGATTTTAATCCAATTTAAATTGATATGAAAAAGAGAAGTGTGAAAAAATAGGACAACAGACAAGAAAAACATAAATAAATATCATAATTTTTTTTTTTTGTTATGTAACATAAATACTCTAAAGCATTTTTTTTTATTCTTTAAAGGCAAAAAAACAGAGACACTACATTACAACTTTTGGTAATACTATTTTTGATTTTTTTTTTGATATAGTCAAAAATTGAGCTAATCAATTAAGAAATTTTTTTTTAATATTTAAGAATCTGGATTTTTTCTGCATATAATTCTCAAACAGTTCTCAACAGTATAATTTTTTTTGTTGTGAGAAACATTTTATATTTCCGAAGCTTTTTATTATGCTTCTTCAGCATCTGATGGTGCTTCACTTGTTGTTTCATAATAATCAACATCCGAAACACCACCAGCACTACTATCATCATGATCATCATTTGTTGATTTTTTTAAATCTTCTGTACCTTTTTGTATAATTACAGCTGCATCAATATTTGATCCTTGTCTGAGAAATGGTGCTGGACGTTTAGCAGCTTTAAAAATAATAATGAAAATTTATATTTTGGAAGAAAATTATATAAAATATTTTAATTTTTAGATGACAAAATTTTAAATGAAACAATAATTTTTTTTTTACCTAATGCAGGATTATTTTTTTCAGCTTGACGACGACGTGATATATATGAACGCATCATTGATTGAACTTTAATAATTTTTTTCACTTGAGTTTCATATAATCTGCAAAATAGAATTTCAAACCATTTTATTTAATAAAGAAAATTCTATTTACAAAAATTATACCTTGACAAAAATTCATCATTATAGTAGCGTAGGAAAACTTTTGATTTACCAAGTGCCCAACCTTCCATTTTTAAACGTATCAATAATAATCGGCAATTATCCTTTGTTACATCAACATGTTCATCAAAATCAAAGGCTAAAAATTGATATCTAAACGAGAAATGGTGCTTTGCTATAGTTAAATTATAAATTAACAAATTTACGTATATATTTTTTACCTTCTCAAAAATTCCATAAATGATATACGACTTGAATAACCTTTTTGTCTAGCTATAATTGTATCTAATACACCCAATGCTTTAATTTGTTGTTGTACCATTTCGGGATGAAAATTTCTTGGTATATATTCCAAATCAGATCTAACACAACGTACAAAATGTGTACCAACATCACTACGTGCTGATAATAATTTGAGCATTTCAAGGCATGTTGAACGAAATACTGATGAAAATGTACGAAGACTTGTTGCTTGTGAATATTGACCTTGTGATAAGGTGTTCATATTCTAACAAAAAATGATTCTCATAAAATTTGCATATTATAATTTAATTATTATACTTACATAAGTTCTTTGTTTATCATCATTTGTTTTTGTTTCAACATTTTCAAATGCCATTGTTAAATTACCAGTTTTAGATAATTGATTTGTAAACATTAATACAATACTTTCATCTAATGATGTACGTAATGCTTCAATCATTTCAGGTGGTACAAAACCACGATTATTATCAATAAATTCACGTACATCATATGTTATTTTACCAGTAAAATGAGCAACAGTCAACTCATTACTACTAATTTTTTTAATAAAATTACTTTTCTTCTCAATTACAGAATCTAATATTAAAAAATAAAAATTGATTTAATTATCGTCCTTTTTGTCAATTTATCAATTATATTTACCCAAAATTGAGTCATAAGTTAAATTATCTTTAGTGGCATCATCAATTTTATAAAATAAACCTTCTGGTTTGGTTAATAAATGATCAAGAACTTGTTTGTTGTCATAAAAATTCATTGCAACTGGTGGTACACCATCAGCTTCCTATTTAAAAAAATTGTAATATTTGATGGATTTAAATTTAAGTTAATTGGAATTTTTTGAATTTACCTGTTCATACATTTCCATTGCAAAAATCTTTTGATTATAATGATATTGTAATTGTTCATTTAAAGTATTTATTGCAAGCTGTTCAATTCCATTACGATGGAAACATTCAAAACCGAACATATCATATACAATAATGACGTTAGAATCGCCACTATGAAAATAAATGGAAAATTTCAATTTAATTTGTCATTTTTAACTAAATTAAAAATTAATCATAATTTAAAATTTCTAAATATAAATTTGAAAAAACTTTTGGTTTGGATAATTAAGCTCTGTTGTAAAATTCCAGAACTACGCTAAAAATTTATCTTAACCAATGTATAAACCTTTGATTATTTTCGTATATCCTAACCTAAAGTGTCATAGATTTATAATAGATGGCGGATTTGTCGATATACTTCATAGTAGTGTTGCAGTTTTACAATAGATGGCAAAATAAATTAGGAAACATTTTTCGAAAATTGAATCCACGAAATCTATATGGTAACTTGAGGTATTCAAGGGATGGTTTTTGCAAAAGAAATCAATAGTTCTGATAGTCAATTTAAGCCTTTTACTGGTTCACTTAGAACCCAATTATAAATTCTACTTAATAATAATACTTACAATACAGCTCTTGGAAAAGCTAAATTCATATTAATTTTATTGATAATCCAATCAACAAGTCGATGATATAATGTTGCAGCTAAAGAATCTCTTGCATCGCGTGCTTCTTCAGTTGTATATTGTTTCCGTTCAGCAATTCCACCTTTAAGCTAAACCATTACCAAAAATTTTATTACCAAAACTTTCAATTTTATATAATGAAATGGAAAACCTTTATATACTGTGTTAATGACCATATAAATTTCTTTTCATCAACTCTTAACAATTCGGCAGCTTTTGTAGCCATTTCGGTATCTTCAATTGTAGCATTTTTACTATCGCCTTGTTTAAAACGTATATTACCAATATGTAAAATAGCTGATAACATTTTACGTATTGTTTCAATATTTTTACGTGATATATCCAAATCTAAAAGGATATTTTCAAATTCTTGATATTTTTCAACATTACCATTTGGATCATCACGAATATATTTAATTTTTGATGTTTGTTGTTCAGATGGTATACGCATATAACGATAATTACGATTATTATCTAAAAAGTATTCATTACTTTTACCATTTTTTATCATATAATCATAAAATAAGTAGAAAATATGGAAATTATGTTGATTCCTATTCGAAAATAAAACAAAAAAAAAATTAATATATTTAGAATATAAATCAAGTGATTTCTAACTGAAACTTTATTCTTACATATCAGTGGTAGAGACACGAATTTTTTCCAATAATTGCATTAAAAATACACAACCACTCATTTTACCAGTGGTACCAAATGTTAAATGATATTGCATACAACAACGTGTTGAATCATTATTTAATGGTGTTCCAGCATTTGTTAACATTAATATAGCTTTTATAGAATTTTCAACACGTTGTGTTGCACCTTTATTACCACCACCCAAAAATGATAAATGTTTTATTAATAATTTAACATTTGTTGATTTTCCCGAATAACTTTCACCCGAAAATATAATATTTTGTGGTGTTTTATGATGCATCATATCTTGATATGCTAAATCAGCAACAGAAAATATATGTGGTGCATTTTCTGATCGTGATTTAAAACGATATTTTTGATGAAACTGTATATGAAAATTTTTCTGGTATGAATATAAAAATGAATAAAGGATTAAATTTATATTGTACTTACACTTTGTTCATAATCAGATAAAATCTCATTTGAATTTAATGATAATAATATATCACCAATAAATGTATATGAATGACCATTTTTCAAACGACTACCTAATGTTTCAATAACAGATTCTTCAGCTGGATTTTCAATAGCTGCTAAATCTTCACTATACATTTTTTCTGGATATGTATCAATTTTTTTAATATAACCACGATCAACAAATACTTCTTCTGGTTTATCATATTGATATTCTTGTGAAAGTTCCAATAAATGTTTAATTTCTTGTTGTAGCTATATAAGATAATTGAAATTTAATTAATATTATAATTAAAATTATTAATATTTAATTATAATTTACAGCATATTCATTTTCCAATGTTTCAGATAAAAATGGATGTTCAGTTATTTCCATCATATGTGGACGATTTTCTGGATTCTTTTCTAAACATTCAGTTATAAAATCATTAAAATTTTGTGACCAACTAGATGGTTTAAATAATGTTGGTGGTGGATTTCTAACAATTTGAAACATTGCTCTAGTTGGATGCATATCTGAAAATGGTGGTTTACCATCAGCTATTTCAATAGCTGTAATACCTAATGCCCATACATCAGAACGACTATCATATACCTCAGGATCCCCTAATTATGAAAATTTAAATAATATTATATCCAGTTATTTAATTGTAATTATCAAAAACTTTTGATAACATTTCAATATGATATTATATATAAAAAAACTTACTCATATCCTGAGCAGTTACCATTTCTGGTGACATCCAAGATGGTGAACCAATACATGTACCACGTTTACCAAATGTTGAATTTACCTCACGTGTTAAACCAAAATCACATACTTTAACTTCACCCTCATTCGTTATCAAAATATTACTACCCCTTATATCACGATGTATAAAATGATTACGATTTAATTCAACAACAGCTTTAGCAACTTCTTTTATTATAAATGCAATATGTTCTTCTTGCATCCGTCGATCCATTTTATGCAAACGATTAACCAAATCAACTGCTGTACCTCCAGCACAATACTTACATAAAAAATAAATAAATTATTTCATAAATAAAATCCAAAAATGATTAATTCGTAATTTACTTCAAGAACAAACCAAATATCATTATTTTTCCTATCACGATATGTACCATAAAAATCTGGAAAATATGGTAATGATGCAAAATCACGTAAAATACGATATTCTTCTTCAATATGTTCTTGGTGTTCTTTATCATATGGTTGTATTTTAATAGCCACTGTACGATCATTTTGTATATCATGTCCTTTAAAAACCTAAATATATATAAATGATTATTTTTTAGCGAAAAATCGATAAGGAAATTTTTTTTTTAAAAATTGTCATAATTTTATTTTTATTTACTTTAGCACAACATCCACTTGCGATTTCTTCTCCAATTGTATATGCTTCTGATGGATCAGGTAATTGATCATATGGCATATACATTTTTGTAAGATATTATCACTTTCTTTACTTATCCACAAAATTAAATTATATCTTTATTGTAATTACGAAAAAATTTCGATGAAATTATTATAACGAAAGCCGATGAATAACTGAGGACAGTATATGAAAAAAAAAATTGAAATAGAAAAACGTATGACTCTTAATTAAATAAAAAAAAAATTTAAATCGCATTATAGAATTTATGTAGAGGAAAAGTTCTAGTGAATCCATAGAAATGTAATCTACAATATTTTTGCTTGAAAAAAGTGGAACAATAAATAGGAAAATTATAAGTGTAATTATTAAAATTAAATAATTTATTAGAAAATTTTCTGTATAAGCTTTTCTGATTGAATAGGTGAAGAATATTTATAGTTAAAATGGAGCAATCAGGGATTTCTTTCAAAATGTATTTGAACACAATGAACTATGTGTCATTAATTGAACCAATTAGTAACATATAAAGAAATTAACATGTAAAAAAATTCTTCGGCCAAAAGCCTTAATTTCACATTTGATCCAAGACTTAGTCAAAATTTACAATAAAACTAATTCTTCTGGGAGAAGAATTAGAATTTTAAAGACTAATAAAGCGTAGGTCTACATTATTGAATTTAAATACATTAAAAATACAAATCAATTATTGAAATTTCTAAATTAGTTTGAGATTTATATGAAGGAAGTTTAGGTTTCGACACAGAGACCTAATATGAAATTTTAAATAAAACAATTTTTAAGGACGGTTTTACAATTTTCGGAAAAGAAATTGGAAAGTAAGAAATAATCTAAATACGATCGAAAAGTACACACAGCGATGATAACTTTGCAGGTTTCACTGAAAATTCTTATATTAATTTTTGTCTGGAAGATTTAAAGTTGCAATCCATAAATCGTAAAATATAATATTTACTGGTAAAATTAAAATTTTAAATTAATTATTTAACTTATTATTTATTTTGTAATTAATAATGAAATACTCTTCATTATCCTGAAATACTTTTAACTTGACATTGCTCAATTAAATTGAAAAAAATTAGAAGGTAATTCAGAATAGTCCAATAAATAAAATTAAAGAACATATTCCACTTTAAAAATATGATTATTATGTAACACTAAAAGAAAATTTAATTACAACATTTCTGTAAATACCAAATTTAGATGGAATTATACGCAAAAATAGACAACCGACCTGAAATATTAATTAGACTTTAAAAATAAAATATATCCTATAAAAATAATCCTTTGAATTGATTTATATTATTAATCTTACTTTAATAAAAATTACAAATAATTTTTGCGAAATTCACCAATTAAATATTTCACAGAGACAAAATTTTACTTTACCGATAGAAAAAATAAATATTTTAGCTCACCGATAGAAAGTTAAAGTGAAACTAATAAGAATTTACCTGCCCAGCTAACCAAGAAACCTTATAAATTGAATATTTTTCCCTAAGAGAGAGACTTGATAGGATTTAAATTTTTTATAAAAATCAATATAACATTATTATAATTATAATTTTATTGACCTGAATCAGCAGTTTTTGTTTACATAATTTTATTAAAATTTTAATTTATTGTAATACGTGGAGAAGCAGAATAAAAAAAAAAGGTTTTAAGTGAGAAAGTTTTCAATTTAAAAATAAATCACTAATTTTAAGTCAAGTTCAAATAAGAAATTAAATAAAATGTAAATTTTTATTTAAGTTATTTGATTTATTGAACTATAATCAATGTAGGTAAATTTTGATTGAGTAATGATGATCTATTGAGCATAACTTTCAGTGATTAAGCAATAATTTAACCAATAAGATCAGATTTCAATTAATTTAATTTAGCATATGAATTAA
The DNA here is from genome assembly GCA_949752835.1 of Empis stercorea. Lineage (NCBI taxonomy): Eukaryota > Metazoa > Arthropoda > Insecta > Diptera > Empididae > Empis > Empis stercorea. The sequence continues at coordinate 52,856,236 of OX457089.1, forward strand.
TTATATAATTTAAATTTAATCATTAGAATATTGTAATCCAGTGTTTATTAAGTCGGTAGTTTATATCACTTACAGATAATGTAATAATTTAAATTAGAGATCAATAATAATATTAACTTCATTGATGGGAATGAATCAAATTATTTTGTGACTAACAGTTTTTGGTTAATAATCAATCTGATCGACTATTAAGTGAACTTTTGATAAATTATTAATTGAAATTTGCTCAAATAATAAACAAAACGACTCTCATAAATCTTGTAACTTATAAATTTTGAAATAAAAAATCATTGCATATTTCAAACGATTACAATTATTAATAAAAACTTTATTTTTTTTTTCATATATTTACAACTTAAAAATTAAAATAAATAATTTATATTAATTATTAATATTCAATAATTCTTATCTTATTTAAATATTACAAAAATTTCATCGTTATTTAATTTAATTTAATTTTAATAAAAAAAGTCCTTTTGAGTCTTTTTAACATTAATTATTGTATTGTAAAGATATTTTTTATTGCATTTTATATAAATTTAATATTTTTTTTAATGTAATTTCTTTTTGAATGAGATAATGTCCTTAATATGAATATTTTTATATGATATATTGCAATTTATATATGTATATTTAATTACAAACACTTATCCATTCTTCTACTTGACATTCATCGCATTCAACATTACAACACCAATGAAATTTACATCGACAACGTTCTGAACGAATTTCTTTAACTAAATTATAGCCTCGTCCACAGCATAATGATGGACAACCATCACTACCCGTACTATTACGATTACATTTACGACCAATAGTACCTAAAAACAAAACCATATTAAATAGAAATTTTAATTAAAATTTCAATTTTAATTTTAAATTTGAATATTTCACCTTGAATATCTGATGAAATATCTCTTTCACAAAAATTTGGTGATCTTTGGTAATAAAATAATGCAGCCTCAAGTTTTCTTATTGATTTTGTTCTAATATTATTTGCTTTTCTAATTTTACGACCATTATTATTACCACCACCAGCACCTTTTCTACCACCCGAATTTATTTTTTTATTACGTGAATTACGTTTTAATACAACTAATGGTTCACCATTACCTAAATTCGATTGATCAACTAATATTGCCCGACGGTATTGATGTTTTAATACTTTTCCAACAATATGAAAATCTGGTGCTGATTTCCAACATGTTTTTAATTGACAACTACCAGACATACCATGGCATTTACAACGTATTTCCATATGATTAGAAACAGCCTATAAAAAATGAAATCAATTATCAATATGAAATTAATTAGAAATCATTATCTTAACTAACCATTCTACCAGCATTATTATTATGTAAATTAATTTTTGATTGTATATCACCAGCTTTTTCACGTGAATCTAAAAATAATTTTGAAAATTCAACACCAAAATCCATATTATGTGAACAACCACCCCATTTCCATCTACTAGCAATTTTTGATCTTTCATATTTTTTTTCTTCTTCTGGTGTTAATACTTGATTTGTTTCTAAATATTCTAAAAAGATTTTCTTTTCTTTATCCAAACTTTGGCGTAAACTTTTTGTTAATGTTTTTCTATTTACAGCTGGATCACAACCGCATGATATTAATCGTCCTTGACTACATGCTCTAGCTACATTTTGTGCAACACCAGCTGCTGAAATTGCAAAAGCAAATGCACTTTCACGATAACCTGAAAAATAAATAAATAAAAATAATTGAATTGAATTAATTTTAAAGATTTCAATGGTATTTTTCATTCTTTCCACTAAAAAAACAAAAATCCTATATAATGAACTACTTGTCTTTTACAAAACTATTTTACAATCTTTTGACAATAATCCAGAGAGTTTATTAAACAAACACTTTTATATTGGTAAATTTTATTCATCAATTTTTCTCAATGTTTCGCTATAAACATTTGAGAATATAAATTACTGATCAAGAAGCACTAAATTGTGAATTACAATTCGACAGATTGGTTATCGATCAGATCAATTTTTTTTTTTTTTTTTTTTTGTAAACTTATCTTCGATTCTTGTTTGTATAATATATTTAATTCTTATATTATTCTGGTTTTGTATATTGGTTCTTTTGATCTCTTCGACTGTGTGTGCAACCAATCCTTTTTTGATGATTCGTAATAAAATGTCAAACAGAAATCAGTTTGGATATAAATTTACGGTGTTATAGAAGACAAACGGTTTTGGAATAATTGCATATAGAATTTTTATTTTTAAATTAAAGATTGATAAAACTTAAAGTTTATTATTGCTTTTGTTACCGTATAGTTTGTTTTGATAGAATTTAAGGATGTTTCTTAACTTTAACTATCAGAACACATAATTTGAGATTAATTGGTATTCTGATAATAAATTGAAATTTAATTAGAATATTGCCAGGGACACATTATACGAAGTAATATAATGATAAATTTGAAATGGTTTTCGTTGATCATTTTCGATGATTGATGATTTTTCGTTGATGATAGATCAAGAAGAAAAATTACATGAGAATTAGATAGTGTGCAATGGCTTAGTTAGGTCTAAGAACAAGTTTGACATCGAATAGTTGGCATATTTCTACGATGTCATCGAACCAATAAAAATAAATATAATCTATATTCTTAATCTCATAATTTTTCTCCCCAATTGTTTCATTATAAAAGAAATATGTTTGAAAAATGTTCATCCGGTCAACATACACAAAATTATAATAATTCTTAACAAAAACAAAGTGTTAAACGGATGCAAATATTTTCTCTAGTATTTTAGTTATTTTGCAATTGTATATTAAATATACACCATTGTATAATTATAAAACAATGTCAAATTCATGTTTTCCAAATCGTAGATTATAATTTTCCTTTACAAAAAGGAAATTGTGTTTTTTTTTTCGATGTGATCAGATTAAATTGTTAAACAATTTTTCTAAAGTTAAATACAAAATTAAATATTTTTATATTCCTCTTTTTGCGTAACTGCGATATATGTTTTAAAGTAAAGTACATAAAATTATATAAAAATTGATCATTAAAAATTGATTATTATCGAATCGAAACTAAGATTTTGCTCTTAAAAATTATTACTCTCCTTTTACCCAATTTTTTCATTTTATAAATGACAAAATTCTTTACAATCATGTTACGGTTATTAGCATCCTTAAACAGCATAAATATCTTTTTAAACAAACTATAAATCCCGAAAGTCAAAATTCAGTTCAATAAATTGTCAAACAACAATTTTTAGTGAAGATCCTTTTGGCGACCTATAGTATATATTTTTTTGGCCTTCAGAGATGTGTAATGACAATTTTTTGTTACTAACAAAAAAAAAAAAAAACGACAACAAGAATAATCATTGTTTTAAATATAATATTTTAATGTACCAGAACAACAGTTATTTATGTGTTGAAAATGAAAAACATATTTTTTATTCCAGAGACAATAAGATTGGCATTTTTGTGCATTAAAGATCAAATCCAAAATAAACAAAAATAAAGATCAGATCAGAACTACGATATTTGCACATTATAATACGGAGGATAAAATTTTTAGTGATTGCTTTTGTTTTTTTTATGGGATTGGATAGAGTTGAAGGGTAGAGGAGCAAAATAAATGCAATATAAACGATAAAAAAAACGATGGTGCATAATTTATTTTGCAATTTTTTATTTTTTATTTTTTTTTTCGTATATACTAACTATAATATTAAATTATATTGTATAAAACGAATCTCTTCATTCAATTTCAATTTAAATTGTTATCTTTGACAGTGTAAGGACGATATTTGAATAAATCTTTCAAAAAGAGTTTTTGTAAATATAAAAAAAAAAAATTCCAATTTTGCTGTATACCAGAGAAGAAGTTAGTAGTTCGAAGAGTTGTCGACGACATGTCTTTGAATTAAATGGCAGACAGGTAAGACATCCCCAAGATATTGACTCATTTAGATTTTTATATATTATATATGAATACAATCCAATTGTACCTAAAGCTATTTTACATATATTTATTGAAAATGAAAGACAAAACAAGCATTTATACGGATATGCGCATATATATCAACAAAATTGACATATACTTGACATATCGTGGCATTCACTGTGATACGAAAATGAACATTTAAATGATAAAATATATAAGATAAAATATATATATATATATACGAAAGAGAAAAATTCTTACGACAAGGACATTTTATGTTTACTATAAATTGATCTAAAGTTTGAATGCTTTACGATAGTTACATTAAAATATTTTTTTGTATTTTTTTTGTTTGCAATTTGGTTGTTATATGAATAAAGTAACTAAACTATAATGTCAGTATTGCCATAAATCTTTATTAAGTTATGGAAAATTCGATGCCAAATGGATATACTTAATGATTTTTCGTACTTAAAAGTTAAAAGCCATTACTCTAATGAAGCAGAGATGAAAGTTTGTTACTAAAATAATTCATATAAATTAATTTAATTAAATGCTTTATTTGGCATTTGAATTTTTAAGATTTTATTGTAAAATTTTGACTTGTAATGAATTTGATGGTAGGACACATATATTTGACATTGATAATTTAAAGCTGATGATTTATTATTTATATTATATTCTGAATTTTTCTAAATAGTCGATCAGGAATTCGCTATAATAACAAGATTTATAAATTTAACAATTTAAAATGTTCTTTAATTTCTAATCTGGCAATGATCAACTGTCCAAGAAAAAAACAAAAAAACATTCCCCATTATATTAGTTAGTTAAATTTATATATATTTACTTGTGAAATTCCAGATTATAATAAAATGATAGTTTTAATTTTTTGTCGATTCACATTTATTTACTCTTTAGTTTTATATATTTATATATTTACAATATTATTCAATTATATGTATTTTTATATACAAAATTGCAATTATTTGCATTTTATTTCTTTTGAAAGATCAAAGAAGATATATGTTCAAATATATATATATTTGTATATAATCTTTATATAGTTGAATTTGATGTTAAATCAATTGATGGATGGCGATTTAAAGATATGTTGAGCAATCGATATATTTTGACTTTTGAATGACAAGATATACATAAATGTATATGTAGGTATATATAATATAACTCTTATGCACATTTGAAATATATAAATAGGTCTTACTAAAATTATACTTTGTCATCATGTTTGCATATAAAACATTATTATTCAATTTTTATTAACTAAACGTTTTTACAAGATTGTCTTTTATCAAAGTGATACGTCAATTTGATGAAACATTGATGAGATATTCATGAGACAAGTTTTGTTAAAGAACAATATTTTTGTTTTTCTGATGACAAATAAATTGGCATATTGTCAGATCAATTATTATTTGTGTCAAAAGATATTGCGATAAATTTGGTAATAATAAAATCGTATATATGTTAAATTTATGTAATTTGTAAGAAAAAGTGAAATTTATTATGTTGAGGGCGTTATTACATAAATTACATTAAAATATTAAACATATATTTGGAAATTTATAATATTTTATGAATAATTTTGTAATAAAATATAGGAATATTGCAGAAATATGCATAATTATGTGCGGTACAGCAAATAAATATAGAGATCGAGAAGGAGTTTAGGAAAAAGTTGAAAATGTAAAATAAAAATTGAAAATTGAACATTCTTTTATTTAATTATTCGCCTTCTTCTTTTGGCTCCAAAGGCCGATATTGGCCTAGCCCTAGGCCTAAAATAAAAATAAGAATTTAATAATACCAAAAACGAACAGGAATAAATAAGTTTTGTAGCAATAATGCGCCCAACGAATATGACACAGTTCCTAAAACACTACAAAATAGATATAAAAAACACCCACATACCCAACTAAACCTAGTGATCACGAGGATAAGTGGTATTAAAACGGCGCTATAGTCCTAATTGTTGAACAACACGTGGAGTGTGGATTTCGACACTTATGGATCAAATAACCAACAATATAAACTTATTCTAAAATTTACTGTTTCTGAAAACAAAATGTTAATATACCAAAAAATGAACTACAAAAATATATTTTTTTAGTAAAATGGTAACCAAGGAATTCATATATACTAAAAAGTGATCCTTATAATCCTACAGATTTAAGTAGCAAAAAACAGTTGATTAAATTGTTTACTATAATCTCACATTTACCAAATTTTTGTTAAAATTTTAATCCACCGACTAACATTTAGCATACCTTCCAAAATTTACTATACTATTACATAAATATGATAATTTTCAATTATGGTTACACAAAAAAATGTTGAAATACAATAACACAATGAGACAATTTTTTTTTATTTAATATTTAAATTAATAAAAAATTAAATAATTTTGTTTTTTTCAATTATTCAAATAAAATATATAAATAAGAAACCACACACGGCGCCGTTCAATCAAATGGTAAATCAAATTGACACATGTAATTAATAAACATTGGGGACGATCTCTTACAACAAAAAACAAATAAACGTATATTCTGGTTGTGCTCTCTATCTCTTCTGAACCAGCCGCTACTACCTTGTGAAATAAGAAAATTCACCATTGTATTACCACACATTACAAAATATTATTATTGTATAAACATTTTCAAAGTTAGTAGTCGATCTACTATATAATGTAATAAAAAAAAATGCATGCATAGATACAAAAAAAAAAAGATCAGATCTTTTTTTTTCGTTGACATATTTTGTTAAAGCGATTATGTTGGCAAAAGTTATGTTATTTGTGATTTATTTCGTTTTATAGTCAATATTATCGTAGATAGAGGCCCCAGTTGTCGGTAGCGCATAACTTTTTATATACTTTATTACTATTGTTCATATTATTGCATTATATGTCATTGGTGACCAATTAGCATTTATTTATTTTCTATAAAAAATATTGAATCTCTTGAATAAATTAATAATTTTGTTTTAACTTTAGCTTTGTATATAAAAATATATAGTATACTATTATAGTACTTTTGCTATAACTTGGTCAAATTAAAGATTTTTGGAATTGGTTTGGATAACTTTATTATAATTAAAATTCTACGTCCATAGACACCAAATTTCCTTATATTGGAGAATGTCGATTGGCATAAAACCAATTGCAAGGGAAAAAAAATCGAAATTCGGAAAAAGATCGAAATTCACCAATATAGACAAATTTTGTATCTATCAATGCGAAATTTTAATTATAACAAAACTATCGAAACAAACTTGAAAACTATTTTTGATAACTTTTAAAGGAAACTTACTTCTGAAGCTTAAACATTACTTTTTAAAGCTTATCAAGCTCTTGGATTTTAAAAGTGAGAGGAAAATGATTAATTAAAATTGAAAAATGATTAAAATAATCTAAAATAGTTCAGTTTTTTAGGAAACTATGATTAAAAATTTTATGAAAAGTAACTAATTTAATCTCTAAATGGTATACCATATAAAGCACAAATTCAAATCAAAATGCGTTCAAAGACAACGACACTACCAAAAACCCAAAATATCATTAACACTATTCAAACGTATGCGGCTATATTTTATTACACTAACGTATTTTCAGCATCAGCAAATTTTTAAATTAGCAACAAACAAGTAATAATTTAGTTAATTATATTACACAAAAAAATTCAGTAGTGCATGTCAATCAAATACTCTTCTATTTACCTTTGTTAATCCAAAATAATAATAACAACATTAGCTTATAAATTATTACTTTACGTAGTAAATTTTATTATGTCATATTAAGTTAAGTATATCAAGATTATTAGATGCAACCTTAGACTTCCTAACAATTTTTTAAAACCACAGATCCGCACGCAGAATATCATTTTTTAGTTTTTGTTACAAAAAGATCAAATAAGAAAACATATAGTTATAATATTATGCTTTAAGACACTTTTGATCTTCTTCCCGCATATGATATGCCAATACAATTAATAACAAAAAAAAAACATTATGTTTGTTATACGATGTTACTATAGTTTACGAAGGAATCAAATTTCATTAATATCGCGTTTTTATGCAAAACAGATTTTGTGCACAAAACAAAAAAAAAAAACAACAAACAAATAATAACAACAAAGTTTACCTCTAAGAACTTCCTATATATGCTCGTATAATATTCATAATCATGGCCTGTGACACCTGCAGCATTATTATTACTTTTTTGTTGTTAACTATTTACATATTTTCACTTGACTTAAGAGAAATTATGCCGCATTTGGTTTTTTAATAAGACTAAAAACTTAAATATTTGTATATATACAGAGGATTATAATTTAGATATAGTTAAGTAATTTGTAGTTAGTTCACATTTTAATAAGTAGAAGAGTGTATAATTTTATGCAGCGTAAAAAGAAATGAGGGCAAATATTTTTGAAATAATATTATAAGTATAAAATTGTTGAATTGTTAATTTTACATGATTATAGAAAAGGAGTCAAAGAATTCGCATTAATTTAAATAAATTTACAGAAATACAGGAAACAATTTTAAGGGTCTAAATAATTTGTAGCTTTCTTTAGTTAGAATTGGCAGCTTAAATTTAAGAGCCACAATTTTAGTATATATAGTTAACTTTCAAAAATTAAAAAAATTCTATTTTACCTCTTTTTAAAAGATTTGATGAATGTGGATTACGACCTTTTGTACTTAATGATGAACAATTCCATCGATGCCACTGAAACTTAAATATATAATAATAAATATGAATACTAATATAATATTTTATTGTATTATATCTATTATACTCACTTGAATTTGGCACTCACGTATTGCTAATTCTAATCCTTCAAGGGCTGCAAATGTAACATCACTTGCTTTGTAACATAATTCTAATTGGTCCTTTGTTAATCCGGGAACTGAACGACAAGTTGCCCGACCGTCTGGTATACAATTCATCCTATATTAAAATATAATAAATATAATTTAATTTAATTCTGAATAATATACTAAAATAGTTAAAATAATCTCTATATTTTTGTATAATAATTGGCGTAAAGATTTATAAAAATTTAAATTGGAAATTTTTAGTTAAATTATAGAGGAAAAGTGAAAATTTATTGGAATCTATATCAATATTAAAGCTGAATTATTGTAAAATACTCTTGATATTAACATATTGCAGTACAGTAGATATAGTTTTGTATACCATGCCCTAGGTCCTGTATTGTATAATGAAATTATGGCAACAAGTTGACAAACTTGTAATTGTGATCAATAAATTCTAAAGATAATTGTGTCTAAATTTTTCAGTTAAATTTTCATTTTCAAATTGTAACTGCTACAAATTTGACAGTTTGGCACTATCAATAATTTGACATAAGAAAGATATTATCAATTTAGATTTTCTCTAAATTAATTCCATAAATTTTATATTTGAACTTAAATAATTTCACTTGAATCCATAAATATATATATGTTCACTTGAATTCTCTACAATTTAACAGCAAAATTAAATTTAATTAAATATAAAAAAAATACATATGCTTCAAGGAACATTTATTATATACATATATATATTTAGATTATTTACAATAGCATACTTGAAAATATAATTAATTAATTAATATTTTATTATCCTTTGATATGGTAAAAAAAAATATTTTAAGAAGAACGCCGCACATCTATGAAACTTTCTTTCTTAATTTTATTTTGATGAAATATCTTTATATAAGTCTGAATTTTCTTATTTTCCACATAAATGAAACAAGATTGTGGCTGCTTCATATTTTGTTATACTGAATTTAATTTATTTGCCTTCTTCACATTGTTTCAGTGATTTCAATTATTAGCATATATTTTTTGTATATAAATATTTTTACAGATATAGTTAAAATGTTTACTTATATATATATTTAATTGAAAAGTAAAAAATAAATAAAGTTTTGATGGAAATATGGTTGAGTAATGCTTCAATTAACTGAGTTATTAAATTAATTTAATTCAAAATTTGAACAAATTTTATTTACATTATGTAGTTATAGATTTGTAAAGAAGTAGTTTAAAATTTTAAATAAATTTATGATATTATTATACATATATATATGTTTTTGATATTGGACAAAATAGAAACCAATAGACATCAATTATGGACAGTAAATTTTTGAGTATTATTAAAAATGATTCAGTAGTACAGTAAAAATGATTCAAAATAAAAGCATATTTCTTTCTGATACCAGAGTTCTTTAAGTTTTTAAAATACATCAATTATTTATTGACATGAATGTCATAAAATGCTTCTTTAATACGTCTTCTTTGTGCCATCATTGATTTTAATTAATTAATATTTAATTATTCTTCAATTATTCATAAATGTCATTATTATTATTTAAATTTAATCTTACTAATACCACAATTTTTTTCAATATTATCCAACATCTTAGGTAATGTCTAAAAATATGAATTACTTGCCAAAAATTCTCAAAAATTTGTGTACTGTCATTGCAATATAATATACAATAATTTGATATTTCTTGCAAATATCTTTAAAGAGCATTACTCTCATCATTGGTACTTTATACCCTGATAAAAATTTTAATTCATAATTTTGTATTCCATTCATGTTTTTCATAAAATATACTCGTATATTAGATCTTGGCTCATAAAACATCAGTTAACCGTAACAAGAAAAAAAAAACTTTAATTATTTGACCTGAAATATTTTAGTGACTCACTTGAATCTAAGTTACAATTTGATTCAAATTTTTTTTTTTTGTATAAAATTTATTAGAGCTTCTTTTAAAAGATAAAAAAAAATATGAAATTTGTTATAGTAATGACCTTTTTGACCGCTGACGTTTTTAAGAAATAAACATGATTCAAAAATAACTAAAAAACAAAAAAAAAGATTTATTATTTATTATGAAATTAAGAAACATTTTTACGTGATCCACAAAAATATAACTTAAATCTTGTCATAATCATGAATTAATCTACTCAAAAATAAAAAAGGTATAATAATGAAAATAATAATTTAGCAGTTTTTAATAATAATGTGAAAATGTATCATCGTTTCAAGCGCTTAATATTATAAAAATTAGAACAAGAAATATTTTTATAGTTTTTTAAGAAATTACACATAACTTTTTCATAAGAAATGTCAATTATTTTGTAATTTATTAATAATTAAAAGTTCATTTGTGATATATTTTTAAATTATATTAGAAATATTAGAACTACTGTATTCGTAAATTGAGTCACATAAATTAAATTGTCTACGATTTAGTGTCCAATATGGACAATTTTAGTTCTCGAACTGAAATATTATGGATCCAACAAAAAATAAACTTTTACACATTTTAAAAATATTTCTATCTAGCCAAACTGCAACAAAGACTTAATATAAGGCCTCCACTCTAACTACAAATCAATTTAGGCTTTACTGGACCGGTAAGTCTGGTGAGGAGGATATGCTAATTTAATTAACTATTGATAACTGCCTGACTATCCAATAATGAATTTATAATCAAATGAGAAAGCATTACGAAAGTACAAAAAAAAAGTAGAATAAAGAAACTCGTAAACGGAACAGAAGAATATTACAAAAATTCTATTAGATAGAAGAAACCACTAAGGGAGTTAATTACATTTTAGTAATTTCTTAATTGTCGTCATAAATTCATGCTGATTAGCATTGCACGGAGTTTAGCTTTTTCTAACTATTTGCAACCAAAAGCCTGACAACCTGAGAAAAACTGGTTAAATTTATGATGTTGTGCCATTCAAAAATAATAATCAAAGGATATTTTTAAAATTTGAAGTATTTTTTTTTTAATTTTCTGCAAAAATTAGATAAGAAATCAAATTCCAAAAAATTATAAATCAGACTATAGATCCATTTTTTCTACCACACAATCTTCAGTTCAAAAACAATATTTGTAAAGACGTAAATATCGTATTATAAAAATATAGACGAAAATATTTTACTCCAAAGAAAAACTATAAATATATTCAAAAATATTCAAAATATTTTAAAAAGGGTTAAAAGGTGGTTATGAACCCCTTTTTTTTATCAAAAAATTCAAATTTTATATAAAGTTTTGTGCAGTTTTGAAGTTGTTTCCTTTTTTTTGTTTTTGGAAAATAGTTGAAATATTTTTATTTATCTAAAAATTAGTAAAATATTTTTTGATTCATCTTTTTCCATAACCAACAGAAAAAAGGTATATTATTTTTGTTGTTGTTGAGTAAGCGCCTTTTTGAGGTTATCAAAAATTGTTTCAAAATTAATGTTAAAAGTTTTATATAGTTTCTAAAACTCATCCCTCTATCATTCCATTATGATAAAAAAATTTTGATTAAAAAGACATGAAAACATCAATACGAGCTTGCATATTTTCTTATTACTCCATGGGAACCGAAGTAACTAAAATTTCTCAAATAGCTTTTGGCATTAAAAACAAAAATTTTTTTTTCTTTTGCTTTACTATGGAATTTAGAATATTTTTTTGATACAGAAAATAAAAAATCTGATTAATTAAATTTATAACAATTTTTTTTTTTGTGGTTAAAAATAGAAATTTTTATTTATGGAAAAATTTTATACTTGAAGGTAAAAAGTTTTAAAATACGAATTCCAATTTTTCATAAAATTTAACCAAAATTGAAGAAGGTAAATTGAAATAATTTTTTTTTTCGTAATTAGTCCTTTTGGGTGTTTTGGGTTTATCGAACAAGATAAGAGATTACCAGCAGAAAAATATTTACAATAAAATTTTCAATTCAAATTGGCAAAATATTTGATGCTGGATATTTTATTTTTCGTTGGTTCATTTTTGGTGATTTAACAGAGAGGTTAATATATTTTTCACACTATCTTGGTTTTTTTTTGTGTATTGAAATGCAGAAAGTTATTGGGTAGAGATAGAGAGGATTGTGTAAAAAGAATTTTCAATTTTAATTGGATAGAAAGTTTTTTTTGTTAAATTAAAATATATTTTTAAAAAATGATTGTTAAATTAATGATATTAAAACAGCGTTTTATAAATTATAATTTTGTATAAAAATTTGATAAAATATTTAATATTTTTATCTGTTAATCCAGTTTCAAGCTTTATAACGTTGAGTATAAATTATGTAATGAAAACTTAAGTAACATTTGTAAAGTAATTTTCGAAATTTTCGAGTTCATATATTATCAATAATTATTCTATTAATCTTAATAATATTTCTGCTCCACTTTACCCTGGATGAGACAAGTTTAACTTTTTTACTATTACTTTACGTTGTTAAGATCAATTTAACAGATTTGTATTAAATTTTACGATATCCCTGTTAATATGTTACGTCCTGTGTAACTTTTTGAAAACAAATTTAATCATTCAGATAAATTTTGTAAACATAACTATGTTTATGTTAAAATTATTAAAAATTATACTTTTTCTCTTTAACGAGAAGAAGATAAACATTTGTTCGTATAGAAAAAAAATATTCAAAGTTTCAACATGATTGGCAAAATTACGTTACAAAATATTATAGTAAAATTAATTTTATTTAAATTCTGAATTATAAAATTACATAAAACTAAAATATAATTTATTAAAATATTAGCATTAAATTTCAAGTATATTTATATACTATAGTCGTCCTTTATTAAGCGTAATTAAACGCTTTATTTATATACTCATATTTCTTTAGAATATCAAAAAACCTAAAACACCAACAAAAACATAATACATACAAATAAAACATAGCAAAGTGTAAAAATATTATTAATAATGAATAAAATAAAAAAACTGGGGTGAAATGCAGCGACACGTCTTTATTATTTATTTTTTGTCGCAAACACACTAAGGACACTGGATAATTTAATTCGTATACAAAAGAATTGCACAAAAAAAAAACGCACATAAAACAGCAAATTAAATAATGTAAAAAATAATTTCTTCATTACAAGGATATAATTTGCATATCAAACAAATAAATTTGTATAGTAATATAATTTATCCCAAAAGGATATTAACATCAATTTTCATATACCACACTTTATAATTGTGTTGGTGTTTGGTGTATTTTCTAAATTTTTTTTTGGTATTGTTTTACCACTTACCACTTAACACTTGCCACTAATAATGTCAGGATAACAATATGGTGATCCTTATTATTTTTCAGATAAAACATTTCGTGTTATAATCTGATAAAATATTATTAAATTTTTTATGTTTACTATTAATAATAATAATAATATTGTTATCCTTTAAATTAATAATAATTATATTACTCCAATTTGGCATTTTAATATAAAACAATTCGTAAATCATCACAATTCAAATAATTCATAATTATAAATTAATTTTTTTTTTATATAAAATTAATTAAAATTGCATTTTTTTGTGTGTGCATAATTTTTTTGCTTATTTAAATTTTTTTTGAATTAATTTCTAAAAAAAATATTTTTCCTTTGAACACAATTAATTTTTCAATATAAATTTTCATTGAAAAAAAAAATTCACATTATTATTTTCACAAAATAATTTTTCACTATTACATACTTTTATTTTAACTGATCAGTCAAAAAATGATCTGACATTTATTTATTTTTCCAATAAATTTGAAAAAAATTTATTTTTTTATTAGTTATATTTTTCAATATTTATAAGTTTTTTTTTATTGTAAATAATTTTCGAAAAAAAAAGGATTTAAATCGATGAAAAGTACATTAAACAAAAAAAAAAAACAAAATCCGATATATAAAAATTTTCAAACAGCCCCCACCAACATCTAAATTGTAAATTAGTTAACAAAAAAAAGTTTATATATTTTTTCTACCACTTTTTGTTGTTGTTGTACCATTGTTATAACTATAAAAAAAGAAGCATAAAAGCATAAAAGCATAAACTACTCTGGAAATTTAAAATCAGAAAAGTTAAGTAGTGTTGTATGTATTTATGTAAGTATATTTCATGTATAGAAAGAAGGAAATAAAGAAAAAGATAAAATAACATAAATACACATAGAAAAAAATGAATTTGAACAACAAGAAAGAAACATAAGAAATTATTGTAAAAATAAATAAATTAACAAACAAAAAATTATGAACAAAATTCGATGAAAATATTAAATTTTAATTGATCATTGTTATGATCAAATTCTAATTTAAATCACTTAAATTATTCACATAAATTTAATTTATTAAAATTTGATATGAAATTAAAAACACTTTTACACCAAAAAAACAAAACACATTGAATTTTTAATATTAATTTTAACTTTAAATTAAATTAAATAGTCAGAATTTTTTTAATGTATTAATTGAAATTTATTCAAATTTTTACCATTTCAATAAAAAACAAAAAACTTAAAACTTTATCCAAAAAACTTAACTTTTTCAACAACAAAAAAAACCTTTCCAATTATAAACTTTTCCATTTTCTAATTTTCCAAAATGTAAATGACCCCAAAAAGGCACTAAAGTATTTTATAAAAATTTTTTGTTTTTTTTTTTTGTTATCCACTCTATTAGATTGTACAAATCCAACTAAAATTATTTCTACATAATATTTTTTTTTCATAAAAAAAGGATCTTACAATTCTAATCCGTTACTGTCTAACTACTAAACTTAAAAAATTGCATCTATATAAATAAATATAAAAAATTCTGCGCACAGTTTCAAAATTTTTTATTTATTTACCAGACTAAATTCACCAGTTATATAAAAGGATTTAAAAAGTACATAAATTCACAACAAAAATAAATAAATAATGATGAATGTCATTGTATATATAAAAAAAAAAAGAAAAGAAAATGATGTCCTGCGCAGCCACAAAGGATGGTAATCAAAAAAAAATAATTGCTCATATATTGTATATAAGGAAATTTCATTTTAGATTTATCTAAAAATAATTTATTTATTTTTTTTTAAATAGTACCTACGCTAAAAAGGATATATGTACAGTTAATTGCGAATACCAACCGTGATATGTTCATGGGTATTATTTGATTGTATAACAAATTTGTCAACCCTTAAAAAATAGTTTTGTAATGTAAATGATTTCGAACCCTTTCAAAAAAAAAATATTTATTTAAAACGAGTTTTAAACGCGTGTTCCGGAACATATAATTATGTATATAAATTTTTTTTTTTTTGGTGATATTAAAAACGGATAAGAACAACTGTGATGACATAGAATGTCAAATGTACTTAAGAGATGATCGTCCTTCTGGAATTATTCATATAGTTTTTGTATAATATTGAATATTATTAGTCCTGTTTAACATATCAATTACGATTAATATACACACAAATTTTTTCATAAAGGATGAAATGGAAAAATTTGAAATTTATATTATACCAGAAAGGGGTGAGTAGATAGAATTGAAAAAATAATTATCATAATTTTTTTTTTGGTATGTAAATATCCTTGATATAATTTGAATAATAAATGTGACAAGTATTTCACATTTCGTAAAAAAAAATATAATTTCGTAATTTGAGTGTTAGTGTATAGAAAATGATAAATTTTCGAATCATATGAAATATTTTAATTATTATAATAATTAAGTGAATAATAAATATACCATACTACAAAATAGTTCGGAATGTTTCCAAGAATTTAAATTGTTCGATAAAATATGCTAAAAATTGTTATATTTCATTTTTCAGTAACAGCTACATATCATATAGTGAATTACAATGATCTTAATGATATTTTTCTTATATTTATTTGCTTTACTAATGTAAAATAATTCAAATTATATATGACCAATCGCCAGAAATCGTATCACTTTATTGTACACTATCCTCGACTTCACAATAAAATGTATAATTGTACAAGGTTTTTAAGTGTCAAATTTCTGGTAGTTTAATTTTATATAGTACAAACTTTAATTGATTCAAATTCTTTAATTCCTTTGTTGCAAATAAATTTCAAATTATTCTATAAATTTCCATTATTGCTAAAATTACTGAAACAAATGAAATAAATTCAAAAAATTTGTTTACTTTAATTTCATTACAAAAATTAGTTAAAAAAAAACACGAAAAGAATTTCCTCTTCAAGAAAATTGTGAAACAATTACCCTAAAAAAAATGTTTTCTTTCAAAATCCTTTTTTTTTTCCTTGTTTTGTTAAATAACACTTTAATTTTTCTACTTTGATAAATTTTTTTTACTTCTTGTACAAAAGTGGTAATATGGTTAATCTAGTTTTGTATTGCAATAATTTAACCCATATCATCCATCAATAATAATAATAATAATAATAAATGGGGGTGCAAAAAGTCGTCGGCATCTTTTTGTACATTTTTTTGAAGAACCCTTCAATTTTTTTTTAGTACTTGTTGCCATGTTTTTAATATAATATTTTTGTGGATTAAATTTCAAATTTTCTTTTGTAGGAAAATTCATTTATTTATATTTGAAACAAAAAAAAAAGAATCATTTGTTTTTATGTTTCATTAAGTAATTAGTCTTTGCGATTTATTGGCTGCTGCATATAAATAAAAGAATAATAAGGACAAATCTTATTAGCAATGTAAACAATCTTTTATTACCTTTATGTTAGTTGATCAAATAAAAATGATGATGAGAGATTGTCAGTGAAAGGATAAAAGTGCAATTAAAGACAAATAAAAAAAAAAATGTATATACCGACAATGAAAATGATTTTCATCAACATTTTTCATTATTTTCTCTAAATGCTAATCAGTTTGACTCTATAAGATTTAATTTACACTGTATAAACAAAAGCCGCAAATGGCCTAGAGATAATAATTTTTGATGTAAAGCCACTTAAATCCTTAAATATTTTTTATGCATTTCATAATATAATTTTCACAACGTACGGGTAAATTTAGGATATTATTTTATTTAGAAAAGTATATAAATAATATAATTAATTTTTTAATCATTTTCATTGAATAATATGGCGAATACAATAATTTGAAGCTGACTTTATATAGAAAATATTACAGAATTGTGTTACAATTTTTAAATTTTTTTTCAATTTAATTGATCGAATTAAGAGATGATCGTACCTTGTTGGGAGATTTAAATTTGTTTACAGATCATATCATAAGAAATTTCCTATTTCGTCGACCATTATTGTCCATTGTAATTGCACTAGTCGATATATTTCCATTTAAATTTTCTCGTTTGCTTGCTTTTCCTGTTTATTTATTTTTTTCCAAAAATTATATACTTTCAAATAACCCAGGAATTTTAAAATTTCTATTCAAAATTCAATTTATTTAATTTTAAAAAAATAATTACAATAATTTTGGTGTAATATATTTACTATTTACTATAAAAAAAATACTAGAACTATTAAAATAGATTATTAACGATAAAATTCAATAATATATAAAATTTTTAAGAACTTGGGCGGTCAAATAAAAACTAGATAGTATAAAATTGCCTTAAAAATTAAATTTTAATGGTAAAAAACTGGAACAACATTAATTTTAAAATTTCCATATTGTATTTGCTATAAAAAATATATGAAATTAGCGTAAACTTAATAATTTTCCAAAATATATAAATAAAATTATTATATTTTTATATCTTAAATGAAAATATCTATAATTTTTTTTATCATTATTTTTAATGTTGTTTATATTTAAATAAAATCTATTTGGAAAAAAAACTTGTATTTAAGAAAAAATTATAGTAATAAAGTACAAAATAATTCTATGCGGTAGGTAAATAAATATGAAAAAACCAAAATGAATGCTTCATAATATTTAAAAAAAAAAAATGAAAAACAAACGAAAGAATATATCGTGATAGCGAATGGGGTGTTAACACACGAATAGCCTCGCGGTTATAAATTATAAATGAAAGCAAATATTGTAGCTCTAAATTGACAACAAGATATTACTATAACGTTTAAATGGAGAACCGTATACAAGATTAAGATGTTAGATTATAATATGTTTGAAAAGCTTCCTGTAATTACAAACTTTGTAAATAGACAAACCGGATAATATATATTCAATATTGCAAAATGGTTTCACTTCCCAAAAACGCTTATCTAACTGAAAATTTTGGATATATTGACCGATAGTGTACTTTAGTTTATTTTATATATAATTAGTATAACACTACTTTGAAAATATTGCGTTACTTAAATAAAGCTTATGTCGAGGATAGTGAATTTCTCCTTCAATTATAAATTAGAAATTGTGTAGAAGTTTTTGAAATCAAGAATAATTAAATTGAGTAAAATTTTGGCATTTCCTAAATTTTGACAACTGTTCATTTTAGTATTTTCTGAATTCAAAAAAATCTTATTAAATAATCTACTAATTTTAAATGGAAACTAAAATAATAAATTGATCTTCTTTTGATTTTCACTACTTAATAACAAAATATAGTTATAATATAAACATGTTATATGATAGGTGGTTTTTCAATGACATGCGTGTCATAATTACTTGTCCCAGCTATTTAATATTATTATTATGCAAAAGATAGATAATAAATATTGAATTTTGTCTTACATCTTACTTTTCCTTCTTAGTTATAATTAAATTGAAAAAAGTAAAAATATGGTTCATGTTCTGAAAACTAATTAGAATTAATCGTGTTTACAATTGTTATAATTAAAATTTTCATAGAATGACAACGAACAGAGAAATATTATTCATTTTATCTAACTTTGAAAATGAAAATAACATTTTCTAAAATTTTAAAGTGAATTCAATTTTATAGCAATTAAATTGATATTCAATTATTTAAATTCCCAATCAATTTTTACAATTCTCTTTCTGCCTGAAAATATCTAAATGCAAATTGTTATATGAAAATGTCAATTATTTCATTATTTATTATTCAAATTATAAGATTTTTCAGATTTCTGAGAATATTTTTCATTATTTAATTGATCTATAATTAAAAAATGATCAATTGTTTTACTAACTTATACAGCTTTTAATAAAAATTCCCTTTTGGGCATTATTTATTTTGATTAATTTTTCAACAACTTTTAAAAACATGCAAAATTTTATGGAATTATAGAAATATAAATAAAATTTTGTGATTATTTTCAATTGAAAATTGCATATAAAACTAACTAATTATTTATGCTATAGGCATGACATTTGTTACATAAATTATATACATAAATTTAATAAAAAAAAAATATTTTATTGAAAACAAAAATATTATTTCTGTGATTGTGATAAATTAAAATTAAATGTTATTTAGATAGTTTTACACATATTTTAATTTGTATTTCGTGATAATCAAAATATTTAAAATTGAAATTGTGGAAATTTTAAATTTTTCTAAATTTCTTTGCACTTTCTATGTAGTTTTGCAGGTGATTTGAACAAAAATTTTGATTTCCTTACACAATTTACTGTATTTTCAAATAAATCTTATAATTTAATAACCAAAATTTGTCAATTATTATAAATTTTTGGAGACAAATAAAAAATTTCAAATTAGTATAGGCAAAATTGTGTCAACTGATTTTAATTTTTTATATTTAGCTATCTTAAATTTGTACTTTCAATAGGAACTTTCAAATTTTTGTTAAATATTAAATTTTGTTAAATATTTAAGTCAAAGTTTTGTAAGTTTTTTAAGATACCATAAATTTTTGATACTAATTATTGTATTAACAAAGTTTGAACAATAACTTTGCCTACTATTATAAATTATTTGTAAATTTATTAATTAATCTAAACCAAAATTTGAAATGTAATCATAATTTATGTTTAGATATAACATTTTGTGATGATTTCTGGATAATTAATCTAAAATGTTACCACAAAGTGTTAATTATTCTATCATGATTTTAAATATTCATTTTCTGATTAATTTTTCTACGAAGAAAGTTTGGTTCCACCAAAGTGCTACAATAAAATGTCTGATCAAATATCAACATTGTTACAATCAAACAAAGATTAATAAGTCAATTTCAAGTCTAAAACAAAGTCTTATATATAATCTTCTCCATTTTATATTTATCCAATCAAATTATTAAATTCACTTTACAAATACAGAAAAAGAAAATGAATTTTTTTTTAAAGCTTAATTAAATTAAATTGATGCTCAGATTTATTATTGAATATAAAGATTTTTCTTTATTTATTTCTTTTTTCAATTATATACCAAAAAAATGAAGAAGAAGAATTCCATTAAAAATTTATTAATTTTCAAGTTTCTTGTTCAAAAAAAAAAAAAAACAAATACAATTTGTTTTTTTTTTCATGAAATTTTTCACTGAAAAATTAAAACGTGAGAAATATCATCAAAGATTTATTTCCCTTAATGCATTTATTACCTGTTTATACATACAAACATTAAAACATATCTTTACATAACATAACATATAAAAAAAAAACATATATACAATTTGTTCGATTCTTTTGAATTATGAGTATGACACAATAAAAAAGAAACATCAACAACAGAAAATTATTTTTTACTTTACTAAGAATTTTTATTGTTTAATTAAGCTTTGGAATTTTTTTACCTTTTATATATATGTACTATAGCTACAGCTACATAACAAAAGTATGTATTTAACCAGAGGTTAATTTGAAGTTTCGGCCATCAAATGCATAACATATTATGTAAAAAAACAAAAATTCCACTCAGACCTCTAGAGAGATACCACAAAATGCATTCAAAAAAAAAAAAAAGAAGAATTATATTTTTCATGAAGCGCAAGCGTTCATTTTAACATGCCTGCAACTTTGGAATTCAATAATTTTTCTTTCTGTTTTCTCTCTTCCTCCTTTTATATATTATATATTTTATGTACAAGTTTAGTAGGTGGAGCTAACCAGGTAAATGGAGAATATATAAAGTAATATATACAACAAATTTTATATACTTTTTTCATTATGTACACAACTACAGATGAAAATATTTTTGCTGAATTCAGAGCTGAATTGAATTCAATTTTTTCATATTTTAATATAAAGTTATTTTGTTTGGGGAATTTCCAAGTCTTTCAAGACATTTTGAACATAAAACTAACAAAAGAAACATTATATTTCTTTATGTATAGTCTTTATGATCTGGTTAAAGGAGCTTCAAGTTCAAAATTTTAAGTTGTTTGCTCTTTTTATTGTGGCTGGGGGTTGATGGTGCAGAAAAACAATCAGCGGACAGAATATGTTCAGGGTTTATAGCTATATAAATATTTAAGAAATCTTAAAAATGATTTATTACAAAAAATAATATAATAAGCTTTTATTCATTATTAAATTGAGTATAAAGAATTAATGATCAGTTAAAGATTATATGGTCAGAAATTCAAAATAACAAATGTTCGACTCTGAAAAAATTAATATAATAACAATTTACTAGTTGGTTTAAGTAAGTATTTTGAATTTTGCAGAAATTTTGTAAATAAATGACAAATGAAGGAATTAAAAAATTGGAGTGCTCTTCTTAATGACAGTTAAAGAGCATAATTAAAAACCTTATTAATAATGGAACTCCTAAATTAAGTTAGATCACGAATACAGACAAAAAGTTCATAAATTATAATATTTGATTTATTATTAAATCCTAAAATTAAATAGAATATTTTCTGAAAATAATTTGTGTTTTTTAAGGATACTTAAAGGACGAAAACATGAAATCATTAATTAAAGTTCTTTTATGCATAATTTCCAATCAAAACCGTTTTGTAAATGTCAGACAAATAACAGAAAACCGTTTTGAAGATCCATTTTGAAGACATCACTAAATTTTACATAATATTCAAAATGGCTGCTGGTATTTATATCATCAAATTTTGACATAATATTTTAAGATGGCCGATCATATTAAATATCAGTTTTATATATACTAAAATATATTTAGGGATTTTTTCAAATTATTTATTGATTTATTATTTATCTCATCGGAAAACTTTCAATCAATTTTGGTAATTTTCAAAAATTGTTTACATTATAATTGAAAATTATTAAAAATTTATACTTTGACTGAATTAGACGATTTATACGAAATTCCTTATAATGATAAATCATATTTTTATTAAAGTTATATATTTCCAATTATTTATAAACATTCAAAATAAATTATATTTATTATGATAAACTGTCGATATTTTCCATTTATACACCTACCACCACCAAAGTTTTAACGCCCCAATAAGTCAGACCTCACACGTAGCAAAAATTGCTTGCTGGCAAAAAAAAAACAAAAACGTGAAAGA
Organism: Empis stercorea; assembly: GCA_949752835.1. Classification (NCBI taxonomy): domain Eukaryota; kingdom Metazoa; phylum Arthropoda; class Insecta; order Diptera; family Empididae; genus Empis; species Empis stercorea. The sequence goes on from OX457089.1 coordinate 52,879,379, forward strand.
AAAACGTTATTTTCATCTTCCAAAAACAAAAACACTTCATAATAATTCTGGACTGTTTATATACATAATTTTGTTAACCACTGTTGGCCATTTTCTTCTTTTTCCTTTACATATAAAAGTATATAAATTATTTATTATATTTTTTTGTTGTTGTTGTTAGGATTTTTGTATTTTTTAACGAAATTTTCATAAATTTTATGGATTATTATCTTTTAAGTTCAAAATTTTCGATTTTTTTTTTTATAATAATTTTGATTGTTTGAGATGATTAAACAGAAACACAAAATATACAAAATTTGTTATATAGCAAAAAAAAATGTATAAAAATCATACTAAATAATCTGAATATCGTCTTTAACAGCCACCCCCTTCAGCGTTCTCAAATCTACCACCTTAAATGCTAAAATGAAAGAAGACTAAAAATTCATTAATTATAAATTTCTTTTGATTTTTTTTTTAAAAGCCAATAATCATAAAATTGTCGAAAGTTAAATATTTCTCACCATATCATCAACAGAAATTCAATTTTTCAATATTGGTTTTTTTTTTTTTGGCAAAATCATTAAAAAATATATACGCGATCTAAAAACTTACCACCCAATTTGAATTTTTTGACTATATAATATTTTTTCAATATTACTTGAACAAAAAGTCATTAAATTTTTGTTATCCCCAGTAGTTGAATTCAAAAGTTTTGTTTTTTTTTAGGAAGCTAGTAAAAGTGGGTAATAAATGTCAACACCTTTTATTTATATTATTTTAACTTTGAATAGAGAACCTCTTTGAGCCAAACTAATAATAATATCGAATAGTAATTAATCAAGGTAAACATAAAAAAAAATCATTTTGTATATATCCTTTTTTTTTCTCTAATATTACCAAAAAAAAAAGGCGCTTAATATTTATGACTTTATATACACCATGTACCTATATTAATTTTTCTGTGTGTTCTATATTATACCTTTTGTTTGAAAGTCTAATAATAATCATAATAATTTATCTAAATTATGAACTATATACACCGACTTTGAAGATTTCATCATTAATTTTCCTTTTATATATGTATATAATTTCAAATTTGTTTTATTTTATTTTTTTTCGGGTTTCTCCTTTTGGGCTTTTAAAATATTTAACACGAAGAAGTTAAAATATACTGGGCAAAAGACACACGGTGGTCAGGAGAAGCAAAAAGAAATACATTCCTCGTGTTTTTTTTTCCTTCTTCTGGACATATAGTATATTATAAAGATGTTGTAAAAATTAATGCTTGTGTGATCATTTGCACCCTAAACCAAAGAAATAAAAAATTTTTAAACAAAAAAAAAGAAGAAAGAAGAGCATGTTACACAGCGGGTGATATTTGTTATTTTTCGCTATTATTAAGTGATAAATTTTTATGAACAACAAAAGGAATAAAAAAAAAATTTGTTTGATGATTTTATGGTTAATAGAGACATCGATCTCAATTTTGATGCAATAAAATTAGATAATATAAGAAATTATAAATCAAATTTATGATCTTTTATATAGTTAAATTTGAATTTGATTAAATTTAACTTTCAACTTGATGAAATTTAATAAATACAAGTTTTGGGTGTAAATAATTTGGAGCAAAAATGTTAATAGAAATAATTTTAGCTAATTTTATTTTTTCAAAAAAATAATAATTTTAATAACCAAATTGACAAAATTCTGACAAATTAAATAAAAATTACGCCAATTTTTTCAATACTTTCAACAATTTGTGGAAATATTAAAAAAAACTGTCTTAGATTTGCCAGGAATTCTTTAAATTTATGTTTAATTAATTTTTAGAATATTTAAATGTCAAAAATATACTAATTTACAAACATTATATGATCAGTTGCGCAGTCAGAGCATTATTACTACTCTTAATCATTTAGTAGTTCTATAAATCATTAAAATTATGCTGTAAACTATCATTTTTTATAAATATTACTATTTACAATCCACAATATCCTCATAACTTTTGGCCAATGACCTTGACTTAGTGATAATACAAAATCAAAAAAAACAAAAACTCTTTTTTCCTTTTCACGATCAAAATTTTTCGACAATTAAAAAATAAAATCATTTCATTACCTATTAAAAGAATATTAAAAAACTATAATATAAAAAATCAATAAAATATGAAAAAAAAATTAAAAATATTTATAAAAAAATAATATAAATTCAAACTAATTTCATATTTCAAGGCCAATTAATGGAATATAAATCTTTTATTACTATTATAACTCATAACAAAAAATGCACATCTCATAAAAACCAAAAAAAATCATAATCATAATAAAAAGCCATTCAAAAACGATTTTCTGTTAGCCCCAAATCAAAAAAATGAATTGAAAGAATTCAATTTTTTTCTTATTATTATTATAAGCTAAAATAATCATAACCATATTTTTATATGTACAAAAGCTCAGAAGACGAAAAAAAGTGATATTTAAAAACGTTTTGTATTTGAACAGTGGATAAAAAAAAAAGATTGAAATTTTTTTTGGTAATCTTTACTTAATTCTCTTGAAGTTTCGATTGAAAAGCATAATTAACACATTAAAGTGTCAAAATTATATTCTTTTACATCTGATATAATAATAAACATGTCGAAAAAAAAAAAAATTCTGTATTTTGCAGTCATTCAATTTTTCGTTACAAAGTAAAGGTCCGAAATTGAGCCTAAAACAGAATTTTTGTATTTCACTCTTGATGATTTTTGTTGCATTACATTGTGTGGGAAACAAAATCCTTTCAAAAAAAATCTATAAGAGTTCTGTTTTTTTTTTGTGGTGGTGGTATGTTACAAAAAGGTATATTAGTAGACGACAGTGTGCACGCATCAACACCACACAATCTCTAAAATATATATTTTTTTTTTGTTTAGTGCAAAAGTTGTAAAAGTGAAAAATAAAATAAAAGGCGGGCAATTATAATCCCTTTAACGCTTTTCCCTATCATTTTAAAGGAATCTTGCTTTGTAATTGCCTGGGTTATTTTTTTTTTTTGATTTTATTAATTTTATAATATTCAATTTAGTGTGTGCCTATCTTTAAGGTTGGATCTTTTTTGTAATAATTATGACTTTATGTTTGTAATTCTCTGTTTAAGGGAAAAAAAAAATATTAAAAGATTAATTCTATTTTTTTTTTTTTTTTTGGTATCTTCCGTTTTTTTTTTTTTGTAATTTAATTTGTTTCACAGAAAAATGATTTAAGTGAAATTTTTGTTGTTGAAAAGATTAGGTCAGGTGTATTTTTTCCTTCCAAATAATAAATCTTTGTTTTTCAAAATTTTGTGTTTAATTAATAAATTTTAAATAAGTTTAATTAATAAATTTTGTGGTTATTAAATGAAATAATAAATTTTTTTTAGTTTTAATAGAACAAACTAATATTTTCCATCAAGACGTTCCCATATTGCCCCATTTTGATTCTCTAGAGTCTAGACCAATAAAATTACTATAATGATCTGAATCTAGTTTTAGTATTCCCTGCAATTACGATCCTTCTATTTCCAATTTGGGTAGTGGTAGTCTGGATATTCAATTCTCTTCATCTTAAACTTTTTTTCTGTTTCATAGTCTTGAAGACATATTTATTATAAAGAATCCCAGTAATTGGGAATACACTGATTTTTATATAGAGTTTATTTATCTGTTTCAATATCTTTTCAACTCTAAAATATTGGCTAAATATTGCAGATAGTATAAATGAATCAGCAAATATTTTGATAGATTTTGATTAATAACAGTTGGAATGATTCGGTATTTAATTAGACAATATAAATATTTCCCAATCTTATAGTGAATAGAATCTTTTATATATATTCAATCTTTTAAAATTTGAAATAAGGAGAACTCCTCAGGCCAAGCCAAGACTGATTCATCGACATGTATAGCTGCTATCATCATGATATAATTAAAATTAAAACTGTGAAAGTAAATGACACTTTCATTTATAATCTTTAAAAACCAATTGAATCATAAATTTTATTTGTAATAATTTCAAAATATTTTTAATCCATTTTGCGCCTCCAACTTCTGTAAAACTTATTTAAAATTATTAATGTAATGTTGTTATAAAATAGTCTACTTTTTATTCCCATTACTACATAATGATTAAAGGTATAATAAACTACAAAATGACAATGAACCATTTATTTCAAATTTACTTTATACTCTTTTTACATAGTTGCAATTGCGCATATAAATTCTTGGCTCAACATCTGCCCATAAATTGAACAGACAATTGTAGTTACATTTACTATACTAAAAAAAAAATCTAGTTTTATTATGATTTTTAGTTTTGCTTATACAATCAATTATTATTTTTTATCTTAAAAAAATCATTTTTTTTATTTATTATAATAAAAAATAAAAAAAAATGTTGTTTATGTTATTGAATATAATTCGACCAAAAATTAATTTGATGTCAGTTTTTATTCTAATTTACAATGACATTAAAATATAATTTTTTTATTTTGTAGATTTTTAAAGTGCGATATGATTATGAATATTTTGACATAATATTAATTTAAAAAAAAGCATAAAAACATATATATAGCTATATATTTGTTTTGTAACTGAAATTATGAAATTTACAATCAAGGTGAACCATTTTTCTTTCTTTATGGAAATCTTTTGTTCATTTGAAGAAAAGGATTCTCATGGTTTATGCATTTCTAGGGATTATTTTGCAAAGATGTGTCAGGGAAATAATCTTCAGTATAATTTAAAGATAAAATTGTGGTCTTAACTGGACTACTCAGAACTCAATGGTCTAATATTTATTGTAAATTAACTAATTTTCTTATTTTGTAAACAATGATCATATTTCTAAGCAATTAATTCCCACCCCAAATTATTCATTACAACCAAGAAAATTTTTATGTCATGCAAAAAACGAATATATTTATCATTAAGAATGTCCGGAATTAAGTAGTTTAATCAAAAAATTCAGGTAGGCAAAATAAAATATTAAGTATATGTATATCTTTCTTATATAAATTTATATAAATTTTAATTTTCGATGATTTGGTTTATTTTTATGGAGATTCTTTTCTTATCTTTATTGTTTCAAGCAACAACCAACAACAACCACAAAAAAAAACGAAAATCTGTGCTGTTAGTTTCATTAATTATTGAGAGCCATTAATATATACTCATTTTTTTTTTTTCGTATCAAAAGCAAATAACGCATACAGTCGGATAAATAATGTAGATATAGTTATGGTTCACTGGTAAGAAAATAAGATTATACCGTATATGTTTATATACCTTTATTTTTATTTTCTTCAAATTTAAATCAGATAAATTTCCGATAAATATGCAATAAGATGAAATTTTTTTTTCTTAACTTAAGTGCAATGACACTTAAGATAACACACAAAAAAAAAAAAATGAAAACATTTATTTTTATTGGATTTATTAATTATGAACCACAGAGTCGGGAATATAGGCTGGGAAAGCAACTCAACCATGAGAATATATAATATTGTATCCTATTTTGAAACATAAATTCGACTCTGTTTGGCGCCCCACAAAATAAAAATCGAGGTAATTAAAGAAAATATATTTTAATTAATGCAATCTTGATTGAATCAGTTGTTTTTTTATAAATTAAATTGTTAAAAAAATTTTTGTGATAACTTTCATATCTTTCGTATCCCATACTTTACTGCATCATCAAATTTTAAATAATCTTTGGGAATTTCGAAAAGTTATAAAAAAAAGTATTTTTTACAAAAAATATTTGGCAAAAATTTCATCAATGATGCAAAAAAAAAATTTTGTCCGTCAAATCTATTAATGAAAATTCTTCTCAGTCATTGATGAATCACTCCTTATTGCTTTATCAATAAAAATTTATTTCAAAATCAAAATGACTCATAATAATATATAGTTTTTCTTAATTGAGAAATAGTTTTTGATTCAAGAAATTTTTATTACAAAATCTTATCAAAAAAAAAAAAAATTGTTGTGAATGAAAAGGAAATGTCATTTAATTTATTTAACGAAATCATTAAAAACAAAAAATTTATGTTCTAATGAATAAACTTGCCAATAATTAAAAAACATTTTATATTATAATGTATAAATTAATTACAACATAAAAATTGTTTGTGTTGTAATGACCTTGACAATGACATTGCCAGAAAATACAGATTAATGTGTCAATGTCGATAGTATTTAATGGTAATTCAAGTGAAAATTATTTACTCTACATATTTCGATGAATTGTAGAACATGAAAAGTCATTAATTTGTTTATGTGATCATTTTTTTCGTGTTTGAATGCTGAGATGCATAATGAGGACAGTACGAAGATTTTGATGTGTGAAAATTGAGGCTATGAAAAAATATGTAGAAAATACGTAATTAGAGGCACACGACAGTCTGCAATTTTGATTCATTCGGTGATGTAAAATTTAATACAAAAAAATTCGATATATTCTGGAACTTCCTTCGATTGATAATTTCCATAAATTTCATTCAATTGATCAGGACATATTTTTCATTTCTCGTTTTCCTAAAGTCTTTCTTTTGAAGTCTTCATCACAATTTTAGGTAATAGTAGTATCGCTTTCTTCTAAGTCTTTGTGGTATTTGCAGTAAAATGCATTTGTTTTACTGCAATTTAATTTAAAACGTTTTTCAAAATATTTTAGATATAATTAAGATATTGCACTCATTTATTATTATCTTATAAATTTGTTGTTTTTTATTTTTATCATCTCAGAATCAGAAAAAATTAATTTTTGTTGTTGCATTTACAAAATCTCTCTTATATGTAAGTCTGACGCGATTTTTGTGATACCATAGATGAGAGATGAAAATTATCGCATGAATTACGAAATGATATATACAATAACAAATATACAACAACGAAAAATATCTTCTGGCGCATTTTTAAAATCCATTACGCATGCGTTTATAATGTCAGACACTTTTTCTTCATTATGGATGATGATTTTAAACGTTAATGATGATGATCATCATCATCATCATTTTTTGATAGATGAAGAATAAATCTCATCAGAAAAATGTAAATGCAAACTTTGATATACCACACTATATGTACACTAAATATACTTTTTTTTTTCATATCTCACAAAATTCTTGGTATGTTCTTATATTTTTGTATAAATAATTATTAATAAATATGTATTCAAAGAGAATATATTATATTATTTTTTGTACATACAAAACGATGATAGTACACTATATAAATGTAACATACATGATTCTTTACTCTACAATCATAAATATATAGTAATATCTTATATCTTATTTTTTATATGTGTAAACAAAAAAAAAAAAAAAATTATGAAAAAGTTTTTTTTTTTGGTTACTTCGTCATTTATACCACAGGCCAGGTAAATTATATATATATATATATATAAATATAAGTCAGATACTCACATACTAAAACAACAAAAAATTATTTTTTATATATATGTAACGTTGACGTAGAATCGAAAAATTTAAATGCGATCCCAGTCTGAAGCAGGTTGTTTCCCATAATGTAAGATTTTGTATACGGCGCGAAGTTGTTTTTCAAAAAAAATAATAATAATAATAATCATCAGCAGCAGCGAAAAGAAGATATTTTCGCTATATTAGCGAAAAAAAAGTTTATTTCTTAAAAATTTAGTAGAAGACAGAAAAATTATATTACAAACGATTCGAAAATTTTATGAATATAGTGTCGGCAGGACATTTAAAAGGACATTTTTTTTGTGTGTTAATATTGTAGTAATTTTTTTTTGTGGTTATTTTTCACAATTTTTGAAAATTTTCTAAAAAGTTAAATGGAAAATTTTCTATACAAAAAAAAAAAGTTACATGAAAATTAATTAAGTGTTTGTTTAATTTAAGTGTGATATGATTAATTTATATAAATTTTAATTATTTTTATATATTAAATAAATTAATAAATTAATTAATTATGTGAAAAATAATATAAACAAATTAATTTCATAATTTAATTATACAATATTTTGAATAAATTGAAATTAAAACGTTTTTGGGTAAATGAAATTCAGTGTTTGAATAGTGAATCCTCAAAAAAACACAAAAAATTAAATAATAAAATTGTGTCGAAGAACCATCCAGGGTTTCACAACAGAACGAAAGGAAATTTATCCTATACAAAAACTAATAAGGATTTCAGAAAACAATCAAAAAAATAGAAAAATAAAAAAATTTAACAACGCACCAAAAAACCAAAAAAAAAAACAAACAAGAAATTTATTTAATTCATTTAAAGAGTGAAGATAATGCGGTTGTTAATGGTTATTGCATTTTTAATTTTTGCAATGCCTATGACGGGATTTGGTTGGTAGGTGCAAAAAAAAAAAAAAATTTATATTATTTAAATTTTTCTTGTTAAAAAAAAATTTATTTTTAATTTTTTTGTTTTTTATTGAAAAATTTAGTGTGAAAATTATCTTCTTTATTTTTTAATAATAATTTTTAAATATAATGTTTATCCGATATTTATTTTTATGTAAACATATTTTAGCATGGAATTTTTATTTTTTATACTGTAACTAATTTCTTTTTATGTTAAAAAGTTTTTCTTTTCAAATAATTTTTTTTTTGCTGCTTTCCCAGGAAATATTATTATAATATAAAGTTGGTGTTTGTGTCAATATTTATATTCTGTTTATATATTATAGAGATTCTGTCCAGAAATTATTGTCTATTTAGTCTTTTTTCTATATTATACTCATCATAATATAATATGTACCATTCACAAATATAGTATAATAATTTTATGTAAAATGATTATTATATAGAAGAAAATATTTAATATTTATTATTAAGAGAACAATAGTATCTTTTAGTTTCGCAAAAGAATATTATTTATAATATTTTGCTAAAAAAATAAATAAAAAATATATATCGTACATATGATGATACAAAAATATATCTTTATAGATTATGGGACACAAAACAACAAAAAATTATAGAAAATTTTTGTCTTTCCAAAGTTTTCCCACACGTAATACAAATAACAACAAAAAATAAAAAAAAATGTTTATACACAAATGAAAACAAAAACTAAAATTTATGGTGAAATGATATCGCGCTCATACTAAACTATGCAAATGTCCATTTCCGTTCCTCGCACTACTGACACCTTAATATAACGTATAATATACTTTGGCTTATAACTTATTCTTCTTCTTCTTCTTTTAGTTATAAAACATGAAAATTTCATTTAAAACTTTTATCTTGCACGATGCATTCTTTCAAAAAATATTGTTATCTGTAATAATCTTAAAGATATACTTTTTATGCTGTATCTTTAAGATACATATATGTATCTATATTTATGCTCTACTCTAGTATAGAGTTTATATACACATTTATATAAAGTTTGACTTTTTTTTTTTGTGTTGTTTTGTAATGTGCGTTTTTGAGCTTATAGAGTTTTTTTTTAATAGATGGAAAAGAATTATTTTTTAGACACTTAAATGTCAACAAACCGTCTGATTGTTATCTTCTATAATGATAAAAAAAAAATACATATATAAGATAAAATGCGTAAACTATAATAGAAAACAGATAAATTAATAAACAGAGGAGAGTATGAATGATAAAATTTTTGATGAATGTCAGCTACTCAGTTCAAAAATTGTTAAATAATAATAATTTTCATCTTTTTATAGACAGGTGAAAATTACTAGAAATTTTTTGTTGTGAGAAAATTGAAGAAGAAAAATATTTAAAATTAAATTTTTTATGATTTTTGTGTGTAAATTTTATATTAGACACTAGAAATTTACTGGGCAAGAAATTCGTAAAACAATTATTTTGTTGCTAATGTTTTACGGATTATTAAACAATGAAAATTATGCAAATTATGAAATTAATTAATTGTTTTTGTGTCTAATTAAATAAATGTATTTACCCATGACTGACAAAAAACAATTTAATTTTATGTATCATTTAATTTTTTTTTTTTTGTTTACAATTTGTGAAATTTAGTGAAATGAAGAATTAATTTGTTGGGTCAATTTTATGATTAGTACATAATTGTATGATATTTTTGATGAGCTGATCCGACCAATTAAAACTAATTTAATAAATTATATTATATCATCATTTTTACTGTCTGTCTGTGTCGTTTCATTAGAATAGACTTGATTGTTCTGAAAAAGGACATTCAATAATAATTCCTTGTTGCAATTAAATTTTTTAAAAAATTATTTCGCATTTTGAATTTCAGTGTGGTTCAGTGTGGTGCTCTAGATATTATTTAATTTTGTTATTCATTTCAAGATAATTAATCCTCCGGCTAATTAGTTGTGAGTAAAAGAGAAATTAAAGATAAATTCTACATTTAATTATAAGTGACTTAAATTTTATGAGAAGAAATTGCCATATTACGATATAGTTGTAGCTGGATTATCCTTGTTAATTAACAAATTGCTTATTTAAAGTTGTAAATTTAAATCAAAATTAGTGAATTTTAAAGATGAATTCAGAAAAATTTCAAATCTTTACACAAAAATATACTAAAATTACATAGTGAAATTTCACGACAACAAAATTGTCATTTAAATAGCAAAATGTAATTAAAATGTTAAATAAAAATATACTTAAAACAAACCCATATAAATTAAATTTACTTAAAAAATAACTTAATTTATTTTTGGAAAACTATCAAGTAATAAATTTCGTAATAATTTTTGTATAATAATATATGCAAAATTTCATTCATTCATCAAAAAAAAAACTAAATTATAAAATTCATTCATATTTGAAGCGTTAAAAATGTTTTTAACTCTCTCTACAAAATTTTATTAGCAAAAATTGTCATTTAGCAAGCCAATAATTTTTAATGTTTGCATAATTTTTATCTCAAAAAAATATAATAATTTTAAATGAAATTTTTCTTTTATTTAAAACTTTGTTTAACAAAAAACGACCAACAAGCAAAATATTAAATGTAATTAGTACATAAAAATAATATATGTTGGTATATTAAAAAAAAGTTATGTAAATAAAAAAAATAATAAATAAATAAAAATTATAATGCAAAACTGATGTTTTTCTCAGTTCCGTTTTGTTGCCATTTTTACACAATTTCCGTGAGAACTTTTGCCAATTTTTTTTTTTATCTTCAAAAATAATTACCACAATAATGAAAGAAGAAAAACATGAAAATTATTTTCAACCCCCAAAATCCCCAAACCCCTAACAAAAATTCGACCAGATAAGCACTACCAGCAAAAAAAAAATTTTTGTCATCACGAAAAATCTTATGATTTATTATTATTTTTGTGTAATTTAATTTTGGTTTGTAAAAATGAACTAATTTCCTTTATGCTAGATGTACGAGTATCTATATTTTTATGTGTGCCTATACATTATATGATTGAATGGCATCATGTTGCGCGGTACTCATCAAAAAATTAGATGAAAAATAAGAAAGAAATGATCTGATGAAAAGTGTAATGGAATTTTGCCAATTATGAATTATTTAATTGAATTATTTATTTCTATACCATTATAAGCTAGTTTATTTATTTATATATTTTATAATTTGTGCCTTTTAGCTCCGACTTGTCTGTCATGCATCTTTTATATATAAAAAAAAAATTTAAAATCAGTTCATGGCTTTTAATTTTTTATATTAAAAAAATTGTGTGATATTTTCGGTTAGTTAAAGATAATTTTTTTTTTCTGTTTGATGATTATATGTCAAAATGTTTTTATAACATAATTAGGTGTATAAATTTGTATAAAGAAGGGATGAGAAATTAATTAATTTTTTTTTTATAAAAGAAAAATTGTTGAAAGAAAATTATGATAGAAAATGATATTTTTGACCTTTAAAATTTTATGATAGATATAATTAGTTCAGAGTATATAATTGGTATGAAATATGTTAGATATAATTTTGAGTAGTCGAAATACTCTAGAAAACTATTTATTATAGTAATAAATCTAGGAATAATTAAACTAGAAGATACCTTGGACAGTTAAAGTAATTAATTAGCTGATGATCATCGATATTTCACCTTCAAAGGTTTGGAGAAACTCTTAAGTAGTCAATGTTCTTCCATCTGTTTTAAACTGTCAACATTTTGATTAAATTAATTTGTATACTTGCACATATCAGAATTATATTACTAATTATATTATTGCTTTATCCTTTTTACTTATATTTTCTATTAGTCCGGCTTCAAATCTTTGTAAATTTCGATGACTTCTATCTACTAGAAAAGAAATTATGCTATTTATGCTATTTATAGAATATGCTATTTATATCCTATTTCCGAGTTATGGAGAATATCCTATATTTAAATTGACCCAGAAAACAATATTTGATCAGAGTTTCAATCATAAACTATAAAAAATTGCTATTTATTGATAATCTGCCTAGTTGCATCTAGTTATCTAGTAATTAAACATATTTTTCCAATCTATTTTCTCATATTTGATATTTTTAATAGATACTATCATTAATTGCATAACATTTACTATAGTATTTTTAGTTTATGATTTGAAAACTAAATTAATTATTATTCTACCCGATTTAGTTACTTTAAAAAATCACAATTTCTTCAAAGCATTACCAAGCTTTTCTATGTAGTATTAACGATGTGATATTCAGGAAAATTTCTTTTCTAGTAGATAGAAGTCATCGAAATTTGCAAAACTCTTCTACACCATTTTCTAAAACACTTAATATTACATTTGCCATACACTTTTGGCTTCAATTCAGTTCAAACGGAAATTGATAGAAATAAAAACGTTTTACCACGGTGTAATCTCTTTTTTTATTAGTATAAAAATCAAAGGTGGTCCATTAATTTCCCATTAAATTATGATATTTTTTTTTATGATTTATATTCCAAGTACAGAAAGATAAATTATTAATATATTTTTCGCAATAATTTTATATTCGTTTTTCATATTAAAATTCGCTTAAAATTTCAAATTAAAATTTAATAAAAAAAAAAAATATTGTTTACTTGTGCAATTAAAAATTTTTGATTGAAATTATATGATTAAATAATAATTTTTTTTAATATCTTTTTACTTTTTGTATACAAAATTATTAAAAGTCAAAAAATTATACAGAAAAATGTATAACAGATCAAGTGAAAATTAATTTGCCAGCTACAAAAATTATTATTCATCCATCACAGAAAAATCAACAAAAATTTTAAATAGGAAAATTTGGTTAAAAATAAAATTTACGTGAAAATTTTTTGTTTTATTATTTACATTACCAAAACAAAAAAAAAAACTTAAATTTTTCAATACTATTTTGTATATAGTTAGTAATTTTCCAGATTAATTTGTTATAGTTTGATTTATGGTGAATTATAAAACAAAAATGTTTACCATTTTTACTAAATGGACGTAATTATGCTTAAAATAGAAATTAAATTAAATTGATTAAACCAATTAAGTTGATTATTTATTGTATATTAGAAATTTTAATAGTTTTTAAATTATTTGGACTGACAGAGTCGTAGGTCTGTTTTTGGAGTCGTAAAAATTCTTTTGGTCTGAAATTTGAACAGAGAGTGTGAAATTTTAATGAAGTTTTTAGAGAGTTGATTAATTTCAAGTTGTAGTTTCGTAATAATTATAATTCAAAATTGGATTAGTCCTACTGTTGAATGTGTTCAATTTCATGTCAGAACATCTTGATATACACCAGTCGTCATTGGATATTTTCTTTTCTTTCAGCGTACAATTTCGTGTAAGATCAATTATGTAAATGCAGTCTGATTTTTCTAGGAGGTATAGCAGTAAATTCTATCAATCACGATTATTGACTAATTAAAAATAAATAGCTTGTCCCACTTCCTGGCAACAAAACAAAATCTTCAATATTTTATAATTAAAACAAATCAATTTTCAATATATATAAAATCAAATAGTCCTCTTCTACATGCATATGCCTGCATTTGCTATAAAATTTCGCCAAAATCAATTTTAAATAAATAAATATTTCATTTAAATTATTTATAATTTTTTACAAAATCAATTTAATATTTTTCAAAAATTTAATTTTCTTCACTTCAATAATCAAAGTCATCTTTAAAATATCATTTCTTTAACAAAAATTCTAAAAACACAAATTCAATTTTTTCCTTATAAATAAAAGCTAATATAGATAAATGAAAAATTAAAAGGTGATCGATTGATAATTAAATGTTTACACATTTATCTATAAAGACGGAAGGATTTCAAAAATAATCAAAGAAAATTTCAAAAAAAATATGGAAAAAAAGGCGCCGATATTGACGTTCACAGATGAAGATTTCCTAAATATATAATATCTATTTAACATATATTATAGTAAAATTTTTTTTTTACCCTTCAATAGTGTCTAAATATTATTTCAAAAAGGTAGAAAATTGGATGTCGATGTACACAGGTACATATTTGCCCTCTTTTTAAAGTTCTTCTTTTCCTTCGTTATTGATGAAGAGAATTATAAAAGACAACAAACAGAAAACAAAAACAAAAATTCAAAAAAAAACCGAAATCAAAATAAACATTTATAAATATATATAAAAAAAATTTTAAGTTGCACTTTTATTGACATTATACCGCCGTGCACAAATTCACTTATATACATATATATTATAAGTGATCTTCTCGTTCTAAGTGCATTAATAAGATATTTTAGAAATACCCTTTTCCTCATTCTTCCTACACATTATCTTTAGACAAACTATGTGGAATGGCAGGTGATGGATTTAAAATAGAATTATTTGACCATTTAGAAAAAAAAAGAGTAATCATTGGGTTAATCTGAAATGCAAATATTTATTTAAATAAAAAATTGATTTGAATTTATATAGGTATTTGAAATGCACACTTTTAAAGTGTATATTTAGTATACTTGTGCTAAGAGCCAAATTATATTATTATTATTATTATTTTTCAGCATCAAAATTGTTGGATGGATGGATGGATGCATTTTGTCAGACTTTGAATTTTAACTTTTTTCAAAAATATAGATGAAAATATATGTACCTATATAATTTTTTTTTTTTTGGAAAGAATAATATTTATTTCAATTTATTAGAACGAAACTGTTAAATAATTCATTTTGATTGCTCAATTTAATTTTTTTTTTGTATGGTTTAATGTTTGTCTTATATAAATATTATTTTAATGGAATCGTGGTGTTAAGGAAAAACTATACTTGAAAAATTCAATTAGGAACTTTGATTAGTTCTTTAAATGTCATTTGAAAAATAATAATATTACAAAATTAGTTGATTTGTTGAATTAGGTTATGAAATTGAGGTAAAATAAATTTTCATTATAAGATAATTTGTTTTAAGAAAATTATGTAAATAAATTGTAATCAAATTGGTATGAAATTTAATGTAATTTAATGTAATGTACATATATTTAGCTTCATGATCTAAATTTTTGTGAATTTAGACATCCTTCTTATTAATATCCAATCTCATAATAAAACTTTAAAAAAAATATCAATTTTTCCAATTATATAATTCAAATTTGTAATGGCTCAATTATATTTCAATAAAATCAATAAATTAATTGAAATTTTAATTAAACTATTGACATACCTTGTAATTTAATTACGATAAAATATCACAAATTGATTAAATTTTAGTAATTGGATCAAAATATGTGTTCAATGGGAAACAAACGATCAATCAAGTGATTAATTAGAAACCATCAATCAGCATTAAATAACAATAGAAATACTTTTATGTATACCAAAAGTAAGATCATTATCCAAGGGTCATTATCCATCTAACCCATTCGAGAATTATTTATATCATAAAGCGACATTATGGCGTCATTTATTATTATCATCAAGAGGTCAATAATATTTGAATATTTATATATTATTTAAATTTATTTTCAAATTCGATTAATTTATCAAGTTTTCGATTGATTTATCTTCCAATTTTTATTGATGAGTGAACGTACGAAATTTTTGACCACACTGTTTTAGCAAAAATGATCTTAATAGACGTTTTTTTCTCTATTATTATAATATGTATATCTAAAAAATATCGTAAATTATTGAAATTCAAGACCTCCGCGGTTCAAATTACAACTTGTTTGCGATGATTTCGATTTGGTTTTCTAGTAAAGTAATACATAGTTTGTATAACATTTTAATACATAAATATGTTAAATTCCTATTTAATATAATTTTTAATAGTTAATCTCAATTTTTATTATTGCCATGTAATTATTCAAGTCGTTAAATTGAGTTTTATAATAAATATAATTTACTTTTTTAATGTATCAAATCAATGATTGTAACTATATAACGACTAGCAATGCCACACAAGATTCTAATAGTCTCTTTTAGATATCCTGTTCACATAGATTTTCTTTTTGCACTATATTTTTTTGTTTTTGTTTTAGTTTCAATTCATATTTTAAAATCAACATAATTTTAAATAAACTTTTAGTTCTATTTTGTACCCATAATTAAAACTAGTTTTATCGTTAATAATTATAATCATAATAATATTCGAAATATTACAATCAAGCTGAAAGATATTTTCAAACTATTATACATATTATAAAATAATATATACAAAGTAAAGAAACTAAAAAATATATATTTCATTGGCCGTTGATGTACATAAAACGGTGGCGGCAACACTAACAATATTGACTATTGACCCGATAAATTCAAAAGATTATTGCTTCCCCCAAAAAAAAAAAAAACAACAACTATATATTATAATTAATATGTTACCTCAGATATCGAAGGAAAATAAAAATGTGTCTTTATGATACTTAACAAAAAAAAAAAACGAATTGTATATAATCTATACCAGTTCCCATGAAAATGAGTACACAATATTTTTTATTATTAATAATAAGATGAATATATAGTTGGATGAATTGTTGATTGTGTTATGAGATTTGTCGTTTTAGGATTGAAGAATTTATTGAAATTAATTCTAATTTAATATATGATGCAAAATTAAATTTTAAGAGCAATTATATTAATTTTTTCAGTTTCAATAGTAAAAATACTAATTGGTTAACAAAATTTTGGAAATATATCTAAATTATTTGCTTTATTATAAATTGTAGACTTAAACAGATCAAAGTATTTTCGGAAATATTGAAAATTGTATTTAAATTTTGATAATTAAGAATAGTACTTAATCAATTTTTTAAAATATTTTATAATATGTAGATAATGTACATAATAGCTGCAAAATAAATGGAAAAAACTATAGTAAAATATTCAAATCTTACTTATGAAATGAAGCTAATTTGTTGCCCAATTAAAAATATTCACTATATTAAAAGGGTTGGTAATATTCACTGCATTAAGAGTGGTTACAAAATCAATTTTCACACAGAGCCTTGAAAAGTAATGAACATTTGGACAAAATAATACTAGAGAATTAATATAGGTACCTATGGCAAGGAAATTCTAGCTACTAATTAACTATTAAGACATTTCTTCAATACAAAATTTCTTACACAATATAATCTAATTAACTTTGAAATTTAATTACACTTCAACAACTATTTATCCGACTAAATAAGTATACATATACAATTTTAATTTCTTTTTAAATTGTATAATTCGTTATTTTACGATCTTCGCAAGTTTATATATAGTTTATTTTCCAGGCATCACTTCGAAAAAATAAAAACAATTATTAAAAATGCATAAAATAAATATTAAAAAGTAAAAAAAATATAAAATATAAAATTGAAATTTCTTATAATGCTTTAAATTTAAAATACGAAATGGAAAATCATCAGTTCAAACTTTCTTTCTAATAAAATTGTACTATCTAAATAATATATATATACACAAAAATAAAATTAAAATACGATAAACTATAAAAATGATGATATATACACGCTTGTAAATGCTCTAATTTTTTATGTTTCTAATTTTTTTTTCTGTGGTGGGGGAATAAAGGTACATTAAAAAAAAAAAAAATTTCTTTATAGTTAAATAGAAACTTTACGACTTGAAAAATCATTAAAATTATAATCAGGCATGACAGGTCGGATAAACAAACACAGCTTATAAGGTGCCAAAAAATGTAAAAAAAAAAATAACTAAGTCACATGCGTTTCCTGCCGCAAAGTTTATATACATACACAAATAATAATAATAATATCTTTTTATTTAATTTTGTTATTTTCTAAATTTAAAATTATGTTTTTTAAGAAAATGTTTTTTTCTAATTTTTAAATAATATTTTTTTTTTGTTATTTATAAAATAAATATATTTAGGAGGCCATTATTAGTTAATTGCAACATTATAAATTTATTATTTTATATGCAAAAGGTTAAATAAATAATTAATATTATTATTTAATTATTATGTTATTTTGATGGCTACTGTATTGTAGAGTTAATAGTCTATTCACACTATTTGATCTTAATAATGGTTTACGTATTTGGTGCATATTTTAAACTGAAAAATTGTGTATTGTTAAAAGTATGTTCAAATAAATCATGACTCTAATGGTTAAAGTAGTAATTTAACTATTAAAGTATATTTGTGAATAGCAATTAAACAGCTGGTTTTGATATTAACGATTATACCAATATTTATACTTAATAATTTCATTGGAAAAATTGCAAAATCGTTCACAATTCGTTTATATTCATAAATTAGTATTAATTTTTAGCTAAAACAATTTACGAATATGTTAAATTTAGCTTATTCCGGTTTTAGTTTGACGAGAACCATTGATAAATTACTCTGACTATTTTGATTTTAATTGGAAAATGCCTAATTTTAAATGGAAAATGTCTATTTTGATTTGGAAAATGACTTATTTTAATTGGAAAATTACTATTTTGACCTGGAAATGTATTATATTTAAGACTTAAATGAAATTTAGCTATATTCTACCAACAAGTGATACTGTAGTAGATAAGAGAATCAATTAAATGACCATCATTTGACATGATCTCGTTTTATGTCTTACACAACTTTGACTATTTTTAGATATCATTTAGGTACTCATTTATGCATTATACTGTTTTTAATCTACAAAAATCCTCAAAATTATATAAATTGTAAATATAAGCTATAAAAATATTTTATCTTGCAATTTTCTTTTTCGTATGACAGCATGAAAATAATATAACAATGATTGTTCTAAATTGGCTTTAACAATATTAAATAGTACTTTTTTTTTTATTTAGTTAATGTTATTTTATTTAGTTTTTTTATTTAATTTATATACATAATATTTTTTGTTAGGGCAGAGGGAAGTAATGTACTACTTGATCCAAATTTAATATGCAAAAAAACACGTCGTATTCGTGGTAAATTGGCAGAAATATGTCGGCACGATTCAGTATTATTAAAAGAAATCATTAATGGTATAAATCTTGGTTTCCGAGAATGTGAATATCAATTTAAAAATCGTCAATGGAATTGTACAATTTTACGTAAAAGCATGAGAAAAATTTTAATGAAAGGTAAGTAAAGTAAAAAAAAAAAAGAAGAAAATTCTCTAAAATTACAATTTATCGTTTGAAACTAACAATTTTAAAATAATAATATTTCAATTAATTTAATTAGATTTCACTTCTATAATTTTTTTATTTAGTCTTTTTAACTCTTTTCGTCAGCTCATTTCACTGCGAAATTTTACATAAGTTGTGCATAATTTTCTTTTCGTATTCAAAATTAGAAAAATTGTAAATAAATTATGTTAATGTTGACGTGGAGGTGCTTCATATTATCGCGAATTTAACTAATAATTATGATAGTTTTGTGTTCATAAATATAGGTTAAAATTGTATAATTCAGTTAACAAAGTGATAAATTTATTCATTTACATAATTTGGTTGCAATTTTATTTAATCGAGCTTAATTTGCTTGATAACTGAATAAGTAGTGAAGAAGTTTGAATGTTTAATTCAAGAATCAATAGAATTTTATCAATCAAATTATAGTTGTGAACAATTTTAATGTAATTTATGTCGAAAAACATGTCAATTAACATTTACGATATTTCATACTGATACTAACTTCTACTTATACTAATTGATTTAATTTGACATAAATTCTTCCTAATTTTACATTAAAAATTTCTTATACCCAGATACGAGAGAATCTAGTTTTGTTAATGCTATAACATCAGCTGGTATAACATATGGTGTAACTAGAGCCTGTTCAATGGGAACTTTAATTGAATGTTCATGTGATAAAACAAATTTAAAACGTATTGCATATAATAGTCAATCAACACCATCTTTGCCACCATCACCAATCGTTAGACGAAATTCAATTGATGAATTTCAATTACCAAATAATATTGAAAATAATAATAATAATAATAATAACAGAAAACAAAATCAACGACGTCGTAATTCAATTCAAAAAGAGAAACGTGCTAAATTAAATCAAATACGACGAGAACGACAATTATTAAAAACATTAAAATTACCAAGTGGTGAATGGGAATGGGGTGGTTGTGGTGATAATGTACAATTTGGTTTTCGAAAATCAAAAGATTTTTTAGATGCCCGATATCGACGCAGAAGTGATATCAGAACATTAGTTAAACTGCATAATAATCAGGCTGGAAGATTGGTTTGTAAAATCATTAAATATAAATAATTTTTTTTTGGAATCTTAATCATCATTTTTTTTATTTTGTTTTTATTAGGCAATTCGTGATAATATGACATTACAATGTAAATGTCATGGTTTATCGGGATCATGTACAATGAAAACATGTTGGTTAAAAATGCCAACATTCCGTGAAATTGGTAAACGTTTAAAAGATAAATTTGATGGTGGTTCAAAAGTAATTGCTGGTAATGATGGTAATAGTTTTATACCAGAAGGTAAAACAATTAAACCACCAACAAAATATGATTTAGTTTATACAGATGATTCATCAGATTTTTGTCGACCAAATTATAAAACTGGTTCATTAGGTACATATGGTAGAGAATGTAATATTACATCGGAAGGTGTTGATGGATGTGATTTATTATGTTGTAATCGTGGTTATTATACAAGATTTGTAAATGAAACATTTAATTGTGAATGTAAATTTGTATGGTGCTGTGAAGTTAAATGCGAAATATGTCAAAAAGAAAGAGAAATAAGTACCTGTAGATAGTAATTTTTGACGAAAAAAAAAAACGCTTTTCGATATAAATGTAGATATATACATATATTTTATTAGTTCACCATAAATAGTATTTTTTTTTATAATTTCAATTTTTGTTACCAAAAAAACAAACATAAGAACATAAATTTTAATTGTGTGATATAAATAATAGTTTAATTTTATATTATTATGTATTAAAAAAAATTTAAATATATTTTTGTTATATTAATTAATTATTAAAATTACTGAAACTTTAAATATTTTTCAGCTTATTATATATATATTTTTTTTAGATTTTTAAGTATATATTTATAAACAACAATTAAGCTTCAATGTTAACACTAACATCGCTATAATATAATAAATAATTAACAACAACAAAACAAAAAAAAACGAAAAAAATTAATAATAATTAATTTATAAAAAATGGAAAAATATAAATGATAAAAATTATCTAATTTATTTATTGTGTTTAAATTAATTCCAAAAATTTCATTATTTTTTTTTTTTTGATACAGGTATGAAAAATGTTAATAATTTGTCGAAATTAATATTGAAAGTTGTTGAAATTTTTTTTTTTGGTTTTTGGTCAGCTAGATGGGTGGGCCATTTAGTAATTAAATTTTTTTTTTTAACAGATTAAAAGAAATTCTTTGATTTAAAAAAATAAATAAGAAAGAAACAAATAATCTACTGAATTTAATATGCTAATTTTTAATCCTTATGGTAAGTTTCGCCTTCATTTGTGGCCTTTATAAGTCTGATATTTAGTGGCTATTAATTTCAAATTCCATGATTTTTTTTTTGACAAATTTTAATAATGCAAATGGAATTTTGGTTAAATAAACATGTTCACCAGTCAACAGTATAATGTATGGCCACCGCAAATATTGATTAAACTGTGAAGTGGAGACAATAAAGAAGATGGCGCTATCAAATACCACAACTATTACTACTAATTTTTTGGATATTTTTTATAATATTACTCAGAATTTCAAGTAGTAATAGGAAATTTATAGTTACATCAATTCGAGAATTAGGTTCCTAGAGTATAGTAAAATTGGTAGAGAAATTATTAGTTCAGCCATTATAAAGTGAAGATGGAAATATAAATTTGTATAAGCAAAAATTATTAATAATTTGGTATCCTTTCATCCTTCCGTATATCTTTGTTTTCATATTTCTTTGAAATAATATGAATTTGGTTGTCAAATTTATATCATGTTTCCTATATTTGCTTATTGGCAACAAAAAATTATACTAAATTTTTACTTGTATTTAATTTTCTAATGTGAAGCAGCAGTAATTTTTGCAGCCTCCACTAACAAATAATTTAAAATTATTAATTTAAATATTTCCTTTAATCAATTATGTTTAAAATTTAATTCAATTCATGCATGTAAAATTGTTCGTCTCATTTGAAAACTTAGCTGCTTCACTATACTATACAATTAACTTATTAGCAAGAATTTTACAAATAAAATATAATCATTAAATTGTCACTAATTTATTAATAATTCTGATCTCCTGTTCATAATAATTTGTTTTCAAATCCATTTCTAAATTTTATTCTCAATATATTATAAATAAATTCATTTTGAAAACTTAACAAATTAAGTTGAAAAGGTGCGTTTTGTTATTATAACATTATTATTATTATTATTATTTTTAAACCGCAAAAAAATGTGTTCGAACAAGGATTAAAATGTCAAGATTTCATTCGTCACTCCCTTTAAGATTAATATATTTAAATAAAAATTTTGCGGTTTACATTTTTTTATGTATTATTATGAACTTGGGACAATCACAATGACCCAACAATATAAAATTTCCATAAAATCAATTGAACAATAAAACAAAAATTACTTTATTTAAGTAAAACTCCATTTTTTTTTCTCTTAAAGTTCATAATTATCACGCGAAATTATCACAGTAAAAAAAGATTTTGAACATTATAATTTTTTTTATATTATTATAAATGATCAACGGGGGCCTTTAAACTGCTCCAAACAATGTCTCTATAATACTTCTGCTCAGCTCAATATAGTGAAAATATGTAGAGAAGAAGCAGAAATAATAATAAAAAAAAATAAAGATACTGCGCTGACCACCACCAAAAAAGAACGAACAACACAAAAAAATCAACAAATTAAGCAAACAGCGAATAAAAAAAAAATTGTATATAAAGACTTAAATAAATGCAGACAGGATGGATAACTAATGACCTTGTAATTTGGCTAAATTAGTTATTTATGTCGCGTTAATTTTGCTCTCAATTTGTATCTGTTTTTTTCATGTTGCTGTTTTAGTTTTTTCTTATTTTTTTATTTTTTTGTAATTTCGGATTTTTGTTACCTGAAAAATTTGTAGAAATTTTTTTTTTTTTTGCTAATTTCTGTTGTTGTTGTGTGATAGCTTCTATTATACAATAAATTATAAAAATTATTCGAAAATTAATTTAATATTATACTACCTTATTTTCAAGACTTTTGCTTTTTTTTATTATTATTATTATTATTGGTGTAGTTCAGATCATGTTTTGTGTTGTATCCAAGTCAAGGTCACCGTTCTTAACACTCCAGATTCATTTTTTTTTTGTTATATATTATTGTTATTATATTAATTTTATGATGATGACTAACATTAACAATCGATTGATGACCAATAAAATTGAAATTTTGAAATGAACTTAATATATTTTTAAAGAAAAAGAGATTATGTTTATTTAAAGAAAAAATTTTATTATTCATTTTGGTTTGAAATTATTACAAGAGAAAATCATTAGTTTAAAGATGAAGAATTGGATAAGAAAGTATCAGTAGTGAAACCAAAAAATTTATCGATGGGAATTTTGAAACTGAAAGAGAATATTTTTTTATTAGATTTATATTTTGCTTTTCAATTTTGGAATGTAAAATATGCGTAAAAGGAATGTGTGACATTTTTTTAAGGACTCTTTTTTTTATGGCTTAATTAAAATTCCTTGGAATAAACATGTTTTTGGTGGAGACACATATTTGACAGACTTAGGCTACAATTTTTTAATTAAATTTTAAATTATTGAATGCAAATATCTTTTCCTAGATTATTTAAGGACCACGTAACTATCAGTAAAATAGTCAAATATGTCAATTAAATACCGAATAAGAGTAATAAATAAATGATATCGTGTTTTCATTGGTAAGTTGACATATTTACTATTTTAAAATGGTTTGATATGTATCGTTAGTTCTCAAAACTAAATATTCTATTACAAAGAATATCATAAAGAAATAAACTAAACTTATAAAATAATTCCACAATTAAATGAAATCAAAAAATTTGAAAAAGATATTCTCTACATCCCACTATGATTTGTATTTGCCATCCTTGTCAAAGTTCATTAAAAACAAAATTGCATAATATTTTTCATCCACGAAAATTGTTTGAACCAGAATTAGAACATATAACAGATTACTTCCACGTTTTAAATACAAATAGAAACATATAACAAAAAATATATATATATGTACATATATATATAAATATTTAATCAACAGTCATGTTTATTTAATGCATTTTAATTTACCATTTAAAATTCTGTAGTTACCTTTATACAAAAAAAAAATATACAATTTAAAGATTTACAATTTCATTTATGATGGTTCTTGTTGTTATTTTGTATATACCACTTGGTGGTAACGATTATATATAATTTTTTTTTTTTGGGTGAACCTCCATTACAGACTAAAGAATCATACAACAAGTAAATTTAACGAAAAACCAAAAAAAAGAAGAACATCTCATCATCATGTGTACAAGAAAAACCTCGGAGGTCCAATAATATGACGACGTTTCGTGATCACGAAAGCATTTCATAATATTCAAACTATTAGTCTTATTTTCGCACCGCAACATGAAATTATGTATATATATATTATTATATCTTCTGGTAAAATGCGCGTGGTCCACAGAAAAACAACAAAAACAATATTTTTCAGGTCCCCAGTTTCATTTATTATAGTGTCTGTGTGCCAGGAAAATTATTCTTGTACACTATTTCCGATAAACATAAGAGTGTGTTAGAAAAAAAATATGTAATATTCAAGACGAATACCAAAATTATTAAGGATATATCTTAATATTTTTTTTAAAAAATATTTTATGTGAGTTCTCTCATTTATTTTTCAATAATTTTTGGTTCATGTTATTTCAATTTTTTTTATTTTTATTTTTTAAATCAATAAATTGCCTTTAGGCCGAAATTTTAATATTAAATGCATCATTCTTCATTGCTCTTATTATTATATGTATGGATATAGAAAAATGGCCTTCCTCGAAGGTAGATTAGATATCACGCGATACGTGTCTGTCTCCCGTGAGAAGTTTTCTTCTTTTCTTGTAGGTTCAATTATGAGTGTGTTTTCTTTTCTTTTCTGTTGTCGTTGAGTCTGGATACTCCTTCCCGATATATGTTAGTTAAACTATTTAATTAATAAGTTGATTACTTTATCAACATTGAATAATTCTCTGTTTGCATGCATTTATAAATTGTTTCATTTACATTCATATATCATTTTGAATTTGATTTAATGAACTTGGTTCAGAAATTTAGTTGTTGCCAATAACGGACTAAATTTATTTTTAAATATAGATTAATGTGTCAAAATTAAACTAAAATTTGATATTATATAATTTAGTCCAGTTTTAAGGCCACTAAACTCGTTGTTAATGCCAATTTTAGTACTTAGTAGTAAGTTTTGTTAACATTTTTTCCTCTTTTCTGTATTTATATTGTTGTTTGTCAAGTCATCTTCAGTAAAAGAAACTAAAAACCCATTTTTCCATCACAAAAAATGGTACCATTAGTGATCCTTTTAGGTGGTTGGATACCATCCATGAATTATAGTACTAAATTCATGGATGGTGTCCAGTACGTCATCCATGAATTTAGTACTATAATGAGAACTGTCATATTAAATTGTTGAATTAAATTACATTTTGCTGTTTACATTTCTGTTTCAGTCTCTGTCAAACACCACATTTAAATTTTTTTTATCAATTTTTATTAATAAATTAATATTTAAAAATAAATAAATATAGACGCATAAAAGGAGATATTTAGGACTGTCTTTAATAGTACTATCGTTTTTTTTTTCTTATAAAATTATTGTCGACATTATGTTTATTATGATGAGAAAAAATATTTTTATAGTATCACATCCTTAAATACGACCTAAATTCCAAAATATACGAATACAAAAAAAAAACAATCACAGCGCGCGCGTTCAACGATTTAGACTGCACGATTTTACAATAAATGTTGACAACATTAAGTTTTATGTATCCTGAAAATTTAAATTCAAAATATATATATATAAAAAAAACAGTGAAATATGATATGTACTTTACATTTAGTTTCTTTCAATTTAATATTACAAAATATTTAAAAAGATTCTAATTCACTTATAAATAAATGTTGGTTACAAAACGTATTCATTTAACATGATTTTAACACATTATTTAAATTGCACTAATTTACCATTAAAATGTCTTCAAAGATTAAATAATTAATATGAGAAAAAATTACTGAAATTATAAATAACATTAAAATTGTATATAAATTTATTTTCGTATAAATTTAAGTTTATTGCAATATCCAAAAAAAAAAAAAGTGAACCACATAATTTTTTTTCAAAAAAAAATAAGTATTTATAATATTTTTATATGCAATTTTCCTGGTTTTTCTTTGTAGCGCAATAAAAAAGCAATTTGATCTGCTATCATTCATTCTATACGGTCCAAAAAATATAAATCTGCATTTTTTTTTTATATTAATTTTAAATATATACATAAATAAATATATGTTACAGATTATTTTTATATTCCTATCTAATATATATTTTATTTATAAAAGTAAAGAAAGAAAAAAAAAAGTCATAAATAATTTTTATTTTGAGCCCATCAATAGGATGAAAATTGCAGGGTAGCCACAGGTAGTTTTAGTTCCATAAATTTTTTTTTTATATATTATGTTCTTTCGATTTATGATTTTCTGTTTTATAAGGTACACACAAGAAGACACAATACAGACCGGCGTTTTGCCCAAATTAAGTAAATAATAGTTTCTGAAACACCTTTAGATGGTAATTTGTATAAAGGTTATACTATAAAGAGTGTATAGATAGAGTGTTATTTAAAATAAAGACATCATCATCATCATCCAAACATCATTGAAATGCCAAACCCAATAATTTCGATGTTGTGTGTTCAACAGTGAGAAGAAACATCAACATTTTAATATTATTAAATCAGATGATGATGATGATGATGAACAACATAATAATATATAGAAGTAAAATAATATAATTTTCAATCGCGACTTTAAAATTTTCAAATTTTAAATTTCATATATTTTTTTTTGTATCTTTTATGTTATATTTCATCCTCATCATATTACAACATATAAAATGTTCGTTTTGAATATCTATATATGTAGTAAACATATCTAAAATTTAATGCTGGTGAATGGATTTTTTTGTTTTTTTAATAAATATGTTAGAGAAGTTTATGGAAACAAAAAAAGAGAAATGATAATAAAAAAAAAAAAAAACCATATACCGGGTGAATCCATTAATATATGACGCGAGCCAAAAAATTAACTTCTGGCCTTTTTTTGAGATTGTGTGTGGTCGGGGTTATAGTTTTTTTTTTTTTATTTTTGATGAAATTAAATTATCATTTTTTGTTCTTCTGTTATTTAAGGTGTCATGGGATACCATATCCAGGGCTAGGCACCCTATGGGTGTATCTTCAATTTTTTCTATATATATATATGAATTTTTAAGAAACATTTTTTTTTATGTACATATATCTCAAAGATATTAATAAAGAAAATATGTAATTTCCCAAAAAAAAAAAAGCATATTAAGTGAAAAGAATTATCAAATCAAGGTAGTTTTTCTGTTTTTGGATGGCCAACATTTTTTTAACGCTTACACACAGACGGTTTCTTTTGTTCGAAATTTATGCTTATATGTTATTATGTATATAAAGAAACATGTTTATTAATAAAAAAAAAAAAATTAATATATTTTTTTTTAAAAATTCTTTTGCATTTAATAATTTTCTTGTATATAGTTCGAAATTAGTCAGATATTAAATTGTATAACACATTTTGTTTCTTAAACATTAACAAAATTTTTTTTTTGGTGTTATAGAATTTAGTTTAGAGCAGATATTTGATGGGTGAGTAATTTGAAATTAATTACCTTGTGAGACCTTTTTTTTTTGTTTGGTTATTCTTCTGTATAAATATAATTCAGAAATTTTGTATTTAAAAGTTTCTTCTTAGAAGTTTTATGATTATTTGAAATTATTAAAAGCATAATTTTTTGTTTTGTGTGTTGGTATCTTTTTAAAATATAAATTTTATATTGTTCTTTTTTTGTTGGGTTTTGTTGGGTTGAAGATTATTGAATCTGTCAGAAAATGAATTAAAGATTTTTTGTTAAAGTGGCAATTATATAATTGAAATACCGAAAAAAATGTAGTCCTTCTGTTAAATTTTTTTTTATTGATTTATCTATGGTCAAATAAATTAGTAATTTGGGAATTTATATTGTGATTTTTAAATAAATGAAATATGAAATGAAAATTTAATGACAAGAGTGTGGTAGATTTTTTCATAGTAAATGGTTATAGGAATGTAAATGAACAGGTAAAAGAATTTTTGTCAAATTAATTGTATTTGAAGGTAAAATTGATTAAATTATTGATTTTGATTTATTGAATTTAAGAATTACTAGTTAAATATGATTTTAAAACACTTCAATTTATTAAAAGAATAATCAAAAAATTATCCTTAAATAGTAAATTTCTTACCTTTATTTTCCAAAATCTATTTTTTGCATTTTATCAGCAGAATTGTAGGACAATCAGTGCTTTCATTATTACAAATATTTAAATTCAAATAATTTATATCCAATTGCCTTTGGTTAATATTAAAATGTCCAAAAATATTAATAATATCCAACATAAAATTTACATCTCTCTGAAATTGTAATAATTTAATAAAAATTTATTTAAGTCCTTTTAAATATACAAACAATTAATTATATTTATATTTCCTTCATTTGTAACTACAAAGAATACAAGTGAAAAAAATGAAAACTATTACCGTATAACAAAATCTGATCAAATTGCCTTTCATTTTTAAACATAAATAAAACTATGCTGGTTATAAACATAAATGATATATATATGAAATAAATTGTTAATAATATGTTAACTATAAATTACATTAATAATAATAAAGTTATTTTTTAATAAATTGCGGGGGTTGAACATTTTTTAAGATTGCAAATTTTTTTTCTGTTAAAGACAATTTGCGTGTTGTTTATTTACTCATTATTAGTTTTTGTTAGTCTAGTAATTTTTTTTTTAGTAATTAAAAATGTTGTAATAAATAATTTAGATATTAAGCAAAGTATAAATTTGTGTAAATTAAATTATTTTAATTTGAAGAATATTTCAAATATTTCCAAAATTTAACAAAAAAGTTTGTCATATATTTTTTTTTACATAATTCCATCCCAATCCTTAAATTTAAATTTATTTATTAAAAATTGTCAATTTTCTTTATAGTTTTTCCATAAAATATAAATTTAAAAGTCATAATAATATTTTAAATAAATTTTTTCATATAAATGTTATAACTTATTACAAGTAATTTTCTCTTATAGTCAACATATATGATCTTTTTGGTATATGAATTTCTGTTTAATGTGCAATATACGTAAAAATATTGGCAGGATATAAATAATACATATAAAAAAATATTTTGCGTGCCAGTAAAATGCCAACAGTTATTGGTTTTTTATGCACGACATTGTATTTATGTCTTAATAAAAATTATTGCCATTAGTTAGACCTACGAGTATGTAAGAATAAAGAAATAATGCAGAAAAAAAAAATTGATTTATAAAAGGTTAAAATTTTTTGTACACAAAAAAAAATCTAGGAAAAAGTCTAAGAATTTCGATTTCATAAAATATTAAATAAATTATATTATATTAACATAAAAGATTTACCTATAAACTAAGTAAATTTTAAGTTAGAAATTTTGGTACGGAATTTTGAAATTTAAATGTACCAATTAATTTGATTAGATATGTCCGCCATTTTAGGAAAAATATAACTATATTAGCCATTTTGAAAATTCAAATCCAAAATTGTCCAAATATCTGCTAAAAAAAACCCACCTTCATTGAAATATTAATCACCATTTTTAGTCTATAAAAAATAAATTATGAAATTTCTTTCTTAATATTAATTTATTAAATTTTCAAATATTTAATCAATATTTATTGATTTTTGAATGCGTATTATGGGAATATATTAAATTAATATATTTAATAACTTTATGAATAAAATTAACATATTAATTTTTTTCGTTTTTTTTTTTGTTGTATGGTGAAGAAAGATTTTGATGAGAATTTTTTTTTTTTTGTAAACCTCCATTTATATATTAATAACACCTTCAATATTATATCTACAGATACATAACATAATATACTGAATCTTTTCAGTCAGGCACCGAAAAAATTAAGGTAATAAAAACACAAAAAAAAACAAAAAAATTGAAAGCGAAAAATTCCTGACTAATTCTTAGGCGTGAAGAACACCAACGTAGATAATTACAAACGAATGATTAAGGAATATGAAAAGCGAACATATTACATAAAAAAAAAAAAGAAAATGGTTTTGTTGGCCATTCGTTCCTCTTTCCATGCATTTGGTGTGGCCTGGTTCGTCCCCCTTTTTACATATATATATGTATGTATAAATAATTTTTGGACGGACAGAGCATCACCAGCAGCAACACCAAAAGCTTCTCAAATCTAATTTTTTTTTCTGTTTTTTTTCTGTTTTTTTTTTTTGGCTTTAGGAAGGGATGCAGTTTTGGTTTTTTTTTTTGGTGTTTTTTTTTAAATAACATAAAAATACCTCACAAGTTTAAATTTTTGAAAGTCATTTTTTTTTCTTTGGTTTTCGTTGGGTCCATAAAATTAAATAAATAATAACAATCATTGCCCCCCGAAAAACATAAGAAATTTACTTGATTTTTGTGTGTGTTGGTCTTCATTGAGTGGCTGTGATATTTTTTTCTTCCTGTTGAAGCCTTTAAGGAAAAACTAATTAAAAAGAGGTGCCATTAAATCAGTGATGAAAATGGTTTTTTTTTATACTCCAAAGTGTTAAATATTACATTTTTTTTTTGGGAAAGAAATTATTAAATTTGAATGAATTTTGGTGTTGTATTCAATAAAAATAATGGCAGTCATAAAAAATAATTAATAATTTAAGGATATTGTGTGGAAATTAATGCTTTTGGAATATAATAAATGGTCTAAGAATGTCCAAACTTTGGTGAAAATGAATTTGAGAAAATTTCGCCAGAAATCAAACAGACTTCATCATAAAATAAGATTAATATCACAATTAGGTTAAAATCAAACTCTTAATTTCCTGTAATGATCTGTATGTCCTAAATTTACTAGATTGCTGCTATAGTTAGAATTTTTGGGAAGATGTTAAAAACGTCATAATAAATTAAAATTTATGTCAATGATAATTCCACAAAAAATAGTACACCACAAGAGGAGCAATGCCATTTATCAACAACAATTTGGTTTATTTTACAATTCTAATTATCGAAATACAGAGTATCCTTTGAAAAAGGACGAATGTTATTTACATTAAAAAAACTAATTTGATTTGGCAAAAACCCAAATTGCGATCTGAAAAAAATTAATAAAATAATTTGTCTGATCAATAATTTAATAAATTTAATAAGTGCTAAATTAAATTTTCCATGCCTTTTAGCATTTACTAGCTATAATTAATTAAACTAAATTTTCTATATTTTTATATAAAAGCTAAATTTTCTCAAATAAATAATAAAATGAAAAATAAATAAATGACTTTCTCTTCTACCATTTATTAAGTCTAATCAAAAAAAAAAATATTAACTTTTAAGTTATTCCTTTTAATCACAATATTTACGCACTTTTTCAACTGTATTGTAAAAAAAAAAAAACCAACCTAAAAAATTAAAAATTTATATTAAAAATAAATAAAATATTTTATAATAATGCAATGCAATATAATGTGGTGTTGTGTATGTCAGCATAGAGTATTTTAGAGTACATATTATGTATAATACAAAAAGTAAATAGATATTTCTCTCGTATCAAATTCCACTTTATATATAATAATATTATATTTATTTTTGTTGTTGTTACGTTGATGATGATTCAAAAAGATACCTGGCGATCCTAAAAACCAAAAATAAAAAAAATAAAAAAATGAAAGAAAAAAATTCTTTAAATGGCAATTCTTCACATTATTTGATCTTCCCACGGTCAAATTGCATACACAATATCCGCGGTCTTTGTGAACGTTAAGAAATAAAAAAAAAAAAAAAAATCGCGAAGATTTTTTTTTTTTGTATAATTCATTTATATATAAAAAATATTTTTTTTTAGATATATATTTATATAAATCTATATATATATATTTGGATAATCCCACCTCTCTTGGGCATTAAATATATAAGAAAAGTGTCTGCTTTTTTTTCTTTAAAGTACACTTTTTTAGTGATGCTTTTGTTTAATTCATTTTTGAAACCACCAAACAGTCAAATAATGGTGAATTAATTGCATTTTGTGATACTTTTCAGAGTGTTTTAATTATAAAACAGAAAAGTAATAAACATTTTTTTTTGTAAAGAAAGTTTACTACAAAACTTTCAATTTATGAAATTGGTTTAAGATGTTTGCCAGGATTTATGAAATTTTCTATTTTTCGTCTTGGGATACAATTAATAGGCAAAAAGAAGTAAGCCAATTCCTTTTAATTATCATTTTCTTTACAGAACATTTTAGCTTAATTATCCTTTTATTAAGGTAAAATATAAATAATTTGGTTGTAATATTGACAACTTGATTGTATACAATTTAAATCTTATCATTTGTAAAATCATCGAGGCGAAATCTGGATTTAAATCATATCAAAGTCTTTCGCAAAAAATATGAAACATTCCTATATAACATTTTCCGATCATTTGTTGACATATCTGAGTCGAAAAGTATTCGCAAGGATAGATCACTAATTTTCTCAAATTTCTTATAATTTACTATTGAATTTGTCAAATTAGTGACCTAACTATTATCATCACTAACATATTTTTTTTTGTATTATTTACAAATCGTAATTGTCAATGCAAGAGAGTAAATTTTTTATACCCAAATAAATTTAGACATTTCCTTCTTCATATTTAACATTACCTCATATTGACTCCTTCATTTGATTTTCATATGAAACGATTTTCATATGAAAGTGTCTCAATATTGTTTTTAATTGCTTCATAAATACAGTACAGTGAATGCATGTGTCAATTTCATTATATCCTTATCAAAAATATATACCACCCAAGATGATATTCACCACATAAGATGATAATGTACAATAACAACAATATTTACCATTATACCATAAATGGTAGCATTATTTAACAAATTTAATTTCCAACTGATATTACAACTTCTGGTTTTTAATTTTTATATTATATTTTTGTTAATTGATGAGTTTTTTATTTAATACAGGCAATGATGATGATGATGATGATGATGCCACCATATAGTAATTAGTTCAGATTTCAAGTTATTATTATAAATATTGTAAGGTACAATATTGTTTATCGTTTAATATAATTCTCTGGTTCCGAAATACGATACAAAAAAGATTGTCAACAAAACATATAAATAGGTACATTATAACATCTGAAGATCAGTTGGAGACTTTGTGGACATATACGGTTTTGTGAATGCTCTCGCCAATAACAACAAAAATTTATATGGTACATTTGATCACGATTTTGTCTTGCGTTTAAAGTATTCCTATACATAAAAAAAAAATTAAAATCGACAAAAACATTTATGGTAACAAATAATTTTTGCTTTAACGTGTGGCGTCTGCAATTATCATAAAGTTCTATTACTATATATAAATATATACCAACAATTTTATATGGTATTGATTGGCATTTTTAAATTGAACACCATATTATAATGAATTAATGGGATATGGAATGTGTTATGGAGACATATTCAGAAATTAAAGAGCATACTTAGAGCTGAGATAATTACAATTTAAAAAAAAAAAAAAATATTGACATGAAGTCGAAATAGACAATAAATAATCAATTCTAAACTTGGTTTTCCTTAAAATTTATTAGTTTTCTATAAAATATTTGCTATTAGTTGTATGTGTTTTGACATGACATTGAAATTGTCTTATGAAATTCAGAAAGTGTTTCACTATTTTCCTATTTAGGATCATTTTTTTTTTCCTGTTTACATTTTGTGTCTCGTTTTTTTAGAAAGATTATAAGTTTAAATCGGAATTAAGGTAAAAGGTGGGATTAATTTTATATCGAGGATCTATTGGGGATATATTAGATATAATGACGTTTATGGTTAATGTACATTATCTAATTAAAATTCAGTTTGTAGTTGGATTACAAAATGTCCTTAGAAGACATTTTTAAGGACACTTTTTTCATTTCCTGATTTTTTTTTTTAAATTCCCATGATTAAAAGAAATCATAACTATAAAACTTACTCGAACTACAAAAATTCTTTAACAATCAAATCCAAAAAGAAAACCATAATTTTCAAATTGATCTTTGAAAAATTTCAATTCCCCAAAAAAAAAAATCTTAAATAAAAAATTATGCTGGCTACATATTATAAATATCTATAAATCCTTTCCACATAATTATACATCACATTATTTGGAACTTTCACGGTTCGCGATTTTTCATTATTATTTTTTTACAAAATTCACACAACAGCATATTTTTACAATTGCATTGTAATGCCCCCTTCTATATACATTTTATTGAATATATACTTAAAAAGATAATCCTGAATATCAAGCTTCAAAATCATCAACCTTGCTCGAAATTCAACAACAACAAAAATTACTATATATATATATCTCTCGCTCTCTATCGATACAGAGTATATATATACCTAAAAACCTTGTTTTAATAAGACTTCATCGCTATGCATACCACAGCTCCAACTTGGTGACAGCTAGCGAGATTTTTTGTGATTCTTATAAACAGACGACAATGACAACCTTAACAGGAATCGAAGGTAACAAACAGTAACAGACAGGAGAACTTTATAATATACAATGTATATATATATATATATATTTTTGTGTCTTGTATGTAAGATGACCATACAAAGATCATTGTTGTTGGGGATTTTAAAGTTTTTTGTTGCAGGTTATTGGTTTTTTTTTGTGTTTCCAGATCACCAGCAGAAGAAATAACAGTTGGAAAATATTTTTATTAAATAAAAACAAAAAAATTATTTATTTTTCTTAGACTTTTTTTTTTTTTTTTTTAAATATACATTATGTTGGCAGTAAGTTGCCAATTGCCACACAACGAAATGTACAAATACAAATCATCATTCACCATAAATGAAATATAAATAAAAGAAGAAAAAAAAATACAAAAATTCGATGACATAAAAAAATGAAACCAAAATAAAGAAAAAAAAAAATATTTTGAAGCTTAAGGATTCATCAAACTTTTTATATATGCTCTCTGCTGTATATCCTTCTTTCTATTTCAATTTTTGATGTTGTTACCAAATTTTGAATCTTTTTTTTTGCCTAATTTATTTATGATTCAACGCATTTTAAAAAAAAATCATAAATATGGTTTTTTTTGCTCTCGGTTTCGGTTTGTTTTTTTTTTTTCTGGCTCAGAATTTTAACTGATTGTCTGGCTTAATAAATTAAGTCATTTTTTATTTTGCTAATGTCGGATTTAATATCTGATCGAACACAGAGATCGAGTAGAATTAATAAAAGGTTTAAATATCAGAAGAAATTAATTAGATTATTATATTTTTAGCTAATTAGGTAGAAAAGAACGATTGGATAATATTTGAAATTTTGTGAAAATTCACAAAAAAAAAAAACAATTTATTGGAATTTATCAAGATTGTAAATTAATTGCAATAGCGCAAGAGCATCTAGGTATTTTTTAATTATTTCTAATACTAAACAAACTTTGTCATAATTACAAGTAAAATTAACTAAAATGTTCGTCCTTTGATGCTGATTTCGTATAATTTTGATAGGTAAATAGGAATTACTTAGTGCTATTGTTTGAATACTTTTACAATTTAACGATGTATTTTCTGTAATATTTCATTAAAAATTTTCATTAAATTGAATTCTATATTAAAAAGTAAAATATTACTTCAAATTTTTACCAAATTTATATGCCATAAAACTAGAAATCAACACTTTTAGCTACTCAAAACTTAATACACATTTTCATGTTCAATTTGATTTGAAAATCTATAATTGGTAGCCAATAAACCCATTTTTAAATTTAATGCTTTACTGATTTTTTACCATATAATTTCTTAATAAATCTAAATCTATAAAATAAAAATCGACAATAAGGAAAATCTTTAACATAACATTATGTCAAATCAGTGTTCATGTCTCAAAAAATATTGACTTTGAATGTCGGGTGGGCATTTTTATCATGCCCGATTTATTTAAATGTTGAAAAATTTTCCAATAATTTTGAATATGCCAAATTTTAAGCTTAATTTTATGACAACGATTTGTTAAATCTTCTTCTTTTTTTCAAATATAAATTTAACATAAATATATAAAAAATATGATTTGACTTTAATCTTTTTTGGCTTATTTAATCCTCCAGGTCCTGGGAATTTCGATAATAACCAAAAAATACTGTGAAAAATATTTCAATCAAGAATTTGGTTTTGAAAAACAAAAAAAATATTTAAATAGTTTTTTTTTTTGACGTTTTTATTAAAATTGTTTAACTAAATGTGAATAAATGCACATGGTTTCACATTATCATTGTTTATATATTTTATAGTTGTCCAATTAAGGCATTTTTGTGTTGTACGATCGAGATTTAAAATAGTATAGTTGGCAGCAGCATCGTTTAGTATTCGGTTAAAAACTATTCTTTTTTTGTTAAGTTTTTATGTTACCTTTCTACTTTTTTATAGATTTTCTAAATATGTAAAATTAGACTTAAGTAATGATAAAATAATAATATTGAAGTCGATATATTTTTTATATGTTTTTACTTAGTATATTGACAAAAGCACTTGAAAAATATGAAAGGACACACATGTTTGAAAGGACATATGTGAAATCTATATATGGGTTTTAACCGAATACTATACTTAAACGATATTGCTGCCAACTATAGTATATTTGCATGATTTATGATTAAATTATTACGATAGAATATTTATGTAAGCTAATTTTTTGCTTTAACTTAATTTGGAACTATAAAATTGACTCGTGTTTCAGTAGTAGGTAACATATGTTCATTAGGTTGAAAGTATATGAATAAATTGAAGCAGTTAAATATTTAAATCAAATTTACATCAAAATTAATCTGTAATTTTGAGAAAGAAGAATTGATCCAATAAGTATCAGAAATTGCAGATATAATTTTGCAGAATTGCAGATATAATTTTAATTATTTAATAGATTTATAAATTCACTTCAAAATAATCGCTTTCCAAAGCCTTTTTCAACTAAATCATGTAAATCTGTGTTTAAAAAGATTATTAGTGAGGATCTGCGAAAACTAAAAGAATTTTAAGACCTATCACTACTAAAAACTATGATGAATTAAATTTTTCATTTTCATTTTCAATTTATTTCATTTCGAGAGATCAGAAATTTAAATACATTCTTTACAACTCTAATAATAATTATTAATATAAATGTTATAAATTTTGAAAAATGTAAGATAAGAATATTTAAGGAAATTTTTGGTATAATTAAAACTTCAAAATTTTCCATTTAATTACTAAAATAATAAAAATATTGAATAAATTATGATTCTTTTAAAGAAGATTGTAATTACTTCTCCCAATTTATTATTAAAGAAATAATCGATTGACGAAATATAATTAACTTATAAAAAACCTTCCAATTTTAATAAATTAAAAAACTAGGATTTCTTTTGAAAATCATAAATAAACCAGAAATTTTTTTTTTAATAAATACATAAATAAAAATAATTAACTAAATTTCAATAAAAAAACGCAATTTCAACATTTAAAACAAAAAAATAAATTATAAATTATCTCTTATACAGCAAAATCCAATGCAAAAATAAAGGAACTTTTTAATTGAATATCGTCAAATCAGTGCTCAGAGATAAAAAAAATATGTTACAAAAAAAAAAAACAAATATAAAAATTAAAACATTCTTAAATTGCAATATTTTTTTTTATTTATTTTATTAAATTAAAATTATTTTCCCAGCCATTTATTATTACACATTGCTTCTGCTGCTGCTGACAGTGGTTTGGTATATAAAAAAAATTTCAAATAAAAAAAACTTTCAAGAATTTATCGAAAAGCTTTATAAATTCAGGTGCATATAGTAAAGTAATACATAATATATATCAGCAGAGAAATATTTACTTTTTTTTTTCAAATAAAGAAATAAAAAAATTTCAGTTTCAAAGAGAGATATTAATGGTATGCCACAAAGTATTGGGGCAATTAGTGTTCCACTAATTGATTTAAGGCATTTCCTTTCATATATTGAATATGTGAGCCAATCTTAAACACGTATCTATCACACAGTATAAGCATTTAACAAAAAATAAAAACAAAATCAAAAATAGTCAGCATCCCCCCAGTAAAACATGAATCTGTAATCAATTTTTCTTTGTATTATTAACCTCACTGGAATATCGTTTATAGTTTTGACCATGTACACCAATTTTGTAGTATGATATTTATATAAAAGTTAAAATAGAATGTTAACAATTTTTTGTGGTATGTATGGAAAGCCTTGGGTCGGAACAATTAAAAAAAAATTATGTATGTATATAGTACAATCTTATGCAGAATGCTATTTATGTTGCATTCTGTGTATAAGATTTTATGTATAATACAAAAAATTAAATACTTTTAAGAAAACAAAAAACAAAGTCTTTACATAAGAAAGTTGGGAATTTTTTGTAAGTTTTTGTTATAAATGTTTTAATTGTAAAGGGAATTTTGAAATTTTTTTCTTAGTTTTGAGAAATTTAAATATTTTTGAAGATTTTATACAAATTTACGTACATAAAATAGTTTGTTTGTTGAAATATCTTGTTTTGCATACTACAAACATGGGATCCTTTTTGTACAGAATTTTACAGATAATTATTATGGTACCCAGAAATAATGTTACATAACATTTTTTTTTTTTGTACAAAAGTGCTAAAATGCCACCCGTGATCTTTTTTAAGTCATTTATGTCTTAAGTGTACCAGAAATGTAAATTTTTTGTCAGTTAACCTTAATTTTTATATTTGCAAAAAATATGTTGCCAAAATGTGTTCAATATTTTGGCGTTTTATAAACGCATAAATTTTACATTATAAAGATTTTCTAATCAATTAAGATTAGTTAGAATCTTAATTTTCATATTGAATCCATAATTCTAATTCAAATGCTTCCAATGTTACTATTTTCGTATTTAATCGCAACTCTTTCAAAAAAATTATTAATAATTCTGATTTATGAATTTCCAAGAAAACAATAATTTTTCCAAATTTCCCTATTCAATAAATTTAAATCGTTCAAAACATTTGAAACATTTATGTAAATCAAAGTAAAGAAAATTATACAAAAATTTTCAGCCAGTGGGGATATTACTTATCCAAGACTTTTTGAAGGTTTGAACGTAATTTTCTTATTACTTTATTTGCCTCGCTCTCTGCTTTGGACATAAGTTTGTCTATAAAAAAAAATGTATAATGAAATTTAGATTCTAAGAGCTTTCTTTTCTAAAATTTTCTTGATTATGTCACCTTATCCTTTTAGTTATAAGCTTTCAATCCTTTTCAAATGTAAAATAAAACAAATTTCATTTTCTTATAAGTTTTTTTTAATATGTACAAAGAAAAAAACTGGGGAAAAATTCATTTTACTATTTTAATTATATATTTTCTTTTCCAACAAAAAAAATTCTTCATAATTTATTACAATTTTTAATATTTCTACTTTTATTGGCAAACATTTTTTATATGAGACATTTTTTTTTTCTATTACTACAAAATTTTTCAAAATAAAAAACTAATGAAAATAATTTCCAAAAAAAAAATTAAATTTATATTTCAAATTTGTTGCTTAAGTAAAATAATATATAAATTATATACAAATAATAATAATT
Source organism: Empis stercorea (assembly GCA_949752835.1). Classification (NCBI taxonomy): domain Eukaryota; kingdom Metazoa; phylum Arthropoda; class Insecta; order Diptera; family Empididae; genus Empis; species Empis stercorea. The sequence goes on from OX457089.1 coordinate 52,919,805, forward strand.
ATAAAAAAAAAAAATTAAATAAACTAATTAATTAATAAATTCTTAAGATTATTATAAATAAATATTATTTACTCTTATTACAAGTTAACATTTTATTCAAATTTTCATTTTATAATTTGTTTCTTCTTTTTTTTTTCATTTTCATTTTCATTTAAATTACACAAGAAAATAAAAAGATTATTAAAGTTTTCAATTTAATTAAAAGTGATTAATTTAAATTAATTAATTTCTATTTACAAAAAATTGTGAAAAATTTATAATTAAAGAAAGTTTAAATTTTATATTACCTAATTTATTCTATGTAAAAAAAAAACGGATTTAAATTAAAAGTAAAGCTTAGATAAATTTACCAGAAAAAATAAATCGTCAGTTCAGTCTTTCTTCAAATATTTTTTATTTTTATTAAATTTGTTTTTATTTTTTTTAAATAATAATTTAAATTATTTTATGATTTTTTTTTTATTTATTATTTTTAATAAAATTCAATTCCTATATTTAAATATTTTTAAGTACAAATATTATTTTTTTTTATTTAAATAAATATATTTTAACTATAAAACTGGGCTTTTAATTTTATATTAATTTTTGTAATACTGTTTTTTTTTTTTTTAAATATATTTTAAAAATTATTTATGTAGATTTTTGTTTAAGGATTTATTTAAAGCAAAAATACAAAAGATTTTCATAAAAATTAAATATTTTATTTAATTTTTTGTTTTTTTTTTTTATAAGTTTTTTGGTTAATCTTTTAATTTATATTTTTTTTTTTAAATCTAAGAGAGAAATTTATGTACAAAATTTTAAATTATTTTAAAAATGAGAAAAACTAATTGAAAATTTTTATATTTTATATACAAAAATATAATTAATTTTTTCAAAAATAAATTAAATAAAGAAGAAAAATTATTATATAAATTAAAGTTTTTCAAAAGAACCTGAACATAACAAAATTCCAGGTAAACCAATTTATTTATTTTTCTTTTTTTTACAATTTTTTACGATAAAGAAAAGAAAATTTCTTATGTTTTTATGATGCATTGAAAAATTTTTATATTAAATTATTCTAAATTTACAATTTAATTAAAATTATTTCTAAAATGTTATAATTTTTTAAGTATATTATTAATTATTAAGTTAAAAATATAAAATGATTTGTTTGTATGTTTGTTTTTTTTAAAGGCATGTATGTATCGTTTTTTTAGTTCGACATAATTTACATTTAACTTCACAACACCAATGGAATGTGCATGCACAACGTTCAACAACAGTCACCTCTTGGGTACGATAACCCCGTCCGCAACACATTAAATCACATCCATCAACACCAATTGATGTATCATTACATTGACGGCCATGTGTGCCCTGTATACCTAAACGAGGATTCTTTTCACAAAAACCTGGTGATGGTTCTAAATATACTAAATCTTTAACACCCGGCGGTTTATGATCTGGATTGTATGGTTTCAATTGGAAATGATATCTGTAAAATAACAGAAAATAAGAGAAAAAAAAAATTGATTATAATTTTTGTGATATGAGAAAATTGTTTGAAAAAGATAAAAGATTTTGATAAAGTGAAAGAAGTTTGACAGTTAAATTCGAAAATTGAAAAAATTTAATAAATAAATTAGTCATTTTATTAATCTTGAATATAATACTCACCTATTATTCTTTCTATGATGACGATTTCTTGAACGTCCATTATTTCTTGATATACTATTTGGACTTGAGGCAATATTATTTGATTGTAAACTATTTGTATGATGTTTAATTGAATTTTCATTATTATTACCACCAGCAGCATTATTATGATTATTACCATTATTATTACCATTATTAGAATTATTATTACCATTTCCTCCATTTCCTCCACCACCTCCATTACCGCCGCCACCTTTACCACCACCACCACCAACATTACCATTACTATTACTACGTACATTCAACATAACACGTGAAGCACCATCAAAGCGGTCTTTAAGATTATCACCAATAACACGGAAATTTGCTAAACGCATCCAACATGTTTTTACTGTACATGAACCAGACATTCCATGGCATTTGCATTCTTGTCGCATTTCAGTTTGAACGTGCTGTAAATATTATGTTAGAAAATATAAAATAAAAATTATATTATTGTTGTATAATTTTTTGTTTAAAGTGAAATCAATTAAATTTTTATATAAAAACCAAATGAAAAGAAAAAATCATTTACAAATCAGAGAAAATTAACTACTGCACAAATAGTAATAATAATAAAAAAAAAAGTTATCTAAAAACAAATCAAATTTTATTGAGATATCTTATTTCTATTTTTGTATATATTAATTGCAACATAATTGTCTATTTACACTATAAAAGTTATTGTAAATTCTAATTTATACTAAAAAAATTATATTTCTACTTAAAATGAGTCAATTTTCAAGTCAAATTCAAATTAAATTCAACATTTTATATTAGAAAAGGGACGAATTTGACTTGGGAAAAAGAGTAATTGGATTGAGGGGAAAATAAGCGAATTTGACTTGGAAGTGAATCAATTTATTGTAAAAATACTGTTAAGATTTGACAAATTCTTAAATGTTTTAATAAAAATCATATTTTCTTCTGTGAAGTTTTTCATAATTTTATATAAACTGGGGAATTTCTGAAGAGATTACCATATATTTGCGATATTACCAACAGAATAACTAGAGAATATGTCAGTTTTAAATATGCAGAAATTAATTTAACCATTAAACAGTTTCAAAAGGACATTAGTGTAAATAAACCATAGTACAAGGAGATCAAAAGAAACAACATAAAAATGTATAAAAAAAAAATCAGTTAAAGATTATTAAAACAACATAAAAAACTGAGAAGAAGAAAAAAACTCCTGAAATAATTTTTTTTATCCAATATTATGTTAAATTTTTGATTTTTTTTTTCTTATTAAATCAGAGTTTTCACTTAATTATTGAATATTTACCAGGATAAATAAAACGTCATATGATCGAAAAACTACATTATTATTACGTTTTTTTGTTTCTAAAAGTTGTTGTTAATATTGATCTGCGCGATCTCCCAGATAAAATTGCATATAATATTTTTTTTTTAATATTAAATATTCTTGTTAATAATATTTTAATAACGCAACGAAAAAATAACAATTTTTTTTGTGCGTATATTAAAAGTCTATAGAGAAATCTGGCCGCAAAATAATATTGTACAACGAAAGCAGATAAGATTTTTGCAGAGCCCAGCATGAGGTCGAAATTTTTATCGATATTTTTACATTTGATATGTTATATCCTCCCAAGAGGAGGTCGTTGTTTGCACAACATTAAAGACACACATTTGATAACATTATAACAACGTATAATAATATTTTTTACTCTCTAGAAAGGATCACCAACATATTAATAAAATATATTACATTCTAAAGTGGACGGATAGTGGAGGTTTTAATAAATAAATTCCTAAAGATTGGGGTATTTTTTTTTTATAAATATTAAGAAATAAAGTTGATTTTTTTTTTTGTTAAATTGCATATTAATGAGAATATTACAATGTCACAATTTTTTTTCTTTTGCTGTATGTTTTCACAATACCCTCGCAAAGCCAGATAACGAATTACTCTTTGCCTTTGTGTTGGTCTTTATTTTTGCTTAAATGGTTTTATCTTAATTGCTACAATCACGTCTTATTTTAATCATTTTATTAAATGAGAAAAAGGAGCAAGAAGAAAGGACATAAAAATATAATTTTTAAAAATTGTAATATTTTTTTTTTTTAATTATTTTCGTTCTTGAAGTACAGAGTGAACATGAAAATTTGCACTTTCAATTGATTCATTATATAATCTTTAAATAGATCATAGAAAAATGTAAAGTTTGACATTTGTGTTAAATATGAAAAACCTCTGGTTTTCATTAAATTTTACGTGTGCTGTATTAATTATTTTGTAGAAAAGTGACAAATAATTAGGCATTGGGATTTGTGGTTTAAAAATTGTTCTAAAATAATTGAATATAATAATTGTTTCTAATTCTACAAATTTTTATAATAATTTATATAATAATTGTTTCTAATTCTACAAATTTTTTAAGACACAATTTCTAGTATTCTTAATTCAGAATTTAGTTTTTTGTAGATAGATTAACAACAATGAAATAATTTAAATGGGTAATAGATTATATCGACAACTGAAACCTTCAGAGAGCTCTTAATCATGAATTGCTTTTGATGGTTAGCTAAAAGCTTGACTGAATTAAGCATATTTGAATAAAAATTAACAAAAAAATTTTTACAAAATTTACTAGAAGAATTAAATTTCCCAAATAGACCCACACTTTTAATTTAAAAAAAAACCTAAGCCATAAAACACTCTGTACATTTTTAATGCTAAAAAAAAATTAACTTATTAAAATAATGTCCCATCATCTGTGCGTTCGTGCGTATTACAAAAAAAAATGAATTAATTTTTTATCTTAAATATTTTCCTTCTTTAATTTGGTTCACTTTTCTTGGCTATGCTTTCTCTTGTATATATTCATCAATACACTTTTCGGTGCCCCCCTTCCTAGACTATCATAATTCTTATCAATATTTTGAATTCATTTCTGTTTCACAAATCCTTAAACATTCTCAATAAATAAATTAATTGTATTTCGATAAAATATATTTCCACATACAAAATAAACTACACTACAATATCAGCAAAAAAGGAGACGTGGTAGAGGAGATACAATTCACTATTTTTTTTGTAGATACTTTCTGGATCAACATTAAAAGATGCGAAAGGAAAACTAAATAGTGAAAAAGAATTTATTATTATTATTAAATTTTTTTTGTTTATATTAAATGATTTTATTATACTTTTATCAGCTGTCAACAATTTTTTAATATATTGCTGGAAAACAAGTTTGATGTATACCATAAAGCGAACCACTAAAAATATAATTTTCCATTTTCTACTTGTGCGGTAAACTATACAAGCTACATATATTATATACCTTCAATAAATTATTATTTTTCGCTTAATCTAAACTTGCATTGATATAGAAAATAAAAGATATTTTTATTACTTCTTTTTTTTTTTAATAGCTTTTGTAGGCGATCAGCGGATTTTTCTGTATATGGAATAAAAAAAATTTATGCTGTGAAAATGTAGTGGCAAATATAAAAATTTAAATTTTTTTTTTTTTTATATAAAATAAAAATTAAAGATTCATTTTGCTAAGAAATTAGTTTGTAAGATAAATTATAAAAATTATGAATCAGACTACTAGGGTGGCAGAAATGTTTAGGTACTGTTGTGGTGAAGAGAAAGGTGCTACCGAAAATAAATTAATTTCAATTTACATAATTTTGTGAATACTTAAATTAATTTTCTCCTGATTATTATTGCTAATTAGATTGACTATTCCAAAATGCCTGCATGAAGCACAAAATTTTTTATATAAACTTAAATTTAATTTAAAATATATAAAAATAATTACCGCTCTACCAGCTTCATTATTATGTAAATTCATTTTTTCTCTTAAATTTCTGCCACGTTCACCAGTATCAACAAATTCTCTTGAAAATTTAAAACCAAAACCAATATTATCCGAACAACCGCCCCATTCCCAATCCCGAACACCAGCAACAGCACCAATTTGATGATTTGTTTGTGGTGAACGTGATTGATGACTATAATCACATGTACATGATTCAATTGAACCTTCACTGCATGCTCGTGCTATTGAATGTGTAACAGCAGCACTAGTTATTGCATAAATAAATCCAGTTTCACGGCATCCTAGAAAAAGATAGAAATAAAAAAAAATTTTATAATAATTTTCACTGTTTTGATAAAATGTCAAAAATATTCATAGTAGAATATTATGTAGTTACAAATCAACACTCAAATAAATATAATTATACTTTATAAGAATTTCTCAGCGTGTCAGAGCGTGTGTAAAGTACGTTTTGATTTTGCACAAAAAAAAAAAGAAACAACAATTTGTGTACCACACACGCTGTTTGTTTTTTTCATTGATATTAAAATGAAGAAACAAAATAATATTAAAAATTATATTTGAAATTGATAAAGAGACCATCAAAAAAAAAAAAGAAAAATCACAGAAAACTTTTAAATGTACCACCGTTTGCGCGACTATACACACATTCTCTATCAACCAAATCAAAACCAAAAAACTATTTTAAACCATTAATAATTTTTGTTTGGATTGTTTTTTTCTCTACCTGTGAGTTAGACCACTTCTTTTTTTTTTTATTATATATTTTACTCATCAAAAAATTGTTTTATGCTTAACACTTTTTTTTTTAATGTTGAAAATGATCAAGATTTAAAAGTAACGAAAAAAAATTTCAGGTAAATCATATAAAAATAATAATATAAAAATAATTTACATTTTCAAAATATAATCATAATCTATCATAATTTTTTTTTTTTGTCTTATTGGTAAAGTATGTTACCTACCCAACAATATTCTTTATGGCATATACATAAAGATCTGGCGAGAACCAGTGAATAATAGTTTATGCCAAAATAATCTTCAACTAGACAGAAAGATTGACATAAATATACTCTTAAAAGAATAATAATTATAACCACCCGGTATTTATATTAAAACAATTTTTTATCTGTTTTCTGTTTTACATATTTTTTTTTTTTGGTAGCTTCGTTGGTGCTGATGATGGTCGTCTTCGCCGCTTCACCTTGGTATTTCATAAAAAAAAAATTATAAATGAATTTATTTATAATTTTCGATGGGGGGACAACAGCAAAACATAAGTTTTTAATGACTGGAATAAACGTAATTTTTTTTCTTCTTCTTAAATAAAAACTATATAAAGTTTAATGACAATTTTATAAAACAATTTATTCATTAATTATTTTTTTTTACACTATTAAAATTTTTTGGAAATTACTTTTAATTTTAATATATGATGTATTAGAAAATGATGGAATTTTTTGGAGAATTTTGGGGATTTAGGAATTGTAGGAGTTTGAAAAATTTGTAGAAACTTTTTGGTGGATAGTGAAGATTAGAATCGGGAAAATCTTAATTTAAATAATGTAAATTTAATGTGATGATTGTGGTAGCTATGGAAATCCCAACTGAATTTATTGAAGGATTATATAGTTGTGATAATATAAGTAAGTTGTATATGCGGTAACTATATTTCCGCAAACATTTTTATTATTTGTTTATGAAAATAATTACAGATTGACAGAATTTGATAGAAAATAAAGTTTGAATCATTGTCGATAGCTATAACACTTAATAATACATACTAAATTTCCCAAAATTCTTAATATCATTCAAAACTTTTCGAGAATTTACAAAATTTACTACTTTCTAATTACTATTTGTAAAAATTCTTAATACTACTCATCCATTGCCAATGAACATTTAAATTTTTCAACAGTGTAGCTCGTAAGAAACTAATAATTATTTCATATCTTCATTTGTAAAGGTATACTCTTTATGGCATATCTATATCGGATTATAAAATGCAAAATAAAAAAAAAATTATATATTTTAAATAATCACAAAAAGAAGAGCAAAAAAGGATAATACTGTTTTCTAATAACAATTGTACACAAAAATTTAAGCTTCCTTAAAGAAATCTCTTCTTTAAGATTTATTTAAATATATTTTCTACATTTTTTCCAGTGAAATCACCTGATCTTCAAATATTCCTTTATAAACCAAACAAAAGCGGAATTTTAATAGAGAACCAATTATCCTTATGAGCATAACAAAAAAATGGTAAAATCCTCTGTTTAGAAAAAAAATCTTAAAAAAAAAAAACAACAATTATTTAAACTAATAAAATCCACCCATAGCAATAAACTGGAATCATTTACATACAAAATTTTTTTTGAATCATTCCAAAAAAAAATATTGTCCAGAAACAAATAAAATTCGGTTTCAAAGGGTCAAAAAAATAAAAATTCCTTACAAACAATGAAAAATTAGCCAAGAAAAAAAAATTATTTTCAAAATTTATCCTTAATATTAATTTAATTCCTGGACAAAAAGGAATTTAATTTAATTTCAGAGTGTTCAATTTATACGCAAGGCTTGTACATTATATTGTTGAACATTATTCTTCTTTTTTTATTTCGGAACAAAAGTTTATGTACTTAGCAATTACGTAGTCTCTTTAAATAACGTAATACAATGTTTTGTTCGAAAAAATAATTTTGAAATTTCAAAGAATTCTTGTTACGTCCACGCCTTAAAAATTAATATTATTATTATTTTTGATAAAAGTACACAATTAACGAAAAACAAACTCTTTTATATTTATATTTTTTTTTTTGTGAGTAAACAAAAGCACCCAAAAAATTTTTATTGGAAAACGGATATCCGTTGAAACGTAGATCATTTATTGAAAATATTTTTTTGTTTTTTCTTTCAAAATGATAATATATATATAATTATCTCAGCATTGAAAAAGTATGTCCTTTTTGTCTTGATGTAAGTTATTGTGAAGCTGTTAAAAAGGATTTGTTTTTTATGATTTAGAATTTTTATATGATTTTGATATCAAAAAATATACTTAAACTTTTACATAGAAAAAAATGTAATTGATATTTTTAATTACGTCCTAAATTTAATATAAAAAAAAAAATGGCCCAACCTTTAAACAATTTTTTTAAAACTAATTAAAATAAAAATATTTTTAAATAAAAATGTTGAAATCATTTAGAAAAATCATGACAAATTTTAAGTTATTTATTTATCATATCAGGACAGAAAATGTTTTAAATTTAAATTTTTTTGATTTTTATCAATTATTTGTTTTAACATTTTGTTTTTTTTTTTTTGTTTCTAGTTAAATTTAAGTTGAAAGACACAAATTTTAATAATTAGTAATTTATTTATTATATTATTACTTTTTTTTGGGGTAAAGTAGGTGCGCTTATACAAATAATATATTAATTTTTTTTTTATCTTATTTCCCTAATAAAAACAATAATTGAGGTTTTTCCAAAAATAAAAAAAAAATTTGTATTTACAAAAAAAACAAAAAAAATTAGTTTATCATAAAAAAAATAATTTTGAAGATATAAAATTTAAAACTATATGTTGACACATTAACAAATTAAATGTTTATAGAATTTCAAATCTGTCAATTGACATGCCATTATTGTGATGATTGATTAAGAACGACATGTATTAACACTTTTTTCAAATCTAAATATTTATTAGTATAAATATAAAACGTAAATCTAAATTGTAATTTTTTGGGTAAATTATAGGAAATTTTGGGGTTTAACTGGAAGTTACAGTAATCAAAACAAAAGAAAATTTGGATTAAAATTAGTCATTTTTCGATCAAATTAATTTACAATCAACAATTTTCAAATTTTTGGACTATAATATTGAAATAAGGATGAAATATAGAATATTTTACTATCCAGGTTCCACACATATGTAAGTGATACTTGTATTTGATAAAATAGTAAATTATAAATTCTTGGTGGTAAACTTTGATATTTTGCTCCTTTAAGCTAATTTTGATTTCCTAGAGCGGGCGTGACATTGTAAATCAAACTCTTTGGGTGGGCTATCACACAAATTGATTAACTAAAATTACTAAAAAAAAAACTAGATTTTAACAATAGAACAGGAAATCCTTTAAAATATAACAATTTTAAACCAAATTAGATCATATTTTTTTCAAAGAATTAGATTTTAACTACAAAAAATTAACTTTTATTACTATTTGAGTCAACCGGAAATTACTAATTTATTCAACAAATTTTCATGAAAAAATGATATCACAAAATTTTTTAATGTAATATTTAATACGTGAAAAGCTTTTGAACCAATAAAATTCTAAGAATTATAATTAACAAATTAACTATATGTTTAAAACACACCCAACTACGAGTCATCGATTAATACTTTATTTAAACAAACCAAACTAAATTCTAAGTAAATAACATTTTTCATAAAAGAAATAATTATTTGAAAATTGAATTTAATATAAAAAGTGTGTTACAAAAAAAAAAAATTCTTCCCATCTGGTATATTAGTCTTTTCAGACCAAAATATATAAAATTACAAAAAAATATTTCTTCGTCATTATCCTCTTTAAGCATACCTAATATTTCCTATGAAAATTTTGCAATAAATATTAATTTTTCTTACAACAAACAAAATCTAAACCAATCAGCAGCACATAATTAACCGTGATAAATAAGTAAAAAAATAATTATTCTTCCTTCCCTTCATTTTTTTTTTTTTTGAACAACTGTAAGAAAAATTTTAAAGAAAAAGAAAGACTTATCTATTTTTATCGTAAAAAATCAATTGGTCACAGAATTTTAATAAAGATTTGACATTATCATCTCTCTCTAATAGAATATAATGTGTAAAAACTAATAAATTTTCATAAGCCAAAAGTCTGTAATTAGAAAAAAAATGCATCCTTACTTATTACACAAATAGATCTTTTTTTAAATTTCAATTTTTCACTAAAATATAAATAATAATATTGATTCCCGTATCTAATTAGATTCCCTAAGGTGTCACCAATTAGACAACACAAAAAAAAACCAACATCTTAATTTTAAAATTATTATTTTTTTGGGTAATGAATAGAAAAAGAGGCAAGAAGAAGTAAATGAAAATTTACCTTTTTTTTTTTTTGGGTGATATACCAAAGAGGATATTGTGATTTTATGCAAGATGTAACTGTAAGGGAAAAAAGGACAAGACCTCCTAAGTAGTTCTATAGTTTAAATAATTTAAACCCAGCTGAATATGAAAAGAAATATTTTACACCTTCCACAGAAAGATTGCAAAGAAAATAAACATTGAAGTTTTGATAGAGGCATTAGAAATATTTAATTTATTAGTTAACTTAAACAGTTCTATTACTGACATCCTTTTACAAATTTAACAATAATTTTTAATAATTTATAATTTTACTTAATATATTCTAAAGGACTAGCACTCTGAATGCTTGAATCCTCTTAGGATTCCAATTATTTTCGATCCTTTCATGAATGGAATACACTTGAAATCTGAATTTCGAATAAAATATTAAATTTTTTTAAGTAAAATTTTGAAAAAGGATATTTTTTTTGAAATTTCTCATAAATGTTTCTCGGAAATTAAGGAATTAAGATTCTTCATCTAATTAATTTTGGTATAAAATAAATTCTATTTTCACTGCCATTTCTCATTTAAATCCGTTTAGGACCAATTCTTACTACCATACATTTCGATTGAATCCTTATTCAATTATATTTCTTATACTTATATTTAAATTTTTCGTAATTTCTGGCCATATTTTTTATATAATTCCCATAACAATTAAATTAATTTGAAAATTAAAAGAAAATTATTAAAACTAAATCAATTTCCGACCACCAGAATTTTTTAATTCAAATTTTTTTCTCCTCAATGCTCCAAAACGTAACCCAAAAAAAAAAAAATCGCATACAACCTAAGAACATTCAAAACATTGCAAAAAAATTATAAATAATTTTTATATGAATTATTACATTTTACAACAACAGAAAAAGAAAACCAAGACCTCAAAAAAACAAAAGTCTAGAATCATGAAAAACATGAATTTCACAAGGAATAAAATATATTATGTATGTATATAAAATCGAAATAAATCGTACAAAACGTTGTAGGGTGCCCCTCTCTATATTTTTAAATATACAATATTGACGACAGATACTGTTGTTAAACGCCTTAGGGTGCCTTATGGCCTTTTTCATATCATAATATCCTCCTATATGTATACACAAAACATAAAAATGCTTACAAGATGAAAACAAAATTATTTGATAATGTTTTAATAATAAGTTAAAAACAAAACAAAAAATTATGTTCTGGTAAACATTAAAAAAAAAATATATATTATCTCTATATACATAATATTTATTTTATTTGTAAATTCATGAAATCATGCTAAAAATAATGTTTCAATTTAATTCACAAAAAAAAACACAACATTAAAAAAAAAAATATTGAATATTTTTCGTTTTCCTTATGATTTCAGAAGAAATGAAAAAAATTGGAAAAAGAATTCGAATTTAATATTTATTATCCTTGTTTATTATTGATGTGTTTTTAATAATAATAATAATATTAAATACCATAGTCAATTTGATTTTATCGAGGACATTAAATTAAAATATCAACATAATAATTTTATTTATATATTTCTCTTCAATTTAAAATCATAAATTAAAAAAAAAAAATACAGAACCTATCAACAACTTTAATTAAGTCATTAATCTATCATAAAAAACAATTTTGTACTAAATTAAATCGGATATTAAATGAAAAATATTTTTATTATAGCTAAAAAAAAAAAAAAATTATTAGTAAACGTCGTTATTAAAGCACAAAAAACTGGTAATAAATTTTGAATCACCTGGAGATATTTTTATCTATTTTTTTTTTTTTCGTGTGTATTATTAGCTTCTTATGAACTTAAAAGTTTTTATTTTTAACAATCTCTCTCTACAGTAGCAACAGGTCTAAAAACACAACAAAAAATAATTTCATAGCCTAATAAAAAAAATATGTTTTCGAACAAAACAGCAACAACAACAAAATTTCGTTAAAAAAAGATTTATAACCTATTTTTATGATGATGGAACTTCGTAGAGTAAGAAACGATTTCATTCAGTTAATTATTTTTTTGGTAACAATAGCATAGTATGGGGTCGTTCACAGCATTTACCTATAATTTCTGTTTTTTTCAAATGGAGATTTTATTTTAATTTTACAAGAAAAAGAAGTCAAGACAAATAAAAGTTGTAAATTGATCGCACCTCAGGGAACTACATATATAGATTATAAATAATTTCACTTGACATTTTCGAAGGTTGTATTTAAAAAAGGATATTAGCATAAATTGATCACTATATTTATGAGAAATGGGACTATTTTTTTTTGAAATTATGATAAATAAGTGAGGAATAATAATTGCAGCAGAATTTTTGTCTTTGAGGTAGGTCTATCTTCTGTTGGTAAATCTGTTTCTCTTCATTTTGCCTGGTCGTATCAAAAGAACAAGCAAAACAACCTCCATAATTTTAATCAACAAAACAAATTTATATTTCTTGCACACAGTGGTAACATATATAAATATAAAAATCTTTTATTTGTTATGTGAAAAATATAATTATTAAAATTGTTAATTTTGTGTGTTTGGATATTTGTCTGTCAATTAACGAAAAAAATTTTTTTTTAAAACAAATAAATAGTTGAAAAATAATGGGAAGCTTTATTTAAATTGTCATGCGAAAAATAAAAATTACTATTAACAAATATTATTATATAGGTTAGCATTCAAATGGAGCAGCACATAGTGTCAATTTTATGTTTTTCTTTACAAAATATTTAAGGTGGGCAAAATGTTAAAAAGAAAAAAATAATTAATTGACTGGTAAGAGGAGTACAGAAAAGAAACTGTAGTAAAGGTGTAAAGTATTGTGTGAAATTGAAAATTTCAATTATTAAAATGATGTCCGTACAAAAATTTCCAAATATTTTCAATGGACTAGTAAATTTCAATTCGAATTTATTGACAATTAAAGTCAAAATATTAATATATTAATTGAATTTGGTTAATGGAAAATGGATGGAAAATATTTCCAAAAACAAAGTCAATGTCCTTTTCTCTGTGAAATCCAATTTAAATTTACCTTGTTTGTCTCAGACTATTTTTCTGTGCAATATAATTTGTTGTGTAGCTTTCTGAACCTATTTTTTTGTGTAGAACAATTTCAATATAAAATGTAAAACAGATTGTAAATTCAAGATTTACAAATTTCATCTTAATTAATTACTATTCAAATTTTATTGCATCTTTTTAACTAATGCCTAAAGGCAAACTAAAACAAATAAAACCTATAACCAAATAAAAAAAAATCTACACACTCTCGTATACATAAATTTAAATATGTCAATATTTAATAAATAAAAACTTTCAATGGTTTCATTGTTTTTCTAAAAAGAAATACAAATTAAATTTATGTTAAATTCAAGTTATTTGTCTAATATTAATAAATTTTGAAAACAAAAAATTGTAATTGCATTGTTTTACTACAAATTTTTTATTTCGAAGGCTTTTAAAACGACATTAATTCCGAAGCAGTTTAAATCATATTTTTTTATATTATGTGCAAATAAATTTATCATAATCATTATTATTATTTATGTTTTATGTATATCTCTGTAGATAATTTTCAATAAAATAAATATAAAATTTATATTAAAATTACAATTTATGGTAATTATATATTAAGTGGTATATTAATTTATTATAATCGCACTCCTTCTCAATTATAGAACATGATTTTCAGAAGTGTTGAATTATTGTCAATTTAATAATTTGCTACTAGAAAAACGGTTAGATAAAAATTATTAACTTGTGCTATAAAATGATTTATTGAAATTGTATAGTAATTTAATATTTTCTTATTACGGAAATTATAAATAAGGAAAAAAATTAATATTTAAAAGTGTTATGGGCGTTGGTATAGATTTAAAATTTGTAGAAAAATTTCAATGGATAGAAAATGGTGAAAAATTTAATTACGATCTTAAATTATGTGAATTTGCAAATGAGGAGATATTTAATAGTTGCAAGATAAATAGTATTACAAATATGAAAAAAATCTGCCTTTTTTGGTCACAATGACCTTTCTTTACTAACATTTTAACTGCAGAATTTTGGTATGAGTAATTTTTATTGTCTCAGTTTGTAAAAACTCAATTTGAATCCAAGAGGTTTCAGTAATAAGTAAAAATTTTGGTTAGTTGAAACATATATTTAATTATGGTCTCAATCTCAGTGCCCTTCTATCTTTGCTTACAAGCAAATTAGGATTTTAGTCTGATCCATTTCCAATTTATCTATGCTCTTACTTGAAAAAACTAACATTGTGGCCTAATTGATCATTATTTGCCCAATCCAAAACCCCACTATGTATATTTACTTCAATCTCCATAAGATTTTTATTTACTATATAAAATATCTTAAATCCTTTCATTTCCGGTATTCATATTTTCCACATCAATAATTCCATTAAAATCATATAAAGTATAAAATTTAATGTCAATATTTTTTTTTTTATTTAAGATTCTGTTTCTTTTTTTGCATAAAATTCAATTTTCCAAAATCGAACCAAGAAATATAATATAAAGTGAAAGTCTTGAAAATGTTCATTTTTTATTTAAAATCTTTAATTTTTTGAAAAATCCCACCAAAAATCAAAAGACACAAAAAAAAAAACAGCATAATAATTATTATTTATATACCAAACTATCAAGATCACAAAATATTGTATAAATTAATGTTCAAAGTCAGGTAAATTATGTCTTAATAATATTAAATAATAATAATCATAATAAATATACTGAAAAAGACAAAATTATTTAAAATTATAAATATGCATGATTAAAATTAAGACACAAAATGAAATATAATCAATAATTAATATGAGAATTGTATAAAATTAAAATATTTTGGTTGTGAAACTGTTAATTTATGTATATAAAAATTATATTTAATGTAAATCAAATCATAATGGGTGGTCACAAAATTTGAATAAATAAATTATATATATTTTTGAAAAATATTTTTTATAATGTTTGAATTTTTTCTATTTTTTGTTATTTTAATGAATATATAATTAAATATACAGTTTACATAATAATTAATGATTTTTTTATTTGTCGTTGATTAAATATAGTTTATTAATATTTTTGCTAATTAATTAATATATAGTGTAATCTAGAGGAAGGAAATTTCGAGATTCTTCAAAAATTTATTTATTTCATTTTATGTTGGACAAAGAAATATATTTTAGAAGAATAGTTTTTCAAAATTAATGGAATTATTAAGAAAAGTAGAGTTAATATGCAACTTTTAATTATCAAATATAGAAATTTACAACTGCAATGAGGTACCATTACTAAAAGACATGAAAATATTATACCTGTTTTTTAAAATCTCCCAGGAATTTGAATACTTTATGCAGAATGAGAAATTTTTCAAGAAAAAACAAAATAATTTTAAATTTAATTAGTATTGTACTATGATAACATTGTCCAATTTTATGGTAACATTAATTTTTTTATGGTTAGTTGAATTTTTTTAATAAAATCTTGTAAACTTTTTTGTACTATGTGGAAATTTTTATTTGGTAACAAAAAAAAATGATAGCGTTTTTTTTTATGATAACTAATTTTGGCCATATACACTATTATTTTCTACTAATAAATTTTGTATGGTAAATATTATTTTCAAATAATTCCCATCATTTCCTCCTCAAAAAAATTAGCACACTACAAAAAATAATTAATATTTCTATACTCATTTCCTCCTCAAAAAAATTAGCACACTACAAAAAATAATTAATATTTCTTTAAAATTCCGAACTAATTCAGTTACCACGACGATTTTTAGAAATCTCTACAAAAATTTAATTAAGTGACAAATTCAAAAAACAAAAACCTACAACACAAAAAAAAAATTGACCCACTAAGAAAAGAATTTCTTGTTTTTTTTTGTGTTAATTATTCCATTTAAATATAATTTTAATTTTTGTCTACAAAAAAAAAAAACTGTTCCATTTAGAAGCAACCAAAAAAAAACAGGAATGAAAATCACATCAAAATAATCCTAAATGTAAATGGCCACTTAAAGCTCTTCAAAAAGAAAATTATATTTAAAAGAAGATGAAAACAACAATAACAACTAAAACACATCTTCAAACACCCATCACACAATCTCGAGAAAAGTAAAAATAAAAAAAAAATTAAATTAAAAAAAAAAACCCAAATTAATCCATAACAAAAAAAAAATGATACACACACGAAAAAAAAAATCCAGCATAAAAATTTCTCATTGACAGATGTTAAAAATTCATTTCTGTTTTTTTTTTTATTATTATTTTCTGTTTGGGAGCACGTGTTACTTAAGTGAGGTACAAAATAATTTCTATAAAAAGGAATTTAATAGACACACAACCAACAAAATAAATCAGAATTTTAATAGAGCACTTATTTTTTCATTTAACACAAAAAAAAAAAACTTTCCTTACATTAAAATTTTTTGGAAAATGTAGAATAGAAAATTATCAATTCATTTGTATATTTCCGGAAGAGATTTCAATCTATATATACAAAATCTTTTAAGGGATCACATTACACGATAAAAAAAAAACTCTTAAATAACCGAAAATTTATTGTAACTAAAACGAAATTACGATAGGGAAAATTATGTAATGTTTTTTATCTACATATAAAAATCAATCTTTTATGAGAAATTTTTTTTTTAAATTGATATTATTTTTCTTCTTTCACTTACCTCGATCAACAATTTTACCAAATAAATTTTTTCCACGTAAAAAATTTCGTGTCGAACAATTCCATCTTCTATTACGAAATTGATGTTGACATTCTGATATTGCTAAATTAGCACCTTTAACAAGTGCTGCTAATACACCAGGATTATCTCTAACTAATCTACGTTGTTTACGACGTAATGTTGAATGTAATGCTGGATCAACAAACATAATACCATTTGATAATGGTGATATATTATTTGGTTCACCAACTTTTGCAATTCCCCTGCAAAAAAAATATATGAAGAAAATTTATTTAGTTTTTTATTGTATACCAAAAAAAATAATAAAAAGGAAATCATTTTTATTTCAAAAAAAATTTATTAACACCTCTTCAAAAACAAATTGTTTCAATTGAAAAAAAATCTCAATGCACTTTTTCTCAGCTTTATGGTGGTGCCTGGTTATATTTGGATGAAGTTTTTTTTTGAGATCAACAAAAAAATATTTTAATATAGAAAATTCCTTATTTAGTTTTTATTGTTCGGAAAAAGGTAATAATAAATAAATAAATATTATACTTTGGGACACACAAAACAATATTTTTTGTCATAAATAAAAAATCATATATTTACATTACGAATTTAGAATTTATAAATGAAACACCACAACAAGACAACAGCAAAAAAAAAAAAAAACAACAATATTATTAAATCAGGAAGTGGTTTTTTTTGGATGGAGGACAAGTTATAAGATTATTTTATTTTTATGTTTGTACACATTTGAACTAAAAATAGAATACACAATAAATTTTACTAGCCAATATATATATAATAATTCTATATGGCTCTAAGAATAAATATTGTTTTGTTATCCACTCCAACTAAAAATGTCATCTGGTATACACACACAAAAAAAACATATATTTCATAATCTATGTATAGTAATATTTTTTGTTATGGTTGAACGCGACTGAAAAAAAAAATAATATCGACTTTAACAATGTGAAAAAAAGGTGTTTTATTTGTCCTTTAAATGTTTTCTTTACACATTAACAAGGTATAAATAATAAATATTTCTTCCTATAACTTTAAATTTACCTTAAAACTTATAGGCAATTAAAGAATATATTGACTATACAATTTCTTTTCTATTCTGACCGGACCCGATGATTGTTTAACAACAACAACAACAACTACAAAAATATTAAATCAACAAACATATATTATGACAATTTTTTTGTTTCCCCCCGATAATCCTTTAAACAAATAAATTAAATATAAATATGCTTAAACACTTTTCTTTTATATATATTATTTTTATTTCTCTCGAAACTTCAACAAACATCCTTTCTTTAAAAAATTAAAAAAAACTCAAAAAAAAAAATAAAGCAAACAAAAATATTTCTAAAACGAAAATAAAAATTTAAATTTCAGGTTACTCGCTTAATTTTTTCGTTTTCTCCCCATACAAAATGTATGAAGAAAATATTTTTCTAAAAAAATTTTTTAAGTAGATTTATTTTTTTTACTAAAAAAAATTTCTACAAAATTAAAATTAAATTTATATTCCATTGATGTATCTTTATAATCTTAACGAAAAAAAAAAATATATTTACAATTTATTTTAATACGCTAAAATATTTTGTCTTTAAACAAAATATGATACAATTTAATTCTGTTTAATGAAGCTACCATGTCATCAGGTATAAAAACTTTTTTTGTAAATCCGATTACAATTTTATGAAATATGAAAAAAAAGCAAATTTACAAAAAAAAAAAAATATCTGAAAATTATTAACAAGCGTGCAATAGTGATGAGTGTAAAATTAAAACAATACAAAACATCTTAATGTAAAACAGAATATAGTCCGCAGTTTTTTTTTTTTGTTGCTCATCATTCAACATATACTCATTTATTTTAACATGTATATATACATTTTTTCATATACTGTCTTACAAAAAAATGATGTTAAGATCACTAAAAATATACAAAAAACTACAAAAATTATTGTGTAGATCATTTAAAATGATATTTTCAGACCAAACTACTGAAGAATAAGTAATATTTAGAACGTGATGATGATCAAAATCAAACAGAAATAAAAAAAAACCAGAATAACAAAAAAAAATTATATCAAAAAAATATCTTTCATTCGAGATTATAATAAAAAGTTTAATTTTTTTTTTAAGCTTGACTTGGACACCTGATTTAAAACTCGCGAGTCTTATATATATACCAAACAAAAAAAAAACATACAACTAACCGAAAAATTATCTGATGCGTGTCAACATACAATCATCACATAAAAAATCGCAAAAAGTTTGATAAATTTTTGATGTAACGCTTTTTTTTTAAAAATACAAAAATAAAAAAATGTTTTAATTTGTTAAATCAATTTAATGAAATTTACCAAAAACTACAACAAAAAAATCTGTTCACACATAAATTCAAAAATTTTTGATATTTTTCGAAGATATTTATGTGATATCATAATTTTTGTGTAAGTATCATCATTTTTCGTAGTTAATTTTCCAATAAAATTTCCTAAATATTTCTTCAAATTAATAAAATTCTCTTACAAAAATCGAATTTCAAATTTAATTTTTTTTTCAATTTTAATGTAAACCATTAAAAAAAAACAAGCACACATAAAGTTAAAGAATTTCACAACTTGACACATTCCTGATGGTCACTTCATTTTTGATCGATACTCTCTAAACCTATACTACATATATATACATAAAGTTTTCTTAATGTTTTAACTTGTAAAGTGGTCACCACTTTTCAAAAAAAAAAAGTCCGGTCAAGTGAACTTTTATACCAGTTCGATCAAAATTTTCTATTGAACAAAAACAAAAATCCATTATCAACGCAT
Organism: Empis stercorea; assembly: GCA_949752835.1. Taxonomy (NCBI): domain Eukaryota; kingdom Metazoa; phylum Arthropoda; class Insecta; order Diptera; family Empididae; genus Empis; species Empis stercorea. The sequence goes on from OX457089.1 coordinate 52,940,015, forward strand.
TTAAAAAAATTACAAAGCATAAAAATAAAAATGTTTTGAATTACTTGAATTTTATGTTGTATGGTTCTTTTTTTTTTTTTGCGTGATGTGATGCATTTCTGTTTAAGTGATAATCATCTTTTTGTGTGTTATTTTTGCGATTGTGCGTAATAAAAGATTCGATACGTTTTTATAATACTAATCAGTAGTTTTTTTTGTAAAATATCAATTATTGGGTTTGTAGTGCCAAAAAAAAACAACTACAAAACAGAACATGGTTAAGTAGAAAAATTGTGGTGGTTTACTTTAATAGTAAATTGAAATTTTTTTAATGACTCCAATAAAATTTTGCGTAGAAAAAGAAAGTAAATCTAAAAAAAAATGTTGTTGTAGTACTAATGAAAATATCGACATTTCTTCGAAAAAAAATCATAATTTATGTTAGTAAGATTTAATTTTAACAAAAATTACAATTAATTTTTAATAAATTTTAATTGAAATAGCAATTAATGGACAATAATTTCTATAAATTTAAATGACTTGGCAACAAATTTCTTGCAACAATTTGAAGAACTTCGAAAATATTGATAAGCTTGGCAAAATTATATCCAATTTGACTTTTGGGAATTAAAATAATCTGAAAATTCATTGAATTTTATTTTACAAATTAACAATTTCTCTGATTAATTTTTAAAAAAAATGATTCCATTCTTTGGTATCCTATAAACGATGATTTTATGACGAATTTCCTATTTTTGTACCTTTGGTATGCAACAAGATGATTTGAAGACAAAAACATCAACAATTCCAAGTCGGAAAATTTATTCAATTTAAAAAACTTAATTTTTTGTTTGTGGTACAAAAATGGAATTTTAACAAAAAAAACTTAAATATTTTTATATTATTTTAAAAAATTCATTATAATAATTCGCGGTTTTTTGTTAGTCTCTATAAAAATAAATAAATTATACCAATATTTTTTTTTTTTTGCGATATTCGCTTATCTGAAGGATTTATCGTCTAAGTATAAAGAATTTATATAAAAAATCAGTTTGTATATATTTGATCTGCTCAAAATAATCGGTGATCAAATAAAAATCAATAATACATCACATCACATTAACGATTTGTGGTAAGAATCACATTTTTTTTCCACAAAATCAACGCTTCGCTTTATTATTAATTTCCCAATATGACCAAATAAGCCACCAATGCAAAGAAAAAAAAATTAAATCTGTTTGTTTTTATATTAAAACGAAAATCCTAAACCGAGTACCAAAACAAAAAAAAAAATTGGAAGCCAAAGGATCATAAGCGGAAAAATTTCAATTCACTAAATTCATGGATGGTTTTTGCTTCTATTACCGAATATTTTATGTTGCTGGCTGCTGAATGGTAAGAATTTTATGTTTACGCAAAAAAACAAACACAAAAATTTTATATAATCAAGAAAAAAATATTTTTGGTGTTTTTGCTCCTTTTTTTGTTTGTAAGAGGGAAAAGATAAGAGATTTTTTCTTGTCAGTTTTTTTTTTTTAAAGGTATACATTGGCCTAGGATATTTACGTTTTTTAAGGATCAGCAAATGATTTTGTTTTTATGTGAATTTATATTTTTTTTTGTGAAATTGAGGATTTTTGATAAATGAGAGCACAAAAAAAAATATATTTTATAAAATATTTTTTGGTGTTTTTTTAAAATAAATTTTGAAACTTCGAAAGATGAATGACCCCACAAAAATGTTGATTTAGTAATGGCAACTAAGCAACTATCTTCAACGTTTTTTTTGATATTTTACCAAAATTTAATTTGGAATTTATTTTTGGTATATTTTCATTGGCAAACAAACTTTTCAGCAAAATGTGGAAAATTTAGTTCATAAAGGCATTTATCCAAAATCTAAATTAACTTCTTTATAATTATTGTAAGAGAAAAATGAGACTTACAATTTGATTGTTATTTCTGTTTAAATTAATTATAAAATAATTATTTTAACTGAAATTTAGAGAAATTTAAGTTGTACAGTAGAAATTAAATTAAATTGAACTGGTGACTTAACGTTAGTTAAAAAAATATTTAGATACTATAAAAGTCCTTAATTATCCCTAAAATAAATTTCTTGTTTTAATTAATACAATTTAAATTTTATTGTCCAAATTTGTAGTCAGTCAAATTCATTAGTATTTTAAATCGACTAAAATCCGAAATATTTCCCTGTGAATTTCTCATATTTTCCAAATCATCGAAAGCCATACTACATAAAATAATGACAAATAAAGAATGTGTAATAGATACAAAACTAATTTTTGCACCAACAGTCAATCAATAAAATATAAATCCTATTTAAATTACATAATTAATTAAATTAAAAAAAAAAAAAAATAATATTGTAAATTTTCCTATTTTTATGTTCAATTAAATTTCTACAATATTGACAAGGCGCCGCCGTTATAAAACAATTTTTTTTTTCTCTTCATATATATAAACAAAAACAAAGAAAAATTGATGAAAAATCTAATCAGGTAAAAAAGAAAATTGAATTTTTCTTTTGTCGCCACTCTTTTAAGAAAAAATATACATCATATAGTTTAATATTTCGCGCATTAACCATCAGCTAAGAGAGAATGTGTGCAAGAAAACACAAATCAAAATTTTAACATAAAAATTGTCGCCGCAATGTAACAACAACAACAAAAACAATCTTTGGACATTTAACCATTCATGGAACAACGGTCTGACGACGACGCAATAATGTTTGATAGCTGAACGGACTTACCGAACAGACAGTAATTTGAAGTCTCTAAAAATATATAGATTAACATTTTTTTGGACCTGACATATTAGAGAGAAATTTTTATATTAGAAATGAGTGTATCTTATAGATAACAAAATATATCTTATAGATTGAAATACTATCTTACAGATATAAAATATCTTATAGAAAGTATAATGTATCTAATAGATAGGAAAATGTATTTTATACATATAAACAGTATCTTTTAGATATTAAATCTATCTTTTAGATAGAAAATTTTATCTTAAAGATATTGTTAAATAGATTATTGCGGCAATGCACGTAATAGCATAAAATATTAAATATACTGAAACAAAAAAAAAAAGAAGAAAAAGATTTTAAATTGTGGTCATCTTCTATCAAGTGTGCAATTTTTCTATAATACATATATATTGTATATAATTTCGCATATACATAATTTATGAAAAATGCACACACAACCAGTAGAACAATAACGTTAAAAAGTTTTACAATTTTCCTTAAACAAAAACAAAAAGAAAAAAGTGAAAAATATAACAACAACATACATATATATATATATAAATCACAAAAACAATATATATATATATTCAATTCACCATCAAGTAACATGATCGGTATTTGATTGTTATATGATGGCAAGCGCAAAAAAAAAAGATATCGCCAACCAAAAGGAAAAAAATATATAATATAAAAATTGTGAACCTCCAAGATAGGTGACATGTGCCGCAAAAATGATGTGGTGTAGATTATATGCACAAAAATATATATATCTATATAATAATGTTTCTATGCTGTATACATTCATTTCACTGCAAATTTGATGATAATTTTTATTTTTTAATAATGTTTATTCCAATATATCATGACATAAATGCACATTATACATATTTCTGTATTTATTTACTTATTTATTATTATTATTATTATTGCCTGAAAAGTTATGTAAGTAAAACAAGATTGATTTTTTATGTTGCGATTTCAATTTTTTTTCATTTGTTGTAAAATGCGTTCACAACACCAGAAAGAATGCGTGTGTGGCATAGTTTTGCACAATTTATTTATATTAAATCAGAAAGATTGTATTATTATTATTTTTTTGTAGGTTTTTTATGGTTTATAGCATTTATTTTTTTTTTATTGATCGATATTGGCGATTGGCAGGTCTTTTTATATTCCAATAAATAAATATGATGTGAATTAAATCATTATTATTATTTTATGTTATAGTTTTATGCAGTGCGAATGACATATTTTCAATTTTTTTTTTTATGGTATAAGTATGTACTATGTATTATACGGATAACAAGATTGTGTACATAGAAAATTAACTTAATAAAATGTTAGTTTATATTATAATGAAAATTATTTGTTGAATTTGAATTAAATATCGCATTTTATTATAAAATTGATTTTCATTTAAATTGGCATTAAAAAAAAATAGCAAACAATATTTTTATGACACTTTTGGAATTTTTAATAATATATTGGAAAAAAAACAATGAAATTAATTGAAAATTGTTTTTTTTATATATACATTTTTTTATGTAGAGTCAAAATGTGTAAAAAAAATGCACCTATAAAATGTGGTTATGATGTGTGATGTTAAATATAATATTGAACTAAGAGAGTGGACCATGATATTTTAGAATTTATACAATATACTTTGTATTTATGCTTAAATAGTTGACCATAATAATTCTTGTGGTTATATGGTTTAATGTAAATATTTATAAAATATATAATAGGTATCTAAAATAATACATAAATCAAATTATTAGACATAATTTTTAATCTAAAAAGATTGTTTTATATTATGAGTACAATATAATATTGGGTGGATAGAATGAAATTACTTGTAGATCTTTTAACATAATTCATTTAAAAAGAATCTGATGGGATAAAGAAAGAATTGGAAAATTTTTAATGAAAATTAATTGAAAAATTCTTGAAAGGGAACGGCGTTTAAATAATGGAAATTTAAAAAAAGGGGTTTTAGTTATATTTAAAAATTGGTAATAAGTTGGTAAGAAATTTTACAATAAATTTTAAAGAAAATTAAATTATTTCAATTGAATTAAAGAATATTTGAAGGAAATTTGGAAAATTGAAAGACACTATATGAAAATTTACAATTGAAGATTCATTAATTCTCATTTTGATTGTTAATAATATCAATTTTCTTTAAACTAATTTAAATTAATGAATAAATTTTTTAACATTCCTTTAACTAATATCAAAAATTCATCAAGAAATTTATAATATTAATTAAATTATGTTAAGAATTTGTAGAATTTTATTAAAAAAAAATAATAAATTGAGAAATTTTTTTATAAATATTCTTACATTTTTCTAAAAATATCAAATTTACATATAGAAATTCTAAGAATTATTGAAAATTAAACTAAACTTTGAAGGTTTTTATTGAAAATTTTTGATTTTTCGGAAAAAGTAAAGTTTAATATAATTTAATTTATTAATTGGAATTAAGTTAAAAATATAAGACAATTAATTTAAATAATTTTCAATTTAATATTATATTCTATTTTCCGCCAGTCTACCTATCATAAATTAATCTTTACTTAAAGAAAATTTAAATGCAACTTTATAAAAAATATTAATTAATTTAAAAAAAAAACAAAATAGCAAGAATTTATTTTTATTAGCTTTTTCATCTAATAAATTCTAATAAACCTAGAAAACTTATTAGGTCAGACAAAAAAAAAATACGATTCAAATCAATTTTAATCATGTTTGTTCAAGTTCATTTTTGTTTTTTTGCTATAAAAACGATTACAGAAATAAATTTTATTACCCATTATATTAATTTTTAATTACAAATCTGTTCTCGATTGATAAAATGATTTATTACTATTTTTGCAATATAGAATTTATTATAATCAGCACATAAAATTAATTTGCAGTACGAAAGAATTTCAATTACTTAAAGGACAAATTTTTATGCTGCAAATAGAAAACTTGTAAGGGGAAAATTTTCCAATTGACAAAATGATTTAAAATGAAAATTTTTCAAACATACCACCACATTGATCCTCTACCACGTCCTGGTTTATGTTTTGTTTCAGTTTGTATGCATGAGCATAAAGTAATAATGCAAATAAGCATTATCACTGATAAATCCATTTTTGTAATTTTATATAAAAAAAATTGAATTTTTTAAATTTACAAAATTTTGGAAATTTTTTATTTTTTTAAAAGTAAATTTGGTTTTTTTCTTATATAAACAAAAATTTATCAATAAATTTTTATAAATTAAAAAAAAAAAAAACAATTTAAAGGAATTTTTATTTCGATTTTAACTAAAAAACGTTTTAACACTTTTTGTAATTTTCTTTTTAAAAAATTTCATTAATCAAAGAAATAAAAATTAATTTTTTAATTGTTTCTAAATTCCATTTTTTTTTTTAAACATTTTTTTCGTCAATTTTACCATAATTCTCACCAAATTAATCATAAATATTTTCTATGATCGAACACAAATAAAAGAATAATTAAAACTATATCTTAAATTTAACGAGTAGCTTTAAAATTCTTCTCTTAAATCACTGAACTTTTTAATTTTGAAGAATTTCACTTAAAAAATTCATCACAAAAAAGAATAATGGATCACTTTTTAACTTTTATTGACCGTCGCAAAATTTATAAATAAATTCAAAAAATTAGCACAACAAAAATTAATTTTTCAAAAAAAACAAAAATTCACATTGAAAAATTGATAATTAACTCACGAAAAAATCGTTCACAAATGAAAGTGTTGAAGAAAAAAATTAATTTCTTTAATTATTTACTTATTTACTAATTAAAAAAATTAAGAATTTTTCTTATTTAGAAAATCGTGTTAAAAATAAACAAAATTAATTAATTCTGTAAAACACCAAAAAAAAAAAATATATAATTTTTTCCTCAAATAATAATTGTTACCCGGTTCAGTGCTTGTGCTTGACTGAAATCATTTAGTTTTTGTTTATTATATGTTTCACCTTTTTTTTTTTTTTGTTATTTCTTCTTCTTTATTATTTTTTTTTTTTTTGTTATTCATTTATTTTTTTGTGTGTTAAACGTAAATAACACTCTATTTAACTTTGCTGTTGGCTGGAATCGGAAAGATCGGACCTACATATATAAGTAACAAACCAACAACAACAACAACAACAAAAAGCAGAAGCATAGACAAGAACATTAAAAAATAACTAAAAGAAGAGTGTGTATCTTCATTTAATGAAACACAAATACACATACAGAAATTTAATTGAAGATGTCAAATATACACCAGTCAACAAGTTCCAAATCAAAGAAGCATATAAGAGCAAATTTTAATTTACACAAATACATAAGTAAATAATTGGTAATATAATCTTCACCGTATAAGAAAAAAAGAGATCTTCATTTACCATTTTTTTTTTTTTTTTTTGGAAATTTTTAAGTCCAATTTTTCAATTCGAAATTTTCAATTATTTACACTCTCATAAGACAATTTATTTTCTTAACAAATTTTTAAAAATGGTAAATTATTTTTTATATGTGTGGGTGCTTCAATATATATTAAATCCTTGAAAAGGATAATTAGTTTTCTTCATTTACTTTTATATACCAAATATCTTTCTGACTTGATTTGAAAATGTTTTTTTTTTCCTTTCTTTTAAATGTGTTGTATACCACGATCACCTATATAATAATTATTATCAGAGCATAAAAGAAAACATACAATCATAAACATAATTTTGTAGGAGGAGTTTAAAGTAACAATGTATATAACAAAATTGGGTAGGCGCCATATAAACTTTATTTACTATATAAAAAACTTATATACAAATACATTTACCAAAAGTAATTTCAGTGTAGTGTATACTCGTAGTATGGTATATAAAATATTTTCGGAATCCGAATTTTTCGGAATTAAAATTTTTATTGTTGTTTTTAAGCTGAGCTTATTTCGATTTGAGCAGAATATTTTTTTTTTGTATTTTGTTTGTTGGTATGCAATCAAATGGACATATATATTTTTATTATGTGCTCACAAATGAATTGAAAACAATTATATTATTTATTACGTTATACATTCTCATTTTAAGAAGCATCATAAGAATTTATGCAACACTTACAACATTCTTTTTATTTTTCTTCTTTTATTGTATTTAATTTAATTTTCGTTAAAAAGGCGTTTGTTTTTTTTTTTTTGTAAATTAAATTTTGGATTTTCTCTCACGATAAATAAAAGCGAAAAACATTTTATTATTTATTGAAAATTTCATGATTGCATTTTATAAATAAAATGAAAAATTATTTATATAAATTTATTACAATTGATTGACCAGCCAAAAATTCTGTAAAATTTGTATTTCTTTTATATATTTATATGTGTTAGTTTATACATAAAAAAGTAACGCCCAAAAACACGGTAGAAGGTTCAAAAAGATAATAATAATAATAATTTTTATAAGAAAGAAATTACCAGAAAAAAAAATGAAGAGCATAAATTGAAAATTTTCATTTATGATGTTTATAAAAAAATAATTTTAATTTATTTAATCAATTTATTAAATTAATTTTTTAAAAGATCGTCTATTAGATTAAATTGTTTTTATAATTTAGTTTAGTTTTTCTTTTTAAAATAAATTTGAGGTTTTTATGAAACAATTTTAAATGAAGATGAGTAAAAATTTCAATTTAATTGATTTTTGAGAATCGGATTAAATTATTATTTATAGTTATAGGAAATTAATCAATTTATTATTTTTATTAATTGATAATTAGCAAAAATTATGGAAATGAAGGTGCATCTACTGAAATATATTCTAGCTGAACTATTTTCTATTACTGACTATACTAAACCATCATTTTGTTTGACGTCTGTAAGGCAACAGAGAAAGTTTAAAGGAATTTCTTGTAAATATCTCAAAATTCAAATTTAATTAAAAAATAGTAAAATACAAATAAAGATCAATACTAACCAGTCACTTCTTTCAGCTTAATTTTGATTTTATGATCGCTATTTGACATTCTTGCAGCAAAAATATAAAAATACTAATAAGTGGAAGGAATTTTCACCTCAAGATTAAATTAATAATTATCTTAAATTCACTTTTTCTTAGTCAATTATTAATCGCTATTTACATGAAACATTATTAATATAATAATTAATCATTTCCCCACAGAATAATTATACATTGTCTTATATTATAGACTATAATTAAATCTATACGTATAATAAATTTGCATAAAATATTAATTTCACAAAGTTGTGGATATTTACAACCAAGTTAATTTAATTTTTAATGCTAGTTAACAAATATTATAAGGAAAAAAAGTTCAACTATGTTAAAAGATGTAAACCGTTTGAAGTAAATTGAAGATAATTATGGAACAAAGTTATTATTTTCTTTAATATATATAGAAAGTGTTACTCATTTTGATATTAACTAAATTATTTTCACTTCAGTTTGACATAGAAGTTTTTAAAAAGGGGGTATACATTTTGTATCCGCATAAATGAGTAATGAAAAAATGGGGGAAATTTTAAGTTAATTTAAATAAATTTAAATTTAATATTTTGTGTCAAAACATTGTAATACAAATAAATAAATAAAATTAATGTCGTTATAATCATGCTATGATGTAAAATGGTGAATTAAGTTTTTATAAATTGCTACAAAAATTTGACTGTGCAACTAAGTTTTTTAAAGATAATTTGTTTATTCTGCAAATATAATATCCAATGATAAAATTATCAAAATTAAAATATTTATAGCCTGTAATTTTCAAAACATACATGTAGAGTCAAAAAAATTTAATCAAGAAACTCAAAAACTCCCATATTTTTCAGAAATTAAATGCTCCAATAGTAAAGTAACAATTTCTTAAAATATTTTCATTAATTTAAGGAAAAATATAACAATTTCTGCTACTAACTTTATAAAACTTACCGAATTTAATTAATTTTTTATTAATTCTAATTAATTATCATTTTTTGATTGATTTTCACCAATAATAATGACTAATAATGCATTTATTATTCATTAAGTGACACCAAATTGAAGTAGTATTGTTATAAAGGAAACAAATCCATTAATATAAGTAATTAAATTACCACAAATATTGTCCTAATTATTGAAGGATTTAATATTTAAATTTGAAATAAATTCAATTATTTATAATGATAAATTATTTATGTAGTAGTGACATTTATATGCGCTTAGTGATCCTTTATAAAATTAACTGGATTCATTTTATTTTTTATGTCGAACTCGTGAATATCAATAATCATATTCACGAGTTCGACATAAAAAATAAAATGAATCCAGTTAATTTTATAAAGGATCACTAAGCGCATATAAATGTCACTACTATATGTTTACAATGCTCAACAATTGACAATTAGATAGAAGAAATGATCAATTTTCTATAATTGGGTAAATTTCATTTATGTATTTAATAAATATTTTTCACTTCAGTTTGACATAGAAGTTTTTATAATTGGGTAAATTATTGACACTCTAATATTATATAAACTAAATGATCAATTTATCATTTAAAATGATAAATGATTAGACAATATCAAATTAATTATATTTTTGTCTAACATTTTAAGTATTTTGGAACTTTATTAATTGATTCTTCTTTTATATTTGACCTCAATCCAAAAAATGTAATATTTTTGGTTACTACCAGTTATATATAAACTCCAAATATACCAAATAAAATTTTCAAAATTATTAATAAAACAGAAAATTTACATAAAATTGAAAATTTGTAGATTTTTTTCTATTTATTTATAACATAATTTTTATTTATTTACCAGAAATATTGTGGCTTATCTTAATGTATCTCAGACTTTGTTAATGGTAAAAGCTATTTTTTTTTTTAGTATTAATTAATAATTTTTCCATTTTCCTATTCATTCATTTCCACACATTAATTATATTGAAAATGTCAAAAGTTCAAACTCATAAAAACAAAAATACTTTAAATAAATCTTGCAAAAGACCACATGGCTTTAATTTTTAAAAGCTAAAAACGATTAGCACAGAAATTTCCTTCTTTATTTAATACAAATTTATGCACATTTAACTAATGAAAGCATATAGATTTATTTTTATGTTGCACAAAATGCATAACAGGAAAAAATTATCTAAAAAAATGATTAAATATTCTTTTTACTATTATTAATGATTATTTTAATATTAATTATAAAATGTAAATATAATTTTCTATCAATGTTATTTAAATTATTGGAAAAAATCAATCAGAGTTCGTTGAATTGCAGATTTGTATAAAGGATTTTCCATTAATTAGAGAATTATTATATAAAACCACATTATAAATTTTACTCCATGGTTTATGGTTGGACAGGAAATTAGTAAATTAATTTTAAAGACTTTTCATAATATATACATTTTATTTCTTAACCCTTTGGCAAATTTTCCTCCCAGCAATTTAAATGGACTGATGATTGCATCATTTTTGTATAATGATCAGTCCACCTGTAATCATGTTTCCTTTCCTAGTACCATGCAAGGGTTATTTATGGGTAACAATTCTAATTACACTACCATTTTGTGTTTCTTTTTCATATTGGTCTTGTTTTAGCTCTAATTCCTTTTTTGGGTCCAAAGAACGAATTTTATGATTTTTGGTTAGCCCATAAATTGGGCTAAAAATATTGAAAAATCCTTTTAATTAAATGATTTTCTTTGTCACTCAATTGTAGTTCGACCATAATCCTTACAATAATTTTAACCTAATCTCATTTTTAATATTAAAAAAATTATATATGTAATTTGTAGACCATCATCCTAAGATCCTAACTAAAACCGTCAATTTTATGAAATCTTTACCATCCTTAAATGAATTTTTCATAAAGTGTGGGAATTTTTAGCTCCTTTGTAAACAAACATTTATTTCCGTTTATAAAATATTTCGAAAAATTCCGACAAAAAATCTTTCACAGTCCCCGCGCCAATGATAAAACTGACACATTCTAAGATTTCTTGGAAAGTTCAAAAAAAAAAATTTGTTTTTTTGATTTGTATTTTCACAAACAAATTTCTGATTTTTATTTTCTGTTTAGAATCAATAAGATTTTTATTTCACCTCTTTTACTAAAAATAAGTTGTTTCTTTTATTAAACTTAAATTTTAGAATGAAAATTTAAACAGAAGTTTAGGCATATAAAAATTGAATAAAAATTTGAAAAAAAAATTTTATATTTAACACTTCGTTATTAATTTTATTATATTTAAATATAATAAAAAATCAACCTCAAAAAGAATTTCCATTTTAATAAAAAAAAAAATTTATATTTTTCTTATGTAAAATTACATAAAAACATTTTTTTTTTTGTATTTTTCATAAAAATATTTTTGTTTGTTTTGTTTATATAGGAAATAAAAAGACACAAAATATTTTCGAAAAATAAAATTTTCAATAAATTACAAATTCCTTCAAACCAAACCAAAATAAAATGAAGTAAAGTTTAACAAACAAAAAAAAAAGAGCAATTCACTTAATTACCAAACGATATTTACCTGATGTATCTTTGGCTAAGTAATAATATTTCTTATTGTTTACAGTATAATTTTTATAATACCTGTGTAATAACAACTAATAAAAATAAAGGGTAAAATGGAAAATGTAAATAAAACTAAATTAGACTATCTACATAAAAATGCAATTTTACTTGGGTATATATAATATAATTAATGCCATATCTATGTGAAAAATATTGCACACGATGAATATTAAATAAAATTGTATCGTCAGCTTAGTTCTTTAAGAATATTGTGGTGTGCTAGAAGGTAGAGTTTTATGCTGTGATACAATATTATTGATAATGTCGTACACAATTTAGAACAGTTAATTCAGAACTATTTTGGCCAGAATGTAGAAATTTTAAATAAATGAAAAATTAATATTAATTTTGACATATTATTACAATCATAGTTGAAAGAGTTTATTGACTATATGATATGTAACAATAGATAAAAGAGAAAAAGACTATATTAAAGTTAGATTTCTATTTCTAGATTCTCGTAATTCTAGTAATTATAATTAGCATTCTGAAATTTTGCTAAATTTTTCGATTATTTTGAGAACTATGACACTATACATACTATTAATTATTTTGAGACACTGCTATTTCGAGAATTGCGACAGTGAGTTAACAATCTATTATAGAAAAGTATGGCAATTTTTACGTTGAAAGCTTCCAATGTTTCAATAATTAAATAGTACGACTGATTCCATCATAATCTCAATTTCGTTTAACTAGGAAACACAAAAATAATACTTTCGGTTTTATGTAGTTCTATATATTATTAGTGAAAATAAATTCATCACCGAATTATTTTAGATTGATTGATATCAACTACATTTACATTATATATATGTATTTAAAAATATGTCCAACAATTTAGATCGGCTACATATGTAAATTGAAGAAATTGCTCTTCAAAATATTAAATCAGTTTAAAACATTAACATATTAAACTGACGATGTGCAATAATAATTATTATATTTTTCATTATAACGAAAAACCCAAAAACAAAAATATATATAAAAAATTCCTTTGATGATGAAATAAAATAAAAGATTTTATTGCATATTTTTTCCGCAATAAAAATTATAAATATTTATTAAATACATAAATGAAATAATTTTTAGGGTGGAAAATTAGATAAAAATTTCATAATATATTAAATAATCTACTTCTATATAATCAAGAATAAAATAGATCTTAAATTAGGTCAACATTTTGTTTAAATAAAAAAAAAATATTATGCAATATTTCATTAATTAGAATCGAAAATTTGACCATTTCAAAATTTATTATTATTAAAACTTTAAAACTATGAAATTTGTTCATTTCCGTTTCGAATTGTAACCAAACAAAATGTTTTTTTAAATTTTGACTAAACAATACAAATAAATTAGTATTGCAAAAAAAAAATGTATGTCCTATCATCCCAAATAATTATACAAATTATAATTTACCATTTAAAGTCCTTTTAAACAAAACAAAATAAAAGGACATTACAACCAGAAGTGGTATTGAAGAGAGATAATATATTGTAAATCAACAATTATGCGGTGACAGAAAAACATATGCTATCATATTACCCATAGAGATCCTTCAGCAGAGTTTTTAGGAAAAACAAGAAAAAAAATAATGTAAATTGTCAGCTGGACATTAAACAATTGTTATTATATTTCATCACTTCTACTGGATTTGCTGGTGGCCCTCTCTCTCTCTCTTAATCATCCATACAATGGTGTAAATTAATAATGACATTTATATATAAGTAAAGATAGTGTTAATAATATTTTCACTCTGCAGGATATAAAGAATTACATACCTACCATACTTATTTTGTTTTTTTTTTGTTTTGTGTATATAAAGAACAAATTGAGGACTAAATTAACCATGTTTCCACTTCTTTTTTATTGGTTGTTATTTTTTTTTTTTCTGTTCGTGTGTTTTGGGCCACCCAAAAATTTCTTAACACACAATAAAAAAAAAAAATTAATGAATATGCTTTTCCCGAAAATATTTCAACTATATAATCGGTTTTCAAAAAAAAAAAAACCTTATTTATGATTTTCAAAAAGGGCCTCTATAAAGTGAAAGATATATTGCGATGAAATTGTAATATTTTGAAATGTAACAAATGTAGCGCATACCCATCACCCAAAATATTAAAGGAAAAATATTAAATTTTGTTAAAATCAGGGATGTAATGTAATTGTTTTAAAAAATAAATCGATCTTCATTAGCAATTAATCGATAATATCATATTTATTGCATGATCTTAAAACATATTTTTATATTTCCTGTTTCGAGATCTCCACAACACAATGAAATATGTTCACTTATTAGATATTTTGAATTCTTCGAATTCTCCTATCAATTTAATTGCGTATTTCGAAATTGTCTCATTGGTATCCTTAGGATTCCTCATTCTATATTCCAAAATAACCTTCAGACTGCGGAGAAATTCTACTCCTACATCACAAAATCGCCTCAATGCCACCTAAGAATTCTTCCTATAGTATCCTTTTTCACTTTCTTTCAATTCCTATTGATTAATTTGCAACAACGATATTTAAGTATAGAAAATTAATCGATCATAATATAAATTTCTAAATTCCCAATATATACCAACCCTGGATTCTATCAATTCTCAATAATAATTACATCCTGATACTATACTCTTAATATTCTGAATGAAAAAAATAATAATAAAGATATCTGTTGAAAATTATAAACTATAAACTACACAAAAAAAAAAGGTCAGCGAAACTAATCTGACATAACGCAAGCACATATATTATAATATTCAGCAGATCAGAGTGTATCTTCAAACAGAGTTTATCTATTTATGCTTTTCTCAAGAAATATATATATACTACATACAGATAGTGATATACCTGGGATACAAAGTAGCTACCACCTACCTTTTGTATTTTAATGAACAGATTTATTTTCTAAAAAAAAAAAACTAACTAAATATATAAACACAATAAGCTATTTTTTTTTATACTTCTACAAAACAGGCTTTCATCATTTCATCTCTCTTTGAAAAAATAAATAAATAAAAATTAAATAAAAACGTTTAGTTACGCTCTGATGACATAGTAATTCTATTAAAATTGAAAATATTTTCATTAAATGTTTTTTGTTCAATATATATTTTTATTATAAATGAAAAATTAATAATTTTTTATAAATATTTTTCGTTTGCTTTATTTTTTTTTTTGCCATAGTAGAAGAGGGACAGGATAATAATAAAGTCACGGTTTCAACATCAATATGTATGGATATGGACAAAAAGATATGAAAAATTTCAATAAATATTAAAAAAAAAAAGAAAGATTTCTCAGATTTTTTTTTTTCTGAGCATAAATATTCATTTATCGAATTACAATTCATTAATATACATATATACCATATATGAAGATATCACAAAAGTTGGAATTTATATTTTATAGATATACATATATTATTAAAAATGAGATAATAACGAATGATTATGTGATTTCTTATATAGTTTAAATAATATATATATATGTAGCAAAAAAAAAAAAACTTTCTCATCACGATCAAAATATATCAAATCAGATTTATAATAAATTAACACACAACACAAAAAAAATCATCAATTCAAGCTTTTTTGATTATTAAATAATAAAAAAACGAAGAAAGATATTAATATAAAAGCCTCCAATCAAATATATGATTTATGATTAATAATATTATTTATTTCAATATTATGAATATTCTTAATAGAATTATTATATTGTATACAACAAAACATTATTACATACAAAAATCAAATAAAATTGATGATTTTCTTAGAATATTTTATTCGATATTAATAAGAATTTATTTATAATTTAGTTCTGGTAAATGTGTAAAAAATTTACATGGGTTCAGTGTGCTCTATTTCATTAAATTCGATAATTTTGACAACTATGTCACATTTTTATGAGTAAATCAATTTCTGCCAATTTGTTAAATTTTTTGTAATTTTAAAAAACTCCACACATTAATCTAAGATCTTCATTAGCAATAATTAATTGAAGAAATTTTCAGTTTCAAAATCTTGTGACTAAAATGGTAATTGTCAATTTTTATAATGACAATTGAATTATAAAACAGAAATTGTAAAAAAAATTACCAAAACTTTTTAACAAAATTAAAAAATTAATATATTTAAATTATGTGAAAATAATATTTGGTAAATTTTTGTTAAATTTTCAATCTGGAAATAGGAGTGTTGTAAATTGTCTATTTATAATTGCTAAATTTGGAAATTTGTCACTTATCTATCGACTAGTTTAGTTGGTCTATGTAAATATTTGTTATACGGATTTAAAAATTTATAATTTCTCGTTCATAAATAATTTTAAATATAATTGCAATAGTATTTTTTAAACTTATATATGTATTTATAATTAAATCTTACTAATAATTGTTAATTAAATTATAATTTTTGGTACAATGAAATTCTTAAAAAAAAAATACTGTTGATTATTTTTGCCAATTAAATATATTCAAATATTGCTGAATATCCTTTTTCTGTTCATAATTAAAATAATTTGATATTATTCCAATAATTATTGCTCTAAAAAATGTAAATTACTTCCGAAATAAGTTTTTTTTTTTTTTTTCATTTTTTTCACAAAAATTCAATTTTCTTAGCAGGTATAATTATGCTAATTTAACATTTTTATTGAAACATTATGTATCTACTACCTGATCTTTAAATTATTACCCATTTATATATTTTTAGTTTATGTCCGCTTTATGAACCAAAAACAAAAAAAGGTTTAAAACATTTTTATTGCCTATACTTTAAGAAAAACAAAAATCCCTGTATATTTTGCCACACTTGTGTCAGAAAATTATGTTACAATCTCGCTTTTTTACTAAATATTTTTTTGTTATTATATTTTTACCTTTTAAACTCTTTCATTTTTTTAGTGTGTAAACATAATAAAATAAAAATTGTTACTCCAATTTTTCAGAAAGATTGTAGAATTTCTGAAATTTTAATAGTTAAATTTGTTAACAAAATAATATTTCCCACATTTCTTGGTGTTCCAAAATGTTTATGCATACGCAGAGTGGAAAACCGAAACGGAAAAAATATTATTATTACTAATATTATTAGTTTTATTATATATATAATTTTTTTAGTTATTATTATAATATTAATTCTCACAATATCATCAGAAGAATTGTTTAAGGTTCAATGAGTAAATTTTGAAGAAATTATTGCAACAAAAATGATTTGTAAAATTTAAACTGTTCTAATTTTTGAGTTTAATTTCTAATTTTGGGAAACTAAGTTTCACAAGATCGTGCTTAAATTGTATGTAATTAATATGAATTTAAATTTTAGATTTTGTAGAATATTTGAACAGTATTCTAATCTAACTGTTCAATTAATAACATTACAAATTTTTAATCTGTAAACTTACATATTTTATATATTTTGAAATAAATGATTAAACCTTTATTTGTTTCTACTATTAACTATCCATAAAAACTTCTAAATACCACCTTAAATATTGGTAAAAATATCATCGAGCACAATCTACAATTTATCCGATTTTATTACTTCCAAAAAACTCAGCTTCAAAATACCTTCAAGCGTACTAATAATATTATTTACCTACCCGAAATAGCTACGATATCATCACACCATAACTATAATTTTTATTTTACCTTTTTTGCTTGGTTGAGACAAAGCGTGATCCTATATGAAAACGGTATTATAATAGGTCGATGACTATTAGAACGTAAATTTTGTATCTGCACAATAGAATTCATTTTTTTTTATTCTTCTCTCTCAAAAAAATAAAGATACCGCGCTGCTAACATAGCACCCTTTGTCGGTAATCAGTGAATCTGAACGTGAGGGTGGTCAATCCTAAATTTTTTTTACCATAATTAAAAAACTTAAATTTATAAAAAAAAATGTGTTTTTTGTCGCCGTATCTATAAAAATTCCATTTATATTTTTCAATTTAACCTAAAAAAAAAATTATTATTATTATTATTATTATGGTCAAAATTCCAATTTCATAATGGGATCGTACACTTTCTTAAAGAATATATACTTATACTTATGCTTTCATTCGTTTAGATAAAAATAATAAAACAGATGAAGAGAGATAATCAAATTAAGTTATAAAAATTGTTTTTTTTTTGTCGACAAAAAGTGTGGTACCAAAAACATTTTCGATTTTTTTTTTTTGGTAAGTATAAAAGGCGCTTATCTAATCAAAAACCATTTATTAGCCCCTGGGGAAGCCACTGTAGCAAAGATACTTTGCTTACCATAATAAAATAAAGAAAAAAAAATTTAACAGAGAACTTTTTTAATCGTTCTCGGTTTTTCCATAGGACCGAGAAATATGGCCGAGACTATGGTAATAATTATCCGTTCCGTTTAATAAAATATATATGATATACAAAAAATAAAATGGAGCATTTAAATGCATCACAAATTATGGATGGAATATGCACCATAAAATGAAATTTATTTTTATATTTATGAAAATATTTTTTTTGGTTTTTTATTATCAAAATGAAAGTGGATTTTACCATTTTCGTTATCAACAATATATTTATTTTTCTGTTTCATTATGGGTTAATTAAAATGATAATATAATTTAGAATTTTTTTTTTGTTTTGGTTAAGACCTCCCCAGTTACAGGTGGTTTGTAGAGAAGACAATATATTTATAAAGAGAAATGTAATGTGATCTGGAGAATTATATAGTAATTTTATTGAACAGAACATTATAATGATCGAAAAACTTGGCTGTACATACTTACGTTAGTATATGGATACAGATAACTGAACTGGATATATATAACAAAATACAGTTCTTACTTTAGGTATTATACTATTAGAACTAAAATTTTTGAAGATTACTCCACGATCTATTTCATAATTCATTAAAAATTAAATTGATAATTGAACAAACTCCGACAAAGATCCCTTAAATTATATATAATCTTAAAATTTAGTCCTTTAGATGAGTATATTTAAATATATGCTAATCTGTTTGAATTTGAATTAACTATTTACTGACAATTAAAAATTATCAAAAAGTTAGAATAAAGAGTAAAGCTTTGTTTGACTTTATATCAATTAATTTGCAGCAACAGACCAATAAGAGATAGTACGATGAATAATAATTCATTCTACCAACAGTAATTATCATATATTTCAACCTCCTACTTTCTATTTATCACAACAATATTATTACCGACACAGTAGCACACTTTTTTTTCTAATTGTTACCTTAAAATGATCCTCATTTTTAAAAAATCTTTTAATTCTTATTTTCAAAACCCTTTCAAAATTCCATTGACAGTGATATACTTAACTCTATTGTTGATTTCAACCAAAAATTCAATGTTTTTCAGCTGAAAATGATATTAAGATCTTCATTATTGTCAAAAACAATATATATCAACATACCTGAACCCAAAAAAAAAAACCCTATAATTTAAGTAAACAAATAAAATCTTCTTCAATTTTGTATACCAAAATAAATAAATAACATTTTCAGAATTTACTTAAAAAAAATTTTTTTGGTTAATTATATTTAATGCCAATCCATAACATTTTTTAATTAGAAAACGTTTTGTTCCTTAAATATATATATATTTCCTCCTTAACAAACAGAAAGGACCTCTTTTTTGCTATACAAAATAGAAAACAAAATACAATAGGCTTAATTTTAGCGTTAATACAAATCCTCTTAAATCAGCTTGTTAAATCCTCTCTATATCTTCTCTATATTTTTATCAGTGACAATATTGGTGCACTCTTTCTAAAGGATATAAATTACAAAATTTCTTTTTGTAAAGATATTTTATATAATCCTTATATGATATTTTGCAGGAAGATTAAAATTTGTACTGTTTTAAAGGACATTTTCTAATCCTTTGTTCTAAATAAATATAAAAATTTAATTATTATTTTAAATTCATTATTGAAATTAAATAGTTTCATTAAAATTTTTGTATTAGTTAATTTGACGTCCACTATTCTGTTTCTGTTCATCATTTGACACCTACTGTATCGTTTCTTTGTCGAAAATATTTAATTTTCTCACACCCATCTTTTATATACCAAAAATTATCAGGTAAAAAGACTTTTTCTTAACATTGAAATGACGGAAATTTATAATGAAAATTATGTTATCTTATGAAACATAATTTTTAAGGTCGCCATTTTTGCACTTTTCAAACGTAAATTTCTTAAGAAAATTTCACTACACTAAAAATACCTTTAAGTACCTTAATTAAATTATATACATTTATGTGTCAAAATATGAGTGACAACCCTGCAATTAGAACCTTTTAAAATTTCAGTCATAGTATAAAAAAATGCATTTTTAACTTTTAACAATTAAGTTACAAAAGTTTTTTTTTTCTTATTCTGTTGTTGGTGATTATTATCGATATTATTGAATTTTATTTTATATTTTGGTATAATGATCAAGATAAAACAAATCGAACTGTGATATTTTTCAGGAATTCTTTAATATCCCATAAAAATAAGAAGAACAACAACAAGAACGCGATGATCAAAAAAAAAAATGTGAATGGTTTAATAATGGAAACCATTAAACAAATTAAGGTTTCTTCTTGAGAACCTTTTTAAGCGCCATATAATTTATTTAAAATGAAACACAAAAACATATTATCAATTAAATAAATTTAGTATATATAAAAAAAAATGTGTATTATATAGTTTTTATTAATGGGGTAAATAGTATAGTTTCAAAAATCTTCAGGATTTTGATGGTATAATGATTTAATTCATAAATGCTCTTTGATCGTATTAATGTTTAACATTTAACTTGTTGAAAATATTGAAATTTAAACAATATTATTTTTTATTATGAAATTTAAACGATATTTGTACCATCGAACCAATTTTCTGCAGCTGACTATTTTTTAAATGAAAAAAATTTTTAATTCATGAAAAAGTTACAGAAAATTTTAGCTACTACAAATGGTATGCTGAAAAAAATCAAATTACGGTTTAGTTCAATATCTAGTTTTAAATAGATTTTATGAAAATATCTGATGAAAACCGACATAAATTTGACCAAAAATGGTTAATTATTAACCCATCCTATTTCTGGCGCATCTCCCTAAGATTTTGATTTAATTTTAGTACTACAGGTCAACTATACATATAATTTTAGAATAAGATTTTTTAGTATTTTATGATCTAACTCTTTAGCTCATTTAATCCTTATAAAGGAGTGGTTTTATCGAAGTGGTTTTATCGAAACTAAATTATTAACTAAAGAATGGAATTTAGGGACATTACATTATCGAAATTTACAAAACCGTTGAAGCAACTCTACTGTTTCTCTGTTTTTCTAATTTTAAAATTTTAAATACATATATAATTTGTTTACAATTAATTCAATATTAGTTTAACTGCTTCAATTACAAAATTATGTTATCATTAACCACTTATTCCTCGATTCTTCCAAAATCAATCACTGTCATTCTTCCTCATATATTGTCATTCTTTTTTCATCTGATCCGCAATATTACAATCAACAATTTTTATGTTGTAACAACTCTTTTAATCTCTCATTTTACTAAATAATCTTTATGTCCGAAATAATAATTACCAAATAATATCAAATATCTTTGCAATAAACATTTTCAAAAAAATAATATATTCTTCCTGATCAATAAACATATTACATTTCCGGTCAAAAGAAACTTCCGGCAAAAATTATTATACCATATAATAATAACAAACAAATTTACCTTTTCTTCTGGAAAAAAATGATGTTTTTTTTTCGTTTAAGTATTTAGAATACTAAATGAGCAAAACAATAATAAAAATTAAATATAAATTGGCAGTTTTTGTAAATATCTTTTAAAATATTTATAAAAATTAAATTTTCATTGAAGATGATTTTTTTTTTGAGTTTACAAATTGAAATTTGAGTCTATAATACGCTGTCAATGATAATTAAATTTCATTTTTTTTTGAAAAAAAAGCATCACGTCAAGAAGCCTCCTCTTCTTCTTTTGCAATTAGGTAAAAAAATTAAGTATCATTTAAAAGTTATCCATGCAAATAATACTAATGCTCTTTGCCATCCAGAATAACAAATTTTATTTTGGAATAAACAAAAAAGTCTTCCTGTTATTCTTTTGCACATTTCTTCAAAAAAAAAAATTACATTTGTTTGTCCGTTTTAAGTTTTGCACAAAATATTTTATCAAAAAATTTTTGTTTTGTATAACAAAACTAAGAATTTTTCCAGTGATTAAATTTTTATAATAAAAAAAGTATCTAATTTTAAAGGTAATATATTCTTTTTATCTGTAAAGAAATAATCTCCGATATAGAATTAAAAAATTTAATATTGAAGATAGTATAAAGACTTCTATTTCTATTTCTATTTATGAAAATTTCTTACATTTGACCTTATTTCGGCTAAAAAAAAGGATGATCATACTCGTTATGAATGAATTTTTAATCTTTAGCACAATTGTTCTAAATTGTTCACAAAAAATACTCCTTTAATGTATAACTCGGATTTTTTTTCTCTAAATGTTTCAAGACATAACGAGGACCAAAAGAGGAACAAGAAAATACTTATATATGGCTACATGGATGGCCATTCTAATTACAAATAAAAAAAATATTATCGAAAGAAAATGTATAGACAACATAAAAGTTGTAATAGACCAAAAATAACATTTCAAATGATAGTACAAAATTGATAATTAATAGATCAAAAATCATTATAAATTAACAAATTCAACTGAATTTCAAAGTATATTATCCTTTTCCTATTCAAAGTTCTGTTTAAAATGACAATTAATTTCATAAATTCCTATATAAATCCGGGAATCTATTTCACAATCACTTATTTCTTTCTCTATAAAATTGAAAGAAAACAAATTTATATAATTACAAAAATCAAACTTAAAATAATAAAAATATATTGTTTTTAAAGTTTTATTGACTTTACACAGAAAATCGTTAATTAAATTAACACAAAGTGACTAATTATATTAAATAATAAAAAAATATATCTTTATTTTAACTTTTTATGATACCAAAAAATACAAACAAACAAAAAATCTCAAATATAATTAAAATAAAAACAAAAATATCTGAAAATATATTATATACATATTATTTTTTCCTCTTCTGTTCATATGGTATATCATCACCCGCCCACATTGATTACTTAAGCGAAGATTATAATAAAAAGAGGTGATCCCCTTTAATATTATCTTAATTCGTTTACTGTGGCTTTTAATTTCAAATGATTGAGAAAAAAAAAATATATATAATAATAATAACAACTCCGCGTGGTTCCTTAAAAGATTTGTAATCAAAATTTAAAATCTCAATCGTCTTATATAATAATATATTGATATAAAATTGAAATGAAAAAGGTTAAAAAAGAATTGTTTTTGGACACTTTTCTTTTTGGTTTTTGGTTATTAAAATGCGTCAGAAATTTATAAAGAGTCTATATAAATGTTGCATGTTTTGAATGCATTTTCTGTATCAGAAGCTGAATGGACAGTGTATAAGGAAAGTTGATTCAGAACAATTAATCATGAGAAAAATTATTTGATAATATTTGAATCAATTGCAATTTAGGATTAAAAAAAAGTATAAAGTTTTATGATTACTTATAAATAAATTCGGCAGCTAGTAAATTGATATAGCCTATTTCAGTCTAGGACTAAAAAAGTAGATATAAGTTAGAAACTGAAACATATAAAGTTGTCTAATTTCTTTACTTAATTAAAGTTATCTCAATATTTCTTTGTGTACTAAAAGTTTCTAAGTATCCTTAAAATAATCAATTAAATTCAAATGCTTCATAATTAAATTACTTAATTTTTCTTTCTTTCCTTTATTTTTGAACTACCTCCTCTTCTACGAAACTATTCAGTGGCATCAATTAAATTAAATTACCTTAATTAAATTAATTGTGAAATTCTTCTTCCCACTTTCCTTATAATATGTATATGTATATTTTATTTCTTTAATTCCTTTCCAATTCCTTTTTTATCCAATTTCTTCTTTTTAAATTATTTTGCTTTTATCATATTCTCTGGCATCTAATGACATTTCTAATAAAAATTTGTAAAATATTCGAATTTTAGCAACAAATATATTTAGTATGGTCTTTGGTTAAACTAGTTAATAGTTAATAGTTAAAAAGGATCTTTTCTACCATCATTAGCTTATCTACCAATAGCAATAATTTGTCAATCATTATACTTACTAGAATTATCATAATCACTGATAAAATCTCAACTAAACACAAACTTAATTTCACCTTTCCCAATAAACCAATCAAAATGATTATTAAATCTTATTGGTTAAATTTTGATTCGATTAATTGTGCAAAATATGTAAAAACAATACATACATTAAAAAATAATTTCAAAATATATTTAATAATCAATGAGCATATAATATTTAACTACTCAATGATACACTCTAGATTCCAAATCGTATAAATGAAAATGTTGTCCCACTTTTTTTTTCATATATAAAATATAATAAGATAAAACATAAAAACATATTTATTACATATATATTTTGTATATCAATAAAAACAAAGTAATAAACGAAAAATGTCAGGCGCCTTATCGGCAATTCGATTAAAATATAAATTCTAGTTCTACCTCCACTAAACTCTCTGGTTTTCAAATTTCCAATTTAATTTAATTTTTTACTTACTGTCGTGCTATAGTCGAAACACCAAAAATATTTTGAATTAAAGAAAATATGTATATGCGTTAATTTTGTTTTGTTGCATGAGAGTTTTTTTATATTGTGGAATTTTTTTCTTTATATTCGTATTTCCTTTATATATTGTATATATAATTATCCTGGAACCGTGATCTCCTTTATTTAACTTCTGGGTTGTAGTTTGATAAGAAGCAGACAGGTGGTATTCAACATAAAAAAAAATATTCTCTTATCGTATAAGTCCATTAGAGGTTAAATATATTTATATCGTAGATATAATAATGTTGACCAAAGGCGAATGAAAATTTGTATATCAGACCGAAAAATATAAACTATTAAAAAATTAATGTTGGTAGCGGTTTAATTATGTATATGGTATACATAATTAAAATACTATATAAATATTTTTAATTGACTTTTATTTAAGTCTAGCTAATATACGCCGAGTATATTGAAAATATTTGAATAGGGAAATAGTTAATCTAATATAAGAGAAAATTTTAATTGCAAAGTTTTTCTTATACTATAAATTTTTTCGGGGGAAAATTGTATAATGGAAAATTTATTATAATATTTATGTAAATATTAACTTATAAATAAGATAATAATATGGAAATATTTATATAAATTCTTTTATTTTGCGGTAATTTTGTTTTTATAAATTGTTGAAATAAATTACATTAACAAAAATTATTGAGTTATAGTTACAATTTATTTAGTGAAATTTCCATAAAGGCGAACTCATTATATTATATAATTTTTAATCTTATAGTAAACTCTATTGCATTTGAGAATAATACTATACTAACTAGTAGTTTCTTCGCTACCATAATTTTAATTAATTAATTTCCCGAATTTCAGTTACGTACTACATAAACTTTTAAGTTTTCGTACTTTATTCCAATACGAATTTACATTTGTCTCCGATAGATGAAGTTAATTAGATATTAAATTAATTTCAATACTCCCTCACTCAAATGTCATGCTTCCGAATAATGCAATTATTTCCGTCAGTCGACAGCATGCATAAAATCGATAAATGTCGACATGACTAGAAATTCAAAATATTTAACTAAAAAATTATGTACTCTTAATTACAATAATTTAGTATACTACTCTAAATAAACATTCTAAAATTTCTAAATATTGAATCTAAATAATGACCAATTATTACTGGGTAGTTGAAAAATCATTTTATACAACAAAATATAATTTTCAGCAACTAACTTTTCTCTTCTGAATAGTAAAATATTTTCCAAGTATTTCAAACTATTTACATTTACTTATAAAAGTGCAATATACATATTTTAAATACAAAATTTTTTCAAATTATTTTATAACAATTTTCCTAAATCAAATTTCACTATTTTGTGTAAAGGATGTAGACATAAAAGATATATGAAAATTAAAATCTTATTAGAATATTAATAAATTCTTATTAAAATTTGATTGAAAACCAAAATTCCATTTAAAACTTATTAGAAAATACAAAAACTTTATGAACATTAAATTCCATTACCGGAAAATCCTAAACAATTAACCAATAGAACAAACGAAATACCTCGAAAAAATAATATTTTTAATTTATTAAACAAATATTTTTTTGAATACCGCAGAAAATTAGTTAGCAACCAACAATTGTATAAAAAAAGAAACAAGAATAAAATGCCTGAATGAAATGGGAAAATGATTTAAGTAAATAAAAGTTTAAATGCTTTTCTGTTGTGTTGTATTAGCATTTAAATTTTTTTTTTTTAATAAATAAAAACAATATTCATGGGAAATAAACTTTCTCATGAATCAAAAAAATAAAAAATTGAAAAATTAAAAGGATTGAATCTAAACGCACTTTATGATTATTTGAATTTGAACGCATCTTTCTTTTATATACTTTATTTTAACTGCTTTTAATACCGCGCTCAACAAAAAAACACAAAAAATTTGTTTAACTATCAATGATATCGTAAAGATTAACAATTTGTTAAATAAATAAATCGGCATTTCAACAGTAAGAAATTTAACACACCTATTCTTCTTCGTTTTTACCATTTTAGTCTGTCGTGACACTCTGCACACCTTTTAAAGCTCTGGATGGTATATAAATTCTGTTTAATTATTAAATAAAAGAATTTTTTTTTTGTTTATTAAATAATTTAAAATATTTTTCATTTGTCTAGAAATTTTTTTATATTTTTGTTTGAATAACTAAATTTTTATTTTTATTATTAAATGATAAATATTTTTATATTGACAAATCGTATAAGTAATTCCAATGTATTTGATTTTGAAAGGTTTGGATTTCTATAATTACTCATCCTGATTTTATGTAGAATTCGTTACTCATTCATTTTTTAACTAAAAAGATATTTTATGAAAAATTTTAAATTTACTATACTAATGCCATCTATTTGATATATTGAGAACTGCGTTATGGAAAAAGGAAGTTAAAATTGAAAAGGAAGTTAAATTATTAAAAGGAAGTAATGAAATTGAAGGAAGTATTTTAGGGTTTCTTTTTTTATTAACAATATTTTTGATTTGATTTTGTTTATTTTATCCTTGATTCAATGTTTTGTTTAATTTGATTCAATGTTTTGTTTAATTTAAATTTGATTTGAAATTGACGTTAAATATATTTAGAGATTTTACACTTTTGCAATATTTATCTTGTTTTTATATTAAATTTTGCATGATTTATAATTTCATTAAAATTTAATTATAAATAAAATTAAAGTAAAATTAATATACAAGCGATGATATACGCTAGTAATCACTACTACAATTTAATCAAGATGGTAATATGTAATTATATAATTAATAACTTTTGCAGAACGCAAATATGTGATAAAAATTTGTATACAAGGAAGAAGATGGCAAATAAATAAAATGAGGAAGCAGAAATAGTAGCCCAATATTATAAATAACTAGAATATTTAATTTTGTAACCAATTCCAGTATATCCAATTATATATAAGCTAAAATATTTACTGGTGACTATTTCAAAAATTTAAGGTTAATAAAATTTATCAAAAATAAAAAATTTAACAATTTTTTATTAAAATTCAAGAACCCATAACATACCAATAATATCAAATTACCATAAATGAAGCTACTTACAAAATGTCATATTCATTCATCTTTAAATACCAAAAATTTATGTCAAATATTTGATTCCATCCACATAACAAAAAACAAAATACAGCGATTAACTATAATTAAACAAAAATCAATCAATAACATTGTGTGTAGTGAACCATTTTATTATTTACCTTCTTTTTGTTATGTAGATCAAATTCTTCTTTACCGAAAACAATTTTAATTTCAAACCATCATCATCAGCAGCATACAAATTACAACAACCAAAAATCATTAAAAGTAAAATAAAAATTCCTCATATGCAGGCATCACAATGATGATTTCTTCGTGTACCAAATTGTGATGCCGGACCGGCTTGGTTATACAAAAAAAAATTAACATAACCGTGTGAATGAATTTCATTTTGGATAATCGCATATATTACATATACATATATACAAATTTTAGTATATATATAATAATGGTCATGCCATATAAATAGTATAAATAGTGATGTCTTAATTATCAATACGAAAATATAACCTAGTGGGTGTTCAATTTGTATTATATTTAGCATTTTTTTGTTCCTTAAATATATTATGGAATTCCCATCCGCCACCGCACACTTCCATACAGATCCAAAAAAAAATATATTAAAAATTGGTTGATTAAATAATAATAATAATAATTTTTTTTCTGTTGTTTTTATTTATGTTGACATTTTTATTTCTGTCATTAAGGTAAATTTTATCTTTGATTTTTTTGGTATATTAAAAAAAAAAACTTACCTGACTTGGATTCAATGATTTTACGGATTCACTGGCTGTTTAGTTTGTTCATCCTCCACTCCATCTCTCTCTATCTGCCCATGTCTTTTATAAATATAATAATTAATTTAAAAACAAAAAAAATATCGAAAATCTGGAAAATGACTAAATTATGATAAACAGTTTTTTGGGAGCTATAAAAATATTATACCAAAAAACCTTTTTTTTTGTTTATTATAATCGAATACAATTTTCATAAATTTATTGGTTAAAATATTTTTTGGCATAAATTGATTTTTTTTTTTTACTAACCAAACAGAAAAAAAAAATTAGAACAACTTTGGTGGTCAAAAATTTATAATTGCCGATTGACAAATTTATTTTTATTATTAGTTTCAGTGTTTTTAGTAGATTTCAAAGTTTTTTTTAGTGTTTTTTCAGTGTGGAATGCGGTTGACCATATTTTTCTGTTGCTAATTTCGAATTTAATAATTTCAAAGTTTTTGATTTTTTTATTTTTTGTGTAAAAATTCCAGTGTGGTCTTTCAAATAATGATTACGATTTTTTTTTTTGGTTTTAAATAAAATATAAATTATGCTATATAAAATTTTTTTTTAGTTATTTTGGTATATTAAGATATTAACAACAGAAAATTTACATATATTCATTAAGTATATATATATTTACTTTTCAGGTTTATAATTTTTTATGTATATCACGTAAAATTATGACCAAGAAATAGAGATAAAAAAAAAATTGAATGATTAACACAAAAATCAATATCCGGTTTTTTATTTCAGAAATATTAGGACAGGTGTTTACACAAATTTACTGAAGGAGTTTTGCAGATGGTATCCAAAATAATTAATTAATTTTTTAAATATATTTAATTGAATTATATTTGTAAATTTTGGTGACTAATTACTGGCATTATCGTGGCTAATAAAGGAGTGAAATTAATAGTGGTTTCAAAATTTTGATTTTGTTAATTTTGTGGCTTATATAATGAGTTAATAATTATTGGTATACACGAATAATTATAGACTTATAATGACGTTACAGAATAAAGGATTTAAAATTTAAAAAATATCATTTAAGTGGTCTTCACGACCTAAATATTTTTTCTTGATATTTTGATATTTTGATTTTTTTTTTTAAATTACGTGAACACCTGTTTTTGGTGTCTGAGATATTTTGATATTTTTTTTTACATTTTATGTCTGGCAGTACTGAATATTTCATGTTTTTACGTTTATTTTACATATTTATATAATCTGGTAGCACTGAAATAATTTAAACAAATATTGTTAAAAATTAGAGTTGGCAAAATTTAAGGAAAAATAAGTAAATATGTAATAATACTAATTTTAAACTGCAATACTAATTTTAATAAACAATAATCCCCGTCAATACAACACAAAATAAAATTTAAAATTTCAAAACAGAAAATTTCTGACAGTAGTATTTTGACATATATATCAAAATATCAAAATATCAAAAAATACATGCCGCTGGGCATGAGGCGGCCCCATATATAATATATATAAGGCCCCATATATAATATATAATATAATATACTAAAGTATATAATATGATCAATTCATAGTACAGAATGTACTAGAATTTACCATATGGCACAAGTAGTTGGGGCCGTGAGGCCAGGTTATCGGTCCAAACGGACCAGTCCAACTGCTCATCTACCTAGTTGTGTGTCTAGAGGCAGGTCGCAGACAGGCAGGTGGACACGTCCACCTTCAGTTGCTCTAGTTTCTTTACATCATTCATAGATTTCATCTATACATCATATATACATTATATACTTTGTAGTATATAACATTTGATATATGAGGCATTCAGGGGACGTGATGGCAGAGAAGCTGCCTGATCTAGTCCGGGGATGGCGTGTTTGGTTCGTAGTCACTACACCAGCAACATGTCCAACCGGCGTGGAATTTATTGGTATATCGCCATATCGCCATCTAAACTTCCAGAAATTTTAAATGATAATTATTGTACAAAATTCTCAAAACAATAATTTAAAATTTGCAATAAGTCCTCGTAAAAGAGGAATATTCTAGCATATTATGAATTAAATTCTAATATAAATTTTCCAACGAATCTTTTATAAAAATTTTTAAACCAACATTAAATTTCTTATATACCTATTAACCCAATTAGTTAAAAAATTATTGACCTTATTTCCAATCTTTCAACAAATTCCAATTCTTTTACCTCATCCGTTGAACTTCTTATTGGAGTCTCGTTTTTTTATTGTTGTGTCACAGAGTCAGAGATACCTTCACTAGAATCACGTCGAAATAAACTCATAAAAAATATATGTATAAAAAAAAAGATACAATTCAAAAAATTAGTGAACCCAAATAAACCCAAGCAAAAATTTGTATATAAAATTGCAAAAAAATTAGTTATTGTCATTAGCGTTAAATTTCGGCTATTAATTTTTAATCGATTAAAAGTATTAAAGACAACAACAAAAAATATGGACTTAAGCTTCTGATTCGCTTTTTATGGTTCCGTAATTTTTATATTATTGATTTAAAAAAAAACCGGTTTTTTTTTTAAATTAACTTTTAAATGGTCACTTCCATAATATTTTTTGACCAAAGTATTTTTAATAATTTTACGTTATTGGAAAATATTGAATACATATTAAAACAGCTGAGATTTATTGACGTATTGATTTCATTAAATTGTGGAAGCATAAAATTTTATATAGAATAGAAAATACATTGATCATTTTTATTATTAGTTTGGGACCGAGACTAGACTTAGTTTAACTTGAAATAGTAAAAACCAGATATTAAAGGTTCCTTTTATTATTATTTTCAAATTTAATTTTGTAAATTTTATGGAAATTTATTTTGTTACAGCCCGAAGTAAGCCTCACACATCTTCCCGCGATTATGTTGAATTTTTTTGATTTATACAATATAAGGCAATTTGAAATATAAGCAATTCAATCAGAGAATTATAAATTTTCTTTCATTACAAATATTTCCTAAGATTTTGATCCCTCTAATCTACATTATTTTCTTCTTATGCAAAATATACAAAAAATTATAATTTTTTATGACAAGGACTATAAATTTTAATTTTATTGTAAAATTTACTTTTAACTCACCCCTAAATTTCTACATTTAATATTTTAGTTACATAAACAAACCAAAATTAATTTTTCTTCAAACATTCTAGTTTTTAATATTCAATTAATTATGGTATCGTGGTTAACTTTATAAACAGGCGTCAAGCTGGCTGAGCTTTGAATAACTTGTGTATAGTATTTTTAATATTTTGTCTATAAAAATTTATTTATTTTCGATAAAATATTGAAATTTTAAAATTATTGGAATTTTTGTGGTTTATAATTTTAAATAATTTTTAAATTTTATCCAAATTAACATGGAATGTAATGAGGGAATGTTCCTCGAAAGTTTTCAGCATACAAATTACATAATTATGTAATATAGTCAATTATGCACATTTAATATTTAATATAAGAAAAATAATATAATAAGTCTGTAATATAATAATAATATACTCAGTAAAGTGAAAGGTAATTTAATGTAATTTTCATTTTAGAGTAACACCAATTGGCAGCAAATTTGCAAAATTTCGTAATAAATTCGAAAAAAGTAACAGGCAATCATAAGTCTGAATTTCAGAAAGTAAATATTATTTCTATTAAAAATTTCGCCTGACAGTATGCTTTAAGATATATATTAAATTTTTCGATTACTACCTAAAAGTAATACGGTATATAATCTTGTATGTAATTAACAATTAATATTTACCAAAATACGGGAAGGCAAACATAAATCTCAGGAGTTAAGCCATAGCATTCCGAGGTGCGAATCCTTCTGACAGAATTTCGAGTTACGGATTGTGTATAGAATTCCGTAAATTCCAAACATTTTTCGGAATTCCATACGAAAAAATTCGACACTCGGAATTCTGTACGAAAAATTCGGTACTCCTTCGGAATTCGGAATTACTTTATGAATTCTGATATTTATGTTAACCTTTACCAGGTCAATTTTTTGGTAAATAAATTAAATAATTTAATCGTGGTTAACTGGTTAAATAATTTATTTACCAAAACTTTACTACAGTCCACTAGTCCATTAAATGCCGCCTGAGCACGCCTCAATTTCATCTGAGCGCACCCATTTTAAAAAAAGTTGAATTTTCTTTTTGAATCTGGGATTTATGATGACATAGTATTTTTGTAAGAAACTGACAATTTTGGATGGGTACATACCATCGAAATTTTTCCCATATCCATATTTTTACATTGATTAAAAATATAAAAATAAATATTTGATTATTATGTTTAATGTACCAAATTAAAAGCTTAAATCTCTTTTTTCATAGTACTTTATTTTATCTCAAAAAATTAATATATGGGAGCATTTTGTAGGTGGATCCGTAATCGATGATTATGGCAAAAATAAAGTTTCTGCAATATGTTTTTGGATATTTGCATTTAAAATTAAATTTCCTTTAACATGATACCAAACTTATTTTATTTATTAACATTGATAAATATTTAAGCAAATGTTTTGCTTCATATAATATAATGAAACTTTGTTGCGCGGTCTATTTGTGATCGAAAAAAATTTGAAAGTCTTCAATATTGGGAAATTTGTTCTCAACAGGCACACAAAAAATGTTGCAGAACAACCAGCAACATATTATATCGATTTGTTCGCAATGCGATCTATTTATATGTATATTCTAGTAACTCTAGTATAATATGGGAATATAGTAAGTCTGAGGAAAGTAAATATTTCATATATCAAATGATTTTAATTATACACAAGAGAATTTAACCTATTATTGACAAAGATTATTAAATCTTATATTGCAGAAGGCGCATTGGTCAAAAACATTTAATCACAAGGATAATAATATTCGTCTACCTCTAGAGTATATCAATAAAATTGCCTTATATCTATAAATCATAAAATCTTTATTTCACCGTTTATGATACATCAACATGGAAAATTATATTTTTTTCGATAGTGGGACAACTGAAAAGTATCCGAAATTTCAAATATTTTAAATTACACACTCAAAACGTATTAATATCTGAAACATTTCATACTCCATTGAGGGGGAATTACTTAAGATAATGTGAAAAATAATTATAGATTTTCTTTTCCTATAATGTCAGGACATTTTATTATAGCTTTAACACTTATTAATTCGTGTTGCTTTTACGTTCAACTAATTAAACAAAATTAGTAATATATATTACAAGTGAAGGGTTGAGTGCCATAGGTACCTAAGCCACAAAAATTTAGTTCAGATAAATTGATATTACATGAATGCCTTTTTATGAAATGTGGTGGTTAACAACAAAATATAAAATTTTACTAACTTACAATAAAATGATTAATATACTAAATATTTACATAGGAGTTTTAAATTGTGGTATACGCATATTTGCGGAACCAAAATAAACCTTAAGTTACAGATTTCACATTTTGTGGCTTAGACACCTATGGCACTAAACCCTTCAACTAAAAACTAATTTCTTTAAGGACTTAAAATAACAAACATAAATTTTCCATTTTTTCTAATCAACTATAATTTTTAATCGTTCTTTCTGATTCTATAAATGATTTCTTCAACCAAAAAACAGAGATTCTAAATATGGCAAACTTTCTGAAAAAATTTCTCTAAAAAAAATACATCCTTTCATTAGGAAACTAAACTTGAATACAATAGAAATTTATCATAATTCCCACCAAAAAGTCAATATTATACCATCACAGTGTGTTTTTAAAACCTTGTATAGAAATAAATCTGTTTTTAGGGCTTTTCCTACGAAACTATAATATCACCCTTTTTTTCTATATTTCTGTTATCCTTAAAAATTATCTTCTCTTTTACATTATTATCCCTTTTAGCTAATATTATTTTTGTATTACAAAAATAAAAACAAAATTTTTATTATTCAAAAGGATAAAAAATTGTGATTTTACCAATTTTATCTTATTTTATTTCTGTGTGTGTAGTGTGTGTCTCCTCTCTCTCTTAAAGGACATGTAATAAAAAAAATGTTATGACATTTAATATAAATTTTTTGGATTTTATATTTATTCTTTTTTTTTACCACCCCAAAATCTAATTTAATCTGTTTTTATATACCAACAAAAAAAAAAAAACAAAATATAAAAATTCATTCTTGTTGTTTGTTTGTTTTTTTGTTATAAAAACACATTTTATGATTATTGAACCGAGGCGTATGTTTTTTTTTTGTGTCTCTTTAAACATAATATGTACATTTATGTATATATGTATATAAAAAAAAAAATATTATGGTAATAACCTGACCCCCATCAGGCTGGCAAAAAAATAAATAAAAAACAATAACATAAAAATTATATTTGTATATAAACTAATTTAATACTCGTTTTTCTTTTTGTGCAAGGGAAAAAATGATAAATTTTTTTTTTAGTCATTAAATTTCTAATGAAGTGCAATTTATGAATATAATATTTTAATCCTTAATATACAAGGGTATACCATGCATCCTTCTTATCAATACTAAAAAAAAAAAAAAAACCATATACAACACACACAAAAACCATATTCAAAATGATTTATATATTATAAATGCTCAGATTTTTTTTTTGTTAATAATTTAATTTAATTAGGCGCACAAAAAAATTTTTTTTTTTTTATATTGCCTTTTGTTTTTGTGTAAAACATAAAAAAAAAATTGAATTGTGAAAAAAAAAAAAGAACTTTTCCACAAAATGTCAAGGACATAATATACATATTTGTGTGTATTTATATAATTTTTTTATTTTTGGTTAAAGGATCATAACGAAAACTTTATTATACCCTTTATTTTTCTGTAACTCTGCAGAAAAGTAATTATATATATGTTGTAATATTTGATAAAATTCCAGTGCCACCGAATATATGCAAATTATATACGAAAAAATTACAATTAAATTAAATTATGTTAATTTTAAAAATGTAAAAACAAAAAAAAAATTAACTTACCTTAAAAAAAAGGACGCATTTATCTAACCACACTTTTCACTATACAAAACAAATTTACAATTCAAATTTTTTCCAGGTATAATTTTCAAATTTTTCTGATCTGCAAAAAAAGAAAAATTATATTATTATTAATTGTGGTGTGACTTCTTGACCGATTTCCATCAAACTGAAATCTAAATAAGAATAATCACAAAAATTTTGTCATATTTATAAAGAATAAGAGACTCCTTTAAATATATTATATATATTTTTTTTTGCATTTTTCTTTTTAAGGATCCTCCCCAAAACAATCGCAGCTTAAAATAATAATCACTCTATATATAGTAGTATCTTATTATTAGATATTATTATGTAAATTAATTTTCAGTATTATATTGTTATACTCTCTCTCTCATCTTCAGAAAAATAAACTTAAGAATTTTTTTTTTGTATTGTTGTTGAAAATTATTATCCATATATATATAACTAACCATGATTAGCTTATGGATAAGAACCATCACACTATAATGCACATATATATAGCTAAGGAAAAAGTACATTGTATATAACCCCAATTATACAATATTTTGCGCGTCTAAGTAGCATAAGGAACTAAAAGTAATTTTTACTATAATAATAATAAAAAAAAATTTATATTACATACATTTTTTTTTTCTGTTGAAAAGCTCACATAAAATCATTCTAAAGGACTCTTAAAAATATTAAAACATGGTATAGTATAGTAGAAGAATATATACAGTAATATATAAATATAATAATTTTGATGTTAGGGGTAAATTTCATAACATTAAGTGTTTCGTGCAGCTTTCGCATAATTTGCTCCAGTTGTTGGCGCTACTTTGTCTATATTGGTATTTTACTGTTAATAATGGGTATTTTGGGTACAAAATAAATAAATATAAATATATTTTCTTTATCCTATCGCATATAAAAATAACTTCTTTCAAATACAAGACATTTTTTTTTTTGTTCTGCTTTAGAAGATTTTTATTTTGTATCTTCTAATATATAAAACGAAGCATGAAAACAGACAGACAGATATTTCTTATTTTTGTTTTTTTTTTTATGTGTTTTTTTCGTATTCTAAGAATAAAAGTTTATTTATCATAGAACATAACGAAGACGAATTGAATTTATACTAACAATCACCACCAATTAAAGATTTTTTTAATATAAACAAAAACTAGCTCGAGTATAATATGGAAATTTTGTTTTGTGAACAACATGTGTGTGAAACTGTGAGATGCGTTTGAAGAGTCTTTGTTTTTTTGTATACAAATATTTCCACGGAATACAACAAAAAAAAAAATTTCTAATTGGATTTTTTTTTTTCTGTTATATTTATTAGATAAAAATAAGATAATTGAAAAATCAGCAAAAAATTAGTTTAGATAATCAAAATAAGACAAGAGAATTCAATAAGAAATTGATATCGAAATTGAAAATTTTATTTAAGCAGCAAATTTATTTACTAAAAAATGGAAATTCATCAAAAAAAAATTAAATTTCTTAATAATATTTTTAAATATTTATATTAATCTTTTTTATATTGGCTTGTGTACCAAATTCTGCTTCTTTCGGCATAATAGCCCAATGTGGGCCTCTAGGCCTACCTCTTTAGAGCGTTGTCCCGTCTTAAAATTTCATTTAAAGCTGAGTCAATGCCTCGGTCGGGAATTGAACTCACAACCTCATGCACATAGCCATAGTACACTACACATTCTGCCACCGCCATTCTTGTGTACCAAATTACCCCATTAAAATTAAAAAAATAAGGATGCGAAAGAATTGGTATACTTCATGTAATAAAATGGTACTTCAAATATCCAGGGATGGTAAATATATATATGTCAATTTTATATAAAGTAATCAAAAGTTAATTGCAAAATGTTATATATATATTTCTTCTTTTTTTTGTATTTTTGCAATGTCTGCTAATTTTTGTATTATGATTTTATGTTCTTTGCCAGACAAATTAATTCACTTTAGTAAACAGAATAAAAAAGGAAGTTTTTTTGTTTTTGTTAAATTAAATTTAATATAAGAAATTTCAGGAATTTGAAAAACTAAATATTCAACAATTTTGTAATTAAATTTAATCAGATTTAATTATTTGATTGAAATTTAACAATTTTCGATCTTAAAAATCTACAATAACTTCTTATGGATAAATGAATTAATTAACAATTAGAAATTAGTAATTTTTTTTAAAGGATCTTGAAAAATTTCACAATTTTTCAGCAATTACATAATATGCATAATTGATTTTATAGGAATAAGTTTTAGGACTTTAAGTACTTTTTGCAACAATTTGACACAAAATTTTATCATCAATTTTTTCATTATTTTAAATTATTTATTAAAATTTTTCTACTAAATTTCAGGCTTATAGTAATTTAAGTTAATTGAATTCAACAGTTTTCAAATATCCAATGATTTTCTTCAAACATATGCAAAACTTTTCTAATAATTTGCATACATTTTTGCAGAATTTTTACTTTACTTTGACTAAACATTTCATCAATTTCCACTTTTCTAAACATTTTTTCCCTGAAACTGAAACCAAAAAAAAAATAAATCAACATTATTTTCTTCCACCTTTGGAAAAACTATATTTTCGAAACACAAAAAAAAAAATATTTCCACTTTATTCTTTTATTTGCACAAAACAAAAAACAAAAAACATAAAATTCTAAAATTTTCTATTTTCAAAATTCTATTTTCTTGGTTAATTACCTTTTTAAAAAAAACCCAAAAATTTATTTTCATTGATCTTTCTTCTTTTGATATTTAAAACCCAAAAACAAGAAAATGATGATCGCATATCAATTTATAAAAACAAAAACAGCATAAGGAATTTTATTTTGTATCTTTTACAATTTACATAAATATGCATAGATACAATTACTATTTAACTTTTTTGTTTATATTTATGTTTATTTAAAAGAAATTTTTTTTTAAATTTTATTTCTCTTGTGTAATACAAAAATACATTAATTTAATTTTTTTTTTTGGGTGGACTAAAGGGGGTGGTCTCTAGTACCTAAACTTGAGTACAAAAAGAAGAAAAAAAACCTGTAACATAATCTGCAGTCTATATTTTTTATTTGTCAAATTGAAAATACTTCCGATATCTGGTTTCGGTTTTTTTTTGGTATAATATACTAGAAAATTGTTAATTTTCTTATTAATAAAAATCTCCATGCTTGAATGGGAATAAATTACCCTATAAAAAAAAAATATCCTCAACAAAAAGTCATTGAAAGACTGTTCTATGGGCCCCATTCAAAAAAATTAAAATATAAATAATAATATAAAGAAATATTGTATAGCCAAGCAAAATTATTCAATACCCATTCATTTTTATATTCATTTATTATATTGTTGTGTATTTATGCAAACAGATTGGAGTGCATTTATGATTTTTTACTTATAGTATTATTATAAAAAAAAAATCGTAATGTTGGAGACATGTGTATTTGTAATATATATATATATATGTACGCCAGATATACTAAAATATAAAAATCTGTTTACATGAGAGCATAAGAATAGGATAAGGCCATGCCACAAGGCAATAACCATATGCATATATATATATATATATATATACATGTATAAACAAAAACATTTTTTTATTATAAATATATATTTTTATGTAGTATCTATAGGATATAATATACATATATATATTTATTTGGATGTAATTTTCTATGTATAGACCCATAAAGTGTGTAAAAAGGACGCACCCCTTGACGATATACTGATACCTTTTTGGTTCCCATGACTTTTTTTATTTTTTATAATAAAATATATATATATTTATATATATATATTTTTAATACAATCATACATAAAAAACCGCACAATTTTTTTAATGTTTATACATATATACATACAATATGTATGTATGTATCTTTATGTTTATAAAAATTTGTAAGTATGTATTTTATTTTTATATATAATTTTTTGTATGTTTATTTTGTTTACGACGACAATGACTCCGTCCCGTCATTATGTTTTAGTCAGTCGCACAATTCGGTTTAAGTTCTTATCCCGAAACAAAAAAAAATTATTATAAATTAAATTAAATTAAAATATAAAAAAATATCAAAAAATAAAAAATACTAAAATACTAAAAAATTATAAACGAATTTATATTAAAAAAAAAAAAAAGATAAATAAAAATAAGAAAATTTTACACGAAAAAAAAAAGATATTGTATCTTTAGTTTTTAGTTTTGTTTTTTCTTTTTGTTTTTTTATTTTATTTCGGTTTTCTTATAAGAATTATTTATCACATATGTTGTTTTATGTTGTGTTCCGAGATCATTATCCATAAATTACGATAATTTTTTTTTTTTTTTGATAATATTTATATTTAATTTATTTATTAAATTAATATAATAATTAAGAAAATATTTTAGTGATTACAAAAAAAAAATTTCAGTATTATTTTTTTTTTTTACTTATTTTTGATTGTGCAACATAAAAATATTCTGAGATATTTTAATGTTAAAAGTTTTTATGTTTTTTTTTGTTAATTATAATTATTAAATAGTTTCTTTATTTATTTATTTATCCTGTGCGTGTGTGGCCGGGCCCGTG
This sequence comes from Empis stercorea, assembly GCA_949752835.1. Taxonomy (NCBI): domain Eukaryota; kingdom Metazoa; phylum Arthropoda; class Insecta; order Diptera; family Empididae; genus Empis; species Empis stercorea. The sequence goes on from OX457089.1 coordinate 52,980,565, forward strand.
TATTATGTTATGGTGATCATTTTCTTCTAATAAATATAATAAAAAAAAATTCGAAAAAAAATCATCATCAATAAAATTTTTTTTTAAATGAAAAATTATATTTTTGTATAAATCCAGATTTAAAAAAAAAAAGAAGAAATTTCGTAAAATTCAAAATTTATAAAACAAATTAAATTAAAATTTGAAAAAAATCAAGGACAATGTTTATCTGGATATTTTATATTATTAGTGTAATCCTTAATACAATAATGTGTCAAGATTTTATAAATGGGTAAGAAAAAATTATACAAAATACCAAAAATTCAGTGTCACAAATATTTTTTTTCCTTTCCTCAAAATCACAGAAATATAAATTAAATTAATTTAATAATAATAATAATAATTTTAATTAATATGTTAATTAACATTATTTATAAATAAAAAAAAAATGTATAATTAAGAAAAGAAATTAAAAACACAAAAAAAAAATAGTAAGAAATAAGAAATATTAAAAAAAACTTGTTTTACAACTTTGTATCTGATGTTGAACATCAAAAAGATACTACGAGTATCGTCTATAAGCATTAAAATATCGCATAAGTTCTCTAATAATTATAATTTTTTTTTTTTTTGCCTTTTATGCTTGTTTTGGTTTTTGGTAAAAAGAAAAATCAATGTGCGCGAATGAATTAATGACATTTCATAAATGTCAAAATAAAATAAAAATTAAATACCTTTATAAAAAATTTACTCTACACACACACACACTCATATAAATAGTATATATCTATCAGATAGATATTTATGTTTTGGGCCTGTGTATCTTTGATCGCGGGGTTAAAAAAATCAAAGTTGTATTTTTTTGAATTTTGTTTTATTAATGTATTTGTTTTGTGCAAAAAAAAAAAAATAAGGCAAAACTCAAAAAACACAAACTATTTTAGTTTTTCTCAGTGCATCGTTATTTTCATTTTTTTAGTAGAGACAAAAATTTTTTTAGCAAAGTTAGAAGAGTTAGATTTTTTTATAACATTTATTTTTAGGATATTTTTTTTTACATAGAAACTTTTAATGTCATTCAATTGTGTGTGTGTGTGTGTTTATGGGTGACAGGAAATTGAACTTTATTTGTTTTTTTTTTTGGTAAAAGTTTCCCGGATATTTAAAGGCTCGCATTTATTGAAATTATTGTAATAAAAAAAATAAATTTATTAAATTTGATTTTTTTTTTTTTTTATGTGAATTTTAATCAATGAACAAATAAAGATATAATACAGAAAATAATTTTTACCCATCATAATTTTTTTTATTTTTTGTTGTTATTTAAATTATATTTTTCAATAAAAAGTGATTTAATAAAAAAAGTGGCTATAAAATTCCAATTAACATCTTCAATAACAAAATTGTATTATAGCTTTTTTTTTTTATTTATGTCAATAAACTTTCAATTTATTAATAGTATAATACGGGTAACAAAAAAAATACGCTTTATAGTTAGACATTAGAATGACAAAAACAATTATGATTTTTTATGATCAACAAAATTTTTTGTTTTGTGTACGTTTTGGTAGAGTCAAAAAAAAAAAATAAGGGAAACTTTTTATTCCATTCCATATAAATTGTAAAAATGATGAAAATTGCATTTTAACATGAAATGTCATAAAAAAAAATCATTATTGATATTATAAATTTACAGACAATCATAAAAAATTATTATACTTTTTGTTCATTTGAAAAGGAAGTTGGGTAAAAAACAAAAAATTATGAATGTAAAATCTAAAAAATCAAAAAATTATTAAATTAAATTTGGGAAAAAAGGGGTAGTTTTTATGTTTCAACATAAAATTATCTTTTAATAGTCTTTTTTTAATGATTTTTTTTTAAATGTAATTGACTTACATTTTTTTTTATTAATATTTTTAATATCATTTTTTTTTAATTTAATTTTGAATTTCAAAAAAAACAAAAATATTTTAACATATTTTATTCAACTGAAATTTTTGATATCCTTACTTTTGTTTTTTTATTTGTAAAATTTCGAGTTATTAATTAGATTTTAATCTAAGAGATGTCGCTTTTTTAATATATATTAGACACACAAAAGCATAAAATGGAAAGCAGAATATTTAGCAAATACACTTTTTGTATGCTGCAGAGATAATGGCTACAACCAGAGATAATAGAACTACAATACACTGTCTAGTAAAAATTGATTACCATAAATAAACGAAAAAAAATCTTAGTTTTTTGGGTATATAAAATTATATTAGTTTGGGGGTCCTTTGATAATGAAATGATTGTGCCAGTAATTTAGATATTAGTCCAGTCCAGTAATACAGTAAAGAGAAACCTGTAAAGATAATTTAATTTAAGTAGAAATCGAACTAGAATCCCTAATATGATTTGCAGAAGGACAATTATATTATAATCGTAACTAAAAAATTAGATAGAATTTTAAATATTGATTTAACAAGATAATTAAATAAATTATGTAATTTGTGCAGAGTAAAGCAGATTATTATTCAGATTAGACCTTATATCCAAACATTTGATAGAATAAAATTTGCGTTCTTATCAAAACATTACTAAAATTGGTCCTGAATCTTAAATTTACATTAAAAATAAAATTGGTATAGTGTAGACCAAAACTGACGAAAGGTTTCTTACATGAAATGAAACACGTCATGGTTAATTTTTAAAAGCACGTCAATGTTAACAATAATACGTACCTTAAATTAGTATGGTTACATAATTTTTTCAACCCATTTGTCCATATTGAATGTCCTTGTTGAACCTTGACACTATAGAAAAAAAAAACAAATCCATTATCATTAATTACCTAAGCTAAACATCACCATAATTTTAACATTAATATTAATCATAATATTTATTTCTTATTTCCAGAAATTCTACACTACTAAAACAACCAAATTCTACCGTATTTAGTGCTACAAGTACAATTAATATGTTTGACCAAGAAAATATGGAGTAAGTCAAATAATCTTAGATTTTATAATTAACTTTTTATCATAATTAATTTTCATTTTAGAGAACATTATATATCAAAAGACACAATTATGGCTGTATTTAGTCCATTAACAGAACCACCAGGTGCATGTAGATATTTTCCAGCAACACGTAAACAAAATCATCAATGCCGAAAAGATTTTGGTTTAGTTGAAACAATTAGAGAGGCAAGACGATTAGCTGTAACACATTGTGAAGAACAATTTCGATATGATCGATGGAATTGTTCAATTGAAACAAGAGGCAAACGTAATATATTTAAGAAATTATATCGTGAAACAGCATTTGTACATGCGTTAACAGCAGCAGCAATAACACATTCAATTGCACGGGCATGTGCTGAAGGTCGTATGATGAAATGTAGTTGTGGTGGTATTAGATCAACAAAAGCAGTACAAAAACATTGGCGCTATGGTGGCTGTAATGATAATATTAAACATGGTAAAAGAGTGACAAGAGTATTTTTGGATTTACGACAGGGTGATGGTGATGATACCACAGAATTATTACGACATGATTCAGAGGTAAATAATTAATTAATATTATCAATTTTTTTTATTAAATTATTAAATTTTTTAGGTTGGAATAACTGCAGTTGCATCAACAATGAAAGATAAATGTAAATGTCATGGTGTTTCTGGTTCCTGTTCAATGAAAACATGTTGGAAAAAATTACCAGATTTTAATTCAACAGCAGAAATATTACGACAAAAATATCATCAGGCTGTACGTAAATCATTACCATATAGGGAAATCAGACGTGATACACCAATATTTCAAATGAAATATAAAAAGAAAAAGGTTAATTTATAAATATGGTTTAATTAATTTTAATTATAAATAAAATTAAAACATTTTACTGTACAGATTACAGTGGTATTCAAATCTGTTAGACCATTTTCAAAAGTAGTAATCAAAATTCATTTGCTGAAATTGAAATTGAAATTTTATAATTTGCAAACTTGTTATCGAAATTATAATATCAAACGAATGTTTATTAATTTATGGTTCATATTCTATTTTTTTGGCTATTTTCAGAAAACTTTTGCAGAAAATAATGAAAAGTTTAAAATTTTAAATATTCTTATTTAGAAATTGTAGAAAAATTAATATATTTTCTAATATCCTTTAAAGTTAAAAAGTAAATAAAACAAAGAAATAATTTTATTATTAATTCTCCTCACCATTTTTAATTTCCAGTTAAAATTGAATTTAAAAATCCCCATAACAATAAAGAAATTATTGTTTTTCTTCGTTTTATATTTACTTAAAAAGTATATATTTCTTTCAATCTAAGGACATTCTCAAGGATGTTCTGTTTCTTCTTCAAAAATAATAAATAATATTAAGATAATTATTTGTATAAAAGAATTTTGTTTTGTGTTTTTTTGTAATTTGATAATTTACTTTTTAATTTTAGGTGTCACCATATTCAACACTTTTATACCTTGATACATCACCAACATTTTGTTCTGTAACAAAAGGACGTCGATGTTTATATCCAGATAATTGTGCAACATTATGTTGTGGTCGTGGTTATACAACAAAAGTATTTAAACAAATAGAAAAATGTCGATGTAGATTTAAGGATGGACGATGTTGTCAAGTTATTTGCGATCATTGTATAACACATGAAGATAGATTCTTCTGTAAATAAATAATAATAAAAAAAAAAGCAAAAAATATAATTAAACAAAAGTATTTAATTTTTAATATATACATACATATATATATAAAATAATATTAACAAATAAATAAATAATATTAAATAATAATAATATAAAATAGTAGATACAAATAAACAGCTGTTTGTTCTATATTTTGTCTAATGTTATTAGCAAATAATATATATACAAAAACAAAAAAAGAAGAGAAATGATGAAAAAAGGATAATGGAATTATTGTCTTAAATGTGTGCAATTTTTTTTTTTATATAAATATATAACAAAATTTATTTATACATAAAACATAAAACCAAAAAAAAAAAAAAAACAAACATAAATTCTATAAAAATATAGATAAATATATATTTAATATGCTTTAAAAAAATAATTATAATAAAAATATTCTTCGTAAGGACATAAAAAACAAAAAAAAAACAAAATATATAAGATAAGAAAATATAATGAAAATCCTTATTTTAGATATTTATCATTTAGGTCAAAATATCATTAAAAATTGTGTACTTTAACATTGACATCATTTTCAATGTCATCATTTCGTAAGGGTAAGTTTTGATGAAAAAAAAAAGATTTTTAAGAAAAAAATTTATTGATTGGTTTTTGTCGTCCACTTAAATATGATTTTTAAAGGAAGATCTTGATATATACAGAAAATTAATGGTAGCCAAGGTGAATTCTTTACTTTTATTAATAATTTTTTTGTTTTTTTTTGTTTATAAGAACTCAATTTTATTTGAAGATTCAATGATGTACAAATTGTTCAGTTATTTGGTTCAAAGATTCATAAAAAGAATAAAATTTATTATTTGAATATTGCCAAGGAAGATATCAAATGGGAAATTGAAGAGGTTTATCAACATAATATATGTACATTTTCACCTGACTAATTTTTAAAAGATATTATTTTTAAAAGATAAATTTTTTCTTAACATTTTCATAAAATAATTATTTGGATGGTTGGTCAATGAAGAAACCCAGATTATACTATTGTTAAAGTTGGTGTTTTAAGTTGACTTTTATACAAAGGTAATCGTTGGAATTTGTAAAGCTTAAAGTGCAAATGTTTTACCAATTTAGTTACACTACAAATTTTGATACCAATAGCAATAATGTATTTTAGGTACAGTATCCTACGTCAATTCTTTACATTATATTCGTAAATACGAAAAATTATAAAGAATTTTACAATTACTGATATATTAATGATATAAATTAAAGAAATTTTAATTGAAATATTATATATTTCATATTTTGATACTATACCCAATTAATGAGCTTATGTCAATAAACGGTAACATTTGTATAATATATATTTATTTGTAATTAAATTTTTTATATATTTATCCGTAATTATACAAATGTAACCTATTATTGACAGTAGGTTGTTAATAGGGTTTGGTCTGAAAATTAATTAAAAATATATGAAATATATAATATTAACCTATATTGACATAATATATTGATAATAGGATAGGTATCTAATTTCGTCATATATGTGACGAAAATGTATGCTTCTACTTGCGACAATTAAATATTGAAATTTAAATGTCAACATTGTGACAACAATTTTTCTGAAACTGTGACAAAAACCAACACAATTACTTGTTTTTTAGCACGTAATACTCTATTCATAGATGAAATGAATGTCATAATATTCTGTAATATTATTATTTATAAGAAAGTTTAATTTAAATTTAAATTATTTCAATTCTAAATTAAGTTCTGGCAAGTCGGATTTAAATGGACTATAATTAAAAACAAAATTACTAATTAAGATTGTAATAAACTAAACAATTAGACGACATACATAACGACAATTAAATTTAATATCATACTAATAAACACTACCTAATTTAGACCAATTAAGTATTAGTTACATTTGATTATAAACTGCGGAGTAAATTGAAAGTAAATTTTGTGGAGAAATATTTCTGTAATCATTTTTTCTTAAATATACCTTATGCTTCCGAAATTTTTCCAACTAAAAATTAAGTAGAGTAATCATTTTTCTTCTTAAATTTTCCTATTACCGTATATACTCGTATTATATTTTTTTTTTATATTCAATTTCTGCATACAAGATAAATTCATAAAATTTAATTCTATGTTATATGCGTACACAATTTATCAGTTTTTTTTCTCGTTTTTCGTTTTGTAGAACATGAACATTATATGCGGATTTCATCACGTACAACTCTCATATTCTTATTTTTAATATTATATTTCTATTTAGACTAAAATTTACAAATTATATACTAAATTTTTAGGCTATTTATTTTAGTATAAGATTGCGATTAGATTTATTGTTATATTTCGTGACATTTATATATTGAAATTTTGGATTTTTCACTATTTTAGAGATTGAATGTCAGATAAATAATCAACACAATATAATATAGACTAATATAGTCTATTTATTTTTTTTACAATTTTTTTACAATTTTACTTTTCACATTTTTAAATAATAAATAATTGATTTATATTATTTTGTGTAATATTTTTATAGGAAATAACCTCTAACATCTGTATATAAATTTGATAAATTTGTCATGTTCATCACAAAATATTTCCTGTACAAACCCCTAGAATATCTTATGTCATATTATTTACGAAGATTTTTTCCTTTTAATATTTTAATATTCACAAGACAAAAATATAGTATAGTGAAATTTTGTTATACTGTGACTATTAAAATTATGAAACTGAGGCGACCCTATAAAATCTAACCAGAGACAATTGGCGTAAATTTAGTCTTAACATAGACAAAAAAAAAATGTAGTAATTTACGATTTCCTCAAAAAAAACTATATAAGAACTTTAATGCCAGATACTTGTTCTAAATAATTCTAAGATTTTTTATTAAAATCAATTGAAGATTTTTTTCTTAAACAAAATTTTTATGTTCAATATTTTCTTAATTATTTTTATGTTATTTAATAATTAAAATTAAATTTAACTTTTACAATATAAATAATAAAATATTTAATATAAATATTTGAAATTGAATATTGAACTAATGAAATTATTTAATAATTTTTTTATAATTTACTATTAAAAATTTATTATTTCATTAAAATAACTTCAAAATTAAATCAATTTTTCTCCATTTGTCTGGTAATAAAATCTGTAGAATTATAAATACTAGAATATTCTAGTATATATGGGATGATTGACGATATAATGAAGATGTGTAGTTAAATTGAGTAACAAAAGATTGATTCCAAGTGAGTCAATATAATTCAGTAAATAAAATTCCTAAAATGAACCAAATTATACCATTTATTTACAGAAAATAGTACAAAATTAAAAGTAATTACAATAAATTTTATTTGATAAATTAAAAGGTGACCCAACAAATTATGTAAATAAAAATGTTTCTGCAGAAATTTCTTGAAAAAATTTTCAAATTAACGTATTTAAATTCACAAATGTAATTACAAAAGAAATTCAAATTTTTTCAAAATTATAATTTTTTTTATTACATAATATTTCAAATAATTTATTCCATTTATTTTAGTTTTAGTTGCAAGCAAAACTATATATATTTTTGCTGTTGTATAATTTAGAAATTAAAATCTTAATTGTAGTGAAATTATTCAAATTTACAAAATATATATTAAATTGAATATTCATAAAAAAATATACCTAGACAACCAGTCAAATCTTTAGTATAAACCTTTAGTATTTTACCCAAAAAAAATTAACATAAATTTTTTTTAACAGTGTATACAATCCATATTTTTTTTAAAAAAAAGCAAATGTTTGTACCGGAAAAATGTTTTAACAATAACAAAAAATTTCAATATCAAAAAACAAAAATTCACCACAATAAAACAATTTTTCCTCTCAATTTTCTAATTTCTCATCACCCTCTTTAGGTTTCACATCACAATCAAACATAAAAAAAATCATCCCTTCTAATAATGATGCATATAATATAGTATCATCACGACAGAGTGTAATATTATTATTATGTATATATACTACAAAATATATGATAGGGAACCGGCGCATTTTTACTACACACAACTCTCCAGTACACTTTTTATTTGTGGGGAATTTCAATATTAAATTAATTTTTTTTATTTAGTATACCATAATAAAAATGAAAAAGAAATTCCAGTTCAGTTTTCGCTTTCCGAATTATAAGCTCGTTCAATAAATCAGTCTTATTTGTGTGTTGTGCCCAGTAAAAATATAGAAACATTTTTTTGCACATCATAAAAAAAGGAAAATTTTCTTTCTTACTATCACAAGAAAAAAAAAAACCAAAAAAATTAAAAAATGATTTTAATAAAAAATACTTTTAAATTAAAAAATTTCGTTATAAAATTAAATTAAATTAAATTTTTGTTTTAGTAAAAAAATTTTTAAAAATATATTTTTAATTAGTTAAATTAAATTAATCGCGTTTTTAAATTTTTTTTTTTTCGGTGTTTTAGCTAAAACAAATATTTCTCTGATTAAGTTTTTAATTAATCAATGCAGTAATTAAATTTGACAAGGTCAATTAAGGTGTTTTTTTGTTGTTGTTATTGTTGTTAATTATATATTTAACTGTTAATAATATTTTTGTGGCACAATTTTGTTATTTATTCAAAAAAAAAAATCGCTAGAGAAAAATCTTTAAATAAATAAAATATTAAAAAAAAATTCTTAGTATAAAAATTTCCTTTAAAAAAAAAACCATTTTTTTTTTTCGTTTGTTTGTTATAATTAAAATATTTTCTGTGCTGCTATTTTTAAAAGTTGATTTATTAATTAAAATAATTGAAAATATAATAAATAAATATATAATTTTACTTGTACAGTGCTGAAACCTGTGGTTTTCCAAAAAAAAAAAGGAAAAGAAATTAAATAATAATCAATAGGAAAAATGGTGTGTTGTGTGTAAACACGCAAAACTTTATATAGAGCAAAAAAAATTCACTAAGTAAATAAAATTTTTGTGAAAAACAGAAGTTTCGGTAAATATTGGAATCACAGAACTGCTGATTTTTGTTTGTTCTTTTGCTCGACGATCATAACAATCTTTTTTTTTTGTATTATTAAATTCACTGCCTGCCAAATTGTGAACCAACAATTTTACTTTTTACTTATAACACTCAACTTTTACGTATAAAAATATTAATCAAATAGCGAACCACCATCACAACAACAAGAAAGATCATAAAATTATTGGTAAGTTTAAAGGGAAAATTATGGTAAGACTTTTACACTGATTTTCTTCTCAATGTAAATATCGATTTTTCCATGGAAAAAAAAACTCTTTTTAAATTACAATATAGAAAAATTTTCGAAAAAAAAAAAGTAGAAAAAGAAAAAGCTTCCATATCTAAAAAGTAACACATTTCAATTTTTAAGAGTGTATTTTTCTTTTTTTTTGAATGGTTTGTGGTTGGATGGTAGAAGGGTGGTTATGCGTTATGCCCTACATAAATTTTTATGTTTATATTAAAATATATATTTTAAATCTATATACTTTACATATATACATATACATATATTTGCTTTAACCTTCTGGTAAATAATGATTTCCCGGAAAGCAAAAAAAAAAACAAAAATACTAAATAAATAAACAGAAAAGATACGTTTTTTTATGCTATTTTTATATGTATGTAATTTTCATTTATTTATTACACAACATAAGATTAAAATGTTGGATTTTTAATATAAAATAAAAGAGTGAAGAACGTTGGAAATTTTTTAATGAATATTTTTCTCTCTAAGATATCTTTATCCTATTTTTCTAATGGGGTTAAAATTGAAATAATTAGAATTTGAGTACATATAGAATTTTTTTTTTTTTAGGTCAAATAATGAATGTGATAAAGATTTGGTAAAATAAATAAAGTGTTAAAAATTATCTTTCTGAAGTGGAAATTATAAAGTTTGCAATTTTTTAGCCGTAAATATTTAAATAGTATTATTGGGGGTTGATTTTTTTGCAGGGGTGGTGATTGAATTAAAGTCGCCATATGTAATTGAATTTAAAAAAAAAGGCCTGGTACTCTCATTCTATATGAAATTCTTCTGATTATTTGATTATTAAATAATTGCCAGAATCAAAATCTGACAGCATTACAAAATTAGCCTCCTACTAAACAACATCTCTGTGTTAGAATCTTATATAACTTATAGATAGAATTATTCGAGCTATATTGTAAATAGGATCAAAAATTATGTACCAAAACTATTTTTTTTGAAAACATATTTAAATAATGGACCAATTTGAACCAAACTTTCATTATTTTTTGTATTTTTTAATTCAATATTTCATAAATCATTTTAAGTTTTCGTTCTATCGATAAAATTTCTGAATATGAGTATAAAATTAAGGAAATAATAATGGAGAATTAGTTATATCCTTGGAATATTTACTAAAAATTTATTAACTTTCGTTAAAATTTCCAAATTAACAAAAAAAAAAAAATATGCTAAATAAGTGAACTTAATTGACTGTAATGTTTTTTTTTAGAAAAATAACAGCAAAGCTAAAATTATTTTCAAAGTCCATAAAAAGAGATGACAAAAAATTTTGCGTAAAAAAAAATAATTGTAAAATAACCTTGTAATTTTCCACCCATCCAATTCATAATTTTTCCTTCTTTTTTCTTAATTAAAAAAATTATTATGTATAGCTACGAATTGAAAATTTTTTTTTGTTATTCCCTATAATCATGATGTCGCGGATGGATCTTGTTACTCATACCCAACAATTGACGCCCGCATGACCTTGAATTATTATTTTCGGGACTTGTACTTTTAATGGTGACAATTCACAGTATACGTAGAATAATTTTTTTATTATATTAAAATTTAAAATACACATTAAAGTATATAAATAAAAAATGGCATATGTATAAGATATCATGTACTTTATATATATAAATATAAATATATTTGACTTCTAAAAATAAACTCAATAAATGTATACACCTAAGCACCTTTAACTGCGTTGTACTTACATATATATAAATTTTTTTCTTGAAATAATCAGAAATATTTTACAGGTGTTTTAATGAACAAAATCCTATAAAGGGAAAATAAAATATTTTATTTTATTTTATTCAATTTATGATAGAGAATCAAAATTAAAATATTCTGACAAATGAAAAAAATAACATAGAAAAAACCAAGAAAAAATTTAATTTCTCTTGGGATATTAAAACATATAAATTTTTGTTCGTTTTACTATGGAAAACATTTACACGATTCTTCAATTTATTTATGCAAATTATATACAAGAAATTTTTTTAATCGATAAAAATTGAATCCGTGATTTAATAAAAGGACAAAAAAAAAAATAGACATTTGCAGAAAAATAATTTCTTCTCAATTTTATTTATAAGCTTTTTTTCATTGTACATAGATTAAAAAAAATATTCTATTTTTATATAGAAAAAAAAAAATTATGAAAGCTTCCTTTTATTATCCTTGTTGACCTTATGACAAAAATATATAAATGTTTTTTTTATCACCTGTACTTGTTTTTCCTTTTTCCTTTTTTTTTAAAGAGAAAATCGAATTTTACACCTTCATAAAAGTAAATAAATTTATTTATTTTGATGGTTTATTAATTTTTAATGGCCGGCAAAGAAAAAAAAATGTTTTTAATGGAATTTTATGTCCTTTTTTTGTATACATGCTTTCAATATTTCTAATGGATTTTAAAATTCGCGTAAATGGGACTTAAATTCTCTTAGAGAATATTATATTTTACTTTAAGTAATTTTTTCCAAGATTAAAAATTTCATTTTTTATTTTTGTGAATGGTTCAATTAAGTGAAATGGTTCAATACCATATCCTATTTTTGTGAATGGTTCAATACCATATCCTGATTTTTACTGTGGTTCAAAATGTTGTTAGAATATTTGTTGGAAATTTATATATTTTCATTCAATAAAGTAATTGGGAAAAATGTTTTTAAGTTTATTAAATTTTAAGGACGATAGTTAAGGTTTAAATTTGATTTTTTTTTTAATTAAATGGACCATTAAATATCTTTATCATCCAGTTTACCATCAAATTAATTAAATAAGATTCAAGGAAAAAATATTTATAAAAGTATAACTAAAATTATATCATAAAATTTTAATGGGTCAGTTTTCTATTAAATAATCCAAAATATGAATTTTTTTTTATGATTGTAATATACAAAAGATTTTATGGTTGAAAATTTTATGTCGTTTAAAAAAAGATTTATGGATCAGTTTTTTTCATTAAATATTTAAATGCACCACTAAATATATTTATTGGTTAGTAACAAATATAAAAAAAAAATTGATCCATTATATGATTCAACTATAAATTATTTAATATTTAATAATCTATGAAATATTAAAATATTGACCTTTAAATATTTCTATACCCACTGACATTAAAATTAAACTATTAATTACAAATTATAACATTAAATACCCTACAGCATTTTTATGTTATATGTTTATTACATTATATATAAAAATTGGACCAAACAAAATTAACATTGAAATTTTTTTAATATTATAATTAAAATTATTATGGATTGGTCATAAGATTATTTTCTTGTTTTAATTGACAAAGCATTCAAGTTTATTGCCTTGCACTCTAAAAAGACAAACAATCTGTCATAAAATTCATAATTTTTTATTATTTGGACTTGAATGATATTTTTCCGTGATTTTTTGGTAACATAAAAAAAGTATACATTTAAATATTTAATTGTAGAGATTCCAATTGCGCAATTTTCCATTATTATATTATGTGTAGTACATTTTTGTTTAGATAATTAAAATTATGAATAATTAAAAAATTATATAATTTTAAAATTTATTACCATATGTTGTGGTATATTATTTTACTTTTTATTTAAAACCATATTTTATAGATTTTATTTGAATTTTTTTTTTTTTTTTTTAGAAAAATTAAAATATTTAATTTAAATTACTAAAAATAGAGTATATAATAATAACATTTATAATATCACAATCATCAAATTTCAATGTTTGCTCATGAAAATAATATATAATAAATATAAATAATAATTTAAATATAATTTTGAACCATGACATTATTAATTTTGTATTGTAGGAAAAATGTACTATACACAGTAAGTTTAATTATTATTTTTCTTCTGTAATTTAATACTCAGCTGGAGATGTAATTAAATAGATTTTGAATTAGAAATCGCAGGAGATTTCAAGTATAAATCAGGATATTAAATATTTGGATAAATACTTATGAAATTATTATATAGTTTTGAAATATAATGGTGAATGCATGTCGGAAATTCAATTATAGCAAGTAGAGGTCGAATTTAGTTTTTGTATAACAATATATTTGTAATATTGCACAAATTAGGTTATATTTTGTATCAAGGATGAAGCTTTCTATAGTCATACTATAAGTACAATTATAGTATACTTCGAAAGAAGTTTTACAAATTATAGTTATTAATTTTTTTTGGAATGAGCTGGCGTGACATGTTCAGGAAATTCCCATAATACATCGAAATTATGATACATGTATATATATATACTAAAAAACTAAACTCATCGACATTGATATCAAATATTTTACTATCATATTTTATGTTATGTAAAAAAAAAACCAATGAATATCATTTTTCTACAAGAAATTTAGAATTGTATAAACATTATCCTCTAGTCTAAAGTAACTATAACTTCTAACTATAAAATACCATCAAATTTATTTTGATTTTTTGTAAGATTAATAAACAAATATTTAGTATTTTAAGTAAATTTGATATGTTGATACTACCAAATATAATGATATTATGATTTCAATATAATATTTATCGTAAACATCATTAATTTTGGAGAAAAAAAAAACTCATTAAATTGTCATGGTTTTTCAATTTTATACATCAGAAAAATTAATGTCCTTAATTTTAAATTTAAGATTACATATTAATGTCCTTAATTTTATATTTAAGATTACATATTCACTAAAAATTACAATTTCGTCCAAAATTATTAAATTATTGTACCAAAATATTATAGAATTTTTCGAATGACGAATCATTGTCCAACAGTCCAACTATTTATATTAAATTTAATTTAATGTTAAGTATACACTCAATTACTTAATAAATTATGTATATCAATAGTCTAGCATATTTTTAAACAATCAACAATTTCCATTGAAAAAGAAATAAAGTTAAATATAGTATTTATTTATTTATATCATATAACTTACATTATATTTCGTTTTACCGGTCACACGACATTTCAGGAAATTACATACATCATATTATTATCAAATGACACTTTCATTGGAAAAAAACTTTTATAATATGGAAATATATTTTCCCTATAAATTCTTATATATATGTCGCCACTGTAGGTAGTTAAAGAAATAAAATAAATAATATAATATTTAAGAATTTTTCATCATTAATTAAATTTAATGATTTCCATCAATAAAATTATGGATTTTGTCTATAAAAGTAAACATAAAGTGTGGCTATAAGAAATATTAATTTATTAATTAAGTTTGTCGCTTTAGTTTAATTAACTCACAAATTCTGGACGAATTAATTTAGGAAGTTATCATTAGGTTGAAATTTATCAGAAATTCAGTTATTATAATACCAAAATGAGGGAACCAAAGATTAGAAAATATTGGTAGATTTTTGTTAAAACTTCCTGAAGACGAGATATTTTTGATATTATCACAATTTTTTACTATTAATATATTAAAAATGAGCTTAAATCCTATAGTTATAGTATAACTTATTAGAAATTTAAGTAAGATTTTAAAGTATAATATTTAATAAGTATTTTTTGTCATCATTTTCCTTTAATATAATTAATTCTTAAATCCTTTTATATCCAATAAATCTTCAAAAATAAGCTTCTGACATATGGTGATATAAAATTGAAATTGATCATAAATATAAAAATACTATAACACAAAACCTAAAAGCAAAAAAATCAGTCAATAAATTTCTAAATTTTATTCAATGAAAAAATATATTTTCAAGTACTGTGTATAATAATTTACATATGTTGTGCTAATATACAAATCGGATTTACCACTGTCACACAGGAAAACTACATGATAATTCGAAAACTTAAATTTACTTAAAGTCAAATCTATTAAAAACAATACTGAAAAATATCGAAAATTTCAAGTAATCAAGATGAAAACAATATAAGTAAAATTAATTAAATATGTAATTTCATTATTATATAGCAATTAAAGTATCCCCATTTCACTGTATATCTTCTGTATGTATGATGGACAAATATAAATCAATAAATTTAATGCAATAATAAAAGAATAAAAAATCATTTGAAGGATATTCAATTGAATTAGATTTATGATATTTATTGTTGCAATTGGAAATAAAATATTGAATTATTGACAAATTCTGATTAAACAAAAAATTGAAATTATAAAAAAAATCAAAGCTTTATTGAATTTGTATCATAAATTGAAGATATATAAAAAAAATATATTTCATTGGGAATCATAATCATGTCCTTTAGTAATAACGCGTTATTTAACTAAATATATTTTATTGCTTTATTAATTTAAAAGAGGAAATTAAAATTTCATTGAAAAAATTAATATTTTCACAATGGAATTTAAGTATTTGGACTAAAATAAATCAGTCAGTAGAATTTGACATTAAATAATAATTTACTAAATAAAAGAATGTTATGATTGAATCAATTTTTCGGTTTCTCTTCAATTATAGAAATTTACAAATTTATTTATAATTTGAATTTTTTTTAATGAAATTTCAAATGCTTTGAATGTCATATAACAATTTTGATGATAGTACATCATTTTCAAATTCAATTCAACAATTTTCAAAGAATTTAATTTGAAAATTGTTAAATTTAATTTGAAAATCGTAAACAAAAATAAATTCAAACTTTTTAATCAAATTAAATTTTTAATAAAGGAAAATCTTAAAAATAAAACATTATTAACACGTTGAGTGCCGCCATATATATTAATAATAAATTCATACGGTGCCGTAGTATCTTATAGCGCATGGCATAAATTTTTTTATGTTAGTAATCTTTTCGTTTTGTTCCATTTTTTACCTGCATAAAAGAAATATCCTAACTTACTTTTATCAATATAGATTGTTATACCATATAATATAAACAGTTCAAGCCTACTTGCACTCGAAAAATATGTTTTTTTTTCGATAGTACTATGTGCGTACCGCCGGCGGTACACGTGGCATATGTATAAAAATGTAGTGTGTACACCGCGGGCGTGGCACATGACACTCAACCTGTTAAATAGCATTAAAAAGTATTTCCAAAACAATTCCAGAACTGAAAACCAAATTTATTTATCATTTCAAATGAGAACATAATAAAAAAAAAATTAATTAGTTTTTTATATAACAAAATCCAGGCAAACTTTTGCAAAAAAAAAAAAATTTAATTGAAATATAAAAAATGAATTTAATCTAATCCATTAAAACAATATTAAAATAATAATTAAATGAAATATGTTATAAGACATTAATTAAGAAAATTATTTATATTTTTGCAACCCAGCATTAAAGTAAAATTGGCATAACTAATAATTAATTTCCACCAAATGCTAAACATACTTTTTTTTAAATAGACATCTTTTCTAATTACTATTTTTTAATAAATTCCTTTTAATTACCGGATCGAAATAACTTGAAATATTTTGTTACATATTTTAATTATTATTTTTTTTTTTAAATAAAATTATTTTCTTAGATGATTTCTTGGCAAATTTATAGCATAAATTTCAATTTTTATCTGTCTACTATTACTGAATTCAATTTCAAAAATTCAAAATAACAAAAAAAAAAAACGAAAATTATTATTACATTTATTTTTAATCTTTAAATATAATGATTGGAAATAAATATGTTTTTATGTCATTACAATTCCATATGACTGATAAGATTTTCTAAATTCTCATATTTTTTCAGTTTATCAACACGAAAAAAAAATTTCAGAATGAAAATGAAAAAAAAAACTACTGATAAAAAATAAACTCGCTAAACGTCAAAATAATAAACAAACAGAAATTTATTTCATAAAATTTTATTTCAGTTACAAATAAACAGAAGTTATATAAACATGAGTCTAAAGCATACCAAGGATGTGTTTAAAAGATACAATTTAAATTTCTCCACCTTCGGTCCAAATCCAGTCCATCCGGACCGGACCATAGTACTCATACTCTCTCTCTATATTTCTCTATCTAAAAACAAGTATTCTCAGAACTCACAAAAAAAAAGAAAACAATAAACAGACATAGTGTCACTGGCATTAATCAGATAATATAATAATTTTTGTAGTAATGGTGATAATTCGATGACCCTTTTTTTTTGTATATACTGCCAAACATAGGAAGACTTTTAAATGGCAGAGAAGACTTGGAGTTGCTCAAACAATAATTTATATTAAAACAAATTATTGAGGCCAAATATCTGCATTAGATTTTCTGTCGACAATGTACATATATAAATAATCGACAATTCCCATTCCTATAAACCTACTCACTTTTTTCCATTACTTTTCAATATATATTTTGTAGTACTAGTACTATAAGTACACTCTGCATCTACAACAAAAACAGTGTAACAAAGAAAGAATGTGAGATATATAATTATAATAGCGATAGAGTCAGAGTGGTATCTGATGTGTGTAGTAAATAGTGTAGCGAAAGCGCAGTAATGTATATATACATATATATAAAATTGTTTTAATTTTTTAATATCTTTTTGATATTAAAGAGAGGAAAGAGAAAAATACCATTTTTATGATATTATTTGTGGTGCGGCGGCAGGCGACCGATAATGGTGCTGCTGATACTGATACCTCTGTGATTTCCAGTCAGAAATAACAACAACAAAAATATATAGCTGCTATAAATGAATAATTTTTTTTTTTGTTATTTTCTTTATTATTATTTTATTTTTTTTTGGAATTTCAGTTAACCACGCGATTTACAATAGAAAACATCGCGATTTTGTTTTTATTATTATGAAAATTTATAATTAAAAAAAAATATTTTAATAACTTTTCATGTTTAATAAAAAAATAAATTCATATTTTTTTTTTAATCTAAAAAAAGAAAATTTTTTTATTAAAAGAAAATAAAAGTATGGAAAATGATTTGAAGAATTTTTAAAACCGGTAAAACTAAAAGGAAAATTTTATTAGAAATTTTTTGAATAGTAAAAGTGTTACAAGTGAATTTAAATCATTTACAAAAAATTAATATAAAAAAATTTATAAGAAGAAAAATGGAATTTTTTAATAAAATAAAAAATTGAAAATTGTAGTGAAACAATAGGAAAATTTATTATAACAAAGTAGAATAATTTCCCAAAACAAAGTGAATTTTTTCACAAAAAAAAATAATAATAATAACAAAGTGAATTTTTCAAGTTTTCTGCAATAATTCAAAAAAAAAAAAAAATGAAAATTTCTTTAATGTATTTTCTTTTTCTAAAAATACTTTCAAGAAATTTACATAAAAAATTTAATGATTTTTTTTTATGAAATGATTTTTTCCCAATATTCTTCAAATATTTTGTTTTTATGTTCATTTTTTTTTTTTCGTATGAAAACTGATTATAAAATTTATATACAATTTTTTTTTATTTGTTGTCTTTGGGTCAATAACACCAAAAAAAAAATTGTGTTATTGCTTGCTATCATATGAAACTCCTTTCTTCACTATGTGTAAAAAGTAGGGCGGAAATTTCTATTTTTTATGGGGTAGAAAAAAATTTGCAATCGGAAATTACAAATATCTTATTAAGATTTCGGGATATTATCAATTTGAATTAAATTCTGTAATTTTCAACTTTATGCATTTTTATAGTCTAAAACCTAAAATACTGTTTTTCCAACATAAAAACAAAGAACAGGCCAACAACCCGGCCCAATAACAACACTATTACACACATCAGAACAAAAACAATTTCAAAACTACATTATAATAAATGTTGTAAAAAAAAAAGTCCAACATCTGCGCATAATTCCATGTTGTCTAGTCATATGGTTTTTATAGTGTCGTCTATAAAGTAGCTATAATTCTGTTTGCTTGCTTTTTTTCCGTTTCGATGGTCTTCTTTGTCGGTTCTGTTCCTCCTGCTGGATTGGTAGCTGCAGCAGCAACAATTTTTATTAACCACCATTTAAAAAATTCGATTTTTGTAGATTATTTTTCCTGAATTTAATTTCAAGAATATTTTGTCCCCTGGAATGATTCTGTTCTTATGGTTCTTATGTAGCGAGAGAAAATTACCAAAGGGACTGGCAAAAGGTTAATAGCATCACGCATTATTCTATATCTATATATATTTGAATATGTAATGTAAATAAATATCTTTAAATCTTGTGTAGTTTTAGTTTATATTTAATCTCTTTTTTTTTTTCAAATTTAAAAATTTGTGTACATTTTATTTTTAATTATTACAAAAAAAGGGGAAGTGAATATAGAAGAAAAACAAAATTATTTTGTATCTTTGTATCTACAGCATAATTGTAGCATAGATTGAGTAAAAGTGTAATAAACAAATTCTCCACATTCTCCAAAATGCGGCCGTTTTTTTGGTTTTGGTTTTGGTAGTATTCCAAGAGTTTATTAAACTATGGTAAAATGTTGGAAATGTAAACAACAAAAGTATTCTTTATAAACATTGCATTGAAATTGACATAAAAAATATCTGAAAGATACAAAAAAAAAACATATTTTTTTTTTTATAAATTTTCATGTTTATCATTCGAGATTTTCATAGAAAATCTGATTATTCTATTTTTGTATTTAAATCCCTTTATTGTGGGTTGATAAAGACAAATTATGTCTTTGAACTTGAATTATATTACAAAAATAAATTATTATTTCAAATACGTTTTTAATTGGTAAAACATAAAACATATATAAATTGCGTTTATTTTAATTATCTTTTTTTAATAATAATCTATAAATAATAATAATAAATTGAATAAAACGTGATTCAAATTCATTTATGAGATCAAAATTAATTTTATAATTCGATTAGCAACAATAAACAAAAGTTTTATATAAATAAAACATTTAATTATGTTAATTTTTTTTTTATTTCTTCTATAAAAAGTGCAGCCCACACCGAAGTAGGAATTAAAAAACATATTTAATTTTGGAGAAAAAAAAATATAACAAAATTAATATATTTATAAATTACGTATTTAATTTTAATTAATATTCCGAAATGGAAATAAATAATATTATTAATAATAATAAAAGAATTTATTTTGTTCCAAAATAAGTTTGTCGATTTTAATTGGGAATTTATAATGAACAATTTCAAATTAAATTTTAAATTAAATGTTTATAAAAATATAGAAAATTTATTATAAATTATTTACGATATTACATTTTTTACGATATAATTTATATTTATATATAATTTATTAAAAAAAAAATCCTATTCTGTAGAAACCAAGATATATTCAGAATATCCTTTTGATAATCCTTGTAAAACTTACATTAAACAAAAATTCATTAATTTTTCAGCTACAACAGAGGGAAAATTGTTACTTTATCAGAATAACAAAGTATAAATAATCCTCTGCATTAAGCAGCTTTCCATTTTTATCAACTTACAATAAGCAAATCTCCAAACCAATTAATTGGGAGTGCTCCTTTTTATTATTCCCTACATTATTGTACACTTTGATATTTAAAGGATTAAAAAGATATTATGAGAAACTAAATATAAATATCAAAATCTAAATATGTATACATAAAAAAATATTTTAATATTTAATATAATAATCTTTAATCCCTAATTAAATAAACTAAAATAATTTTAAGTACACCTCTTCAATTGAAGTTATTTATTTATTTATTTACATAAAAATGTTAATACATTAATCTAATTTCTAATTTATAAAAAAAAAAAATTATAATAGAGCGCACGCGGTGGTAGTTAGGATCATAACACACTTACAAATTTAATTTAATTTAGAAATTGTTAACAATATAATTCGTTTGAAATAATAAAAACAAAATTAAATGATATTTAAGAGATGATTGAAGTTAATTGTATCAAAACTACTGAGTCATCTTTACTTTAACTTATTTATTTTATTCGAAAGAAATGATAAGCGAAAATAACATAGTATTTCGTATTACAAAATAATATGTGCCATTTTACCATCAGTTTTAAAATAATAAGAATTAAGGATAATTATTAAACAATGCGGTAGCGCCTGAAAAGTAAATTAAATTTTAGTAATTACAGATTTCTGTAATGAATTTAATAGTCAAATAACAATGATTATATAAGCTAACAGTTTTTTAACAGACATATAACAGCTATATAAAAATTATTTAACAGTGCTGCATATTAATGAATCCCCGATTTATATAAAATTCAAATTTCCAAATGAACTAAATATAAATTAATTAATGGACTAACTTATTTTGGAAAAATTCTTTGTTATTATTAATAATATAATTTATCTCATTTTATTATTAATTAAAATTAAGAACTTGTCATTAACAAATTGAAAGAAATTAATTTGTTAAATTATTTCTTTAAAAGATTAACGACGTCATTGTATATTTGCGTCATCAAATTTGTTGACTTAAAAATCCTACATAATATAATTTTGATATTATTGATATAGTTTTTTGGTTATTTATTTAAGTGAATTTGTTATAATAAAATTTAAAACAGAAAAACGTGTCAATTTTAACAAAATAACAAAAAAAGTACTCTAACCAACTTGGATATTTTAGTAAAATGAAAGTATATATTCAATTATTTATTAATATTATAGAAGAGTTTTATAAAGTGATCTATGTTATCAGGCTATACAAGTAATTTAAAAATGTATCACGGTAATTTTTTTTTTTTGCATAAATTTTTGTCCATAATTTCTCTGGTATATGCTTTAAACGTTTCTGCTAATAATTTCACTCTACATTATGTATTTTATTCAACAATCTGGACTATACCTTTCACATCAATTTGAGTATTCAAGATTTTATATACTTTTATAGATTTTTAAGTAAAAATTAAACAAAATTTAAATTAATTATTTACAAAATTTTATTACGTCAACAAATATGTTTGAAGTGATACTTGAAAATTTCTTTATGGTATATTACTAAAAATCAAAATTAAAACTACTATCTACAATTTAATAGTCTCTGTGAGTTATCAACATTGAAATTTTATGTTGAAATATTTCAAGTGTATTTAAAAAAAAAAACAATTTTCCAAAAAATTAAAAATCAATTGACATTATTTTTATTATTAATTGTTCATTATTATGATCTAATTTAATTTTAATAAAAATCTACAATAAAATTAATAATAATCTCTAATTCGTAATTACCTAATCCAAATTACTTTAAAAATAATATTAGAGTCAATAAATAAACAATATATATAATATGTCAATTATCATTTATGAAGTATCTGATAAGAAAAATATACTATGTAATCTTTGACAATTATTATAACATACAAAAATTATTAAATAGAATAAAAAATGATAACGAATTTTTTATATATATGAATAATAACAAATTTTATGTTGTATAAGTTTCACTTTTTTCGTGTAATATATACATAATTTTTTTGTTTTATGATTAGTTGTTATTGATTTGCCAGATACTAAATATTACTTGAAATTTAAATTTCTTATTTTTGGCTAAAAATTTATATCTTATCTTTAGTTTTGAGACATTATAAAATTAATTAAATTAAATGCAATTTTCATAGATATTTTATTTTTACAATATAGTCACGTTTTTTTTTCTCATTTTATCAAACAAGTAAATATTTTTTATTAGTTTAAGCTTAGACAGAGTGAGATAACATATTTTTTTATTAATGAATTTGATAAAGTGAATTATAGTACATAAAATAAATTTGTGATAAATAAGGATATATTATACTGTTGTTCGTCATTACGTCCTGATTTTTTGTTAGACTATAAGGAAGAACTGGAAATATACGAGTAATTGAAATAATCTCATTTAAAATTTTAAAAGTTTTAGCTATGCAGATAAATTAAATATTATTATTAATTAAAAATGTGGCCAACAAACTTATATTTTGTATATGCTATTGTTACCCAAATTCAGCAGCTGAACTATGAAAAGAAGATTTCGTAATCTTCTATTAGCCATAATAAATTAATTTATTATATTTTTATGCAAAAAATTATACAAAAAAAAAAATGAAATTTCTCACCACAAGCGTCATAACTTTTCAATTAACTCAAAAAAAAAACTCTTATAAAATAAGATTTTGACAGACATTAATTAAATATTCATTGGTTTCATTCCACAAAATTTATTTTAAAATGATTCACAACAAACGAACAAATTAATTATACAAAAATTTTTTGAATAAATATTTATTGAAAAATCTAGTTTTAGTCGAAGGACAGGTTGTATATTTTGTTCATCCATAATCAAATTTCCAAAGAAAAAACTTAAATTGCGTTTAAATTTCTAATCTATCTTCAAAAAAAAAAAAATTGATTAATTCTAAAATATATTTTTAAAAAAAATTATATTACGAAATCGAAATCTTATTATTACATTATATTTCTGAAATTTTCATTGAGGTCATCTTAATTTTTTTTTAATATTTATTTAAATTGATAATAAAAATTTTTGTCAATTATATATTTTAATATTTACTTTTCCAAGATCACAGATTTTTATCACATTTTTAAAAGTGTTTTAATTTTAGTTTAATTATATAGTTTCATAAATATTATAAATTTCTAATAAATATAGAAATTTTGCAGTAGCCAAGAAAAATAGTAATTGTATTTGATAATTTATGGGTGGCGAAAAAAAAAATTATTTCAATATCTTGATTTATAATTCATTTATACGAGTGTACTATCTATTTCACTTAAAAGGAATTCTAATTTTAGATTTATATAATATAAATTTCAATAAATATTCATTTTAAAAAAAATTATAATGTCACCTTGAAAATTTACATAAATTCTTTTTTTAATTATAATATGGAAAATAACAAAAAAAAAAAATAGTGATATTTTACTGGATTGCAATTAAGGTTGATTCGCGTACAATTGAATGTAAAAAAAAAATTTTATGCATATTTTCATTTAGTAGCATAAAACATCAGTGAGATCTATATTGTCTCTTTATACTATGCAATTTAATTAAATTCGAAATAATTATTGGGTTTGTTACTAAACGTGTGCCACCAATTAACTTAAACCAGGAAGTTATACGATAGATAGACAATTATAAAGTGGTTTTAATACTGTTGGTATGGTATGGTGATAAATTATGCGCTCCGCAACACAAGATTATTATAAACTAGTATGCAAATGATTGTAATTGTTAAGTTTAATACAGACTAGACTATACTGTATACAATTTTATTGAAAAGTAGACTTAATTAGAATAGATTAAATTATGAAATGGATTGGTAAAATATGTCACTCTTTCCATGTAATATTGTCTATTTTAATGTAACTCATTCTATTAAAGAACCATTCTAAAGTCAGCTCTGTTAGTATGACCTGTTATCAGTTATAAAAAGTTGTTAGACAAAATTTTGACAAAAAATTTGTAAAATAAATTATAGAATTATATAATTGCATTTTATAGAAATTCTCTAAATATTCATCTACTGAACCCAGCTTCTGAAAGCGTTTAAAAGTAAAAGTTTAACAATATTTTTTTTTTCCATTTTAACAATTTTCCATCAATTTTATTGACTATACTATGAATCAAAATTTATGATTGATAGTGTGAATCAAAATCAAAATTTGGAATAATAATATATTTTATATCAAAATTGACTAATCCACATTATATGATATCAAAATTTAATCTATTCATTAATGATATATTGCCAAAAAAAAATTTATTATTCAAATTTATAAAATTGAATCATCAAAAACCGAAAACAAAAACCAATTATTTTTTCGATTTTAAATATGAAAAACAAAATTCAGACAAAATTCTGAAATTATTCTAATCACGGTCAAGAATATTAATTGAAAATCAAAAAAAAATATCAACATTACATAAAAAAAACTGATTTAAATGTTTTATAGATGATTTTGATAATTTCTGATTCCACAAATTGTCATGTTAAACAAAATAATTTACTTTTTTTTTTTGAATTTATATTTCAAATTTGCAAAAATAAATAAATTATCTATAATATTATTTTCATATTTAGTACATATTTGTATATATTTTAAGAAAGTTTCCATCATGAATTTCAAAACTCATCATTATAATTTGCATATTAATATTTTTTTGAAAAAAATTGTTAAATTCCACATTTCTGATAATTTTTTTGATGCCCACAAACAGCAAAAAAAAAAAAAATATCTAAAAAATTTTCTGTCTAGAAAACAAACAATTTTTAAGTGACCAAAAATTAATTATTTTCAATAAAATTGTAAATATTTATAAAGATTTTAAAAATATAGCTAAAATAGAAATAGAATACTGATTACTTTGTGAAAGTTTGTACATATACTGGTGCTTTTTAATGGATTATTTTATTTGTTTACTCACATCCTCCTTGACAGAAAATCAAACATAATAAAATATTTTCAACATTATCAGGTGATTGAGGTGATATACTCCATTAAAATCATAAGAATTGGATTAATGAATTTTAATATTATACCAAAATATATAAAAAAAAAATTAATGGTACTATAAAATTTATTATATCATTTTTTGAACGACCTCAATTAATTTTGTAGTTTATATTTTAAGAGGTTAATTTTATTTACAGTATTTTTCTTTTTAACCAAAATGAAAATTTTTTTTTTTTTTACAAAAATTTTAATTAATTGTAATGGGAATTTATAATTATAATAATATTAAAAAGTAAAAGTACCTTTTACCCACAATAAAACTGAATTTTTTTTACAAAATTTAAAATTTTAACCTCGACTAATTTTGTAATTTTTATATTTTTGGTGTGGAATTTTTAATGATTTTTGTTTGTTTTTTTTTCAAAAAGAGTTAATTTTATAATTTAAAATAATTTAATAATTAAATGATTTTCTTTACTACTATGAATATACTAAAATAAAATATAATTAAATAAGCAAAAAAAAATCGTTTTTAGGGGAATTTTTAATAAATTTTTGTTGCAAAAAATGCTTTTTGTTTTGCTTTTTGTTACTTCTGGATCATAAAATTTGACATAAAGCCTATAACAAAGAGTATCACTGTTTGGCACCAGTCGTTATATTGAATATATTTACGACACAAAATAAATAATAGTACTAATAAAATTTATAATTAAAAATTTTTTAATGATTTTTTTTAGCTAACTAATGAAAAAACAAATTAAGAAAAAAAATCGCAGTTTTTCAAATATTAAATGGTAAAAAATTTATTAAAGAATCATTAAAAAATTTCAAATATATTGTTTTTATTTGTTAATTATATAAAAAAAAAGATTAAAATTTAATTTTTTTCGATTAAAATATTCTTTTAGTGGCAAACCATAAAGTGGCAAACCATTAAATAGTAAATTAACAAATATTATTTAAATTTAATAGAAAAAAGTTGAATTACTAAAATACAATTAAAAAATAATATGGAAAATAGAATTTATTATGTAAATTTCATTGATATACAATTAAATTTGTTTAAATTTGAAAATATTGTCTTTTCGCACTATGGATTAGTTAATTATATTTAAGTAGTTAATTTGATGCTAAACTTAAAAGTTATATTAATTTTATATTAGTTTTCTTATCAAAATTAAATTTCACTATTTTTATTTATAGAAATCTTAACAATATGTCACTTTGTCGTAGTAACTTGAAGTTTAGGTTAAATTTCATTTTTTTTTTTTTTTTTCATTTCAATTTTTTCATCATTTAGTTACTAATAATTATACTTATCCTAAAAATTGAGAAATTGGGATAAATTTTCATCAAATTTGACAAAGAAAATTTAATTCCTTAACAAAATTCATAAAAAATTTTAAATATTTAAATTATTTTAATTATTCATTATCACGTCATAAACAAAAATTATAATTTTCCTCATTTAAACGATGATAAATTATACTATAACAAAAAAATAATTTTCAGTGTAACACAAATTATTATTTTTATGTTTGTTAATTGTAAGTGTCAATTTTTAAGTAACATTATTTTTTAATAATCTTAGCTATTTTATTTATGTTTTATTTATTATCTATTTTGCCTTGTATACCATCTTTTATCAATTGGAAAAATATATTTATACAATTGACCGGATCTTAACAAGTACGAAAAAAAACGGAAACGACGCACAAAAAAAAACGTTTTTTCAAATAAACAAATTAATTTTTGTAAATTTTTAATTTTTAAGCCCTGATTTAAATGCAAATTTTAAATACTAAAATTTTCTACAAAATTTATTCTGTAATTAATAATAATTGTTGCTCGTATAAATTGAATTCATAGATAAATTTATCATATCCTCTTTTATTATTATTGTAATAACAATATATCAAAAGTTTGTTATTAAAGTTTATAAAGTTTACATGAGTTGTTGATATTGTTCCGAGATTCCGACAATCAAATTTTATATAAATAACAAAAAAAAACTTTTATAATACTATAATTAACTTTAAAACATGCAAACAAACAAAATTAACTAATTTAGATTTTTTTTTTTTATTTAATTTGTTAAAAAAAATATAATTTTTCTTCTATTGTCAAGTTATTAAAAAAAAAAATTCAATTTTTCCCAGTTTAGAATTTAAATTAATTTTCATTTTATATTTACTTTAATTTTAAATGAAATTTTATTGTAATTATATTATTATTATTTGATATAATTTGATTTTTATTAGCTAGTAAAATTAAAGAAACCAAAATATAAAATTTAAATTGTTATTTTTTTTTAAAGATAACGAAAATAAAAAATTCAATTAGTTGATAAGATGTCAATTATGTATAACATATTTCTCCCCATTTTTAAATTATGTAAATAATTTATAGAAATTTAAGCTAATTTAAAAAAAAAAATTATAATTGCTTTACGTAATTATTGATTTAAAAAATTTGTTTTTCCTTTTGATATTTCAAATGAAATTTTTTGAAGAAAGTTGTAGTTCCTTAGGGGATGAACAATTATTGAAAGTTTTATGAAAATTTTATATTTATTTTTCTTATTAAATATTTATTTTGACTTTGAAATTTGAATGTTTTTCGAAATATATTTTCGAAATATAAGATTTATAGTAAATTTGAACCAATACACAGCCGAAATCTAGGCTTAGGACTATCTCATTGAACTTTTCCTTGCGACTTCAATTACAAATTTAGATATCATTGTTAGATTAAATTTGTATAGTTTATTGCAATTGTAAAATGATTTGCAAAATAATTAAAATTGGGAAAATTACTATTTACAAAAATCTGAAAAGGATGCCCTATTATTGATCTATTTTTAAAATGAGATTAATTTTTTTCGGATACAAAATATATTTCCAATCCGTAATCTACAATTCCAATTTATATTAATCAAAATATTAATTTAAATTAAAAATTAAATACAATTTATATTTTATTTAATAAATAAATATAAAAAATTAAATAGGAGTAATTTATTACTGAATTTATTCAATATCAAATTCTTGATTATTATATTTATTTCCCATTTTTGCATAAGTTGTTGACCACATTTCTTTACCAGCTAATACATTTAATATATTTTCAACAGCCACCATACCTAATTCTGTTTGAATTTTTTTCGTTTGAATTTGTAAATTTGGTGTAATTACTTTTCATCATAAAATTAAAATATTTTCATATTAAAATTTAAAAATTTTCTTAATAAAATTATAGAAAATTTATACTTAAATTTGGTAATTCTAATAATGGATTATTTTTTGGTATTGGTTCTGGATAACATGAATCAATACCAGCTGCAAAGATTTTCTTATCTTTTAATGCTTTGTATAATGCTTTTTGTTCAATAATATCTATAAAAAAAAAATGATAATTACAAAAAATCTGTTAACAATTTTTTTTTTTAAATAACTTACAAGCACTTGATATATTAATTAATACTGCTTGTGGTAACATTTTATTAAATACATTTAAATTAAATATAAATTTTGTTTTGTTTGATAATGGACATATTATAAATATAAAATGACTTTCATTTAATAATTCTTCAAAATTCACTTTAATTAACCATTCCTTATTTGATTTATATAATTTATTTGTATATAAAAATTTACCAATACGAAAACCATGTAAATGTTCAGCAATTGATAAACCAATATCATTCATACCAAAAAAACCAACATTTGAACCACGTATATCAGTACCTAATAACCATGTTGGACTCCATTTTCCCCATAATAAATTATCAATAGATAATCGACCTTCATAAAAGCTATGTGATGCTGATAACATTAAACCAATTGCTAATTCAGCTATTGAATTTTTTATTACCGATGGCGTATAACTATATATTATATTACGTTCTTGTAATATATTTATATTTATATAATCACAATTACTTGTTAATAATGCAATAATTTTTAATTGTGGTCCAATTTTTTCTAATAATTCTTCATCAATATTTATATTATTACATGCCCATAATATACCAACACAACCTTCACATTTTTCTAATATATCTTCACGGCGTGGTACATTTTGTTTTAATATTACTAAATCACATGTAAGTTTAAGTAATTCAATTATAGAATATGGTATATTTGGATTTGTAATTAATATAATTGGTCGTGTACCATCATTTTCCATATTTTCGATTATTTTGAATCAATTTTTTTTTGTAATTAAAATTAATTATGTAAAAATAATTATTTTTGATTATTTAAAATTTTAAATAGATTAAAAATAAAATCAATGTATACTGAATTTCAAATATCCTTTTAAATTTTTTTCGGAAATCCATAATTTAATTTTGTAAGGAAAGTGAAAATGTTTACGAATCCTTGACAAATTATTGGTTTTCCAATGATAATTTTGGTAATATTTTGGGAGATATGGCGAAAGTATATTGAAATGGCGGATATCATTTTTGTAATTTGATTCTTTTGACACGGAAATTATATTACCAAAATAGATGGAATCATTATAGCAAAAAAAAAACGGAAATAATTCTACCGAAATAGTCGAAACAATTTACGAGACTTAATTTTACCAAAATTGTGAAAATCATTTTACCAAAATGACGGAAATCCTTTTACCAAAATAAATTAGAAATATACTTTGAAATTCTAAGGAAAACTGTTTACTTAATTTTATTAAAAATAATTTCCTTCCACACTTTTTTTTAGCTTTTTGATTATAAAAGGGTCGCTTTATTATAATTATTTTTATTAAAGCATCCAAATTAGCATAAAATTAAAGAACATTTATATAATCTAATATTTAAATGAACTAACAATAAATTTCTTTAATATTACCCAAAACTATAATTTAATTAAATTGTTGAACTTAGTTCAACACTAATGTAATCTAATATTAACTTTGTTGAGATCCTTGAAAATTCATAGACTTCTAATAAAACTCTTTTAACTTCTTGAATTTGAATATTATTCCAGTACTTTATAGTCCTTTTAACATTAAATTTGCATAAACTTTTCTTAAGTTTTAACCTTGATTCTATAATTTGTGGATGTACAATGTACTGGAGAAAATACAGACATATTTGCTTTATTATCGTTGGGTTGTAGACATTTGATGACAGCGTGTTTACAGAAATCGTTATAAAATTTTATGTAATTTTTTTTTTTCTAATCATCATGTATATTTTATATAAATTGCACTTTAATCTACTCTGTCAAATGGCAAAAGTTTTATAGATAAGATACTTGAAAATAATAATTTGTGATTTATTTTTATTGCTAATACTAAAAAAAAACTACACGTGTTTGATTGAAAATCGATTAGATGGAAAATATTTTGATTATTCAACGAATTTAGAATTATTTCTATATTGTAGTACATAAATTTTTATGTTTAAATATTAATATTAAATTGAAATCGATCAGAAAATTAGAAATTATTGATAGGAATTAAATAGATTGGAAATTGTTTAATTGGAAAAAATAGTAATCTGGGATCGTGTTTGGTGTGCTTTCGCATCAGTATTTCGCTTAGATATTTCGAAATAATATATATGTCTTAAAATTATATAATTATATGTCTTCAGCATATAAATCCTTTCAAAAATTTATCGTAAAAAATCTAGAGATTTATTTTTTATTTTAGATAATAATTTCTTTCCAAAAACTTTTGTTGATTATTTATAAAAAAAATTTCAATTTCTTGACCTACAACAAAAAAATACTGCATACTTAACATAATTAATTTAAATTTTTCTTTTCTTGAATTTTATGTTTATATATATACATATATGTATTATTAAATTAATTTATTTATATTAATTTATTTCAACAAATTTCCTGTTTATATTATTAAATAATTCACCACAAAAATTTCATTAAAAAAAATATATACAAGAAAAAAAAAATATATTATATTTAAAGATTGTATTTATGTGTCAATTTATATATACATAAACGTATAAGTAAATAAATGAAAAAGAAATTTACTAAGACGTTTTTATGCTAAAATTATTATATAGCATTATTTAAGTTTTTATTGTGTGTACATAAATTTTGAAAGTAAAAATAAAGTAGATTTTAATGCTATTGAAAGAATTGATTTTTACATAAAACATTTTTTTTATATCTATAAATTTTTACCTAAAAACAAAAAATATATAATCATTGCGTGGGAAATATTTTGCAAATATTTATTGGTAACCTAAAAGTTAGATACTTTTTTTTTTTTGGTAAACTTTTCTTTCTAAAGTTTCATAAAATGCTCTTACATTTTTATGATACCATCTCTACCCCCAATTCTATAAATTATAAATTTTAAGGGCGATAATAAGATTCTTAAAAAAATTTTATAAATATTTAAATATTATTGAAGTTTTTTTTCGAAAATAAACATATTTTTTGTTGGTAACAATAAAAATTAAATTAGTCATAAAAATATGAAGGTAAATTCTGGAAGTATTTTAAAAAATAAATAAAGTCGGTATTATAAATTTTGGAAATATATTTTATAGAAATATATAAATTATTAAAATACTTTAAAAGTATTTTTTTTATATAATTTATTGTTAAGGAAGATTTGGAGAAAAAAATTATACTGAAATTTTGATATCATATTTTTCTTTAAAGGCTATTTTAAAATTTTGCCAATCTGTTGGGAAATTTCAATGCTGTTCTACAGTCAACAAAGAATATTAAACAATTTTACTTAATATTATATGATACTATATTTATCTGAAGACTAAAAATATTCAATTTTTCAACCTTGATATCAACATTAATATTATCAATAAAGTGTTACAGAAATATCAATTTGCTTATGACAAAATTCTCTAATGGATTTAGTCAAAAATTTCATTATGAATAAATTTCTCTAGGGCATCATTTATATGTGCCCTTTATAGCACTGTAAAAATCATTTTAAATCAATGTCATATACAGTATAAAAATTATATGAATTTTTAGTACTTTAATTTCTCAGATGAATTTTTAGAATTCAAATTAGTAATTTTTTATTCAGTTGTATTACTGATTTCCAAGGCTCCTAGTTGGGCATTTTAATGTCGGCTTTAAATTATTTGAATTTGATGCAGAAAACTTTGAAAATAAAAATGGATTTATTGTATATGCCAAAATTTTTATTCACTTCTTAATTATAATTATACAATTATCGGCCCGACAAAATAAGTACTCAGCACGGCAAATTTGATATTAGAACGTCAAAATTTTAATTAAACGACAGATTATAGAAATAAAGTTTGTAGTTTGAGGCAATATCAAAATATTAAATTAATTTAATATTAAATTCATTATTTGTCGTGACAACAACATAATTTATGGCGTACAATACCATATTATGTATTTTGTCGTGGAGAAATTGGAGTTTTAAAAACATAATTTGTCGTGCCATTACATTTTCTTCATTAATTATTATAATAAAAAAAAATATTTTCAAAAATTGAAATATAAATTGAAAAATTAATGAATAAATTCAAAATTTACAATAAATATTTTGCATGTTTATACTAATTTCAATGCTTTCATTTTTCCGGAATTACAAAAAAGCAGTTTTTATTTTTTTATAACATTTTAAATTAAAATTTCATTTTTTTATAAGCATCATAAGAGTAGAATGAAAATTTTACACAATACAAAAAAAATCCATTTTTTATGTTTTATAATTTGAAAAAATTAATTCAAAAAATATTAAACAACCTTTTAACAGTATATTAAAAACATAAAATCATAATTATATTTTAAGACCAAATAAAGTGCCTATAAATGATTACATTTAATCGCGTGTTTTATCAATTTAAAAATAAAAAAAAAACAATATTTATATATTTAAAAGAACATTTAAATTAACAATAATTATGAGAAAAGGAAATTGTTATTAAATGAAAATATAAAATAGATAGATAGTAATCATTATTTCATTTTTCCTCTTTATATGTTTATACAAATACATAAAATAACGAAAAAGAAAATATACATAAGAAAATTATTTTGTGATACATCATTTTTTTAGTTTGAATTTTTTATGTTAATTTAGTTCCTCACTTCTTATGATCAACATTATTATTTTTTAATTTATATCATCCGGTATACTAAAAAAAAGTTAGATAACATCATAATAAAACTATGGAATCAAAGTAATTATATATAATTTTCTATTAAGTAATTAATTTTTAAGATGTTTATAAAAAAATTTAATTTAAGGCATTATTTTTTTTTTCTAATTGAAGGTTTTAGAATTTTCTTTAATTAATAGTTAAATTAATTTGTTTTTTTGCTAGGGAATAATTAAAATTTAATTTAATAAAAGTTATAAATATTATTTGTTTATATTTTACAGGCCGTGGACAATGCATCCATCTAATGTTGATGATGAAGCGCCCAAAGATCCTGGTATTTGTCAACCAGGACATCAGGGTTTCACAGAACAAGATTTTGAAGGTAATTTTTTTTAAACGAAAAAATAATTATTTTAAAATTAAAAACAAATATTTTAATTTACAAATGGAAAATAATTAAAATAAGAAAATTACACATCAACTTATTCAATAATTGATAAAAAAAAATATTTGAAATTTAATTGGAAAAATTCGATATTGTAAAAGATTGAACATTTATAAATTCAAATCTAATAATTGAAAAGTGCTCTGAGAAGTTATTCCATTTGGAAGAATTAACAATTTAGATTTTATTTTATTTCTGGTAATTTTATATGGTAATGATATTTCTAAAAATATTAACAAATTCCAAGAAATAAAAAATTAATTTATCAAATCAGCTTAAATAAAATATTCCATCAAAATTCTACGAATTATTCAATTTATTGATTTTAGATATTGCATAAATCATAAATTTACTTTTATCTCAAAAATTTGTATGTACTTATCCATTTTAGCAATCTGGTTTATATAAATATTTACAATTTCTTTAAAAAAAAAACTAAAAATATGTGAAACTACTTTATAAGATGCGACATTTGACTTTGACCAGAAAAATCTAATTTGATAATAAATTTTAATATTATGATAACTAAAATTAAATAAATTATTAGATAATTATTATAACTTAATTTTTGTCCAAATTTGGATGAAGTCTTGAAAATTATAATGAGAATTTTCGGTATGCCAGTCAACTTTTCTGTACAAAATAAGTAATTAAAAAAGTATTTATGATTCACTTCATTTAGTATTCATGACTGGTTTCTGTTATCACGGAAAATATGCATAGTATCAAATTTTGGTTTGATATTTTTTTTAACTGTTTCTCGACATTGTAGTGGGAATAGAAGAATATTTTTCATATAGAATCTTTTAAATATAAATAATTTCAATTATTTTCTAGGACATAGACAACATTCAGTATATGTTGGTGTTCATGTTCCTGGTAGTCGACGACATTCACATAGACGTCATCGACATCATAGAGATGGTGGAGAAAATGGTGATAAAAATTTACCTGATTCTGAAAGGCCAAGTAAGTTTTATATAAAAATATAAATAAAATTAATACACCTAAAAAGTATAGAAATTCTAATACTTAACTACATATTAAAGATAATGAGATTATTCCCATTTCCCATACATATAATAATTTCAAACATTATTTATAGATGAAATTATTCTAGACATTATTCTATTTTGTATTATATAATTGAATATTTACCATAAATGTATAATTTATGAAAATTATATTACAAAAAATTCTTACATTATATAAAATATTAATTCAATTTTCATTCATTTTCCTTTAATGTTGGGCCTAAATAAAATCATTATTGAATATAAATATAATAATGAATAAAAAATTACATTAAAATTATTCCGAAAATATGAAATTTTTTTTGCTTCATCTTTTTTTTTATGTAATAATATATAATTTTGAAAGAATTATATTTTGGGTGCGTAATTTCATAAAAATAGAATTTTTATATTATATAGATTTTTGTTTTCAAAATTATAGTATAATTTATCAGAGTATAGAAATCATTGGAAATTAATGAATTGTAAACTATTATTAATAATTTCCCAAAAATTAATTATAATACCTTTCCCTGATAAATATAGCTATACTTACATGGTATCATTACAAATTTTGGTATCCAAATTCAAATTATTGTAGTATATAATTATAAATTTTAATAAATAAAAAATATACCTAAATAAAATTATAATTACTTATTATTTATGGTTTTTATTTATGATCAGCTTAAATTATAATTTTTTTGAAACGACAATTGAAATATTTCGTTGATTTTATTATCAAAAAATTAAAAAAAATTAATCAATTTTTTTTAGTATCTTCTTTTGATGTCACAATTATTTTGTAAAAATATAATTAATGTGTTTTTTTTTTTTTATGGTGGACACTGATAATTATTGGTGTTATTTAAAAATAATAAATGTAATGTAAAAAATTGATAATAATTATTAGACAAATTATAGTTAATTAAAATTATTTTAATTTATTTATCAATAAAGGTTTTTTATTGAAAAATATAATTCAGTTTATATATTTTATTAAAATTAGTCTAAATGTTAATTGTAAAATATATTATTAATACTTATAGACCAAAAATTTTGTAATATCGTAAGCCATCTAATCACTTAATTAAGACCATAACTGAAGTCCTACAGTTCAGTATAGAATTGATACCTTTAGAAAAATGACGTTGAAATTATATAAGTATTAGTCACTTAGCAGGTATCTTATTATGTTAAGGTACACAAATCCATTTAGTCCATTTGGAGTCCATTTAGTAGCAATTGCAATCATAATTTTCGGTCAATAAAATCCTTAAATGCCAAATTCAAAATGTTCTGAATATGATAACCGAATAATTTTGTATAAATGATAACCAAGATTACACAAACAATAAATTTTAGATAATTACTATATACAAATAAGTGTTTAAATTTCACTTTTCTCATTTTTACCTTAACTACGACTTATCATATTTTTTCATTTACCATTTTGCAAACACATTTATATAATATATATATATATAAAGGATCTAATTCTGTGCTAATGGCACGACGACGAATTAGCGTAGCTGATAATGGAGAAAATTGTAAGATTATCAATCTCATTATGCAAATATTAATTAATTTAATTTATTAGCATTAATTTTCTATACTTAAATGCACTTAATTTAGTTTTGAAATTTTGTAGTTAATAGTACAAATTAAAATAAAAAAACTTAATTTAAATCGTCCATTTTATTTTTTAAGTAGAACTTTTTCAAAAAAATTATTTTTTCAAATTAAATCTATTTTATAATAATTATAATCATTATAATTTACAAAAAAAAAAAAATTAGTTACACCACCATCACAACGTGTACAATTTATACTTGGTGAAGATATTGATGACGGAACACATGAATCCCACCCATTATTTTCTGAAATGGAAGAATTAGTTAAAGAAGGTGATGAAATTGAATGGAAAGAAACAGCACGTTGGATTAAATTTGAAGAAGATGTTGAAGAGGGTGGTAATCGTTGGTCAAAACCACATGTTGCTACATTATCATTACATTCATTATTTGAATTAAGAAGTTTATTAATAAATGGTACTGTAATATTGGATATGGAAGCATCATCATTAGATATTGTTGCTGATTTAGTATGTGAAAATATGGTTAATGCTGGTACATTACCATATGAATCTAGGGAAAAAGTACGAGATGCATTATTACGACGTCATCGACATCAACATGAAAGTTATAGTAAGAAAAAGGATAATAATATGAGTCGATTACCAATTATCCGTTCATTAGCTGAAATTGGTCGTAATCATTCATCATCAAAAAGTAAGTATTTATATAATAATGTCATTAAAAAAGTTATATATAATTAATATTATTTTTAATATATAAATTTATTATATATAATTAAAAACTGAAAATCATAATATTCATAATATGGTATTATTGTGGGATTTCATTATATGACATAAAAAAGCTATTGATAAATTTATATATATATAGGTTTCATACATTATTAATGTGTGTTACGTATAATTTCATATGGCGATAATTAAAAAAAATAAGCTTTAGCTGTTATACATTTAACTTATAAAACAATAAAATTATATAGATTTAAACAAAACATTTCATTTATATAATAATACTCAAATATACCATAATGTATATGAAAAACAAACTATATATCAAAATTAGACCTACAGCTGCAAACACCAAAACATGCATCAACGCACTCATTGCATGTAACAACATTAACATCGGAATTAAATCCAAGAGATAATAATAAAAATTATCGACATTCAACTATTCTAAATGGATCTAATAAAGATCAACTAGGTTGTTATCTAGCCGTACCGACAGGTATATAATTTGTAGTGTAATTTCAAAATAATATTAAGTATATTTTTGAATTACTCTTTCAATAATTTTTGTATTTATGCTATTTAATGTCGAAAATAGCACCAAACAAATTATAAAACAATTTTTATTTACTTGTATTATTTAAAAAAAAAATGGTCCTTGGAAAAGGATAATGTAAAAAGAAAATTGTACAGCAATGTATATATATATATGAATATTAATGCTAGAAATTTACTTTAGTATAGTTTCGCATCAATCAAATTTATTTTATTTTAGATCATACATCGTACAATTTATAGCATAAAACTAGAGCATAATGTGCAACAAAAAATTGTAAATTATTATGTATAATTTTTGCACGAAGCACATGAAAATAATACTTATAAAGCACTTAACTCATTTTTTTGGATTAAGTATAGTTTAATCCCCAGAACTATTAAATGTACAAAATTACATATACTATGAAAGTTCGATAATTGAGTATTTTAACTAAGCAAATGCTCACCGTAGGATTCAAAACTGAAACAGCAACTTTTGACATTTTGCTAAAATCATAATCAAAATTTGCTAAATGGTCCACCGAAAAATGATGAAAATAAATTTAAGTAATTTTTCTAGATTTTTTTTTTTTTTTTTTTGATTTTACGACTAAAGTGAAAGTCAAATTTTTAGACTTATAATAGTCCTAATTATTTTTTAAATAATTAAATTAATCTTTTAGGATATAAGAAATCAAAAATATTTTATATACATATATATTTAAATATATATTATATATATTTAGGTGGTGAGATGGGATTTCAATCAGCTGGTGCCATGGGAATTGGTGTAACAACATGGTACCATGCAGGAGCTTCTCAAACTTATGCTCCAAGTGGTTCATCTGTTAGAGGTTCTTTAAAAAAAAAAAAAAAAAACAAATTTATAATTCTGTTTTTTTGATGTTGGAAAATTCGTTTTTCTTTTCTTTTTATTTATATATAGTTAAACTTTTAATTGTATTATTAAAAATCTTTTTTAAAAAACAAAATTTTACTTATATTCATTTATTATAAATCTCTTTAATGTATAAATTTATTTCAAATTCTATATTTTTCCAAAAAAAAAAATAATAAAACATTTTGTTTTTGTCTATTATATAAATTCTTGTTTCAAACAAAAAACCATAACAAATCATGTTTTGTTTTAAAAAAACACTGATACATTACATATAAAACACTTAATTTTTTTACATAATTTTATGAAATTTTTTACATAACTTTCAAAATTATTCCGAAAATCCGAAATGGATAATTTCCACAAGTTCATCTGTAATGATTATTTTGAAATGTTGAACCAACAGAATTTCATTTTATAAAAATTTATATATAAATAATCTGTATACTATCAAGGTCAAAGCATAATAAGTTTTGACCTTGATAGTATGAATTTTTCTTCCAATATGAAAAGTTTAACTTTACTATAATAAATCAATTAGATATAAATAAAAAAATCAATTATTGGTAATTTAATATTTTAGTAATCTCATAAGGTGAGGAAAATTAGTAATTATGAAAATTAAGGCAATTTTTGGTTCATTAATTTTTGCTATCGTTATTTACAATAATATTGAAATTTATAATTATTAGAACTATATTTTAGCTTCAATATTGAAAGTTAATATCCTAAATTAATAATTAGAAATATTTTCTAGTAAACTTAATTGCAATTAAAATTTTGCGTTTTAAAGATTCCGGGGCAATCAATTTATTTTTCTAGATATTGAAGATTTGGTTTAATGTTTTGTAACGTAGTTATATACATTACATTTCATCTCTTCTATTTTAACAAATTTTGCAATGTATTTTGTCCTCAAATTACCAATTTTACTAAATTTACTAAATTATACATATATGTATATAAAATTCTTTAGTTTCATATGAACTGTCCCACCAGTCACTATAGTCACAATGACCATATATATAGAAATTATTTATTTATACATTTAACTTCGAAACAACAACAAATAAACGAGTCTCGAAACATATACTGCTATAAAACTATATTTTCTTTTACAACAATTTTCAATTATTTTGTTATCATCTAAAAAATTTTTATATTTGTCACTTCTTATCGTTGTTGTAACAATTTTATATAATTTTTATTTCATAAAAAAAAAAATGAAATTTATTTATAATTTTTTATTTTTTTATTTTTTTGGTTGACAAATGTCCTTTTAAAGTGATTATATTTTGATAAAACTTTACAATTTATATTCACTTTTAGATTTCAAATAATTCACTTTTCAATAATGTCACGCTTTTTATATATAAACTCAAAAACAAAAACAAAAAATGAATTAAAATCTAAAAGAAAATATTTAAAATAAAAATTTATAATAAATTTTAAAATATAAAATAAAAAATTATTAAATTTAAATATTAAAAATCAAATCATCATAAATTTAAAAAAAAAAAATATAATAATTAATTGTGAATAGAAAAATTATACAATGAAACAAAAATCAATAAAATTACAGTGGATGATCATCATAATTCACACAGCTTAAATCCATCATCAATATCATTTTCTGGTAATTTAAATAAATCATCATCTGGACATAATGACAATGGAAATGGAAAATTTTTATCAGTACCAGGAAAAAATAATATGATGCATATACCAAATGCAGCTGGTAACCCATAACTTCATTTTCTTCTAATTTTTATTTAAATTATTTTAACACTCTAAAAAAAACTTTTAAGTAATTTTTTATTTTTAAATTTTATTTTATATTTTTTTGTGTCCCCAAAAAAAAAAAACGAAGAAATATTTGTTAAAAAAAAAATAATTTTAATATTTGATTTTTCTTTTTCATAAAATTAATTTAAAAATAAATAAATTTAATTTACTTATATATAAAAATTTAAATAATTAAAATTTAAAAATTTTGTCGGCGCTAAAAAATAAAATAATAAAATATAAAAAATATTTTTTGCACTTTTCTAGAAGCATGACTTTTCTTTTTAAAAAAAACTTGAATCAATTTTTCATTTTCACTTTTTAACTTCATTGAGATCAAATTTTTGTCTATATAATTTCTTATTGATGTTTTTGGCTTTGACTTTTAGTTACTAGAAATAAATGCATGTTGTTTCTAGTTTTCAAAAGCTTTGTAAATTGTATATTTGGTATTTTATATAATTTGGTAAAAAGAAAAAATCAGGGTTGTAATTAATTGTGAACCATATACACAAACACAATGTATCAATATATAATTGGTAATAATTGCTATCTAAGATATCTCCAATTCTGCGGAGGTTACAATTCTACTAATCATTTTCAGATTGCTTATAACTATCATCATTCAAGTTTGTCACTTATCCAATATAGATTAATATTTTGTCAGTTTGTCCAGTCAGTTGTGATCCTAAATATTTGATCACTAAATCAATTAATGCCTTCCCTTAGTCTGTCTGAGAATGATACAAAGTGACTAATTTTTTCACCAAGAGGTTCACATTTTACGTGAAACATTTTGAATTAAAAAAAACAATTATCGACTGATTAAATTTATTTTTCATGTCGTAAACAATTACAAATTTTAAACCGATCTATAGCTTTGATCAATCACAAATTACAACCCTGATTTCAAGATAGATTTGAAATTATATCAAAATTATGAATAATTTCAATATATACATAAAATTAATTTAAACAAATTTCTTTAATATAATTTGGACCGAAAAAAAAACAAAAACAAAAACAACAAAATATAGAAGAAATGGTTAAAAGTCCAAGCAGTCAATCAATGAATCGTAATACTAGTTCAACTGAACTAAAAGATCAAGATCATCGTGCTAATACACATTTTATGAGAAAAATACCACAAGGTGCTGAAGCAAGTAATATATTAGTTGGTGAAGTTGATTTTCTTGAAAAGACATTATCTGGTTTTATACGTTTACATCAAGCTGCTGTTATGGGTGATTTAACAGAAGTACCAGTTCCAACAAGGTAAACCCTTTTACAAATTTCAAATATCTGATTAATATCACTAATTTCTTAATTTCTCTCTTCCTCCAATTTTAGATTTTTATTCATATTACTTGGTCCACCTGGTAGTCATGGTAGTTTTCATGAAATTGGCCGTGCAATGGCAACATTAATGTCTGATGAAATATTCCATGAAGTTGCATATAGAGCACGAAAACGTGATCATTTATTAGCTGGTATTGATGAATTTTTAGATGCTGTTACAGTATTACCACCTGGTGAATGGGATCCAACAATACGTATTGAGCCACCAGCTGCAATACCATCACAAGATACACGTAAACGTCCACCATCCGAAAAACAACCAAAAAAAGATGAAGAAATTGATGAAGAATTTGAAGAGCAACGTTTACGTGAAAAATCTGGTTTATCACGTACTGGTCATTTATTTGGTGGTTTAATAAATGATATTAAAAGAAAAACACCATGGTATTTAAGTGATTTCCGTGATGCAGTTTCATTACAATGCATTGCATCATGGATATTTTTATATTTTGCCTGTTTATCACCAATAATAACATTTGGTGGTTTATTAAGTGAAGCTACAGGTAAAAATATGGCAGCAATGGAATCACTTGTATCTGGATTTGTATGTGGTATTGGTTATGGTTTCTTTTCGGGCCAACCATTAACAATATTAGGTTCAACTGGACCAGTATTAGTATTTGAAACAATTGTATATGATTTTTGTATTGCACGTGATTGGGATTATATGACATTTCGTTTTTGGATTGGTACATGGATAACACTAATATTATTAATATTGGTTGCAATTGATGCTAGTGCTTTAGTATGTTATATAACAAGATTTACAGAAGAAAATTTTGCAACATTAATAGCATTTATATTCATTTATAAGGTGAGAATGTAATTAATGGGGTTTTCTTGAAAAATTAATTCAATATTTT
The DNA here is from genome assembly GCA_949752835.1 of Empis stercorea. Taxonomy (NCBI): domain Eukaryota; kingdom Metazoa; phylum Arthropoda; class Insecta; order Diptera; family Empididae; genus Empis; species Empis stercorea. Next base: position 53,024,153 of record OX457089.1, read on the forward strand.
TTAACAGGCTGTTGAGAATGTTCTATCAATTGGAAAAAAGTACCCAATAGATTCAAATGTTCCGTATGATTGTGTTTGTACACCACCATTTGGTGGTAATGGTACAATGTTAGATTGGGCGAAATATGATAAAAGTCAATGTCTGGTAAATATATTGGATATATAAATTGAATTCTTTAGCCATTCAGTTATTATTTCATTATGGATCATTGAGTGAATTAAAGTTATGCGACATATAAGGTGGGTACAAATAATTTCATTAAAAACTGTGATCGTTTTTAGCAAATTTTATAAATGTTGACAATGAACTTTTCCATATTTTCCCAAAAAAGTGGATAACTGGTACAAACTGCAATGATACCATAAAAAAATTATACCTGAATGGTTCAGAATTCAAACATAAACTTATTCTACTAAGTACTATATTATAATTATTCCATTTCTAGTATTATAATGGTACATTAATTGGTGTTGATTGTGGAAAATCAGATCCGGCAAATGTATTTCTTATGTCTGTAATATTATTTTTAGGAACATTTATAACGTCAATTATATTAAAAGATTTTAAAAATGCATTATTTTTTCCATCAAATGTCCGTCAAATTATTAGTGATTTTTCTGTAATAATTGCAATATTTTCAATGTCAATATTAGATTATATTGTAAATGTTAAAACACCAAAATTAGAAGTACCAGCTGAATTTAAACCAACATTACATACACGTAGCTGGATAATACCACCATTTAGTATTAGAAATCCATTATGGTCACCAATATTAGCAGTATTTCCAGCATTACTTGGTACAATATTAATATTTATGGATCAACAAATAACAGCTGTAATTATAAATCGTAAAGAAAATAAATTAAAAAAAGGTTGTGGTTATCATTTGGATTTATTTATATTGGCAATATTAATACAAATATGTTCAATTATGGGTTTACCATGGTAAATTTTAATAAAAATTATTTTAAATAAATTATACTAATTTAAATTTTATTTTTTTAGGTTTGTTGCTGCAACAGTATTAAGTATTAATCATGTAAATTCATTAAAATTAGAATCAGAATGTGCTGCACCTGGTGAAAAACCACAATTTTTAGGTGTACGTGAACAAAGAGTAACACATATATTAATATTTTTAATGATTGGTTCATCTGTATTATTAACACCAATATTATGTCATATACCAATGCCAGTATTATTTGGTGTATTTTTATATATGGGTGTAGCATCATTAAAGGGTTTACAATTTTTTGATCGTATATTAATTATGTTTATGCCAGTTAAATATCAACCAGATTATATGTTTTTGAGACAGGTAAGTTTTTTTTTGTGATTTTTGTTATATAAAATAAAAATAGATAAATTTCCTTCCTATTTTCCATATTGCAACAGCGGCTGCACTACTCATTTTGATTGTAATTAATTTTTGAAAATTAGTATAATATAAAAGTTTTGTTCTTGAGAATTTTGTAATCCAAGATCAAGTAAAATTATATAACTAATTTTTTTTTTAGCATTTTATGTCATTTTCTATTTATTTAATATTTCTAATACGAATTACTAGCCTTAATTTTTGGAAATTGTTTATTTGATTATATAAAATAGTCAGTATTGGGAATAGAATTGAATTAAATACTTCTAAAATTTTCTAAGAGAATAGACATTTTTATCTGATTCGGTTATTTACTGTCGTAGAGTGCATTAAAGCCGAGGAAAATATGATTTTCCATTGCTCTTCTGTCCTACAAAGTATTTTTTCTATCAGTTTTCACATTATGTTGAACATCTTTCTTACATTCGGTTGAACTATATCGTTACAAACTGAAGATTTAGTCTATCTACAATTAATTTTTTATTGTACAAACTATAATTCAATTCAATTACACCTAGTCCAGTTAATGTTAACTTTCCTATTAATTTTAAATAAATTTTGAAATATTTAATATAATTTTGTATATCTTTCCAGGTACCATTAAAACGTGTCCATTTATTTACATTAATACAATTAGCATGCTTAATTGTATTATGGGTAATAAAATCATTTCCACAAACATCAATATTATTTCCATTGATGTTAGTTGTTATGATTGGTATACGTAAATCATTAGATTTTCTATTTACTAGACGTGAGTTAAAAATACTTGATGATATTATGCCAGAAATAATAAAACGTGCTGCTGCTGATGATTTACATCAATTGGAAGATGGACAAGCTGAGGTGGGATTTTACAGCAGATTTATAGCTTGTTGTATAGGAAAAAAATCAAATAAAAATAATTTTGAAAAAAATGTAGTTACTAAATAATTCCATTAAAAAAAAATTTATTGGTTTATGATTAAAAATATGATTAAAAATACAACAAAAAAAAAATTAAAAATATAAAATTATTTTTTCATAATACATTTCAAATAATTTTTATTTTTTGTTCTTAGTTTTATATTTTTACTAATTTTCACTTTTTTTATGATTTTTTTTTTAAATTCTTAATTTTTTTTTCAATTTCACCACAAATTTAATTTTATAATATTTTTTTATAGCTTCCAGTATTTTAGTTTTATTATAATTATTATTAATTATAATTATTTACAATTAAAATTTTTTTATAATTTTAAATGTTCCATATTTTTGTTAATTTTTGTTTTAATTTATAAAGAAATTAATATTATTATTATTTTTTTAATTTTTAAGGAAAACTATATATATAAAAAAAATTTAAATACATAAAAAACATGTTAATTTTTATTTTAATTAATTAGATTAATTTACAAAAGAAAAATTAAAATTTTAAATAAAATAAAAATATTTTATAAGATTTTTTTTTCTGTTGTTATCACTCTTAAGATTATTTAAAAGTCGCATGGTGTGGGTTCACTATTAACGAAAAACTAAAACACATATTCCTCTAAATTTACTAACCATAAAACAAAGAAAACTCATATTTTCTACCTAGAAAAAACATAAACACAATTAAATAACATAAATATCCGATTTTATAATAAAAAAAAAATCAATAAATCCTTTAAAGGTAAATTCACAAAAATAATTATATTTTTTTAATGATAAATTTTAAATTAATTTGCACAATATTTGAAAATTATTTAATTTTTATATAGCTTTCAATTTTTTTAATATTTTTTAGTTTTTAAAATTAAAAATTATATATTTTTAATTGAAATTAATTAAATAAGATATTAAAATTAGAAAATAAAAAATTATGAGCTGCTCAAAGATAAATGACACTAAAACTTTAATAATAATTTCTAATTTTAGTGATCACAGCTAAATTATTGTTGGTTTTGCCTCTGAATAATTAAGTGATTAATATCGATTTTCGTTAAAAGTCTTTCGGTCACACTATGAACACAATGTCTGTGCAACTATTCGTTCAGATATTGCTGTTCATTTGCATTCTTTCCAGTTGAGAAAGTGTTGCTTGTATTATCGTTTGCAGAGCTTTTGTTGTCTTTGAACAGCTCACATTATTAATCATTAATTTAATATATATTATCAAAAAAAAATATTCGTATAATTATAATTAGCTAATAACTCAATAATTAATAAATGAACAAACAAACAAAAATCAAGAGTCTGGTATATAGAAGTGATTTAATCAATATTTGATGAAAAAATAAATTTGAAAGTAAATAAAATAATTATATATTTTAGGTGTTAATTAAATTATTAATTAGAAATAATCGTAAAGCAGTATAAGAAATAACAATAAGTAAAATAAGTTAATTAAATTATACAAAAAATTTACTGAATTTGTATGAAAATTTCTTATGGTATAAAATAAGTTTTTGCTTATCCTTATTTTAAAATGGCGATACATTAATTAACCAGTTTTTAATTGATCATTTTTGTCTCATTCATAGAAATATTCAAATATTACCATCCCTATTTGGTAGTTATAATTGACTCTAGATATAAATTTTCCCCATAAGCTTTAAATTTTATAGCTAAAATTTAGTTACAATTAATTTTAGCTAGATTTCTTTTTAATTATTATCGTAATAATAATCTGGCTTACCAAAAGCTTTGAAAATATATAGAATTAAAATGAATATATCGGAAAGCTGTTCAATCGGAATCAAAATTACTACATAAATGCGAAAAACTAAGTAATATCATTACATATGTCTAAAATAAAATGCCTAAAATGAGTGAATTCAGGAATTTATATATTTCCCTAATTTATAGGAATCAATGAGCTATAATTATGAGTGCATTAACTTTTTAAGGGAATTTTTTTAGTGAAGATTAAGTATATTTAGATTTAAATATAAATACGTTTCCTATAGGAGAAACAGCTCGAATATGTTACTATAATCACACATAATAAAATATCTATAGTAAAATATCTATACAATTCAATAGTAGAAATGTTATATTAAAAGGCATATAGACAAATAACATACCATAAATTTTTATGGTAACAGTTAAGAAATATATATTTGAATAGTAACAATTAAAACTCTGAAATTTATAGTAACAATTAAAACTCTGAAATTTACAAATAACCTCTTTTGATTTTTATGGTAACATTTATATAAATTGGTTGTAAATTTTATAGCTTGTGTATAATTATAGTAAGAAATTTGTATTATTTTTATGGTTCAATATATATGTATATTTATGTTAGTCCCGCATGTTCTTGAAAAGCTCAAATTAAAAATTTTAAAAATTTAAGTGATATTCAAAAATAATAATTAAAAACACTATAAAAATTCTAATACATAATTTAAAATTTCATGTAATTTTATTTTAAAATATAATTAATTAGACAAAATTATATATATTATTTTTTATTTAAATTACAATTAATAAAAATTATATTATAGAAAAACAAATTAGATATATTATTTTTAATTATTTATTTTTAAGCTGAATTTATCATACACTTTATACGAAATGTAAATCTTCCAAAAATTTAGTGAAGCTGTCGATATGCAATAAAAAATCTGCCAGATATAATTTTAATAGTAAAGTTTGAAGAATATTTTCTAGAAATTCATATATTAATTTACTATAATTTATGGTAAACAATAACCATAATTTAGTATATTCATTATTTAATATTATAAAATATATTAGTTTAATTTAATTTAATACAAAATAATGACAGCTTCTAAATAAATTCATTTCTGTAAACAAAAAATCACAAAAATTGGCATTTAGAAAATTTAAAAAAATTGATGGAAAAAAAATTATCATTTTTTGTATAAATATTTAATTAAATTTAACACTTTATTATATAAAATAATAATTTGTATATATTTATTTAATGAATTTATATTTGGAAAAAAAATTTAAAATCATTCCATTATTTTAAATTCAAAATCAGGAAAAAATGTTCTAACTTATCTATAAACATTAATATTTATGAATTATGAAATATACATATATAGTTTGAAAAGTTTTTGTTATTTTTGATTTTATTTTTGAGTTATCGTTTCATTCTTATAGTTCATATATTTTCAATAATATTAAGGATTCGTGAATTGGATTTATCAGGTCATCATTGAAAATAATAAAAAAAAAAACTGAACTGATAAGTAAATAAGCTGATAATTGGTCGGTTAGTCAGTAAGTTAGCCGTAAATTTGTCATTAGTCAGTCGTTATGGTCACTAAATAATTATGATATTAAGTTCAATTAATATGTGGTTAGTATAATCATATTTTTTATGAATGTGTTAAAAATTCAATAACTAATGATCAGAATTAATATTACATTATGAAATAAATATCAAATTTATCATCCTTTTCGTGTATTTCTAAAATCATTCCATAAAGGATTTATCATCCTTTTCGTATATTTCGAAAATTGCCATTCCATAAAGGATTTATCATCCTTTTCGTATATTTCTTCAAATTTCCATTCAAAATTAACAATTTTCCAATTATATTTATTAATATTTGAATAAATCTCTCCCAAAATTTCACAGATTAATATTTACGAGTAATTTGTTCTATTCAATTTTCAGTTCTACTGCAAAGATTACCTTAATATTATTGAAAATTGATAATCTCGGCTAAATCCGTTGGTTAAAATAACATTTATTATTCTAAATAAAAATTAAAAATTATATATTATTTATTTTTAATTAATTTATTAATTTCCATTATTTATTAATTTTTCACTTTTTCCTATTTTGTTATTATAATTTTCCTATTATTAAATTATAATTTTCCTATTATTAAATCACTGCGCAATATTATTATTTATTTTTCATAAAATTATTTATATAAATATTTATAATTTATATTTATTTTTTAATTAATTTAATTATAATTAATTAAAAAAAAATTAATTTAAAAATAAAAAGATTTTGAACACAACAAAAAAAACCAAACAACAAATTCTATTATGTATATAAATATAGGATACCAATGGTCATCACCTAAATGATGGTTATACAGCAACAAATTGTAGTAATGTTCATGTATCAATTGGAAATGGCAATTTACCAATAAATATTACCGAAGAAGTAAATAAAACAACAATTTGGAAACAAGTAAATAAAGATAAATCAATGAATAAATTAAATCGTTTAAATTCGGATGATTTAACAACAACGAAATTATCATCAATGGAAAATTATATTACAAATTATCAAAATTTTGATGGTGATTCAAATAAAATTATACCAATTACAAATAAAAGGATAATTAATCAGTAAGTTTAATTACTTTTTTATGTTCTCAAGTTTTTTTTTTTAATACCGTATTTAATTTTCTTTAAAAAAAAATATTAATTTTTAAATCCCCCAGAATTGATTTACATAATTTAATATTTATGAAAATAATTATTTATAATTTTTGGTAGATTTTTCATTATGTATTTTTTCAATTTAGATTATTATAAAATTATTTATAGAATTAATTTAAGCCCATGAAAAATAAAGAAAATATATTTTAATGCTTTACAAACATAATTAATTTACATACATAATATTGTTATTTACATTAGACAACAAAAAAAAAAGCTTTAAAATTATTGTAAAAATTATTTATGCATTTTATTTAATTTTTTTCAAACATTTTCCGAAAATATACAAAAAAATAATTACAGATCCAGTGATAAAAATCATAAATATACAAATAATGGTGATAGTCAACTATCAACAATGTCTGAAGAAGATGAATCTTCACATTATGCTGATCTAGATGATTCATCTGATTTAAATGAAAGTATTCAACAATATTTAAATAATAATACACAAGTTTAAAAAAAAATATATAAGAAATAAATTTTTTTCATATTATCATTTGAAAAGGATTCAAAAGAATTAAATTGAAGAGAAAAATAGTAATTTAAATAAATAAAAAAATATAAATTTATATAATTAAAATATCATAACAGGCTATAATCATATAATTATACTTATGAATATTTGTAATATACAGTCTGTTTAAAAATGAGAAATGGATAAAAAAAAATGATAATTATTAATTTATAAAAATGGAAAATTTTACTAATTTTTATAGACTCAGACTCACTTATTCCTTTGTGACTGAGTAATGAAAATAATTTAAGGCCAATATTTTATCATAATTATTTTATTTTATTATAAATTAATTAAAATTTTTCTCATTTGTTACCTGCATAAACTATATAATTTACTATAGTTTAAAAACTCAACAAAATACAATAATTAATTTGCATCTACATATAAGGCTCATGAGTCACGTATGATGTATATGGTTATCTGTGACTCTTTCAGGCAAAGTGACATATTGTTTGCAATACCATGATTTTTAATTATATGAAAATACCAAGATTTTTGATTGGTAAAATCTTGGTATTTTCAAACAAGTTGCAACTCGTGAGCCTCAATTGATATTAATCCATTATAGAAATGAGAAACTAACATAATTAATATTGTGATAAGATTTTGAAAATTATGTGATTTAGAAAATTATAAATTTAACACGGAATTGTAAAAGTAATTATAATTTATTTGATTTTAGTGATATTCAAAAATAATACATTTTATTATATATTTTTTTTAAATTATGCTATAAAGGTCCAAATATAAAAATATAGAACCATTGTGTGGATTTATCATTACTAGTAAAAATTTTGAAGAACATTAAATTAAATCAGAGAAAATGTGATGAAATTGTAATATTTAGAAAAAATATAATTGAAATTAGTTAAATTTTAGTCAAATTATTCAAATATTTTAAATATATATTAATTATTACTTACCAAAATATGAGCTTTACGAATTGTATAATTGGTGATATTAAAATACAACCTAAAACTATGTATTTTTTATTCCATTAGAATTTCGAATGCATGATCAGGAAAAATTCTTAGTATATAATGTATCAGTCTATTGTATAATTTGACCTTTATGTATGTATGTATATTGTATATGCTAGAATTTTATGTATAAAAACAATAATAGATTTTATCTTGGACTGTGGTAATATCACAATTAATGAAAAAACTAATTTCTAAATAAATTATTTTTATTGGAAAAGAATGAAAACAAAATACAATTTTAATTTCATAAATTTTTATTATTTTCACTTTGTTGGTAAAATCCCTTGTACATTATTTTGTTAGTATGTTGTTTAAATTATATTTTTGCCCTTATAAATTGTCCTTAATTGCCTTTTAGAAAAATCGTAATATTTTTTTTCAATTAAATATTGTGATTTAAGTAATTCAAATAAATTTAAATATAGATATTAATTTAAATGATATCAAATCCTTTATAAATAAAATCCTTAAATATGAAAATGTAATTTGTTTGTTTGGCTATTATTATGTTTATAAATGTAAGAAATTATTGCTAACAATTATACATAATGTATAATTAAAATTTTAATATAATAAGTTATGGAAATTCATTATTACACAAATTATTTATCATATGTACACAAACTCAATAACACAATTACAATAACCCCCATCATGCGATTGCACGTATACTGGAATCTGGACGAAAAATCAAGTAATTTAGAGCCTAAGCTGTCATATTTATTCCAATAGTCCGAAAGGTTTAAAACATTTTCTTATCAATTTTTTAATACCGCGTAGAGAAATCAACATATTCTTAATTTTACTATTCGATATTGGAGCATCTAAAAATTTCACTGATTTACTTAAAAAAATATTTTGCAATTTTCGTCTTTCTATCCTCAAATCAGAATTGATTTCATGTAAAATATTCAAAATGATTTAAAAACGGCACAAAATTATAAAGTAGATAAAATTAAAGAAATATCAAAATTTCAAATTATGTACTATAAATTCATTTGTTACATTAATTATTGACTCATTATTATTTCAAGGAAATTCTTGATTAATTCTTACAATTACGGTAAGAATCAATCGAGAATTTCATTTAATTAATAATAAATTCACTGTAACAACTAAAATTTAGAAGCAACTAAAAGTAATTTGTTGCATAATTTGACGATTCGCAGATCAATATTGTATTATTGTAAAATAATCATACCAAAATCTATTTTCAATTGAAATTTTTTCTATATATATGAATTTCCATAATAAATTAAATATTAATAAATTCTGAATAAAATATTTATATTTTTTTAATTAAATCAAATTGGATTAACTAATAAATTTTAAAAATAAACTACAAATTAATTTTCAAACTAAAAAATATTTCATTCAGAAATTTAATACTTAATAATAAATTTATTTAATTATAAACTCAAAAATAATTGAAAATCAAATTAAATTCAAATTAATAAAAATATTTATATATATAAAAAAAACAATTTATATGATTTTCAGAAAAAAACAAATAATAGTCAGACAAAGGAAATTTGGAGTGGATATAATGTTAGTCCAAAAGAACTTGGAAAATCAACAGAAACACCAGTTTGAATCATTGATATGAAATATTAAATAATATTTAATGTGTAAGTTATTAAAATGTAGTTGAAAATGTAAAAGTTAAAGTATATAGCAAACAAAAAGAAAATATTGTAGAAATAAATGAAATTATAGAACAGATTTTTAATTGTTATTTAGTATAAAATACCAAAATATTATACATATATAAATTTAAAATAAATTTTCCATTTTATGTTAAAAGATTATGATTATATGCATCATTATAAAAGGCCAATATATATATTAAAATTAATATTTTAATTCTCCACTACCTCTAAGAGTCAAAATCATAAAATGCATTTTGTTCAAAGAAAAGTCAATTTTGATATACCAAATACAATTAAAATAGATGAAAATTTTTAATCATTAAAAATTAATAAAAAAAATAATTAAAAATAAAGGCAACTTTATAAATTATCTGTTATGAAATAACAGACTATACCAAAAATATGAAAAGATTTTAATTTAAGGAATGTTTTTTTAAAAAAAATTGTACATTATAAAATGTCCTTTGTGTTTTAATTTTGAAATTTTTAAGAAAATCCATAAGTTCACCAAGATTCGAAAAAAATTTTTACGATTGAATATAGATGAAGTGTTATTTAGAATCCGATCACTTGGACTCAGTTAAGTTGATTACAGATAATAAAAACCCAATTTCTGAAATTTTATAAAAAATTATATAATTTCTTAACCCTTTGACCGCATTCAGAACGTCATGCATTAATTTGGGCAAAGTCGCATATGACGTTCTGGTACCTCATTGAAACTGAGACAATACATATTTAATTAAAGTTATGCCAATATCATATATATAATCATGAAATAAATGAATTCTTGCATAAAATCTACTGCTCTTACAAATTACTCTATTCTCTAAAATTTGTTCGTATTATGAATGAGTTTCACATTTGAATACGAAAATATATAGTTTTCGTATATGAGTTTCTAAATAATTAAATGTGCTCTAAATGCAAAAAAAAAAAATTCAAATAAATGTGCGGCCAAAGGATTAATTTCAGATTTCAAAGCTATTAGTCTAAACTAAATTATATAATTTTCCTAATTTAGTACCTAAGAAATTATTAAATCATTTATAAATAAAAGAAAAATAAAGCATTTAAAATAGCAAAAAAAAAAAAGAACTTTATAATAATAAACTATTTAATGCTTTGTTTTTTATACAAAAATTATTATATTTTTTAATACATAATTTAATGGTTAAAAACTTAAAAACTTAATCAAAAAAATATATTACTCACCATAAAATAATTATCCATGATCATAAAAATATTTTATTTAAAATATTTATTTAATTATATATTTTATGAAACTAAAATAATAAATAATAATTATTATTAAATTTCCCATATGTTAATTAAAAACAAACAATATTTTAAAATTAATTTTACTATGTATTTATATATCATATATTATAATAACTTATATCCTTTAATAAAATAGTATAGTCATCCTGTAAATTATTTTATATAAATAATAAGATACAAAATGAATAATATAAAAAAAAAATTTTGTGTAAAATATTTAAATTGGTTTTCATTTTGCTTTGAATTTAATTGAAATATATAAGATGATCCACCACAGTCGAACAAAAGAGACTTTTTTCGAATATTTCAAAAGCAAACCAATGTTTGAACTTTGAAGCATAGTAATAATTTAGATCCGTTTGACTACGAAAATATACTATTTAGTTTGGCCACAAAATTGGTAAATGTATGTAATGTATAGTCATTTAAAGCAATGTTTTTCCATAAATAGTAGGAATTATGTGCTCCATCCATAAGTCAACTTCTTATCTGTATTACACTAGTTTAAAACAGCTGCTATTTAGTAACATTAATAAAAACAACAAATTTCTATTTTTATTTATTTATGATTAATACACATTTTCTATTATTTTAATTACATAATTTATAGTTTTATAGAGTTTTAGAAATTCTGTTTTTTATTCTTAAGGCTGTGTACCAAAGAGTTTAAATTTTAAATTTTGACACAAAAAAATAATTTTTTTTTGCTGGTGAGTTTTTTTAATATTTACTATCAAGTTTGCTGTGCCAATTGGTTTAATTAAAAAAAAATGGATGAAATTTTTCTTTTTTTTTGCTCCCTAATTTTTTAAAAAAAATTAAAAAATTTTTTTAAATTTTTTTAAAAAAAAAATTATAAATATGTACGAGCCCTATCTCATATGTATTGATCCATTATAATACTTTATAATTTATATAACAATTTTTTTACTCCTTTTTTATTATTATTAATATTTCTTTAATTTCTTGTAAAAAAATAAATTTATTTTTATTAATAATTCTAGTATAAAACATTAAAAAAAATCATAAAATATTGGAATGTATCAATACATTATGAGATAGGGCTCGTAAATAAAAAATCTTATATATGAATATTAAATAAATCAAAATTTAATCTAAAGTGTCAAATTTAACGAGGTCTGGAAGGTCGTTAAATTATGACTTTCTATATTCACCACGCTAGTGTCATAATTTAATTCCATATGTCATAATTTAATTTTAAACTACAAATTTAAACCCTTTGGCACACAGCCTAACAACTATAATATTAAATTTTAGCCTTAATTTTAATTTTGATTGTTTTAATTTTATATCTATTATGAAATTTTTTAATAAGAACCTATTTCAATTTTAATTAATAATATTTTACCTACTTAACCTAATCTTACATACTAAAGTTAAAACTAAACTCGATAGTAATGGGTAAGTTGAAAATTTACAATTATATATATAAAAGAATCAATTAATTTTATAATTTTTTTCATTTAAAATTTAAATATTTGCCTTATAGTGAATCCCTTTGGGTGAAATATAACAAACTTATATAATTTCTAAAGGGATATAAATTATTGAAAACTAAATAATTGACTTATATTTTATGTTGTAGGAATTCTTGAATTTTTTTTCGCATAATTGAAGCTACTAACGGCAAAGAATATACTGTTCTTGAACCCGTAAGTATTTATCTCCGTGGACTAGGTAATATCACTACTAATGTAGGACAACATTTATATCCTAAGTTTCCCCCCCTACCAGTAACCCCAGTTAATCAACAACCAGGTTATTTTTGTCCCATCACACCTGAGACACATTGTCTATAGATGTAATGGATACAGGATTTGAGTGGCCTGATTGGTTATCAACTATTAAGTGGTACATAATTTATGGTGTTGGGATTTTAGTTTTAGTGTTTTTTATTGTTTGTGTTTGCAAATATCAAAAATCATCCAATAACATTAAAGGTCTTATAGGTTTAACGGCGGTTGGTCATCAGCCATCCGGAGCATATGCAGAAAATATCACACACTCTCTTACTGAATCCACCACAACCACATTCGAGTCAGGAACAATGGTATGGATAATGGCGGCAATGGTCACAGTCAGCTTTTTAGCATGTTTATACCATTTCTGTCTGACAAGGTCAAATCATCATAAATAAATTCGAGCAGTTATTAAACCGGTTAGGTGTATATCCACTAAACACTAGTGGATCTCATCATATTGGTGAAGTTACAATAACGATAACAATATTGGTTAAAATAAGCATTATACAATTGGCATTCAAGCTACCACGTTACCAGGTCCCAGTCAACAATGGTTCTGTGATCCATCATCAGATGGGATTCAGGCAATTATACCAACAACCACATCACGTTTCAGTCGGTTGTATCGTGCATCCGTTAATTGGACTGCAATATGTATAAAATCAAAAGCTGCGAATATCGAAAGCTGCATTGCAATGCCATCAGTAATTACATTACCGTTACATGATGTTACATCACAAATCAATGGGAATTTGCCACGTGGATGGTATACCATTGCAACAGAAAGAGTAGTCCAAGTATATGTTGGACAAGGACTTCAAAAGAAAGAGATATATAATTATGTAGACAAAATCATTAATGATTATTAAAGCCATTATCCAATTTAAGATTAGTGCGTACTTACTATTAATTAAGTATTAGATAATAATAAAATTTATATGACTAAGAAGAATAATCCAACATTTTGTAATTGTTTAACCGATCTCTATTGAGATGATTATAATTTTATTATTGTTAATAAGCTTGATCATTGATTTATATCTAAATATAATGATAATCATAATTTAAGATGTATAGATTTTGATAATTTTGATATGAGGAAATTCCTTGTTTAGGTGTCATGGCAGAAGCTGTTCGTCAAACAGTTTCTCAAGCAGCATCCGGAGCTTATGCAAGTAATCTTTCTACTGCTGCAGTTATTGCTAATTCTAATTTATTAGGTTTTAGATCACTAGGTTTTAGACGTCAAGAAGCTAAAGAAATGGCTTCAACCTATGGCATTACATCAACTAGTTTTCCTAGTACTTATACGGATACAGCAATAAATATAGAGTTCTAAATATAGAATATAGAATTATAATAAATTTTGATTGGGTGTAAAATAACATCAGATGCAATTAACGAAAGATTTCTTTCGAATTGTCGAAAACCAGTATTTCTATTGTCAAAAAAACTCTGGTTTCGATAAATTTTTGCAACAATTATATCAATTATTAAAATTAAATATTTTGTGGGGGAGAGAAATTTTTAAAGACAATCTAGTCGGATCGGTCGAAGTTAATAGTTGTATATATTGAGACCATATATATATTATTTCTCGGATATAATTATAAATAAAAGTTATTTTTTTTGTGGTTTTTTTAAAGTATTTTTTTTATTTGCCTTTATATTTTAAAAGAAAAAAAAAGGATACTTATATGTATAAACTACCTATTTATGTTATTTGTTTTAAAACAAAATAAAAGAAGAAATAAAAAAAATATAAATTCGGCCGGTATCAAAAAAAAATATTTAAATATATGGAATAATATAATAATATTCGTGGTATCGTTTCGAAAGAAAAAATTTAAATGGAACATTTATTGTAAAGTTTTTTTTGGTTTTTGTTTCAAATTAAGTGATTTTGGAATTTTACCTATGAACTGGATTATTTCAATTAAAAATCCCAAAAGAAAATTATAAAACTAATAATCCTAAGAACTCGGGGTTATAAAGTTGAAAAATATTAAAACGTAAAAGAAAATACAAAATATCGGCAAATTTAAGAAAGTAAAAAAAAAAAAAAGGAGACAAAAAAAAATGAAATAAATGTATCCGACTGAAAACTTTGAAAATTAAAAAAAAAAAAAAAAAATAAAGAAAAATTAAGTTCATGGTATTTTAAATACCAAGAAATAAAACTAATAATATATTTGCGGGTATACACTTGCTAAAACCCATTTCGGACATTTTTTTAAAAAAACATAACAAAAAAAAAATATTTGGTTATTATAAATCTAAAATGGCATCTGTGAATTTTTTTTTGTGTTCTCTAATTCGAAAATCAAATAGTATATCAATCATACGATCCATTATAATAAATTGAGATTGACATTGAATTGTTGTTGTATTCAGTAGCCGGTAAAATTTGAGTAATGTTGCGGGATATTTTTTTATATAAATTTTGATGCGGATTGATTTTATTGGGGAATTAACTAATAAAAGTTGCAGAACTATTTTTATTTATAAATTATAAAGTGAGGTTGCTGAATTATTTTGACGATTTATAAAAAATTTTATAAAATATTGTTGCGGAGTGGTTTTTGTTCTAAGCCCGAAAATTTAATGTTGAGGAACTATGTTCCTAAGAAAATTCAACGAAATGTTGCGGAATTGTGTATTTATACTGTCAAAATTTTAATTTTTAACCGGTTTTTAACCATTTCACACACGCCCTAAATAACAAAATAAAATATTTAAGAAAAAATCGTAACGAAATTTTAATTGCGAACATAACAAATAACTAAAAAATTGTTAACTATTATAATAATTAAATACTCCTAATATTTAATTTTCATTTTAATTTCATTAAAATTCAAAAAAAATATTTGAAGATTTTTGATGGTATTCATATAAATTATATTTTAAACTTTTAAACAGATTTTTTATAAAAAAATTTCTTACTAGTTTATAGAATTAAAAATGAAAATTTTCATTAATTCTTCTTCTTTTTCTTTTCTATTGTGACACCTTGGGAATCTTGATATTCTCTAATAAGTTTTTCTTGAATTTCTGGTAAACATGGTGAATATCGACTATATTCCATTGAAAATTCTCCTTTTCCTTGTGTACTAGATCTACAATTTAAACAAACAAAAGAAATTCAAATTTTTCTTATCTATTTTTTTAAAACACTATAAAATACCTTAATTCTCCAGCATATCCAAACATATCATTTAATGGAACTTCTGCATATACAGTAAACCATCCTTCTGCACCATCTGTACCAGTTATAATGCCATGTCGTTTATTTAATTGACCAATAACAGCACCTTGAAATTCTTCTGGTGCTGTTACCTCAACTAACATTATTGGTTCTAATATTTGCCATGAACCTTCTTGGAATACATTTTTTATAGCACCATGTGTAGCTAACATAAATGCTAATTCACTTGAATCAACAATATGATGTCCACCATCTTGTAATCTTAATTTAATACCAGATAATTTATGACCAGTTAATAAACCTTTTTCGGCCATTTCATGAAAACCTTTTTCAACACCTGGTATAAATTGTTTTGGTACATTTGTACCCATTGTTTCATCCGAAAATTCTAATTTTGTATTTTGATGGGGTGGTAATGGTTCCATTATTCCAATAATACGTGCATATTGTCCAGAACCACCAGATTGTTTTTTATGTAAATAATCAAATTCACATGGTGCTACTAATGTTTCACGGAATGCTACTTTTGGTTTACCTAATATTACTGGACAACCATATTCTCTTTCCATACGTTGAGCATAAATTTCTAAATGTAATTCACCTATAAAGAAAATGAAATATTTAAGCATAAAGTAATAATAATATATAGAGAAACTATTTCATATATCATTTTTTGCACAAATTTTTATAAAATAATATATAAATGTAAGACCCCAAGCTTTTTCATAGGCTAGAACCTTTATTTTAAAAGCCCTCTATTTCTATTCTATTTTCAAAGCTCATTGAAAATTTATTGAAAAAAAAGAAGCACGATTGAATAAACAATCAAAATTTCCAAAAATATTATATATGACTTTAAAATATTATAGTCATAATAAAAATATTAATTTGATATATTAAAGTTGTATTTACATTATCACACTTTACATAAGAAGAGTCGTATGAAAAATCGTACGAAAAAACCGTATGAAAATGCATACCATCAGATTTTGCATAAAACATCGCACGAGACTATGTATTTTTACGTTCATATTGTTCTATTTTTTGATCAGACAAAAAATCGCATGAAATGTTTTATGAAAAATCTGACAATGTAAATGCAGTTTTATGCAAATACAATTTGTTATACTTTTTATACTTAAAAAAAATATTTTTTCAATAAGCTTTGAAAATAGAATAGAGGGCTTTTAAAATAAAGGTTCTAGCCTATGAAAAAGCTTGGGGTCTTACATTTATATATTATTTTATAAAAATTTGTGCAAAAAATGATATATGAAATAGTTTCTCTATATATTATTATTACTTTATGATTTAAGACTTCTCTTTTGGTAATAAAACAAACTATATTAAGTAGACAGAAATTTTAAATATTTAAAAAAAAACTTACCCATTCCAGAGACAAGTGTTTCTTTTACATCTGCATCATAATTAAATCTAAATGTTGGATCTTCTTTTGTAAATCGTGCAACAGCTTTAGCAAAATTATCACGATCTTTTGCATTACTTGGTTTAATAGCCATTGATACAACTGGTTCGGGTACAAATATTGATTCCATAGATAAATTTAATTTTTGATTTGTTACAAATGTATCACCACTGGCACAATCAACACCAAATAATGCAAATATATCGCCAGCATAAACTTCATTTACATCTTCTAATTGATTTGAATGTAATCGTACTAAACGTGGTATACGAACTTTTTTTGTTGTGCGTACATTAAATATATTATCTCCTTTTCGTAATACACCTTGATAACATCTTAAATATGTCAACTGGCCAAAACGACCAGCTTCTAATTTAAAAGCTAATCCAACAAATGGATCTTTACCATCTCGCGCTGGATTTAAATTAATCTTTTCAATTTCTTGTGGACTTTTTTCAATTAGACCAAGATTTTCAACTTCCCCTGGATGTGGTAAATAATCTAAAACAGCATCTAATAATGGTTGTACACCTTTATTTTTTAATGCAGTACCTAAAAGTACTGGTGTAAATGTACGTTTTATACAAGTACGTCGCACAGCTGCTTTAATATCAGCCACTGATAATCCCTTTTCTTCCAAAAACAATTCACCAAATATATCATCAGCATTTGATAAATGTTCAATTAATTCTTGTCGTCTATCATTCGATTCATTACGCATTTCTTTTGGTATTTCATCATATCGTATATCCATACCTAATGATCCCTCAAAATAAATTGCTTTTTCTTCAATTAAATCAATTATTCCCTTACAATTACTTTCAACACCAATTGGTACTTGTATAAATGCTGCATTATGATTTAATTTTGATCGCATTTGCGTTAAAACACGATTAGGATTTGCAGCACTACGATCTAATTTATTTATGAATGCTAAACATGGTACATTATAACGTTTCATTTGACGATTTACGGTTAATGTTTGACTTTGTACACCACCAACTGAACATAATACTAATACAGCACCATCTAAAACACGTAATGCTCTTTCAACTTCAACTGTAAAATCCACATGTCCCGGTGTATCAATAATATTTATGTTTGTATCTTTCCATATTGTATATGTTGCAGCTGATTGTATTGTAATACCGCGTTGACGTTCTAATTCCATTGAATCCATAGTAGCACCAACATTATCTTTACCTTTCACTTCATGCATTTCAGCTATTCGCCCAGTATAAAATAGAATTCTTTCAGTTAATGTTGTTTTGCCACTGTCAATATGTGCTGATATTCCAATATTACGAATTTTTTCTATTGGTTGATGTTCAGAAAATTTGGCATGTGATGAAAATCTCTAAAGAAAAGTAATTTTTTTTAAGTTATATAATTTTTTTGCATATTTTTTAATGAATTTTTAAATTGAATTTACCTTTAACAAATTATGAACATTTGCAATTAATGGTCTGGATCGCAAAGCTGCAATTATTGTCATTATTATATTATTTAATTAATTCTATTTTATACAAGAAAAATTAATATTATATATTCAATATTTTTGGGATGATTTAAATGTACAAATGAAGGCGATTTAACATTTGTTGTATAGAGAATAGAGAAGAAAGAACAGTCTGACAGTAATGGCCGCACACGTGCAATTACTATTACCTTGTTTCCATGCCGAGTTCAACTCGAGTTGAACTCGAGTTAGCGTGCATGGAAACAGGGATTGAGTTGAGTTGAGTTGGAATGGAACGAATAATTGATGGTTCCATTTCAACCCCATTTCAACTCAACCCAACTCAACTCTGTACATGGAAACTAGGTATATACTACTGTAACTGGAGTGTGTTCAATGTTCAACGCTGCCGCGCTGCGCTGCGCCACAAAAATGCCGCTTCCATTTACTGTAAAAAAATAGCGTACAAAAAAGCCCGAGCCGAGTAATGAACTACTTTATGCTACTTTTTTCACTTATTCCAATAAAAATCGCTATTTTGGCGACGCTATTTTACAGATGCCAGAAAATGCTAAAAAAGGACGCGGCGCCTATTGCACTGAACGACTTTTAGTGCGTGGTATGGTCCCCAGCAACCAGAAACTGTGACCACATTTTTTTGTCGAATTTTTGTGACATTTTTGTGCACAATTTTGTGAATATTTTTTGTCACAACGAAATGTGACAAAAAGGTGACATAATTGTTGAAATTTTTGTGAATCTTTTTGTCACTAAAAAATGTGAAAAAAAGGTCACAAAATTGTCAAATAAAATGTGATCACATTTTTTTATCACACTTTTGTGGCTATTTCGCGACAAATAATTTTGAATTTTTTTTCAAACTAAGTCCCCAGTAGTCAGAAATTTTTTTAGCATTTTTTTGTCAAATTTTTGTGACATTTTTGATGAAAAATTTGTAAATATGCGTAACAACGTGCATAATTAAACGTGCAAACATAATAATTCGAAAAATTTGTACACAAAACTGTCACAAATTCGTCCAAATAAATATGACAAATTTGTTCACAAAACTGTCACAAATTGGTTCACAAAAATGTCAAAAATTTGTTAACAAAACTGTGACAAATTGGTTCACACAAATGTCAAAAATGTGTTCACAAAACTGTGACAATTTCTTCCACAAAAATGTCACACTTTTTCCAACCAAAATGTCATAAAAATGTCGCAATTCGGGTAAACCACAGTCACAATTTTTCCACCGTATTGTCACAATTTTTTTGTCGACAATGCACATTTTTTTGTGACATTTTTGTCACAATTATTCCACATTTGGTTGCTGGGGTTTTTTGCGCTAATTTCACGTAAATTCGTTCCGTCCATTACCTGACACCTGACATGACAACTGACAAGAGAAAATATTTATTTAGGTTTATTGGTTTGGTAAGGGTAGCGTAGCGTAGCGGTGATCATTCAGATGTCATAATTCATAATCATTTCACTAGAGCTAGATAAGATAAAAATTATAAATTGAGTATCGGGCAAAAGAAAATTTTATCAAAACGTTTTTATTAAAAAGGTATTGTTCTAGTATCAAACAGATAACTAGATCTAATTTAACAAAAATGGTTATTGAACATCATGTTAAAGGATTCGAAGAATTCTCTAAATTAGTAGAAGAAATAGAACAATCTGGTGCAATAATTCATGTTCTATTTAGTGGTGGTAAAGAAGAGAATGGTCAAAGCTGGTGTCCATATTGTGTTAAAGGTAATAAAGATAAAACTTATCTTGCAATTTCTTTTTTATTGATTAATTCGGTTGATTTATATAGCTGAACCGGTTGTAACAGACGCTTTAACCCAAGCAGCAGAAAAAAGTCATTTTATCCATGTTGATGTTGGAGAACGAGCATAGTATAAAATATACATATTTTATATAATAAAAAATTTAATATTTTTATTAATATTCATTTTTGTTTTTTTGTATATAGTTGGAAGGATTTAAATTGCCCATTCCGTAAGGATCCAAGAACTCATTTAATATTTTTACCAACACTTTTACGTTGGAAATCACCCCAAAGATTGGATGGTGAAAGATGTGCAAATAAAGATTTAGTTGAAATGTTATTTTCTGATGACTAAAAAAAGAGAAATGTAATTTGTAAATACGCGATTACAAAGAAAAAAAAAAAAAAGAAATTTGCTATAGAAATAAAAATTTCATAAATATTTTATTAAAAAAAAGTATTTTTTTATGAAATATTAATTTTTATTACAATGTATAATTAAAAAATGTTTTGGATTAAAATAAAATTAAAAAGTTTTTTTCTTTTTTCTATATATCTATGGAATAATTACAATCACATTTAAAATATAAATAATAATTAAAATATAGGTAAGTTAAAAAAAGTATTCATTTTTATGTACATTTTGTGCTACAGAAGATTCCAAATATTTAAAATTAAATAATCTTTATATTATTATTAATAATTACTTTTATATTTTTTAATTTCCACCATAATTACATGTATATTTGTCAATTGAGCTCTTGCATTTGGTGTTAATAATTTATGAAAACGATGATAATATTGTACTAAACTAGCTAATGCTAATTGCAATAATTGTGAACCAGTTAATAATGATGGAAATGATAATAATACTTCACGATTTAATTCTTCTAATGATTTTTTCCAATTTGTTGAAAAATTTACAACTAATGATAAACTACGTCTTTCTTGTTTTCTTAATTCATCTAATTGTTCTTTATCAATATATTGTTCACATTCTTTAACATATTGTATTATACCACCAAAATGTGGTGATAATATTTCATCAACATAATCATTACTACGTGCTGTTAATTGTTCACGAAATGCTTCAGCTTCTTTTGAATTATCACGTGTATGTTCCATTAATACACCTAATACTAAATCATAATTATTTATTAAATATATTAATTGTTCTTTGCGTGATGGAAATATTGCTGCCATACGTAATATAAAACATTCAACTTCATTTTGTAATTCAATAAGTAAACGACTAACAACTTCATTTGGAAATTGTTCTGATATACCAACAATTGCTGCTGAAAATTCAGCATATCTACGTGTAATCTAAAATATAATACTTTAAATATATAGAAATAATTTTAGAAAATTCAAAAAATTTAAATTTACATAATGTGGACCAAGTTCTTTATTAAATTTTGTTGGATCACAATCTCTAATACTTTGTATATTTAATCGAAATACAAATTCAAATCGTGGCCAAATTACTGCTTGTAATGAATCCCAATATCTAAAGAAAAATATTTTTAGCTAATAAAAGAAAATCATAATTAAATTTATAACTTTACTTATCCAATGCTGGTACACATCTTTTGTGACACATTAACTGATATCGGAATATTAACTGAATGCACAGAAACATTGCAATTGTATCGTAACAATCTTGGATATATGTTTCAAGATTTTTCTATAAAAACAAACAAAAAGAATTTAATTCTGAAAAATTCGATTTATGGTAAATTTACTACTTACTATCATTAAACTGAGTGTTTTACCCATAATTTGATTAAATAGATCTTGTGCTTGCGGACCACATACCATAAAAAATTCAGTTACAAATAAAAATTCACGACAAGCATTATCTACTAATGCATATTGTTCTGATCGAAATAGTGCTTCATAAGTAAACTATAAAAGAACAAGATATTTATTAAAAATTTAAATTTTATTTTGTATTACCCTATTATTCGATTGGGCATGTGGTACTATAATTGGTGCTTCTAATTGTTGATTTAATATATCACCTCTTTTACCAATTGTAAAAACTGTACTTTTATGTTTTAATGATGTTGCTTTTGAAAATATACCTCTAGATGCCGTATCTTCAATACCCATTAAATCATCTTTAGCAACAGATTCTTCAAATTTTAAACCACTTAAACGTGAAGAATAACTCTATAATAAATAAAAATTATTAATTGTACTAACAAAAATCAAATAGGAATATTAAAATATAACTACCTTAAAATAACTATAATAGATTTTACTCATTGTATCAATATATTCATTACATATTTCTTGTGCTACTTGTCTTTCATTTGATAATATAAATTCAAAAAAGAATTTATGTTTTAACATTGCATTTTGTGGTATTTGATAATTTGTCATTGGTTTACGAAATTTATAAATTTGTTCTAATAAATATATACGAATTTTTGTCATTGATTTAATTTTTAATTTTTCTAATATATCATTAACATCTAATGATGCTTTTGATTCTTTAAAATTTAATTCTTTTATGAGATTCAATTTATGATTTAAATCATTTAATGTTGTTAAAAATTCTTTTTCTGTAACTGGTGTTTCCATTATTGTTGTAATCATTTCTTCTGATATAGTCATATCTTCAATAAATTGTGATAATGTACCACGTACAGATTGACGATTTGATAATTGTACAGACATTGATACAGATTTCTTTTGTAATGTTGTAATTTCAGTACTAATATTACTTAAAACACTTTGAAAATTCATTAACATTGATTCCATACGTTCTAATATACCATCACATTCACCAATTTGATTATGTAAACTAGCAATATTTTCACTTTCTTTAATATAATCTTCAATTGATTTATTTTCAACATCTTTAAATTCTTTTTCAATTTCAATTGAGTATTGTCGTAAATCAGTTCCGGTTTTTAATATTTCTTTAATTTCATCATCTTCTAATTTATCAGATATATCGGAGTTATTTGTTGGAGAAGACATTATTTCTAATGTTTATTTATTTCTAATTTTTATATTTTGTAAAACATTAAAATAAATAATTTTTATAAACCCCAGAAATGAATTCTTTTAGCTGTCAATTTAACATTTGATGACACAACAATGTAACTTCACCCAATTCAACAATATATTTTGGCTTTGGAGGAAAATGAACAAATGTCGGAATTCCAACATTCGATTATTTTATACCATCATAACAGAATTCTAGAAATTCATACAATTTTCATCTTTATTTTTTTTATTAAATAGAAAAATAATTACTTTACATAAATTAAAAAAATATAATTAAAATTTTAAATTAGCAAAATCATCATCATCATCATCATCATTAAAGAAATTATGCAATTCATTTTCACTAAAATTTTTAGCATCATTTAATTTTATTTTTTTATCTGGTACTAAGGCAGTTACAACAGCTGAACTTTTTCGTTTTGTTTGAAAGAAATCATCAATTTTCTTAACTGGCGATGGCGACTAATAAAATAAAATAAAAAAAAAAGTAATTAGAAATACAAAATTTCTATGATAAATTTTTACTTACTTTTATAAATGCTTTTGAAATTTCTGAATTTTGCAAATCCTCTGAGAACAGACCAGCTGTTTGTAATACATTTTGTTTAGTATTTAACATTTTCCAAATAATATCATCGGCAGTATTTTCAGCTAATAAATATCGACATGTAACATTTTCCTTTTGTCCAATTCGATGGGCTCTACTTTCAGCTTGAACTAATGTCTACAAGTAAAATTTTTTTGATTATATATAACTAGATTATTTTTAGTTTAATTTATATAATTTTTACACTTGGATTCCAATGTAATTCAGCAAATATTATAAGCTGAGCTGAAGTTAATGTAATACCAGCATTACATGCTAAAAGTGACAATACTCCTGCTCGACAAGATTTCTTATTTTGGAATTTATCAATATATTCCTGAATAATGGAATTATAAATTAGAAAAATTATTTTCTTATGAACTATACATAAATAAATTGTCCTATTTTCATACATTTCTTAATTCGTTCTTTGTTGTTCCATCGATGCGAATAAAATCAACTTTTAATTTTTTTAAATAATCACTTATTGCATTCATCATTACTTTATGATGGGCAAATACTAAAAATTTTATTTTTTCCTTAACCACTGATTTCAGATATTCACTAAAAATTTAAAAGTATTATATATAAATTCTATTAAATTTAAAATAACATTTAATTTTAATTACCAAACTGCTTTTGCTTTTATTTCAGCTGTTGTCGAATAAAATGTTAATAATATTTCTTTAGCTTTTGAACCAGAACTTTGTGTAAAATTATATTCTATTTTAGAAATATTTGATTTTAAATCATCATTTGTCCATATAAATGTAGGATCTAATATAACCGTTTCCCTAATTAATATTTAAAAAAATCAATTTATGGTATTAATAATATTCTCACAAAATGTTTACCTAAACTTTTCAGCCATTTCTGGTAATACTTCTGCTTTCGTTCTTCTAATCATAAATTTTCTACTTAATATAGCATTTAATTCTGGTAGATTTGATTGCCCATTAGCATCCCATCCAAAATTAGTTTGTTTTCCTTCACAATACCGGGAAGCTATTATTATTATAACAAGAATTTGAATTTAATTATTTAAAGATTTTATGTACCAATATAAAGTATAAAAAAATTATAAATTACTATATGTATGATAAGTAAAAAATTTAGAATCAAGCATTTTTAATTGACTGAATAATTCAACTGGACGTGATAATGCTGGTGTACCAGATAACATTATTATACGACGTGCTGTTTTAGTTAATCGACTAGCAACAATTGTTCGTTTTGCATCATGACTTTTTAATGAATGCGATTCATCTAATATTACAATACCAAAATTTCTTTCAAGTAATTTATCAATATGTGTTTCTAATAAACTATAACTAATAATCACAACTTTAGCGTTATCAATAAATTGTTGGCCACTTGTTAAACAAACAATATAATGAAGAGGAATAGATGGAAATAATTCACGTACATGTTTAATCCATGCATTTCTAAAACAAACAAAAAACCGACATAATACCTATTAGAATTATTTCTAAGATTTTTGCAATATTTATAATTTACCTTGTTGAAGCTGTTGTAGAAATTAAAATTGGCCAATCATCTTTATAAAAATCAGCTATAGCTAAAGCTTGATATGTTTTACCTAATCCCATTTCATCTGCAATCAATACTCGTCCATGCTTAAGAATACCAAAACTATTGAAAAATATTATTATTTTAATTTTTAAAGATATCAATTATATTTATTATTATTTTTCAAATATGTACCAAACACCATCTTTCTGAAATGGTAAGAGAGCATCAACAATATTAGTTTCTATCGATGATAAACAAGAATAATGTAATACTTGTTGTGGTTTTGAAAATAAATCTAAAATATTTTTTGGTATACAATTAATTGTAATATTTGGTTTAAGTAAACCGATACGTTCTTGAACTAAATTATAATCTGATAAATGAAAAGACCAAATTCGTGTATTACTATCTGTGAAAATATAAATTTTATTAACAAATACATATATGATATATAAAATTTATTTATTATTATTACCATATAATTTTGATGAAATCTCTTTGAATGCATCTATAGCTATTTGACTATAAGCAGAGGTTTTTACAGCAAACCGATTTTCTGATATCATATAACATTCACAGTTAATGATATTTCGAAATACTGGAGCAATATCAGCAATTGGTTTTTTAGTTTCTTGATTTCTCTGATAGTTTGTAGTAATTTTTGATGAAGAATTTTGTGGTTTAGTTTTAATTGAATTTAAAAATTGTTCTTTATTATTAATTGGATTTTTATTATAAAAATTACTAGTTTGAATGGTATTATGATTATTATTTTGTAAATTACTTGATGTAGTTGTACTATTTGTAATTATTGTAGAATTATTTTTTATTGATTCTAATTGTGCTTTTTTAGATTTTAATTTTTCAAGAGCAATTCGTTTTTTCTCTGCTATTTCTTTTGCAGTACAAGTTGACATATTTGTAAATAATTTAAAACAATTTGAAATAAACTTTGCGGTTTCGTGCTACAATATTTTTCTTAACTCCAAATTCCAACCAATAAAAATTTTTGATTTTTTGAAAGGAAAACAACAAGAAAACAACTTTAAAAAAAATATGTAATCCCTTTGGGAAAAGTGGTTTTCAAACGCACAGAACCCATTCAGAAAAATATTCGAAAATTTATTTCTATAAATAAAGAGACAGATTTGCTGCAGATAGCCACCAAAGTATGTCATATGTCCTATGCATCGTGAGAAGTGCAAATCATAATAGGAACATTTTAACTTTATGTATATACTTAATAAATTAAACGCACATCTTTTTTGTTAACTTCATCACCTTTCAGCATCCTTGACAATGACTCGCGAAGATCTTAATTTTGTGTATTAATTGTGTTTCATATACCAAGAAACAGAATGTTGCAACAGACGCGTGAATGCGCGTGTAAAACGTTGAAGTTGAGTATGGAACAACTTTAAATGTCCTTTTTCAAGCTCACGTACGGTTGGCGCACGGATGAATTAGATCTACTTTCTCCTTTTTTAAGCGTTTATACGTTTGACATATGATATGTTTATATTTTTTCTTGTGATATTATTTGTAGTAAAGATCTAATATTAATTAAATTATGACAAACTTTTGGTCGAAAAAGTTATAAGTATTAAATTTTTGTTTGCAAAAGAGCAAAAGAGCTTGGATAAACTGGTAAATTCAATAAATGTGAACATTGTATTTAAGATATTTGAATAACTTAATAGTAATTTATAGCTAAAAATTGTAAAATTGTAAATCTCCCTTCATATTTTTCAATATGAAAATTTACTGCAGGGTTATTTAGCAGCGGAAAAAACATGACAGCTGACAGATAAATATGTTATAATAAAACGTCAACAATTTGTATAGAAAGGAGAGGAAGAAAAAAAGAAAACATTTGCAAAAATAATGTTTGATAATAGAAAATAGCAATGAGTACTGAAGAAAATAATCTAACATTATTTAATATTTGTTGGGATGATATTCTATTTGAAAAATTAACAATATATTTATCATTAAAAGATTTATTTACATTTCGTACATGTTCCCGTTCCTGTAAAGAATTTGTTGAAGCTGAATTAGCCCAAAGAAAACTTATTAATTTATCTGGTAATAATACAAAAAATATTGAATTAGCATTTAAAGTATGTGCTGAACATTGTAAAAAAATTGAAACAATATATTTAGCAAAATGTTATTGGCTTACTGATCAATTATTAATACCATTTTTAAAAAATAATAAAAAATTAAAATCAGTTAATTTAAATGATTGTACAACAATATCATCGAATGCATTACAACCAATAATAATTGAATCAAAACAATTAAAAATATTAAAATTATCAAAATGTGATTGGTTAACAACTGGTGCTGTTGATGCACTTACATTACATCATACAAATTTAATTGAATTTGATATATCATATTGTACATCAATTGGTGAACGTTGTTTAATTATATTTTTTAGAAAATTAAATAAATTGATAACATTATCACTAGCGTATACACCAAGTGTTACAGATAATGTATTATTTCAAATAGCACATTATTGTAAATCATTACAACATATCAATTTAGTTGGATGTAGTTCAATATCAAATGTAGGAATAAGGTAAAAATAATATTTATGGTTTTTCTTATATTGTTGGATTATAAAATATTGTATATTTAATTTTAGCGCAATTGCTACAAACTGTTTAAAATTAGAATCATTAATGATAAAGAATTGTCCAAAGGTGACAGAAATTGCTTTACAAGGTTTACGAAATCGTATTCATATTGATAGACCAATTTTAACAGTTCAACATTTAATTAATTTTCCACGATTAAATCTTCAGGTGTAATTAATTGATTTTTAATGTCACAAATACATAATCTTTGAGGCTAAATGGAGAGAGGCTACTTCAATGTATTAAAAATAAGAATTATAAATGTAAATAATATACCAAAAACTATTAGTAAACTAAAATATTATAATATAATAAAAACTTATTCATAAGAAGTTTGTAAAAAATATTTTTAATCTTTAATATTAGAAATATTAAAAAAATAATAATCTTACAATCGTTTATAATCTAACTCCACTTTCTTGCTATCGGTATCTCGTTAGGGCAATTCATCCAATCGGGACTGTACAATATATGATTTGTAGAATCTTGGAATTCATTGATTTAACGACCAATATCAAACTATTCCAATGTAATCAATTCTACATTATCAGAGTAGAAGAACGTGGGAACAACTGAGCAATTATTTACATAAAAAAGAAGCAAGAAACATTAATTATATACCCTTTAATAATATTGTAGAATGTAATAAAAAAAAATTCTTATTTACTAAATGTTTCTTACATTATATATTTATTTTATTTTTCATTTTTGTATATATATATATATATTTCCTATTTACTATAAAAACATAATTTCTATACACAGAAAAAAAATTATACAGCAGCCTTTCGGTTTCGTTTTTTTCTTAACCTTTTTTTTCTTTTCAATAACAATATAATATAGTTTTTTTTATATATATACATTAAAATATTATTTATTTTTTTATAAATTTAATCTTCATCCAAACACAAAAAAATTTTCATTACAAAATAAAATTCTAATATGGGTCCGAAAATATATGAAATGTTTTTAATTATTTTTTTTTGTTAATAATAATAATCTATATTTAAGTTTTCTCCGAAAAATATCATAAAATTTTGAAATTAAAAAAAAATATTTAATTTTACTTAAAAGGAATATGGTAACAATAATAATCCCGGAATACAAAATCTCAAAAAAAAAATATTAAATTCAAATATTTATTAAAAAGTTTTCCCAATTTTTTTTTTAACATTAATTTTATAAAAATTTTTTGTGAAATTCTAGAATTTTGATTTTTCTGGTATTATAATGTAACCATAATTCTTTCTTTAAATTTTTCCAAAAAGAATATATTTGTTTTTTCAAATATTTTTTGAAGATTTAATAATCATTTAAGTTTTCAAAACTATTTTTAAATAATTATGATAAAAAAAAAATATAATAATTTTACATAAAATAATTTAATTTATTATATTTTCTCCAAATCGAATTTTTTTTTTTATTAAATTTAAATACCTAAATTATTTAATTTGTTTTCTGTTTTTTTTTTTAATTAGTTATAAAAATAATTTAAAAAAAAACTTGTAATTTCATTATTATTAAAATTTTGTTTCTTTTTTTTTTTTATTATTAATATTATAATTAATTTAGATCTATAAGCACCACATATAGATCTAAAAGATCACAAATGATCAATTAGCATTGATTTTTTTCATTTTTTCGTTAAATTTTTTATTTTTTTGTTCAATTTTTGTATAAATATATATATATAATATGTTGTTTTTGCGTAATTTTATTATTATATTATTTATAGCCTGATATAAAATTATTTTTCAAAAAATTTTTTGTTTATTTTTAATGACTACAAAACAAACAAAAAAAAAATGACTTTAATTAATTAATAATTATAAATTCAAATTATTAATAAAAAATATCGTGAATTTGATTTTCACAATTTGATTATTTTTATTGAGAAGAAAGAAAAGGAGAGTTTTTATTTTTAGAATTTTCATTTCTGTTTTCCTGTTTCTTTAATTATTGTGCAATATAAAAAAAAATTTGAAAACATATTGTTTTTTTAAAAAAAATTAATCAAAAAAGAAAATACAATTTATAATTTATTTATAATATTATTATTATTTTTTTTTGTTGTTAAGCAATACTATATTTTGTTTTTATTTTTTACGAGGAATCATAAAAATCACTATTAAAATGTGTTGTTAATAGATAGACTACTGCTTCATATGTTGCCATCATTATAGCTGTATTTGGTATTTGTCGTACTAATTGTGTTGCTAAACCTCTGTAAATATACATATAATTTTTTTTATTATTATAATTGTTTACGATTTGTTTATATATAAGTATTATTAATAGTATATATAATGACGATTTCCTTATAGAAACAATAATATATAAAAATCAATGCAAATATTTACAGAGAGAATTATCAGTATAATATTTTTGAATGGAAATCGATAAAGTTACAAAATGATAATATAAAAATGAGTTACTTTTTTAAAAAGCTTTAAAACGGGTGATTTTATATAGAAAAATCAAGTTTAAATTATTTTCTTTATTTAAATTAACTGTGTATGCAATTTTAATAACTTCCTAGTAAATATTTAACACATTTAATTATCTAATTTATAATCAATTAATAATTTTTACCTATATAATCCAGCTCGACCTTCTTCCTGCCAAACTATATGTAATGTTTGCCAAAATTTATTATATTTATTTCCTTCTTCTCGTAATCTTGTTCTAGCTACTTCATGTGGATATGCAACACATGATGCAATTGTTTTCGATATAGCACCAGCTAACATAAATTCTAGAAAATCACGTGATGTTTTTTCGTCAAGTGGATGGCTTTGTCGAAGTTCAATCTGAAAAAAATATCGAAAGTAGTGTTTAATTTTTTATCAAATATTTTTTTATTATTATTATTATTTTCTTTACCAATTTTGATTTAAGAGCTTCATAAATAACAAAATGTATTACAGTTTCAGATATACCAAAATAACTAGCTGTTATTCCTTTATAAAATCCTAAAAATCCAGATTGTTTATATATACGTTTAACGCATTCTCGTACAGTAATTGGAACTTTTGAATTATAATCTAATTGTAAGCGTGTTTTAATAAACCATATTGGATTTGTTACTGTTGCAGCAGCAAAACCAGCACAGGAAGCACTTAATATGTGTACAATTGGTGAATCGGCTGGAATATTACTAAAATAATAAAAAATAATATTAGTTACAATTCTTTTTTCTTTTAGCTAATGAGTCTAATTAATTTACCCTAGTCGATTAAAAGTAGTTTTTGCTTGGGAATATGTACAAAAGTATATGGCACGGGATGGAGCAACACCAACTAAATTTGGTCCCAGACCTTTAAATAATGCTCGTGTTCCTTCAGTTTGAACAATATGTCTATAACAAAAAAAATTTATCCCAAAATATTAAATTTAATCAAAATTTAATTATTAATTTTAATTTTTATTTACCTTAGACATTGAATTATGCTTATTGATTTAGCTGAAGATGATATTCCGCAATGAGACATAGCAAGAATCTTAAATTGAAAAAAATAATTTATAATTAATAATATTCTATATTTATAAATTTTATTTACTTGTGGTTGAGGTCGCTTTCTTAATATTGTTGTGCATAATTTACGTTTTTGTTCAGGTCTAAGGAAATTTTCTGATGAATTTAAACTAGTTGATGGTGTTGTTTCTGGTAATCTTGTTGGTGTTAAAAATGCTGATGAACTTTGTAAACGTGTTTTAACAACTTCTAAAGGGCATGTTACTACAGCACCAACAGTTCCGGCAGTCCTAAAATTAACAGAAAAATAATTAATTAAATTTAATTTATAATAAATTTTTATTAATATATAAAAAAAAGTAATAATTATTAAATATTTTCCGTTAAATTAAACAAATAAGTATTTAATAAATAAATATAAAAAAAAAATTTATATGATAAGAAAATGTTGTCACTGTTAAGATAACATTTTTAATGTTTTTTTTTATTTAGATTTGACCTTATTTCTTAATATTATGACGGTTTATGTTTAAGAAAATTTGTTGATTCTTTAAAAAGCTTAATTCAAATTGCGAAATTCTATAATTTATTATATTTATTTTATGTTTTTAATTTTTATTTATGTATATATAGAGAAAAAATACCAAAATTTATTTGATAATTTCATATCATAATTTTTTTTTTTTTTTCATTTCTAATGGAAAGTAAATAAATAATGAATGTAAATAAATTAAATAAGTACAAACAATCTGAAGGGCAAACGAAAATATATTTTACGTTCGTTTATATCCTCATTTATAATTTTAATCGATCAAACATTTTTTTTATTTAAGATTTATTGAAATTTGACTATCATTAAGTGACATGCACAAATTAAAAAAAAAATAAAAAAGGATTGAAAAATAATTAAGATTTATACAGAATTTATTTCAAAATTTGGTTAAATTAATTTTTAATTAAATGGTTGAAGTAATTTTATTCAAGCAAATAATTTTTTAAACTGAAATTAGGAGACTAAGCCAAATAAAATTTGTACATTTTCGTCCCAAAATTGTTATTAACTATGTAAGTTGTATGTATTAAACATCTTTTCCTCTGAATATTCAGAAATCTTCTGAGACAAAAGTTTAATATTTAATTGAATCATATATGTGTAAAGAAATATTTAAAAATTCAGTTTCAGTTTACTGAACCATATTTCCATATTTTTCCCTCTTAGTATTTTCAAAATTAATTTTAAAATTACAATTCATCCTCAAATCCTTTAAAAAATTATATTTGGGATATTAGTTTTTTTTAAATGTCACTCGACTAAATTAATACAAAAAGCTAAATCATTGTTGGTAATTGCAAAAAAATCTAATTCTAAGATAAGCTAATTTAAGTTTATTCATTTCATAAACAAAACATAAATTAATTTTGAATTTGAAACCTTCAACTCTAATTTTTCCCATATATCTTCCTTTATATGTTCTTTAACACATCTTGCTTAAAATTTCACCCTATTTATTTACATTTTATTTCTCAACAATTTGCACAATTTAATTTTCCATAATGAAATTTTTTACTTTTGGAAATTCAAAAAATGATAATTTACATATTTAAATACAATTTTATGTTTTTTGGGTAGTACAATTAAAATAATATATTAAACATTTAAGTTTATTATAAAAATAACTTTATTATTATTCAAGCTGTTAAGTATACCAAGTACTAAGTAATTTGCTATTAAAAATAATATCCTTAAAAAAAATTCACATAAAAAAATAATTCATAAAATTTTTATCATTTTATCTCTGTAATTTTTATTTAAACAAAAAGCATTTTAATATTTAATTATATTATAAAACTGTTCGAAAAATCTAAATTTAGAAATTTAATTTATATATATATTTATATACTTAAGTATATATACAATAAATTGGATAATTACGAAAATTGATTTTATTTTATGAAAACAAAAAATCGAAAGTTCTTAATCAGTTTTTTTATTATTACTGATTATAATTTTTAGACTTACTTAAATATAATATATATATAAATATTATTTTGGTTCAAGCAATTAATTTTTTTTTAATAATTTATACTTAAGTATTTACTTATAATATTTATTAAATAAAATTCTAGATTTTACTGGATTCTATGATTATTGATAAACTTTTTGGCTCTTAACATTTATTATATATAAGTAAAATTATAAAGTTTATATTATTTATTTGTAAAAATTAATATAAAAAATAATAAATTACAATTTCAAAGTGTTTGTGAGAGAGTATAAAATGTAATTAAATGTAATGATAATAGAACATTTATAAATAAATTATAATTTACTTAATAATTGTATAAAATTATGAGAACAATTTACCTACTTTAAATTATATAAGTAAAGGCAATTTTATTTAAAAAAATGTTTTTTTTTTTTTTTTTTGGTGAAAATTGTTTGTAATTTAAATTGGAAATTGTGAAATTATAAAAAAGTTAAAATATTTTTATTGTATCAATATAACATATATATATACTATCAATAATTTCCCGGCTTGTATAAAATTTAAATAATATATTTAAACGAAAAAAAAATTAATTTCAAAAATTTAAAAGTCGTTTAACTCACCAAGAAATTAATTTAATTTTTTTAACTACTTAAGTATAAAAACAATAGAAAAAAATATCAGATTTCTTATTAATTATTCATAATAATTTTACCAAATATTTTTATTTTTTGAACCAAATATTTTTATTTTTTTTTTAGGAAATTTATATATTTACATAAAATCTGTTGGTATATAAATATAAATCATTATGTACTATACTATACTTTTATTTGATTTTAATTTGCAATCGAATGTTATGAATATATAAATATATGAAAGTTTTTGTTGATTTTCTTATTTCGTTTATATTCTATTTTTTTGAATATATAACTAAGAGTGAGTATTATATATTTTTTAATTTAATTATCACATTAAAAGTGTTACTACGAAAAAGGTTTAAGTAAGTTTATATACTTATACCAGATTATTTTTATATATAGGTACAATAAAAAATAGCGAATTAAAATTATACAGTCTGGCGAATTGGTTATTTATATATAAATATCATAATTTATTAGTTTTTATTATTTTTCTGCGTATTTTTGTAACAAAGAAATTTTGGTACATTAAACTGATTTTATATACTTAAGTATAGTATTTATTAATTAATTTAGAAATTAAGTATTGATTTTTATTATCAAAGCAAAACATTATTTTTTGTGGTTTTAATAAAAAAAAGTTTAAAATTCTAAAATTAGTCATTATACTTAATGTAAATATAAATATTAATTACGGATATTTCCCGTCATAATTTAATCCCTATAAAACAATTAAATACATCTAAAATTTTATGATTGAAAAGTTTTAGATATTTTTATTTGAAGATTAAGTTGCATTTACGAAAGTAGTTGAAAAATACAATTTCATTAATAATTATTCACGAAATTAAGCTTTTTTTACTATTTGTAGTTTATATAAGTAAGTATAGTTCATAAAATTTGTTATTGTATTATTAGAATTAAAGTATAATCCAGTAAGTATAGTTTGAATTTTAATTTGATAATCTTTTACTATTAGTTAGTGTAAATATTTTTACTATTTTATTTACTTTTTTTAAATATATTCCTATATTAATTTAATTCATAATTTCTGGATTTTTATACTTTTAATTAATTAATCTCTCACTCAGCCAACAAAAATTAGACAGAATTATTAGATTAACTTATGACATTTTTAGTACATTAAGTACCTACATAGTAAAAATTATATTATACTTTAAGCTCTAAGGTCTAAGATATCAATTATTAAATACAATACTAAATTAAAAGAAAATATGTACCTACTAATAAGTATAATAAATAAATAAATAAATAAACTTATAAATTATTGTAAGTTATTATTTATAAGTATATTAATCAGTTGGCTAATGAAATTATCATAATTTACACTATTAGATATTTCCATATTTATCCTAATTAAAAGCTTTCAATTTTTATAGAACATATTATAGTAGATTCCTTTTAATAAGTATCTTACCCCAACAATTTTAAAATACTGTAAGTAACTACTTTATATTTCATTATAATATTGAAATGTTGAAGGTAAAAAATGTAATTTTTGAGAATGTAGTTGGTAAATTTGAATGTACTTCCATCTAAATCAATGCTAATAATTGGATTGCTTTTACTTTACTTATTCCTTTATATACTTAAATCAAATATTTCTTGTCCTAAAAATTTATTATAAACATGAAACAAAATTTTCTATAATTTGATTCAAATGACACCAAGATGAAAAAATAGAAACAATAACATTTACTTAAATACATTAAGTATAAGTACTTATGTATTTAAGTATTATATATTGTTTTTTTTTTTTTCAAATAATTAGCATCTACCTACTAATATAAAATACTTATTCACAGAAAATTACATTTTTCTAAATATTTTCCAATAGGTATGTATATTCTAAATCCAAACAGAATTTTCTAATCTTTCTTTTAATAACTAATTAAGTAATAATATAAGTATATAACACATACATAAGTCTATTCTATGTAATCCAAAAATATAATTTGTTCCAAATAAAAATAATGTTAGTTTTGTCTATTTATATATACAAAATTATATATTTTTCCTTTGCACAATTTTTAATATTTGAAATTGCAAAATAAACAAGATTTTTTCAAATATTATGTATAAGTAAGTATATATACATATACCTATATATTTTATCTTATTAAAAAAATCGAAGAAATTGCAAGTATAAACATAAGAGTTACAAAAAAAATACAATTTTTTTTTTCTTCTTCTTCTTTTTATACTTTAATCTAAATTTAGATTTCGTGTATTTCACGAAAAAAAAAACAAACTTTTAAATGTTTCTCGATATAAAAAAGCACATAGCATAATATTTTATGTACCTACATTATATAAACTTTATAAGATATGTAGAAATTTTTTTGTTCTTCTGTGGCGATAAACAAAAAAATAAATATTTATTCCCCGCCATAATAGTAAATATTATTATCATTTAATTTTCAAAAAAAAAAAAAAAAACTTTTACGTTTTTAAAATACTTAGTTTCTTTTTTTTTAATTCTTATTTGATCGAAAATTGTATTTATTTTTTTTCGGTAACACAAAATAAATCTTAAAAATTTTCCGTACTTTTAATATTAAAATTGCAAAAAAAAACAAGAAAAATTTTCATCTCAATGTTAAAGTTTTGTGACTTCTTGTTAGTCACGTAGACTTTCAAGATAAACAACAACAACAAACTAATTTTCATTAGGGTTTGCCTCATATTATACATTAGTTCTTTTTTTACTATTTTGATCAAAAAAATCAAATTCATTGTTAACTAATAAATCATAATATTTTCGGTATAATTATGTAATTAAAATAATTCAAGGAATTTGGTCTTTGGGAGATAAATTCTGGGCCTTTTATTATTTTAGTCAAACTTTCTTATTTCCTTAATTTCATATTTTCAATGCCGAATTTGTTATTACAAATTAAATTTACAAAAAAATTTTCTGATTAAATACATACATAATATTTAAATTAATTTTTTCAGTGTGCAATTCTTTTAGTACTAAGTATATTATGAAATTAAAATTTTGTGAACTTTGATTTTGGTAAAAAAAAATCATGTTTGGAAATCTGTTTATAATATTGAATGAGATTTTCAAACGGTTTTTGCAATATTGTTGAATTCTACTTGAAAATTATTTATTAAATTTTGATGTAAAGTATACTTGTAAATTATTGTTAGTAAGTACTTATAGTTCTTGCTTTAATCAAAGCCGTATACGCCTAATATCTTAAATGTCATGTAAATCCTTAAGAATGTAGTAAAATTATTTAAGAGGATATTTCTAGGCTATCACCGGTTTTTGTTCAGTCCAAGAGAAGAGAATTGTTTAAAACTTTTATTTATACTGTACACAATCTAAATATAATTAAGCCTGATTCTGATTCGACTTTCAACAAACTGAATATGAATAAAATGAAGAATATTTTGAAGAATTTAAATAATATATACACAAACAATGTTGATAAACAAAAATTAAAAAAAACTTACCCGCCAGCTACTAAATGGATAATAGTATCACGTTCCCTTTTAGTCATCATTTAATTTACAGCAAAAAAAAATAAAAAATATAAACGAAAAAAAAATAATTTGTACTTTTTTTGTTGTTGTGTTTGTTTTGTAATTTTATAATAAAACAAAAATAATGAAGAAATTATATTATAAAAAATAATTGGAAATATTTAAATAAAAATTTTAGAATAACAAAAAAAAAATATAATTTAAAAAAAAATGTTGATATAAATTAAATTTGAAATAATACAAAAAAAAAATAAGTATTCAAAATATAAAAAGTTTTTTTTTTTTTTTTAATTTATATTTTATAATAATATTTGCGTAATTTTTCAAATTAATTATTAAAATTCTTTTAATTTTTCCACATAAACATAAACATACACACACTACATAATTAGAATTAATCTAATTTTTTTTTTTTGTTTTTTTTTTTTAATTTATGATTATCAAGAATCCTCCAACAATAAATTTAAAAAAAAAAAATATATAATTTTTTCACAATTATAATTTGAAATTTTTTAATTAAGACGCAAAAAGGGTATTTAAAAAAAAATTAATTAAATATCAATTTCTTTTTACGGCTGTTCAAATTTTTTTTTGGCACAATTTATACTTTTGTTTTTATTTAAATTTTACTTTGCAATTTTAGTTCTTTTATTTTTTTTTTATTATTTTTATTTTGTACCTAAAAAAAAAGTTATGTAATTGCAATTTTATTATTTTTTTTTTCTTTGCAAAGCAGCGCAATAACATTCAGAATTTTTTTTTTTTTTCGTATTGCAATAAAAAAAAAATGTTTTAAATAATAAATAAAAAAAAAGGAAAAAATACACAAACGCGTAAAAAAATTATTTTTTGTTTTTATAATCTTGATTTCTAACACAAAATTTATGTATGACAATTTTTTTTTTTAATTATTAATTTTTTTTTTATCGTCTACGATGATTTTTTATGTTGGATATCTTTGATTGAAAAAAATTAATTATGAAAAATCAAAAAATTAATGTTTCAGAGACATTTCTTCTTCTTCTATTTTTTTTTATATTGGTTAAATAAAATTTTAATGTTTATATTGTTTTTCATAATTTATCCGGCTTTATATTTTATTCGATTTTTCTTTTTCTTTCTTGATATTTTTATTTAATATGTGCTTTTATTATTCGTTTTTACTTTTCAATGTTCTCAAGTATGTAAAATATTTTTTTTGATATTTATAAAATATTGAAAATAAGCCGAGATGTCAAAACTCATATGACAATTTAGAAATATTGCGTTCTACAGTGTTCTCGAGTTCGTTCCACATCAAATTTTGTGACAGCGGCAAGTTGTCCTACATTTTGATAGATGGAAGACTGCATTACCAACATTGTAGAAAAAAATTATTACTATTACCTTGTTTCCATGACGAGTTCAACTCGAGTTGAACTCGAGTTAGCGTGCATGGAAACAGGGGTTGAGTTGAGTTGAGTTGGAATGGAACGAATAATTGATGGTTCCATTTCAACCCCATTTCAACTCAACCCAACTCAACTCTGTACATGGAAACTAGGTATATGAAATTTTTGTTTTACCAAAATTAAAAGAAAAAAATTATAATAATTAACCCAGTTAGGTCCCATGTTCTAATATAATTACATATAATTATTTATTTGAAGGAAAAGTGGAATGGAACATGCAATAGCTCGCTTTTGAGATCTCACGTTAAAATGCCACTTCTGCTCTGTGGAACAAAAACGATAGAAGATCAAAATGTATTGTTTTATTTTTTTAGGGCTGCACAATCGGTTTTTAAATATATTTGTTGAGGAACAAAATTGTCCTTTCAATTAATTCATTCCGTTCAGACGGCAATCAATATACCTTTACGTGGTTCTTATATAGTAATAGTAATGTGTCAGCCAGTTCTTACTCGTTCGAAATTCTTCAATGAATCTGGTTTCAATTTCTATTACTTATGCTCCTTTCCATATATTTCTAATTCCTTGGGCATATATATTGTATGGGAATGATAGAAATCGTACGCCGTACGCTTTGATTTAGGGTCTCGACTAAATAAAAATCGTTAATAAATTTCATTTTTAATTTTTGACAAAAGAAGATTATTTTTATTGCTGGAAATATTTTCTTTTTTTTTTTTTAATTTATAATTTAATTTATACAATTTTACAGCTTTTTTTACTTTTAAATTTATGTATTTATATTAATTTATTCGTGTATTGAGTGTGTGTTTACGTACATACATCATAATATATTTAAATATTATAAAAAGAATTTTCCTGTACTTAAAATTACATCAAACAAATGAGAAGAAGTCTATTATGGAGTTTCCATGGCGGATTCAATTTGAGTTCAATCCGGATTATTATGCATGGTAACAGGGATTGAGTTAAAATGGGATTGAAATGGAACGAATAGTCGTTCGAGTTCAACCACATTTCAACTCCATCCCAACTCAACTCAGTACATGAAAACAAGGTATATATTTACATAAACAAAACATGTTTATAAATGACTGCTAAATCCTGTAAATCCACGAAATTCGAATTTGTACAACCTCATAAACATAAATAGATTTTCACATTCTGAAATCCCGTATAAACATGCTTTAGTAAATTTGATTCGAAATAATTTAATACACTTTATAAACTTTAGCTCCTAAAGTTATGCGACGAAATTTAGGCACAGAAGACCCAAATTATTAAAAATTAATATAAAATTTAATCATTTTAATATAAAAATTCAAATTATACAAATTTAATTTTTATATTTAAATTCAAAATGATTAAATAATATTTTTATTTTAAAATTTACTTTTAAAAATATAATTTATAAAAAAATTTAATTTTTATATTATGGTATATATAACTAAGAATTTTAATTTAACTCATTTTTTTGTAGTGCTTTTTAAATTTACAGAAATAATTATTAATATTTATTGTTTTTTACATTTAATTATGTATTATTTTTTACAACAAAAATATTTTAATTATCTATTTTAAAAATATATTTTTAATTTTATTTAAATTAAATTTATTAATTTTAAAAATATATTTTATATTTTTTTAACAATAAATAATTTTAATTTGATTTGATTTAAATTTTTCTTGTTTAATTATTCAAAATTGTAATCCCAAAACTATTTTATATTAAAATTATTCATTAATCATTTTTCTTTATTTCGAAGAATTATTTATATATTTT
Organism: Empis stercorea; assembly: GCA_949752835.1. Lineage (NCBI taxonomy): Eukaryota > Metazoa > Arthropoda > Insecta > Diptera > Empididae > Empis > Empis stercorea. Next base: position 53,065,604 of record OX457089.1, read on the forward strand.
TAATTATATTTTAATCGTGAAATTTTATTTATATTTTGGACCCAATAATAATTTAAAATTTACAATTAAATTTAGCATTAAAATATATAATTTAATAATTTATATATAAAAAATTTTAATTTTTATTTTATATTTTTTATACCATAAAAACTAATAAACATAAAATTTTAAAATTTTAAATAAATTTATATAAAAGGACGGAATCACAGATATTGAAACAATATTTATTCCAAAAATATAAAAAATTATATTGCAAAAATTATTATTATGAATTTTACTTGACATAAACTGAAAAATATGAAAACAAATTTGAATATTTCCTTTTTAAACTATCAAAACGCTTTCATCCAGTATCAAAAAATTTAATAACAAAAAAATGAATTTAAGCAGCGAAATAACATCCCAAAAATTACCAAAAATTCTGATTAAAAATTTCAATTTTAAAATATATGTTTTTTAATTATTTTATAATTTCGATTAATTTTTTATTAATTTTTTTTTAGAATTTTGAAGAATTTCTAATATATTATTAATTCAAGTTGATGCTATAAAATTTTCTTTATAATTTTAATTTAAAGCTTTTTTATTTACATTATTGACACTTTTCTGATTAAAAATTATTGCAATAACACGAAAAATAATTGAAAAATGATTATATTTTTTTTTTTCGGGAATTTTCTTATTTAATTTATTTTCTATTTATTGTTGAATAATTTTATGATTGATATTATTTGAGAGTATAGTACTGAAACTGATTGTTTGTGGAAATAAAAAGTATACCATTTTTAGGACAATATTTTTTAGGTGATCAGGTTCAGGTATAGACAGTAAAAATACATAATAATCTATTTTAGTCATAACTGAGTATTTAACAATACTGATATATTGAGTAAACTGAATATTTATACAAAAGTAATTAGGACTTTCTGAATTAGAAATAAGTCATTCACAATTAGTTTACATAAATAGCAGCAATGGGAATAAATTAGTAGATGATCAGTGATAGATAAAATACCATTGAAAGGACTACTTTTTAGAAGATGTATATAATTACCCCACGCGGGGATAAAAGAATTAAAGAAGAAGATAAATAAAAACAATTAGAAATAAATATATTATAGTTGGTATTCAAATTTCATATTATTAGTATTTTTTAATTCAGTATTGGATTTAATTTTTTAATTCAAATATTTAAAATTTCAAACTTGATGATTATTGCAAAATCTAATATGGTTCATTTATTATATATGTTATGATTATATTATCAGTTTATTTTAATAATGTTTTTATATAGAATTTCCATGTCAAATTTAATCTTTTCCTATTTTAAAATTCGTTTGCCAAGAAGACAATTTTATACAAAATTTGTCATTTTTCAAATAGAAATTCGTATTTTTCCGAATCAAAATAATGGAATTGTTTTATGGAAAATGTTTGTATAAGTACATATATGATTAATAAATAATATAATACAATTTTAAAATTAAATTAAATAATATAAAAAAATTGTTAATTAAACCTTAAATATCCTTCAATTAGAAACAATTGAATTTGAAATATTTTCAACCAAATAAAATTATATAATTTCATATATATTTTAAAATTGAACTATGAATTTTAATAGCTTATTAAATTTAAATTTCTATAAAATTTTACATTTAAAAATTCTACATTATTATTTAGCTTTGTGTAATATTTAATTTATTATATAATTTATTTTAAAAGGACGATTTTTTGTTTTTTATTTACGAATTTTTTATAAGAATTTTTAAATAAATAAATTTATTTATATTATTTGGTACTAGTACCAAGTAAGTATATAAATATAATCTCGATTTATTATAATGTATAAACAGAAAAAACGATATTTTAACATTTTTAATTAACATTTTATATATTTTTATGGTTTTTTAATGGTATATTAATTTATAAGTTTTAATTCAATTTCAAAAATTTAAATAAATCAAAGTTATAATTCGTAAAAATATTTTTTAAATCAAATTTAAGTATAAAAATAAATAAATTTAAAATATGAAAATTAATTTATTTTATATTTAAATTTTTTCTTAATTTAATTAAATTTTAAGGAAAATTTTTATAAGTTTAAAAAAATTTTAATTTAAATAATTATATCAAATTAAATTATTATAGATTAAAGCCTCAAAAAAATACTAATACGTTACTAAGTAAAAATTTCCTTAAAATAGTTAAATACTTTTTAAATGTAAACCAAGGAAATGGACTAATGAACCAACTGAGCCAAGATGTATATAATATTACTATAATTGTTTAAAGCTCAGAGGTAAGTCTGAAATTGTAATCGAGAATATGATTATTCGCGTGCACGAAACAGATTAGATTTAATTAATATATAAGAAAATAAGGATTTCTTTTTTTTATGTACTAAAAATATTAGCATATAATGTTTTTAGATCAATAATCTAACTAAAGCTAATATTAAAAATATAGCGTGAAAACTATATACGAATATAAGCAAAATTTTCTAAGAAAAAATCTTTCGTTGAAAAATAAATTCTATAATATTCTTCAACCAAATGTGATTAATCTATAAAAATCCATGGATTGTTATCGACAATTTACCTAATTTCATATACCATCCATACTTTCACTATACACTCTTCTTAAAATTATAAATATATATATGTATATTTTAATTATAGAGTAAATTTATGAAAATATAATAATTTAAATTTACATAGTAAAAAAACTTAAAAATTTGTTTAATTTTTTTTTTTCATCCATATATTTTATTTAACTTTATCACATTGTTAGATCCGGTTCATTTGGACTAATTGGAGACATTTCTACACTATCCAATAATGGTGTTTTTTCTTCATTACTACTATTATCTTTCATACCACCAATTATTTTACAAACATCATGATGTAATGGTGAATCATCTTCAGAACTATCATTATTATCAATTTGTTGTCGTTTAATATTATTACTACAATTACTACGATCATTATCATCATCATCATCATTATTATCATCTCTATTATTATCATCACCTAATAATACACTAAATGTTGATGAAATTTCTTTTGATTTATGTTTTTGATTAATTGAGCTAGTTTTTTGTTGTTTTATGCTAACATTATCATTATTTAAACTTTCATCTTCTGATACACAATCAATAATAGCAGTTTGTTTTAATTTTGATAAACTAAATAAATTTCGTTCATTTGTTGAACGTATTTTTTTACTACAACCAACACCACCACCACGACTGCTACTGCTACCACCAATTGTATTAATATTATTTAATGGTTCAATATAATTTTTTGATTTTTGTATAGTTGTATCTATAAAATCAGTATTTAATTCTCGTCGATGATTATTTACAAATAAATTACCTAAATTATTAATACTATTACTATTAAAATTATTTAATTTATTATTATTATTTGTATTATTATAATAACCATTATTCATTGATGATGATGATGATATTTCATTTACTGAATTACCACGATTTAAACCACAACGTATTGTTGATGTTGATAATTTTATATTATCATTTAAATGATGATTGTCTTTTAAATATATTGAATTATTTATTTTTATATCTAATAATGAATCATTTGATTTAGCAATTTTTGTTTTACGATATAATATATTATCTTGCCATATAAAATTATTATGATTATTACTGCTACTACTGCTACTATTACTACTAATACGTGTTATATCATTACCACGAAATGATGAATGTGTTAATTTTTTATATTTTTCACTATTATTTATTGTTGTTGTTGTTTTTTGATTATTTAAATTTATTGTTGTTGATTGTTGATTTATTATTGTTGATGTTGTTGTTAAATTTACCCTGTTTTCAGAATTAGTACGATCTTTAATTGGTATAAATGCACTATCTATACGACGTTCTTCTTCTAATGAACGGAATGCCATTTTATTAACATTACGTAAATTATTTTTACGATTTGGTGACATATCTTCAAATGATGATACACGATATTTTTGTGAAAATACTTCAATAGCATTTGATTTTTTTGATGGTGATGTTGTATATATTGAATTTTGATCATTAACTAATATTTTTGGTGGATCAAATTGTAAATTTGATGTTGATGATGAACTAATTGTTGTTAATTTACGTTTTGGTGATAATGATAATGAATAATGTGAACGATTTAAATCTTCATGTACACCTAAATTATATGATGATGATGGTGATGGATCACGGCATGGTGTTGATATTGCTGAATCATTTTGATTATTTTGATTATTAATTTTACCCAATTCTAAACTAATTTCATTATTTCCTAATGTTGTTGCTATAATAATATCTTCACAACCTTCATCAATTGGTGATGATATTGATTGGAAACTACTTAAACGAAAACTAGATGATGCTATTGATAATTCACCATCTGTTAATGAACCAAATGCTGAATCTTGTGATGGATTACTACGACCATATTTTAAACATTTCAATGAATATTCTAAACGACGACTTTTTGAATTTTTATAATTACACATTTCTGTTGTTAATTGATTATTAGATAATGCAGCTGGTGATATATTATTTGATTCAATAATATCTTGTTGTTGATCACCAATACATGTTATACGTAATGTTTGTGGTGGTGCTAGTGGTGGGTGTTGATGTGATACAGTTGATGATGATATTGATGATGGTTTTGATTCTGAACCTGATGCACCACCTGATATTGTTATAACACTACTGGTATTGTCATCTGATTGTAAACTATTGTCACAATAATGAATTGGTGATTGTAATGGATCATAATGATGAGAATCATAACTGCTTGATGTAATTACAATTTCATCTAATGCACTCTCTGAATCACTTGATATATCAAATGAATCTATTGTCCTGCAAAAAAGTTATATGAACATAAATTTATGATTTTGTTCAAATAATCGTAAAAAAGTATTTTTTTTTTATTGAGAAAAATTCTTTGCCAATTTTCAAAGAATTTTGAACGGATACAATTAAAGATATATATGAAAACTGATAGACATTTTATAGACAGTATATATAAATAATAACTATTTTCTTTAAGAATTTTTCTCATTACAAAGTGTAAGTATATCGGAGTAATATATCATATAAATATAAGATTAAAAGTATATCATCATTAATTTCAGCAAATCAAAATACTATAAATAATACAAAAATATATCTACAAATATGAAATCCTGGATGGTATAGTAAAAGATGATTTGCATAAATTTATATTCAAAGGTTTTGATTATAATTTCTAGCACGCCATACAGTTATCTTTTATTTTGACCATGATTTATGAAACACGCACAGATAATATGTCTGATGATTATTAAATGATATAAGTACTTGTAATTTTTGTTAAGCTATTATGTTATGCTAAATTTCTGCAAATGGTCGATTAGATTATTATAGAAAATTTAATGGGTATATTATTATATTTTCAAATAAAGATTGAAGAAAAATATCTAATCCACAACATACTATCACTATTAGCTCACTGGTTCAATGGTAATCTGCAACGCATAGGCAAAATGTTTCATCAACATATTAATAAGCAAATTTGACTATAACAATATTAATAGTTTGATGCCAGCAACAGTACACAAAAATTCCATTATGCAAGTAAAATTATCTTGATATATATGATATATTACTCTGGTATACTGTCACAAAACAATTATTTAACAAGTTAGGTAATAACTGAAATGACATTTAAGCAAATTCACAATTAAAGCAAAATAAAAAATAAAAAATTACAATTTTGTCTTCTTTTTTGATACAGTATAAAATAATAATCTCAAATTTAATTATAAAACAATTTTCGTTTAAGAGCTGAACAGAATATAATAACTGTCGTTGTCCAATGGACTCCATATTCGTTCTTACTGGAAAAATCATTGCTGCTATTGCAATTAGTATAAAGAAATTAACAGCTGTAAAAAGGCAGCTGTAGATTTTTCATAAATTTTTTAAAATCGACAGTTGTGCAATTTCTCATTCAATTAATTAATTAATAATTAATTAATTGGTAAATTAAATTTAAAAAAGCGTTGAACTGTGACCTTTTAAAATATCAGATATCTATATGAAATTCGGCGACAATATTAAAGATTTTTTTGATATTTCGTTTGGTAGGAGACGATTACAAGATCGACATTTGCATATATATTCTGTGCAGCACTTAATATAATTCTTTTATATATAATAATTAATATATAGAAAATATGCTACATTAAATTAAACTTACCTTAATTTTAGATTATAATTTTAATTTTTATATTTTTATTTTTTTTTTTCGGAAATCCCACAAGATTATTTTTATTATTATTTTTATAATTTATGTTTTTTTTTATTTGGGGCTTATAAACACTTCATACGGTGCAAGGAGATAACTGCCAGTTTTTTTTATATATAGTACAAAATTAATTCAAAATAAAATTAAATTAGTTTCTTAAAATGCATGCGTGCTAAATAAATTATTAATAATTTTATTTTTTTTTTAAATATATTTATATATGAAAATAAAGAAAATTACCAAAATTAACATACAATTTTTTTTTAAATTTATTATTTTTAATTAATGAAAAAAATTTTATAAATAATAAAATAAAAAAAAATAAAAAATATTTTAATAATAAAATGCCAACATTTATATAAACAAAATTTTTTTTCTTGATATTACAACAATTAAAATTCTAACAAAAATTAATTAATTTAATAAAAATTAATATAAAATTTTGTTAAATTAATTATAATATAGAAACATACCCTGTTCGGCGATGTCGTGGTGTAGATGGTGGTGTACATGGTGAACTTATTTCACTAAATGAACTAGTCATTGATGCAGTTTGACGTTTTTTAACAGCATGAAGTAAATTTAATGTAGATTTACTTAAACTTGGTTTGATTGTCTAAATATTTGGTATATACATATATATAGTAAATAGAAAATTATTGGAGATTTAATTTAAGAATTAAATTTTTAATAAACTTACACTAACGCAAGGACCTTGAAGCTCACGTAAATCAATACTTCTAAACCAATCACATAATACTAATTCCTCTAATGTTGGAAATATACCATCTGGTGAATTGAAAATTAATAATAATATTTCTAAAACCTAAATGAATATAATTAGAATTTTTTTTATATTAATTTTCAATTTTTTTTAATTTAATTTATACTTGAGGATAACGTGATAAATCATCTTCTAATGACATCATTGATGGTTTTGGTGAATTAAGTTCATATCCAACACACATTTCATATAATAAATGACCAAAACATATAACATCAATATTATCTAATTCCGATGTTGATCTAGACCACATAATTGCATTTATACGAGAACTTAAACCTAATAAACCATTTTCTAATCCTGATAGTCTGGAAAATTGCGTATTTATGATTTATGGAAGATTTATGATATAGAATTTAATTAATTAATATTACCTAGCTACACCATTTTGTAAAATAATGTTACCACTGTGAAGATGACCATGTAATGGAAAACCACGTTCCTATAAAAAATAATATATATAGTAAAATCATATTAGTACTGCCATAAGGAGATAAATACATAGACTGAATATATGGATTATATAATTTCAATGAATGTATGTGTTATATGTACGAGTCTTATGTCTCATGTCTCATATGTCTCATGTCTCATTTCCATTTAATTACAAAATTATAATTTACCTTCAAAAATAATAATGCTTCCAAAATTTGTCTTCCAAGTCGTTGTACTTGTGACACAGGTAAACCAGTAGGTTTTTTAGTATACTTTCGATTCCATGGATCATTCCATTGACTCTACCATAATCCATAGGAAAAAACCAAATCATTATCACAAATTCAATTGGTTCAAAATTATTATATATGTATAATTACTTTAAATATAAGATCCTTAAGACTTCCTCTTGGATTAAATGGTGTTACAAGACATGCAAATGTTTTTGAATCAGTATGTAAGAATCCTAAATCTAATACTGGATAGATATATGGATGGTGTAATGAACCCAAAAGTTCCATTAAAATACCTTTTGGATTTTTTTCATTAGGCGGTAGTTCTTCTAAGGCAACACAGTCTAGAGGTAATGGAAGTAAGGTCATTAAACGATCAGTTCTAACCTGTTTTAATATATAAATAAATAATTATTATTATCATTATTGTATATAAAATAAAATAGTTTTATTACCGTAGCATCGCTGACTAGAAACCAGTTTTTATTATGCCTTGAACCGATTTCATCTAAATGTGCTATAATATTATATCGACCGTTTGAATGTTGTGTCCATTGTTGGCATACATTTAGAGCACGATCTCTTGATGCTCTTGCCTTAGGACTTCTTTCTTGTAGTCCACTACCGCTATCTAATGCTGTATATTGATACTTTATATTTGGTCTATATATGATTTAAAAGAATAAGTGAAAAAAAGGAGAAAAGAAAAGTATTTATTTGAATAATTAACAAACGATTTTTATTATAAATTTAAAATTAGTTATATAGCTAAATATATAAAAATTGTATGAGAAATGGGACTATTGATATCAATCAATATAATAATATTTAAATTACATAAATCAACTATTACAGACTTCATTATTTTTAAAACTATTAACGAAATTGTAACAAAAAACGATAAAAGTTAGTATTTTCCAAAAAACCTAATGATTATACTAACTAAGTTAATATACCTAATGCTAAAAAATGGTTAGTATATATAACTAATAAATGCTAAATATATTTTTATGTATTATTTAATCAAGAATAATAATAAAATATTATTAATTTTCTCGACATTTTAATTATATCGATTAATATTCACAATCAATAACATGACCATTGATATTGATTAAAAAAATGAATTTCATAAAAATTACAAATTCTATAATGGCCGCCTAATTTAAAAAAAATGCAAAATGCATAATGGATTTTACATACAAAAAGAAATATTTGAAAAAACAAAAACGATTTTCAAAATGGCCGCCGCGGTTTGCAAAAAAAAAAACCCAATTACAAAACCAATCCAAATTGCGCAATGGCCGACGACTTCGATAAAAAAAAAAACAATTTCAATGATAGTCGCTACGGTTTTGTTTGCAAAAAAAAATTATTAAACTCCACCCACTTTACTTTTAATTATTGTCAATTTCTGTCAGTAGTTATTGATTTGTTGTACGGTGAAGATGTACTTATTTTTTGTGGAATTTTTTGGGTTAATTTTTTTGGTACGATGTTTTCTAGTGTAAATTTTTGAAAAAAGTATTAAATATTAAATTTTTAATTATTCCAATAAATTTATATTAATTTAATTAATGTTTGTATTGTAAATACATAATTGATTAAAAATTATAGTAAATAAATATATCGCAAAAAGTATAATAAGAAAAACTTAATAATTATTATTTGGAAAAATTATATAAATTAATATTGAAAGTCAATCTTTTTGGATCAATTATGTTTTCAATTTTTTTTAAATAAAATTCTTTGATAATTTCGATATAAAAAACTAACAAAATATAATTAATGTTAAAGAGTGAAATTAATGCATCAGTCAGAACAGAAGTAAGTTTACTATTTTTAGGTATTTGTATGAAAATTTTATTAAATAAATAATTAAACACTATAAATTACTAAAAAAAACTATTTTAATTTCACTATTAACTAAAATTGTTCTATTTAATATAAAACTTTTTTGATGATAAACTACAGAATTATTTATGTATTTATGAACAATTACAAGAAAAAGCTAAAAAGTATATCTTTTAAATAAAGTCTATGATTAAATTACACAGTCTAAATTTTATGGTTCATTTTGTTTTTTTTTTTTGTTCAAAATAGCAGGCGACTAACAGATATAAATTATTTTCTAACACGAGATATCAAAAAGCTTTTTTTACATAAGTTTTTTTTTTGTTATTTAAACAGATTTTCCCAGAATAATGGAAAGTATGATAAAATAAAACAATATAAAAAATTAAATTGTAGATATAAAAAAAAAAACAATCATTCTCATTTCCAGCCAAAGGTTTTCTATATTATGTAAAAAAAATAGTAATTTTCTAGCTTGAAGGAGCATAGAACAAAAAGACAAAGAATTTCAAATACAATTTTTAAAACATATATAAAACATATAAATTTTCACATATTTATTTTTGTTATTTTTTTTTAGAATAGGAAAAACAAACAATCCAATTTCAAAAAAAAATATTATTTTCATTTTGTAATTTTTCTTTATTTTTTTTTTTATAAATTATAAAAGTTAAAAAATTAAATAAATGAAATTACAACAATTTTACACTATATAGTACAAATATATATTTACATTATTTAGAACAATTTTTTTTATATATAAAATTTATTATTTAAAAAATAAATACATTTAATTAATTCATTTCATTTATTTCTACATAGTTAACTCTACAAATCCAGAAACTATTTCGTCAATTAAAGAAGCAAAATTTGGTAAGTGCTCTAGCCTAGATAATAAGTAAATTAAATTTTAGAGAGTTAGCTATTATATATATAGCATTTTCAGGCCAAATTAGTATATTTGTCCATATTCAATTTAGTATTTTTTAATTTCAAATTCGTATTCTTCTAATGTTAATCTGAAAAACGAATATGAATTTAAAAAAATACTAAATTGATTGAAAAAAAATACTATACTTTGGCCTGAAAATCCTATATAGAAAGAGAATTTAAAACGTTTTTGGGAATATAATAAAAATGGTTTTGATCTGAGATCCTGCCCTGCAGGTTAATTTTTGATCAAAATTCAACAGTGAGTTGTAAAATTACTAATCTTAGCAATTGTAGGCTAAAATTTTCATAACTTTTAGTGCGTCAAAAAGATTTCTGGCAATTATACAAAGTTTTGCTTCTCACAAATTGATGATTAAAGTATTAAAAATATTTTTTAAATATATAATTAAATTTGTTTTGTAAACTTTTTTAAATATCAACATTTATGGAAATTATTTTTAATTGAATTTGGTAGATTAACCAAAAAGTTTAATTTAAAAATTATCGATTATTTAAAAAAGTTACAATTAGAACATTTTATTAATATAGAAAACATAAAGTATATATAAAAAAAGTTAAAGAGAATTGAATTTTATAATAAATTTGTTATAATTTTAGTTTAGATTTATTAAATTATCTATTTTGATTTAAATTTATAAAAAATTATTATAAATATTCTAAATTTAGTTATGTTTTTTGTTGATATTTAGTTTGTAATTTTAAAAATTTCGATTTAATTTTTCATGAAAGATTATACTATTTGTTCCAAATGATATTGGTCTTTTTCCAAAATCTTCTTCATTAGTATATGAAATGATCTTTTTATAAAAATTAAATTATTCTTGTTCCAAACCAAATCAGCCATTTTACTAATACTAATGAAGAAGAAATGGAAAACGATCAATTTAATTTTAAAATAGACTATTTTAACTTAGAAAATATAAAAATTGCCGTCAAATTTTTTTAAATATTTTATGATTGGTCTTTTTCTCTTTTATAGTAAAATTTACGATTTATAATAGTTTGTTTTATATAATAACCAGATCCCTTGTGTTACTTTACTTTTACTATTAACATTACTAGAAAACAAACGTGTGCATTATACGATGGCTAAGATTAAACTTATTAAGATCATTCCTTATCACCACACACGCCAGCCTCTCCCTTTTTCTTCTTACTACTACTTCTATAGAGAAATGATATCAATCAATACTATCACACTATTTAGAGAAAATGATTATTTTTATTCTCTATAGAGTGCAAAATTGTGTAACACTTGCCATAATTTGCAAAAATGATTTACTTCACTACATAAAGTCAATCATAGACCCGTTTTTCTTAACCCTTTTTTCACGACCCTTTTTGCAAGACTTTTTTCAAGCCTCTTTTGTGATTTTGACACCTTTTTTACGTACTAAAAACCCTAAAATTGACACTAAAAGTCCTGTAAATTTGAAAAAATTTAAAGGACTTCATGACTTTTACTATCAAAAAGATGTCAAAATCACGAAAGAAACTTGCAAAAAAGGCGGTGCGGTGCGCGGCCGATATAATTATTTATATAAGACGAAAATAATTCATAAATTTAAACCAAAATCAAATCAATTTTATTCAAATTTTCATATATTAATCAATTTATGTGTTTAGATGATTCTAATTAATTTATATAGAAAAATGATTATTAATTCTAATTAAATATTAACTATAATATGATTTATAATTTTAATACACCATTGAAATAATTTTAGTTATATGAGTTAATAACATTTAAAATACTAAAATAACAAAAAACTAAAAAATGACACCAATGATAAAACAAATATACATCAATAAAATTTAAAGGTAATTAAATTATCTATATATAAATATAAAAATTTCTTAATAAATTAACAATTATTAATAAAAACATTCATACAAAAAGTTTAATATTCAATGCTTAATTTTTTTTTAATAATATTATATAGTTGTGCATATAAATTCTACAATTAATATAATTTTTTAACATTTAAATGATTTATTTCATAAGATTATGAACAATGATTTTAGATATATAAAAACAAACAAAAATAATATTATGATAAGATATGAAATTATATATTAAAGAAATTATATATATGTAAATTTGAAAATAAAACCTCGCTAATATTGATTCAATTGTATCTCTATTTCCACTATTTGTATCTGCTGGTAATGATTTACTGAAAAATATTCTTGCTAAATTATCAATCCTTGCACTAACAAGAGGTGATTTTTCTGAATGTTCTGATTGATCAGAATGTTCTTGTTCAGAGCTCATCGAACGATTACTAAAATCAACAAAATTTAAAAAAAAAAAAAAATATTTTTGATCAAATTAATTTTCTATTATTTTTAATTAATTTTGAAAATTATTATAAATCGAATTTTTTAAATAATTTTTTTTTTTACTAATTTTATAAACCCACCGACTAAACATTTGTCTTTTATTGGCAGCTGTCAAAGCAGATACATCAAATTCAACAGCCGAATTGGTCCTTCGAACACGATTTGGATTTTTTAATTTCTTTCTTTGATTACTTGTTCTATAATTTTGCATATTGTATTTTTTTTTATTTTGTAAGAAATAATATTATAGAAGTATAATAAATTTTGGAATCAAATAAAATATTTGAAAAGAATAGAAATTTTAAAAATGTTTAGAATAAAATTTACCTGAAGTTTACATTCTGGTACTATCACTATTATACTGTTGTGACAGCTATTGCCACATAATATTCGATATAGCTTTGTGATTTTATTTTGAATTAATAAACCAATCATCGAGTCATGATTCATGAACCATATTCACCGTGATAGTACCAGAGTATACATCGGTTTTAAAAAAAATTTATTAAATTCCACTTACTTGTTAGTTATACGTTCTTGACAAAATCGATCATGACCTGTTGATTTATCGACATTATTTTCATTATTTTTTTTCATATGCGCTTGTAAATTAAACATTTTTAATGGTTTTTTAGAACTAGCAACTTCACAAACCCGTACAATTAATTTTCTACTATTTTTAAATACAGTATTTAATGTTTTATAAACTAATATTGATACTGATTTTGATGATGCAGACGACGATTGCTGCTGTTGATGGTCTTTTTGTTTTTGTGTTTGTTTTTGATTTGTATTAAATTGTTGTTGGCCCGTAAAATCCTTTTGAAAAATTATACATATATTTATTAACATAATATTAATAATATTGAAATAGAGATTCTAATCGATAAATATAATTGTTATACTAAGATTTTCTAGAATATAACTAAATTAATATATATAATCTTGGAAATGTTCCAAATCTTGTTGAACAAATAATAGCTTAAATTTTTATAAGTCAATTAATTTGAAAGTTCCTCTTTATAGATATAAGTTTATTTAGGATGTAACTAATTTATATCTATTTCCACTTGAAATTCACTAATTAATAAATATTTTCAAAAATCGATTCAATTTATCAGTTCTTCCTTCATATTAATTTGTAAATTAAGAAGGTAATTATAGATACTAATATTAATTTCACTATCTTACCTTCAATAAAAACGTCACCTTTTCAAATTATTTTATTTCGTTATATAGGAAATATTCCGATGTCCTAATTAAGTTCAATGTATAAATCAGCAAATATTATATCAAATCTATATACTAAATATTTTATGAGACTTTATAAATTTAATTTCCGGAATTGCATTGTATTCGGTATATGGAATATTCAATATTTTTATTGGTATTTATCAACACATTTATGACGAAATATTATGATATCGATTAAGTTGTTAAAACTTTGTTGATTTTACTAAATTTTCTAGACTATAATCAATCTTATGATTTCGATGTAAACTATTTCAAAAATTGGCCTACACAAAACTTACTAATTATTTAGTCAAATTTAATAATTTCAAGTAATTTTGGTTCGTCAGAAGTCCAATACACATTTTCAAATGAATTTTATAGCTTTTAAAAGATCTGTTAAATTATATAAATTAATTAAAATCACTTATTTTAATTAAATTACAATAAAAATTAACATTTATCAAATTCAATTTTTATATTTTACCCAACATAAAAAGAATCACCGCACTTTATATTCGTGTGACTTCAAAAAATGAACTGATTTTTTCTACTATATTATATTTTTTTTCTCAATATATTTCAAAGTTTTGATGGATGGGATTTTATAAATACATTATAATATGAATATAGCATAATTTTTCGTATATTGATTTATTTATTTCTTAGCTTTAGTACTCGTATATCATAAAAATTTTATATTGCCGACACAACAGAAAAAAAAAACTGAATTGTCTATCAAATTTGTTTTTAAGCCTTTTAAGTGCTTTGACAAAAAAAATTCTTTAATCTAATTATCTAAAGTTTTATATAGAAAATAAAAATCCATTTCTCTATTTTATGCTTAGGCTTGTAAAATTTCAGTGTTTTTATTTTTCTTTTAATTTTTTTTTTTTCATGATTTTTCTTTTGTCCATAAAATTGATTAATTAATTGGCTTTGCTTTGAATTTTCAACAAATTGCCAACAATCATTTTTACAACAAAAAAAAAATAAATCTAATAAATTGAGCGCCTAAAGGTATGCACGATGATATATGTTAATTATTTTCGATGCAATTTTATGAACTTTCTGTTATTTTTCGTGTGTGGTGATGTGCTTTTTTAAAACTTTTGATAAAAATTATTTTTTTAATTAAAGTTTTTTTTTTTTTGTTAAATTACAATTTTTAACACTTTTTAAATAAAATATTTACCAAACATTTATTACAAAAAAAAAAGTTATATTATTAAAAATAGTTTTTATTACTTTTTCAAATAAATTCACTCTGTCTCTCCTCTATAAGAGATATCAAAAATATCTTTTACACGGAAAATTAACTTTTCAAAAGTTTATAAAAACTTTTTGCAATTTTTGTAGATACTTTTATATATATGGTTTTTTTTTTTGTGTTATTAAATAATAAAAAAGCTTTTATATCTTTTATATATATATAAATAGTTTTTTAAAATATATGAAAAAAATTGTCATTTGGACAATTTCATTAGATTCAATCTTAATTTAAACTTTTTATTTAAAAGTTTTAGACAGTATGTCGTCGCCTGTGATTGCAATCATTTATTAATATTTCATTTTTCAATTTTGTGGAAAAATAATAAAATATGTAATAAAAATTTAATGTTAAATAATTAAAAAAAAAAAATTTTTGTTTTTTGGAAAATATCCAAAATTTTATAATTTTTTAAATGCATAAATCAATTTTATTTTTAAGACAATAACGAATAAAAAAACAATCCTAAATTTTGATTTTTCTTTTAAATGTTAAATATGGCGCCAAAAATATAATTGAAAAGTTATTGTTGAAAGTAAGTCAAGGACAATTTTCCATCCATGAAATTATGTGAATATCAAATTTCATAATTTTTTTTTCTTTTTATAGATGTCACAATAGTAAAAATCCTTGTAATAATTTATTTTTTTAGTCAATTGTGCAAAAAAAATCAATAAAAGAAATTAAAAAGTTTTTAAGATTCAAAATTTTGTAAAATTTAAATGATTTTTTTTTTATAGGTTTGACTCTTTCAAGAGGAATAATTAATTATCCTTTTTAATGTTCTCTTTATGATTATATTTTTTAATGATTTTTTGAATAAATAATAAAAATGTGAATGTCCTTTTTTTAGACTATTAATTTCTGTCAGACTATTCGTCTATCTTCTATCTGATGAAATTAATTTCAAAAGTTTAGTTTAGAAAATTCATTATTACATCTGTTAATGAATTTGAATGACGGAAAAGATTGAAATATTTAGAATCAACCGAAGGTAATGTAAATTTAAATCTCGTATGGTATAAATTTCCGCTACATTCAAATAATTTTTCGGCCGATATTATTGTTTAATATAGTAAACGACAAAAATAATATCCACTCGTTCGAAGGTTAATTAATATCGAGATTTCTGTAAATTGTCTCTGTGCATGTTAATTAATTTTAATCCTTAAAACATTTAAATAGGCACAAAAGTATTATTAGAAAATCTTTTCTGTTATAGTATAAAAAGAGCCAACGATTATGAAACTATTACACATCAGTTTACCTACGAACAATTTTCCTCGTCTTATTTCCTTCTATATAGTCTAAGTAAGTAATAAATAAATTTATAGGCAATTGAAATCATAATTTTATTATAGCCATTAATAAAATTAATTTTTAAGAAAATATAAAAATTATTTCAGTCTGTTAAATACACAATTAAAAGTACATAAAAAAATTTATTATTTTCACTTGAATTTATATTAAATATTTAATTTATTTCTTCTTTTAAAAAGGAATTATTTATATTTTTTAAATTCAATTTCATTCAATTAATTTATTTCAATATTCAATTATTTTATTTTATTTAAAAAAATCAATTTAATATTATATATACCTGCATTTTCGTATCCAGCACGATATTACAGCAATGACTCCTACAACAACACCACCTAAGGCACACCAAACAGCAGTCTAAAAAAAAAAGAATATATGAAAATTACATCATCATTTTCAATCATGGAAAAAACTAAATTATACATTTTCTTTTAATTTCAATATTTTATCAAAATATTGACAAAACTGTCAAAAGCTTATATGCACAATAAATATTTATTGTAAGCATACAGAAATGTCAAAATCAGTGATGTATTCAATAAATAATTTCTATTTTAGAATTATTAGATTTTGAAAAAAGAAATATTGTGTTTACGGATACGGTCAATTTAATGTTTTAGCATTTTTAGATCAAAATTCATCTTTTTACAATTTAAATTCTTCGTTTTACAATTTTAATTAGAATAAAATTTAATTTAAATCTTTGGACAGTGACGAAATTTGATTTGGATAAATTAATGATAATGTAATTTTGTATTAGGACCAATATATGAATTATGTAAAAAGACCGATTTAATATTGAAAATTGTGTAAATTCTTGATGAAATTTCATTATAAGATTATTTATATTGTACCACTATCACATTTTCTTTTGTTTTCCCAGAAAAGTCGTATACCTTTACCGGAAAATCTTTTCCATTCATCTAAATACGTAAGAAAAACATATGATATTTTTTTTTTTCAATTTTATTTTGTAATCAGAAATTTACATCTTATAAATAAAAACTTGAAAATAATTAATATAAAGTATTCGTCCTTGCCTTATATATAAATTTATTTATCTTTTATATTAAAATATTTCCATTATTTTTCCAGAAAAGTTATTTAAATTGAAAATTTTTATTGTCAAATACAAAAGAATTATTTATATATATAATTTTTTTTTTTTTTATTTGAAATTTTCTTTTGGATTTCAAATATTTTCTGTAAAATATAATTAAATTTTTATCATTTTGTGTAGAGTTCAAAAAAAAAAAAAATATTCAAATATTAAAAGGTTTTTTAAATAAAGAATTTTTATAATTAATTAATTTCCAATTATATTTGAAGAACATATAAAAAAACAATTTTTATATAGGTCAAAATTTTAGAAAATATCCGCAAGCATAGAGAAAAAACTATTTCCATATAACCATAGAAATTTTCCTTTGGGTTATAAAAGTTTATTTTTTATTGTAGATCATTTTCCATGAAAATCAAATATTTGTTTTTTTTTAATGAAAATTATTTTTTTATGACAAAGTTTTAGGGTATATAGAACAAGTGAATAAGTCTAAAAAAATTTTTTGCATAATTTTTATTGACATATAATAAAAACTTAATTTATACTTTAGGGAAATTGAAAAAAATTCTTTGAAAATATTATGTATGTATATACTTACAATCCACAAATGTGCTACAGAATATTTAAAATCAAATTGCATTGCTCTGCAACAAAAACTGTCACAGATGAATTCTGAAAAAAATAGAAAGGGAAAAATAATATTAATTTAATTTAATTATTTTAATTTTAATTATATTTTAATCGGATTTATTTTAGACTAAAATATGATATAATATTGTAATATTTAAAATTTAGGCTTTCATTATTTACAATATATTTTGTATAGATCTAAAATTGTAAAAGGGAAATGTTGGCGAAATTTATATATAAGGTATGTGTAGGCACACATCGATGTCTGTTGATCCAAAAGGAGTCAATTTGTAGGTCAGTTATCTCTAATCACTCAATGTATTTATTTATACATTGAAATTGGAGAAGTGACTAAACCCTTTGAAGCACAAATATTTAGATTAAAAAATAACCCAAGTGGCTATAGAAATTTTATTTTAAGAAAGTAAAATTAATTCATTAATTTTTAATTCTTTAATGCTCCAAAGGATTAATAAAGTTGAAATGTTAATAGACTTAACCAGTTAACCGCGTTTGATGTATATATACGCCGTGTGAAAAAAAAATATGAAAATTCAAAATGTTAGTAAGAACTTAAAACAATATCATGTAAAAGTGTAGTTTACACTTATATCAAGATTGCAATATGTAGAATCTAATATGAATTGTTTCGGGCAGTGCATATGTTAACCAGTTAAGCGCATTTTACGAATATATACGTGATCGGCGATTTTGAAGCTGTTGACTGATTTCAGATTGTCTGAATTACAGCAATTACAGCATTAGTCACTTACATATATAAATAAGCTTCAATATTAAAATTATACTTAATTTGTTTAAGCTCACAAAACAGTCTATAAGCGCTATAACTAATTGTACATCTAATAATTAGATGTCTAATAGATGATGATGTCCTTTAACCAAAAATTGTAACAATACTAACTTTGTGACAATTTTACTTAGTATAAATCCTTTTGTTAGTGCGAACTCATTACCGATTATAATTAATCCCAATTCATACAAAGTGTGAAATTTAACATTTAAAACTCAAAATATATCAATTAATAAACCAATAATTACACCATTAAAATATTTTATGCATATAGTAATTAAATATAGTATGCCTAATATAATTACTAAAATATTTCAATTACCGGTACGGAAATTTGCCTATTTTTTCACTTTAAGTCCGCACTATAACATTTTTGTTTTGAAGTTTGTTTTTGTTTTGATTTTATTATTTTTTAGTGTATATAAATATTAAAAGTTTTTTATGGTTAAACAAATTCATAGTTTGATTTTTATCATTTTCCTGCAATCAGTTTAACTTAACAAAAAAAAAAAAACCAAAACATTTCATGAAAGGATAATTATTCCTAATTTCATTTTTTAGTTGAAAATTTTTGTGTTTTTATTTTCGGTGTGTTTGTTTTTTTTTTGTTTCATGGATTTATAACTTAATTTATATTATACGATCTTATATACAAATTACTCTGTTTTTTATGGTAATGTACATTTTGCTTTTACTTTTTTGGTCTGTCGTAATTAATAATAACATAAATTAAATTTAATGATTTTTTGCTTTTTGTGGCTTTTCGCTTTTGTAATAATATAAAAAGAGAAAAAAATGAAGGTGTCAAAATTCTAACACGAATATGGGTTTGGTTAAAACATATCCACAAGTTGGTCTCTATATATGAGTATATAGATGTGTAATTGTATAATGATGATAATAGCAGCATTTTTATAGAAAATTGTGTCCTAAATACTCGTATAAATATATTTAAAAAAAAGTGTCTGTAAAAACTTTATATAAAATTATTGGAAAATTCTAATTTTTTTTATATTGATTGCTATTTTTTTTATGGGTAAAAATTTTATTTTCGGTATTATTACAAAAGCCTAAAGTTTGGTAATATATATATTATCAAAAACACAAAAAAACTTTTAAGACTATAAATATATTAAATGACAAAATAGCATGACAATTGTAATGATTGAATATTATCTATAAATTATATTTAGGTATAAAGTTAAATTTGAATATATAGTTTTTTCCTATAAATATTTAAATAATAAGAAAAATTATTATATAGAATGAATAATGAAATATATTTTTGTTTTTTTTTGTAATTTTGATGAATATTTAACAGAGTTAAAATAATTTTTTTCATGATAAAATTTATTTCTTAACCATATTTTTTTTTTTTTAATATGGAAGAAGTACTTGGTTACACGAAATAATTTATGTCACTATATTTAAAATTATTTCGTATGTTGACCCTAAAAGTAATGAATAATAAATGTGGTAGCTTTGATATTAATAATTCTGGGTTATACTACACAATTTCAAGCAATTGTCTCGCAAATGATTTTGTATTTTGTCCATAGATTCAGTGTCGAAAGATAATGTCATATACAAATACGATATGTTCCAACTTCATCATAAATGAACATACTAATGAAAAGTAAGGCAAAAATTTGTCCCAACTGCAAGTCATTAAACTGAAAGGATAAGTAAAAAGAAAAAAAGGTAAAATTCATAGTATTTATCGTCTTTCATTCGTTAATGCTAAAAAATTTAGTAAGTAATCCTTGTAAATCTTTTTCAATTTCTGAAAAAAAAATTCCAGGTGAAGAAAATAATATTTACTAAATCATGTCCTGTCTTTTATTAATTAATTATTGTCAATTTCTGGGTCATTACTATACTTCCTAATTCAATATAAGAGATTTATGACGTATGGTACATAAAATTTAGATCGTGTTGAATCTTCATTTCCTCAAGGCATACTCGTATATATGGAATCTTATCAAGGACGAATTCAATCTCTTTTTGTTACTATCGGTATTTTTTTTATATAGTTCGGAGCAAAATAGTAAATGAAATTTTTATAAATTCATTAAATATAAATATCCCTAGAATCAACATTTTTCGAATTTGTGATCTCATAAATAAACACCATCTAAAATATACACTAATTTACAATATGATATCATGTTTTGTATATATAAAATTTAATTAATTTTATGTTTATACAAACAATCAATTATGTTTGACTAATAATTAATTGATATATATGTTTTACCATCGTTCTTTCTAATATTCCTTTAATTTCAATACAATTTTAATAAATTGATTATAGAAAAATGGACAATAAAATAATATAAAACGAAATTATAATATATAACATTTTTATTAATATTAAATTATTAACCTAAATAAATGTTTATTTATATTTATTTATGTATATTAAAATTCAATTAACTATATCACAAAATGATCAATTAATTCTATTTCCATAGTTAAATTTAGAAAGGATAAATTTATTAAGCAAATTATATAAATATTTATTTTAATGATATATATAAAAATTTATATCATTATAGAAATTAATTATCATAATTATATAAATATAAGTGATATTTAAAAATAATCAATTTATTTATATACAAGAATAATTATAACTGCTCTACAATTAGTGTAGTAATGATTTTTTTTATTGACTTACTATTTCATCGTGAAGAATTTTTTTAAAAAATTAGAGCAGAAAGTATTTCTACCCAATGGCTATATGCTCTTTTTAACATTTAAATAGAAAATGAAATCAGTTTAAATTTAATTAATTTGCAAATGCCGAATTATCTGCAAATGCAAATGCTGAATTATCACAACTTAGCGGTGGTGAAGATATAAGTGGGTACGTAAAGAGTATACGAATTAAATGGGCTGGACATGTGAGTAGAATGCCATCAGAAAGGGCTCAAAAGCTTATTTTTTCGAAACTGTTCCTACCAACACACGATACAGAGGACGTCCTAGACAGAGATGGGTGGATTGTGTTGAGAATGATCTAAGAGCTATTGGAGTACGTAACTGGAAAACAATAGCACAAGACAGGAACCGTTGGAGACAAATTGTAAAGGAAGTCAAAGCTCACCCTGATGGGCTGTAGCACTAAAAGATGATGATGCTATTGAATATAATTTATAGCAATTTTACAAAATTTTCAGATCAAATCATCAAATTTGCAATTAATATTGATTTTTATATAAAGACGAAAAATATTGCAAAAGGACGATTTTAATTTAGAAAAAGACAAATTTGAATTGTAAAATAATCAAAATTGGTTCTGTTGGACCAAGAAAAACTATATATTTTCAGATTTTGAGACACATTATATCTAATTTTGTTATATGACTTTAAAAACCCTTAAAATATCCTTTAAAACGTCCTTTTTCTCCCTCTCACAGTTTTTTATACATAAATCATTTTTCTAAACCAAAAAAAAGAAAAAAATCATTAATTTTGCTAAAAAAACACATTAACTTTAATGTCATAAATTTTCTTGTGTATTTAAGATGGACATGGGACACGAAATCAATCCTCAAAAGCATTCACGCACTTAGGTTAATTGCATCTAATTTATTTTTCTTTTGGAAATTATACTTTTTCCTATTTGGTTTTTGGTCATTAAATGTAAATTAATAAAATCACAAAAAAAAAAGACGTATATAAATTAACATAAATTTTTTTCACTTTTACGTAGGTAGAAGAGTAATTAATTTAATATTTTTGTTAATTTCAGAAGAAAAAAAATATTTATAATGAGTTAAAATAATATCCTTTTTTATAAAAACAAGAAAAACAGAAAAAAATGTTCTCCCATTAAAAAATATCCCAAAAAGAAAAAAAAGGAAAAATGTATTTACACACTTAAAACTTCTTCAATAATGACGTCAATTAAGGATTTTTAAAGGTGAAATTTTTTTAAAAAAGGTAATACAAAAAAAAAAAAAAAACAGAACTAAAATGTCCTTAATGGATTAAACATTAAAATTTTTCATAAAAAATTCAATAGTTTTTTTTTTTTGTGTGTGGTAAAATGTTTACTGCATTTTCGTTTAGAAAAAGTACAGGAAAATCTTTCAATATAAAAACTAAAAGCATTTTTCGTTTTGTGTTAATTTTAGTTCAGTTTTTGGTGCTCTCTCCTAACAAGCTTTTTATTATAACCACATAAAAATTTTCTTTTAATGCTTGTTTCCTTTTTTTTTGTTGTTGAATGCGCGTATTTAAACTTTATACTTTTTTTTTATGATATCACATACTGAACAATTTTATATTCTTGTCATGTAATAAAAATATCTTTTTTTATGTGTGTGAGTTTATGTGCGTTTTTTTTATATATATATATAACATGATATAAATGTTGGGAAAATTATGGAAAATATTAGATACATACATTTATTTGTATATAATATATAATATACATTTGTGTAAGCAGTGAAATGTTGTAATTACAAAAAATTAATTTGTGAGATTAGAAAATGCGTTCAAAAACTTTTCATTTCATGTATATAAATGATTATAAAAATAATTTTGAATTTTATTGAAACAGGATAAAGGATATTCTGAGATCAAAAATTGTTTCTTAGTAGACACATTTAATAACATTTTCTTCTAATCATTGTCATTCTTCAATCAAAATACGTAGGGGTGACATTTTTAGTTGACATTCATTTTACTCTTTCTAATTCGAGATAAAAATGGGATGACGAAAAATTCTTGAAAGAAATTATTGAACATATATATAAAATTCACAAATTTAAATCTTCTATATTTCCATGGATCATTATATACTTTTGACTTCGTAAATAATTTATCGCACACTTACAACATTTCACATCTCAAATGACACAAAAATATTAAATTCTTAAAAGTTTTCTCAAAAATTAAAGAATGTCTTTTAGGAAATGATTAAGGACTATAATTTTACTCCTTTTTATTTTGAATTATTTTGTATTTTGTGATAAACTATCTAATACAAGAAAAACGGAAATATTTCAATTATGGAATGTTTCTATAAAACAAAAAAGCTTAACAAATATAATAAAAAATTTATACATTAGAAATTATTTTTTAAAAATTTTTTTTGTTACCTTATGTTAAACTCCATGAAAGTAAATAATCCCAAAAATTTATATTTAACATTTATAAATATATAATTATAAAAAAAAATTTTTTAAATAATGAGACTTTTCTTTTTTTGTGACTAAAAAAAAAGGCCTTTAAGGTGATAACATTTTCCAAAAGAATTAAAAAAAATTTAATTTCTAAAAAATTTTCACTATAAATTTTTTTTTTTTAGATAGTGGGAATATTTTTTATTACTCTTAACTCTTCTTAATAACCTTTTATTATATACACATTTTCATTTGAACTATATACTTAAAAAAAAATTCACTTGCATCACAAAGGAAAATAATCACTTACACGACAAAGAAATGATTTTTTTTCGGTAAAAAATTTAATCCTTTTTTTTATTTTGTTATCAAAGATAAATTGAAATATAAAAAAAAGGATATATGGAAAACTTATATATAAAAAATATACAATTTTTTTTTCATCCGAATTTTCTTTTATTATAAATTTTTCAAATTGTTTCTTTTAAGTTTTTTTTTTTCTTTATAAAATTTTCCAGAAAATAAATTTAAAATATATTTTAAAAAAAAATCCCGTCCGACATTTAGTTCTTCCAAACTTGAACAATTTTCACTACTCTGGTGATACTCACTGTATAAACTGGTTTAGTTTTGTGATACGCATATAAATGGAAAATATATAAAATATGAAAATTTAGTTCATCTGTTTTTGCTTCTCTGGAGCTTTCACTCTTCACATAGCAAAAAATTCTTTCATTTTAGCTGTTCCAGTTTTTATTTTTCTGGTATATATACAAAAAAAAAGTTTTTACATATAAATATAATTTTTGTATAATTTCATGATAAAAACATTTTGAAAATGGAAAAAATGTTTTGTTGTTTTGTTGAAAATTATTATAATTTCCTTTTAGTAAAAATTAGTATAGGAGTAAGTAATGACAGAGTGTTTAGAATTTTTTGACGAAAATTTTGTAGTACATAATTATAAATGTTAATATCAATTCATTTATTGAAATTTAATTTATGATTATAAATATTTTTTGATTATGTAATATTTCCAAGATTCTAATTTCGAAATTTCATAAAATTTAGTTACCTGAATCTCGAAATAATTAACCAACAGTTCCCTAACAGTCCATTAACAGTTCTCAATAGTTTATTAGTATTAATTAATAGTCTGTTCGTATATTCAATTACATTTATGATTTTACATTAAAAAACTTACATTTTTTTGTCGTTTGTAATTTTGAATGTAGTCTACTTCCACCAGTAATTTTTTTATTCGTCCTTGCTTGGTTTTCGACATGTAAAATATTCACATATTTCATTAATCTCTGTTTGTGAAATGCTTGATATCTACATATTCCCGCAAAATCGCAATTTGAAAATGATTATTAATTAATTTACTTATTTTTATAATGAAATTCAATCAAAAATTAAATCATTAATTAATTACTTAATATCCTTTTAAATTTATTAAAAATATTTTCAATCCTTTTGCCAATTGGAAAAATGGACACTCTGTATTATTATTATTATTCATATAAAAATACTTTGGTTATATTATATTTTATTGAGACAATGTGATGTCAGACAGTGTAAGCTTTTATATTTTATACCATCATAGGGAAATAAAAAACTTTACAGGATTGCGCAGATGAACTAATTTTATTATATAAATACGATATTTCTTTTTTACATAGTTTTTTCCATTTAGTGTGCAGGAAATAATCAATGAATATGGAAGTATTTTTTTATACAATTTATATTATACTATTAGAAAAGAGTATATATATAATACAAAATGGTGAGTGTGGTAACCTGCTAAAATGGTGATGTTTGTGAGTAACAAAAACAAAAATCACAAAAATTAAAAGCTTTTACTTTTTAACAATGATTATTTTATTATCTTTTCTTATGACGTAAATTTAATGTTTATTTTGATAATAAAATATTATTAAGCTTTTTTCTTTCTGTATAAGATAACCAAAATTAGAATAATATTCGTATATAGGACATTTGGTTTTCTTTATATACTTTATACTCTCATTCCTCCTATAAATGGTAAAATATTTTTTTTTTTACTTTATTTTTAGTTTAGAGAACTTTTTTTTTTAATTTAATACTAATGCATTTTTAATGCATAAATAAATTTAAATGATTTTGTTGTTGTTGATGAAAATCGTGTATATACCAAAACAGAAATATAATTTTATATATTAAATTTGTTTCAATTTGTTTTTTCTTCTTTATTATATTCTATATTAATAAATTTTATGATGCTGTCAATTTGAAAATTAAATTAAGAAATTTATTTATATAATTCATAAAAAATTTAATGCATTTTCCAGATTCCATTCAAAAAATAAAATTATGCAAAATAAAAATGGATTTTTTGTTTCATCGGATCGAAACTTAGATCTCATAAAATTTGTATATATTTTCTATAGTTTTCTATCAAAAATAAAATATAAATTTTATGTTAAAAAATATTAAACAGGTGTAATTATTATGATAAATATATTTTATATAGCAAAGTTCAAATTTCAGCATTTTTAGATTTATTAATCTGTATAAAATATTTGAATGAACGTAAAATAATCTTAGAATATTGATGAAAAATGTCCTGACATAAATATAACTAACAAACAGTAATAAATTTGAGTATATTGCTCAGATTTCAATAATTCCGTAATCTAGAAGATATATACCTATAATACCTATAGCTATAAGTAGTATCAAAGAAGGTGAAAACCATTAACAATTCTTCTCGTAATATAGTATTAAAGTTCCTTCAATATGTGCAAATGTAGTATAAATGGTCAGGAGTTTTAATTAAATATTTGACTTTATAGAAAGAAACAGAAACACAATAAATCTGAAAGGTGAAAGTTTGTAAAATATTCACTTATTTATGATATTAGAATGTAAATTGATAAACCCTGACTGTTACTGAACTTAAACAATATAAATGTGAATTCAAGTTCACACATTAGTCATTCATTAATAATTCTTTGCCTTTTGCCATATCTAAACAAATATATTAGGGAAAATAAATATGTTTATAAATAAATTTATTATTTAAAAAATATGTTTTTCGATTTACTAAATATAATTGCAAATTGCATTGCCCCAAATGTTCTAAATTTATTAAAGATCAAGATCAGTATGTAAATGCATCATACATTTTTGTATATATAGTTGTCACTCAGCCAATACTGATAAACTTGGAAAATTTATTACTTCATTAAAATATTTTTCAATCAGTAAAATGCAATCAATAATGATTTATTATTTACAATTAAAATTTTCTATCAATTTTAATTGAAAATATTTCTAGAGTTTATGTCATCAATATTATAGTTTTTGCTTTATAAATAGAATAAGAATTATGTTAAAATGATAGTAAATCTTTTAGATAATTGTTTCAGTAATTTCAAATTTTTAAAGTAATTTAACACATTAAAATTTACATTTAATAAGATTTGGAATTTTCAACATATTTCCTGGAATTGTTTTCCAACCCGGTGTCTTGACTATGGAGTATAATCAAGACTAATTTTTATAGCCACATTTTTAACAGTATTCTTACATTTTTCAACAGTATTGTTACATTTTTTTAAATTCTATCTGGAATTACTATATCTACGATTGTAAATTTGATATATGTATTTATTCATATTATTTGGAAGTTTTTAATGAACCATCACAATTTTATCACATAAATTTTATGATCTGAATAATCGTACAATTATGGTGACAAGACAGTATTTATTTCATTAAAAATTTATGTTGTTAAATATTAAAATGGGTAACTAAAATATATGTATACTACTTCTATAAATACTTTTGTATTAAAAAATATTTTAATTTAAGAATTTTAGAATAAAAATTTATTAGTATTCTATCAAAATTTAATAAATTTTCATAATGAGCTATAAACTGTAAATAATTTATATATACGAGTATAGTTCATCTTTTAATGCATTTTAATTTATAATTAAAGTGATATAATTAATTATATTATATACAAAGATATATATAAATAATTCAATTTAAAATGTTTACCTTTTTCACTATAAATTTTTATTATAAATTTATTAAAATTCTTAAGATAAACTTCAGTATAAATCATAATTTCTTTTCGTTTACCTCACTATTCAATAAAAATTTTCATTACACTAAAAATGGTAAAAAAATTAATTTTAAGTAAAAAATTAAAATTTAAAATTACAATTAAATTTATTTAAAAATTTGTCATTTTTAGTAAATTTTATATACTAAATATTTTTTTTGAATTTATCTTGTAAAGTTTCGTCAAATTTTGAAAAATTTAATTATGTATATTTTTTTTTTATCGTAATTGATAATATTAAAAAAAAATTATCCCCCATTTAGGGTGATGATGAAAAAATGCGTGTAATTTGGAAAGAATTTCAATTATATGATACAACAAAAAGTGGTTTTATTAATACTGATAAAATATCAATAATATTATGTAAAATTAATGTTATTTTTGATGATGATGAATTAGAAGAATTAATTGCTGATAAAGATCCACAAAATACTGGAAAAATAAGTTTTGAAAATTTTGGTAATATTGCTGGACATTTTTTAGAAGAAGAAGATGCTGAAGTTATACAAAAAGAATTAAAAGAAGCATTTAGATTATATGATAAAGAAGCAAATGGTTATATAACAACACAAACATTAAAAGAAATATTAGGTGCTTTAGATGATAAATTATCATCAGCTGATTTAGATGAAATTATTGCTGAAATTGATACTGATGGTTCTGGTACAGTTGATTTTGAAGGTTTGTTAAAAAAAAATATAAATTTGATGAATAACAACATCAACATCAAAGTATATTTATAAAAATAATATATATACAAATTATTGCAGAATTTATGGAAATGATGACTGGAGATTAATTCAAATTAATTTTTCTTTAAATGTGCTGCCATATAATTTAGGAAATATTCTTTTAAAATTAATTTTGGTGAAGATAATAGAAATTTGTTGTTGAAAATAAATATTATTATTCTTTTATTTATACATCAATGGAAAATTGTAGGAACGCTGACATAAATTCGGAATTTGGTTAAAAAATGCACATTAATTTGTTTAATTAATTTAGAAATTTAGAAATAATTTTATGAAATTTATGTTTTATATACCAAATTAAAGGTTTTAAAATCATTTTTTTTAATACAAATAAAATATTTTAGTTTATCTTTAAAATTAAGCATTTTTGCGAAACTAAAAAGTGACTCCATATTTGAAGACTTACGAATGAGTTACAAGTTTTGTTATATTTTCTTGATAAACTAAAATTTAGATTTTATTTTGAAAATACATATTTGAAAATATTTTCAAAAAATTTAATTTGAAATGCAAGCCACTTCCTAAATGTTCCAACGTACTCAATTTTAAAGATACATTAAAGTACCTGAAATATATTATGAAAAAAGAGATTATGACCTTTAATTTTGTATATAAAACATAAATATCAGATGATTATTTCTATATTTTTAAGAAAAATGGAAAAAAGGTCCTTGAGAAAATAGAAAATAAAATTTCTTTTTGCTATAACTTGGTATTAAATGATACATTTTAATTCTGTCGTAGATACTTTTTTATAATTAAAATTACGCGTCGATAGATACAAAATTTGTAGATACATGTTCTGTGAGGTATTCTGAAGCATAGGATCCAGGAGTACTCTATTACATTGAAAGAAACACTTAAAAATGTTTAAAAATGTGTTACAGCAAGAGTGGAGCTAGTTAGCTCTATGCCTAACCTAAGAGGATCTTTGCTGTCATAACAGCTAAAGGCGGCCCAATCAAATATTAATTATTTATTTATCATATCTGCTTACTTTGATTTCATTTAAAATTTAGCTTTGGCTAAGGCTGTATATTGCAGAATTTTAATGATTAATGTATCTTATAGTTTATGAAAATAGAGATTTTAATTTTGTTTTCATACCAAATTTA
Source organism: Empis stercorea (assembly GCA_949752835.1). Classification (NCBI taxonomy): domain Eukaryota; kingdom Metazoa; phylum Arthropoda; class Insecta; order Diptera; family Empididae; genus Empis; species Empis stercorea. The sequence goes on from OX457089.1 coordinate 53,095,958, forward strand.
CCTGTTTTACTTAACATACTTAACAGTCTGAAGACAAAATTCTGAAAAAAAAACCTTTTTACGTAAACAACAGAAATAACGACAACATTTTCTTTTTTTGTTTAATTTATAATATTATTTTCTTATATTTATTATTATTCCTGAATATTTTTTATAGTATTTATTTACATTTTATAATATAATAAAAATTTTTATTTAAAAATACACTTTTTTAAAATAGTTTCATTTTATATTTACAAAAAAAAATTTGTGTTATTTTTTTGTCTTTTTCATAATTTTTTATTTGTTTTTTTTTTTTTGTTAAAAAAAGGCATTGAATATTTAAAGGCATAAAAAGTCCAATTTGTACACTCAACATTTTAGTTATTTTCTTTTTCATTTTCTACAATTTCCAAAAATTATTTTCGAAATTATTTTATCATTTTACAATTTTTGCACAAATAAATATATAAATTTACTACTTTTATTTAATTCAAATATTAAATTTTTTTGAAAATTAATACGGAATTTTTTATGAACCAAATTTTAAATTTAAATTTTAAATTTTCGTTGGTTTGTAAATGTATGAATGAATGAGTGTACAATAAGGCATCATATTTTTATATATTTATTTCATTTTTTTTCTTTTAAAAAAAAAGCTGACAAAAACACGCAAAATTTTCTCATTTTTAATTGTTAAAATATTCAAATTTTAAAAATGAATAAAAATAAAAAAAAAAAATCAAACATAAAAAATTTATTTAAATAATTAGTTAAATTGATTTTCATAAATTTTATATTAATCACAAAAATTTAAAAACCAAAACTGTATATGTGTGTGTCTCTCTCTCTATATAAGAAATAAACCTGATTTTAAGTTCTTTTTTTTTACTATGATTACCTAGAAAATTATTAACTTATAATTTATTATAATTTATAGCACATTATAAATGGCGCAGACGATAAAATTATCTGTTTTAACTCTCTCTCTCTCTCTCTCATATATATTTCTTAATAATTTATAATTATTTCTCTTATTAAATATATATATATAGTGGAAGCTGTAAAATATTGAACCGAATTCTCTAAAATGTTCGAATTACGAACGATTGTCATAAATTTAGTCAAAATGTAAAATTTTCATAAGACAAAATTTCGACATTATTATATTGATTTTGACAAAATTTAAATTTCAACAAAATTTAAATTACGTAACCAAACCTCGAACTTTACGAGTAGTTGCAATCAAAAATGGATTACGGAAATTTGCCAATAATCCGTAATCGAAACTCGAATTTCGACAATTATAGAAAATCCGGTTCATTTGTAAATAAATTATCAAATTTTAAATTTTAATTTAAGAAACTTTTATTTTTAACTTTAATTAAAATTTATTTATTCAAGAAATAAAAAACCAACCAAGAAATATAATTTTTTTTGTTAAAGCTTTTCAAGTTTTATAATATAGTTTTGTTTTTTTATGTCATGAATTTCTGATTAATAAATTTTTTTTAGGAAAACATTTTTTTTTGTATTTGTATATTTTTTTAAATTTTTATACGTAAAATAATTTAAATAATTTGGTTTTTTTTTTAACATTTTAAATTTTTATAAAATTTGTTTTTTTTTCGTTCTTTTAAATTTCTTATTTAACAAGTGCTTTTTTTTGTATTAACAAAAAGATTAAATTTTATGTTTTTTAAGTTTTTTTTTTTTAATTTTTTGTTATTAAATAATTAATTAATAATTAAAATCTATTAAAAAGAATTTGACTTTGTACAAAATATGCTTTTATAAATATTTATTTTATATAAAAGTTTGTTTCTACACATTTTACATAATTCGTAAAAATCGAAAATAGGTATTGAAATAATAAATTATTTCGTAGGCCGGAAAAGGTTTGCATATTTTAAGTTAGATCTAACCACTTTATAGCTCGCAATGTTTTCAATACTTTGGTATTTTTTATATTTTCTGAAATATTTTAAATATTTTTTTTTTTTTTTGAATTTTCAGTCTAATTTTTAAGGTTAGAATTTTGAATTTTCTGTCTACTAATTTCAAAGTTTTCAATAATTTATTTTACTCGGTAAATTACAATAATCCATTCTTCTGATTCTAAAGCTCAAAATTGTAATATCCAATTACATTTAAAATTTGATTGAGTGTAACATTATAATTTTTCAGTACTTAATTTCGAAATCAAAAATTTCGAAATTGATCGAAAAATAAATATTAAAATGTTTAATATATATTTTTTCAACAAAAAATTCAAATTTCGACTGTTAAAAATTCATTTAGTTAACATAATTATATTTCGTATTAATACAAAGTTGCAATTTCGAAATTTCTTGTATATTGAAAACATCATTTTCGAACTTCAATTTTTTATTCATTTTCGGCCACAATTTTAAAATTTAACAAAAAAAAAAACTCTTAATTTAATAAAAATCTACATTTAATTAATTTAAATAATTATTTTTAATTCTAAATTAAAATCTATTACACATATTATTATTAAAATGTCTTATTTAATTTATTTATTAATATAATATTTTATATACTTATTTATTAAATACATAAATTTTATTTCTTTAATATTTTTTTTTCTTTTTTTTTTTTTTAATTTAATTCGATGAAAAATAATAATTAACACTGTTTATATTTAATATTTTATATAAGTCTAATTCTAATAAAACTAAAAACTATTAAAAAAAAATAATAATAATTAAATAATTATATTTCTTAAACTATTTTTATTGTACAGTCTGTATCTAATCTACCTAAACTTTTTTTAACTCTTAATGCAGTCAGTCGTACTGTTGGATTTGTATGCCAACATTCTTGCATAATTTTTGATAGTACTTGTAATACTTCATCATCATCATACCATCTTTGTGGTATTTGTGGTCTAATACCTTTAATATTAACAATACCATGCATATCATCAAAACTTGGATCTGATGGTACTAAATCATAATATGGTAATGCATATTCCTCGCATGTTGTTGTCTTTGTACCATGTATTGGTGTATAACATTTACGGCACATTTCCCAAAATACTAATCCCAATGAATACATATCAGCCATTTTAAATGATTCAAATTGTTGTGGATTTAATGTTTGATTTAATACTTCTGGTGCCATATAACGACGTGTACCAACTCGGGTATTTGGTGCAATATGAATTTCATCAACTTCACTAATATATTTAACAGCTAAACCAAAATCAGCAATTGCACATTGTCCATTACGTTTAACTAATACATTTTTACTTTTTATATCACGATGGGCAATTGCTGGTTTACCAGGTGTACCAAATATTTCATTATGTAAATGTGCTAATCCCGATGCTAATGAATATGCTAAAATTTGTAATTTTTGTGAATTAATAGCATTGATTTGTAAATAATCATGTAAACTGCCTAATTCATGAAAATCTGTAATTAATAACATTTGTGTCCATGATCCAGTACCTTTAATATCAGCAGCAATAAAACCTAATATATTTTCATGACGCATTAATACAGTTTGATAAATTTCCGTTTCACGGAACCATGATGCTTCTTCAGTTGTAAAAAATATTTTAACAGCTACCTTTTCATCACGCCATTTAGCTAACCATACTTCACCATAACGTCCTTTACCAACTGATCGTACCATTTGTATTTGTTTAGCAATTGTACGTTGTACTAATAATGGTAAACCGGAACCAGAACCACTACTTTGTTCAACTAATTCAGCTAATGGTGATACCTGACTACCACACATTGAATCCATTAAACGTGGTTTACGTGATTTCTCACGTCTTTTAAATGTTAAATATATAACAATAATAATAACAATAAATAATGAAATACAAACAATCATTGATGCTAATAATACAAAATAATGTACTGAATGTGATGTATCTATTTGATTATCATCTGGTGATTGTGTTGTTGTTCTTGGTGTAAATTCTGGATTTAAATCACGATTACAAAAATCTTTATTTTGACAACATACAATTGTTTTTCCATGTAGATGTGGTGATGCTTTACACTATATTTATAATAAGAAAAATTTGATTAATATTTAATTAATTTTTAATTTTTGCTAATAATTTGTTTATTTTTGAATGGTTTATTTTTTTTTTAAAAAAGAAAGTATATAGAACTTACGAAAAATGATCCACCACTTTCGTCTGGTGCTAAACAACCATATGTTCGATATTCACCATATGTATCTGTTAAATCATCATATTCTTCTTCAACTGAACTATAACATGAACCGCCTAATCGTGTTTCACAAGTACCATTTTGGGCATTATTTGGACAACTACCTTCACAATAACAACTTAATGTTCGTCCTGTAATTAAAAAAATATGAAAAAAAGATGACGTTAGTAATAGATATGAAAAATGGCGGTCATAATTGTCAAAAAAATATATATATAGCAGCCATTTTTATTTAAAATAGAAAGTATACATAAAAAATTAACACCGATCATTAAGCCTAACAAACCAAGGACTGTGAAACAATTTTTAGTAACAATAAACATCTTAGAGAGGCTACAAAATCAACCATAAATTGAAAATATTGTATAATTACAAAAGTTGACAAAAATTATCAAAAAATCAATTTCCTATTTATTAGATTTTTTAGTTTTTCATATTTTACCAAAAACATTATTAAAAAAATAAAGTTTCATAATTTTTAGGCTTCCTTTTAAAAGAAATATAACTATAAAATGAAACACGTGCCAAAATTTATTTCCATATGTTGAAAATTTATGTTTATAAAAAATAATAAATTCAAATTAAATTATTTTGAAAATAACGATTTTTATATATCAGAAAATAAATTTCCATTTCTGTTTTGCATAATTTATAAATTGCAATCTTTAAACAACAACAGAAAACGAATAAATTTTATAAGAAAAATATAAATAAAAAATATTAAGTAGAAATATATAAATTTTTTGGTAAATGGTTGATTGTTCTTGCACAATTAATTTATCAAAATTCTTCAGTTTTTTTGGTAAATTAATTGTGAAAAAACAATCAATAGAATTTTAAATTTTATTTTTAATCAAGCAAATCAAATTATTCTTGACTGCTTAGAAATTTTAATTCATTGTAAATTACTTGCGATATTTCAAAATTTATGTTAATTATTCAATAGTAGAATGTAAGTCATTCTCATTAATGATCCTTAATTAGGTTATGTAAAAATTCACAACAAATTATTAAGTAGTCATCCATTATGATGGTTCACTATTTATACCATGAATTTATGTACATTTTCACCTAAATTTATTATCAGTTTCTGAACCATAATTCAAAATTATGAAAAATAAATTATGCTAATTGAATTGTTCAAAATTAATTATACACGAACACAAAATATAACCCTCAGATCTGTAAATTTTTAGTTTTTTGATTTTGAGATTAGTATGAAAAGAAAAACAATATTTTACAATATTAAATTTTCCTCTAAATTCTAAATTGTCTTAACAACATAGTTTCATAATTATGTAGGTACTTTTGCACATTTTATTGTTCAAATTTTACAGAAGGCAACACACACACACACAAAGATTTAATTTTTCTTTTGATTTCGGTTTTGCATGAATAATTTAAATATATTGTTTTATTATGATTAAATAATTTAGATTAAATTAAAAATAAACGACAAAATATGGGCGGCATAGTGTAAATATGGCAAATTTTTAATCATAGATAAAAAAAAAATTTAATATATTGGAATTTTTTTCGTAATATTATTGTTATATTTATATTTATATCGTTGGTTGGAAAATTAGGAAAGCTTGTTTGCACCTACAATTTTAAATAGATTACTTGACCTCGAGATAAGTAAATACCATTATTGGTATTATAATAAAGTCAAACTGTGCTGGTTGCTGGTCTTAAAACAGAAATCAACCTTTAAAACAAGAGTTTTTTTGATTGTATAAATTGATATTAAATTTTAATGGTTCAGTTACAAATATTCCACTATAAATGGATCGGTTTATGAAATTTTAAATTAATATTGGAAAAAATAATAGAACTTTTTTTTTTTTTTTGGAATTTGAATTTTTGAAAGTTAAAAATTAGAAGGAATTTGAAATTATTTATATCATTTTTGTAGTACACATAAAATCAAGCAAATTTCGTTTTATAGCAAACACAGAAAAGTCAAAATTAAAGTGATGCCTAATTTCTGAAAAATATATTTCAAATTTAAAGACTTTCGACATTAATTTATGAAAATCTTGGGATAATTAATTTATTATACATAGACCAAATTCTTTATATTGTAATATTATTAAAATTTCCTGTCGATTTACATCATAATTTGTTAATATTGAAGAAGAAAATTATATTTTATGCTCCAAAATTAAAATTACAGCATCCCTAGACTTATAATTTAATAGGAAATTTTATTTTATCTTTATTTCTTCAAAAATTATAATTGGCCTCCTTTTTAAAATTCTAATTTTTTACATCACATAAAAATTGCATAAATTTAACATAAATCTTTTTATATACAATTTTATTATATGTATTTTAAGTATATATCTACACTAATGAGATGTAAACATTATATTTTATATATAAATATGATGTTTTTTATTAAATTTATTTAAATTTTTATTTTAGAACAGCATAAAACATTAAAATAAAAAACAACTCTATGCAAAAATCTTAACAACCTACAATCTATTTAAAAAAAAAAAGTTATATACCTACAAAAAGGAAAACATAAATTTTTTTAAATAAAAATTTATGTATAGAAGAAATATAAAAAAAATCCCCAGCATAACGAAATCTAACACCTACCATTCTAGTTAAAAATTTTGTTATGCGCGAGGAAGAGAGAAGGTTCAGAGCATAAAATGTCTTTGATTTATTACAAATCTGAACAAGTAAAAAAAAAAAAGCAAATGTACTAAAAAAAATTCATTGCACAAAAAACATATTTATCAATGAATTTTTATGCTGTAAATTCACACACACAACACAACATAAAAAAAATATATCATTTAACATTTTGATTTTTTTATATATAATTTTTCATTATTTCCCGAGCCGCCCATAATGAACTTTTTCAGTTACATTTCTGTAATATATTTTAAATAAACTCCTAAACTCGAAAAGAAAAACTATTTTAGAAAGAAAAAAACGATTAATATGTATTTCCGTTAGGGACGGTTTCCACCTACATTCGAAATAAAGAAACCAAACAAAATAAAAATTTATGCTTAGAAAAAAAAGTGATTATCGCGTTAAAAAAGCATAAAGAACGAAATCACCACCTTTGCGCTGCGCGCCTATTACATATTTTATGCTCAAAAAATCTAAGAAAAAAAAAATTGAATTTCAAAATGAAATTATTTGTTTTTGTTTTGGTTTGGGGTTTGGGTATGAGTTTTATTTTTTTTCTATACCAATTCAAAAAATAAGAAAAATTAATATATACCAAGCCTCTATTCTGCATAAATGCATAAATAATATTTGAAAAAAAAAATCAAGAATTATATTTCTTAAAATAATATTTTATGTAATTACAGGGTGCCAAAGCTTCTCCTCCCATAATAACAAAAAATGGGAGTCATTATGTCTAAGATTTTGGTTCTTATCAAAGAAAACAAGTGAAGAAAAGGAAAATTTAAAAATAGATTTGGTATATAATTCGAAAATATTGATTTATGTTCTTGTTAAGTATAAAATTGATAAAAATGAAAATAATATTATTTATTATTGACTTCAAAACACGATAAGATTAAATATTATTCTTTGTCATATCCGGTTTATCGGTTATATAAACAAAACCATTAACAATATACACATAATATTGGGGCTTGCCGATTAAATAAATCAATTACGGACGGTTTGGGTGTGAAAATGACTTCATAAATATTCTTAAATTCTAAATTTTCTGATTCTTCTATATATAGTTCAAAAGCTTGATTAATTTAATTTTACGACAAAATTTGTACTCTTCTTCTTCTTTTTGGCACAACAGCCCGATTTTGGCCTAGGCCTACCTTTTAAGAGGTGTTCCTTACATTTTTATTGCAATTTTAGGACCTACTAATTTTATATGGATTCCGAACCATGAATTCCTCTGTAGCGGAGAAACTATTTATTGCAACAAGCTAATGGCTTTTCTAGTGAGTCAATTGTTGTCACCAATTGGACTCGACCACCAGCATATTTTATTACCGGTACTAATTTAAAGCTGAGTGAACTTAGAACGACATCGATGCCTCGCCTGGGAATTGCACTCACGACCTCATGCAGCGCAGCATAGTATACTATACACTATACACTAAGCCATCGCCGCAAAATTTGTACTCAGCACCGTAAAATTAGACAGGCAAAATATGTATTCAGCATATGATAATAATTTCAGTTCTTTTAATTATTATTCAATAATAAATTGACTCATTTTTCTTATAGTAAATTCATTACCAAATAATTTAAGTTTGATATAATTAATTTTAAGATCCTCTAACTTTTTACAATCTCTTAGCAAATGACAACCTAAACAGAGATCTCCGAGAATTAAACTCTGAGTCATTTTCGTAAGTTAGATTACATTTTTCCTACTTTTGCTATATATCCTGTTTTTTTAAATACCACAAAATTTAAATTGTCAAATCTTAACTGACGACTAAGACATAGTATAATCTGACTTCAATAATATAGTGTCCAATCATAAAATGATTCTCTTATCTTGTCTTGTTATTTATAACCCTTTTATAAGCACCCCCAGACACCCAGTCTATATATAAAAAAAATTTAAAACCAAACATAAATAACAACATAAAAATTAATGCGAAACATTTAAAAAAAAAAAAAAATTATAACGATTGCGGAGAGTAAATAAAAATAAATATATAAAACATAAAAAAAATATATATCTATACATATAACATTATATAAAATATGTAAACAGATAAAAGATCATATTTATTAAAGAAGGTTCGTTGGAATATTATAATATACAATTTTGTATGTTTTGTTTGTTTATGTATTCTTTATTTTATTTTTGTGTTTGTGTCAACCAAAAAATTTTTACATTGATTTTTTTTTTCTTTGATGGACAATTGATGGTATATAATATTTTTTTATTAGATTTAATTTTATTTATTATATGGTCAATCGAACTTTGTTCACAAATCTATTCATAAAAAAAAGCTCAAATTTATGTACATAAACATAACATACAACCAACATAAAAAGAAGCAAATATAAGTATTTAAGAAAAAATACATATATGAAAGCGTAGGTGGATAATATTTTTTTATGATCAAAGTCCGATATTTCTGATTTTTATGTTAAAGAGATTTTTTTTATTTTAAATTTTGATTTTTATGATACAATCCTAAAAAAAAAAAGAATTTCAATTTTTAATTTTCATCAATTTTTTTTTAAATTTTTAATTGCCTTTCTTTTAACCAGCAAAAAAATTAAAAATGATTAATTTATTATTATTTTTTATTTTCAAAAATTTATTTATTCAAATCTGGGGGGAATTTTAATTTATATTTTTTTTTGTGCTAGAAGAAAAAAAAATCGTTATGTATGTCAATATTTATATTAATTAATTTATACAAAAAAAAAATAATATTTAATGGACAAACAGCAAAAATACATAAAAAAATAAATTAATGTTTTTTGACTTAATTTAATAAATAAAAATAAGAAAAAAGATTTAAAATTTCTTTAAATGGAAATTTTCATATTTATTTTTTTGGTTATCAAGATATCCGATTTCTCAGAAATATTTAGTTTCCATTAGTAATTAAGTAAATTTGAATTATAGTAATTATAATTGAAAAAAAATAAATATGTAAATGTAAATATTAAATATTGTCTCACAGTGATTTAATTACATATAAATAACAAAACCGGATATGAGAAATTTATCAATTGATTTTGATAAAAACAAAAACAAAAATTATATAATTTGTAAATTTTTCTCATCAATATTTTAATATCTTGTGAATAATTTATCATTTAATCAACTTTGTTGTAAAGGAATATTTAATATTCTTTAAGAAGCTAACAGGATATATAAACACATTTTGCTTAATCCACAGTTAAATTACAGATTTTCACATTTCTCTCTGATTTCTTTAATATAAATAATATAAATTTTTTCAATTATTAATTTAAATTTACATTATTTGTTAATGAAATCAATATTTTATTAAAGAAATTACATAATTAAGTAATAATTTTAGAAAATTTTCAATATTTCATCGAATTTTATCATTACTAGTAATGTAGCCTTGATGCTGGATTTACAAGGAAATTTGAAGTTAGTGAAACTTAAAAAAAAGGAATTCCATTTTCTCACACTTTCAAGAGATTTATGAATTTAGAAAATTAGAAATAAATTCTTGCAAAATATGAAACCTATTTGAAATTATCACAATATTACACCCTTTCTTGGAGGACTTGATTTCAAAATGTTTTGTAAAAGTTTCTTTTATAAAAATTATACCTAATTGTGTTGTGTCTGGTACGTGCCAACACAATATATAAATTATAATCTTCAATTATAACAAAATTATAATCAATTAAAAGTAAATTAGTTACCATTACCAGTTAACTTAAATTAATTAAATTTTATTATAAATTTTTTATGACTCCCCAAGTGCAATTTTGTTCAAATTTTAAAGGCGAAAATTATTTAAATTTTACTAAACAAAAAACGCCTCTTATTTCATTAAAAAATGATAAAAATTAATTATATTAATTTTTAAATTTTTGTATAAATTAAAAAGAAAATTGGAAAAATTAAAAAAAAAAAAATTATTAAATTTCAAAACTTTAAAATGCATTAATTATTTTTTTATGTACAGAAAATGAAAAACCAGATTGCCAGCTGGTTTAATAATTTTCAGAAATTTGAAATTGAGCTTTTTTTCATAATAATTAATACTTAAAGGGTTTATATTTGTTTTTACTGTTTTCCGAACAATTAAAAGCACAAACAACTTTTTTTTTTTAGATTTAAAATTGACGTTGGTATTTTTCTAATGAAAGTGAATCATATAGAAATATTATAGTTACAAGTCTAAAATAATTCTAATTGAATGAATTACATAGTATGTTTATGTATATAAAATAATAATTGTTTTTTAATTAATTACAAAAATTTTTAAATTGATTGTCACGTAGAAGGTAAACAAGATATTTTCATAGTTGGATAAAATATTTAAACGTGAAATGAGAAAATTTTTATTGTACACGTTTACAATTATATTTTTTAGTTTCCGAATGTCTTTTTTATTTATTTTTAATTATTTTAACTTTGTTGACGTGTAAATTAGTGAAAAATTAGACAATAAAATCAAATAAATTGTCCAGTAATGACAATTTTTGATACTTCCTATTTTTACTCAACAGTCTAACTCCTCTACAGTTTTCCAAGAAATTCTGTTGCAACTTAAAATTTTCATATTTTAAAATGTCCTTTTTGTAAAAAAAAATATAATCAAATTAAGTTCCATTTTAGTTACCCCCCTTTTTTTAAGCAAAAACTTGTTCAAGAAAAATAATAATTAATAATTTAATCTCAAAACTTTTTTATGTTTCTTATAGATTAAAGAAAATTTCAATTATATAAAAAATAGGAAAAACAATTATTATTATTCTTCAATTTCTTGTTTAATACTTTATAGAGTTTATAGTTAGACACTTGCAAAAAGCTTTGTTAAGAAAATTTCATAGGAAAAAAAACTTAATTATTAATTATATATTAAAATTTTGCTTATAGCGAAAAATTCTTAGAATATAAATTTTCTACTGATAGCTTTTTTAGTTACCTGAAAAGTTTATGCTCTTTTTTATATATTACATTAAAAAATGACATACAGTGAAACTTAGTTAATTCAAATCTACAATGGAGCTGTAACAACCATTAATTTATGGAAAAAAAATTCCAATTAAAGAAATTCTGTTCACCTAAAAGTACTAGAAAGAAAATCTGATAGTACTTAAGTAAAATTTCAAATTTAGAAAAGTCTAAATTAGAATCTTTAATGAGAGAATATTCGATTTACAGAAATCTGACTGTAGTTACAGAATAAACTAAGTTTAGTTTATCATTTCTTTTTTTATATATTAAATTTTCTTGTCTTGTTTCTTTATCAATCTAAATATTGATTTTAAATTTATATTATTATTATTATTGTTGTTGTTAAAAGATAAACGTTAACTCTCAAACGTTTATGATTATGACAGTTTTATTGTTCAATTTTGTGATAACATAAAGTCTAGCATATATAGTATAATTTTATATAGGGTAATATTTATTTTAAGATTTCTTACACTTTTTTTTTAAATGATGATGATTATGATGATTTTACATTTCAATAATAATAAAAAAAAATTAAATGAAACCATGTTTGTTTACTAATTCTTCAACATTAATTTTATCAGTAACACAAAAAAAAAATTGAAATTATAAAGATAAAAAATATATGTACATATGTACATATAGAAAATCCAATTTTGTATAACAGGTCAACCTAAATTTGAAGCGTGTAACTTAAGATTTGTATACATGGCTTTGCGCAACGTTTAAATGAAATTGAAATTTTGGTTATTAGATTATTTAGTAGTGGTAATTGTAAGTTAGTCTAATGTAACATCCTTAAAAATGATAAACGCCTTAATTTTATCATTAATCAATAAAATAAAGAAAATTATGAAATTTAATCAAATAAAATAAAATGTGAACTATATGCACCCACACACAACCTTAACTTAAATAATATTCAACCCAAAATTATATATAAAAACTAATAACAATAATTTTAAAAAACAAAATATCCTTTCTTTGAAAAAAAACCCATAAGGACATAAAATATATATAAGAGAAAAAAAATACCATTAAATATGAAAATTAATAGTTTTTTTTATAGGTTACTCCTTAATACAAATATTCAAACCTACACACAGAAAAATAAACCCAAAAATCTATTCCGATTTTTTATTTTATTTTATTATTATTTTTGTAAAAGGACATACAAAACAAAAAATATATATATGTAACAATAACAGAAAAGGATCACAAAATTATGTCCCGCAGAGTAAATCCCCTACAAAAGTTATACAAAAAAAAAAAATAATTCTCATGAAAATTTATTACACAAAAATCATTTGAAACTCTTTTGAAAAGGAAAAATATCACAAATATCACTGTAAAAAAATATGTGAATTTGATTTTCCCAACATAGTTCACATTGTGGTTGAATAAAAGAGTGTGAAGTGCAGCAAGGATATAGGCAGATATTTTCAGATAGTAACAATTGAAACATTACATAACAAAAGGAACATGTGTGTTGCTTTTTATGAGAATTTTTAAAATGAAAAATACTTTAGAAAAAAAAATGAATTTTAAAATTAAATTCATAAATAATAAACTAATAATAAATATTAAATATTATGACGATAAAATGAAATTTATTAAGAAAAATTTATTTAAATTCAGTTTTTCAGAGAATCAGTGCTTTAATTGTCGTGATCAAATCAAATTTTATTTAAGATGTTTGAGATAAATGTCCTAAGGACGACAATTTTATATTATTGTGATTTAAAAGAGTAGAATTTATGATTTATGAGTCCAAATTTGCAGTCTAGTAGATCTTATGTTTAGCATTTAAAACATTTATGATATCTGATATCTGAGTCTACGATTTGCTGTGAAATGTGAGTAAAAAAATTATATTTACAACAATATTAATTATCAAATGTCTGAAATAATAAATTTTATTACTTGCTGAGGCTGATAGAAGCAAAACGGATAAACAATTACAGGTTAAACTGCGATATGATTCACAAAGAAATAATGAATCAATCTAAACTTTCTACAGGAAAAATTCAGCATCGATCGAAGAATAAACTTAAAGTTAAGAATTTTTTTGCTATAGAATTGCCAAAATTTGATATCAAAGAATTATTTGGACTAATCTGAAGATTTTTCAATTGAAACTTTCAACTAGAAAAACCATTCTATATTTAAATATCAGAATTCAAATATTTTTACATCGGAATTTTACACAAATGTAAATTTTCTATTTTCCCTTTTTAAAGCACCAGGACACAACTTTTACTTACATGATTGCACAATCAAGAATACCGTATCAACCACAATTCTTACACGAAAAACTAAAATTTTCTATTTTCATAAAATTTTAAAGAAAAATATAATCTTTCGTGTCTCGAAAATAATTTTTTTTAGTAGTCATCCCAAAAAATTATCTAATCCAAAAAAATTAAAAATACTTTTTATGAACTTTGAACGTTTTCTTCTCCCTTTTTAAGTGACAAATTTAGCTATTTGAGAAATCTAGACAGGGAAAATATGTTGTTCTGTTGTTACATGATTGAACATTACAACAACAAAAACAAAATATAAATAGCAAAAAAATATTTATTTGCTATTTGATATCGTTTCAAAGTAGAAATTTAATTAAAAACATATTTTTTATGATTTTTTTTTTTTAGTTTTCTATTTTTATAAATAAATTTTATGACACAAAATATTTATTTGAAATTTTACTACCAAATTTCTATAAAAAAAAAGAATGGTTAATCTATAAATTTCTGATGAAAATTCTTATCAAATTTATAATAACAAGAAATAAATTTATTATTAATTCTTAAAAAAAATGAAAAAAAAGAAACGTGAATAGAATTAATAATAAAAAAAAATTATACAAAATTTCTAAATTGTTGACACAAAAATTATTGACATTTTTTCCGTTCATAATAAAATTTGTGTTGCCCTTCTTTACTATTTTTTTTTTTAATAATTTAAAGGTAAATCCTCGATCGTATAGTTCTAAATTTTGGGTTGAAAGGAAATTACATTTTTCATAATAACATAAAAATATCAGATAGGCAGGCAAGGCAATGCAAGGCGCGCTCTCTCTAAAAGCTAAACAACTGAAAAATTCAATTTTACCAGACGACAAAAATGGTTTTTTTTAAATAATAATAATAAAAACATAAAAATTTAATAATAATATTAATAATCATAACATAAATGCATATATAGAAAAATAAAAATATGTGTTGAAGAATGCATTGCCAGAAAATTAAATTAAATTTTTGGTTTTTGATGAAGGAGAAAAACATAACCAAAATATATAAAATCAAAAAGTGTTTTAAAGGAGAAGCAGTGGCGTAGAGTGTAGTACTCAAAAGGACATTAGGAAATGTAATAAGACAGTTGTATATGTAAATATATAATAAGGACGAAAATGTACATATAATTTCTGTGACTGCATGAGCTCAGAAAAAATGTTTGGTTTTCTTACAACAATTTTTAGTTTTCTAATAGCAAAATTCGAAATCTTTAGTCAATGTTAGAAATTATCTTAAGTCTTACATTTGAAATTTACGTTAATAAATTATCCATCTATATTCTGTAGTCTTTACAGTAATAAAGAACCATAAATTCTGGAGTAATTTAGTTTCCTATTTAGAAATTAGGGGAAATCCAAAAATTTCGTTATCAAAAAGATTATTACAAAACTTTATATCTTCGAAAAGTATTTACCTTAGAAACGATTGTTATAATATGAAGTTTTGTAAACGTTGTAAATGTAAATTGATTTATTACGTCTGTGTAAAATTTTGTTGTACGTAATCATTAGCGAAAGTTGGGGGCGTAAACTCACATTTTAGGTTATCCAACGCCATTGTAATTTATATGCATAGCATAAATTACAACAAAAACAATATTTCAAATAACAAAATTGTTTTTTTTTCTAAAAAGGAATCATATACGTAACGTAACTAACTTTTATAAAAATCCCAAAAATACGATGAAGAGCAAAAACTCAGCCAAAATGAAAAAGAAGAAAAAACATAATAAAAAATTATTATTTATATTTTTTTTCCTTTTCATTCTTTTTGTTGGACCTTTTTTTATATTATTATTATTATTTTTATTATTATTCTTATTATTATTTACCATGTGCCTTCTTCTTTCTAGTCTTCGGCGCCATGTCTGGAAATGTTTATTTGTTGTCCGGTTGATGGTTTCGTTATGATTTGGAGAGGATTTTTTCCTACCAATTTTTTGTTATTTTTTTATTTGGTAAATTTCGGAAAAAATAAAATATATTTATTTTTTTTTATGTTTCTGGATGAATTTTTAATTTCAAGAGATTTTTGTTGTTGTTGTAAATGCTGCGTTTTTTAACACTTTTAGAGAAACACTATCGACACTCTGCGTAGTCAGAGATTTGTAAGTTATTTGAGATTTTTATTGATTGATAAAAATTAAATTTTTATTAAATTTTGTTTTTCAAGAAAAACCATTAAATCAAAAAATTTTATGTAATTTTTTTTTTTTCCAACAAAATTTTTTTACATTTCGTATTCGTCTCGTATTTTATTATGCTTAGTTTTTTTTTTGTGATATGCAACGAAAATAAATTTTTTTTACAAAAATAAAAAAACTTCTATTTCCGTTTTAAATAAAAAATTTTTTGTTATGTAAATTTTCACTTAAATTTTCTTCTTCTTCAAAAAAATTGTTTTCTTATAAAAATGCGAGACGTTATGTCGTTTCGTATACACAACACCACATCCACCACCAAAAATAATGATGAAAATAAATAACAACAATTCTTTACGTCAAAAATGAAATTTATATATTTTTATTTTGTCGAACTAAAAATAAATTTTCGCGTTTTTCCACAACAAAAATAAATAATATTTTTTTTTTTTTAAATTCTGTTTTTCTCTTTTAAAAATTGAAAATTCGTTTTAAAACCACAAAAAAATAAATACCAAAACATACACAGGAAAAATTATTTTTTGAATATGAGAAAAATATAATTTTTCACAACGACAAAAAAAACATTGCCAGACAGAAAATCTGTTTTTTTTTATATAGTTTATTTTTAAAATTGAAGAAAAATAAACATTTTATTTTTGAAAATGAAAATTGTTTTTTTTTTTAAATTATATTTTTAAAGAATTTTTATTGGTGTCTAAATTCGGCGTCGAACATTCTGCTTCGAAAATTTGAAAATTTTGTTATTTTTGGTTTATAAAAATTTTTGTCGCAAATGTTTTTGCACTCATCATCATTATATATTTTTTCTAAATATAAACCCGCGCAAATGTGTACAAAATTTTTAGAATTTCAATTTAGAATTTCAATACAAAAAATTTTCAGAAAATAAAAACACACACACAACAAGTGAAAAAAAAATTTATGTTCTTAATTTTCCAAAAATTAAAAAAATTTTCATTGATCACCAAAAATTTTAATTTTATATAGTTAAGAAATTTTTCGAATGTGTTACACAATCAATTTTTAATTTAAAACTTTTCGTAACCGGAAAAGAAAATTTTTTTATAATTAATTTTCCGGAAAAAAAAAAATCATTTAATATAATTTTGAAATTTAACGTCCGATCTGTTGAGCGTTAAAATTGAAACTAAATTTTGAAAAAGAACACAAGTCACAAGTCTACCTCCAAATCCAAACAAAATAAATAATATTTAAAAAGATTGAAAATTTGAGAGAGCGTTTACTTTTTCAGGCTATTATATTCTATGCTTTGGGTACTGTAAAGAAGTTTGATATGATTTTTTTTTATGTTACAACAGATTACGGAGGTGTATTTACTCTCTCATTCTTGCTTTGGATCTTATCTTTTATGATTTATGTTTTATAATATTTATATGATCACTAAGAGAAGAGAGTAAATCGAAAACATAAAAATTGATCACAAAAAAGAGAGAGAAAACAACATAAAAAATTACGATCTTTTGGTAAACTGAGAACATTTGGAAGAAATTTTTTATAGAATTTTAAAATCAGATAATAGTAGGACTATGGTAGCTTAGCTATATTTATCATATGGTTACTCTGGTATGCTTGCAAACTGATAGATGATTAGGAGTAGATGGAAATAATAAATGAAACTTAGCACTCTGATTTTTTTTTAAAAATATGTAATTTATGTAATTCGTTGTTGGCTTCAATGAAATGATCATAGTATTTATTATACAATGTAATAATCATAAGTACCTTACAATCATTATCTTTATATGATTATTATGATTCGAAATGATTATGGCAGAGTATGAAGAGTTTCAGTTTTCTTGTCAAGGAATGAACATTATAAATTTATTCCTTTGATATCATTTTAAGGGGAGAGAATGAAATTTTATAAATTTATTGATTATATAGAAAATATATATAAGAGTTTTGATTTGAGATTGTGGGAAAAAATCAATTAGGAGTCGAAAGTCATACTTAAAAAATCATAAGAAAAATTAATATTTATAATGTTTTTTTTTGGAGTGGTTTTTTTTTTTTTTTAGAAATTTTAGTAGTTTTAACTACGAGGAAAAATGATTTGGAAAATAGTTTTTTGTGGTTCAAAACAGATTAAATTTTTTGTAAGAATTTACCAAAAAAATTGTAAGGAAATTTTTTTTTTGAATTTCGTTTCCAACATTTTTCGATCTCTGGGATTTATAAAATGGAAATTTTCAATATCCTTTATTAAAGGAAAGTTTTTAAATTTTAAGGATTTTTAAATTAAAACAAGTTTTTTTTGAAAAATTAAAATTTTATTTGAAAAATTTCTTTAATAATGTAAAGTGAAATTTTCGAAGGTACTAAAAGAATTTAATGCTAAAGGAAGAAATTAATAATTCCAGACTAGACGATGGCTAATAAAATTATAAGTAATAAAAAAATTAGGTACAATATTTTTTTGTTAAAAATTACCTGATTTTTATAAGGGCTGGAAAATATGCAAAACTACTTTTTAGGATTAAATTTGATAACAACAAAAAAAAACAGGATGTAATTATAATTTCTCAATTTTATTGCAGTAAATCACAAAATTTAATTTTACCGAAAATAGTTTGTTGCTGTGTATCAAAATTTCTGTTATTTTATTAGACATTTATGTAATTTTTATCCTATTTTTAATTTTTAATAAACTAGTGTGAATTTTGCGATCACTTTCAGCTTTATGCAATTTTTATGAACTCTTTGGACTGCTACTATTTCGTAAATTATACTAACGGATCGCTTAAAAAGTTAGTTTTATGTACCACAATTAAATTTATTAGAATTTCGACCTTTTTTTACAAACATTGGTGTACAATTTTTGACAATTTTTGATAACAATACCAATAAATTAACTGGCAGTACAAAATTTACCTACTCGTATAACTTTTGAGCCAAATTGGGCAATGAAATCATATACGAATTTAATGTTATCTGTAAATCTTAACGACTAAATCTTTATTTAAAATCTTTAGCTAAATCAAAATGTACACAAATCTTCATTTATATCAAAAAATTCTGATTAAAATTTTTAAATCCCAAAATTAAATATCAAAAAATTTCTAAAAACGAAAAAAAAAAAAAAGAATGTGGAGAGCGAGGCAATTAAAAACATAACACAACAAAAAATACAAAATATAAAAAAGGAAATACAAAACTAAAAAAACATAAATACAAACTCTAAAAACATGAAAAGTCTTTTAGAAAATATTCGTTGTTTTTTGTATGTTAGTATAAGTTCATTTGCATTTCAAAAGAAAATATAACCAAAAAAACAAAAAAACAAAAATGAAAAGAGAAGATCAAATAATGTAAAAAAAGTGCATTTAAAATCAAGCTGGGCACACGTGTTAGCCAGAAGATAATTTTCACGCATAATGCAGGTATATACAAATATCTATAGATATAAATATATTTATACAATTCAATACATAATATCGGAACATTTGAAATAGAATTTATACAAAAGTATAATCCCTATACATATAAGCACAATTAAATATTATAACAACACACAATATGTATAGGACCACAGGGTCTTTAGAAACTCTTGTACTTCTTTGATTTTATTTAGCACAATTTTTTGAAATTGATTTTATAGTTTGACGGTTTGTCTATCTGTTAAAATAAGTTGTAAGACTGAACAAGTAGAAATTAGAAACAAATTTGGAGTTTCTTAATAAATTTTGGAAATTTTTTTTATTTGTGGAACTGTAACTGTTTTATAGCATTCAAAGTTTGTTTACTTGCTCGAAAAAATCAATCAAACATCGAACTACGATAAAATTATTAATAAATTTTAAAATTCTAGCAGCAAATTATTCTGAATTTAATGTCACGAAAGCGTTAAACAGTAAAACAGTTTAGTAAAATCAATTTCTGATGAAAATTCTATCATTTTTAAATATTTAAATTAGTCAAAATAATAAATAACCGACTCGTTTTCGACTTTGATTCTCCAGATTTAACCAGGTTCCAATCCTGTAGTAATCCCAAATCCGAATCTAACACCACTTAATTCCATGGTTTTAACATCAAATAAAATAGTTTTTACTTCTAAAACTGCTAACCAAAATCTTTTCAATCTTCAAACAAAACCCAGAACTTTGTTAATTATCATTTTCTAGTATGTATAATCTCTGAAAAAAAAAAACGTTTTGCGGATTCACACTCAAATAACATTTTTACAATTTTCAAATTTTGACCTGAGATTTTAAAGAAATATAAGAAAAAAACTTCTTGCATAAATAACGAACCAAAAAAATATAATAAAAGAAAAACAATCTAAATCATATTTTCAGTCCTGTCCTTTTTTATGTGTATTTATGCATGTCAATAGATTAGAGAGAATCTTAAAGGTTAAAAAAAAAAGGACGATTACGTATAGAATTTCTAAACATATGTTTTTATTATATTTTCAATTTAAAAGGACCTCAATTTTTTTTTTGGTTTTGTAAAATTATCATTGATCTAAAGAAAATAATAATAATAATTTGTAATAATTTAATTTCAGAGGCTGAACGGATTATTGGAATTAGATCATCACAGTCTGCGACAAAATGAAGGATTTTTCCATTTATGGAGGAGATATCATACAGTCTGGCTGGCAACATAAAAATATGGTGTTAAAAAATTTTTTTTAATAATCTTAGAATGTTTACGAGGTCAGTTGAAAGATTACAGTGGTTCAAATATAACTGAAATATATTAAGCATATATTGCGAAAATCTTCTATACAAATATTAACCGAAACATTTAAATTTATCCCTGATTTAAAATTTGAAAAGGACAGTGTTTTAAAAAGAGTGGGAATCTGATGACTTAAAGGATTTTCTAGAAATGTTGTTTAAATTTGCAAATCTAATGAATAAATTGGCCTTTCGAGCCATGATGCTAAATGCAACTTAACTTTCGCAGTTCTTTTTCAAATTATGAATATATAATCATTATTATCGATAAGTCAAATCATTTGAATTAGACTTGGCTACAGATCCAAGTTAAGGTAAACTAATTGTATAACAAAATAAGTACTTAGTATAGTAATTACTGAATTGATATGATTCGAACCAAAGTACCCAAATGAAAAGTAAAGTAGCCCAACGTACGAATCGATGTATTACTAAAAGATAACTGACTTTGAAGGCCGGTATATATTTTTGGCCAAAAGGTTCTCGAAATCACAATCACATTTTCATTATCAAAATTCACGTAATAGTTCAATCTCTATATAACCATCTCTCCTAAACTTAAAAAAAATGATAGAAGATGATGATAGAATATTTACGAAATCATGAAAATTCTATTCTACATTATCCTCCTTCCTGATAAGTGAAAATTCTCGTTAAAAAAACATGTTTTTATGTTTTATATATATATGTTACAGACAACAAAATGATATGCAGATCAAAAGAAATTGAAATTATTTTTTTTTTTTTACAAATCAACATTAATTTCTGTTTTTAGAATCGCACGAATCATTTTTGCAGCCGTTCAGTTCATTCACAAACACAAAACAAGAAGAAAAAAACAAAATCTTTTTTATGTTTTTAATTCTAATTTTATTTCTTTGGCAACCGATTTAATTATAAATATTTTTCCTACATAAGATTATAAAAGGAGAAATAATAATCATAATAATATAATAATAATAAAAAAGAATCAAAACGACATGTGGGTTGAACCAGTTTGTCGGTTTATCTTCACAAATCATTTTATATTATAGTTTTTTTTTTATTATTATTATTATTATGTTATTTTCTATCTTAGATAATATTTTTTCTGAATTTTGTTAAATAAAGAATTTTTCTTTTTTCCACTTCCGTACGAGGAGATCAAAACCGAAAAATCACAACAAAAAAAAGATATTATTAAAACGATTTTTTGCTACTAAAAAAAGAAGATTTTTCGTTAGAAAAAAATTAAATAAAAATAAAATTTGCATATTAAAATTTAAAAAATTAATGAAAACCAAAAAAAAAAAACCAAAAATTATTTAATAATATTTTCGTCGAAATTTACAAAAACAATACATAAAATAGATTTTATAAAAAAAAAACATGTTTTTTATGTTAATTTTTTAAATTTTAGTATATTTAAAATAAGGTGTAGGGGAGACACGGTTCCACAAAGTTGTAGTACTAAATTAGTAGACATATACCATAATAAATCTAAGTATGAAGTTTTCATGATTTTTATGATAATTATCAGATTTCCTCAAAAATTAATTGGAAAGAAATCTGTGGAATCTGTGGAAGAAAAATTTGCAAAAATTTTCAATTATAAATTATATAAAATATAGTATCAAAAAGCCAATATAATTAATTTAATGTCCAGAATTCCTAATTGTGTACGAAAATATACGCAAAATTTACAATTTGAAAATTTTGTGTACGAAAATATACGCAAAAAATTTACAATTTGAAAATTATTAATTATCACACCTTAATTTTAAGTTTGTAACAAATTTGCATAATATTTTCACTTCTCATTAGAATTTTATGCACCAAGCACCAATCATTTTATTATCAAAAGAATTATGTGGATTTAATTTCTTGCGCTTAGATATCATCATTTCAGTAATGTAAAATATCAACGAATTTAAATTTAAATATTAATATACAATAAATAATATAATATAGATTCTCAAAAAATTAACCGTATCTCCCCTACAATTAAAATTTTGAAATTTGAAATCTCCTGAATTGAATTAATTTAATTTTAATATTTTATAAATATACATAATTATTTTTTTTATCTATGTTTTAAATAATAATTAAAAATACAAAATTTCAACATTTTTTTTTTTACGTTTTGTAAAAATTCATTTTCTAAAAAAAAAACATCTGTGATTTTAAAAATAAATAAAAAAAATTTATCTTGTCAAATCTGTTCTTGATAAGAATTATTATTATTTATGGTAAAAATAGAAAGTGGGCGGAAATTATGATTAGTAATAATAAAAGTGCATGACAAATGTTATAAATAAAATCAATTTTATTTTATTTTTGTGTTATGCATAATTTAGTTTCATATGTGAAAAACGAACATTTGACAAGATAGAAGAGATTTAAAAATTGTGTGGTAAAAATTTGTGACGAACAAATAAGGAATTAATTTTGACTTGAATTTATTTGACTTTTCTTGAAATATAAAAATGCAATTCTAGGTCTAAATTTTTGCCAATATTTGCGACAAAAGACGAAAAATGGTAATTAATATAAACTTTTCATAATTTTCCAAAATATTGGCAACAATTTAGACCTAGAATAATTTCAAACGCCTTTGAAGTTATTAAGCAAAACTACGTTTTTCTATTTGTTTATCTTGAGAAAGTAAAAGGAGTTTTCTAATATTATTTACAGTATCTTTACAGAAAGGTTTTATACAATCTTTGGTATTACTTTATATCATAATTTGTGAGATGTTCAGCTTTTGCTCAATGCACATTTTTCTAAATTGCACAGTTTTCCACAATGCTCAATTTTATTGTAATATTTACTCATTTCGAATACCAAAAATTGAGTGATCGGAAATGTCATTATTTTTATATAAAATTAATTGCTAAATTTTCCCAATAATTCTGATTAGATAATATTATTAATCAAAGAATGATAATAAAATTTGCAGATAATTTTTAAATTCGAGCTTGGTTGTTTATGCATAAATTTAAGTCCACAAAAAATTGTCCATACTTTTAATGGTTACTGATGGCGGTGGTAGGTAGATAGAGGAGGATTGAATAATATTTCACACTTAACTAATTTAAAATTTCACATTTAGTAATAATTAAAAAACTCTGACAATTTTAAAAATAAAACTCATTTGAATGCATAAAACATTTATACATAATGAACCAAGAAAAAATTTTATTATTATAAATTTTTAAACCTTTTTTATAATTCTCAGAATTTCTGACACATTATACAAAAACCACCAATAAATTCAATTTTTCACACCTGTTCATTTTTATATTGAAAAAAAAAAAATGATTTTTTCACCTTTTATAAACTATTATAAATTTTCAAATCTGAGGTGTGTAAAAAATTCAAAATAAATTTTATTTCTGTAGAATTTTCAATCTTACTTTTTTTATGGTACAAATTTAAATTTTATATTTATAATATTTATATTTGTTATATTTTTTCAAGAACTTTTCGTGTTAATTTCAATCATTTGAAAGAGATTCTTTTGGCGGAATTTTTTTTTTAACATTTATTTAATCTGACTTTTTCTATTACCACACAACAAACAAAACCAAACATTAAAAACAAAAAATTATTAAATATTTGTGGTAAAAAATTTAAAAAATAATAAAGTATAAAATTATTAATAAAAAATAAAAAAATATTAAATTACAAAAATAAAAAATTGATTAAATTTTACAAGAAAATATAAATGTAATTAAATAATTTATTGACATATTCTCTTTTAATTGTCAAGTATACATAAATGACTTGAATAAAGACATAAAAATTTGTGGTTTTGTTTGTAAATTTTATTTATTATTAGTTATTAAAATTAAATTACAATGAATAATATATTATATAGTTAACAACAGTGATAATATTTCACTTGTTCTGTTCGTTTTTAAGTAGATTTTTGTGATATTTGCAATTTGCAATTTGGAATATGAAATTTTTATTAATTGTGGCGTACGATTGAAAGGAGCAGCAGAGATTTGATGAATAGTAAGGATAAAAGTCAATAATTATACAATTTATACAATATTTTCATTTAATATTGGCTATATAAAAAGCCTTTACTAATGCACTTTATAATACTAGAAAAACATATTAGAAAAATTAATTAATTATCAGAAAAACTTACATAGCTGTCCGAACTCATAAAACAATTGACACTAAAGTCGGCCACTAAGTGTGTATGCATACGGGGGACTTCCCCAAAGTAAGTTTAGTTACCAAATAGTTTCCAAATAGTGCGTCATTCGAGAAAAATTGCATTTCCGAATTATGTATTTAATTGTTTGGTTGTCGATTTTTTCTGAAGTATATTTAATTTTGATATTTCTATGATTGGATTATAAATTACAAGACTAAATAATGTTAAAAAATAATAATTATTTGTTTTCTGATATTTAAAACTTAACGTCTAAGATTAATTCTACTGAATAAAAGAAGTGGCCGGATACTTTTGTGAGCAACTGTATTTATTGAAATTAATTACATAATTCAACAAACTCTTTTGAATATTGAAAAAAAAAAAAATATAAAATTCAATTTTTATTTTTCACACTTTAAACGAAATTAAATCTTATTAAAATTATATTATATTTCTGAAAACCAAAAACCAAAAAAAAAAAAACATTGTATAAAACATAAATTTTAATTGATAAATAACAATTTGTCTATGGTTTCCAAGTCATCACCTTTTAATAGGCATTGAAATTAACAGTGATTAGCGAACTAAAATAAAAGTCTATTAATTAACAACATTATGTTAATTTTTGTTGTTGAAATAATTGAACGTATTAAGTTACGAGAAATAATTTGAAAATATTTCTATGAAATTGTTGCACTTTGTGTTTAAGTTTTATTTTTAATAGTTTAATTTCATTAATTTTCTGTAAACAGATGATAATCTACCATCTAAGTTCTAAATTTTCAATTTAGAATAATGCAATTTCAATTAGGGTGGTGCAGTTTTGGAATGAGTTTTTCTTCAATATTGTAAATTTTTAGTTATTTGAATTTATTCAATTTGGAAAATTCAGGTTCAGGTCTGGTATATTCATATTTTTCCAAAATCAAATTTGACTGTTTCCAAGTCAAAATTTTAATTTGTCAAGTAAATTTCATATTTTTTCACATCAAATTAGATCTTTTCGTATCTTCAAATCAAATCAAACTTGTATTTAATCTGAATATTAGTTTGATTTGTGGAAATTCGGATGTTTTGACTTGGAAATGGTTAGTTCAAACTGCAATTATAGAAATTTTTCCATATTTAATTATAATTTACCATATATTTTCCAGCAGATTTCTCTTTAAACCGAAAATATAATGTTGACATTGTCAAAACAAAACAAAAAAAAAATCTATTATTGACATTTTATGAAAAATTCAAAAAAAATCACCAAAAATAAATAATATTAAAAAAAAAAATAATTTAAAGAATCATAAAATAATAAAGAAAAAAATAAATAAAAAGCATTTTTATGCTTAATTTCTATATAACATTAAAACTAGCAAATATTATTAAAAACGAAAGATTTATTTATTCATTTTATTTTTTTCCATGTTAGTGTTTTTGTCAAATACAATTTCAAAAAAAAATATGGGAAAAATGTTTACAATTGGTAAACAAAAATATTAAAAATAAAAAAAAAAATTGTGAAGACTTTCAATCAAAAAAAAAAAATCTTTTAAAAAACATTTTTAGATTTTTGTTTGTTATATGCTTTTTATGTAAATCTTTTTTTTTTTTTTTTGTGAAAAAAGTGCCCATATTTCAATTTGGTGTAGGATTTCAAAAAGAAAACAACACCAGAAATTCATTTGTACACAATATACAAAAAAAAAAATTATACCTATACAAGCTTGAATATTTAAAGCCTAATAAAAAATTTATATAAAGATCTGCATACATAATAAACACTAATGTTTATATGCATTATATACAGTCAACTCTCGGTATATGGTAGATTTTTCTTTGAATAGTAGATTTATGTTTGTTAGAGGAATTCGGTTTAGTTTTGTGTAATTCATATTGAAGTATGTACTTCATAATTTCGGAATTGAGTAGATTATTATAAATAGAGATAATGTTATTTGTATAAAATTATTAGTGTCAGCGAAAATTATAGGATGCACACTTACAGTAACAACCTAAATTATGGGATGCGAAAAGTAAGAAAACATATTCTCAAAAACAGAGGAAATTAATACAATTTCGCTTAAAAGTATGCCCTAAATTGAATAGTATCTCAGTTTATCTACAAACTACGAACATGTAATGAATTGGCGTTTTCGTAACCGTCATATCGTCGGTCCCATGCCAAAACCGCGAATGTGCGTTTTTTATGAAATAGAGTTTTTAATGCCAGATTTTGTAAAATTTAAAAATCTACAATATGCCACAAATGTGCAATTCGTCGTAGTTTTTTTAATATTAAAAAATTTCTATATCGCTTATGTTAAAATTTCTATATCGCTTATATAAGAATTTCACAAATCGGCAAAAATTAAAACGCAATTTTCTCGAAACTGTAATATTACACATTCGCGGTTTTGGCATGGGACCGACGATATGACCACGGACCTGTAATCATTCATATTTCTCGTATTTTGACAAGCGTGTCAGTAACAAATCACAAATCTACAAATTTAACTAATTCTCCTATTGTCGAATGGTTATTGTCTCCCTGATTAAACTACCATAAAAACGAATAAAAACATTGTAGTACTGTACTGTGATCATTTGAAGTTCTAATGTCATGTCATGATGCAGGCTTATTTTAAATAGCTGATTAGAATTTTTATTTTTCGCATAATTTAACACGTTAATCGCCACGATAATTTCAATTTTCAGATTTTGCTCCTGGTAGGCTTTGGAAGATACAGCAAATTTATCGTTTGCATCGGATATCAGTGACTGACATGGCCTTCTACTAAATCCCGTATGTCAGACATATGTCTGATATGGCTCATGTAGAACTTCTTAGTATCAGACACATATGACTGACGTGGCGATTAACGTGTTAAAAGATATAACGATGCACTTTCCATATATGTAAACTCTTTTACGCAAATCATTAATGACTAGAATTCGTACTATTCCGTTTTTAACAACCGAATTTAATCAAAATTCTTACAATTTCGCACGAACGGAAACGTTGGAACTAATTTCTTACATTAAAAAATAATTTTTCTCCACCGACTGTTGACTGTTAATATTAATATGACACTCAATTTTTTGTATATATATCATTTTCAAATGATTTGATTTTAAAAAGTAGAAATAAAAATGATTAACAAAAAAAATAAATTTTTATTATAAAAGAAAAATAAGAAAATTTATTTTATTTTTGTTATTTTTTTCTGCTTTTTCAAAATAATAAAAAAATAAAAATCAATTTTTTATAGTATCTTTTATATTCCAGAGAGAACAGAAGAACAAAAAATATCACAAAATTTTTATATTATTATATGAAAATTGAAACCCTCTATTGAAGACGGTCACACTTAACGAGGAGAATATATGGGAATCGTTAACACACACAAAAAAAGCAACAACAACAAGAAAACGAAAATAATAAAAACAACTCTATAGGCTAAGAAGTGTTAAGAATGACACGTCTAACCCAACTATACATATATTTATATAATACCATCATTCCATATAAATATAAAAAAAAAGAGTTCAAAGAAGGATAGGCACTCAGAAAATTTTGTTGTTATTCTTGGTATTACCAAAAAAACAAAACCTTTTTTGATTTCCTTTTCAAATTTTTTGTTATTCTTCTCCATATTCTTCACAACACCAACAAAAAATTCTAAAGCCGTTTTTGAAAAATGGTCTTTTACTTATTTTTTATTTTTAATAAATTTTTTTCTTTTTCAATATATTTTTTTTTGAAAAATCAAATTCTCGAATTTGAAAAGGTAACATACAAAAGACGACGAATAAAAAAGGAATACCAAAAAAATATAAGAATTTTTTAAAAGATGGAAAAAGCTGGACAATAGGGACCAATAAATTTTAAAATTTCAAATATACACCGAAGTTTGAACAGAATTAAATCCTCCATATAAAGAATAAATATATTGTGTATTATTAAGTATGAAAGCGATTTGCGCAGCTGAAATAGGGAACAATGTTGTTCGATATGCATGAGGTAATATAAAGTGAAGATCGTTGTATAATGTATACCAACAAATTATTTAAATGTTCTGAAACAATTTAACCAAAAGCTTCTTATTCTTGTTTTGGCTCAACAGCCCGATGTGGGTTAAGAGGTTTCCCCGGAATTTTATTGCAATGGACCTACTAATTTTATGTGGACTCCGAACCATAAATTCATCTGTATCGGAGAAACTATTTCTTACAACAAGCTAATGGATTTGTAGTGAGTGAATTGATGTCAGTAATTGGACTTGAACGCCAGTATTTTTTCCCAGTCTTAAAATTTACATAGCTGTATTTTACTTTCATTATTGGTATACTCATTTAAGCTGATTGAACTTATAACTACAGCGATGCCTCGGCTGGGAATTGAATTCACTACCTCATGCACTGCGGCATAGTACACAATACACATAGCAAACTAAGTCACCGCCGCTCTAAACAGGGAACAAATATAACATGGATGACTATTAAATTCATTTTCACCCCTAGCCGATTAGATCTGCTGTGTAATTTAAGTGAATAGGTAAATTAACAACTGCCGGACAGACACGACTCCAAAATTTTGACGTTAGAGACTATTATCTCCTCTAACAGCCCTAAGAACAACCTAAGACATAAATAACAAGAAAAAAAGACCCATTTACTTAAAAAATAGTTAAAAGTTGTGCGCGCAGTGCAAAAGAATCAAACAAGTTTTTCGCTCTTTAAAGTTTCTTTTATTATTATTATTTTTTCTGTAAGGTATGGACTTCAACTTCAAATTTATAACTTTACAAAAAAAAAATAACAATAATAAGAAACACACAAAAAAAAAATAAAAATAAGTTAAAATTATAAAAGTTCTTTTGATACTTTTTTTTTTTGAAATAATCAAAGATATTTTTATTTAATCCAATCTCCTTTTTTGGTTTCGTTTCTCTGAAATTTTGGTCAACAAAACAAAATATTTTTTTTTTATATTTTATGAAAAGAAGTGAAAAATAATGAAGAAAAAAGAAGAAAAGAACCAAAAAAATCAGTGAAGGTTTGACATGTCACAAAACCTGTGAAAAAATTATTGACGCACCTTGAAGATTTCTTCTTTTAATCCTCTTAAGAATTGAGAATTTTTTTTTTTTATTATTTTGATTTAACGAAGAATTGAGCTCTGGCTTTTTTCTTTGCTATCTCTAAGATCTGGGGGAAAAAAAAGCGATGTGATACCATCGATTAAAAACACCTCGTCGTTTGGTGTGATTTTCAATAAAAATAATAATAATAATATTATTTTTTTTTTGTATTTTGTGTAGGGAAGAAGTGAATTCATTTTTTTTTTTTTGTATGTTGGGGTTTTTTGGGATTTTAAAATTTATTTATATAATTTTTTTTTTTGTAAATTATATGCACAAATTATTCAAATCGTTTTTTGAATGGCTTCTTGAATATATCACTTTTTTTTTATAATACCTGTTTATTTATTTTTTTATTATTGTAAAGTGGGTAGAAGAGTTTGGGATTTTATGAAACATTAAAAATGAATTTTTTGTATTCGAAAGAAATCAATTTTTTGTTTTTTTTTTTTTGATAATTTTGTGGTGATGTTTTGGAAATTTAGATTTTTAGAAAATAAAAATAAATAATCATTAAGATGGTAATTAATTTGAATTTAACAAAAAAAGGATTAAAATAAAATATCAAATATATATATAAATTTTTATAGGTTGAAACTTCTAAAAATGGTTATCTTAATAAAAAATACGAAAAATGTGTTAAAAAATTTTCTTATTTGGTTTGACAATTTATCGGAGAATTAAAATTTTGAGACAAAGATTGAATTTCATTTAAATGATTTTAGTCTAGTGTTCTAATTTTCGTTGATGTATCGCCTACACCAGTAATGGCAGATAATTCAAATTAATTTTTTCTATTACTATAAAATAATTAAGTAATATACTTAGTCTCTAACTTGGGATGTGCATGTGTTAGTCTTGCGCTAAACTACATTATGTTTGAAAAGGTTAGATTTTCGTATTTCCACGTAAGAATATCTAAACAGCTTAAATAAATTGTATAAGAGACCTTAGAATAACCTTAAAAATATTTGCCACAAATTTTGTCTACAGTCATAATTTACGTAGCGAAGACGGAAACCTGGCAATTAAGGATACTCACGAGATTATCTTCATAGAAAAAATTTGAAGTTTTTGATAGTTTTATAATTACTCTTAGGTTAAAGACATTGCGAAAATTCAATAATGGATGTATATTTCCTACTATACTCAATTGTCTTTGAGTTGATTGTCTTTCTCGCATTAAAATTCAATTTAAACTTTTGTAAGAACTGCCCCTGCAAAATAATCAATTGTGATATAAGGGAACTTATCGATCATCCAAATTTAATCCATAGAAAGATGAAGCAAATTTTTAAAATAAATCAATAGACTATTTCAATTTGAATATACTAAATAGAAATAGATTTCCTGTCTCTTCTAACCATTCATTTCATCAACAACAAATCTTTGATTTCGAAAACTCCGACACAATTTCCAAATTTACCTTTTGACTTTAATATTTCACATTGTTCCCCCTTACAGTCGTATAAATAATCCCTTTGTTCTCTTTGATTTATATTACCACCATAAATAAGAACATGTTGCTAATGAATTATTCACACCTACGTAGCCATAAATCCGAATCAATAAAAATGAAAAAAAAAATCTGTAAAAAAAAAAATTCGGAGCTTATAAAAGAGAACTTGTGATCATTTAACAATTTTCCATCCAAATTTATTCGATTAGACTTTATAGAAATTCAATTATATCCATATTTAAACCCTTTTTTTTTTTTTCAAAAGTTTCAGAAAATATTTGAATTCTTTTCGTTAACAAAATGTTCTTTTTTTCCCCCGAAAACATCAATTTTCCATTTTCAATACCTCAAAAAAAAAAACATTATTTAAAATTAGCAGGTATATATATACTTTAATCACCTTTAACACTTTACGTGAGAATATGGACATCATATAAACATAATGAAAAATTGTATAAAAAAGGAACATCAATATAAAAATGTACTTCGCAACATTAAAAAGTCTATAATATTCTTCTTCTGCATTCAATTATTTTTTTTTAATATAAAAATATTTTAAAATTTTGTGAAAAACGTGCATACACCCATATATAAAGGAACGTGTTTTTCTTTTAAAAGAGTCTCTCTTCCGTTTTTGCGCCCAGAATTTATCTGAAATCATTCTATCAACTGAACCAAGTTCGATGAAAATATTTTTGTTTTTGTTATAAAAAAAGAGGATGGCAATTTAGTGCACACACATCATAAACCTATAAGTTATAATACCATCAGTTATAACTATAGTAAAAAATGCTGGTATATTGCTGATCAATATCGGTTCATTTCTCGTTATTTCACACTTGGAGGCTTTTTTTTTTTATATATGTAATTCAGTTTAATAACTGCAAAAATAAAATAAGTTTTTTTTTTTTTGCATAAATATAAAAATTGAACTGACAAACAAAGAAAAATTGGAAAAATGATCAGAAAAATAAGATTTATAAAAGCAGACTTGAGTTAAGATAGAAAATGATATTAAAATTTTTCGACAAAAAAAATATTTATATTTGTAATACAAAAATAATAGTGTTGCACACGGAAAATTAAAGTGTTATTTGATGGAAAAATTTAGATAAAAAAAATGGAAATATATTTATTTTGTTTTGCTTGCAGATTGCTAACTTGAAGGACGAAAAATTGGATTACTAATTGGTTATGTATATTTCATTTTCTTAACTAGAATAGATTACAAAGGAAGGTACATTGCTAGGATTTAATTTTAATGATTAAATTAAGGGAATAGAATTTTTCTAAAGAATATATAATTTAAAATAGAAATGCAATTTGGTTTAATTCTTGGTTACCTTTTCAAATGCATAACTTAAACTTTGCGGTTTATTTCGTATATTCTCAAACAAAGATGTAAATTGAAATGTATGAAAGAATAATGTTGATGAGTATCCTTCGAGTTCCATTTAATGACTTCGATTCATCGAGTTCCATTTAATGACTACTACCAATTAATATCTAAGAATTTCAACAAATTTACAACGAGATATGAAATTTATGAACTAAATTTTTCCTGCTAGGAGGATTAATTGTTAATGTGGACGATTTTTTGTAATCTTCTTTACACAACAATTGTAAACTGCTACTAGTATGAAGGTATATTTAAGTATTGTTTGTAACAAGATCACAAATTAAGCTACAGGAGAATTTTGGAAAATTTCTGATAGTTCTATTCCCTACCATTCAGAAATGTCGATATTTCTCCAGGCAATTACACAACATCACAATCCATATTTAAGTAAAATAAGTTATGGTTGCTTATAACACAAAAATCTCAGGTGTACTCAGAGTGATTCAGACTCGATTCATTAGTAATATACAAATGAACTTTTTCAATTTCTTTTTACAAATGAGTACTCAGATATTTACTTGTTATGCAACAGTCTGATTTCTTTTATAAACGGAAAACGATATTGCAAAATACCATAAATTTTAGTACAAACTACAAACAAAGAATTTAAAAATAATATTATGTAAAAATTAGAAATTTATTACAGAAAAACTTTTTTCATAAACAAAAACAATCTATATGTAATAATAATAAATTTATGAAATTATATTCTAACTAGAAATTTATATTATTTACTAAAAAAAAACATAATATAAATATGGAAAATATTGCATTGCTTAAAATTTCTAGCTCTAATAAAAATTATTTTGTCTACAAATATTTTTGTTTTGTTTTAAGAATAATCTTTATTATCGCGCTATTCTTTAGCTATAAGTAAAAAATAATTTTTGCCAATTCGTGACTTATGGTCCGATAGATCGAACTGCATAAATGCTCACATATAAAAAAGTCAAAAGAAAATTATACTTAAAAAAAAAATCAGTATATATTCAAGATTTTGTTTTTTATTTTATTATTACAATTTTTATATTTATTTATTTACGCTATATGCAATATACCAGACGGCGACGATGGAAAATTGTATAACCCATAAGTTTTATATAACATGATCACAGTAAAATCTGTATAAATTTAACTATGTCAAAAATGATAAATAAACATAAATTCTTAATCCTATAATGCAAAATGTGTTGGCAACCTAAATTGTCAACAACAATTCCATACTTTCCATTTTAGTATATGATGCCTTATAATGATACTTCCCGAATGAAATCAATCACACACAACATCGATTAAAAACTAAGTTAAGGGAGGAAAGTTTACATTAGACCGCAGACATGGAGAAAATATAAGAATGTATAGAAATGAACCTCATATTTATGCAACTAAAGATAAAGGGAACAATAATTTGAGACCAATTACCAAATATTACCAAATTAAATTATAAATCTAAGGCAACTGTCTTTTTAGTTCTTATGGCGACCCTTTATTTAAACGACAATCATTCGTTCATATCTTCATCTAAGCTATGTTAGTTGCATCTGAAATCGGTTAAGCCCGAAGAATTTTCAATTTTATTAGGATATTAGTAGCATAATGAGGCCCATAATTGATTCCCATTAAAATTAGTGCCAAGAGAGAGCAACTCATCCGATTTTGCTGTGGAAACTTTTCTTGTTAAGCCATATCAGCTCATTACGAAATAAAATTGAACTGAAACTGGTATACAATTATCTTCTAATTTTAACATCTTTTACGAACATTTTCTTCGCTCTGGCAATTGACACTAATAAAAAAACGACTCTACTGTATGCGGATATGGAATTAACAATACGATTAATAAAAACTAACCAGCAAACGAATCTTCGATTTTAAAATAATCTTTTCTGCATCATTTGGTAGACTTTATTTTTCTGTTTTTGTTTTGGTGTAGCAGCCCCAGCTTGTGAATCAAAAACTCAAAGCGGGCAAAATTATATTATATAAAAAGAAAAGAAAACTTAGAATTTTGTAGAGATGACAGACGATGATATTGAAAACGTATACTCTATAAAATCTCAAGACTTTTTTATTTATATAATATTATTTTTCGTAGAGAGTATTATAGATAGATGATGATGCCCTGTGCTGTGTGTGCAACCATTCGAATGCAAAAAGGAATAAATTTGCTTCATAAAGAAGTTTTTAATCTGATAGACTCGAATGCATAAAAAAAACGATATTATTTCTCAGAGGGATATCGTGTCGAATATATAAATGAATAAATAACATTTTAAATCGGTTTTTTTTTTTCGAGAAAAAGAAAAACAAAAATAATAATATTTATTTTTTCTTATAATTTTTTACTGATCAAATGAAAATAATTTTTTAGATATTCGATACTTTAAATATTGTAAATAATCATTTTCGTTTTATATAAACCAAAAGGGTGGAGAAAGAGGTCTTATAGCATTATTCCAAGGGCGACATGTGAAACAGCAAGAGTCACATTGAGCAAGACATAATCTTTTTGCTCCTAATTCCGAAGCAAAAAGAGAACATACCAAAATTATGAGTAATCTATGCTACAAAAATTCCTAAACGGACATTTCTACAAATTACAGAGTAGATTTCTGTGAAAAGAAAAGAGCATTGACAAGGTCAACCGCAAAACTATCCTGCAGGAAAAATGACAAGATGAAGCAAATTCCCTTGATTATTTCTGACACTTCTTTCAAATCAGCAAAATGAAGATTTCTCAATATCCTAAGTATGGACAGTGATCTAATCTAACATAAAGCTAATATATCTTATATCTCTGCAATCATAATTTCGACATAACTTGTTTACTGTGACACTTAATCTGTTTTCCCGGTAGGAAGTTCTCGGTTATAATTACAATCATGATCCTTAAATTCTTAAAGTTTCTCCCTTCTTATTCTACAGTGTAATATGGACCTAAGCCAAGTTCGCAGTGGTTCGCAATTAGACTAAGTCACAATTAGGGACCTTACAGTTTTATGTGGTATTACTTAACGTAAGTCTCCTTGAATCAATCTTTTACAATTTATCCTATTTTAAAAGCTAAACGTGTTAAAATTTTTTTTACATCATCTACTACTTATATACAATTGCTCAAAGATGCTTAATATTTCGGCCGGACAATGACCATCACTGCATCCACAATATCATAACAATAATTCATTTAAGTATCGTATAAGTACTTATGACAAAGATCTTTTAATTAAAGTCACGGTAAAATTTTGTTATTTATAATCTTACAATAATAAACAATTTTTGCTAACAATTTCGAATATATCTTTAATGAAGGAACTCGCTATAATAAAGAGTTAATAAACTTTTATTCAAGTAGAAAAAAAAAACAACCATAATTTTTGTTATTTTTTTACCTTTGATTAATTTTATATTTCACACCAAAAAAGAACACATTAATAACATTGTATTCATACTTCAATCAATATTTTTATGATTTGTAAAAAAAGCTAAAAAGGTAAAAGCATAAAGAGAATTACAATTATGAAAGGAATAAAAATAAAACAGCTTGAAAGCAGACAAAAATCTTTTCTCCTCTCGTTTAGAAATCATAAATAATAAGATGATTTTTTTTTTAAATGTATAACATAAAAAGGAGAAGAGGAAAAAAAAATAATAATAATAAGAAAAAAAAAAATCTTTACAAATCATATTATAATCAATGTAAGAATGATGAGTACCTTTTTTTTTTTGTTGGATAATTTAACATAATCTCCAAAATAACCCCATCGACTATTTGACGCCCGTCTGTTATAAACTTTAGTATTTCATATAATACTTACATACAATTTTTTTTTGTACTTTTAGAAGATGGAAAGGCAAAAAAAAAAAACATTAATTACAATTGAAAAGCATTCAGAAAAAAAAGAGAAGTTATTGCCATTGGCTTGGCTATTTGCAAAGAAGATAAAATTTGAATTTACCAGGGAAAAATAGATGTAAATTAAAGCTATTATTATGATAATTCATTTTTCTGATTAAAATTTTTTTTAAAGAATATCAAAATTGAATAAAAGAATATTTCATTTTTTTTTTTTAAATAATTTTTTTTTTGGTATATTAAATTGACAGTGATGAGAATTTTTGATAAAAATTATGGGGAAATTTATTTATAATTGGACAACAATTGAACTTTTCAAATTCATGTATACAAAGCGAACAATATTTTTTGAACAAAGTTTTGACTGATAACTAAATATCTTGGCGAAGATGTTGTACTCTAGGTCTAGGCACACCACTTAGCTTAGAGGTTTTCACGACGAAAAGCAAAATATTTTTCAGAATATTGTCAAGAATTTATAGAAAAATAAATTTTTACAGAATTTTACAGAAAAATTAAACAGAATTTAATTTTTTTTTTTGGGAATTTGCATTTATAATTATTTCCCTGATAAAAAATTGAAATTCTGCCCATAAATAAATTTTTTTTCTATTTGAATAATTTTTCTCAATTTTGTCGGTAAAAATTGTTTCTTTCTTTGATTTTCATCGATTCATTTAAATTTACAAGACGGAACTTAATTTTTATCATTTATATACTAATTTGTTCCGATTCATATTTTAGGGCTTTTGTTGCTGAACAATATATTTCGACGAATTTTTTGTATACTAATCTCCCCTGAGCAGCATAGAACATCTTCTCATTTCACGATATACTTGCAAATTGCATAACTATTTATTATTTGTATGAATTGCAAGACAAAACTAATTAATTATTGTGTAGATTTGAGTTTTTGACTTGATCAACCACCCGCTCTACGCCGAAAAAAACTACATGAATTCGCATCTAAATTATTGTCAATTAATGACGAGGCTTCAATTTCATCTAAGAATCTTTCTTATGACAATGTTTCTAGTCTCCTGGGAGAAGAGCTATACATAAATGTCTAAATATCCATGCATAGATAGCACAGAAAGTATATTGGAATTAATTGTACGTGTACAATCAACCATTTACTTTATACACCTGTATTTTCAAATAATTTTAATCTTATCATACTTTTCGTATATTAATTTTTTTTTTTTAAATTCCATAATGCCTTCTGTTTTTCCCAATCAAAAATATTTCTATCTGGACTGGACTTGACCTTATATACCTTCATCACAATATTCCGTCTTTATATACATATATACCATAATATCTTATTTCTTATAATACATTGTATATTTTTAATTAAAAATCAAAATGTAAAAATGAATAAATGTATTTAATTAAAAATCAAAACGTTATCATCTCTTTAAATAAAATGTGCCTACTGACTACCAATATATCAGATAAAAACCTTTTCGATCGACTCTGTGTCATTTCAATATACGAAAAATAAAAATTACAAAACAAAAAACAAAAAAAAAGCCATTTCTCACCCAAGAAAATTTATTTATATTCATTTTTTTTTCTTATGTCCAGTCCAGGTAAATCCGTAAACCTTAAATCCCCCCAAAAACAAAAATAACAAATTCTCTCTACCTGATGTTTTTAATATATATACGCGCATATATCAGCGAACCTAACTAACTCTAAACTATAAAAAAAAACGGAGGCGACAATATGACGCGTTATCTGAATTCAATTCGTTTATTATATTTTTTTCCTCCTTTGGGGATTTTTTTTTTCTTTCTTCTTCTTTTAGTTTTATAGTGATGACATCTACACATGTATTCT
Organism: Empis stercorea; assembly: GCA_949752835.1. Lineage (NCBI taxonomy): Eukaryota > Metazoa > Arthropoda > Insecta > Diptera > Empididae > Empis > Empis stercorea. Next base: position 53,134,801 of record OX457089.1, read on the forward strand.
ATCTCCCCAATTCCCCAAAAAAACAATGGACAGTTCATTAAAACATACAGAAAAAAAAGCAAAGAAAAATAATAATAATAATAAACTTTTGTTCAGAGAGAGATCAGTGGATTGAAATTTTTCTAAACACATTCATTTTTTCTATGCTAAAAGATATTTTTCATTCCGAAAAAGATTTTTGTTTTTTTTTGTTTTGGTTTTTACCTTTGCACATAATCTTAAATATGTAAAATAATTTTGGCAGAGGAATTGAATATAATAGTTAAGACAGAGTTGATTATAAGAAGAAAAAAAAACGTTCCTTATGCTACAAGACAATATCATAAATGTCATGGTTAAATTTATTTTTTTAAAAAAAACTCGATTTTTATTATTATTTTTATAAACAGTGAAATTGAATGAACTGATTTAAAAATAATAACAATAAATTACACTGAAAATAATATTGAGGTAATTTTAATTAAAAATTATTTATATGCTAGAAGAGGATAGCAGAGGTAAATGATGGTGCTGACTGGAGAAAGTGGCAAAAGATCTACTCTGCCAGCAAGGGCAAAGATCTACTCTGCCAGCAAAAGATCTACTCTGCCAGCAAGGGCACAAAGACTATATAAATATATAATATTTATATAGTCTTTGTGTTTTTTGAATAGTGATTCAGGTCTCCCCAAGTGAATTACATGTTATCTATGGTATATTTTTGTTTGTGGCAACTGTTCCAAGTCATTTCTCTAATTCACAGTAGCCATTGTTCCTCTACTTGTATAATTTCGAAGTCTATAATAATATTAAACCCATTTCAATCAAAATTTGTAGTCATTTCAAACCCTATAATCCCATTTATTTCCTTCCCCAATATCACAGAATATTTACCAATTAAAATTGCCTAGAACACTTAACTATTTTTCATCAAGGTCCTTTTTTTGCCTTAAGTTGGATTAATAATCAAGTTAACCAACTTTCATTATCATTTTTCGCAATCAAATCTAAATATATCTTTACAGATAAATCTCTCGTTAACATTAAACTTTGCATTATTTTTCTGTGTACAACAAATCATCATCATAATCAAAACGGATCTTAAAGTGTGTCTTTAAATTTATATTTTTCTTCTTCTTTTTATAGTTTTATAACTTGCACTAAAATAACAACAACAGAGTGCACCGAGCGCGGATCATACTACATATATAAAAACAAAACAACATCAACAAGGGCAAAAAAACCTCAGAAAGATTTAACACAGTCTGAAGAGGATTTATGCTTTAAAAATTTGTACGATGCTATTGTTATTGTATACATATAAGACAAGAATAGAGTTCAAGGCACCATCATGTTTTTAATGAGAAGGCGTGAAATTGAAAAGAGTTTTGTGTTTTGTTGTTGTTGATATTTTTATATATAGAGTAAGAATTTTTTGTATAGTAACGTTTATTAAGGAGGTCCAGGTAAAGTATATATTATCCTGACAAAAAATACGTTTTATTTCCAGTGGCAGTTGAAATTATAGTAATTATACTATAATTTTTTTATAATTGAAAATTTGAAATATCGTTGAAGTAGAGAATAATAATGAAAACGCCAGTAAATTGTGCGGAAGGAAAAAAATATATATTTCTGTTACTTTTAAATTATTTTTGGACTAATGAAAATATGTAAATTTGATAGAGAAAATTGGTTTTTGATGGACCAATTTAAATTTCACCTTGATGACAATAGGATTGCAATTTTAAACGTTTTTTTTTTAATAAGAAAGGATAATTTTTTATACAAATTATTTCCAAATAAATATTTCACTTCATTCTGTTACAGATTTGTCCTGGAATTGTAAGGTAAATCTTGTTCAGAGAAAAAAACCCAAAATGAATCTAATTTACTTTTTTTCCCAAGTAAGATTTTATTGCAACCTATAGATCTGTTTTATAACCTTACTATCATCTTTTATGTTACGCCACTGAAATCAATCTTCGAAAATCTTGTACAAAAATCTGCGTGTAATGAAAATTCTTATTGTGTTTTATTTTAAGAAGAAATAACACAAAATTCAAAAAAAAACCGCATCGAATTTCACCAATATTATTCTTGTGTGCAGGTGTAAGAAAAATGAAAAAATAAATTGTATTTCAAAAGAAGCCGTTTTACTAGCCACACTAATTGACTTTGACACCCGAACTAAAATGCGGTTTCAAATACCACCACACCATAAAAAAACTCTTATGGAAAAGACAGAAAAAAAATACAATTTTGAAAAAAATAAATAAAGCTTCACAAATTGGAAGATTGGTAAGAAAAACGATCTATTCTTTACGAGATTAAAAATTGTAGACAAAAATATAAAATTCTCAACCGCAACAAAATACTAAAATTTTATGCATAATTCTTTTTAAATTCTCTTTTTTTTTTTTTTTTTGAAAATTTGTGTGAAATTAATAAATTTTCTTTATTGAAAAATTGGTAAATTTATTATTATATTTTTTTGATTAATTTTTTAAATTTATTTTCATTTGTCTGTTAAATGGAAAATTTACTGTGCCCTTTTTATAGCCTCAGTACAAAATGCTTTATGGTGTTAAAAATTGGAAGATGATAATAAACAAGGTTGAAATGTATGAAAAATTATTATATTTAAGTGATTTTATATATTATTATTAAATTTATAAAAATTTGATTTAAAAATCAATTTACTTAAATTTATTTTGAAAAATTTCAGTACTCAAATAAGTGAATGCAATAAATAACCACCAGCAATGGAGAGTTTGTTTATTTGTCTATACTTTACAATTTTTTGAGTGATTGTGATTATGTTTAAACGGAAATTAGGTTTAAATAACATGATTGATTAATTTGAAGTGATTAGTACTATAATTAAATAGTAAATTATATAATATTATTGAAGTTATCTTATCAGTTTGAAGTATCCCAATTAAATGTAATTATTAGCTTATAAGAGAAACGAATTAAGTACATCATGTTTCCATAATTTTATATGATATATTATTTTACATTTAATAATTTCATTATCAATATCAAATAAATAAATAAATATCATCATGAAATTGATAACTAATTTCGGTATAATATTTATTGATGTAATAGAAAATTATTTTATGTCCCCAATTAGGTAAGATTTTGGTTCATTAATCATAAATGATTTGAAGAAATACCTAAATTATTTCAAATTGAAATAATTATTTCAATTATTTCAAATCAAAAAGTCTATTAAGGATGTGGTAATAGAAATAATTTGATTAATAATATTATGTAAAAATCGAGCTCAAATGTTAATTATCTGTTATTAAACTGTTAACCTACTATTTGACTGTTAGCAAAGAATATGGTGTTAGTAAGACTTTGCTTGTAGGTAGTTCAACTATGTAACTATCTTATAATAATTGTTGATAAGTATATTACTATTGGTACCACTAATTTTTATAAGTATACAATTCCAAATTAAATGTTATTGTCTCTTGTCACTATAACATCATAATGTTGGATTGAAAAAATCCATTTAATTTCCTTTAAATTACTGCATATATTTGTGACATCGATCACAAGAATTTAGTTACAAATCAAGGCTTCCCCCAGTTCTTAATATAAAAAAAAGTTGTTCATTCTGAATTGTAAATGATGTCATACAAGATTAAGTACTTATTTCTCTTCAAATTAAACGAATGATTAATACATTTTTAAACTAACGATTTTTGACACCTTTTTCAACCTCCAATAATCTCAAAATTTAAAGATTTTTACTTTATATAATTTAAAGTATATTTCCTAAATTATCCACTTATAAATTATATTTCTCAATTCATTTAATTATGTTTAATTAAAGAAGAAAAATATAAATTTTTTTCCAAATCCAAAATTTTTTAATCATCAATTTACACACAGAAGATGTGAATATGGTTATAGCAACTATTTCTTCTTTTTTTTTCAAACCGTCAGCTTTATTAGTTTCATTTACAAAACCAACTCTTATTATTTAATTCCAATCTCTAAACAATGTAAAACATATTTTTTTATGGTTTAACTAGAAAAATAAAAATAATTCTTCACTTTTATATACCAAAAAAAAAAAAACTATTAAATTCGATAGCATAACAAAACCTCTTTTTTAACATTTTTTTTTTTTTTTTGCAAAAAAGTGTGATTATATTTTTCTGTTTCATTTTAGTATACCATATTCAGCTGGATATAATAAGTTGAAATTATACTTTATAAGAAAGATTTATTATGCCTCTTATATTAAATAAAATGGAAAAAATAAGATTCAAACCATAATAAGTCATCACCATTTATGGAGAAAATATTAGCTTTTGAAAATATAAATTTAAAATTGAAATATATAGAGAAAAATATTGTAAGTTATTGTATATAGAAAAATACTGAATAGTTTAAAACTATTCTCTGCGTTCATTTCGAAGAATACCTTTAATGGAAAAATTATATAAATTTATATAGATTTTTCCAAATGAGGTTATAAATCCATGAAAATGGTTAAAAGCATATAGAAAAAATGTATTTTTTTTTTATTTAATTCAATTATTTTTTATATTCAAGGAAAAATAGAAAAATAAAAATTTTTCTGTTCAAAAATTTCTATGTTAAAAAAATTATATAAAAACTTTTGCAGTTTAAATAATTTTTAATGATATTTTTTTTTTTAAAATATTTCTATACTTAAAAGAAATGTTTTATTCTTTTTTTAATTCTCACCAATATAATTTTTGAAATTCTTATTTTTTTCCCGATATTGTCGTGGAATTTTAGTATTGGAGCTAACAACGATTTTAACAACAGAAAATTGTTAACAGAGAGAAAATTTATTGCGGACAAATTTTGAAGGAGAGAAGGAAGAATATTTCATATTTCAGAAGTTTTTTGTTATGTCCAAAATTTTTTATTATAATTGATTTGATAAATATTTGGTTGTGTTTGTGTCGGATATGATTTGGCAGTGTCGTATATAGCGTGTTCGTTAACATCAAATTATCGCAATGTTGTAAGATAGTTTAACCAGCGAAACAGCACCTGATTAACCTAAATTTGAAGTCATATTAGTCAAAATACCAGAAAAGTATAATAATAGATAAAAATAACGTACTTTTTGTTTGTTCACTGATCACATCTTCACTGATTGTTTCAGCCAATAAATCACACGATCAGTACAGTAATAACCTACCAATTGCAAAAGGCTTTAATCCATTACGCTTTATAAATATTAAAAAATTTTAGTTTGGAACTGAATTGAACATTGTACGAAAATTACTTTACTACGTATACATAAAATTTCACAAAATTATGTCCAAACTAATAGTTCAAATTCATATCTGAATACATTCTAACAAATTTCCTTATTTTCATTTCTAATTCTGTTAAATTTTTAATATTTCTTACACATAGCTCTTTGTCTACAGTTAAATTCTTCTTTAACATTTTTTATATATAAAAATAACAACAATACCGAAATCAAATCTTTAAAATCAATCCAATCAAAAGAAGTTTATAATATTATAATAATTGTAAAAGAACTTGTTATTTCGAATAATACCGAAAAAAAATTTATGTACCTATACAAAAAAAAAAGCCCTGCATAAATTTTCATATGGATAAATACTTAAGAAATATCAGGAACGTAAGCTAAAGAATGAAAAGATTAAATTAGTTTCTTCTTGAAATTTTTTTTTACCATCTTACATAAATAATCATCAGCATCACAGTAAAAGACTTTAGAAGAGAAAATGATCGAAACAAAATGTTCCAAAGATTTAAATTTATGTTGTCTTTTATATTTTTTGGCTGTTGTTATTTTATTTTCTTTTTTCAAAAAAAAAAAGAAGAGAAAAATGGAAAAATATTGCTGGAGGGTAGAGAGAAGAAGCATTTTTAAGGTGTTGCATTTTATTATCATTTTGACGCCTCATTTTTTCACTATAAAATACAAAACTTTTTTTACAAAGTTAAAAAAAAAAATTTAAACATCACAAAAAAAAATCTTTTGTATATCCAAAAAAAAACAGTCGCGGTTAATATAAAAATATCAAAATTCAGATTTTTTAATATAAAATTTTATCTTAACTTATAATAAAAATTGATTATACATAATATAAAAAAAGGGTTTTGAAAGCAAAAAAAAAAAAACGACCAATAAATTTCCGATTAAACTTGTGTTTTTTTTAAAGGAAACTTAAACACATTTTGCTTCCATTTTGAAAGAATATACTTAATACAAAAAAAAATTCAACAGAATATTTAGCAAAATATTAAATGGTTACCCTTGAAGTGTCATAAGGATAAGATCATTTTGAAAAATTCATTTATATTGTACGAGATTTAAGTAAGTATATTCAATTTGGTTTACTTATACTATATATAATCCTGAACAAAGGATAATAATATTTCGTTCAATATTACTTAAACGTTTTATGGAAATTTTTTAATAATATTGTTCACATTTTGGACAAAATGATTTTTGTATCGACAAAAATGGACAAAATATCATAATACATAATTGATTTTCTGTGGAGCATACATACATACGTCGTAGTGATAAATGTCTGAATTTACAAATTGGGCCTATTATAATTTAATACAACCGATACTAGTTGTTTCTTTATATGGTTATTAAACTTTCGCAAAATTCAGTTATTGTCTCATCGTCAATGTAAATATGAATAATAATATATTGATTTTTCCAATTTCCATCATCACTTGGTAATCTTGGTTGACAGCCATAGTCAATCATTTTTAATTAACTGATAAAATTTATGTTAAAACTGTGACAAATTTTAACTATATTGAAAAATTTCTGACAACAATTGATTCCCTATTTAAAGATTTTTAGATTGTTAGAATTACGAGTTTCTGGTAAATAAATTCATGATGCCGAATTCAAACTACTTATATATGTATAAGTATATATAATTATTATAAATCCCAGTCTATTATTTAAGCATAGGCTAAATTCAATTTCTATAAAGTAAGCATAGGCCACAAAAATGAAGTTATCACATTAATCAAAAGAAGATTAATCACAAAAAATGATTTAGGAGTAAGTAGACATATATGAATATAAAAGAATTCTGTTCCCTTATTCGTCAACAAAAAATCATCTAAACTTCCTTGACCATAAAAATAGATAAATACTTTTTTATCGAAAGCATTTTTTTAATTCCTTTTACAAAATCTTATGTATAATATTTCCAATGAAATGTCAGAAATATCAAAAATCAGAAATTTGTTGTCGAATTGGTAAATATATGTTTTTAACCGTTGATTTGTCAGACAAAATATTAATATAGTTAGTATAGTACTTAAGTAATATACTTAGTATAAAAGAAAAATTATTATGTATGACATTATTTTTTTAAAAATTTTTTACTAATTTTTTGATCTTGCTTTTATAATTTCTGTCATTTCTAGTTTCTTATAAATACATATATTTCCCAAGAACTATAAGTAAAACAATCACGTACAAATAGTTTGTAATAATAACATTAAATGTGATTTTATTTTGTGTTCATTTATATTATATAAAAGATTTTGCCAATGAAAATGTGGACACAAAAAAAATATATATAAGTACTTACTTAAATGCATCTGCGTTTATTTATGCTATTATAGAGAAAAATGCATTATTATAGCTAGTTAACAAAATAATATAAAAAGTAAATTATTTTCCCATAGTTTTCTTCATATATATAAAATTTTCTAATCGAACAAAACAAAAACGTATTTTTTTTTTAAAAAAAAAAGAGCTAAAATAGGAATTAATTAAAAAACAAGTTTAAATGATATTATACATAAAATAAAATAAAAAAAAAAAAATTTGTTATGAGATAAAATAAGCTAAAAACAACAACTTCACAATAATATATCATCTAATCAGGAAGGTAAACTGATAAAATATAAAAGTATGTATACGAGTCTATATAAATTACTTATAAACTTTTTTAATATCGATAAGATATTTTGTTATAAATAAGAATTATTATTATTACTTTATATACTATAAAGTCAAACGAAATATAAAATTTTTCCGTTTTATGTGTAACAAATTCTGTTTACAGCTTAGAAGTGTAAAGAAGTAAAGATTAGGCAACATTCTAGTGAATTTTCTATAAAGATTTTAAGTTTTTCGGCTAAATTATACTTATAAGTACTTGATATAACGAGAATTCACCATAAGTAACACTAATTATTACTTGGCTGCTTTTGTTTTTGGGATTAAAGAAAATATTAATTTGCTTTTCCTCTTCATAATAACCAATTATAGTCTTGATAAATCCTAAAAAATTGCACTTAATCAGAGTTATATTTCCATTCCAACACTCAGTAAAATGATGACAATGTTCTAAGTTAGAAATAAACTTAATTTGACAAAATGTCTAATATCATTTACCACTAAAGTAATCTGGCAATCTTCACAGACACGAAATTCTATTGTCAAAAAAACTGTGAATATTAATAAAGAAAGGAGACCAAATTTGTGTTAGTACAATGAGCATTTTGTTGCGCTTCACTGTCAATTAGCAATTAGTTACTTCGTATTTGACATGTTTGTCAAAATATGAAATTATATCTGATATTATTTCGTACATGATTTATACGAAATACGAACCCTATCCAAACATGGAAAAAAAACGTTGTAAAGGGTTAAATCATATTATATAAAAATGTCACATAATTTTTCATGTATATAATACTTAAATTTATAAAAAAAATTTCAGTACATTAAGATTAAAGGATCAACAATTTAAAATTTAAATTCAATCCAACACTTTCGTGTTCAATTTTAGAATATTAATTAAAATTCAGTTTATTATTTAAATTACTTATAGAGAAAAAAATCTGTATAATAAATACTTAAAAATTCTTAAATGTTTGGATTTTTTTTATGTTGAGTCGTAAAGATTTGGCCCTTTAGATTACATAATTATTTATTTTATATGTTCTTATTGATATGCTATATTATACCTCTATAGTTAATACTTATTTCATTATAAAGACAATAAATATTTTGACCCTTCTTGATAAATATTGAACCAACACTATCTGTATTTTTAAATTCTTATATTGAAATGTAAGAAAAAAAAAAAGGATTTATATATTTAATATACCAAAACTTATTAGAAAATTCATTTCGATAATTAACTATAAATTTATTTATATAACAAAATCTGTAACCTTTTGGCATTTCTTCTCATTATTCTGTATTAACTTACTTAAAAAGAAAGTAATTATAAATTTTAAGTCTATCGAAATTATTGATATACATTGTAAAGCGAAACATTTATAGTATATATATAAGTAATTAAAAAAATATATATGTGGTGGGGGCTATCTTACTGTCTGGTAATTAAATAAGTCTAGTATTCACCAAAATAGTTCCAAAAAGCAATGAAATATATATATAAAAGAGTTAGAAAAGATTAAAAAATTCAAAGGAAATTATGAAGAAATTTAAAATCTAAAACTCACGCCGAACAATTATCATAAAAAAATAAAATCTATAAATCAATATTATTTTCATTCTTTCTACAAGAAAGAAACTAAAATTATAATTCAATCCTGATTATATGTTCAAGAAATATTAATTATATTTACTAAATAAACCAATATATGTATATGTTATATGTACCTACATATTTTCAAACATCATTTAAAATTTTACTCTCAACTTCATCAATCAATTATAAATGAATGAAAAATATACAAAAGTATAAAAAACTGGATTTTATTAAGTAAAAATTTAAATTTACATAAATTTCATAAAATGTACGTATAAGTATATAATATTTTTAGATTATTATAATATTATATTTGCACAATTTATAAACAGTGCAAATACTATGACGTAGATAGGAATTATATTACGTACTATAATGGTATTTATTTTAATAATTGTTCAATTTAGTTACGACAATGTTAGAAAGAATTGGAAAATTTAATATTTAAATATAGGAAATATTTGTATAAATATTGAATTTTCGTAAATTGATTTCATATATTGAAATTTAATAGTGTCAAATGTTTACTTAAGTATTTAGGAAAAAACGAAAATTCCAGCTAAAATAGATGGTCGATTGGATTAAATAGTTGTCGATGAATTCACGACCTTAAACCATTGTACGCTACCGAAATATTCATTTTCTTATTCTCTGCAGACCGAACCCAAAGATTGGTTAACATTCTTGAACTCTGCATAGGTCATTCAGGAAAAGGTTTCCAATCATTTACAATGATAGTGCATCAATATATAAGGGTAGTCTCAAAAATAGGGAAAAAATCTGATTTAAAAACGACAAAACTTTAAATGTAGAAAATTTAATATATCTTCCAGATTAAGAAGCAAAACTTATATAAGTACGCTATACCCAAGTAGATATATTTAATTTTTTCATATCAGAAAAATCACCGCCACCACGAAATTGCTCTTTAATTTTTTCAGCCATTTAGGCATATATAGCTCTATATTCATATAGAAAGCACCTTAAAAAATTGCATGATAAAAAAGTGGGCAGCATTTCGTTAAGATATTTAATTTTATAAATTAAAAAAAATCACTTATATAAGTAGGTATAGGAGTATTAAATTCAATAAAAAAAAACTTGCTCGACATTTATTAAATTTTACAAATATACTTATAAGTATTTACAATAATAAAAATATATAAATATATAACATTAGTTGTTTTGGAAACTCTATAGATGGTAAATAAGATTTGTATACATAATAACATTTTATGGCTTCCATGTTTACAACCAACATTTTTGACATAATCAAAAAAAAATTACTAGGTAATACGATATATGAAAAATTTGTAATAAGATTTGTAAAAAAAAAATAAAAACTTACCTCCTTTCACCATGAAAAATATTAAAAATATTTGGATTAACCAAATTATTTTATATTTATAAATTATCATTTTAAAATTTTGTTTTTATTTTTATAAATCTTTTAAAATATTGTGTTGCAATTCATCAATTAAAAAAATTTTGTATAAGTATATAAAAGTAAAAGATAAAATGGAGGAAAATTTTTAATGCCACAGTAAAAACAAATTCAAATACAAAACTTTTTACACTTATAAAAGTTTTATAAACAAATAATTTAGTTATTTAATTTAATAATTTCACTTTTCTTCTTTATTTATTATTGTTTTATCACTTAACTATAAATATACACAAAAAATACTTTAATTAATTTTACGAAAACGAAAATAATTCAATTCAATTTTCGGGCTTGTACATAAATTGAAAAAGGTATAGACACAATATCATAAGAGAAACGTCATAATGAAATAGTGTTGCCGGTAATGTATAATTATTCGGACAGTGTCGATTGTAGTAGGTGTAGTTTAATACTTTTTAATAGTATATGCATTCTTAATAAATGATTTTAAAAACTTTTGGATGGACAATACGCAAAAATTCCTGATTTCACGTTATTTCCAAGTTGAAACGATCTATTTTAATTATAACAAGCAATTATATAAACCTGGATGTATATGGCATAAGTAAACGTCAGAGATAATCAGCTAATATAAATGCGTCGATTATGTATAGGCGTCAAAGCATATTGCAAACCGTCCGGGAGGTTTTACTGCTTCCTGCCTGAGCAGCGCTGAATTATATTATAGCTATATTTTGTAAACGAACTTGCACCAAAATATGAGTATTAGGATAGGAATAAGATATAATTATTCAAGGAAGAACGACACCGATTCAATCAAGGAGTAAAAAACCTTTTCATTTGTTAGTACTGCTGTAGTTATATAGTCCCAGTCGAATCCATAGATATCCTGAGTTTATTGTAAGTGCCTTGCCTTGGATCTCCTTTTGGAAATGAGTTAATACCACAATATACCTGTGGCCGTTTTTCTTAATCAATGAATTTTGTTAGTTATGAGTCAAGTACTAAAACCTAAAATCATGTTAATTAAATCTGGTCGCTATTGAGAATATTTACTAATTCTAGTGATTGACATAGGACCCTAAAAAAACCTTAACTACTCTAAGATGTCACTGAACCAAATGATTATTATCAGAAATGCCTCGCAGTTAATAACTTCAATACAACAAAGAAATATATAGTTTACATATTAATTAGAAGATGTGGTTTCCACAACATTGAACGAACGATCAATCAAGGAACATGTGTCCTTAATTGGATGAATTCTAATATAATAACTGGAATTTTAATTAATTTCACCTTATAGTACTATATAGTCAATTAATAATATTGACCATAGTGTAATTTCATATGCAAACTAATTATAACACTCCATCAAAACAAAGCAATTAAAAATTGTGTAGAATTCCTCTTTCAATCACAAGTTTAATTAACATTATTCCACTACTATTAATTTTAAAAACTAAATGCACTCGAAAACAGTACTTTATTCTTTTTTTATCCTCATTTTTTTATTTATATAAATCAGAATTTTATAAATCATTTTTTAGGTTTTGAAGTTGGTTTTGGTGGTACAACTTTTGTTGCTACCTTTTGTTGGCTCTTCAAAGCTTTAACAATTTTTTGTTCTTCTATAAGAAAAGCACGAACAATACGTTCTCTAACGCATTTATGACATAAAACACCACCATATGTACGACGAACTGTTTTCATTCTTTTGGACATACGTGATCTTTCACTTGGACGAGATGGTGTAATACCTTTTAATTTCTCTTTACATTGTCCACATTTCGGTACACTCTTATTCTTCTTAACATATTGATAAACAAGACGTCCTCCAGGTGTACGAACACTAAAAATATAAATAAAATAAAATTATCCGGTTTAATCATATAAACTGTCAAAAAAAAATTAAGAGTAAATAAATCACAGAATGAACTTGTATACATTTTTACAATTAATGTGCAGTTTAGACAATATTTTTGTGCATTGCATGTTAATAAATAAAAAAATAATTAGATTATATATAATTTTATTTTTTACTTACATTCGCCTTCTGTTTGATTTAGTGTTATAAGACAAACGTCTTCTCAATGTTAATCGTTGCACCATTTTTTATTTCTAATAAACTGAAATTATAAGAGAAAACCACAGTTTAGCTTGATGGAAATAAAAAGTTAAATACTAATAGGATATTTTTAGTAGCTACATAATTATTAATAATAGTTATTTCAAATAGATGTTTAAAGATTTTTCGTAACATTTTTTTTAATGTACACATACCTTAAACAGGCAAACTGAAAAGGAAGTTGGTAAAGTAGTTCGAAAACATAATGAAGTTTTGACTTTTACGGTTGACAGATTGTTTGTAGCTGGCATGGCAGTTCTAAAATGAAATAAAACCTACATTATCGATAATACAATACATATCGATATTTATCGATTATTATTTTCATATTTCGATTTTATTTATTTAAATTTTAGTATATCAAAATTATTAAAAAATGAGAAAATATAAATGCGATTTGGTAATAATTGAATACGAATTTGTCCAATTTATCTTACTTAAACGCTTAATCAATTTAATTGTTATTACGTATGAATGATATCATGAATCATTACTATAAACATTTCTGACAAATGAAGAACTCCATTTCCTTCTGAAACATTTCTGAAGGGTTAAAAATAATTATCTAGCTGTCACAGCACTGTCCGTCCAGTGTCCTATATGTCAGTCAATTCAATGGTTTTTTGTGTAGATTTAAGATTTGGGATTTTTTCACTGCACAGCACAGCAAAATAATCAAAACATTCCTTTAAAACTTAATTATACTAATAAACTAATTTAACATATTTCATTCCCTAAAACTTTAATTAATCAAAAAATATTTAATAAAATGTCTTTAATTGATCAATACGAACAACAATATGCTGTATTAATAGCTGAAATTACTGCTAATATGGGTAGACTTAATCTTTATTCAGGAGGTATACTAATTTTTCATTTTATACATAATATTAAACCTTATTTTTGTTATCTAAGAAATATAATTTAATTTTATAGTTGAAAGAAAAGATCTTTGTACAAATATTGAAACTGGTTTACCAGAAGCTCAAGAATTGGTATATTATAAAATAATTTTCATTTTACATTTCTCTTTATCATTTTATTATTTCTTTCTGTGTTAACATTTAGTTGGAACAAATTGGTCTTGAAATACGTGATGTTGAGCCACAATTAAGACCAAGTTTAAATAATAAATTAAAATGTTATCAGGCTGAATTAAAAAGATTACAAACTGAGTATAAAACAGTTAAAGATAATTTAAAAAAAAATGCAATATTTGATTCAAATGATGATTTTGATGATATTGGTATAAATGATGATCAAAGGCAAAAATTATTAGATAATTCAGAAAGAATAGAACGTACTGGTAATCATTTAACTGAAGGTTATAGAATTGTATTAGAAACTGAACAAATTGGTACACAAATATTACATGATTTACATCATCAAAGAGAAACAATACATAATTCTAGATCAAAAATGAGAGAAACAAATGCTGATTTAAGTTTATCATCAAGAATATTAAATTCAATATTTTTACGTTCAATTAGAGAAAAAGCAATATTATATGCTGTTGGTATATTTTTTCTTATTGCAGTTAGTTTAAGTATTTATTTCTCTATATCTAGTAATTAAAATTAATTTTATAAATTTTTAAATTTAATTTATATTATTGTTTTGTTAATATTTATGTTCGTTTTTTAATTTATAATCCATTGAAATATTGTGTTTTTAATTTAAAAATTCATTTATTAACATATTGATAGTATCGTGTTATTATATCATCAAAGTAAATATAAATTTACAAGTATGTATTTATATATATATATATATAATTTTTTCAAATATTTAATTTTATTTACGTAAAATTGACGATGCAGCTAGAAAATCTGATTTATTATTTTAAGTAATTATTAATTTTTCCATTATCATATTTAAAGATATACTATGAAATAATATTAAAATTATCTTAATAAAAAATAATACAAATTAAATTTCAACATATTAAATAATAAAAATATATTATCTATGTATGTACTTGAAGTATTTATTATCTACGATTTATTTATTTTAGTGCATTGTATATTATTATTTCTTGAGAATTTTGAATGCGATATGCTTTGCTATCAAATGTATCAAAACAGAATTATCCTATTATTCAATTCTTCGGTGATAAGAAATCAATAAGAATTTGTGTTTTTTTTTCTAAAAAGTGTTTTTATTTAAAAATATATATAAATTCCAAAGACTTTTTAAAATTATTAATAAATCTAAATCTTAAGCTAAACATACATTCAACATTTTTTTTTATAAAAAATCCGCATTAAGTAAAAGTACTTTAATTCTTATAAAAGTTAACAAACAAACAAGAATTTATTGTAAATATTTATCAACTGTATTTTTTAATTGTGTAATGACCGATTTTTGATCAGCCGATTTTATAACAGCTGTACCAGACACTATCATATTAGCACCAGCTTTTGCACATGCATCAATAGTATTTAGTCCTACACCACCGTCAACTTCTATATCTAAATTTGGATAATTTTCACGTAACCATTCCACTTTAGGCATCATATCTGACATAAATGATTGTCCACCAAATCCTGGTTCTACAGTCATTATCAAAATCATATCAGCTAATTCTACATACTCTTTAACAACATCCACAGCTGTGCCAGGTTTTAATGCCAGACCAACTTTCATACCAGCATCACGAATATGTCGACAAATTTTTGTAATATTATTCATTACCGGTTCAATATGAAATGTATATTGATCGACACCAGCATCTGCCATTGGTTCTATCCATTGATCTGGATTTGATACCATCATATGAGTTTCAAAGAATGCTTTTTTAATTTTTGTTCTTAAACATTTCACTACTGGATGACCAAATGTTAAATTTGGTACAAAATGACCATCCATTACATCTAAGTGAAGATAATCAGCACCATTATCTAATAATTTTTGTGATTCATCACCTAGTTGAGATAAATCAGCGTTAAGAATTGATGGTCCTATTTTAGCTTGTAGTTTCATAGTAAATCTAGTGATTATGTTGAGTTGATTCTATATTGAATGATTAGTGATTATGATTGATTATGATTATACTACAACGGAAATTGAAACTGACAACTCTCAAAATCAAAGTAAAACGAGCTTATCAGTGTAGCGTTCAGTGATTATTTCAAGCTTCTGATTTAAATACGATTAAATAACCGGGTTTAGTTTTATTTGTTTCCGATCGATAATTTAAATTTATATATCGTCGGGGGTCGGGGGTGTAAGAAGCAATATTTTGTAAGGTTATACATACAGCAACATCATATATTACTATTAGAGTAATACAGAATTGAAGGCAATTTTTAATATATTATATCTCTTCCGCGAATATCTTGAATATTTTTTCATTTAAGATAAGAATATAAATTCCTTTTGTTTGTACATGTACATTACATACGAGTAGTCCAGTATGGTATTACCTGATACTGGTGGTACTTACATCGTTTACTTACATCGTTTTGAGTCATGATCTAATAAGTAATTTTTAGATCATGGTGTTGAGTTACGTTTTTTTCTACTTAACTCGAGTCCCTAAAACTAAATAAACGCGTACCGCGTACCATTTCTGTCAAAAATTTGACATATCCATATAATTACACCGTACGCGTTGATTTAGGGACCAGCCTAAATTATTCCCTCCTATTCAAGATACAACGACGTAAACCAGTATATGAAATGAAAAAAGTTTATGTGTTTATCTGAAAATTAAAAAAATTGGCAGTTAGAACATTTCGCTATCGATATTATTATGGTATTATAAAGCAATATTTAAATTATTATAATAATATCCATATTATACCAATAAAAACCACACATGACCACATACCGTGAAAGTGTAAATGACCCGACATGAAGCCTAACCTGGAATTTCATTGATCGTCAAAAACACACCACCCTTTTTGACATTTATTAAATGTGACATCATAAGAGATTAAAAAAAACGAAAACAGACAACAAAAAATTATTATTATATTTGTTTTGCAGCAAAAATTCAATTTGTGTCTGGTAGTGATAAAATTTATTTATTTTTAATTTATAATTCGTAATTTTTATATTTATAACTACTTCGTAAAAGAAAGAAAAATTTACAAAAAAATATGGCGACAGTGAGAATACCAGAACAAAAAGTTATATTATGTGGAGAATATGGTGTTGGAAAAAGTTCATTATTTCGTCGTTTTACAAATAATACATTTATAACATCAACTGATCGAAAATCAACATTAGGTTTAGATCATATTGATAGAATATATAAAATTGATAATAAAGATATTAAGGTGAATTTCAATAAACAAAAATATATATGTACATATATAAAATTACAAATTTAATATTCCTCCCCTTAATAGTTACAATTATGGGATACTGGTGGTATGGAAAGAGTTGCATCTGTAACAAATAGTTATTATAAATTTGCTGAAGGTGCTATATTAGTATTTGCATTAGATAATCCATCATCATTTCATTCATTATCACAGCATTTATTAGATATTGTTACATATGCTGAAAATGCTAAAATTTTTATATGTGGTAATAAATCAGATTTAGAAGGTAAACAACCACAAGTTAGTAATAATGATATTGATGAATTTTGTGAACAATGTCATAGTTTAATAAGTGGTAAATTTAAAACATCGTGTAAAACTGGTGATGGTATTGATGATATGTTTAATAATATTGCTAATTTATTAGTTGAATCAAATCGCTCTCGTATGGAATTACAAGCATTAGAACAAAATAGTTTTAAAATTGATCAATTAACTGAACCCGATAATGATCCGTCTTGTATTTGTTAATGAAACAAAATTTCAACAATTTAATAAAAAAATATAAATGGTACTCAAAATTTAGAATTATTTGTTTTTTTTTTTGCAACAAAAAACAAAAATTATATATATACTCAATTTTGAATAAGAATAAAAAATATGCTCTAATATTCAATAATTTTTAAGATTTAAATAGTGTCAGCTTTTTGTAATTGATTAATTTAATAAAGAAAAAAAAAACGAAACTAATATATTCTATACAGAAAAAAAAACAAATCTTTATATTTTTATAATTTATTTTAATAAAAAATAAAATTTTATAATTAATTGTCCAAAAAACAAAAAAAAAAAGTTGGTTCAAAATAAATTTTAAATTTCATTTTTTAAATTAACAAAAAAAAAAAAGAACTATACAAAATTTCACATGTTAACAGATAAAAATAATGTGAATTATTTTAAAACTTTATAGTCTAATAGGTTTTCATTTAAAATATTTTATAATTGCATTAGATTTTGCAATAGGAGGAAAATAAATTATTTGATCTTTTTCAATGTTGCGACCATTTAATATCCTTTAAATCAATTCCTTCTTGAACCATTTCCCAAAGTGGTGACATTTCTCTTAATCTTTTTACATGTTTAATAATTTTATCAGCTGTATAATCAACTTCTTCTTCTGTTGTAAAGCGACCAATACCAAATCTATAAACAAAATTTGTTTTTTTTAGTCAATTTCTACATTTGGAAAATTAATATTTATAAATACCTTATAGAACTGTGTGCTAAATCTTCATCAGCACCAATTGCTCTTAATACATATGATGGTTCTAATGATGCTGATGTACATGCTGAACCACTTGATAATGCAACATCTTTTAATGCCATTAACAATGATTCACCTTCAACATAGGCAAATGATAAATTAACACAGCCAGGATAAGTATGTTCAGCATCACCATTACGTATAACATTATCTAATTCAGAATTAATTTTTGCAATTAAACGTTTTGATAAATATTCAATCCATTTATGATCATATTCCATTTCATCTAATGCAACTTCACATGCTTCACCAAAACCAACAACTAATGGTGCTGGTACAGTACCACTACGTAAACCACGTTCTTGTCCACCACCACTTTGTAGTGGTTCTAAACGTACACGTGGTCGTCTACGAACATATAATGCACCAATACCTTTTGGACCATATAATTTATGACCAGATATTGACATTAAATCAATATTCATTTGATTAACATTCAATGATATTTTGCCAACTGCTTGCGCTGCATCAGTATGAAAAAATACTTTTTTTGAACGACATAATGCACCAATATCTGTAATTGGTTGTATAACACCAATTTCATTATTTACTGTCATTATAGATACAAGTGATGTTTCCGGTGTAATTGCTTTTTCTAATTCAGCCATATCAATTATACCATTTGTTTTTACTGGTAAATATGTAACATGAAAACCTTCACCTTCTAATGCACGACATGAATCTAAAACACATTTATGTTCTGTTTGGGTTGTAATAACGTGTTTCTTTTTTGCTCCATAAAATCTATCAAAAAAATATGTTTTTTTATTGAAATTAAAATCTATATTACAAAATTAATAGTTTCATTTTTATGTATACCTTGCTACACCCTTAACAGCAATATTATTAGATTCAGTTGCACCAGATGTAAATATAATTTCACGTGGATCAGCTCCAATTATTTTAGCAACTTGTTCTCTAGCCTTTTCAACAGCTTTTTCGGTTTCCCAACCATATGCATGTGTTCTAGAATGTGGATTACCATAATAATTTGTTAAATATGGTAGCATTGCATCTAAAACACGAGGATCCTAAAAAACAAAAATCAATGTAAACAAAATATAGTATTAGTATACTTATATAAAATAGTAGAGAAAATTTATTACAAGTGATGTTGTTGCTTGAGCATCTAAATATAAAGCTTTTCCTTCTTTGATTTCATCTTTGATATTATATTTGTCTTTAATTGGAATTGAAATTGGAACTGAAAATGAATTTTAATTATTCATAATTTTACTTTTCGTTAAAAAGAGATTAAATATATTTACTACTTTTACCTTTAACTTCTGTTGAAAAATTCTTAAAATTTGATTGAATTATACAAATTGGTAAATATTCATTATTACCAAAATTAGATTTTCGTGTCGTTTTCGAGATAATTCTAAATAATCTTATCATTTTTGTTAATTATATATTATTTATATATATATAATTATAATAAAATTTGAATATAAATTTCACAATTTTATTTAAGAAGAATAAATATTTACTACGCAGCACTACCAAACCAATAATAAAAGTGAAGTTGACTTTTCTTTGACTGCCGGGAAAAAAATAATCATATGCTTTTTGTTTGGTTGGTACTTTGGTAGTAAAAATGACAACTAGAACAGCTGATTTCAAATATTAACAAGATTAAAGGGCCTCTTGGCCAGAGCGTGTATTTGACAAATCAGATAAAGAATATCGCATGGTTTTTTATATTTTTTATCAAAAGAAAATGCCGTTTTCAGCACGGTCTAGCGTATCTAGCGCTCGAGCAATTTTTCTACTGAACGGTTATTTTTTCGAGTGCTCGAGCTCTAGGTAGCGTTCGAGTTTTATCTAGCAGAAAAAATGTATGCTAAATGGAGCAGCAATTTTTTTTACAGGAATATTGAATAAAAGTGGATGTTTTAAGGAATATTTAGCGAAAAAATCTACTGAACGGCTATTTCATATTTGCTGCTCTATCTAGTGCAGCTCTTTGCAGCGCTACATGTGCTAGACCGTGTTGAACTCGACAATTGGCTTTATAACACACATATTTGACTTTTCACATAGGAGTGTGCAATCGGTTGATTCTACTCTTTGTATCTTTTTTAGTGGCTGTTACATTCAATATTTTAAAGTCCACTTACATAAATAAATGTAATATTTTGTCTTTTCGATTGATAAGATTAAGTTGATTGATCAGGAGGTTTGGCGCATTGTCCTCATTTTTATTGGTGTGTTATTCTTATTAACGCTCAGATCAATTTGATGACCGTTTCTTATTTAAATTTCAGATTAGTAAAGATTGATTTTTTTTATCGGAGAATTTTTTCAGATTTTTCAGATTGTTTGTGTCTAGCTTTGTGCTTGATTTTGTTGTTGTGGCTAAACTGTTATCAGATTATCATATCTCAATAATTATAAATATTTTTTGTAAATTAATAACAGTAAAATATTATATAAAGTAATATTAAATGAAAAATATTAAAGAATTTGTTATTTAAATTGAATAATAATTTCGTAAATTTGAGAATTCCAGAGTAGCGTAGGTGATTTTCATTTTACCCGACACATTGTAGCATTTTTCGATCTGAAAAATCTGACTGTTCCTTATTTCACTAGACAGATTAATCTTATTTCATATTTAAAGAAATCTAGTCGAGCTACAGATTTAAATAAAAGAAACACACCACATATATTAGATTTCTCGTTTGACTTTCGTTTTTGCATTTTGAAGAAAAATTATAATTTTGAAATGAGAATACAAAAATGATGAATACATGGATAAAAATAAAACACAAATTAATAATTTATGATTATTTATATTTTTTATGCTTTATATTTCAGTTTTAGAATATTTTTTTAAAATAATAGTATAACAATTTTATGGGCATTGGGTTGAATTGGCTAATATAACACCTAATTTAAGTAACATATGATGTGACCATTCCGTAAAAATTCTATTATACTTCCATGCGTAGCTATGCACGCGTTGTGCAACATTTACAGAATGCATTTTAATCTTAACCTGTCAAAATTCTATAATTTTGGCTAACGGGGAATGATAAAATCGGAAGTGTCAAATTATTTTGTATTCGATTTTCCACTTATAAGAGTTTTCTTTGTTTATTATATACATTCTATTATTATTATTATTGTATAATTATTATTATTGTGTTCATCAGTATATTGATATTATTTTACATTATTTGTTTACATTTCCTTGTTCTAAATAATTTTTATAATTTGTCTCAAAGGTCAAACATTAAATTTATTTAATTTTGTTATTTAAATAAAATAAAAATGAGAGCTGCAATGGCAAGAACAGCTCGAACTAGCATAAATGACGACGTGGACGTTCTAGAAGATAGTCCATCTGAAATAGAAATTGGTACTTTAGCAATTACACAAGAGAACCAAAAGAAAATAGTAAAAGGTTGGTACTTTTATACAAAGTCAAAGTAGAAAATTTCAATTTGCAAATTTTATCATTTTTACACTATAATTTTTTTTTAACTTTTTTTTTTAGAAATTTGGCAAAGACCAGTTCGCAAAGAACCATTAATGGGTAAATTTAAATTAAATTTTGAGATACAATTTGCTCGTGTTATGCCACCAGAAACTGAAAATGTTAATATAAAAAGATATGTTGTATATGATTTATGTATACGAAATGATGATTATAATTTTATATATAATATTGATCCAAATCCAGTAACAATTGAACGTCGATATACAGATTTTTTAAATTTATATAATGGATTGAAAAAAGATTATCCCAATTTAATAAATAATAATTGTATATATTTTCCAAAAAAAGTTTTAATGGGAAATTTTTCAACAGATTTAATTGCTGAACGTAGTTCAGCATTTGAAGCATTATTAGATCATATAATTGGTTCATCAATATTAAAAGAATCAAAACAATTTTTATATTTTTTACAAGATATTGAATTGACACAAGCATGTAAATATTTAGATGAACGACGAAATGAATTGGCTGTGCCGATATTAGAAAATTGTTTTCGTTTATTGAATAAAATTTTTATGGATCGTTCAAAATCAGTTTTATTGATATTATGTCGTTTGGTAGCAGCATGTACAGCATCACCAGTACCACATTCATCAGCTGATAAATGGGCTGAATTAGCATTGAGACGATATGAAGGTGTATGTGATACAGAGTTACTTGTATTATATATACCATTATTAAATACTTGTTCACATTTATGGTAAGTTTTTGAAACATTTTAGTTATTATCATTAATTAATAATATTTACAAGAAATTCTATAAAAAAAAAATATCGATTAAGTAGTGAACTTCGGTTTTTAACAATTAATTATATAATGTGTTAAAAATGCACGTAGAAACGTGCAATTTATGATCCGGTTTCTTTTTTAATAAGTATTTTGAAAATTTAACACGTTTTGAAGATTTTTTTTAATTGACGTAGAACTAATGTTTAATAAATAAATATATAAATTGTTCGGTTAATAATATTTTTGATAAACATTTTGAAATTTTAGCACGTTTGGCATATATTTATTTAGCAATTGCACGAAAGTATTTTTTTTAAACATTTTGTTAATTTTGTAAATTCAGTTTTTAATGTGATTTTATATAATTATTCTGTGATTCTTCATAATTTATTGATAATAATCTAGACAACATTCTTATATAATTTTTGGTTTTGTTTGGCGTTTAATTTGCATAATATTTGTATACAATTCACATGTCTTTAATAGTGCTTTAGGTGTTTTAGTGGGATGATGTGCATTTTATGTTATCTGTGGTAGGAAGTTATAAATTAAATAGAAAGAAAAAATACCATAAAATATTTATAAAAGGTATAACATTAATAAATGCGACTAATTTGCAGTGGGTGTTGAATGTAGAAATCGTCAAGATCATTAAAAAAATAGTATAGATTATTTAGGTAAAAAATAATTATCATTATTGAAATAGTCTTTGAATAAAAGAATTAGTCAAACTCATATTTTCAATTAACTATATTTCAGAAAAAGAATTATATTAATTAATATACAACAATCGATTTATAATTATATTTATGCTGTTGTTTAGTTCTATAATTCGTTAACTATAAATATTATGTATGTATAGTCAAATGGATGACACGACAACAAATTCAATTTAAGCGAAATATGACTATAAAAGAAAATATATCAAATAACAATATATATATAATGGAAAGGTGTTTTTAATAATAAAATTCATAAATATTTAATTTTATTTATATATTTTTTATTTTAGGAAAATTCTTTAAAAAATAACAAATTATTTTGTTTTCAGGTGGCAAAGAGGTCGAGATAAAAAATTAATAACAGAACGTTTAAATGATATGTCAAAGAAAGGTATAAATGTAACAGGTGGTCCCAGTTTAACACAAGCAATCCATTCTTTGGATCCAAGAACAGAAATAATATAAAAAATTTGGGTTTTTTTTCAATAAATCACATTTGTGTCTTGGTGAATTATTTAAATTACATATTAATTTATTACCAACCAAATTAATATTCTAATACTTAAGACTTTATTTGAGATTTTTTTTAATTACATTTGCATTTGTTTTGTCCTAGAATGTTATAAAGTTTCTGGAAAGATCGTATATTTACCTCAATTTATCTCATTTTGTTTAGTTTAATTTATTTACAATTTATATTTCCATTTTATTCTGTATAGTGTTTATTCTAATTAAAAAAAATAAAATAAAATAAATGTTTGATTATTTATATTAATTTTTTTTTATATTTAAAATGCAATTTGCAATTATTTACATAAATAATTAAAACGTTTGTTTACTTTTGATATACTTATAATTCCAATTTTACACAGAGAAACTGAAAGAAGCTTTTTTTAATTTTAAATATTTAGTAAATTATAATTATATTTATGACATGAACACAAAAAGAAATATTAAAAAAAAATGATTTTATAGTAATTATATACTAATCGGTCAATTTTGATTCAATTATAAAAATATAATAAATGTATTTTAATTAATAATTAAGTAAAATGATTGATATTATATTTAATTATAATAAATATAACATAAATAAATATCTATACAAAATTGTTTGTTTTATTAATTAAATTTTTTTTAAAATATTTTAGGAAAATGTTGTCACTACGAGTGTAATTGTTCTTTCAAAATATATTATTTTTAAAATTGTTGTAAATTTTAAGTACAATGTGCAATTGAAATAAAATAATAATTTATTAATATTTAATTAAATAATTATTAAAATTCTTATAAGAATTCCGAAAATTGCCATTAAATATTTATTACAATTTTTCGAAAATTACCAAAACATTTAAGTTTAAAATTAAAATCGATAAAAATTTTTTATAAAACCTCACAAATAAAAATAGAAACACTGTTAAAATATTACTAATTCTAATTTGTAAAAATAAATTGTTACAATTCCCAGCAGTCCAAAAAAAAATTATCTATACCAATAGTTTTACTTTGTCTGTGCACAAATTTGCAATCATTAAAACTTACATATTTTACACACATTGAAATTAATTTATTTAACACCCTCATTACATTTCAACCGTAAAATAAATATATTTTTGTTTTTAAGTAACTATATTTTATTCATTGCAATTTAAGATGACATCATTTTTTTTTAACTGATCAAATATATTAATAAATAAAATTTAAAATTTTCGACTTAAAAATTTATACTGCACATCGCTATGGATATAATATACTAATAAAAAATTCAATTAAAACTACATAATAATTAATTGAGCAGTAACAAAAAAGTTTAGTAATAAAATTATTTTAATATAATACATATAATTAAATAATCGTAAAATTTCACTTTCATTAATAGTTATGTTCTATATAAATATAACACATTCCAGACACCACAAAAATAAAAAATAAATAAATAAATACTTTTCAAAACATTATAATTAATCCATATCAGAATCGTGATCTTTTTTCAAAATAACTATTTTAATCTGTGTATAGATTTATTTAGTTTCCATAGCTAATTAAATATTATGAATAAATTTAAGTTTGATTTCCAGTTGGCGCTCATGGGTCACGGTTAATTATAAAAGTAAATTATTTCTTGATATTCAGTTAAGTCAAATGAGTTGTGAATAGGTCGATCTATGACTCTATTCCAATAGGAAATATTTTTACCATATCAATCATCAAACTTTCTTATAGGTGAAAAGTCTGAGATTTGGTAGCACATAGATCTTAGTAGTGATTATGATTTTTTTGTTATGAAGGAAGAACATTTTCAACTTCAGTTTAATTTTGATCTTAAATGAGTTAAGAATTATTGTAATTTGAGAAGATCGACTAAAATTTAGAATTTAGAATTATAAAATTCAAATTTATTTATAATACAATTGTTAGTTTTGGTTAGATTTTGTCCACTTACGAAAACTTTAAGCTTATTAAACAAATGTGGAAACTTTACTTTTAACCCCTTCTAATATTTTGGTTATATATTTTATGATATATATATTTCTGTTCTTCATTTATGCCTTAACATGTACATTTTTCGGTGTGTAAATTTTTGTTTATATAGAGTTTTTTTTTATTTTGTATTAATCAGAGAAGATGGAGGTCAAGATCCCACAATGTAACGATATATTCAATAAAAATATATAAACAAAAAATCCAAAAAATGTAAATTGAATTGAGAGAATATTATTGAGGAAAATAAAATTATTTCTATTCAGAATCATAGTATGATTTCAGATTAGTTGATGTTCGAACGTTGAACAAGCAATCCACGTTATACAAAACAAATTTGTCTGATCATAAAAAGCTTTTTATCAATTGATCTTTTTCATAGTTAAATTAAATATTTTTGAAAACACGCATTACTAAACATTTTTGTTTTTATATACCTACTTAACAAATTCTATAACAAAAAAAAAATATGATTATATTAAGTCTAAATTTATGTGTTGAAGAAGTGACAAAATATATTTTTTAGTATAAATAATTATAAAATCTGTGAAGGTAAGCGAGTATCAGTAGAGTAATGTTCTGAATTGAATCTCTAACTTATTAAGTATTATCGAGTGGATATCACACAACATATAAAGCCGTATTGATAAACTGGTTTATAAAATGATGGTGAATCCAAATTAAAAACGCATTTTGTTTTTTTTTTGTAAACATAATATAAAAAATTTTTCTTAACGACTGCAAACAATTTAAAACCAAAAAAATATAACAAAATATTTACAATTTTTGATAGTCCAATTAAAAATAATAATTATAAAAGGAAATTATTAAAAAATTATGGGTAATAAATTGTCAAATTTAAGACCAAGTGGATGGTGTAATAGTAAATCATGGTCACCAACAGAAACTTATTCACAATCTCGTGCATATCCAACTGGTGTATCAGCATCAGATGAAATTGATAATAATATTGGTGAGTTTTGTAATTTAATTAAATAAAAATGAAATAAATTTAATGACCTCTTACGGTCAATTATAAATCATAAATTTAATTGAAATAATTATTGTGTAAATTGATTTTTTTTTTTCAAACGTGTCACTAAAAGTAGAAAAATTGTTTTTTTTTTATAGAAAAAAATATATTTAAAATATATAAAGGTTAAAAAATTTACCGGCAATAATTATTGATATTACAAAAAACATTGTAATTTTAGGAGCTTGTTTTATACATAGAACATTAATAATTTTATTTACATATAAATTTACTAAAGTTTACACAATTTACTACAATTTTTATCATGCTAATAAAGAAATTACTTTATATAAATTAATTTTATTTTCATTTAAAAATCCACTTTTTTTTCACTATACCAAAAATATGGCATATAATACCTAGTAACATATCTAAATTTAGAAATGAAATATTTCATAAATTTGAAAATATATAGAACAAGAATTTAATTGATTTATATCGTTTTGTTTCTCTTTGTAGAATCACTAATAGAATTTCATAATCGAATTTCCAAGGAAATGAAAATAATTTCTTTTTAAAATTTATCATAAATTCACTTTGAATTTTCCACTTATCGTAATCACCCTGTTTGTTTAGAGAAATAATTATGTTATTCAGAAATTCAAAATGAAACAAATTGAGCAAATATTTATGTACATAAATAAATTCTAAATTTATAATAATTTTTTTTTAATTATCTAAATAGTTAATTTTTTTTAAAAACTAAATTTTACGTGTCAGTTTTATTATTTATTAACCAATTATATATTTAAGAAATTTTTTAAATTTTCATATGGTTTTCAATAAATATTTATTTTTTAATATATTAATTGCTAATTTTTTTTCAATATTCATAAAATATAAATTTGGGGGAAAGGAATTTGGAAAAGTAGAACAATTATAATAATGACAAATTAAATATATATTTATATTAAACTAATGATTAATTTCCATATTACATATTTATATAATTCTTACGAATTTGAGAAATTCGTAATCAATGCATTTTTTATCCATATAAAATATACCAAGGTATCTATGAATTTTTCTATGGTTAATAATTATTGAAAAAGGATAGGACAACTTTTACATTTATTGTATACTTATTTGTAGTAATGCATACTATTTAAATTAATAAAATAAAAGTTAAATATGATAGTTTTCAAAAAATATTCCACATAAATTTCAATTCGTGTTCATAGTAACGAATTTTCCAATATTTTGCATCAGCAAATTATTCTTCATATAATACACTATCTAACAGATATTTTACAGTCATTTAACAGTTGGGAATAAACTTTTCAATATTGTTGGTGATTATACACGTACTGTATTTAATTACTAAATGAAAAGTCAATATATAATAGAATTTTTCGATTTTTGGGTTTAATTTGAAACTAGAATAAGAAGATATGGCAAATAGTATGGAAAAAGATAAATTAAATGTAAATATTCTATTTCTATATCAGTAGTATATATAATACGGTATATAGATTTTATATTTTTTATATAATGTATGTATAACGAAGCAAATTATATGTAGATTATTTTGTTACGAAACTTCCAAATATGATAAAAATTTGATAACATCTCAAACTTTTAGATATCATTTAGAAATATTTTATAATTCTTCTTTAAAAAACATCACTTTTTCACCTTCTATATTTTTTTTTATTGTATAATATTTTTTTGTTGATATTGTTGAAAATAAACTAGAAATTCTATCACAAATTAGTCATCATTATTTTTGATAAGCTTAAATTAAATTCTCTTTTTTTTTTGTTAATTTTAAATTTTGTTTACGAAAAATTATTGAGAATTAATTTTTTAGTATAATTTTAGATCTTTGGTAGAATAGTCGATTAATTAATTATTATAATTTTTCTGATTACAAATATAATTCAAAGTGATTTTATTTAAACTAATTAATTTAAGTGTATATTATGGGTAAATTATAGAAATGTTAAAATTAAAAATATATTTTCCAAAAAAAATATTTAGGTATATTTTGAATTTCTTATTTTTACGAGTATTTACATAAACTTTAAATTCCTGTTTTGTTACTAATATTATATAAAAGTTGAAAATATTATTAAAAAAAAATAGTTTAATGATCTAAAAATAACTTTTTGTTATTAAAAAAAAAGTATCTAGAATATAAAATTTTTTTGAACTTTATAATTAGATTATAGGCAAGATAATTAAGTCGATATCATAATATTATCTGACCATAAATTGATAAATAATTAATCTGTATGGTCATATAATATTTAGGCTATTTATTTCCCTCCCAAAATATCGTCTCTATATACTAAAAATTCTAGTCTTTAAAAACCAGAGGTCTTCAATCAAATGGAGTTAATACAGAAATCTAGATTATTTCATTTGTCTACCTCTTTCAAACTATATTTTTAAAAATTTATTAATATTTCTCCTAACATTAAATTATATCCTGCATCCGTGAAAATTCTTTATACTATTATATAAAAATCATAAAATTTTTAGTACCTTCTTAATTATTTTTGTGTTGATGTGATAACAAAAATGTAAATTAAATTATAAATAAATACAAAAACTTTTATTAATTTTATTAATTACAATTTTTATAGTCCTATTTGAAATATTTCAATTTTATAACTATACATATAATATCTATAACTTGTTAATTACTCGGTAATGAATAGTGTTTTCTGTAGCAATAAATTATCCTATTAATAGACTATATAATTTTTAAAACGATTATATTATAGTAATTTGAATATTTTTATAAACAATTTTTATAATTATTATTATAAAATTTTCAATGTTTTCAAAAGAAATTTTCCAAATAATACAACAAAGTATTTTAATAATTTTGATTGCTTTTCGTAATAAAAAAAAACTTTTAAAAGTATTTTTATAATTACTGATAACTTTACTTAGAAATACAACAAAAAAGGGTCAAGAATTTATATTTTTATATAATTTATGATTCAATAAAAATTTTAAGTAAAATTTCAATTACACTTACGCATCCAACTGAATATAGTGAATACACTATTACTTTTACCGAACCGGAGATTACAAAATTCCTAAGATTTTACTTAATTAAAATACTAATGAACCGATTTTTAATAATATAACAAAAAAAAAAATAATAAATTCGTCGCCAGCCAACAAACGAAAAAGTGATTAAACATAATATGAGAATTTCTTTAAAACCCGTCATGAAACAATTTTAGTTACTATTAAATTTAATCAAATTCGTTTGAAATAACCAAATAACCTTAAGCCATATGTTACGTCATTTCTCAATTTTAAAATTTTTCTCTAAACAAAAAATCTTCATTTTTCATATTTTTTGATATTTTGATTTTGATGTATTTTTTATTGTCTATAGCAGTTTTTTATTGTCATTGATGTTGAAAAGCTCTTATAGAGATTCCATTCACAAATTAGTCATTTTATTCAGATATATAATGTAAAGCATAAATTAGATATATTTTTGAAAAAAGATTTGCTTAACGAAACATTGAAAATATTTTTTCAGTATTATTTTAAACGTTTAATTGAAAAGTCGATTTTGGTTCTTGTTTAGAAAATTTTTAAAAATATTTAAAACGTGATTTTTTTTTTTGAATTAATTTGATTCACAAGTTTTATTATGGCTACATTCTGGAATCGTAGGCGCGCACCTACAGTACGAAGATGGCCTTCAGTGCAACGTAAAGAAAATACTTATTAATTTTCCAAAAAAAAAATTATATTAAGAAATTTTAATTTTTATTAAAATTATTAAAGAAATTTTCTTCCAATTTTCTTTATTTATATAAAAAATAATTATTGGAGTAATTTTCCTCTTTCTGTTTTGCTAAGTTGAAAATATATTATAATTAAAAATAGTTTAATGATCTAAGATCTTAGTATAAAAATATTATAATTTTGCTTAAGAGATTGTGAATTTACAATTTATGCTCCGATTTTGTATTGTAAATAATAATTTGGTTTTGGTGTTTTTTCAAACTGTTTTTTTAATACATATATATAATTTAAAATTAATTATATTATTTTTATTTAAAAGAATTACTTTTTGGAGCACTAGGATTTAAATAACTCACTTATTTCAAGATTAATTAATATTTTCATTTTACGTAATTTAATGACAGAAGCGTGAAATTGTATATAAAAATAGGAAAATGTCAATAAATATTTAGACTGATCTAAAGTCTAATGATTTATATACTTATTGGATATTATTATCGGGTATAAGTTTGTCCTTTGCGACATTCTACATATAGTCCGCCGATTAATTTTCGAAAAGGTCTTTAAAAATTTCGTAATTTTATTTAAAATTTAGTCCTTCCATAAATTCTAATCGATTTTTCAATATTTAAAATGTTTAATAAATTGGAGTTAGTAACAGTAACAGACATTAGAATTTTATTAAGAATTTATATTAGTAAATTTAAATAATTTTATTTAAATTAATCAAATTAATTAATCCAAAGTATAAATTAAATTTCAATATGTAATTACAATTATTATTTTATAATATTAAATTCTAATTATGATTTAGGTCCTAAACATTACTAATTTTTAGATAAATTTAATATTGATATATTTGAAGATATTAACTAATAACTTATGAATGGAGTATATTATATTGTCATGTACACAGTTGTATGATTGACAGAAAATCTAAAATCAACGAATTTGAAATTATGAATCAAAGTAATTATTAAAACATAAAAACCATAATCAACTTATATAATTACTCTAATGCATATTTGCTCCATATTTAAATTAAATTTTTAAAAATATCAATATTATTATGTCATTATTAAATACTAATTATATATGCCAATCTACAACATTGATTCAATGACATTCTAAACAAATATTCGTAATTAAATCGAATGAGTTACAAATTCGTGATAATTGGAGTATGATTAATTTTTGTAATTTATTCCAGAAGCGAAATTGCGATAACTAATCATTAAAATAATTACATATAAAAAAATATCAGTGGGATTGTCTCATAATATTTAATTTAAATAAAATCGTTTACTTAATAAAGAAAATTCAAATAATAAAAAATTTTTTTTTTCTTGATTTTATCAAAAAACCTATATACAGATTCAAATTCCGAAGCTGTTTTAGGTGTACGAACAGTTGATTTATGTTTAGAAGATAATTCCATTCAACATCATACAAATCGTTTTGATGCTGCTCAATCTCATTTAGTTGTACGACGTGGCCAAGCTTTTCAATTACGTATTAATTTTAATCGACCATTTTCCCGAACAAATGATGCACTTAGTTTTATATTTACTGTATATGATGATGATAAACCAAGTCATGGTCATGGTACATTAGTTGGTTTAGTACCATTATCAAATGCAGATAATTTAGGTGATCCATTAGAATGGAATGCTGGTATATTATCAATTGAAGGTGATATTATGACTGTTTTAATAAAACCAGCTGTTGTTTGTCCAGTAACACAATGGAAAATGGATATTGATACGAAATTAATAAATGGTCCATCAAAAAGTTATACGTTATTACAACCAATTTATATATTATATAATGCATGGTGTCGTGACGATCAAGTTTATTTACCAAATCAAGATGAACGTAATGAATATTTAATGGCTGATACGACATTAATATGGCGTGGTTCATATAATCGGTTGCGACCATGTGTATGGAAATTAGGACAATTTGAAAAGGATGTATTAGATAGTGCATTAATATTAATAGCTAAAGTTGGTAGAGTTGGCGCAGCATATAGAGGTGATCCGGTTCGTACATCAAGAGCATTATCAGCTGCAATTAATTCACCAGATGATGATGGTTGTGTATTAGGTAATTGGACTGAAGATTTTTCCGATGGTGTTGCACCAACAAAATGGGTTGGTTCAGTTGAAATATTACAACGATATT
Organism: Empis stercorea; assembly: GCA_949752835.1. NCBI lineage: Eukaryota > Metazoa > Arthropoda > Insecta > Diptera > Empididae > Empis > Empis stercorea. The sequence goes on from OX457089.1 coordinate 53,167,809, forward strand.
ATAAAAAACGTAAACCAGTTCGTTATGGTCAATGTTGGACATTTTCTGGTGTATTAACTACAGGTAAATGATTAATATTTTTGGATTAAAAAATTATCTCTTAATTTTAATTTTTTGTAATTAGTTGCTAGAGCACTTGGTATACCATCACGTATAATTACAAATTATTCATCAGCACATGATACACAAGCATCATTAACTGTTGATTATTTTGTTGATAATAATGGTAAAATAATGGAAGAAATGAATACAGATTCAATATGGAATTATCATGTATGGAATGAAGTATGGATGGATCGACCAGATTTAGGTATTAATAATAATAATGAATCATATGGTGGTTGGCAAGCAGTTGATGCAACACCACAAGAACAATCTGATGGAATGTATCGTGTTGGACCAGCACCAGTTTTAGCTGTTAAATTAGGTGAAATATTACGTCCATATGATTGTAATTTTTTATATTCAGAAGTAAATGCTGATAAAGTATTTTGGCGTTATTCGGGACCATATCAACCAATGAAATTATTACGTAAAGATACATTAGCAATTGGTCAATTAATAAGTACAAAAAAAGTTGGTAAATGGGAACGTGAAGATATAACATTAACATATAAATATAAAGAAAAAACAGATGAAGAACGTAATACAATGTTAAAAGCATTAAAACATTCAAATTCAGCATTTAGTCGATATTATTTAAATGAAAATTTTAATGATGTTAAATTTGATTTTGAATTAAGAGATGATATTAAAATTGGTGAAAATTTTAGTGTTATATTACGTATTGAAAATAAATCTATAGATAAAAAATATCATATTACTGGCAATTTAAATGTTGATACTGTATATTATACTGGTGTTAATCGAGAAGAAGTTAAATCTGTTGGTTTTGAAGTTGAATTAGATCCAAATAGTAATGAATATGTTAAAATGAATGTTGATTTTTATGATTATTATGAGAAATTATTATCACAGGTATATAAATTATAAAAAAAAAATTAATCATTAATTTTCATATTAAATTTTAAATATTATTTTTTTTTTTAGGCTGCATTCAATATTTCTTGTATAGCTAGTGTAAAGGATACGGATTATGAATATTTTGCTCAAGATGATTTTCGTGTTAGGAAACCAGATATTAAAATTAATTTCCAAGGAAAAGTTGTATCACATCAACCAGTTGATGTTATTGTACGTCTAACAAATCCATTACCAATACCAATCAAAAAAGGATTATTTCAAATTGAAGGTCCTGGTTTAGAGAAACCACTACTTTTTAAGGTAATTAATATTTACATGAAAATTCCAGATTAAAGTTAATCGAATTTTACACCACTTTAAATCGTTTTTCAATGAAAATTGTTTATAAAATAAAAATTAAACGTTAAACGTTTTGGGCATTATATAAGTATTTCTCAAGCTTTCTGAATATTTAATATGTTTAAAATGGTTACAAAGCTCATAAGTGTAACGTTTCTGACTGTCCAGAAGTACAGAACAGTCAGATAAAGATCTAAGAAAATATTTTCAGAGTATTAAATATATCTATGTGCTTTAGAAACACTTAACATTTGATTAAATTGGCAACATGTTAAATTTCATTTAAATCTATTTGAAAAACGACTACATATTTTTAATTTGAAAACACTTGATTAAAATTTATCAAATTAAAATTTCATTATTAGATTGCTGAAATACCTGTTGAAGGTACTGGTGCATCAACATTTAAATATAATCCACCATATGCTGGTCGTGGTACATTAGCTGCTAAATTTACATCAAAAGAATTAGATGATGTTGATGGTTTCTTAGCATTTGAAGTTGAACCAAGACCAGGTGATATTATATTAAATGGTACAACATTTACAAATGAAGTCGTTATTCGTACCGATGTATTACCATAACTTTTTTTTGGTATTCATATTAATTATGCCATATTTTTATAATCCACCATTTTAATTAATTTATACAAAGATAATTTTTTTTAATTTTAAGTTATTAATTAATTTTGATTGATTTCTTTAACAAAATTTTATTTTTTCTAAAAAGAGAAAAATTGTCAAAAAAAAAAATTGAATTTATTATTTTTTAAGTTTTAAAAATTGTACAAGCCATTAGAAATATTTCTTTTTAAACTTTCTATTATATGTTTATTAAATTAAGAAAAAAAAATGTAAAGAAAAATTTAGATCGTAAATTTTGTCATAATAACGTAAAAGTGCAATAAATTATTATCGTAGTGCTAAAATTTTTATAAAACTTTCTATTTACGGTATTAAATTTACGATCTTAATTAACACTTTTTATAAAATGTATAATAATATTAAACAAAAATATATAATTTATTCCGTGCCAATTGCATAATTTGGTTTATTATTTGTCTTTAAATAGTACATGCCTCTAGCGGTTATTGGTACTTTATCACCCATTAATATTTCACCATTACGACATTCATTATTTTCAAATGATTGCCAAGATTTACACGGATATGCATAAAATCCTTTTTCTGAATTTATAGATTCAGCAAAATAGACATGTGATCGTCCATGACTGCAGGTTACTAAAAAAAAATTATAAAAAAATTTTTAATCAATAAATTCAATCTTTTAAATTATATTTTTGTTACAGTATAAATCATAAAAACTACCACAACCTGGTTGTGGTGAATAACCACCATTTGGATAAAAATCAATATGACCTAATTGTTCTTGAAAACCTAATAAACCAGCACAACTATGTATAATATCTACAAATTCAGCATCAGTTATATCTAAATGTTGTTCAGGTCCTCTTATACCTTCAAATGCTGGTCTAGCTGGATCTAAACCTTTAAATTATATACAAAATTATAATTCCATTTCATCCATATCAATCACATATGTATATACCTGTTATTCGTGATACACGATATTTTGAATATGATCCAGCATAACCCATTATATGTGCTCCAAGACTATGACCAATTAAATGAATTTTATTTGGTTTTTGCTAGAAAAAATTTAATTTAATTTAGAAAAATCATACAACTGTTTGGAACTATATACTTCTAAATTTTCGACCATATAATTAATTAGCTTAGCAATTGCTTTACCAATATCTTGTGTACGTCCAACTGGTCTTAAATAGTAAATATCTGATGATAAATTTTGCCAATTTACACCTATAAATATTAAAATTGATATTGTAATTCTAATTTTGATTAAATTTTATTTACCTATGATATTGTATTTTCCACGCTGAAGATAAGCATTTTTAATAGCTTGTATTGCTTCGCTATGTGTACTTGATTTCCAACCATGTACAATTATTTTTGTATCTAAATTTTTATTAAAATTTTTTGTAACATCTCTTAATAAATCACGTTTTGATCGGTTTGTAAATGAAAATAATGGAATTAGAAATGGTATATTTGTATTATCGCTATAACAAAAATGAATATTATAAAATTTGACCGAGTAACTATATAAAAATTAATTTAATATAATGTAAACACTTTACTTTGTATATAATTCAAATTGTATATCAATATCTTTAAATAAAAATCTTGCTTTTGGTGGTTCAGTTAAATAAATTATTTCAGGTAAATCACTTCCATTTGAAAAATACATCCATGTAGTATTATAATCTTCTGGATGAAATCCTTCTTCACTAATACTACTTGTTGCTATAACTTGTTTTTTTTTTTTTTGAAAATTATTGAAATTTTAAATTGAAAATAGAATTTTACAAAAATTACCAATAAAAAACATTGTTGAAAAACTTAAATGAAATATAAAATATTTCATGTTTCTTGTAACCATTAAAACTTTATGAAATTTAATTAAATGAAAATTTTATTTATATAGTAAAATTTGAAATGATATTAAAATTATTGCATTTTTTATTACTTAATAAATGATAAATTAATTTATAATCAAATATATTAAAACAATTAAAATTTATTTTAAATACAATTCTTATAGGACACGGGCTGAGACTGCATACTGTGCTAAATCGATTAATTGCACTAAAATTGCAATTTTAATATTATACAAAACTAGTGTAATACTTAAGAACTATGTTTACCAAAACAAACAAATCACGACAAATTTCAACTATTACTAAATTATATTTTAGTATTTAATCGCAATTAAGTTACTTAATTGTTTAAATTTGCTTAGTTTCAAAATTGCTAAAATTATTTTTATCTATTTAAATTTGCAAATAAAAACACAAGAAACTTTATAGCTGATTAATTTACTATTGATAATAGTAAGTAATGTAAAAAAGTGACTTGGTTTTAGATAACATTTTTAAAATAACTTAAATTCACCACTTACCAAAATTATTTAATGAAAAATGTTAATTAACTTGGAATAAGAGTTGAAATTGAGTAAATGTGAATTTTAATACATATTAGACTAAAAGTCCATCTGATTCAATAGCAGCTAAAATAAATAGATCATATTAACAAAGCACTAGAAATTATAAAATGATTGGGGTATTAGTGGTTTAACAAACTTAGTTAATTTTAAATAAATTCGTTTATATTATACGAAAAATTTAATTCTCAATTTCCTAATCGAAATTTGTGAGAAAATATACAAATTTAATCTTAAAAAACTCTCCAAAAATCTTGTTAAAAAAATAAGTTCGGTTTTATTTTTAAAGTCATCACAAATTATTTAAAAATATTATTAAGCTAAAAAAAAAGGGTTCGTCAATATTTCTCTAATACTGGATACTGAAAAATTTCAGTATCTATCACACCATCTGTAAGATTTTTCTTATAAGTTTGTAAAAACTGTTGTCGTCTTTGAATTTCTTCCTGATATAATTCCAAAATATTTGGAGATGTAACTTCTACTTTATGTGCTGAATTTCCGGGTCTTTTCTTTCTTTTAATTTTTGGCGGTGTTCTGCGATCTTTAAACATTTGAATATTACCACTTGTTGTTGTGGCACTATCATCATGATTTTTCTTTAAAACATCTGTAATTTCAATTGGTCCTTGTAGACCAAAATATGGCCAATTATCATCTTGTAGATCTTGTGGAATTGGTGTTGGAAAATTCATAATATTATTAAATGAACTATCCAATTTTCCCCATTGATCAATATGTTCCATTAATAAATTATTTTTACGTATTGGTGATGTTAATTGTAAACCATTATAGCCAGTCTTTTTAGTAATATCAGACCATTTGCCTAATGCAAATGGTTCTTTATCATTTGTTGTAATTAAATACATTCCTTTTGAGTTGACATTAGCATCTTCACCAGCTAAAATTAAATAATTTGTTGGTGGACAATTGCCAAGTAAATAATTAATATATGAACTGCATGCCCATCCCCAGAATCCTTTATAACTTCGTATTGATTCAGCAAAATAATCTGGGGCTCTATGATGACTACAAGCAAATGGATCTGTTTTGAGAAATAAGAGTGGAAAATTATATTTATTATTAAAAAAAAATGTCCAATCTAGTTACTTACTTTCTCCACCACCTGCACATCCTGGCTGTATAATACCACCATTCATATAAAAATCAACATGACCACAACGTTCGATTTTACCTTGAACAAGTGCATTTGTATGAATAACATCGACGAATGCAGCATCCGATGCATCTAATTTATTTTCATTTGATGCTGTTATAAAAAGTGGCATTGCTGGATCCAAACCTTAAGAAAAACCTTAATGTTTATTGAAGTTTATTTAAAAAAATTTGATAAATATAATTCACCTGTTATCCTTGGTATAACAAAGGATCCTAAACTTTGTGCAACAAAATTTGTAACTTGTGCTCCCAATGAGAAACCAATTAAATGTACATTTGCAGATCCTTCATCTAAAATTCGTTCAATTAATTGACCAATACAGGCACCAGTATGCCTGGCATTATGTACAGCACTAAAATAACATGGTGCAGGTGCTAATTTACTCCAATCAACAAAAAATAAATTATATTCATCTCTCTGCAAATATTCTATAATAAAATTGTGGTTAATAAAATATTATTTCATTATTCCAAAATGTAAAATTTACCATCTTTCATTTGAATTAAAGGATGCAAAAACATATCTGCATTATAGCCATGTATTATAATTTTCGAAGGATGTAATGCATTAAAATTTGATGATGATAAATTTGATTTCTCTAATGTTTCATCAATGTAAACATTTTGACGATCTTGGGGATTTTTTCGTGTAAATAAATAAAATTGTATATTGATGTCTGGACATTTTCGATCAATTACCCATGTACAAGGACCAATTGATATACTACTTCGACCTTTTTTCACAGGTTTACAATTTAATGTTAAGACAAACACTGGAAGAAATAAAATGTTTTTTTATAAGTAATAGAAAGAAGGATGTCATTAACATAAAAACCATTTTACATTAACACTTTCATACGATTGTAGGAAAATGTAAGTCAAATGAAATTTTTACTATTAATTTTTGATTTTTTTTATAGAACTTTTAATAAAGTTTTTTATGTCAATTTAAAACTCACCAATCAAAACTACATTTATAATACATATTGTTGAATATTTCATTGTCACTGACGTTTTTTTTAATAATTTAAACCTAATTGTTTTAGCTCAACAATATTTTTTGTATTTTTTTAAATCTATTAAATTACTATCACATTATTAATTTCATTCCAAAAAAAAAAAAACACTAATAAACAAAAAACTAAAATTATTTATAAAAAAAAAAAAGTATATTAATTTAATTTTGAATTAAACGGAAATTCCACGGAAATGAAATATTGAAAATCATATATAAATAATAAACTGTCACCATGAAATAAACTATGTCGACTGATTGAATAAATAAAATTTTTAAATTTGAACTAAATTTCTTATTTATTTAATATTATATACCCTTCTTACTTCACACTTCTATATCTTCTTATAGATTTTAAAATGTTGAATTTTATAAGAAATTAAATTTATTTTAATTATAAAAATTTCTACTCTTTATGACACAAAAAAAAAAGTGTAAAATAAAAATGTTGTTTAATTTTAGACCATAAAAGAAAATTTGTGAGAGTTCTTGTCGATGTTGTGACCATAAATGGTTTAAAAGACATGAATATTAATTTTTTTTTTTTTTTTAAACTAGTAATTTTTGTTGTACAAGAATTAATTGATAAAATTTATTCCAAGAGTAATTTTTTTTTATGTAAACTTGATTAAAGATTGACCCATGTACACAGTTTTTATCAAAAATAAAAAAACTTCTGCTAATTTTAAAATGTAGAAACAAGAATATTGTGATACAAGTGAATTTTTTTTTTGTACTTACTACATGAAATTTAAATATCTTACAAACTTTTAATTTTAATAATGTAAATTTTGACATAGCTTATATTAATTTTAATTTTTTCAACTAATTTAAATAACTCTTCTAATTGTACTATTAATTATTTTACTACTATTTTACTATATATTAATTTCAACTACATCTACATATGATATATATTTTCATTAATTTATATATTAATTGTTTACGTTAATTGAAATGTTGGAAGTATAAATGTAATTGAAATTCACTTTTAAATTGTTATCAGTATTAAACATTAATTTTGCGTATTTCCATAATTTTTTATAGATAAGATTAAAATTGAAATTTAAAATGTTGATAAAAAATTTGTAGTTGATAAATTTGTTGTGGCAAATTCTAAATGCGATCGATTAAATTATATATGAACCAAAAAGTGAATTAAATCCTTGAATGAATTTCTATATATAAATTAATAATTAAAAGGTCAATAAATGAATCTTTAATGCCTTAAATTATTAGCTTGTTTGTATTTCCATTGACGTAAATAATAAAAGTTCTATTAAAATGATTTTAATGAAAAATGATTTTTATTTAAAAAAGAAAAGAAAATGCTTTTTATAAATATTATAAATTTTCCAATTTTTTTGCAAATTTACTAATTATTTAATTTAAAAATATTTAAGAAAATTGCATTTACGTAATATAAACAATTATTTATGTGTTGGTCATTGCACTAAAACTTATATAAACTTTTATAACTTAAAACATTTTTTTAAAACAATATTTTTCTTAAATTAAAAATATATATTTAAATTAATTTGTTTTATCATTTAGTAAATTATTTATTTTAAATTAATGAAAAATGTCACTTTTGTTTAAACAATTTTTCCCATTGCATAAGGCGATTTTGAATTTGTATAAACAAATATAATTCCATAGGCACTGAAATTTGAAAAGATACTATAATAATATTTATTATAGACACTGTTAAAATTATATTTAAAAGCTTGTAATATTTAAATTTATCACATTTTGATTGATACAAATTTCACATATCAATATGCTAATTTTAACATTTAAACCAAATAGTATATAATGTACATACATATATATCGATTTTTACCATCAAAACATAATTTTTACAATTAAAAGCTTTTATTATTTATTTATCAAATTTAATCATGTTTTATTATAGTCAAAACATAAATAAACTATTCTTTTTTTTTATATATTTTTACTTACGATTTTGAGCATCGTTCACCCATTAAAATTTGATCAGAATTAATAATTGTTGTTGGTGAAGTCATACCACCACACCAACCAAATAAATACTGAAAATAGCTAGAACACCTTGTACCCCAGAAACCGATATCAGTTGTTATAGATTCTTTAAAGAATACATTTGCCATCATATGACTGCAAAGTGGAATATCTGGAAAAATGAAATTATTATAGAAAAATTTATAATTAAATCAAATATGTGGTATATAAAAAGCTCACAAGTTTTATTAGAAAGCTTTTCATATTTTTTGTGTATTAAAATTGTGGAATTATCTGTTTAAGAAACAAAAATATATTCGTAAAGGATGATAGGTAATTATGAGACTATATAGTCAAATTAGTAATTGAATATTATTGGCGTTTATTATTAGATAGATTAGATTAGAGATATTTCCCGATTAGCTAATATCCAGTAACAAGTTAAAGCGATATAGTTTATATTAATATTCGCTAAATATTGAAATAAAACCATATTAAATTTTTATTAATTTTACTAGAGAATATAATATATTTTATTAGCAAATTAGTTAATAGCCTCAATCAAAGTGGATTTGGCTTCAACATTCTCGAATCATTATTTTAATTTTATTGAGACATCACAATTTCTTTAATTGAGGAATTACTTACAAAAGCTTTTAATTAATTTAATTGACCTTGATTGTATAAATCAATTTAAAATATTTGAAATTTAAGTAAATCTAGAAAATTTAACGTATCTAAATTCTTACTCTTTGTTTCATTACAACCAGGTTGAATTTGCCCACCATTCATATAAAAATCAACATGACCAGATGGTTCAATTTTACCAAATATACCAACATTTGTATGTATAACATCAACAAATTCTGCATCTGATGAATCTAATTTACGACTAAGATGTGATGTTGCAAATAATGGTAATGCTGGATCCAAACCTACATATAAATTATTTTTTATATAATTAAATATATGTAAGTGCAATATATAACCTGTAATTCTAAGAATTTTATATCCTGTTGATTTTTGTAATGCATTACTAGCAAAACCAGCAACATGTGCACCTAAACTAAATCCAATAATATGAACTTGACTAGCATTAAAATTATTATTTTTAATTTGTAATTGAAATAAAAAATTTGCAATACATTCGCCAGCTTGTTTTGTATTAACAGATGCAGTTGGATAACATGGTAAAATAGCTAAACGTCCCCAATCAACAGCAATAATATTTGTTGAATTACTTTTTAAATATTCTATAATTTTTCTTGATTGTAATTTAAATTTTTATATATTCAATGTACAATTTATATTTTTGTTTACCTCTTTGTATATCTTTCGTTTGATTAAATTCAATACCACCACCATAACCATGTATAATAACTTTAAATACATTATTAATATTAATCCATGATGGAATTTTTGGTTCATCATTTTTTAATAAATATGATTTATTATTTGGATAATCACTTGTTGATATATAAAATTTAACAAAATTACTAGCACAAACTTCTGAATATTGGATAATACAAGAACCAACTGTTAAATTAATACCACATTTTGAATTTTGTATAAAATATATAATTACAATTAATATTAAATATAATTTTAGAATCATAATTTCAAGTAATATTAGAATTATGACCAACTTTAATAACACACCTACAATTATTGATTTAATATTTTATTTAAAATTTATTTAAAAAAAATTATTTTTATATTTTTTTGCATTATTCATAATCGATAAGAAATGACATTATTATTATTGGTTTCAAGAAATTACAGACATTTTTTTTTTTCATTATATAGTAATTTTTTCAAAATGAAAGTAGATTTTGTTCAATTGTGAAGAAAAAAAAATATATAGAGGACATTGAATGAATACCAATTAAGGGAGATCGAAGTACAAGACAGCAAATTTATTTTGAATAAGATGACCGAGTTTCAATTTTTGTAATTTTAAATATTTTTAGTTTATATAAAAGATTATTGGAAAATTTTGGTATAATTTCAAATTGGGGAGTTTCTTCTTACTATTTTAATGATGAGCAGCTAAATTTAGATTAATCAATCGAGTTTAGCAATCGAAGTGACACAAATTTTCTAATAAGTATAATCTAAAATTTTGATATTATAGAAGAAAAAAAATGGCCAAAGAATTAAAACTATTTTTAAAACAGGTTAGGTGTAATTATAGAAATTTTAAATAGTTTACCCTTTCATACCAATTACAGAAAACCTTTATTTAATTAAAGGTATGTTACGTATGGAGATTAAAAATTCAAATTGCATACTTCAATACTTTAGTATAGGTACATAATTTAAATTTTTTTTCGTAATAATTTATTTAATATTCATAATTTTCTTATGGTTATTCAATTTGGTCAAATATTTTAACCAATTTCAACTTTACTTTTATTAGTGTGCGTATATAAATTTAGTGTCATATCAAAATGTAGAATTTATTTATTTAATAAATTAGTAACACAAAATATAAGAATTTTATTTTTATTTATTCTTAAAACGTTTTATCGACCATCACGTCTTAAGTTGCTATTTTTTTTTTTTTGGAATTTATTTTTAACCGTTTCTGGGTAACACTAATTTAGACTTAGCAATATTTACAAAAAAAAAAAATTTGAAATAGAAATTTTAAGGTTGTGGAATTTGATTGAAGAAACAAATTACTTGTTGTAGATTTTAAATGTTCCAAGTAGACATACAAATTATTTACTGCAAATTTTAGAGTTTTATGAATTAAATTTGAGAAAATAATTAAGAAATAATTTAAAATTACCAAATTTATTGAACACATTTTATTTATTCATATATATTTCTAAATTATATTTACAAAAAAAATTATTATAATTTATTTTTATAAAAAACAAATACTAAAAAAATTTAAATCTACCATTCTACAAAAAAGAATAATTTATTATTTAAAAAGAAAATTGGTAATCGATTGGTATACAAAATCTTAAAAAATTATGGTAAATTATTACCAGAATAAAAATCTAAACAACATCTTTGATCACCTATTGAATCTGGTGATGTTGGGCAATAAGGTGGAACATCATCCTTTAAACAATATGATCCAATTGCACTGAAATTAAATGTTTAGAATCATATATAGGTAAACATTAATTAGAAAATTATACTCACTTCATTGGTGTATGTTGACCCATTGGTATAGCATTTCGTACAATATATCGAGCTAAACTTCTTTTCTTTAATCGTCGTAAACCAGATGGACAACGTCTTGAACATGGTTCTGCATGTGGTTCAACATCAGCATAAATACTTTGTGCTAAATAACATAATGACCATATATGACTGCACAAATTTGCATCTATATAATATAACAAAGAAATTTATTTAAATTTCAACAAATTTTCTAATTTGTATAAGACTAACTGCTTGTATTTCCACAATATGGTTGTCTTTTGCCACCATTTATACAAAAATCAACATGACCAACACGTCCAGTTTCACCATAATAACCAGCATTTGTATGTATTACATGTACAGCTTTTGCATCACCACTATCCAAACGATTACTATTGCCTGGTTTCATTAACGGTCTAGCAGGATCAAGTCCTACACGCGGACAGTGAGGAAAAGATTTAAAAAAAAATTCGATACACTATATATTACAATATTATGTACCAATTATCCTTTCAGCACGAAAATTCAAATAATTTGACATCATACCACAAACATGAGCACCCAACGAATGTCCAACACATGTTGTCTTATCAACTCGTAGCCCAGAATTTCTTAAAAATGAATAACTTTGTGCTAAACATCGTGCCACAGTTTTTAAATTATGTACAGCAGCAATATAACATGGCGGTTTTGCTAACATACTCCAATCAGCCATAAAAACATTATAACTGCCATGTTTTAAATATGCTTTTCAACAAAAAATAAAATTCAATTTATAATTTCAATTATTATTAATCATAAAAAATATGTAACAGACCATCTCTTAAAACTGTTGTTGGTAAACTGTCATCACTTCCTGCATAACCATGAATTAATATGATATTCTCCTTTTGTGAATCCCAATGACTATTTCGTAACCAATCTCCTTGATCAGTATTTAACTATTAAAATAAAAATTTCATTTAATTAAAGATAAAAATTTCTGGAAATTTTTTAAGAGACTATAAAATATTTTTATGATTTTTTGATGATATTTAAAAATTCATAATTTCTTTTAAAATTAATTCACCACTTACACACTGGGCCTAACAATATTTCGAGTGGTGAATTCAAGTGATAATAAAAATATTTTATGATTATTAAATAGGTATTTTTTTTTGAATGATTTATTTTAATTATGTAACTAAACTTTTAATGTTGACATATACATAATGTTTATAATAAATTCATTATCAATTTTTATTAATATCTAATAAATTGATACATGAATTTTTATATGCACATTTAATTTATGTTAATATTAAATTATGTAATTTATTTGAATTTGATAAACATCAACAACAGCAAAATGTGTAAAACCAGTGAAAGTTATAAATTTATTAAAATATATTTGTAATTAATTAAATTCAATTTTAAATTCCAAATTTATTTTCAAATATGTATATTAAATAAATAATGGAAATTCTTTTAAATGTTGGTAGAAGAAAACCAACCACTATAATTATAATTAAATTTAATTAAATAATTTAACCTAAATTCTAGAAATTAATTCTATATTAAAAAATTTATTAAATTTATTTAAAAGTAGATCAGTTTTTTAGGTACCAGCAGGTTATAGTTTAATAATTTATTACAAATTAATAAAGAATATATCAATAATTTAATTTATGTAAAATTTACGTCGAATATTTTATGTGATCCTAAATTGTTTTTTCATATTTTATAATAGATTTACCAAGAAATTACAATTTTTCTAAATATTTGATAGATTACTAATAATTTTTGTAATATTTCTTTCAACATTTTACAAAAAGTTTCTTCTACAAAAAGAAAATTAGCAGATCTAACTAGCAGTATAATAAAGTTATTCAATTGTGTATCATAACCGAGTGATCCACAAGGGAATACAGCAATTAGAGGAGAAGAAAAAGTTTAGCTCATAAAATTGGAAAAGGTGGTATAGGTACCCAATTTTTCTAAGATATTAATTTGAAAAAGAATCGATTGGACATAATTTGTAATAAAAATTGTGTCTTAGAAATTATGGTTGGAACTAATTAGAGTTCCTAATTCATTGTGAAAATAATTAATTAGAAATTTACATGATTAAATAAATGATTAAAATTAAACACCTAAATATTGATTAATGCTGATTAATAATAAATAAATAAATTAATAGTTTTTCAACTATTTTTCGAAAAAAATTACAATTATAAAATTTTAAAATTTACTTGAAAATATTTAAAAAGTAAGATTAAAAATTTATTGCTTAAACTAGAAAATTTCTTTAAAGTCTAGTAAAAAAGTCTAGTATAGTAAATTTTTTTCTAATTTATTTAACATTATTCATAGAAATTTTAGTTTTTGAACTTACCAATTGTTTAGTACCATTTAATTTTGTATATAAATAAAAATTAATATCTGGATCTGGACATTTTTCATTTAAATCATTACCACGTTTCCATACACAATCATCACGAGTTGTATTAAAATTTGATGAACTTCCACCTAAATATAATGCTTGTTGTATTATTCCTAATGCTTGTTGTGAAATTGTATCTGCAATTTATCCATGAGAATTGCAAAAATAGAAAAAATTTTTTAATTAAATAAAAAAATAATCGAAATTGAATATTTCTTAAACTCGAATTTAATATTATATTACACAATTTATTATTTTTAAATAAAGAAAAATTTGAATTTATAAAAGAAAAAATCAAATTTATCTTACATTTTACATAAATGCCAAAGAAAAATATAAAATAATAAAATTTAATTTTTCCGCACATCATGTTCACTTTTTAATTTCACTTTTTTTTTTATTATTATTATTTATAAGAAAATTTTTTGTAATGTTGAATTTTTCCTAATAGCAAAAAAAAAAAAATTAAAATTAAATTTTCCGAAATTTACTTCTTGTATTTTTTGAATTACAAAAAAAAAAAAACTTGAATTCAAATATGCAAAAAATATATAAAAATATACGAAATTTCCTCTATGCACCTGTTTAGGTGCTTTATACGAATGTGACTAGAAGCAGCCCACTTAACAGACTGTTGTGCTAACCAAAATAAAACTATTGGACCTAACACTTTCCTCCACTTTGTTTTGATTGAAAAAAAAAAATTGTATGTGACATAATATGTAAAAATTCCATCTCTCAAAAATTATGCTTTTTTTTTGTGTTGCTGCTATAAAAATAAAACAACAATATAATATGATTTCAAATACAACATAATTTTTATGTTAATATTATAAAAATTATATCGTATCTAGCAAATATATCATTTTTTTTTTATATTTTACATTTTCTTTTTTTAGTTTTTGTATCACATTAAAAAAAAATTTCAATAAAACCGGCCGCAAAATATTTTAATACATAATATTTTATGCTATATATATGTTATTAGTAATATTTTTTTTAAATTAATGAATTAAATATTTAATGGACATTTTCGTTTCACGTATACTCAAATTTTTTGATTGTCAATTTGCAGGAAATAAATAAATAGTACAGATTATAAGGAGTTAATTTAATATTGTAATTTCAAAAAAATTTTAGGAATCACTTCAATCATTAAATGTTTCTAATCAGAGATGTTAAAATTTATGTTGATTGGCATTATTATATCAGAGGAAAATCAATCACTGATAACGAAAAAATATAGTGGAGTTAGTAATTTTATGAGAAGATCCAATTACCAGAATTTGTTGAGAATTGTTGAGAATTACCAGAATTTGTTTAACGTCAATTAAATTGTAATCTATCAATTATAAAATATCGAGTCTTGGGAATTTTATCTGTATAGTAACATTATTGAGGTATAACCATAACTCAATATGATTTAGAGCAGAGTTATTTGATAATGTCGCAATTTAAATAATTATTATTGGGATAAAGAGTAAATGACATGGTAACAAAATTATGTACTCATCACTACAGAAGTTGCACAACAAAGTATGCACAAAGCATGACAAAATGAATTAAATGAAAGGAACTATATGATTAAGTATACTGGTACTACGATACGAGAGGATTTACTAATGATATAAATAAATTTTCTGTAGTCACTGTATATAAATTTGTGAACTCTCACAAACCAACAATAAATTAAAATTTATGCAAAAGTAAAGTATAACATAAAATGCAGAAGGTGGAATTTTTCAGGCTACTTAATTGTTACTAATAATCAAAAAACTTATATTTAAAATTACATACCAAATAGACAGATAAATGATTTGGCTAAATATTAACATTATTGTGAAACTTGCATAGTCAACTTATAATTTAATATTTCAAATTGATACTAAGTAAGTAATTATTGTAAATTTTTATTTTGGGTTTTCCTATATCACCATCTTTGGTAATTTCCTCTTATCCATAATTTAAAAGAAATATTTCTTTTTTATGTATTCAATCAAGATAAAAGAAATTTTAATTCATTTTTTTATGAAATTTTGTTTAGTTGAAAATTTATTATTATTATATCTTTTAAAAACGTTTAAAGAATTAATAAAGCTTTTAAAAGTAAAAAAAAAATCTGTAAATTTTTATTAGATGAGAAAGTTTTTTGAAAAAAAAAAACGTCACTGACACGATAATCAGCAGAAGACAAATTGTCTGTGGCTGTGTACTGAATTTCAACATTACACTTGACACTGACCTCTATGTAAAATTTCTATTATAAACAAAACAAAACAAAAATTATCACTTTTTTTTAAATAAAGAAATTATGTTAACATCTTCTTTTGATTTTGAAATAAAGGAAATTTTTATTCGATTTTTTATAAATACCATTCACTTCCCATTTTTTCGAATTTTGTCAAGAAAGTGAATTTCAAATATAAAAAGTATTGAAAAAAATTAATATTAATGAATTTATTTGTTGTTAATTTTAATTAATTACAATTTAATTAATTTACTACAATTTTTGATTAAATTTTTCTATATTAACTTTAAATGGTATATGCGTATATGGGAAAAGGATAGAGAAAAAAGTGAAAAAATTGTTGGCGGAATTAGTTGAACAAAGATACTGTCAAGATTTAGACATAATGATAGATATTTAAGGTCAAATTTAATCATATTTTCATTAAATTTAAATCAAAAAGAATAATGAGAAGGTGTGCCAGATTCTAAATCATTAATTAATTAACTTACTAAATCTATGGAATTTTTTTTTAATATTCTAGTAAGTGGCCGAGCCTATTAATGTTTACTTAGCATTTCAATTGCTCAATTACATTATTATTGACAATTATTTACTTAATAAATCACAATAGAACTTACAAAAGTTTAAATACATTAGAAAATTATGATTATGGCTAGAAATTATGGCTAAAATTATATGGTAAATATTCATTTTTAGTTCTTTGATTTATTTGATTAAACAAAATTAAATAACCAATAGTCAATTTTTTTATGCAACATTTAAATTAAATTTCCAAATATGAGTCTTCAAAAATATTTGTTTATGGTTTAGTTTATAAGTTCATCTTTCCACTTGTTTTTAAAGTTTAGTGCGTTTTCTTTCCTGTTGTAAGAGATCACGAATTTTTTCATTTCCTCAAATTATAAATTTAAACAATTTGAAGTAGGTATACTAAGTATTAATGTTATTGATCAATGATTAAGTACAATTTTTGAAACAATCTTTTAAACAAGTTATAAATTAATAGACAAATTTAAGTACATATTGCATTATGTAAGACTATTTTTTAAACTTACTTTTAAACTAACATACATATCTTTAGTTTCTTCGTTAAAATGTAAATAATTAATAATATAAAATCATAGCATAATCCAAATTATTATTATTGATTTTTAATTCGCCTAACGCTATGCAAAATGAAAAAGTTTATATAAATAAATCTTTATATGAATAACTCTCAGATTACTTAATTATTTAGTAGATTGTTCATGAAATTAATTTCTCTTACTTATATCTCTGATAAAATTTTAAAACTTTTCTGTAAAAAATCGAAAATGTAAAGGAAAATAATTAAATTTTAGAGCTAATCAATTTTCTATTCCATGTAAATAAATTAGGCGTGTAGATCAATGATCATTCAACATCAAAGAATTAAATATTAAATTAAAATACTTGGGAATGTATTAAAACATATTTCATTGAGATAGAATTAGGGAAATTGAGCTAAAAGACTAAGAACTAAGAACTAGGAAAAGAACTAAAACCATTAAAATAAATTCTCCAAGAAGAAATTTGAGATTTATGAATTATGTGCTTAATTTTACTCGAAGAAGGTGAATTATGTATAGTGTTTCTTGATATCTAGTACAGTTGGATTTTTTTCATAATTCATTAATCAGAGAAAATTAAATTCATTTCTGATACAACTAAAAGAATTTTGAGAAAATAATTAGTTTAATATAAGAGAAATGATCAGATCAAAATTGATCAGATTGAAAATCTCAGTCTAGATTAAAACTTTATTTATTTGAATAAGTTAAAGTATTCGACTGGTTTATAACCAAAATAAGTTCATTTTAAAATTTTAAAAATAATTAATTAACCAAGAAATTTAATTATACATATATATATAAAAATTAATTTATTATTTATTTAAATTTTAAATTTTTATAATTAAAAATATCATACAGCTATAAAATAAATTTAATAAATTAACAAAAACTTAATGCTATCCACTATCTCCAAATGGACAATGTTTGGCAAAACCTACATCAATGCAATATATTCCAGTAGCCCTAAACCAAAAATAGTACAAACATTAATTGTCTAATATAAAATTATTAATTTTGTTTTAATTATTTACCCAACTGGTGCATCAGTACCAATTTGAAATTCTTTTAAATGATCTGTTATTTCAAATGGATTTCTAATTGTTACTGGTAATCTATTTGGTCCTGATACAGTTGTACAACCATGTGGACATGGTACACCTAAAAATTTCTTATTTTTGAACACTGCATTTGCCAAATAACAAATACTCAAAAAATGACTACATCGTCGTCTTTCTTAAAATTTTAATTTCAGTTAATATAAAAATGTTAATAATAAATTTAAATGATTTTACTTATTCTATGACCTGTACAGTACGGTTGTAATTTTCCACCATTTACACAAAAATTTAAATGTGCATTACTAGCCGATTGGCCCAGTGAACCAGCATTTGTATGAACAATTTGTGTAAATGTTGCATCATCTTTTGTTAAACGAAATGAATCAGATTTCTTTCTTTCAATCAACGGTCTAGCTGGATCTAAGCCTAGAAAATGGAAGAATTCGAATTAAAATTTTTATCTTTATCTACAATTTTTTTCAATTAAATTTACCAATAATTCGATATTGTTTTGTTGTTAAATGATTTGACATCATACCACAAATATGAGCACCTAACGAATGGCCAACACATGTCATTTTTTCTCTTATTGCACCATGATGTGTTAAAAATGCATATACCTATAACATAAAAATTAAGAAAAGGAAATATTAAAATAAATCAAATTTTCAAATTAAATTTTAATTTAAATATTGTACTTTCTTGCCTGAGCACTACACTGTGCAGCTAATCTAGTATTAACTAATGCTGTCAAATAACAAGGATATTGAGTTAATGGTCGCCAATCAACAGTAATTACATTAAAATCTCTAGATAAATATGCTACATATATAAAATAGAAAAATTATATATTAATTTAAATTAATTAAATTTAAAATTTTATATGGCGCTCTTACCATCTCTTAAATATTGTAAGTGTCGATCTTTTTCTGTACCATTAAATCCATGTACAATAAAAACAGTTTCACGATGTTTACTAAAACCACCAGCATATAATGTAAATGGTACTTTAATATTTAATGGAAGTCCTTTTCGATATCCTTTTCTAAATTAATATTATTATAAATTTATAAAATATTTAAATTTTATTCATTATTTTAGTTTATAGTCGAAGACAAGCGTGCATATATTCTTTTATGGTTCATTGAATATATGCGTGCGAGCATGTTTTATGTTGAGGCTCAAATAAATATATGCTTTGCACATAACATAATTTTTTTTCTTAATTTTGATAAGGTTGAGTGAAAAAAGAGAAAGGAATTTTTATTTTATTTATAATTCAAGTTTATTTATATTTTTTTTTATTATTATTATTATGTACAATTTTAAATTTGGAGAAATTGTTGTAATGTTTATATAAAGTTGCAATGAACTTGAGATGTAATTTTCGAAATTATTTATATACAATTTCCTCGTTTTGCAGAATGTTTATATTTTTCGTAAACATTTACTTTTGATCTTAATAAAAAATAAACAGGTATTTTAGAAATTCAAGTTATTTATTCGATTAAATTCTCTGGATTTTTTTTTAGATCAGGGGATTTAAATTGACAACAAAAATACTGATCACTTTCTTAACAGCTAAGAGCTAACTGATGGAAAAACTCATCAGAAAATTGAAATTTTACAAAAATAAAAACTTTTACTTAACAATTAAATTCGCAAAAAATTAATTAAATTTTTAAATTTCAATTTTAAATGTTGTCCCATTTAGGCAGTTTGTATGTTAAAGACCATTATAGTATAAGAATGCAACTATGTAATTGCAATTTTGAAATATTTGCAATATTAGTTAATTTCTTTGAAGTCACACAAACCAATTTTAAAATTTGTTTTCCGGCAAAATATTATTTCAAAGTCGTGACAGAAGAAAATCAATATTTTAGAAAATGAATAATTAAATTACATAAACAAAATGCAACATTTCAACCTACATGAATCTTGTTTACTACAAAAAATATTGCTGTAGGTTGACATGTTGCAATTTGTAATACAATTATTTAAGTAATCGGTCTTTAGATCAATCCTCTTTTGAATTTTTTGTAAAATTTAAATACAATTTTCTTCTCATCAGTCAATAGACTGCAATATTTACTTTGTGCTATAGTACAAATATTTATTTTACAAAATTTCCATCAAACACTAAAAAAATGGTCAGTAAAATTATATACACATTTAATTATATGGTTTATTAAATTATATGGTTTGGTAAATTAAATTCTCAAAATTGTTAAATTAAGAATATGTAATTGCCCAATATGACTTATTCTTAATGAAACATTTTATTTAAATTATACCACAATAATATAATTTTCTGTTTGAATTTTCCTCTGTTATTAAATTCAAAAAACAAAATTTCAAAATCAACTTTATAGTTTATACTGCAAAAATTTCATTTAAATATTTTAATGCATTCTTAATGCAAAAGAAAATTATGAAATATATAATAATAAATAATATTAAATTTTCTGCATTTATAATAATTATTCCCATTGTATAATTTATTAGAAGTATATTATATACATCATACAATTAAAAATCTGAGAATTAAATTTATGAAATTTTACATTGAAATGACAAATCTTTATGTAAACATAAAAAATTGAATCATAAATTGAAAATTTCTATTTCTATTATATTTGAATGTGTGATTTAGCTCATTTTCGGTATAATGAACTTTTGATATTTTTCTAATTATAATTTAACATTAAAAATTACCTTTCGTTTCTGTTAATTAAAATCATTGTAATATTAAAAAAATTTTTATGTAATAATTTTAATTTTTTTTTTACAATTATAAAAAACGCACATCATAAACCATAAAATTAATTAAATCTTTTTTTATTACTTTTTTTTTTTAAGTTAAAAAAAAATATAATGCAAAAATATAATGCAAAATCATAGAAAAAGTGTATACGAAAAGATGAAGGTCATAATGAAATTCACTATATATGGTTAATTAAACAAAATATACTAAAAGAAAGTGAAATTAATCGAAACTATTAATGGTTTAGTATGAGATAATTGATTCAATTTATTTTTGAATTATATTTAGAAATGAAAAATAATTTTTATATTGTCTGGTACCCTATAGAGAGTCTTGAACATTAAATAGGGTGAAAGCATATTTAAAAACTAAATACAAAAATAAATTGACAATCTTAAAGATAGTTTTTTTAGAATGTCAACTATGTATATTAAAATTAAATATAGTTTTCGTAAATTTACCTTTCTTTATAGTTTTTTCACACTTTTAATTGGTAGATAATTATAAATTGTGTACTTTTTGTAGGGCACAAAAAGAAATATGTCTGTACAATAATTTTATTTACTTTTACTTTTCACATGTTTATTTTTTATTATTATCTTTCAGTAGTTTAGCGCCATGAATCAATCATAAGAAATTTAGTATAGTGTACATGGTCATGGTCAATATAAAATGTTAAATACAAAATATATATAGTAGATTGTGTTACTGTCGTTATTTTAGGTTACCAGTCTACTATGTGGTTAATTAATAATAAAACAACTAAGTAATTTGTTACGAAACTCTATTAGACTTTATATTGCTGTCGCTAAATTTAAAAAGATTATATTGAGATTCTATATATATTTTTCTTTTTTGGTTACGTATTAATGTTATGAAATAATTAGAAAGCGAGGAATAGGTGACATTAACTAATATGTATATATATAGAATCTCAATAAACTTTTTAAATTTAGCTAATTCATTATTTTTAATTTAATTAAATTCATTATTTTAATTTAATTGATTTATTTCATGAATATTGAATAGTTTTATAGAGTACAATTTTTATAGGAATTTCTTTATAGGAAATTGAAAGAATTTTTAAAAGCTAATTGGCCATAGTACACGTAAATTGGTTTACATTTAATTGATTTTAAATTTTAATTGTAGGAAAATTTATTATACATATAGGAAATTATAAGGAAAATCGGAAGCATACAAATGAAATTATATAATTTAACTGGTCTTAGATTTAAGTTGCTCAAAGTAAATTTAATTTCCTGATCAGGTTTCATGGCTTTATAACAATATTTTTCGAATTAAAAACTCTAAGCATATTATGAATTTAGTCCAAGCAAAAATTTGATTGATTTTTGGAAATATATGTTAAGAATAAAAATAAATTTATATAATATTTCGAAAAACGAAGAAATTACAAATTTTCTAATACAAATTATTTTAGTCTAACTGAAACTTATTATATAAATTAAATTTAATATTGAATAATTTTATAAATTCTATCAATATTCAATTTATAATCGAAAGAAAAATACATTAAATTAATTAGATATGTATATATGAAAAGCTGTTGCAATTTGATATTACATTTAAGTATAATTGAAGGAAATTTTCGCATTATGAGAGCAAATCATATAATTATAAAATAGCACAATCATAACATAAAAAATATATACATTAATTTAGCCTATAAAATCTAATTTTCAACTCTCAATAATATTTTATGCATTTTATAATAAATTATAAGAAAGAATAGAATTTTTAATAATTTTAATCGACACTATATAAACGAGGATACACATTAAAAGTGAAAAGGCGTCTGAGGCACACTTTTCTATAATTTGACCCATAAAGTTAGACCGGTTTATATTACTATTAAAAATCGCACTCTAGATAAACAAGTTCACTAGTTTTCACATCGTTTGTTATCCATTGAAACTTTTCAGAATTAAACTAATAATATAAATATAGTAAAACAAAATGTTTGTGCCTTTTACTTACGGCGAATAAACACGAAATGTAACATCTTGATGTGGACAAATATTTGGATTTTTAATTAAACATCTTAATATATTTACATCTAATACACCACTACGAATAATTTGTCCAATTTCCTTGCCAAATATTGCAAATGTACCTAAAATATCATTAAAGAAATTTTTAGGTAAAATATAACAAAATTTTCGATTAAATAAATCACTGACCTCCAGTTAAACATAGAATTATTACAAGTAATTTTATTAAATAATAATGAATCATTTTAATTAATTTAATTAAAATTAACACTTTTTAAATAATGATTTTTCAAAAAATTAAATTAAATTAAATTTAATTAAAATATGCAAAAAGAAAAATGTAAATTACAAATTAAATTAAAAAACGTATAACATTTTCTTGATTAAATTAAATTATTAAATTAACTTAATTAATTAATTATTCCTTAATTTTCTTTGGTTTTAATTAATTTTTTTTTACTTATAATTAACAAAAATATCCGTGGTTTACTATTTATGTTGACCTCTACTCTATACGTTTATGCTACCGACGCAACATAATAATTGAAAATGCACTTGTATCTTTTTTGAATGCCAACGATTAAATGCAGAAGAAATTTTATTATTTGATTCAAATTGGCACAATTTTTCTGCGTATACAAAATATACAATAAAAAATCAGTTAGATTACATTTTACATTTTATCCAGTTTAAAAATATTTTCCTGATGTTTTCAAAATCATAAAAAGAAAGAAGTGGTAGAGGAGAGAGGGAAAAAATTTAATGGTACAAAAAAAAATTATGGTTATTAAAGCATAAAAAGCAATCGTATAAGTGTATATATTTGAGCACGACACAGTAGATTTTGTTTGGTGTACGTATTATTGGCAAGAAAATTCATAATATTTATGCTACTTTTTAGTTTGTTAGATACTCGTTAGTAAATAAATCCAATCCAGTATATTTTACTATACTAGATTCTTCGGTAATTTATGTTTTATGTTGCAGACATGGTTAAATGCTCATATAGATATTAAAAGAGTATTTGGTATTACACGAATCTATGAATTTAATGAAAAATAATTACAAAGTCCGTTACACATTTTTCTATGCGTATGGGTGCATATAAAATTGATTAGAAATTATAATGAAAATTGGAAAATCTTTATAGAAAAAAAAAACAAAATTATTAATTTTATACTCGATTAAAAAAGATTGATAAGCAATAAATCATTTTTATAATAATTTATTAATTTATTATTTAATTTTCTTTTACATAAAAAAAATCATAATTTCATATTTGTTTCTGTTGGAGAATTTAATATGCAAATTGTTGGAGTATTTAACATGCAAATAAATTTAACATGCAAAAATTATAGAGGACCAAAATCTATAGTTTGTTTATTAATTATTTGCTCAGCTGATAATTTGAATAGACCAATATTAATAAATTTATATAACTTCAATTATTTCTAAAGGTTCACTAAGCTAAAGTTGAATAATTTCTGTAAATAAATTTTGGAGAGTCAACTGATAATCTTCGAAATTCAGAAATTCATTTTGGTATACCCAGGAAGGAACATTACTGAGGACGAAAAGAAACTATACATTCATTCTTACTTTTCTTATGTGATTCTCCTTTTCACTTTCAGACTTTTTTTTTTTTTTTTGGTCTTTTTGAGATACACACACGGATGCACAAAAATATATGGGGCGAAAAAAAGTGAAAATATCAGTTCACTTGCAATTTATTTAAATCAATTTTATTTATCGAAAATACCAAAGTAACAAAAATTAATATATAGTACATACATATGTATATATATGCAACTACTGTATCCGAAATCTATTCAGTTTTCTCATCATTCCTTAATATTTTAAATTAATTCTGGTGATTCTTTATTTTGTGACAGTATATACATATATGCATTTTCAGTTAAAATTGGTCTTTTTACATTTCAAAATTGGTTATTTTCGTAAATAAAGCCGAACATTTGTATATGGACTCAGTTAATTTAGAGAAGTCTAACTTTGATTGGAAAGAGACCAATTTTATTTGAAAATTATAAATAAATTTTTAGTATACTAAATTATAAGTTAGGTCCAGCACTACAGTTTCCTTTCAAAAAATTGTATACGCTTAAATGCATTACCAAATTTTTGTGTTGTACGTGAAAGTATAAACATAAATTTTTGTTAAATTCAGCAAAAAAGAATTCGCAATTTAAATTATTATTCAAAATAAATTTTAAAAATTAAAATTAAATATTTTTTTACTTTTGCAATTAAATTCATGAAGAGTTATTTTAATATATAAAATTTTTATTGAAATTTTTGCTGAAAAATATGATATTTATTTTTGTTAGTATTTAATTTAATATTTTTGGTAATATAACGAATTTTTAGACAATAGTTAATAAAGAATATATTAAATCAATTTCACTTTCTCCACTATAATAATTTTTATAACAAAATCCCTGTTAAAATTATAATTAAATTATTTAATTTGAATAAATTACCACAAATTTATATTAGAATTATTTGTTATATGTTTCTAGTTGGTTTGATTATAAAAATAGTATTAATTCAAATATATTAATGAAATTAGATTTAATCATTTTCGTCTCGTCATATTATCTCATTCTTAACAAAAATTTCAGGGTTTCATTAATCTTTAAAACTTGTGATAAATATTTTGATATCTGATGAAATAATTTTGCAATTCAATCACGTTATGTTAACAAAAAATTTTTTTATTGAATCTAGGCTTTGTTGACATTGAAAGTTTAAATATTTGTTTTAATACTATAGTGATTCATTTGTACTTCAATCTTCAATACTAGTGATTCATTAATACTTAAATTACATTTCAAATTCACTTAAAATTTTCTGCAATTATTTAAAATATAATAATTATGTAATTAATAATATTATTAAGCTGGTTATAATTCATTCTTGAATTATAGATAAGTGCTTTAATAATTAATTTTGATTGCGTAACCTGAAATCAATGAATTGTTATTCTAGATTTTTTTACCATTACTTCATACTGCAATATATGTATAATACGCTATAGGCTATACCAATCTTTTCAGTTCAGTAATTAATTAACAATATTAAATCAATCTTATTAGTTTTATTCATAAAGAGATAGTCTATAATCAAATCTACTCTCTAATTATACACCATTTTGGTAAAATATTACTAATAAAATTTGAAGCATAATGTAATGAACCATCTTATAAGGAAGTAATTACTTCAAGTCCAAACTTCCATGTAAGAAACATCTTACCATTCATCCTTAGTAATTATATATAGCTTCCATAATTAATTTGTCTAAAATGGAGACGATGATTTAGTATAATTGATTTTCTAGAAAATTTATAATAATTTATACTGCAATTTAATCTGTTACTTGCAGGTTTGGACTTGCAGTAATTACTTCCTTATAAGATTGGTCATTAGCATTACATTATGCTTCAAATTTTATTAGTAAAATTTTACCAAAATGTTATGTGAGATAGAAATGTTTTTTTTATTATGGTATATAAATGTTTTATATTTCATATAATTAAATGTTTAAATTTAATTTAATTATAATAAATTAAATTCTTATTATTATTTTTAAAAAAATATTTAATTGAACAACTACATTACATTAAAAACGTTTAAATATGATTGCAAAACGAAAATAGAAAAATGTCTGGACATAATAAACATTATTATAGTGAAGATATATATAATTTTCATATAATTTAAATTAAATTTATTACTTTTCAGACTTAAGACTTATTATTAAATATAATTACAATGTTGCATATAATTATTAAATAAACGACCAAATCTCATAAACCACTCTCCATACTTTAACTAGTTTTTAGTAAGTAACTATCCATTTTTAGTTCCCATAGTCTTAACAGAGAGAGAAATAATTATTTTAAACATAATAATTTGCAGATCGAATTAGTCATTTTACATTTCAAAAACGGTCTTTTTAAAATTTAAATTTAAATAGTCTTCTTCAAAATTCAATTTGTCCTTTTCAAAATTAAATTAGTCCTTTTTTTCAAATTGACTTTTTCCCAAAAGTCCATTTTTGTCCATGAAAAATCGTCTTTATTTTGAAATTGTACATCTGAATTGTAAAAAGATCAATTTGATTTGTAAAAAGACTAACTTTATCTGAAGAAATTATATAATTATAAATATTTTTTAAATTATTATACTTTTCCTGTAATAGTAAAATTTCCTGTAATAGTAAAATTTATGATACGAATAATGCCAATGGAATAAATTTAAATTTATATTAATAATTTATTAAATTGCATAATCAAATTAAAATCTAAAAATATATTTTAAAATTTTATGTAATATGTAAAAAAATGACAAACTATTGTTAATTACTTAATCAAATCATATATGTATAAAGCATATTGCAGTACAAATATAGCCTACAGGCACAAACACTGTGTAATAATCATCTCGCCTTAAGCAAACCGAAAAAATATTGAAGATCAAGTTCAATAACAAATATAAGTAGTTAAAAATGATTTATTAAAGTTGATGTTATTCACACTATATAAAAATGAATTTAGGTATATAATTTGCAAATACAAATAAAATTTTACCTTTTACCATCATAAGGTAAATAAACATAAAACATAACAAGAAATGATATCATGTAGCAGTCTTATATTATAGGTCTATTAGAGTTTGAGCTATTCAACTTTTTATATTTCAATTTGTCTTCTTTAAGTATGTATATTGTATGTTTACATTTATCATGATTATAGTTAATTTTATTTATGTTCGTTTATTTACTTGTTCACGTAGAAAAAAAAGTTGTCGTGAGATTTATGTATAAACAACCTCTTGTCAATGAAAGTAAGTAATAATATCGTAAATAGGGTAATAAGTGTTATTTGTAAACATTTTGTTTATTATCTTTATATTATCTTTATATTATTATCTTTATATTATCTTTATATTTGACTGAAAATTGAATATAATTTTCTTTCTTGTGGTTTTTTTTTTTAGTACAGTGTAGTTATTCAATGGTTGTTATATGAAAAATAATAAATTAAACTATGTATGCTTTAGTTAGTTTGTAGAATTTGAATCATTGTTAAATAAAATAATTACCTATATGAGCATTTACCTCATTAAATTTTTTTAATAGAAACATTTTATATTAAAGGAATTAATTTTATGGTCATTTAAAAATTTATATAAAAATAACACGATAGGAAAATTGAGTTAATTAAACTTTCATATTTTTTTTAGGAAGCGAGTAAGAAGTAATATTTTTTAAATATTTGCACTAATATTGTTTTGGGATGGTTGCAAATTTAAAAATATAATTTACATATTTTGTAATAATTATTTGAAATTTTTGATATATTAATTTAGTATAGTCGCACTTCGCATATTCACATATATTAGTTACATTGATATATAAAAATATCATTAATATATAAAAATACCTAAGTATCCCAGGTATAATTAATAGCCCCTCTATAATTTGGAATGCTTGATTTAAAAATTAGGAATTGGGGACTAATCAACACCAAAATGTTAGGTGTGATTTTCGGAATTTCTGTGCATACCATGTTTAGAGAAATAAGCTTTAATTGTGTAATCATATTTGAGACTAATTGTTTTTCCCGTTTGAGTAAAATACGTAGATATTGCTTGCCCATTGAGTGAATAATAAAAATGAGTGGACTTTTTTACAAATGAGTGAACTATTTAAAAAATATTATTATTAGAAGATTTTTATTTACGAACAACAAATATCTTAAAATAAAATTATATAATTTATAATTAAATCTTTAATATAATATTAAAAAAAATTGAAATATTGAATTGCAAACTCTATAATAAAAAATTTTTTTTTACATCACACATGCAAACAAAACAAAAATTATTCTTTCTCACTATTTTTTTCTGTTATTTCAATACTATATAATTTTTTTTCTTCATCCGAAATTTGTACTGGTGCTTTAGATAAATGATCTTTACCATCTAAACCTTTCGGAAATGCAATTACTTCTCGTATAGATTTTGTATTACACATAACACCCAATAATCTATCTAAACCTAATGCAATACCACCATGGGGTGGACAACCAGATTCTAATGCATTTAATAAATGTTCAAGATGATTATGTTCAATATTTAATATTTCATCTAATATAAATTTTTGTAAAGATTTGTCATGAATTCGTATTGAACCGCCACCAATTTCTTCACCATTTAATACCAAATCATATGCTTGCGATCGTACTGTTAATAATTCTGATTTATCAATTAATTTTTGTATATCATCTTCAAATGGTGCTGTAAATGGATGATGACAACTTTCAATTTTATCATCATTATTATTATCATTTCGTTCAAATAATGGAAAATCTGTAATCCATATGAAATTATATGGTTCATTTATTGTTGGTTTTAAATTATTATATTCTTTTAGTATATCAATATAAATAGTTCGTATTCTTCCCAGCATCAATTGCTATAATTTAGATATACAATAATTGTAAAAATTTAAAAAATAATAATAATTTTTTTAATATAATATAATTACTGTTTGTTTTTTTGGACCAAAACCCATTAAAATTACATCATCTTTATCAAATTTTAATTCATTTTGCAATGATTTGCAGACATTTTCAGTGAAGAGATTTTCAAAATCAGATAGAAAACTTTCTATATTCTAAAAATATAAGAAAAATATTTAGAATTTTTTTCTCAACATAATATACTTAAATACTTAAATACCTTAATTTTACTAATTATAAATTTACTTTTACTATAATCTAAGGCAATTTTATCCAATTGTTTTTTTATAGTATGTGAAAAATATGATTGTGGTTTTTTAACAACTATCGTATACGCTGTAAAATCTTCTATATCTCCTATAAGCATCTTATTTTCAGCTAATATATTTGTAACATCGTTAAACTATAAAATTTATAAAAAACATACAAAATAATATTTAAAAAATTAAAATAAATATCTTACTAATAATTCAAATCTAACATCTGGTTTATCTGATCCATATTTTGTCATTGCTTCATCATATGTCATTCGATGGAATGGTATTGTAATTTTTGTCAATTCTTGTGGCCAACAATATAATAATGTTTCTTCAATTAATTTCATTATACTATTACGATCTGTAAATGATAATTCAATATCTAATTGTGTAAATTCTGGTTGACGATCTGGTCTTGTTGCTTCATCACGATAACAGCGTGCTATTTGAAAATAACGATCAATAGCACCAGCCATTAACATTTGTTTAAATTGTTGTGGACTTTGTACTAATGAATAAAATTGACCACTTTTTCTAGTTGGTACAATAAATTCTTGTGCACCGCCTGGTGTTCGTCGAAATAATGTTGGTGTTTCAACTTCAATAAAACCTAAATAATTTATTAAATATTCACGCATTTTCATTAATACAGATGAACGCATTCGAAGATTTCTTTGCATATCAGTAAATCTGTTTATGAAATAAGAAATTTAAATTTTGATAATGGAAAAATTAATTTAATTATTACCTTAAATCAATATAACGATGTTCTAATCTTAATGTTTCTTTTGGCCGATTAAAATTACGTACTTCAAATGGTAAATTTTTTTTTGCTTCATTTAATATTTCAACACTGTCAGCAAAAACTTCAACATCACCAGTTTTCATTGACGGATTTATCATATTTGTTGGACGTGGTACAACTTTACCTTCAATTTTTAATATGGTCTCTAATGATATTTCACCTGTACTTGGCATTTGACAATTTTCTGGTAACATTATTTGTATTTGTCCATAACCATCACGTAATACTAAAAATTTATTCATTCTTTGAAATTCTAACCAACCACATAATATTACTTTTTCACCAACATTTGAATTACGTAATTCACCACAATTATGTGTACGTATTGTAAATTTATTTATATCAGCAATTTTATTATTATTATGATTACTAATATTTGTTGTATCATTATTATTTATATTATTTTCATTATCATTTTCTGTTGTTATATCATCAATTGACATTTTACAAATTTTATCTTTAACTGGACCATCATATGGTTCATCTGGATTTAATACTTTTAAATCAGTTACATGAACTTCTATTTCACCAGTTGGAAATTTCTATAAAAAAAAGAAGAAAATTTAAATATTTTAATTATTAGTTTTGAGTTTGTATTATATTTAAATTTTACAGTGTTAATATTATTTGGTGGTCGTGCTAATACTTTTCCTTTAACTAAAATTGCTGAATATTCAGGAATGCAATTTAATGTATCTCGTAACTATAATAGAAATTTGAATTAAATATAATAATTAAAATTTAAGAACAAATAAAAAAACTAATTTACCATATCATCTTCAAATATAATTTGTGTTTGCCCGTAACCATCTTTTAATTGTTGAAATTTTAGTTTTGATAAATTTGGTATCCAACCAACCAATTGCACTTCTTTATTAACATATGTTAGATTTAAATCATTACATGTACATTCACGATTTTCAAAATACTTTAATATATTTTCAGATTCTGATAAAATAAGAAATTAAAAAATTTAATTTAAATATGTAATATGGAAATTAATAAATTTACTTACTGGCAACTTTGTATTCAGTACTAGTAATACCTAAAGTTTTTGTTTCTGACATTGTACTATATGAACGTTTTTGTGATGTTCTTGTATAAAATGGAAATTCAATATTTAATATATCCTCAACTTCAACTTCAATTTCACCAGTTGATGCACTTGTATTAATTGAATTTTGTGGTCGTCTATAAACTGTACCAATTATTGTTAAAATACAATCATTCGGCATTTTTGAAAATCGTCGCACAATATTTGGATACTATATATTATGATTATATAAAAATTGTAAATAAAATTCTATATAAACAAAAATTTAATATAAATATATATAAACAAACTTTATCATCTAGAACTAATTGAGCATGTCCACTACGATCTTTAAT
This sequence comes from Empis stercorea, assembly GCA_949752835.1. Lineage (NCBI taxonomy): Eukaryota > Metazoa > Arthropoda > Insecta > Diptera > Empididae > Empis > Empis stercorea. The sequence continues at coordinate 53,200,106 of OX457089.1, forward strand.
TTCAGCAAAACGTCCAATACGTTTTTTAGAAAAACGTCCACTTAATCGAACCGATTGACCAACATTATTTAATCGTAATTCACCACAACCAATATTTTGTGGATACTGTGACATAGATCCCATCATATTATAATCATTATCAAATAAATTATTATCATATCTATTATTATCAAATGGATTATAATCATATATTGATCTATTGCCATTACCTAATAAATTATTTATTTTTAAGTATATAATAAAGAAAAATAATAAATGAAATTCTCGTTTATTTACCATAATTTCCATTATAATTATTACGATTATTATTGCCCCAGCGATTCATTTTCTTTAAGAAATAATTTTAAATTTTTCATGTAAATACTTATTAGTGTAAATTAATTTTATTATTTATTTACATTTTTGATTTGGCCAATTTCTCCTATTGATGGAATTCTTCTGACAAAATCAATAATATTATTTAATTTTCCTTTAGATATGCTTCTGCGAGCTAAAATCATTTTGTTTATAGTTTTACAGAGTAGAAATATTTTACTAAATTTAAAAACTTTCAGATAAAAATACAAATTTAAATTAATTAAATAATAAATAACTTTTTAACCTTACCTAAAAAAAAACAGAAAAAAATTGTATTCCAATCCAGTAAAAGAAAGCGGCTATTGATTTTTTTTTTATTTGGTATTACAATTTACCAAGTTTGATTTGTGAAATGTCAAAATTATGTTTGATAGAAACCCAATAAGCAATTAGTGACAACTTCGAAATGGTTTTGCAGATAAATCTTATTTTATTTAAATAACGAATTTTATGATGGAAATTTTTAAATAATAAATAATTGGTTATTTTTATATTTAAAACTAAATGTAATTTTTTCAAATTATTTAATTGGTTGGTAATTTGATTCTATTCGATTTTGGATTCAAAACGGCAGTTCATATGTATGTAAATTGCTTTGGAATATGTGCTAATAGGGTGCGACTCCTCAAATAAAGACCATCGTTCTCCTTTTATAACGATAACGAAAATACTTTTTTTAAATCTTCGTAATTTCTTAAATATTATTTATAAGAAACACGATTTTTTTCTTCAAAATTAATAAACAATAGTTAAGATTACCCTAGCCTGCGTCTTTTCTTGTTTTATTCTTCTTCTACTAATTTTAATTGTACATTATTTAACAAAATATATTTAATAACAATTTTAAATTTAAAAAAAAAATGTATTGTATAAAACTAATTATAAAGTTGTCTTAAATTTATATCAAATTATTAATTATTTTTACAATATAATATATAACAATTTTAGATAACAAAATTTAAGGCACCTTGTTTTACTTATTAAATATAATGTTAATAAATCTTTTTTAGTTCACTTTTCTTTTATAAATAAAAAAAAATTGTTGATTTTAAATATTTGTCTTTTAACTACAATATTATTAAATATTAACTGTTGTATTATCGGCAAGAACATGATTAAAATGTGTCATAACATAATCATGATAATACATCATTATTGCTAATGGTTGACCTAAAATAATTGATGCCCACACAACCATATTACCCCATCTTGGACCAAAATGTTTTTGCATAAATTTTGATATTGCTGATAATGGTAATTGTGCCATCATACCCATAAATGCCCAGATTTTAAATGTATTTAATGGTACACTCACCTAAAATGTAAATAGCAAATTTTTAAAAAAAATTATTTTCTGTTAATTGTTTAAGCAATAGAGAAAAAATAATTACCAAATATTCATGAAAGAATGCACTAAAAAAGAATACAATAATTGATGCTTTTCTAGTTGAATATCCCATTTCAACAACTGGAATATATAAATGTCGAACGCACCATCTAAAAATTATAATTACATTAATGTAATTATACCGAGAAATAAAATAAAATTTAATATATTTGATATATTACCTATGTACTGGCATATTCCATGTTCTCCAAAATGTATCAATATTATTTGAATTCCACCAATCATTATAAAAATTTCTATCAGAGAAATGTAAAAGCTCACCAGTTAAATTTAAAAATGAATGAAATAATAAGTAGAAGAAACATAACCAGACTAAATGATTTGGTATCTAAAAAAATTGTAAGTTTATATATTAATTATTACTATTAATGTCAATTTAAAAAAAAAAACTTACTGCTAATTTTAAAAGTCTTTCAGTTGCTTTAGCGACATCCATATTTGAGAATGGAACTAATGAGTTTTTAACTGATGGTATCATCCATTGTTGAAATAATGCCATTACAACATTTACACCAATTATTACTTCTAAACATCTTTTCAATAAAAACCTTTTACGTATTCTAAAAAAAAAATTATTATAATATTTTTTAAATTTTGAAATAAAAATTCGTTTACCTTGTTGTTCTAGGGAAATTCAATTCATAACATAATGTTGGTGCACATAAAAAGTAAAATAAATCTTTTAATGTTAAATTGTCTGGATATTGTATTAATACACCTACAGATTTATCATTATCTGTATGATCAGAATGATTTGGATTTTCTAAATAATAAAAACAAACATTTTTATAAATATTTATAATTAATTATTTTTTTATTTTTAAACAATACTTACGCAATTCAGCAATTGATATACTTGGTCGTCTTTTTCTTGCTTTTGCAAGTTCTTTTCGAATATTTTCACGACACCACATATTTACTTGAACATAACTCCATATTTTTAAAAATAGAATTGAATATAAAGTACAGACCAAAGTGGCACCAACTAAAAATAAATTAATTTTTTTATTACAATATTCAAAATACCAACAAAAAAAATTCGAATATTACTTAAACTAAATGCATTTCCTTTCACATGAATAACGACCATTGGTATTAAAACTAATACAATTAGATTAACTACATGAGCAAACATTCCAGAATTTTCATTAATAATATCCTGATGAATTAACAGTATTAATAATTATTTCTTTTTTTAATATATAAAAAAAATTTACTTACAACTGATAAACCTTTTTCTAATAATAAACAAATTATTATAGGCACAAGTGAATCTACAAAAATAATAATAAATAAATTAAAAAAAAAATGAAAATATTTGAAAAAAAATCAACTTACATGCAACCAAAATTAGTGAAGGATGTCCTTCACCTTCATTTCGACCACTTAATACAATAAACCATTGAATCGGATCTATTCTAATCCCATACCTTAAAATTATTATTAAAATAATTTTAATATTAAAGATTATCTAATATGAAAATAAAATTATAAATTACTTAATTAAATTTTCTAAACATAAACGAAATCCTCCCATTGTTAACAAAAGAAAACCCCAATTAACTAATCCTGTGAAATTATCAAATCCTGAACTCCATGAAAAAAGTGAATCTCTTGGTCGATGACATCTAAACAAAAATAAAAAATTAAATTAAAATTTTTGTATTTAATAAATATAAAATATTATTTACGGTTTATCTGGCTGTGATTTTCGTTGTTTTAATTGTTTAAATGTTATTTCCTCAGCTCTAGTAACACTTTGTGCTCTCCTATATCGTATTTTACTTTCTTCTATTTCCACAGTCATTGTATATATTATTTTTAGGACTAAACTCAAAACAATAATAATTTTATTTTTAAATTATATAATTGAAAAAAAACTTAATCGTACTAAACGATATTGTTAATGACATGATATTAAATGGATTAAATTTATCATTTTAATGATAAGATTTATATTTTTAGAATGTAAATTATTTGGCGACGATCAATAATATTTTTAAAATATTTTTCTAATCTCTAATGATTATTAAATTAGATTTCATATAAATTCTTCAGAAAATTTATAATATGCACCGATTAAAATTACAAAATGTATAAATAATTTATGGGTTCGAAAGTTAAAAGTTAAAATTTTAGAAATTAAATTTTAATCTAGAAAAACATAAGTAGATAAAATTTATCGATATATAGAAATTGTAGTTTAGTTTGTTGTAAATTTTAATTATATCACAACATTTTCCATCTACGGCGAAAATAGGTTACTAAACTTTGAAATTGAAATTATAATTGTATTTGATAAAAATATATTTAATGAAAAACGATATTAGACTTACATTTTTAAAAAGATAAATAAATTTGCTTTGTCATAGGGGAAAAGAGTGATGTAATTTGATGAGTATATTATGTATATGCACCTGTAATTAAAAAGAATATAAGTATATCAAATGAATTAATAGTTGTAATTTATTTAAATAATTATATATATAATTTAGAACATTTAATATTTTAAATCATTATCATTTTACCATAATTATATATGATTTGTTATACATATTTCAATAAAATGAAATTATAGATTGTATATACTCTACAATTGTAGACTATTGACAATTGGAACCGCAATGATAATATTATTTTTAAACAACTTATGTTTTGGATTAAAATCTCGAATTTCAGAAAATAATGAAAATATTGAATTTGTAAGTATAATTATTTTAGAATTTATTTTACAATAATTATAAAAGTGAATTTTTAAAAAAAAATATCTACAAAAATCAAAAATTGATCGCAAAAATATTGAAATTTACCATATGTTATTTAATTTCAATTTTTTATTTATAATGTGAATTTTATAAAAATATTTTTTTATGATGTACATTAAAAATTGTATATTTATTTCCAAAATTAATATTATTTCTTTTTATAAATTTTTTATTGTCGTTCGTCGTTTTTTCCTTCTAGAATTTTATGATTTGTTTATTTAAAACAGAGCAAAATATTAAGAATGACTAATAAATATATTTTCAAAATTATAAATACAATTATAAAACGTTAGTATTATTATTTCAAATTAATTTAAAATTAAAAAAAAATAACAAATATTATAGTTATTATATGTATAGACAAAATAATTTAATATCTAATAATTGTATGACATTATGTACAAAATTTAATACCAATTAAAGGTCAATAAATCATTTCTGTCTGTAACATTGAAATATTTTACATCATAAATAATTATTTACATTATATCGTAATTAAAAAATATTCTTTACATAAAAATTTTTCTTAAAATTATCACATAATGTGAAAGTGTTTATATTAATTTTTTAATTTCTATTATCTTATCAATTTCAGACAGAAATTTTAAAATAATTTCTTATCAAATAATGAAATTTATATAATTATCTATATATGTATGAATTTCAATTCCTTATCTTCTGGAGAGACCGGTGACCGGCGCGAAGGCTTCGGTCAATTATATAATATAATAAATTATGGATTTTATGTAACAAATAAATTATACGTATACCACGTGTTTTAATTTAGGATAATTAAAAGAATTTGTATATAATTTTACAGTAATGTAATTATCAATAGAAAAGACAATAGAAAAATTCAAATTTACTATACAAAAATTAAAACTTTGTGAAAAAAAATCACATTGTAGCAAAGTATTATTGATTAAAATCTCTAGTTTTATAATTATATTACTTAACTGTAATTGTTATATTAATTTACAGTATATTATTTAATAGTTTTTTTAATTAATTAATTAATTTTTATATAACTTTTCAGATTAATTGATTACAAAAAAAACTATGAAACTCACAACAATTTTTATTGGAAAACTAATATTTATTAAAACATTATTTATTCAACAAATATAAAAAGAGAAAAAAATTAATTTTACACACTGACCTTTGTTCTATTTCAACATTAACTAAAAAATTGAGTTATTTTTAAAGATAATTTATTAAAGAAATTCTTATAAAAAAAAAAAAAATACTATACAAACGAAAAAAAAAATCAACAAAATTAATCAAAAATAATATTTCAACTAAAAGAAATCTGCCTCCAAAAACAAGTGTCAAAAAATCAAAATAAACACAAAGGCATTAGTGTTGCCAGATAGATATTATATGTAAATTGTGTAGAGATTTTGTAGAATTTTTTGAATATGGTAAAAAAGGTAAGAAATTTGTGAATTTTAATTAAATCATAATTGTACCCTATTTAAGAAAAATCATGCTGTCGAATACAGCGGAATATACATAGCATACCTATTTACTTTTGGTGGCTATTATGCGAAAACTGTTATGCAAAACTTGATATTTAAGCAAAATTATTGCACTAACATATTTTCAGGCGTTCAATTTAAAATTTAGTTTCACTATTGACTAATAGATGGAGATGAAAATTAACATGTTTAGTATAGAAATTTGAAAATTTTGTTTTGTTTTGAATAGAAAAGTTTGTGTATAGAAATTTGTATATATGTACAAAGGTTAAAGAAAAAAACTTATTAAACTTTACCAATAAAATTAATTATATGATACAAAAAATTTAAATTAAAAGTCAACACTGATGGATACAAAAAATGTCATTATAGTTACATATAAAACAACACCAATAAAAACTAAACACAAAAACATAAAAAATGCACTTGTTAGCTTGTTACATGTTTAATATCCGCTCCGCATCCGCACTACGACTGACAATTTAACTTAAATTTTCTATGATCAATTGTGGGTGGAGTTAAGCTCTTTGTATTCAAATGATGAAATAAGAGCGGCCATTATGAATTTGTTTTTGTTATTAATTCTATAGTAGAATTTTTTTTTGAAGCCATTCTAAAATAGGCGGTGCTTAATATTTTTTTTTACATTTCAATTGCAGCGGCCATCTTAAATCATAAATGACCTGTTTATGTGGGATAGGTGAAGCAAAATGGTGGATTAGATAATAGAGAATAAAGATATTTTTATATGAGTAATTTCAAATCAAAAAAGCTTGAAAATTAATTAATTAATTTTTAATGGAAAATTAAAAGTAACAGACATGGGTTCAAAATATCGGATAAATTTCACACAAATTTTAAAATAAAATTGGTAAATTTAAGTGTACATTAGATATTTTATATTTACATCATGTAAAAACAATTAAATTAATTTGTTAAATTTTAAACCAAAATTAATTATGAGTATTAATTGCAGAAATATTTAATAATACAAAATTTCAATTTATTGTTATTAATTTATATGATTAATTAAATGTAATATATTTGCTTATGATATCAATTAAATTTGAATAATTACAAACTAATTAATCAAAAAAATAATATATAATAAAACATCAACAACCAAAAAACAAAAATTCCTACATTCAATATTACAAATTATAATTTTAATGAAATGTTTATTTATTAATTAATTTACTATATAATAGCTGTATATATACAACATTATATTTCCATTAAAACATACTTGTTTGAATTTATATACCATTAAGGACATATACGAACGAACATTATATAAATACATAAAATATTAAGTACAATGAATGCGACATTAAAATAATAATAATATGTATATGTATAAAGTACACAAGTTAAAAGTAAATCCTTGTTTCCAATTAAACGCTTTGTGATAATTAATTATTAATTATCTTTAAACTAACTGGCTTAATTCATTTTTCTCTTCGTTTTCCTTTGTCAAGGATTTTTCAATCGTTCAACAAATTTTTTTTTTTTTAATTAGTTTTGATAAAAAGCAAAGTTTTTTTTTAAATATTTTTGAAGGATAATTATATTATACATTACGGTATATCATTTTAAAGGATATATAAAAATATAAAGTAAAATGATAAAATATTTTGTGCATATGATAAAAATTTTGTGGTTAAGACATATAATTACATAATTCTGCCTGTCTGCGACCTGCCTCTAGACACACAATTAGGTAGATGAGCAGTTGGACTGGTCCGTTTGGACCGATAACCTGGCCTCACGGCCCCAACTACTTGTGCCCTATGGTAAATTCTAGTACATTCTGTACTATGAATTGATCATATTATATACTTTAGTATATTCTATATATTGTATATATTATAGTTTACTATGTTATAAATACTAATGTTGTATATATTATATTAATATAGATATACTTTAGTATATTATATTATATATTATATATGGGGCCGCATCTCGTCAGGAGCCCTACGGACTCCCCTCCCCCTGCCGGACGCCCCCTCACGGGGCCCACCGCCCCTCGCGCGCTGCCCACGCACGCCGGTTGGACAAGTGGTAGGAGTGGTCCTTCTGAGCACTGCATTTCAGCCCGGACTGGATCAGGCAGCTTCTCTGCCATCACGTCGGCGGACTTGCAGTCAGAGGGTGCACAAAATGCAAAAGAAAATTTGTTGTGTGTAAGAAAATTTGTTGTGTGTAAAATGTTTCGTTATACTTTATTTAAAAATTTCATAAAAATTATAAATTAGGAAAATTTTCTAATTAATTTTCACTTTTTCTATATTATGTTGACATAAAATTTAATTGAATATTTTTTATAGCTGATGCTTTTGGTTGGGGTATACCTTAACAAGATTTTTCAAACTTAAAAGATTATTTATGATTATGAGGAGCTTTTAGATTCGTATTTTATTTAAGTTAATTTCTATTTATACCGTATATAATTGCTTATCTGACATCAGAGATGGAAATTGTTGTAACTCTTTAGTAATAATAACTTTACTATTTAAATAATAAAAGAAATATTTAAAAAAAATGATTAATATTATAGCTAGAATCCTCCAAGAACCTTATTTGACATTGTAAGTATTAAATATTCTTTCATAAATATTTTTAATAATTCATAAAATTAACATACTATCATTCGTTACATTTGATAAGAATAATTTAAATATATAGTGTGAATTATAAATGATCATACGTCACATATGGTTTTGCGAAAAGGATGTTAATTTCTCCTTCTTCTAAAACAATTTACTTAAACTTATATGCATTTTTATTATTAACAAATATTATTAGAATTTCATCACTCTATAAATAATATTTTAAATTTAATTAAATCCAATTACATTTTTAAAATCAATAAATATTTTTATCTAAATAATTTTTTGTTTTATAAATATAATTTAATATATTTATTGCAGTGATATAATAAACACAATTATAAATATATTATTAGTTAATTAATTTAAAAAAAAAAATGTTATCAAAATAATTTTAAAATATATATTTTGTATATAAAATAATATAAAATAAATTATTTATATTATTTTGTAAATTTAAAAATAATGTGGTGACAATTATATGTGAAAATAACTATAATACTATGATAGTTGAAATAATTTGTTTTTTTTAATAATTCAAATCAATGAAATTCATATTTAAATATTAAAACTATTTAATCATTTATGGTATATAATATAATTTAAATTTAATGAATTTTAAATTTTAATTACTATAATAATTTTATGTAATATAGAAACGATACAATTTAAAAATTCATACAATTTAAATTAATATATGCATTATATATTGTAGACTATAATTAAGTTATAATATTTATATATTTTTTTAATTTTTTAATTATTATAATTGCTGGAAATTATTTAAAATATTCGTTAAATTTTAATTGCAATTAAAATGAGTAGGTATATATATATATATTAAGTGCGGGTGTATTAATATGAAGAGTAATTTTTTTTTAAATATTTAAAATTATAAACAAATTTGTAAATTAATTAAAAATTAATTATAGATTATTATTATATATTACTTATTAAATTTATTACAAATTAAATATTTTATCATTTATTTAAATATTAAATTCAATTTGTCTCCGGAAAATCAAGAATAAATTATATTTTTATTGAGATAATCATATCACATATTTCAACAGAGCAGTTACTATATTATGTAAAACCATATAAAAAATTATATCGACTTTAATATTTTTATTTTTTATTTATCATCAATTAATATTATACAATATTTATTAATTTAAATTAATTAACTAAGTCTAATATTATTTTTACATAACTATTTAGAAAAGTTATTAATTTTAAATGGTACATAAAATCCTTAATTTTAAAGCTACAACAAAAAAGTTTATTGATTATGAAACAAAATAGATTATATTTTAATTTGATAAATCATGAAATTTTTTTATTGGTTTTATGAATGACAGATTCAAAAATATAATAAAATATTGTAGTAAATTATACATAAAAACGATGATACTATACAAAATTAATAATTTTATTTTTAATTAAATTTTAAGTTTAATTTTTTATTAAGAAACCTCTCATTCTAATAGTTTTTTTTTTAAATAATAAATATAAAATTAATTTTATATCTAAAACATACCTTTAGGCGCTTGAAGTAAAATATTGAGAATTCATATTCATAATAATAATGTAGATAGATGAATTTTCAATATTTTTAAATTATATAAATAATAATTAATTGAAAATTATAAATTAATAACAAATTTTTATTTATTTTACGAATTTCTAAAGAAATTATTACAGAAAAAATATTAAATTAATCCGAAATTCATATAAAATTTGATTTTAAAATATTTGGAAATTTTGTATATTGTATAAGTATAGTATATTGTTCATTTGGATAACAAAAAGTTATAAATTCAATTATAATAAACCAAAAATTTCTAATTAATTTCATAAATTTTAAACACTAAAAATAAAATGAATTTTAATTAATAAACAATAGAACAAAGTTTTCAATAATAATCAATTTTTACTTTACAAGAAAACCTCTAATCAAATTATTAAATTAAATCAAATTATAAAATAACCTAAAGATTTATTCATATAATAATGTAAAATATTATATCTATTCTATCATATATAAAATATTGTTCACTAAAATATAAATTTTACTTTATATCCAAAACAAATTGATGAAATCAGCTACTAGAATACAAAACATTAATTTTACTATACTATATACAATTTAACTTTTATATATATACATTTTTCATCACCACTAAATGCGCTCCGATAACAATATTTTCCTAATTAACCGAATTACATACTCGATTCTAGACTTTAATATTTATATATAATATATATGTATATATGTTCTGCTTTCATTCTATAGTAGAAATAGTAGAACAAGAGCGGTTCATCATGAACTTCTTTTTTTTTTCTCTAGTAATATTAAATGTATTTATTATTATACGTGAAATACTGGTAACGAGGTCTGAATCGGCAAATTACAGTTCTTGATTCTATATAAAATTTCCTATAAAATATATAGCAATCTCATATATATAGTATCGTATCTGGGGTAAAACTAAAAAGGATGAAAATATATACTATATGGAAAATATATATTTTTTTGGTATAGTAAAATTGTATATTATTCACGTAGGTGAGCAAATTGAGGTAAATCTATCTATATATAGTAATAGTAAATTATACAAGAAACTTTAACGTTTTTCAATAAAATATTGTATATATACTTGTATATATGTATGTACCTACATATACGATATTTTTCAATCTTTTTATTTTGAATATATATAAAAAATTGTAGGTACAAAGAGGCCTGGTTAGGCGGAAAAACTGAATGCGCTTCTAATTTTTAAACAAAACGTAATTAAAATCACCATCAAATTAATATGATTTCAAAACCAACAAAAAAAAATTTCAACTTGAATTACAGAATTTTATATACGGAACAATTAATATAAATGATTATATATTAAATTGGTTTTATTTTTCAGCGGAATTAATTTATTATTATGTATAATAAATTTAATAATTTTCATTCATAATTTTTTAAATAAAAAAATAAATTTAATAATTTACCAAGAGGATATTTGAATGAAAAAGTTTTTAAATAAAATTAATATATATAGGTAATTGGAAATACAAACCTGTTGGTTGTCATAGTGTGTCACCTAATTTACATAAAAGATAGTATACAAATTAAATTTCTATATATATTTCGAAATTTCGAAAATGATTGGCAAATTAAACATTTTTAAAAATACATATATAATTTAAAAATCAAAAATTAATTTAGGAGTAATTTACGATAAACCATATATGGAAAAGGTATAGAACAAATTGCCCGAAAGCTATAGTATAAATTGAAATTTTAAATAATTGTTAAATTCTCTATTTATGCTTTACCATAATTTGTAAATTCCATATATGTAATTGTTTTATATATTTTTTTGGGTATCCCCAAAGCAAAGAGTACCTATACATTATTTTTTGCTGATCATAATAATTAACTACAAAAATCTAATTTTGTAGTACACGAATTTCAAATCTTTCTAATTTTCCTTTTGAAGTTAACAATATTTAAAAATTAAATTGTTTTTTTTTATGTACATATATAAATTAATTAAATATATTTCTTTTTTTTTTTTTCAATTAACAAAATGGTCAAAAAATAAATTGTTTAACATTTTTACTTCTGCGTGTAACCTTTAGGTCATATCCGCACAAAAACAAAAAATGTTTTATTTAATTTCTAAATTTTTAATTAGATTATTAACTAAATCCAAAATTGTTGCTAAATTATAGAAATACCCAGTCATATATTATAATAAATTAATTCTTATTATACTTTGTGTACAAATTAATCACAGCTCAAAAGTATAACCTGAAGGCTTTTATATATACACCACATAAGCTTTAAAAATCTTTAAATATTTCAATTTAGATTTAACAAAATTTAGATTTTAATTACAAATTTTTTATGTTGTTGAATATTTTTGGTATATACAATATAACTTGTTAAATAATATTTTCTGGAGCCGTTAGGTATAAATTCTCTTATAGAATTATTATAATTATGAAAGTCAATAAAATGAGGCTGTCATAAACAAATTTTTGTTTGAAAGAAGAAAACATAAAGAGCAATAATTTCTGGCCAATTTCTATATTAATATTTATATATACAATTTAGTATAATAATATAAACAGAAATCCATAAGAGGTGTAATATATATACGATAAAAATTAATATTGTTTTTGCCCAATTGGAACATTTACTTGGAAACAAAAAAAAATTTCCTTTTTTATGATTAATATTCCATTTTCCTAAAAACATCAAACAAAACTTAAAAAAAATATCCAAGGATATACAAAATAAATTTTTTTGAGTAAGTATATATATGTAATATGATTAATTTTAATTAGCCCCCAGTTTATACCTTTGGGGTTACAGAAATTTAATTGAAGTTTTATTTCCATAAAGAAAATTTATAATAACAAAAAATTAATAATTATTTTAATAAAAATAAAGAAATTGTTTGGAAGTTTGATCATAAAATTAATTAATTATTTAATTAAATATTGTTTCAAAATGAAAGTCTAAAAGTCAAAATAGTTGCGAAGAATGATTTTAAACTCAAATGATTCTGTATTGAAATTGAAGATAATATTTGGTGATTGGTAACATACTTTGAGTATGTTACATTAATTTGGTCATTTATTAAAAAGTTAAAGCTCTAATCATGTTACCAATTACACAATTTTAGTAACATTTCTAAATATGTTAACAGTTCTGAAAGAAGAAGAAGATAATTCATCTTTCTCTGCTCTAATCTATACTATTCCAAGTGAACCTTGGTCTCTCTGGTCTCTTAATTATCATACCTAAAATATTAATCTTTGGACAGTTAAATAAGAAGTAAAATAAAAATAAAAAAATTTTATGCATTATTTTTATTATTTTCAGCTTCAATTAAATGTTTATTATTTTCAGCTCACAGTCACAGTTTTGTAGTGCTAGATTTTATCATTTCAGAATTACGAGTATTTATTATTTATTAACAAAAATCATTTATTAATTATTATTATTTTAATTAAATTTCGTGTGTTCCGCTTTTCTTAACATTTAAATATAGCGAAATTATTCTATTAAAATAATTTTAATTACAAATAATTAATATTGAAATTTCATATAAATAATTTATAATCTTGCATTATAATTTCTAATTTTCTTCTCTCTTTTGGTTTCATAAAATTTTCCATTTCTTTTAATGTCCAATTAATTTCAGCTCTTGAATGTACTGGTGGCCATAATGTTGTTACAGCAAATAATCTTTCATATATAAATAAATTGAAAATTTAATTAATATATAAAAATATAATTAATGAAAAATTATTAATAAATTATATTTTACCTATGCAATCTCATTGCAGCCATTGCACTTGGTTGCATTGATTCCAATTCAATTATTTCTTTACAAAATTGTTTATTATAAATTGATTCATTTTGTTTATATCTTAATAAACATACATCAGCACTTCAATAATAACAAAAATTGTTTTTATTTATAATTAATATTTAAAAGAGATATAAATTAATGTTAAAATTATTCCTTACTATGTTTTTTCTGGAAATTTTCTTTTCGATAATGTTTCCCTTCCAATACGTCTAGCAATTAAAATTTTATACCATTGTGTATGAAATTTACTTACTGGTAAATTTAATGAATATTTCTTTTTCGGTTTAATTAAATTCATTTTAGTAATAAAATTTAAAATTTAGTAAAAGTTAATGTCGCAGTAAATACTGTGTCAATAGTACAATGATAATATTATTTTTATATTTATTTTAAAACAAATTTAATGAGCACAACAATGTTGTCATCGCAATTATTGATTAAACATATTTTTTTTATATATTATATATTAAAAAAAAATCCTTTTTATAGATGTCATGTCCTTAATCAATTTCAAATTTAATATACTTAAGAATTATTAATTTTTAGTATGTATATATATAGATAATTACATACATACTATTTTGCATCTGTCTGATGGTATAATAAACATTTAAGGAACTTTGTTTATTAAATTTATTCATAAAATAATTGATGGATGATCTAAAATAGGGATATTTAAGGGATATTTAAGGTATCGTAAAAAAATTAAAGCAGATGTTTCATTTATTTAAATTTTTTTTAATTAATAATAATAATATGAAATTGCATCAGAATAAAAATGCATTATAATTGTTGAAATTTAAAATTGAATTTATTGCATACTTTCAGGCGTATATTAAAGAAAATATCCTTTTCAATATTTGAGGTGATTATGTTTGGAAAATTTGATCATATTAAAATGATCTGATTTAAAATTATTGTAGGTTACAACATTGATTAAGTATATTGATATTAAAATATTAAACTTAATGAACATTTCTAATTATTTTAAGTATAAAGTATAGTATTTAGTTTTAAGTATCTTGAATAATTTGAATAATTCGAGTCTTGAACAATTCGATTGTTGAACAATTTGCGAATATCCGTCGATCAGTCAGTTCAACCTATGTTATAAATAAATCATTAAATACTTATTAAAAGTGTAATAAGTAAAACTAATATAAACCAAAATATTATTTTTTGTCATAAATTTTTTACTATATTCTTACAAAATAAACCAACTAAAAAAAGATAAATAATGAATTCAATCATTAAAACTTATATCCTTTAACTTTACATGTTTATTTTATCAAAAATTAATTATAAAATATTTTTTATTAATAAATATCCATAAAATTCTGTACATCTGGTTTTCAAAAATCATACATGGAGATAGAATCTCAATTAAAATATCAAAATAACAAAAAAAAAAATGAAGTAAAAATAACTTCAAATTGATTCTTGAATAAACTAATATAGAATACCACAATACAAAAACCAATTAATTTGCAACAAGGACTTCCCAAAAACTATATACTTTTCGTGTTGTCACACATTCTCTAAATATACCTACTATTTTTTTTTCTGCAAAAATATAAACTCTAACATTCTATAAAAGTTATATGTGTACCATATCATATATGTACATTATATGTCGGTCGGTATTCAATATAGAAGAAAGTAATTTGACGGCTTTGTTACTCGCTGGCCAACATTTATTTTTAATTTAAAATCCAATTAACGAGAACAACTCATTCAAAAATGTGGAAATATATATACCAAAATACAAAAAAAAGAAGCAGTACTCAAATTGAGAAACAATTTAGACATTTTCAATATAGTATTCAATAATTTCAATTATTGAAACTATTTTTTTATTATTATTATTATTATAGAATGTATATTTTAGTTTTCGAGACTAAAGAGTCTGTCCCTATGTGCAATTGTCAGAAGAAAAAAAATTGTTAAAATGATAAAATTACATTTAATATTAAAAATCTATTATTTTGTAATAGAAAATTTATTAAATTTGAATTGAGTTTTTATTTCTTGTCAATGGAAAAATATGTTTTAAGGGGTCTAACAGTTCCTCAAAAATATTTAAATGGGTAATAGAAAATCAGGGAAACACACTAATTTTGAATTTTCCAATACTAAATATTGGAAAATTTAAGATTAGTGGATTTCCCTGATAAAAAATAATTTAGTATAATTAGTATAAAAGTTTTAGTATAGTTTCCTGTGAGTAATCGTACTTCATATTTCATGGTGAAATATAGGAAAATGATTGTACAGTATGCACATTGAATAAATAAATTATGTTTCTGTGTTCATTAATTCAAATATAAAATGATTTTTATACATATAGATGATGATATATTTCAAATTTATCAAATCTATAATCCAATTAATTAAATTTGATCTTAATAGCACTTCAATAAAATTTTATATTAAGGATAATATCAAAAATATCATAAAATAATAGTTAGAAACGGAAAAGTTTCAACTTTCATTGGTATATATCAAAAAAAACTTTTAATATAATAACTGAATAAATTGTGCAATCAAAAATTGCTGCAATTGATATTCTATAATATTTAAAATAATTTTGTTTTGTTTTTTTGACATCTAATTGGTTTTATTTAATTGATTTTATATCCTTCCTTTTTATATGTCCTTGTTGCACACAATTTAAATTCTACATATATATACATATTTTGTTGTCTACTTAGTATGTTTTTTAATTGCAGTAAATGTAATTGTTTTCTTGACATGCATTTTTTTTTTTATTTTTGGTATATAAAAAGTTTTATATAAAATGTAGCTATATTTGTGTTCGCCTTATAAAAAAAAATACTATAGGAACTAGGATTTTCTGTTTCAAAACTGGTGTGTATAATAAATATGTATACAGTATAATATTTATATACAAATATAACAAACCCAGATACTCGTATATTTTATATTTTATATTATATTATATCCTTGAATTAATTATCTCTTCTCCATTTACATGGAAACTTTTATTTGCTCAAATTATAAAGCAAATTAATTAGAGAGCCAATTAAAATTTTAACTAAATAACAAAAGCAGATACAATTTTCCCTTCTTTTACGTAATATACTATATGAGTACATATATATTTAAAATATAAAATGTATACTATAATATAAATGTACAATTTTCCATCCTTATACAAAACCAAAAAAAAAAAGTATAAAATGATACCGATAGTAAAAAAAAAAAATTCGATGGAGGGAAGAAAAAAACACCAGGAAAAGACATAAAATGTTGGGGTATACTAAATACTACACCGAAAAAAAAAACCAACCGAGGAGTTTAGTTGTAGGAGAGACTAATTTTTTTTCTTTTTTTTTTAGAAAAATATATAAATTGTTTACTATGAAATAAATAACATAATTGTGGTAATTGAAGGGTTGAGTGTAAAATGTAGGACTTTATGTTATGTTACTTTATGTTGTATATTATAAATACTTTGTATAATATTATAGATAGTTTTTTTGTTTTTTGGTTTTATTTTAACCGTGCAATGAAAATATTTCTCTGATATACTTATATAGTTTGTTTTGTTGAGCTTGTTGATAAAATTATACACATAGCAAATTATGTATAGAAAATCATAGTTTTATATAGTAACTTATGTTATAAGATTTTAATTGATATAAAGCATTTTTTTGAACATAAACAAAATAAATAGAGAATAAAATAACATATTTTATATTCTAAACTAAAAATATTATATATTTTATATAATAATAATACCAAATTAAATTTTTGTCGATTTCATTTTTTTTTTTCATTAAATTATTTTAGTTTTATTTACCATGGAAATATTTTTGATGGAAGTTAATTATTTTATTTTGTGTGAGTATTAAAATATTGTGCAAGAAAAATATGTTATTTTAGAATTTAAATATAGGAGAAATACAAAATAAATTTAAAAATTTATGATAATAATATATTAATTAGAATAAATATAATTTTAAATTATTAAATTAACTTTATAGTTTTGTCCAAACGCAAAAAAAAAAATGGTCCCTAATGGAACTGCGGGACATTTTCCCTCCTTCTACACATTGTGACAGTTACTTAAGGCGACGGTTCGAAAAACCAGCTCAACCTTGACTCGATTAAGGTATAGTAGGATCATTTCTTCTATGCTGGTTTAACTTGTTCAGAAATTAAGGTTAATGGGAAATTTAAGACTGGGACAATAACAAAACAAATGCTTGATTTTTTCTAATGGCAACTCCATTACTATTTGAAATATTAAGTGGTGGTAACTTTTAGAAATTTTGATTATTTAAGTATATTATATATAATTATCTGACTTATTATTTATGTAGGTGGATTAAACCGGGACATTTAGAATTTCAGGCTTTAATTAATTAATTAATTAATTAATTTTTAGAATTAATTTGTGGCCGATTTGTCAAATTCAAATTTTTCTTACAATTAATTACTAAACCAATTGCTAATTAATTAATTCTTAACTAATTCTAGTGGCTACATATAATATACTTTAATGTCAATTATAAATTATCAATTTCTAAAATGTCATAGCAATTTATAATATTAAACGAAAGTTTTAGAATATTTATTTTAAATATAAAGAAAATTCTTTCTTTCTATAAAAAAAAGCTGTTGCAACCACTCAAAACTAATCATAAAAATTAGTTTAGAATTTTTTATACAACTTTTTTTTTTTTGGATAACATCCAATTTGAAAATTTCTACAATAAAAATAATCTATAGTATTTAGAAATTTATGATTTTGGATTAACTAAAAACATAGACGACCTCAATTTTATATTTTTTAATAAATTGCGTATCACAAATAATTTATAATCTCTCTTAAATTATAAAAGCTTTATAGAATTAATTCAAATAATGAAAATGAACTGAAAATTATATGAAAATTCGTTATGAAATTTGTATTAGCAATCATCGTCAGAAGATGAAATCAAAATCTGCCAAGATTTTTTAAAATAAAATATTTCTATATAATGGTAGTACCCATAGATAGATTTAAGTTGGATACATAAGAGATTGGTTAGAAAATATCAGTCTGCTGGTATACAAGAAAAAAAACCATTTAGATGATTGCTTATTTAAAAAAAAAATATATTATTGTACAATTCAAAAAAATTAATCAGAAATATTGCTCAAAAAAATCTACATTTTTCCTATTTCTTTGTAGTAAGTATATTTCTATGTATTTATAACCTTAAATGTATCTTTTTTACTACTGTACAAATTTTTGTTTTCCTTAATATTTTTGTTTATTGAGACATTTTTTTTTACTTATACTGTACAGAAAATCTATTTTTTTTATATTGAAATTCACTCATGTTTATTTTAATCCTGAAAGTTTTGTATATTTAAATATAGAAGAAGATAAAAAATATGCCAAGAAATTAATATTTATAATATTTTTACATTAACTAAATTAATGATTTGCAATTGAAAATATTATAATAATTACAGGGTGAATTTACAGTCTACGATAATTGACTGACTAAAAAATTTAAAAGATAAACTTCATAATAAGGGAAAATTTTCAATAACAGATAGTTAACAGAAACATATAACAGACGGTTAACAGAAAATTATGTAGAGATCTTTCAGTACCTACTTTCTAAATATTTGAAATGGTAGAACAAAAAAATTTACAAATATGTTCCTAAGCAATATTGAATACGCCTAGGAACAAGACTGATCCTATTTTTTAGAAAATAAAATTGGGTGAATTATTTTATGGTAAATTATCATTTTTGCTCCAATAACCGATGATTTTATGTTAAATTAAAGATATATAATATACCTTTGAGCATACTCTTGGTAAGTGAATTATTTTGGATAATCTATAGCCTTTATTATCTATAAGAAAGAGATCATAAATTTTGTATTAGTCTGTGGTTGTCACCTAAAATAATTATTATTTATATTAAATCAAAATCTTTTTTAGTTCTGAAATGTATGTAAAAATTAATTCATACTATTTTCTGTAAATTTTATAAATCATTTATAAGATTAGAACTAGACTTAACATCATCCGATTGAAAAGATATGCCCTCCGTGTCTGTCTAATTCCATTTTTAGTAAACATTCTATATAAATCCGCTCTCAATTAATCAGTAAATAATAAAAGATTTTATTCCTTATTGTTAAATGCTCCCATCATCATAAAATATTAAAAAAAAAAATCTTAATAGAAAACAATATTATGCACAATGAAAAAATGAACATACAATTTCATGTTTTAGTATAGGAAAAAATATTGTCCTTTTTTTTCATAATCATAACTTTTGTTTGTTCCAAACACTTAACACAATTACATACATTTAAGTATATAATATATAAATTTATTTATATATGTATTGTAGTTGAAAGGACCATGATTTTAGTTAAAAGATAACATCATATTTTATTGTCCCAGTGGGTAGGCAATTAGAATTACCAAAAAGTGGGGTTAGTTTTTTTTTTGTTGTTGTTGTGGGATTTAGATATATATATAATAATATAATGTACTACAATTGTTTATTTTGTTATTATACCAAAATACATATGTATATATAGTTTGTCTGTTATTTAGGGGATTGAATATGTCAATAAAAAGTTAATCTTCAAATTACTCCCATTTTTATTAGCTTGACAATAAAAATACTACATAATCTATATAGTGTTAAACTAAAAAAGAAAAATCTTTTTGTTTGTTAAATAAAACACTAATAAATTATTTAATAAATATTAAAGTTTTATTTCTATACATATATACTATCTGTTTTTTTTTATTATAGAGAGTAAATTTAACACAATAAGACAAAAAAAAGGTGTACTAACAAGGCTTACAATTGATTTTGATTTATTTATGTATACCAATCAATTGGGTTAATGTACTATATTACTATTAGTTTATTGGAAATTATAGTTAATCTTGAATATACGAAATATAATGATAAAATATAGTAGATTAAACTTTCGAGAACTAAACTTTTCATTTCATTTTATAAATATTTAATGCAAAAAATGGTTTTTAATAAAATTTATATAGCAGTTTGAGTGAAGGATGTGACATTATTCTACTTTTTCTATTAGAGTGAAGATTTTTTTAAAAAGATTTATATAGACAAAATTGAAATTATCGAAAATTTGGAACCTATACTTATTATAATTATACATATTTCAAAAGTTCTACAATGCCACATTTATGCTTATCTTTTCGAGAAAATAGTCCAGCAGTAATTTGACTTTTTATTCAGATGAAAATTAGTAATTTTCTATTGTATACATATCGTTCCATGTCAGCTCCTAAATATGATTTATATTTATCAGCGGAAAAGTCCATTTAGTTAATCACAGAATCACCTTATCTTTATCACATATTGGAACAACCTTTCTTCACTTTAATATAATTATTCAAATGCTTTTACATAGTTCCTGATTATAGAGACTTCAAAAATTCCCAATTATTTTCAAAGTTTTCAAAAAATTTTAGTTGTTGTTCATATGATCATGTTTTTCATGATCAAATATGTAAATCAAATTTTACATTCAGTATAAAATAACAAAATATTATCTAATATACAAAAGTTGATTGGACTTACGTATAGGGAAAAAGATTAAGTAAAGTAAAGAGCTTCTAATTTTAAATAATTATGATTAGAATTTAATTTAATTTTCTGAATATTTGAATCCAGCTCTGAATTTAAGGAAAATAATTAATAAATATTTCAAGGATACGAAACAAATTTCACAGAAAATATTAGTATAATAATTTCAATATTAACAAATCTATTACATTTAAAAATATTTTTGGAAGTGACATACAATTTGCTTTGAATCATGGAAAATAATAAGCTATTTTTAGTCTCAATAATTCATCCAGAAAACTCATTTAGTCAATTGGGTATAACATTGCATATTCAAATAATATAATAAACTCAAAAATTTTCTATGTCTGCAATAATGAAAATATAGTATTTTCTGTTAATTTTATATCAAAATTAGTCCTTAAATTTCCTAAATTCCATTATTATATTATTACTTAATAAATTTGTAAATAACTTATTAATATACCTCCACGACTTGATAACAATAATTTTATAAAACTCTTATAAAGTAACTATAAAGTAAGAAAAATAAACTTTGATTTCTTAAAAAATCTTCTTTATTAGGTACAAGCAAAAAAAAAAGTATTATTAAGCTATAGATTTTATTTTAGTAACTGCTTTTTTATATATCCTTTTTTTTACAGATCTCCAATTTATATATATATATTATGTTATCTATTGCTCCAGCTCTCTTTTTTTTTTTAGTTTCTTTATCACAACATCAAAATCTACTTTAAATGACCAATTCCAAACAAATCTTGTGGCATTTATTATAGCTGCTAGTTTTTAAAATAACAAAAAAAAAGGAAAAAAAAAATTATGTTTGTTTTTACAAAGAACTAGAAAATTTGTTAAATTGCAGGATTTAAACGAGATAAAGTAGGGTTTGTTCAAGTTAATTTTCATCTTTTTTTTTTTTCATTTTATATGGTGAAGATAAAAACTGGAAAAGATTGCTGTTTGATTTTATTTTTTTACTGGTGGCCGATGATGTTTCGCTGGTATGTTTAAATAATGTTTGATTTGGGAGAGATGGTAAAAAAAATCATAGAATATGGTTTGGAAAATATTATATGTTTTAGTAGATTTGTTTTTTCTTTTATTATTTGAGCTTCAAGGGTTTTTTTTTATTAATATATAACTTTCTTTTTGGTCCTTGAATTATATATATATAGAGAACAAATATGGGAAAAAATTGTGATAGTAGAAAAATTGGTTTTTCTTTAATGGTATATGCACAAAACTTAAAAGTTGATATATTTAGGACAAATGTAATTGTAGAAATTTTTTGTTAAATTGTAATCAAGATTAGACTAAATTACAAATTAAAGTAAATGTTTTTTTCCCTAAGAATAGAAGTTTATTTTGAAAAAATGTTTATTTTATTATTTTTAATTTACACATTTCATTTACATTTTCCAAGTATAATATTCAGATGAAGTGGAAAATTAATAATTTTTCTTATAATTTATTTGTAATATAGAATGTCTGGCACAATTTTCGTGTCAGGTCTACTGCGTCATTGGACTTTTGATTCATTTTGATTTTAAGTTTTATAAATTATACATAAATATATTTATTTAATTAATTTAATATACAACCGGCATCATAGTTGATTAAACTGGCAAAAGTTCATGTCATATACATACTGACACTATTGGTTTCGATATAGTATTCTAACCAAGACGAGCAAGGACAACCCAATTATTTTACAAAAATTAATTGAAAAATACACTTAACACTTACATAATTTAAATAACTTTTTATTATAATTAAAAAAAATCACTTAAATAAAATACAAAATTAAGTTTTTATTTAAAATAATGTTTTCTTTAAATGTACAAAAAACAAGGTAATAATAAAAAATTAAAAAATATGTTTCTTACATTCAAAATGAGGATCTAAAAATACCAAATTCTATATTGCGAGTCCTCGTACGTTATTTTTCATTTAAATTTTTTGATGATGATATAAATTTACACCCGCACCATTCTACATAGAATATATAAGTTATGTTTGGAAATAATTTTTTTTTCTCGTTGCTTCTGCTAACCGAAAGGAAAAAGAGAATTTTTAATATAATTATAAATATAAATATAACGTACATGTGAATGAAATAATGTAAAAATACATATATATATATGGTACGTAACGTACAGAAAATGCATTTTAACATTTTCAAAGTAAAGCCAGCATCCATCATCATCATCGTTAATGCACCAGTAGTCAGTCAACACCGTATTTTTCGCTATAAAATAAAAAGTAATTCTCATCATCATCAACTACATAATTTTTTTTTTATTATTTAAGGATCTACGCCATTAACATAGCTAATGTTTAATTACCTAACCTCAAATAGTACTCAAATTTTATACTTATACGAGTATATACATATTTATGATAGTATTATGTATAGGTATATGTTTAATGTATTAAAGCCTTCAACGTCAATCTCACTATGTTTAATTTTTTTTCCGTTTTTACTAATAGGTTAGAAACGACGGATTTTTCATTTTAACTAATGCCCAATTACACTAATGTATAAAAAGCTTTTTCACATATATATATGCTATATTTTTTTATATTATATAGATTATATATAAAACTCTTCTAAAATTTTATGTACTAATGACTAGTGTATAATTTGTTGTATTAAAAGGATATATAGTATGAATTAAGGATATATATAGAAATATAATTTCCTTAATTTGTTATATTTTTGAAAAAGATTTTGCACGCAGTTTTTTGTTTTTTTAATTTAATTGAAATTATAAAACGTATATACAAAAAGTAATTATTTTTCATGGATTTTCCATTCGATAAGAAGCCAATATATAAATTAAATTACCTGAAAATTTGATAGATGGGTTGTGGATAAACATGATATAAAATTAAATGATTCAAAATTAATTAATTTTTTCAATATGACGAATATAATTTTATTGTGAAATGAGTTTGAAATGAAATAGCGAATGGTTCATATTAATTTGTTTAGGGTAAAATTTGTTTCTTGATTAGTTTAGCACTGAGTAATAATGGATCTGTCATAACATAATAATTGAAGAAATTTGAATGAAAGGAACTAAAGTTATAGGAAAATTATATATTAAAATTGATCACATAATTATTGTGGCCAAGAGATTTTTTCTTAATATAAAGTTCTAGAGATATAAAACCAAAACTTTTATTTTATTGAGAAATTATTTTAATTAATTAATTTTTTTAATATTATTTCTAGGTTGGATCGATAATGAAAATACTACCAGGTAAAATTCAAAAGTTGTTCTGACTTGCAATTCATATAATTCAATTAAATTGCAGTTTTGTTTCACCAAGTAAACAAAGTCATTATTATCCACATACGATACGGATATTTTACTTGCCGAAGTCCAAACTAGTTAAAATTTAATAATTATTTAACTTAATTATTTAAAATAATTAATTTTCATTTCATTATTTTCTATTACATAAAATTAATATTATTAGTTCTTGTTATACATATAAATATATTTTTCTTACATTCTGATAGATTATTTAAAATATTATTTGTAATTTGTATTTTTAATTAAATTATTTATGCTTTTAGGATTAGCCTCTATATAACCAATACCATGGAATTATCTATGCAAAAAAAAACACCTGTCAAATCTATTTCCAATTTAATTAATTAGTTCTATTTAAATTTACAAAATTGCATGGAAAATTAGATAAACAATTCATGAATTAAAAATTATTGGAATTTTAGAAAATGATCTGTTTTTGATATATCATTAGTTTTTCCATTGATAATAATTAGAATTTTTTATTATTCTCAAAATAATTATTAATAAATATTTCAAAATTGAAATATGTTTTTGTTGGAAATTATAGAAAATATTAATTTCTACTCTATTTTCTGGGAATATATTATTAAAAATGTTATAAAAAAATTCTATGCGTAATCAAAATTGAAAATATATGCTTTGTACAAATCAAATTTATAAAAATTCGAACTATCAAACTAAATGTTATTAAAAATAGACTGAAAAATTTAATATTTCAACAGTAGTAAATCATGAACATGGAAAGATAAGATATCCTTTTATGTCCAACAAAACAAAAAATACTATATGTATTTACTAAAAAATACTTTTTACTAAATTAGCATAAAATGGAAAGCCTAAAAGCTTCTCTATTCTATATATACATATAAATATTTTGTGTAAATAATTTTCTATACATATTTTTTTTGAAATGATTATTCCGTGAGTGCATCTGACATTATAAAATATTAATAAACAAATTTTGTGCTTTGATCAATTTTATGCGATTTGAATTCAATTTTTTTTTTAGAAAATCTATAATATACATATTTGATTTTACTCAATGTAGATAAGAGTAATATCCTTTGCATCAAAATTAAAATGGAAATTTTGTAAATGTATAAAATAGATTTTAACTATTTTCCAATAAAAATATATTACTTAAATGTTTAACGATATAAATAAATGGAATATTGTATAATAAAATATTTTCTTGGACTTTGATTAATTTTCTTGTTATTATATTAAAATGTCAATCATATAAGAACTGAAAGTTTAAATTTAAATGATGTCATATCATTCTATATTTTTGTGAATTGGCTTAGTTATTTATTACTCAAAAATTAACTTAACAATTTGGGTATGATTTTTAGTTAGTACAGTATAGTGAATTTTATATAGAGTGCAATGATTATAATATTTAGGACAGTGCCATCTTAGGTACTTATATTAAATTATTACGCATAGTACCATTAGTTTTACCAATTGAGAATACAACTAATAATGGTAAAAATATGCAATTTAATCAATATATATTTTATTTCATCTATATTTGAGATATTTTCTTTCACGTCGAAATTACCTATAATAATTTTGATTTCCCCGTGGCCGTAGAAACTATCAATTTGTCTATAATTCAGAATTAATTGAAATTACTTGTCAATCAATATAATATTCCTAAACGATCTCTGATCTCTCCTCCCAAATATATGCCATATACGAAAAATACATTTTCTCTCGGAAAAACTTAATTTTCCATAAGTATATAAAAAAAATCAGAAAATTACATTATCAAATTCATTTTTTTTTCTTTTATTTTATATTAATGTAGATTCAACAAATAAATTTTCAAAACAAAATCATAGTAGGTTAGATAGATAGGATAATAAATTTACATATTTCGAAAATTTTACAATAGGACATTTAATCAATCAATTTGAATTGTTTACAAATTTTTTGAAGAATAAATATATAATTTTCAACATAGTATAATATTGATATAAAAAAAATCAGATTTTCTGAAAATGATGATTTTCCCCAAAATCGGAAACAATTCAAAATAAATTTTTGAATGGGTGGGTAACGCCTTTTCCTAGTTTTTCTAATGAAAGTTAATGCGCCAAAATGTGGTATTACTTAAAATATTTCCCATGGATTTTCCACAAAATTTGAAAATTTACTTCATTTCTTCTATTTTTTTTTTATTGTAATATTGTGTTTTCTAAATTTGGTAAATGTTTGAAAATGAATTTTCGATTGGAAAATTGTATAAATTTTCTGTACATATATAAAAATAAATTTTTAGAAATAGAAATTTTCATATGTTTATTTAATGTAAGGGAGTTTTGTGAAAATTTCCCCAAAGGCGGGTACCTATATTTTATTTAATAGAAATAGAATTTCAGTTTTCATAGAAATCATTAATGAAAAATTGAATATGGATGATTGAAAAATGAGAAGCCTAAATAATTTAAGTAAATCAAGTATTGTAGAATAGAGAAGTTGAAATTAAAATCAAATAAAAAGATTTAAATTCTTTGTTATTGAAGCTATATGCAAAACAATTTTATAAAAATAGAAAGTACTATCAAGATCTTCTAGACCTAGACCTAGACTGTTCTGTATTATAAAAATAGCCATACACTTACACATGGTATACATTTAATCATTTAATCAGTAACGGCCCAATCTCTTGTACTAGTACCAGTTATGATATTGAGGTATATAGTTTTTCCATATATTTTTTGTTTTTATTGAGGTAGTCATTGTACCTAAATTAGATGAAAAATTGTACCAAAAAACCCAAAAATGTACCCAAAAATTTGTTTAATTTAATACATGTATCTTTTTACCGTTACCACTCTTGAGTTGTGAGCATAGGGCTTCCACTTGGCATCGATTGGTAGCTGTTATTTTTGCGTCCTCCCACTTAAGTTGGCATCTTTCAAGTTATAGGAATACTGAGCGCCTCCAGGTGTTCTTGGGACGCCCGCGCCTTCTAAATCCTTGCAGACTACCTTAAATAAATTTGATCATCCCGTGGCCCTGTAAGGACTGTAAGTATAATGTAAAAGTAAATTGGTTGTGAAAAGAAAATGGATACTTTTTTCCGTGCCCTTTTGCGTCCGTGGGAATTAGTGCCCAAATGCGCACATAAAGTCCATGGACCATCTTTTCCATCTTATGACTATTAGTTATGACTATTAGAATTTTGAATATTGAAAGAATTTAAGTTTTATATTTTACTTTGTAAATTTTATTAACAAAATCATCCATTTAACTTTGAAACTATAGGGCTAACCATAATGAACCTAATGAAAATTAAGAAAACTTAAGATGGTGTACTGACCTAAATAGACTTTACAAAAAATTAAGGTGACTTTCGTTATCTTTTCAAAAATTTCGTTAACTTTTTCGTACAAAACTTAAGAAAAATTTGTTTTGCTGTAATAAAATTGATGGCATCTATGATGAAAATAAAAAAATACGTAATTTATTTTACATTTGTCACTTTCAAACTTTGATATTTGTGAAATATGTTTTTGTGTTTTCTTAATTTTTCATATGTTCATTATGGCCTAAAGGAATTTGACAGCGAATTTCGATAACTTAAGGAAAATATTAAAAGTTTTCTTACTTTTCATTAAGTTCATTATGGTTAGGCCTTAAATAAATTTAAATTATTTTTCAATCTAGTTTTCTATTATTTAATAGATTTTGTTTGTCATTTTCTTCTTGTGTGTTATTATAAAAAAACAAGTAAAAGAAAATTAAATTATAATAAATTTTATATTTTATAAAACCAACGAGTTAATATATTATATGCCCAGAATTATATTTTATTTATAAATATCAACCGAAAAATTACAAATAAATTTATTTAAATACGAAAACAATTTGAGTTAATTATATATACATATATAAAAAATAAATGGCTCAGAAAGGAATTAATGTTAAATTATATATGGAATTATATAAAAGATGTCCAAAAAATCAATTACGACAATTAAGAAAAATTGAATCGAAACATAGAACATATATTGAGTAAGTATATAATATAATTATTATGGAATTATATTTAATTAAATTTTATTAATTAAATTATACAGAAAAATAAATACATTACCAGCAAAATTACCAGCAATTGATTGGGAATTTTATAGAAATAAGGTACGTCCTGATTATGTTGATATGGTCAAAGAATTCGAATCAAAATATACTGAGTTTAAGGTACCAGTACCAAAAGAAAATGTTTCTGATGACTGTGAATGCGAAAGAGCAGAAGTTGAGGTTAGAATTTTAAAAAAAATTTATATTAAACTTCTAACAATAATTTTATATACTATACGTAATTTATTTTTTTGGCTAGCAAATGGTTGAAGAGTTTATTGCAAAAAGTAATGAAAAAATCAGTAAATTAGAGAAACGATGTGGAATTGTTAATGCAAAAATACCATTTGAACAAATGACATGGGAAGATTATATTGATGCCTATCCAGATTTAGCACCAAATTTTGTATGTAATCCAACATTTTGGCCGCATTTCCCAAATGAACAAGAAATTGGTGCACCAAAAGGAGCAAAATCTGATCATTAAATAGAAAATTTTTGTTTGTTATTGAAGATTTTTACTCTTATTAATTATTTTTTAAACATTTTTAGCAATAAATAAAAATATTCAAAAAGTAAAATGAGTTCTATAGAGTTTAGACTATTTGCACTTCTAAGACATAATTTAAATTCCCATAAAGAGGACTATAAAGAGTTCCGAGTTTATTAAAATGAATTCAATACAAATATATTAAAGTTTTAATTTATTTTGCAGCTTTGTTAACTACATATTATAATACTAATCGAAAATCTGGAAATTCTTTCTAGTATCTAGTATCTATTGATTAGGATTTTTCATTTAGTAAATCAAATTTAGAAAATTAAAAAATATAGTTTTTTTTGGAAAATATTTTCTCAAAAAAGAATAAATAACTGAAAAGGACGACAAAGATTTCAAATAATAATGATAAATATTCAAATATGTATACATCAATTTGCAGGTTTCCAAAATAAATTTCCATATATAAATATAGTTCTTCCATATATTTTCTGTTTTTTAGAAGATTTTGTAAAATATTTCTAAAAATTTTGTAGTTTTTTTTTGAAAAAAATTCTGTAGTATTTTTATTTTAATCAAATACGATTTAAATTCTTTACAAATCAATCAACCATAAGGACACTTACCAACACTTTTCAGTAAAAACTATTTCGTTTTACTATTATACAAAAAAAAGGTAAAACAAAAATTTATATTGTAAAATTATTTTGGTTTTCAAATATATCAAAATTTTTGTCTAAAAATTAAATCCTTTTATATATTAAGAGAATCACTGAAAATGAATTTTTTTTTTTAAATTACTTTTATATGTAAATTAATTTTAGATTTTATATTATTTATTTATGTTATTTTTCACTTTGATATTGAAAATTGTAAAATTTATTCAAGCAAATATTGAAAAACCATTTTCCTATTCATTTTATATATTTTTAATTTTCTTGTTACATTTGTGGTCTTAAGTATTATAGATAGTTTTTACCGTCTATTAGAAAATTCAAATAAATTCTCTAATGTTTTAAGTTTTTTTTTTTTTGTGAAACAATTTCAATTACATAATTATAATTTTGAATTTAATTTATTGATTGAAATATGTATCAGGAAAATTTGAAGTTGCAAGAGACTAATTTGCTCTGCTAATGGTATGAATAAATTTTATATATATACAAAATTTTTTAATTATTTTCAGAAAAATAGATACTCGAAATAATTCATTACAGTTTCGTCTCATCAAATTATTATATTTATTTAAAATATTAATACAATTTGCAAAAATAAAAACGTTGTAAATTTGGTATCTATAATCAAAATATCTAAACAAAATTAAAATATCTTTTAATTTCATAAAATTATATCAAAAAACTTGAAGTAAAAGTCTGCAATTATGGGTCCATATGGAAGGAATTTTTGTGATTTTTGAATAGAAAAATTTAAATTTGAGATTTCAACAATCTGAGATTTGGAATTTGAATTAATTTAAATTCCCTGATGTTGAAATGTTTCAACAAATCAAATTATTCATTATTTATTTTATTGCAAATTTAAATTTGCTTAGGCAACTTTTTATCCTAACTTTCTACAGACGACACCTACTCCTTTTTGAAGTACTAATAAAAATATAAATCTCTTAGTAAATGATTTTTATATTTCTCTAATGAAGTCAGTTGATTCTTTTCAGAAATTTAGATTTTGTTTAAATATCTTTTAATCTAATGTACTTCCTAATCGCTAATGTGGTTTAGCACGAAAATGTTTGGCATAAATATAATATTTTTGGTATGGTGGAAAGACTTTTAATTTTGATTTAATTTTTTAATGCACTTCGAAAGACACATTTTTCCTTACAAATCAAATTTATTGTAATTTTTTTTTCGGTTTCTTCGAAATTCTAATTAATTAGTTATACATAAAACAAAATTTATTTATATTTTTAAATGAAATTGAACAAATATTTATTTTTGGTAATTTTGTAAATTGAAATTTTTGTTGAAGTGAATCAGAAGAAATAAAATGTCTAATATAAATTTAAAAAAATCATTTCAGAAATTTAACAATTTCTGTTGAAGCATAAATAAAAACATTATATAGAATATTTCTATGATTTATTACCAGATTTTTCATTACTTAAAATTGCACACAAATTTCAAAGCCACAAAATTAGAAAAAAGTGTTGATTTTTGAAAATCTTATTTGTCATAATATATTCAAAGATTTGCAGTTGGTTTTATTTAATTAATTTTTGTAATATTTACATTTGAATTTTTTCTGTTTCTTTTTTCCTTACATAAAAAAGGATAAACCACAAATAAGGAAATATCTAAGCAAACGACGTAACGTACATACATCAAAATATTTCCACATTTATTTTTATTATTATTATTATTTATTTTATTTCATAATTAATACTAACCCCATTTAAACAAAAAAAAAAAACACAACATTTTTTTCTTATAATTTAATTGATCTTAATCTACAGGGTGTTTCAGTTTTATCTAAATGGAATATTCTAAACGTCTAATATGGCATAATCAAAAATTAAAATTTCTAGGACATCAAGGATAATGTAATAATTAAATTTTTTATTTTATAAAGATAAAAAATAATTATAATTAATTGTTATTGTGAGTTACTATCGAAAGTATGATCTTGTCCATTTACCATTTGAAAATTCTATGCTCTTGTCATCTATCTTTTAGTTAATTTGTATTTCGAATTTGTTCTTTGCTGGTGTACTGAAAGTTACACATACCAGTAGAATCATCAACAAAAAATCAAAACAGATAAAAAATTAAATAAGAAAATACAAAAATCGTTGCCATGAACTGACAATCAATATTAACAATAAGATTGTTCTTCGTTTTCAGAATAGTTTTCAATTTTCTGTCGGCAAGACTTTAATTTTATTCTTGGACTGACTGTAATTTCAAAAAATGTGATTTAGGACATTTTGACTTTTTTGTGAGTGATTATATTTTTGTGTGTTAACAATCAAACTAATAAGTAAATTTTTCTATCAAAATCAATTAATATTTCCTTTCCAGCAATCAGCATACCTTGTACAAAAATATTGTAATTTAAAAATAACAATTTTCTCAGGGAAAAAAATAAAAAAAAAACTTAAGCATTTAAACCATAAAAAAGAGGGTATATAAAATAACACAAAGAAATAAAAGTTCATTTCCCAGGAAGGGGAAATGTTAATTAATGAAAGTAACATTTTCATATGAATCTAATTATATATAAATATTTATTCATTTTTACATTATACGTATACATTACTCTCCTTCTCTCTGTAAACTATATACAAATGAAAAAAATATCATTAATTAATATAAAAGAAAAACTCTTCCTTATAAATAAAATTACATAAAGATAGATAACTTAAAACTAATTCCAAGTAAATACTAGGATAGCATTATAACTATGCTAATAAACAAAACAAAAATATATCTAACTAAACCTTTAAGGTTTTCTTTTAGTTGCACAATAGCATAAACAGAGTAAAACGCGCGTTAAAAAACACTGAGGAAATTTTATGTAAATATTGTAAAACGTGTTTTTATTCAAATTAAAATTATTTTCTGCAACAAAACGTACAAGGTACAACAGAAACTTCAACTTAGAAAAGGGGAAAAGTAATAATAATAACCAAAAAAAAAAAAACTTAGTATATAAAAAGTCTGACGTTTAAAAAAAAACAAGACCTATTTAACAGATGTTGGAAAGATGCTAGACCACTTAACTCCACTTTTAATTAACAGAAAGTGGTTCATTAGAGCTTATTCATTATAAAAAAAATAAACACACAAAAAACTGTGAGTAATTAGTGAGTTTCTATAATGAATGCTTCCATATATAAATAATAAAAGAATTACTTTAATGATGCTAAAAAATATATACTATATTGTATATGACTAAAAAGGATATATAGCCATATACGAATATAAAATCACAGTCAGGCAAATGTAAAAATTTAGATATAAAAAATTCTGTAGAAATTTATTATAAATTATTATCATTACAGTAGATTGCCGTGATTGTTTTAAATAATTGTTAAATAATCAACATCTACTTTGTACGTTTAAAAGGATTCTATTCTAGAATCTTTGTGCTGATAAAATTAGTTGTTAATGATGATAGTCTCTTTGAGCATTTTAATTATTAAGAAATATAAAAACTATAATTTATTTCTGTATGATCAGATATTTTAAAAATTTATTATTTAGCATAGGGAATCTAATTATTGATCCTTATTTTTCATAATTAATATATAAGTTAGAAACAGGAGATTTAAAAATTAGAATGATAATTGTAAGAAATTTAGTAAAAGTTAAATTTCTTATTTTATCTAAATTGAGTGGAAAGTTCATATACATTATAATAGAGTTAAGTGCTGAAGGCACTTTCTCTAAATGATAAAAAGACTTTTATAGCTTGTATTTTTTCCAGTTTTTTTATACACATAATTTCCTTTAAGAATTTTTTAATTAGTACTATGAAAATTCTAAATTTTTGTTAGTTTTACGAATTATTTCTAAGACAAATAATTCATCATCAGTTTGTTTTATCATTTTCTACAATATTTCTCAAAACAGTGTACTGATTGGTCTATGTCAAGTGCAGTGCGACGATGTAGCTATATAGTACCTTTTTTTATTTGAAAGGCATGCCCAAAGCGTAACTTGTCTTTTAAAGATTCAAACCGACGCTTGAATTCAAATTACTGGGAATTAATGTTAGGATAATTCTGTGTCTGGAATTCTTGAAGATAAATTTAATAACTATTCAGAAAACCTGCAAGTATCTGGATATTTCTTTATTTGAAAATATGACAATAAATTGTTGAAATATGACAATAAATTGTTTTGAAAATCTTTAGGAAATGAAAATATTCTAACCGGGATTTACAATCTTATTTCCATTTTTTGCATAATTGCTTTATACCATATCGCATAGTAATACATATATATACCACTGAATATAGGTACTGTCGTATCTCGTATGCATAAAGAAAGCTTTAGGTCATTTTTTAAACTAACTATTTATTTTATTTTTGTATAATCATTAAAACAATGAACGCCATTTTTAATTAAAAACTAAAAACTAAATATAATTTTAAAAGCTGTACTATTATATATATATATATATATATAAAATTGTTTATATATATGTGAAGGAAAGAACCGAAGAATTAATTAGACTCCATGTAATTAACTTGAAAATTATATGAAATTGTACAAAAATAAATTGGATGTATAATAAATTTTATCTGGGGTATATAATTTAATGATAGCAATACATTCATACATTAATATATATATATATATATAAATACAATCTACAATATAGGTTCTGGTTCTATGGTTATATTAAAGAAATAAGAAGGATTCCCTCCAAAATTATATTTATGTTATATAAAATTTTTGCTTGTTGTTGATATTATTTCGTATAAATTGAATGTAAAACGTTTCATATGGAACACAATAGCTAATTAAACCGAATGTTATACACAATTAATTAAGCTAATTAGTAGAGAAAACCTAGAGTGTATGCATAAATACTACTGATATATAGGAGAAATATTATGCAAAACTGATACGGTTTATGGTTATATTGTGTGTGGAGCAGCAAAAATTATATAAATATACAAATGGAAAACTATATGTAAGTCTTTTTCCTCTAAACTCAATATTTTTTTTTAGCTATACTATACTACAACATTCTATACACAATCACTACTCTCTTTAACCAATTTTTTTTTTGTATAATTGAAAGGTAGGAAATATAATTTTATATAACTTGTAAAAATATAAAATTTTGTATATGTAAATAGGAAGGGAATTATTAAATAGAATTATGGTGGCTTCTCATATATTATAGTATTATAGGGTGATTTCGAAATAATATACATAAGTATGTGGAATTTTTTCATTGAATTATTTCTAATTTCAAGATGCAAATACAAAATACAATGTTTCTATTTATTGTGTATTGATGCTATTTAAATTTTTAATATTTAATTCATATTAAGACTCGACTTTACAAAATTATTTAATTAAGATTAGATTTTAGTAAATTTGTTAGTGCAGAAGACTGTAATATATGCCAATAATTATAAGTTAGGTAAAAAGTGGAGACATTACGTATTTTCATTATAGATTATGTTAATAATTGTGATATTTGCATAATAATTCTATATTGTATCTGGTATACGAATATGCTGAAGTCTAAAAGGATCCTACAAAGAACAATTTAAGAACTGCTCCACACACAATATATTATAGAGCCCAGTGTCGTGCAATTAAATAAAAAAAAACTTCATCTGTTTGCCTTTAAAATCATCTAAAAAATTAATAACTAAGGATTGATGTAGATTTAACATTGATTAACATTGCATATTTTGTTGAAATCAAATAACATTCAGAACTTTTATAAAATTTTAAATTCGTTAATTCTTAAACTCGTTGTAGTCATAGTAAGTTTGGTCCAACATAAATACCGAATAATGAAAAAAAAAAAACCCAAAATTGATTTTCAAATAAATAATACTACTTTAAATTTATGAAGTCCTTAACTAAATCACCCTGTACACATACACTATCCATATAATGAAATAAAATAAAAACAATTATACATATATTTAAATAAATAGTAAAAACATATTAATATATAAAAAAAAATTTCTTGCTTGAAGCATTCAACCCAAACTTTTATCGTATAGTGTACAATAATACATAGATGTGTATAGTATAATACAATAATTTCCATTTCCAGATATCCGGAATGTTATAGGAGAGCACATAATACCGAAAAGAAGAACCAATTTTTGCTATATGGATAGGATTTTTATTTTATTACGGGTCAGTATCTAATAATATGATAAAACAAAAAAATATTTTATACAATTTTATTATATACAATTCAAAAATCCTAAATACTTTTTGTATAGTTACCATCAGGTATACCTACTATATATAGAATATACAATACAATAATATACAAATTAGAGAAAATTCTTCTAGTGGTCAATTAAGAGTATAAAAAAATTATATGTATATAGTGACATGGTCTATATACTAAATTAAAAGTTTTGTTATTAATAAAAAAATAGTCATCTAATTGCTTGTTAGTACGCTTTTTTTTACATACATATAGTATTGTTTTTATTTGGAATATGACATTCAACAACAAACAAAATATAATAATGATGATATGCGATTCTATTCCCTGGGCAGACAATAAGAAAAAAAAAAGAAATTATTTTTTTTTTGTCAACTTGATCCTTTTTTCTAACTTGATCCTTGTTATAAAAAATATATTTTTAACAATCATATTATACATATATATATTTTTATCTAAATTATTTCTAATTGTGTTTATTGTCATTTCATATTTTTTAGAATTTTCATTGTTGCATCATTATATTCCCATGGACAAAAAAAAAAGAATTTTTCCCAGAAAAAATAAAATTATTTTTTAGCCTATAGTTAAATTTAGAATTTATATTTTTACAAATCCCTCAATTAGTATCCAAATATATATAAAATGTAGAGTTAGATATAATTATTTGCTATATATACATAATTATATCTACAATTAAATATGTAAATATTTTGATTACAAAATAAATGAATCAATACAAAAATTAATTAAATATTATTATTATTTTTTTAGAATTTGATTATCTATACATTCTACCTACATTATACATTTTATTTTAATTCATATTTAATTAATTTTTAATTAAAACTAGTTTATATACTTACATAAAATGTTTATGTTAATTTTAATTAAAATAAAAATCAATTAAATAATAATTAAATTAATTAAATATTTAATACATATATTTAATTAATATTTCTTAATAAATTTAAATATTTAATTAAATAATTTTCTATTTTTATTATTTAATTAATTATTTATGTAAAGTTTTTTAAAAGCTTAGTCATTTCCTCAATATATTTTCTTGTATATATAATTAAATTATGATTCATTTGGTTAATGGGGGGTTTTTATTGTGGGATGTGAGAAACTTGTAATATTTTAATTTAAGATAATAATAATTTCTTGGAAATAATTTCTTATATTTATTTGATTGCACTTTTTTAGGGAAAAGATTTCAAAAGGGTTTCAGAATATATTGAAATAATTAAAAGATTATAGTTAGAAACCGTTGAATTTAATTAGTAACATAATTATTACGTAATTGTCTAGTTATACTATTTAGTGCCCGAATTTTTATTTATCAATTTATTAGATTATATAAGATCCAAGGTAAGGTATATAGAGTACATAATTAAATGACAGGTGTCAACATGAGAATATTATGTAATAAATTTTTTTATTTTAGTTCTTTTCATATTTAAATTTTAGATATTCATGTAAGGGACACGATTTGCATATGATCTCAGCATGACACTCGCTTAAGATACGCTTGACAGTTCCATTACACGACCATAATTAATTTTACATAATGACAGTAAATTATTCAGTTTATATCAGTTTACCTGTCACATTTATTTAGATTGTACATTAATCTTATTAATATATAATTTTTCAGATAATTTTCGTCCTTTTTTGGTTGAATAGTATGTTGGAAAATTTCCAGTGGGACATTCTAGTTTTTTTATATAAATATTTACCAAATTTTTATGTTTAATATGACATTTTTCAGTGACAATGCAATTTACATTTCTGATGCTTTTATTAGTATAGTTCAAAGTCATTATTCTATAAACTATTAGTAACATTTTGTTGGTTTTCAGATTAAGTATTCGGTTCTTTAATATTTAATTATTAAAGAACGCCATGTAATATTATTGTCCTTTTTACAAACCTTTTAAACTTTTAATGGTATTATATATTATTTTATTTTCACAAAATTGATTTTCAAATTGATAAAAATTATTATTATTATTTTTTTGTCCATATCATGCAGTATAATATTTAAACAAGTATTCTCCATTACATACACCTAACTTAGACAACATTAGATTTTACGTGCTTTGAATTTTCAATCTAATTTATATTTACCAAACGTATACATAAACACAAATACGAGTATACAGTATAGCTATGGTAATGGTATACTAGACTAGAGAAGATCATTAGAATTCTGTACGAATTATTTTAAATTGGGCATAAAGTTGATTGATATTCTAATTTTTATTTTTATTTTAATTTTCAAAAATGTTTCGGTTATCAAATTGAAATAAAAATTTAACCAATATTGAAACTTTATTATTTAATTATTTTAAAATAATATAATATAATTTCGAGATTAATTTGCATTCTAATATTTTTTTTTGTGTATTTTGGGACTGCATGTTGTCTGGGTAAATGAAATTTCGATACGTTGTTTTATATCATTTTTTTATTGTGAATAATTTTCAATACAATTGAATTAGATTTTTTTCTAACCCACTACACTAATGCCGACAAAATAAATTATTCACTGATGAGATTCATTTGGCAAACTATAGCACATTAAACTATATTATACAAATAATAATAATCTATTTAAAAATTAATTAAATAATTAAAATTAAATTGAAAAAGAAAAATCATTATTTTATTAATTTCTTCATTTTCTAAAATTAATTATATTAAAAAAAAAAAATGGAAAATAGAGAAAAATGATAATAATTTAATTAAATTTGTTTTTTCTGTAGATAATATAAAAATAATAATAATAAATTTCTATGACTAAAAACCATAAAAATTAATTAACGAATTGAAAAATTAATGAAGTGAGTTAATCAAAAAAAAATTTACTCGTATTTATAGTGAGGCATTATCCTCCTTATATCTAACATTTAATCTTAATAATATAATACTAATAAAAACAGGATATATAATATAAATATATATATATAACAACAAATTGTATATTTGAAATATAACACATTTAATATTAGGAGAGTTTTGTGCCTTACCTTAAATAAATTAAGAATTTTAATGGACATTTTACGTGATTCACGCCTTACAATTTCAATCATATTCCAATCAACCATCCAGGGAAACAAAAAAAAAACCATTATGAACATTAACAAAAAAAAAAACTGTTGGGCGTCTGGTGTTGTGTCGTAATCTGAGTATAAAAATAATAATTGCCAAAAAAAAAAGAAGAAAGCTATCATAAAAATATATATAGAAGTACATTACTATACCACCATTCATTACAGTAATGAAAATTCAACTTAAAATTGTATTGTTTCTTCTATAGAAGATCTGCAAATAAAATTAAATGGCTTTTTGATATAAAATGTTTTAAATAAATTTTAATTTGTTGTGTTTGTTCGGCTGTTGGTACTAAATTGAACGTTTTTTGTAATAAACTTTTCTGAGTATTGATTTTAAGAAATTATAAGATTTTAATTAAGTTTGTGCGAAATTTTTTTGAAGAACAATTTTGTTTGTCAATAATTAAACTAATTAGAAACGTCCAAGTTGAAGTCTAAGCTATATTTTTTAAATTATCGAAATATTTACGTTCAAACATTTACTGGGTAAAATATACAAATTTGGTTAACACCTTTTTATGGATTTTCGCTATAAATTTGGTCGATAAATATCAGAAAAGTTATTTATTGAAATTATTTAGGTTCTAAATATTCAATAACAATAAATTATGATGGTAACATCTTCCAGTCCATCTAGGAGAAATTTCTAGCCATAAATATGGGATAAATGAAAAGAAATTGTTCACTCATTTCTGAAATATATACAATATTACTAGCTCCTAATTTCTAATTAAATTTCTGCAAATTAAAACAAATTGAATTCTAAAATTTTAAAAGTACGAAAATACTGTAAAATTATCTTTTAACAAACTCCTCATAAATATTCTTATATATAGTAATTATTATTATTTTGTTATTTGTGGGTAAAAACTATATTTCCCACAAACATTTTTTTTTAAAACAACATTATAACATATATTATGGTAAAGAATTTCATTTTGTTGTTGGGAAACTTTACTCTTATATAGGCGCCCCACACACAAATAGTAATTAAATAATACGTTGGCATATATCAATCACTTTGGCAAATTTTATATTATATGAACGTAAATAAAATGATGAAGAGCGGACTAGCCTACATACGTAAGTCTACCTAAAAAAAAAAATGAAATACAACAACACAAAATTATATTATAAAAGAAATTAAATTTTTTGAAGTGCTTTTTTTTTTATTGTGGGGATCCCTTTAGGTGTTTCTCCTTTCCCCCCATGGTATATTCTGCTCTTCCGCATATTTCGTTGGAGTGTAATAATAATAATAATAAAAAAAAAAAGAATTCAATTTTTTTTAATTAAATTTCGCGGGTTATTTATTGCGTTTTTATATATTTTTTTTCGTTAGCCATATCATCTCATACAGAGAGAATATTTTATAACACTCAGTCAGGCAGGAAGGCAGTAAGTCCTCACCGGGAACAAGTGAAGAAATAAAAGAAAACAAGGACCTGAATGTATATATAAAAAACTTCAAGGACGGCATATAACTGTAATTGAGGAACTAATATAGTAGTGGGTGGTTAAACAATATATAGTATATATACGTATAAATACGGGTCACAGATAATAATAATAATTTTTTTATGAAGAGATATGATACCATTTTTCGGCTTTGTAATATAAATTGTATAAGAATGAAAAATAATTATTATTACTGTTGTTTTGAAAAAGATGAATATGGGCAGAAGGATGGCAAAGTGGTTAAGAATATAATAAAATTCTTTATCCTTATTACTGTTAACCAAAATAAAAGGATATTTTTACCTTAGTTTGAATTGAATTCTTTATTTTTGTTGGCAAAAATAATTACTCTGTTTTCATATACGTAGTTACGTACATACTATATTTTTTATGCTTATATTATTATTCGTGTCAGACAAAGTTTATTGTTGATATTTCCCTTTTCCCAAAAACAAAAAAGAAAAACAAACCCACCCCCTCATTTAACCATTTTTGTATTACTCTTGTCTCTTTTCGTGTCAGAATTTTTTTGTTATCCTTTTCTTATCCCGACGAAACAGCAAGTTACGGGGGAAAAAATGCAATTAAAATTTTCATTAATTTATCTGCTTTTTGTGATAGCACTTTATTTGTTTAATTAAATTTTAATTAGCCTCTGGGTTTTCCCTCCTCCCCCGTTTCAGGTTTACGGAATGAGGAGAAAGACGGTTTTTTAAGGCTTTTTCTGCTACAACTTTTAGTTATTTTTTTGAGTTATTTCTATCATGATATTATTTTCCTTTTTGTTGTTGTTGTGTGATCCTTTTTTTTATAATTTCTCATTCCTACTTTGGATAACAAATTTTCTTCTTCTTGTTTTTATTTCGAAATTTATTCACAAAGAGGGCAGTGTCGAAGGTAGATGGATTTTATTTTGAATTTGTTCTTATATCCTTTTTGTACGGTTAGTGGGAGTTTAGAATAAATTTCTTTTTATATTCTGAACTGAAATTTAATGTTAAATTGTATATAAAATTTTGTTCTTCTTGGGATCCTTTTCAGTGTTCATCTCATGCTATTTCATACAATATTTGTGTAATTCTTTTCATTCAGTAAAAATAATTGTTGTTGTTGTTTTCTTAATGTTGCTGAGTTCTTAAGAAGCTTTTAAGCTTTTTTTTTAATAGTGTTGAATGTATAAAGTTTGATTTTTTTTTGCTATATTTAAGATAAATTAATATATAAAAGATGTTATAAACTCCACTTTACTATAATATACTTATTATCCTTTAAAGTCTTCATTAAGAGGTTTTTCTTTTTTTTTTTTTTTTTTTTTTGTTATCAATATTTTTTTTTCTCCTCTGTTGTTGTTTTGAAGACGAAGAAGAAGAATATTAAGAGAATGTGTGAATGGAAAAGAATTTGCAGCATTGCTATATAATAATTATTTGATATAGTACATTTTATATAGAAGTAGATAGAGAAAGGTGAAATATGATAATTTCATTTAGATAATATAAAACAGGTGGTAATTTTTAATTATTTTATATAAATTTTAATGTGTTTACATAGAAAAATAATTGAAATTTTTTTTTTTTAATTTGATTTTTGTTGAGAATTAATAAATAATTTGGTGGATAGCAGCATGGATCTTTATATGGTGTAATATGGCTGGAATTTGAATTATATAGTTTGAAGGTAAAATAGGACTAGTAAATAATTTTTTTTGCGAAA
This sequence comes from Empis stercorea, assembly GCA_949752835.1. Taxonomy (NCBI): domain Eukaryota; kingdom Metazoa; phylum Arthropoda; class Insecta; order Diptera; family Empididae; genus Empis; species Empis stercorea. Next base: position 53,242,827 of record OX457089.1, read on the forward strand.
TACATATCACAGGATTTGCACAAAATAATTTGATTTATTCGGGAATAATTTAATAGCCTGAAAGTTAAAGTCTAAAAGTGTCTTTGTTATTGGCTTACAAAATATTTCATATACATAGTTTAAAAGCTGGAATTCAACTGTATTTGTTTTCTTAGTAATAGAATTTCCTATGAATTCGGCATTTCTATATTTATGACAAAGAAGGAATGACCTAAAATTTGGAAAAATGTCAATTTTTTAAATTTCTTATAAATCTGTAAATGACATGTTAATTAAAATTTCTAAATTATTTTATTATAATTTTGAAATACAATTCAATTCTATATATATAAAAAATAAAAAAAAAATATGTGACCAAAAACCTCTTCAGCAATCCGAGGCAAAATGTCACCAATTAATTTATTATATCATCGATTATGTCGAACAATATTTTTCTATTTTTAGTCAATATAATATGTCAATTTTAATTTGACCTAAATTTTTTTCTCTGTTTATTATATTTTTCTCTGTTTTAATCAATTTGATTTTGGCAGCAGCAGATTTTCCTTTTTTTTTCTTATAATATCATTCTTTACCACAAAATTATTACATTATTTTTTTTTTTGTATAAAAATGTAATAATATTATTACTTAACCAAAAAAAATATCTATATATATATATGTATATAGAATCATATTTCACTCTGCCAATATGCACCACCCCGCATATATAAACAAAACCATATACAGAGAACATCCATTTAATAATTTAAGCATTATTTATAACAAACTTAAAATAATTGAAATCAATAAAAACACTCGAGAAATTTTCATTCAGGAAAATAAGTTTTTTTTTCTCTTTTTAATATTCCCCCGTCCTTGCTCTCGACTTTGTAAATCCAAATCGTCGTTCCAAGAACAAAAAAAAAAAAAAAAAAACACATCATCTTTTTAAATCTGCACCGGAATATAGAGAGGAAACTTGTATGGTGGTGGCAATTACATTATACGTCGGGCAATATCCTAAATTGCTTTTATTTTCCTTAAAATGATTAATTCATTTCTATCTGGTACACAAAAATGTTAAAAAAAAAAAATAAATAGAAAAAGTAAAAACGAAATAATCTCCTTTTTTCCCACATTTTCCTATATTATAAATATACAATCACATTTTTATATCTTTAAGGATTTTTCGAGAGGGTAATCACATAAATGTTTGTGAATAAATTCTATGTATAAGGATAGATATATCTGTTTTTTTTTTGCACAGCATATAAAAATTCACATTATTCTGGTGGCATTGAAAGAGAATATTTTTATTTAAGGATTGTAGAAATCATTGGCAATTGCAACATATCTTTTTATATGGCATATATATATGTGAAGATTAAGATTGTCGAGACATTAAGGCATTTTTGGTTAGAAAAGTTTTCGGTTTTTTTTTATTTTATACTACAATGACATATAAAATTATTTTTAATTTATTTTATGGTTTATTATTCAATTGTACATTTTTGACAAAATTAAAATAAAAGAAAAATATATTTTAAAAATATTAGAAAAAATAATTAACATAATTAAAATCGAGAAAAAAATTTTGAAATAGAATTAGGTCCTTCGTAAGTAATAGTAAAATTAATTTCAGAAACTAAAATGGGTATACCATAATTGAAATAATTTTATTTAGTATCAGACTATTCAGTATAAAATGATTTTACAATATAAATTTTATTATTTTCATCGCCTGAGTATTTAAATGGTATAATAGAATTTTAATAAAAAAAAATAATTAAATTTTTATTAAATTTTTAGTTCTCAAATGAATTAATTTTAATTACTAAATTATTAATTTCACTTCATTATATAATTAATTAATTGAATTATTTAATAAATTCTGAAATTTATAGTAGTTGTGCTCCATTTAACTAAAATTTGTACTCCGGATTACATTAAACATAAATGGACAGGTAGGAAAAAATTGGAATGATACTTTCCAAGAGCATAATAAATATCCTTTTTGAAAAATGAATTTTATAGTAAAACTAGACTTATGTACATTATTCAATATGATTTTTGGAAATTCCAAATCAGATGTAAGTATAAGCTTAGATTTAATTTAGGACAACCTAAAAAAAAATCTTGATTATTTCGAAACTAAAAAAAAAACCATAATTTTTTTTTGTATTTATAGGAATTTATTTATTCGACATTTAACTTTAAAACTTACATTTAAATTTTTTTTTTTTTTATTAATTTTTTATTTCTGTTTTTTTATTAATAGTTTTTTTTTTTCTTAATTAATTTATTATTTATTTTTTCTCAATTTTTATTTTATTATTTAATTCATTTTTTGTTTTCTTTATTATTTACAATATATTATTTACAAGTTCGAAACAATTTTCGAACTTCAAGTCTACTAATAATAATAATAATATTAATAATAAAAGAGCACCGCGAGGTCCTCCATTTATATTTTCACTCCATTTTTTATTTCTTTTAAATAATTTTTTTCTTTCTTTATTTTTTTTTATTGTTTATCACCATTTTTTCTTTAGTTTTTTTAATGTTTTTTCCTTTTTAATGAATTTTTAATTTTTTTTTTTTTTTTAATTTTAAATTTTTAGTTTTTAAAAAATATATAATAATTTTTTTTTTAAATTTTTATTTTTGTATGTTTTTAATGTGCTATGTTCGTTGATTGATCAAATTGTCATGGGTTTTTTAGTATTTTTTTTTAAAGTCAGGATAATATAAAAAAATTTGTGATTAAAAAATTGTTTTTATTTTTTATTTTTTTAAATTTAATTTTGTTTTTAAATTTATTTATATATATACAAACGTTCTTTTTGTTGATGAGATTATCAATTGCAAAAAATTTAAATAAAAATGAAAATCTATATTAAAGCTGGGAAAGAAAGATACACCGAAGAAGGATAAATAATTTGATAAATATTGTCGCCACTGTTGATGATCCTTTAAAGCAATTAAAAGATCATCAACAATTGGTGACAAATTTATTGTCCAATCGGAAATTATATAATTCATTTTTTAGATATTCTTTGACAAATATAAATTTATTTGACTAATTATATTATAGTTTGCTAATAATGAAACAACAAAATTAGAAAACTAAGTTGGTGACAAGGAGACGAAATCATTTAACATTTTCCCCAAATTATCAGACGGTTTTAATAAAATTGTGATTTGTCAGAGAAACTTTTTTTAAATTGCCGAATTCTTGTCCACAAACTTGTCAATTGTCGAAATAATTTATAACGATTTTCAAATTTGACGATCGTTATCACTGATCGTTGTATCTCTCTTAATTATGTTTCCAGCTTAAAACAAATAATTAACAACAAAAAAAGAAATAATTTAAAAAATAGAAGTGAAGAAAAATAAAAATTTGAAGAAAAAAAAAATAATTATAATTTTTTAGTTTGTTTGTTTGTGCTAAAGTGCTAAAACTTATTTTTAACAAATAAAAAAAAAATTTAATAATCTTAGAATAATGTCTAAAAATATTTTTATGAATTTTTATATCTCTTTAATTTATATTTGTATGGTAAAGTATTTTATGTCCAATTGTCACTCCAGGAAAGCACATTTATTTGTTGCAGATATTATGTTGCATTTTATATGACAATTTAAAGAAAATGTCAATTTTTAGCTCTTAGAAAATTTGTTGTCATTTTGACGAAGTTTTTTTTTGACGTTTGTTTTTGAACAAAAAGTGTGCCAATTTCGACGGTTTTTTTATTTATTTATTTGATTTTAAACGACTAGATTTACATTATTATTATTTATATTTGATTTTTATTTCTTTATGTAAAAGAATTTATTTATTTGTTTTTTTTTTTTTTGGAGGGGGATTCAGGAAGAACAAAATCACAGATTTCCTGATCCTTTATTTATTTATTATTGTGACATTTTGCCGTTGGTTGTGTATGTGTGTCGTTTTTTTTTTTTTTGTTTATATATTGATTTCACTCTTTGGTTCGTCTCGGTCGACCAACTTTACCTTTTCTAACAGCTGGTGTTGTACCATTTGTTGCTGATGGTGTATTTTTAATTATTTTATGCCAATCTTGTTCACATACTAAACTGCCAGCTAACATTGTATACCTAGAAATAATAATGGAAAAAAAATTGAATTAAATATATTTACTATAATTTTAAATCAAATTTGTTCTATTCCAAATCAAATTGCATTCTTTCCAAAGGTTCCGTCTTTATTTTGGGAGAAAAAACTAATATGATTTGTCAAAAGACCAATTTGATTAGAAAATGTTATAGTTATTATCACGACAATCAATTCGTTGTCGTGATATATACCAGAACTACCAAACATAAATTAACAAAATATAGAAAAGATTATTATTAAAATTAATTAACTTACCTATCTCCTGGATTTAATAATGATCCACATTTCGTACATGAAAAACATTTCAAATGAAATAAAAATAAATTGTTTTGACTATTTTTTTGGTTATCTAGATTCGTTGTCTGTTGATTTATTGATGGTGACATTGCTTTAGCGACCATTTCATTTGGTGGTATCATTTGATTACAACCTGAACATATACCAGAACTACCAAACATACTGAAAATAAATATAAATAAAAGGAAATTATATATTAAATAAATATATATACTAGAAATATGTATAAGTATTATTAAATTTCATTAGCCTAATCTTGTTACTTAAAATATCAATTTTTTTTTTACTTTTATTTTATTGTCATTTCTTGTTTTGATTTGATCCATTTAGGAAATTGGAAATAATATATAACTATCAGTTAGTAATGCTTCAATCAAAATCTACACAAACAATAATATAATATTGAAGAAACTATTACAACAAATTTTTTGTCAAAAGCATATAACAAAATTACTTTGTCTGTCACAATTTTTATAGTTTTGTGACGAAAGCAACAAAAAAAAAACGAATAAAGCAAAGTTATTAGATTAAAACTTTTATCCCATAAAATATTTAATAGAATGAGACGATGATGACGAAGAATAGTGTCTCTCTCTGTTGGTTTAATTCTATATTTATAATCTATAAATGGATATATAAAGATATGGAAGAGTGACAAGAGTTTAAAAAGCAGAAGAACTTTCATAGAAATAACAAAAAAAAAAGGATTCAATTTAATTATCTTATTTAATTATCTTATACGTTATATATATATGTATACCAATTTAGTATAAACATCTATATAGCTAAAACCAAGCACCCTTAACATAATGAATTTAATTTGATAAATGGACATAGGACTTTTTAAGGCCGGAAACTTCAATCACTCTTTCTTATTTTATTTTTTTGGTATATATACAATATATTTTTATATAATTCTCTTACTCTCCTAAAACCATTATATTAATTTATTTTTGCCAACTATATATTATTATACATATACTATATACGTATAGTAAAAAAAACCAAACCTTCAATTTAATATCTACTCCACCCTCCTTATAAACCGCCCACTATATAATTTCTATACCATCCTCTTATACCCATTATATATATATAGAAATTATTGAGATTTTGTAGATGAAGTGTACAAGAGGATAGTTAACAATTTAATACATTTACGAAATTATTTTATCATATTATATATTTATATATATCCTTTTTTATTTTACTTATATGATATCATATCCTTTTCCATTACATTATTATATACCCAACCTCTCTTTTCCAGACAAAAAAAGTCCTTGATATTTATATATGTATATATAATTTCTCATTCCCAATGAAAAAAAAAACTGTTTTTGATAAAACGAAAACATTCTAATTATAATAAAATTTTAATTAATTACCACAAAATATCACAAAAAAAAAAAGGGGAAAATCATATTAAACATAAATTTCATTTATTTTATATTAAATTATTATATGTTTGTATATATTGTTGTTCCTTTCCTGTAGCCATTTTCGTATAAAGGAGTAGGACGAATGGTTTTCAGTATAGATTGGTATATGATGATGGTACGAGTATAAGAAATTGCGGAAAATTATGTTAAAAGGAAACGCATTAAATAATTTATGGAGTTTTAATGATATAAATAAAAAAAAAATTCTGTGCTCCCCCCCCCCCCTTTTTTTTTTCTCTATTACTTTCATAAACATATACACTCATCTATCCATACAATATAAATTTTGTATGTGTAAAAGGGAATTTCTGAAATGAAAAAAAAAAAAAAAAAGAATTATAATTAATTAATTTTTCCCTCCACCTCTGCAAGTGGGCTGCTGATTTATCTGGTTAGTGTAAATTGTGGGGGACATGGTGTAGATTATCATTTGGTCATATATATAAATCTTCTCAGAAGAGAAGAGACACAATTGTGTATACACATAAAGGACGAGTAGAGAGAAATAATTTACTTTTGTTTATTTTTGTGTAGGACATTTTGTTTGGGTAGGAGGGGTTGGTCGCAGGATATAATAAATGTATTTGTTGGTATATTTTTAGGGTGTCAAAGAGTGGTATTATAGAGGCTGTGGGTTGATTTTTAGTTATTAAATTATTATAATATTAAATCTTGTTTGACCAGCGGAAAACAGAATAAAAAACAAGGCAAAATTCATTTAATTTCTAAAATGTTGTCTAAGGACCACAAAATTTTATATTATACATTATTATACAACATCCTGTTGTGCACAAAAATTTTTGGTTGTTCATTTTTTGTAAAGGCAAAACGAAAATGATGGAGCTTATTTTGGGTGGGAAAATAAAGTTTGATTTTTATTTTGTTATATGGAAGAAAAAAAAATGTAGAAGAATGGAATTTTTTTTTTCCTGTGTGTATGAAACTTTTTCTGTGTATAAATATGGGAGATGGATGAATGCATGATGATAAAGTTAATTAGGTAAATTAATGAATGGATCACACAACCAACAACAAATGTGTTTGTGTGTGTGTGTGTGTGTGTTTGTTTCTGTATCTACATAACAAAATCAAATTAAGAAGAATAAAAAAAAAACCCAATTAATTTATTAATTAACTAATTAATGGAATATTAAAGTAGTTAAATAATTTCCTAACATATAATAATATAATTAATGTGGAATGGTTGTGAAACCTGTCATGATATACAGAATTTACGAGGGATGAATTTTTAAAATGTATTTTATTGAGGGTAACAACAAAAAAAAGGGTGAATATTTAAATATATTTTAATATTTTAATTAATTCCTTTGAACTTTGAAGGAGTAATTCAATTTTTTTTTTATTTTGTGGATTTCAAAAATTGTTTAATATGAAAATCTGTTTTTGAAATTAAATAATTTCCAATATAAAAGTCCACCTGGCAAATTATATTATCTCTAATATAAGTCAAAAATTTTATGAAAGTTTTTAGTCTCATTTTAAATAAAATGAAAATTAATGTTAATTCCTGATTTAATGTTAGTTCCTGATTTACAGGGACAATGACAGAATTTATATTTGAAGTAATCAATACGAGACTAACTTTTACTATGTATTTCCCAATTAAACTCCTAAAATGATTAGAAATTTTATCAGATTTCTAGGATTTTTAGCATATATTAAAAGAATCTTATTTAATATCTACAATTTTCCAAAAACCTACCAATCAATCCTCGTATATTAAATTATATATTTTTCAAAAGAAATTATAATAGGTTTTTTTCTTGTTGTTAATTATAAATATGGATAAATAATTTATTATTATTGTAGACTAAGAGACAGAATTATAAAAATCAAATTTTAATGCGAAATATTTTTGTTTGTTTCGTTAGACTACAAGGAAATGAAAATTTATGAAGTATTTAAGTAGAAAATTTTTTAATAAAAATTATTTACAATTTTAATATTAAAATAATCTTTAAAAGATTTTTAAAATATTCTAATTTTCACAATAAATTTCATTTCTGTGTGGGTGTACAATTAGCATGTACTTAGAAAATTCCGCAAATTATGTCATTATACACAAAAAAAAAATGTACTTTAGGAAATTCCGCAAAATGTTTTAATAAACATCAAAAAGAAAACAAATATAATTAATTTTTACAATAAATGTCATAGTCTAATAATTTAATTATCTTTTTGTGTGTAAAATTAATTAACACACATATAAGAACTTCTACTTATTATACATCAATTTGAAAAAATGCATTTTTAAAAATTCATTTTCTAATTATATAAATTTTCACGTTTTTTATTTTTTCTTTTCTATGTTTCGAAAACTAAATTTACATAATAATAATAATAATAATTATTTGAATTGCAACAAGTCAAAATTTCATCACGTCTTTTAATGTATAACAACTAAAAAAAAAAATACATTATGTATAAATGGAAAAAAAGCATAAATTTATTTATGTTTTTTTTTTTTGTTGTTGTTCGGTATTGTTCATTAATATCAAAAGAAAATTACCGACACGATGCCGCAGAAAAATCTTTTCTCATTTACGTTTTTCGTAACACAAAAAAAAAAAAATGTGTAGGAAATATTAAAATATATAAAAAAAAATGTATTTTTGCATAAAACATAAACAAAGTATTAACATACATTTTTTTTCTCGTCTCTACAAAGTGCAATTTTTAAATTACAATGCGTGTGGCTCTTTTATTAATATTTTTATAACGAAATTTATATTTAATATTTTTTTTTTGTTATGAATATTTAGAGCTCAGTTTTTTTTTTTGTAGTAGTTTAGTTCGGTCATAAAAAATCCAAAAAAAAATGAATCTTTCCAATTAGTAAAAATAAAATAAAAAATATTATAAATAGGTTATATGTATGTATGTATGTTTATGTAAAAAAAAAAAACTGGAGACAAACTAATAATCTGAAATGTCAACAACCGACACAACTCTTGTAACTGGCTAATTAGTGACGAGTTTTGAATTTCTCTCTATATTATATACACAGATATATATCTTTTTATGTACATTTGGTATGTTTATACATAGAAATTATATACCAGAATTTATGTTTAAACAAAAAAAAAATAAAATTTTTTTACAGAATAACATGTCATATATATGTAAACCATTTATTATATCTTTTGGTATAGTATATAAAATTTTTGGTGTGCCACTAATTGGCTGGAGGATATGTTATGATCATTATTATTATTATTATTATTATTTTTTATACAATCTATAAGATTTTTGTATATTAGCTAGCTGTTTTGTTTTAACTTTATGTTTGTAGATATATTTTCAAAATATATATTTAAAAAAAATAAACGAAATGCTGACACCTCATTATTTAAAAAAAAAATTGTTGTTGTTGTTTTTTTCTTCTTGTGGTTCCATCTTCCAAGAATTATTTTAATTTTGTGTTTGTAAAACATTCAAATGATGAAGAGGAGAGACGACAATCAAAAACAAACGAAAATTATAATTTTGATCATTATTATTATTATTATTCAAAAAAAGGTATATTATGAAAATTGGTTTAATTAGTGTCTCTACAATAGTGTGGAAATATATTTTTGATTTTGTTTTGTCATTTTAAAAATGAATATGAAATTAGAAGATTATTATCTTTTTTATGAACTTAAATTATATTTATTTGATTGTAAAAAAAAAGGAAGAAGATATTTTCGTACCCATATAAATTAATTAAAAATGGTAATAGTGTTGATTAGGTTAAATCAGTCTTTTTTACAATTGGAATTAGTCTTTTTATGATTTAAAATTTGTATTTTAAAATTTTTGTAAATTTATCGTTTTTGCAAATTAGACTAATTTTTGGACTCATTTATTAATTTATTATAGTGTAATTTTAAGTTATTTTTTCCTATTAATTATATTTTTGCTAATTAATTATATAAAACTGTCAATATATAATAATTTAAATTTATTTATAATTTTATTGAAAGAAATTCAATTAATTTATAAGTTAATTACTACTAAAATTCAATGAAAATTTAATAAAAAAATACAAATGAAAAGATTTTAATTGCTAAAAAAAGCTGTAAAACACTGCTAGAAAACTGTTAATTGTCTGTTATAAAAATCTTAAATCTGTTAACTAATCAAATGGAAAATATTTACTTATTTTTTATTTAACTCTTAACTAACTTGTAAATTACTAATTCATATATAAATTTGATTTTTATTAAACATATTTCAGTCATGTCCTAATTTCTTAGGGAAATAAAGTTTCTGTAACCTTTGGGAAAACTAATTTGAAATTGAATTGTAAAATTCATCAAATTCAATTCTAATTCACATATTTTGATGATATATACAATTCTTTAGATTATATACTATTATCTGTAGTGGAAAAGCAAATATTAATTATAGGAATAAGTAATTTTATTGCAATTCAGCAAATTGTAGTATCAATTAACATATATATCAAAAATTTAAATTGAACTATTAGCTATGTAGAAGTTGTATAATTACTTCAAAAAATCTATTATTTGCTTTACAATAAAATTGCATATTAAACTATAATAGAAACAGGACTTTTTCATAAAAAAATGTAAATTATTGTGACAAAAAGTCAAAAACCTGGAATACGATTAACAATTTTCCCTTTATATAAATAACAAAAAAAAAATCTATTTCATTTCTATAACATAGCAAAAAAGGATTTTAATAACATTTCTAAATTTCTATGAAATAAAAAAAAAATTTAATACAAAATGTCCTGGAATTTCAAACAAACAAATAAAAGTATTTTTTTAAAATTTTGATATTGTTTATTAAAGGAACTTTTCTTTACTGTACATACAATGTTTCAACAGCCTTTTCCTTCCGCTATAAATTTCTATTAATCCAAAAACAAAATGTTAAAAATATCCTATTATAAAATTTATTTATATTATGCAGTATACTTTTTTCTTCTTGTTACTTTGATTTGTCTTAAACCTAATATAAATACTATGTTAGCCTAAAAATAGTTTAAAAATAAAATTTATGTCTGATGGCTTTCAGAGGGAAAATCCAGACTATATGGAAAATGCAATAAAGAAAAAAAGGTGAAAATTTTGATTTTTCATTTATATTTTTTTTCTTTTATAATAAATTTAAATTTATTGTTTTAAAGGACGTTTTTAAAATCCTTTTTGATTAACGTATCCAATTAGGTTGGATATTTCTGCGCAAAAAAATATATATTTTTTTTATTATATATAAATGAATTTTAAAAATTAAATTGAAAAACCAAAAAGGAGGAAATGAATACATATATATTTTTAAGGTTACAAATATCCTATAAATAAATTAAGTATACATATTATATAATTTTTTGTGTGGAAGTTTATTGTATAAATTTCTTAGGGTGGTAATAAATGAATATACAATTTATAGTTCAAATAATATTATAGTATAGTACAAGGTGATTAAGACCCTTTTTTCATATATTTAAATAGTCTAAAACTATATATACATATTATGTATATAGTACACAATTTATTTACTATAAATCTCGTTTGTTATTATTTGCATGTCTGTGCTAAAATATTTGCAATAATATAGAATTTTTTTTGGTACATATAAAAAGTACCTATATAGCTTCAAAATTCAGGGCAAAAGGAATTTAACTTATACCAAGGTATAGAACAAGAAGTTAAAAGGAGAAATAATAAAACAATTGTATATATTTAATCATATTTCAATTTTATTGTATTATACCTTACTGTGTTCAGTATGTAGATTTTTTTTTTATGTTTTATTAGATCGGACTTTTACTTTTCCAATAATAGAGAAAATTTTCCAAATCAAATGTTTTTTCAGTCCATGAGTATATATATAGTTATATTTAGTCCATTTATGTATAGTCCATAGTATGAGAGGAGGTAATATTTTGGTTTTGTATACATATAATTAAATCAATTTATCAGGACTTACGATAAGGAAAAATTTATATATGTATATACTTATAGTAGCAGACGGAAGTAGGAAAAAAAAAATGTTTTTTCTTATAAATATAAATCTATAATTCTTATCACCTTTTTATTTTTGCGTAGTAAATCAATGTAGTATTTTATTTTATATATATTTGATAAATAGAGAAGAAAATTATTTTTTGATATCTAGAAAAATATGTATAAAATTTTTATAGAACAAATTTAAGGGGCTTTTTACACTGTTTTTGTTCTGATAAAACTTAATGAAATTTAACTGGAAATATATATAGGATATAATTAAGCAAAAATTGCATATAAATGTAAAAAACTGACAAATATCTATGATGTCTTCATGGCGAAAATCTTTTAACATTTACTAAATTTAAATTTTTTGACAGAAATTGAAAGAAATTTGTCAGTTTCTTGTATATTTTTCCCAATTTCTACAGTTTATTAAAATTGAAAATATGATAATTATAAAATTAAGGTAATTGAAATTTTGTTATGGTCCAAGATTATTTAACCACTGAACTTAAATACAAATATAACATGAAATTTTGTATATTTCTTTTAAATCTTTTATATCTGTTGACATTTAACAAAGAAGAATTTAAAATTTTGAGTTTCCAGGACGAAGAACAAATGAAAGTAACCTAAAAATTGAATAAAACTTGTTTATACGCATTTCAGTTGATTTGACAGAAAATTTATAGTTGTAACGATTTTCGTGACAAAGTTATCATAAAAATTGAATTCAATTCAATTTGAATTGTTATAGAAATGATGTAAAGGAAAACTTATTTATGCAAAAGAAGAACAATAAGAAGACTTATAAAATTTAAAGATAAATAGTGATATACCCCAAAAATTTTTGTCTAACAAAAATTTTTTTTTTTATAAAATATCTTTGTCTAATCAAAATTCTATGGCATACATATTATTAAGATAGTATTATTGAATTTTTTTACCATAAAAATTGAAGTAAAATTCTCTTTAGAATAGAAATAATATAAATATATACCATCATAGATGAATGAGAAGTGTTCTTCTTCAAATATAAATATATTATATATATATAAACATTAAACACATCCAATCAAGGCGATTGTGTTGATTTAAGAGCCGCTGTGGTTTCCAAATCCATATCTACTAAATCTACCTATATATAAATATAATTTCAATCTTCTACACAATTCAATGATATATACATACATCATATTATTTATAGAATTATATTTTGCCACACACAAAAAAAAAATCGAAGCAAATCGTATTTTATATACCAAATTGTCTGTCTGCCAAAAATGAATGAATTGTCTGAATGTTTTAGTTATATTATAAAAAAATGATGAAAAATTTACTTAGGGGAATTTAGTTTTCTTTTTTATTATTATTATTATTATTTTGAAAAGAGATCTATTAGAAACTTTCATTTTACGATGGTATGAAGATGATGGTTCTATAAATGTTTACTTAAAAAGGTAATTCCTTTGATACAAACCCACCCTCTACAAAAACAAAGAGATGGTTTTGTTTCAAATCTTTCTACTTTTTATTTGTAAAATCAAATTCAGAAATTTTTGTACGTTTAAAATGGAAAGGTTTTTGAGTTATTTAATTAATTGAGCAATTTAAATTTACATCTATATATTTGTTCATGCACAAATAAATTCAAATTGTATATTAATAATGACAAGACGAAAAAAAACTATTACAGTAACATGAATAAACATTTCGTATGTATAATAAAATTTACTAATAATAATAATAATTAAAACAATTAAATGTTAATAATTCATTATTAGTTGTGCTTAAATAATTACTTTTGTATAAATTTTATGTCTCTTCAAAAAATTTATAATTAACATTTGTTATGTTATCAAACTTTCGTAATTTCGACAAAAATTTTAAATGAAAATTGCATAAAACTGTTGAATTTGCTTAGGAATAATAAGTTTTTTTGTATTATTGGTAATCAGCTTAAAATTTGGAGTCACCAATTAGATGGCTCAGAGATGAACCGAATCAAGTCAGAAAAACATAAATCTGTAATATTAAGTGGTCAACTATAATTAATTCCTCGTATGTTTTTGTTGCTTATTTCCACAATAATTGCACTAATAATTAATAATTAATTTGATATACTTAACCCCTTAATATTTTTCTGACTTGGTTCGGTTCAGTTCTGAGCCATCCAATTATAGAAAATATTGAGCCCAAAACACGAAACTTTGACATCTTCACTAAAGTTTAAAGCAAGTTGATTAATTATTTTAATTTAAAAAATTTGTATACTTAGTGTCACAAGTTAAAATATACTTTTCAATATTTGAAATTACTATAAAAAAATTCTAATTTAATTAATTTTCTACTAAATTTTCTACAGTAAAATTGAAATTTTCTTCACTTGTGTAATTTTGTTTATTCAATTTATTCCTTTTACCTTTAATAAAATGATGTCAATTTTTTCGTGAAGGTAAAAAGAAATAAAATTGAAATATTTATTATAATATCCAATAAGACTTTTGGTGATTTAGTAATAAAATTATCCTAAATGACATATTGATTTGTTCCGTGTTAACGCAAAAAAAAAAAATTATATAGACAAATTTATATATATGTAAAATATGAAAAAAATCAAATAAATTGATGATTGACATGAAATGATTTTCATTTTTATTTGATTTTAGTCAATTTTTTTATATTGTATGTCGACTCAATCAAATTTATCTTCTTCTTTTTTTTGTATTTCTGATAGAAAAATAAGCTTTTAGGTCTTTTTCTCATTTTTGTGTGTGTGTTATAATAGTGAAATGGCATCGTAGAAAAACAGTCAGTACAATTTATGTAGGTTTATTATTTATTATTGTTATGGATTAACCTAAAATTATTTTATCTGAAGGTAAATAAAAATTGCGATTTTGAATCATAAAATTATGGAAATCGTATTTAAAAAAATTTTTAATTTTATGCTGTAAATTTTTTTAATTGAGATTTAACTATAATTGATAGTTTAAGTAAGTTTTTACTTATAAATTTGATAAGTTTGAATGGGAAATTAAATTGTCTTAAATTAATCATCAAATTTATCATCATAAAATACTTTTGAATTCAAATTAGTCAAAATTTAATCAGTGAATTCCAAATATTTTAAGTATAATTATCAAATTTTTAATCATAAATTAATTTTGGATCTAGCAAATTTATTTAAAATATTTGAACTAATTTTATAGAAGTCCTTCAAATTTTAAATATCAATAAATTATTATACTTTTTTAATTAATTTTTATTAATAATTTTCAATCAAAAATGTACAGAAAATTTTCTAAAGTAATTTAACACCTTAAATAGAAATTTCATGTTTAGAAAATATTTATTTAATTTTATATAAAAGTTTAATAATATATTAGACATTAACGAAATAATATATACATATATATGCAATATTTTTGATGAGAAAAGTTATATAAAATTTTTGAAATCTTTCAAACCATTTTTTTTTTCAAATATAATGTAATTTTAAATGACGAAGTTTCAATCTGGGAAATTAGTTTTAGACATTTTATAATATAAATTTTACTAGTTTTATATAAAAGTTTAATATGAAGCTTATAAACGTATAGAATATAAAACCATATAAATAGACTTTGATATTTTCATAAAACTTATAATAATTTAAAAGGAGTTGCTGTTTTTTCAATCAAACTCATACCCTCTATAAATTTTATATTTCAATTTAAATGGTTGTATCTTTTAGCGTGTATATGGTATACACATGATTTGAAACTTTTTAGATTTTCTTTCAAATAATAATCTAAAACTAAAATTAACCCCCACGTTATTTCGTTGTAACCCTTTTTTTTTTAAGGAAAAATGTACCCCCAACCAACATCGGCAATAAGTGGAAAAACTGAATTTCACGTCTACTATAATAGTGAAATTATGCTGTTCTTATATGTTGTTAAAATTATGTATATGTTAGGTAATGTTTTTATATACCACAGAGAATATTTAAGTTAGGTAATTAATATCGATTCTTTGATAAGCGCCTTCCAGGAATATTAAAATATTATTACCAGGAAATATTGTAAAATTTTAAATTACTTTAAAAAAAAAATAGAAAATTATAGACAAATAAAGATTTTCTTCTTTAAAAATTTCATGTCTTGGGAGCGGAAGGTAGAAAACAATTTATAATTGGAAAGTTTGATAAAATTTAAGGGTTGTAATTATGGAAGTTTCTAAGCGATATAATGAATTATCGAAGTTTCTATATGATATAATTAAAGAATTGGTTATCAGTTCTGGACAAAATTAATGTTATAATTGAAAACTGAAGATTATAGAAAATTTAATTATTATATTATTTTTAAATATTTTTTTTTTGGTTTACATCCCCTAAAAATGCCACCACAATCCATAGAATTACTTCTAACTAAAGCTTTTATCAATATTGTACACAAAATTCGGTATGTTTTGGAATTACCTAACCACAAAACTGGATTTTTTCGATGGTACCACCACCCACAAAACTTGCATCCATATTCTACCCAAATAGATTCGACGTATAGACGTTAATTCAATATACAAAATCTATATAATTTTCAATTTTTCTTCGAAGAACGCTATTTTATTATTATTAATAATAAAATATGTTGAGCATATATAACATAAATGTATCTAAAGACTTTTTTGTGCATAATTTAGTTTACTTTATATACAAAATTTTCGTTTTTTGTTGGAAACTATAGAAAGAAAACTAATTAATTTTATATATGTCATAATACCTTAAGAAATACCTGTTTTTTGTAATTATTGTTCTATGCGGTACATATTCAAAATTATAAAATCGGAAACATATATTATTTTCATTTCTCATAACATCAAAAAAGAAAAGAAAAAGGTCTCAAATACCAAAATCAAAAACAAAAAAAAACGGAATTTCTGATATTTTTTTTTTATATCTGAAATTGTCATTTACACTTGTACGAATTCATTTAGAAATTAAACTATAAAACATGATGGAAAAAAAACGACGAAAGAAAATTTATCTGATGAAAACAAAAAAAAAAAAAAATTGAAGTGAAATTAATATAAAAAAAAAATTTAATATCGTGTTCAAATTAATTTCTTCACACTTTTAAGGTGTGCGTTCGTTTGATCTTTTTTTTTTATTGTTGTTTTTGTATAATGTTTCTTATGGGAAACTTAGTCAACCGCAAAACTAATATAAAAAATATTATAAATATAGTTGAAAAAAATCATTTTCCAATTTACGATTTTTAATATGGCACAATGATTTGTCACAGTTTTAAGATTTATTATTATTATTATTATTATGTATTACTTTGAGATTGTTTTAATTCGATTAAACAATTTAATTTAGAATCGTGCGATCAATTTTATTTTTTGTAAATCGGAAAGTTTTTCATTTTTGAAAAAAATTATTTAATTGAAAAATTCTATATAATCAAAAAATTTCATTTTGAAATTATATTGTGGTTTTGTTTTTTTTTTATTGATCAATGAATTTGAAATATTGGTAATTAGTTTTTAATGGGAAAATAAAATTATTTACTAATTTTTTGTTTTGTTTTGTGAAATTCAATTTAAAACGATTTCTAATTAAAATTGTCAAATTGGCAAAAATTACGTGAACTATAGAAGACTTGTAAAAATTATTTTACCATAATTTAATGGTCAAATAAATATTATAAATAAAATTTATTATGCTACAGTAATATACTGTCTGAAAATCAAATTGAATTTTGTTGTGAATTGATGACAGTAATAAAATCTCTGTTCATTGTCCGTAAAATTTCTAAGGTTTCTGCGCAAATAAAAGTGGAATGCTAGTAAAGGCAATTAGTAACACCAATAAAATACTTTGAAATAAATCGATAAATTTTTTCCATGTTATCGTTAATTGATCAAAATTCTACTTAAATTACTACTTAAAGTATTATATATATCAAATCTTATTTCGAAGAATATTTGGTTAACTGGAATTTACTTAATAGTCTCATTTTAATAGTTAAATTTCTTATGAAATATTTTTTTTCTTCATCAATAAAAAATATAATGACTTACCTTGAATAGTCCTTTTTGCACAATATCATTCCACTTCTTGTGTAACAGCTAGTACCCATATCAGCCAACATAACATTACAAATAGAACATTTTAGGCACGAATTATGCCAATATCTATCTAAGGCGTGCAATAAAAATCTATCAGATATTTTATCTAAAATGACAATAACAAAAAAAAACAAAATGTAGAAAAAGATTATGAAAAAAAAAATGTCAGAGTTTCCAAAATCAAAATTATATTACAGGGTAGTTCAAAAAAAAAGAGTAATGATGAAATTGAAAATTCAAATATTTTTGACAAATTTGTCTTTGGACAAGTTTTTTGATAAATTTTTGTCAGAACTAAAAATTTTGTACAAGTGACATCTTTTTATGTAATATTAGACCATTTCCGCAGAGTAGTATGTACAGCACATTGAGACTCATGAATTCTATAGACAATTATAATAAAATTTTGTCTGAGAAACTATTTTTATTCCAAATTTACTAACGACTTTAGGTTTTTGACAATTGATAAATAGATACATTAATAATTTTCCAAATATTTCAAAATTTTGACAGTTTTATTCTACCAAAATTTATCAAAATAGCAATATACAAAATTACTGAACAATTTTCAGAAATAATCAATGATATATTTCACTTTAATTTGAATCACCCTGTAATTTATTTAAGAAATAACAAAATCTATTATAAAAAGTTTTTTTATATATATATAATTACCTCCACATCCAGCACAATGCTTAATTGGACTATTGTTATTATTATTCAATTGCTGATGATGATGATGGTGATGATGATTATGATGATTATTATGATGATGATTATGATGATGATTATTATGATGATGATGAAATTCTGGTGGTGATACATCATCCATACTTGTCATTTGTGGTGTATGTACACCGCCACCACCACCGCTACCAACCGTATGTCCATTATGATATCGACCAGATGGTATTGGTGGATAATTATTATTATCTGGACTAGGTGGATGTGTTGGTGATATATCCGAATACGGATGATAGGGTGTATTCATAGCTACAGTAGCCGCCAGTTTGACGTTTTTAAAAGGCAAAAAATTTGTTGATGATTCTAATTCTGGATTATTATTATTATTATTTATATTTAAATTATTATTTGTTGACGAATAGTCTGTCATACAAATAAATTTATTATTATTTGTTTCGGTCGCCGTTTTGTTATCCTTATAATTTACAAAATATTTTCTATTTAAAAAAAATTTTTTTTTCGGTTTCCCCCACTTTTAAGTTTCTTCAACTTTTCTTATTATTCAATTTATGAAAAATTTCATTATTATTCAATAATTTATTAACATATCTATTCATAATTATGCATATCAAATAATAAAAATTCCTTTCTTCTATGGACAATAATAAATTCTTGTTCCAACATTCAACACCTGCGCAATTTTGATGGTAGTTAATTTATGTTCTGTTTTCTTGTTTTTACTATAATTTATAACTTTCAAAATTCTGGTTAACATACAAAACCAAAAGAAAGAAAAAAACAAGAAAGAAGAGTTATTGGTCAATCGTCGATCAGATCGGAACTATATAGTAATATTCATATAACTCAGAAGACGAAAATAAAAATGCTGTTTCGTCTTCAATTCAAGCACCCCAAGACAACAAAGATATTAAAAGTGCTTTGAAGAATGTGAACTTGTGGGCAATTTGTCTTCTTTTAAATTGAACTATAATGGGTGAACTTTTTTTTTCCTCCTCTTCTTCTTCTTCTTCGTCTTATTTATTTTTCTTTTTCTTGTGTCTTCTTAAGATTCAAAGTTCGTTTTTTTATTGTGAAAAAAATAAATGGGAAATAAAAATTCTTTGTACCACCAGTTAAAATACATAAAATGACATAAACAAACACCAACAGGTTGTGTTATATTCCGGTGACGATAATGTTTCTTTTAGTTGTTCAGTTTTTCTTCTTAATTTTTTTTTCTGGTTCTTTTTTCTTGTTTCTTTTGTAGATTTGCCTTTATTTTTTTTTTGGAATTTAAGTACGTATACCACAACGACACAACAACAACAAAAATTTATGTTAAGGAGCAAAAAAAAAAAAAGAAATATGAAGAATCTTTATATCTAAGAGTTAATATTACTCAAAGATATATTTTTATGCTCTTTATGGTTGAGTTGCAAAGCTAACAAGTCACGAAATATTATAGAGATTTTCTTTTTTTTTTACTATTAATTTCTGTTAACCAACTGAAGATCTTCTTATACGTATATGAGAAATTGTATACCAAGTAAAACGTGTTGTGTTATATACCACGATTAACAAATTCTAATTTTTTTTTCTTCAAAATTTCATAAATACTTTTTTCTTTGCGCAAAAATTCATTGGAAGAAGAAGGTATACAACAAAAATAAGAAACCACTTAATGGTAATAACTGTTGATGACAGTCAGTCTGGTTTGACTTGATGGAAGTTTACTTTCTGTATAGGATAATCTGAAAATAAAAATGATTTTTTTTATATATAATAAAAACTATTTTTGTTATGCTGAAGAAAAATTAATTATTTTATTATGTTTTT
Source organism: Empis stercorea (assembly GCA_949752835.1). Taxonomy (NCBI): domain Eukaryota; kingdom Metazoa; phylum Arthropoda; class Insecta; order Diptera; family Empididae; genus Empis; species Empis stercorea. Next base: position 53,263,310 of record OX457089.1, read on the forward strand.
TAATTTAATTATTATGAAAAAAATTTTAATTATAAAAAATAAAAACATTATTTTATTCTTAAAATTCTTATTAACAATTTATATTTAAGATTTTTTAATTAAATTAATTAATCTTTTATATATTTTTTAATTAAATATTTTTTTTACTTATATTTAATTAATTCATTTTATTTATATTTATTTTGTTGTTCAAATTAAATTACCTCTTTTTAATTGATTATAATTATACCGAGATATTATTTTTTTGAAATTTTGTGTATATACACTGTTAAAAATTATAATACAGAAATATCAGAAAGTGGAAAATTTAAATTTATGTAGAATTGAAGATTTGTTTAATTAAAATTTTAGTGATATGAATTGAATAATATTAATTTTCTTATATACTATAATTTTATAGGAAGATGTACCATAATTTTTCAATTCGATATATTACGAGCACCAATAAAAGTATTTAATAGTTATTGTAAAATTTTGTTAAGTTTATGGTAACATAAAAGACACAATTTATAGTAACTTTTTTATAATAACTTTTTATGGTTAATTGTTACTGGTAATATTCTTGTAGGTATGTTGTAGGTACTATATCCTTTTTATGGTAATGACAAATTTTATAACAAAACTATTTTATAGTAAAATTAATAAAAACCATGAAATGTCAGTAATGAAACACGACTTATAAAAATCCCACATTTCGTTCTTTATTAAAAAAAAAAAAAAAATCACGAATATTAATTAAATAAATAAATTAATTTTTTTTTATTATTATAATTAATTTTCAACAGAAATTCAAAAAAAAAATAAAATAAACTTAACTATAATAATTTAGCGTAAGTGACAAAATGAACAATCCAAAAATTAAAAAAAATACAAAACAAATCACGAAGCAAGGCTTTTATTTTAAAATAAACTTTTTAATATTTCTTCTTTTTGCATTTCAATGTAAAATAAAGTTTTCAAAATGATGGAAGAACTTTAATATACAAATACTTATTATATACTCCTATAATATAATAAGTAGTAAAATTTTCTGTTTTTGGCTATTCTGGCTTTTTGGTTTTGTTTTTGTTGTTGTTGGTATACGGTTTTGGTTTTTCATTTATTATTGTTGATGATGATTATACAGAAAAACGACAAAAACGACGACAATGACAAAAAATACAACACAAAAAAAAATATACTGAGAGATTTATTAATTAATTAAAACGACAGGCTATAATATCCACTACTCTTTTAATTAAGTTCATTATTTTTAATTGGATGCGGTTTGTTCTTTCGCCGACTTTGAAATGTGAAATGTCCGCAGGCTAATGATAATGATAACTGAGAAATAAAGGGGGTAAAAATACAAAAATACAATTACAAAAATATTATATATATATACTATACAATATATAATAACAACAAAAACCATTATTATACACTATATATATTTTTATACTACCACCAACCAAACAATTAAAATTATAGAGTATATAATATTAAATCCAATTTTCTGCTGAATGTGCTTATGGTTTGTTGGCCCCTTGTCTCTGTGTGTTTTGTTAGCTGTGTTCTGTTGTTGGTTTTTTTTTATATATCAGTGGAAAATGTCCGGATATACAATGAGATTTTTGTATATTAATATCAAATATAGTAAAATTAAATTAAATAATAAAATTGTATATATACAGTAAAATAAATTATCATAGCATATAGATTCATAGTCAAATTGGTTTAAAAGATATTTAATTTAATTTAATTTTTTTTTGTTACTAAACAATAATTCTTATATTTATACCAGAATTTAATTAAATTAAAAATGGTTTGTAATTTATTTTTTTGTTAGTTATGTCTTAATTAATTTTATTACAAACAAAATTGTTGTTTAATTAAATCAACATAAATTTTATTATAGATTAATTAAAATATGTATAAAAACAAATTAATTATTTTTTTTTGTGGGCAGATTTGTAAAATGATTTTTAACTTTAATAATTTTTTGAAGTTCAACGTTTTAGTTTTTCAATTTTCAATTTCCAAAAATAAATACTCCTATATTATAAATATACATAATAATAATTTTTCTTCGTTAATGATTAGCCTTGAAAGACTGTATAGAAATGTCTAGTCTTTTGGTTATATATTTATATGTCATATATATACAATAATATATTTACTGTCTCTGACTGAGTTAATAAAGTAAAAATATACAAAAAATAAAAAACTTTTACTATAAGAAAAAAAGTAATATTCAGATTTAAATTGCCAATTAAAATTAATTGCGGATCATAAAAAAAAATTGGGTTTTTCTTCATTTTTTTTTTTTTAGTATATTTGTATATAAACATAGAAAAATGCCAATTAGAAATTTTTTTCGTATATATATACAATTGTATATAATACTAAATATATTGACAGATTGCCAAGAAAAAAGTATTTTTCATTAATTGCCAATTATGACAATGAAATTAAAAATATTGTATATGGAAATTGGTAGAAATTGTGATAAATTGTCAGTTTTTTTAGAGAAGATTTGCTTGAATATTAAAAACCAAATATTAACTATTAATATTATTATAATAGTAGAATTATTTATTTTATGTATTATTTTAAAAATCATAGTCGAGAGACACAAAATGTGGACATTGTAGCATAGTGTTTAATATTGACTAAGTGGCCAAAGACTTCGATTAATAAGTAATTGCAGCAAAAAATGAAACAGAAAAATTGGAAATTTTATTAAAAATATTCCAAATTTGACTAAAATTCACACCAAAATTTAAACGAAAATCATAAAAGGCATCACTTAATTAAAGTGCTTTGTTTTGGACTATAAATACAGGAAAATGAAACATAATACAAAATTATAATCCACTATAAATTTGAAGATTATTATATACGGGTATATACAAAATATTTTAATAAAATTTATTCGAATTAGTTAATTATGTCTCCTTTGTGGTAACATATAATTAAAAATACAAATTTAAAATCTTTATAATAAAATGCCAAAACAACAGAGAAACTTGATAATAAAAAACCCAGAGAAGAACTGGTTTTAAATTATCAAAAATTCATTAATTAATAATATTATTAATTTTTTATTAAACATTTTTTTATTACTATATTTTCTTGAATTTCTTTATTCTGTGTGTTAATTCTCATTCAATTTGGATTAATTTTATTACCATAAAAAAAATTTCTAAATTTTGATAAAAAAACCTTTTTTTGGTCAATTTTATTAAAATTATGAATTACGAACACAAAAATTTATTCTATAGTTAATTTTCAACATAAATTTTGTCACATTTTTAATTTCATTTAGTACTTTTCAAAATTAGTGTAAATTAAATTGATCTTCTATAATATACATACAAAAAGTAATTGAAAATAATAATGTAATAATTGATTTTTGACTATATGACATTATTACTATAATTCCTACTGTCCATATTCCAATTCTAATAAGTATGAGCTCGTACTTTTCAAAAAAAAGAACACGCATACAAATATATAAGATACACAAATTCAACAAAATTTTCTCTCTCTATACCAACATGTTGTATCTACATATATATCTACAAAAAATATTATGTATATATTTAAATGAATTTTATCTGAAACTGACATTAATATAGATTAATTTTTATATCCATATACAATATAAAAGTATGTGTTATTTGTAATAGTGTGTGTGTTCATTTATTATTTTTTGTGTACAAATGCTTTTTAATTACTTTCGACTCAGAATTGCCGCTAATTGGCACACACAAACTTCTTGAATTTCAATTAAAAAATATATAATATTTTATTTTTTTTTTGGTATTCATTCCTCTTTTTTTCTTGCTAATCTTATAAAATGTTATTATATTCTCTCCTAAACCCACCACTTTGTCCTTCAACACTTCCCCCCCTCATTTTACCATACCATTCATTTATTTGCTGACAAAAATCTATTTCGACAAATCCCACTATGAGAAGTCTATATGGATAATAAATTGGATAGGATTTAATTTATATTATATATACAATTGTGTGTTACGACGAAAAACTCTGATCTGACTGAAATGAATTGAAAAAAAAAAAAACCAGGGGGTACAGTGTAGAGTAGGAAGCTCTAAAAAATGTATATATATTATATATACTTAATAATGAAGAAAAATAAAATAGAAATGAGAGAGGTAACTTAATTGCTATTAATCAGAGCGTATATATTTTGATGTAGATATGTTTTATATGTATGTAGATGAATTTTTCCATTTTCATTGTATATACATATATATTCAATTATAGAATGAAAAATATTTTAATGGATTTAACTAGCACAATTTTCTATTCATTTCAATTAAAAATAATATAGATATGTATATATAATTTTCTATATAACTATAAATATATTTATGTATATAATTTTTTTTTGTAGTTAGTTTTTTTTTTCATTCTTTCTTTATTCATTATTCAAGATTATTTTCAAACATAATTTTAATTAGATTCTCATAATACTTATATATAGATATATTTTTATAAATTATATGTATATATATATATATACAATTAGTAATTATACTCCAAACATCACTTAGGTGGTTTAGAGTGTTTTATTACGTTTAAATTGTGTAGATATATCACTTTTATAATTTTATTATATTTACAATTATAATTAATTATATTATTTATAATATCGTCACCTTAGTTTTATAATGTATAATACAATATTAATTAGTTTTAATAAAAAATGTTGACTAACCCATTATCAATTGTTCATAAAATTTTACTACAAAAACTGTATAAGTTTGTTTAGTTAGTATATTTGCTCAAAATTTGGTTTCAAGGACAAAACTTGCTCAAAATGTGTTTTCTTACTATATAACATTTATTAAGAATAAACTAATTCTTAGATCTGAGCAATAAATAAGAGACAAAAATACATATTTGGTGCTCTAAATGCTAAATTGATTTCTACATGTAAAAATTTACCGATTGGTATATAAAATGTTATACGAAATTTACCGAAAATTAATTTTAAAATTTTTCAAAATTATGCTTAAACTGCATCAAAATTGTATCGAATAAGTAAGTATTTTTAGTAAGCTAAAGAAAAATTTGTTTTCTAATTGTAAAAATTTAAATCTGTATATAAAAGAAATGAACAAGAAATTGCAAAAAATAATCTTCTAAAATGTAAATTTGCTCAGTAATTTTCTTTAACGACTAAATTTTCTCAATTTTTTTCCTATAAATACCAAATTTATTAACTGCATATAAAAATGTTAGTTTAGTATAAAAAATTTAACAAGAAATTGCACAAGCTTGTTTTTCCTAAAATATAAATTTGCTCAAAATTTCGTTTGAAATATTGAATTTGCTCAAAATATTCGATCTAAAAAATTTTATATTACAAAATTAGACTAAATTTTAATAGGAAATATTTTCGTCCTGATAATTTTGCAATATAAACTTGACTAAATTCGTCTATCCAAGAACTCATCTGACTAGATAGACACTTTATATATTTAATTATATTTATTATTGTTTTAATTATTATTATTATTTATATATTTTTTTTTATTTTAGTTTTTTCTTAACATGATACATTATTATTTTCTTTAATTATTATTTCAATTAAATTAAATATCATTATGTAAAATTTTTTGTTTTTGTTTTTGTATTTTTACTATATTGGATAGAAAGATATTAGTATATATACATATAAATATATATAAAGTATAGTACACCATTATGATTTTATTGCAATTTATTTTAAACATGAGTTTTGTATTATATCTACATATATAAATTGTATATAATATATATTTTAATTGAATTTAATTAATTTTCTAGAGAATTCAGATTTCGTTTAATTTATTTTGTGTATATACATACTATATATATATACATACATATATTTATATAATAAATAACATGAAAGCTGTATAATTAGAAAATCTTTTAATGGAGGTTATTAAAATTGAACCAGATATACCGAGTGATTTATTCTCAGTTTTCTGTTCGCTTGACAATTTTCATAATGAATTTTTGTTGTATGTACTATATAAAAAAATTTCATTCTTCTTTCATTACGCATATCCTTTCTATAATATAATATAGATATATATTTAATGTATATTTATGTTTTAAAAAAAAGGGATGCTTTTGAATTTAATTAACGTAAAAACATTTTGTGTTTTGTTGTTGTTGTTGTTTTTAAGTTGGGGTGAGAAAAATTTTGTTGATTGGTCACGTGACCTTAACGAAAAAATTAGGGAAGAAAACCTACAAAAATGGAAATAATTGTTTTTTTTGAAGTTTCTGATTAAAATTAGTTAAATATTTTAATACAGAAAATAAAATAGAATTAAAATTATAACAATATTATTAATCAACAAAATTTTTTATGTTTAAAATTAAATTGTTTGGATAAATAACAAAAAATATTTTTAATTAAATAATTCAATTTTATTTTTGGTTGGTACAGTAAAGTCTTGTACAGGAGAATATATAATAAAATTATATATAAAATCTACAAAATAGAAATAGTTGAATATAGAAAAATTACAAATTATTGAATATATATTTAAGAATAATTATAAAATTATTATAAAATTATTATTAAATTTATATATTCAATAATTTGTAATTTAAGTTATTAAATTCAATTAAATACTAATTATTAAAATGATTTGATTTGTGTAAACTATAAATAAGAACATTTTCATAGAGTTTCAATTAAATATTAAATAAAATAATGTATTTGAAATATTATTTATTAAATTATAAATTGAATTTCAATTGGACAATTTAATTGAAACTGAAGAGATTGAATTCAATTTTGCGTGAAATTAAATGGTTTTAAAAAAAAACTAGAAATTCAAATATTGAAGTTAAACTTCAAATTGAATTTAAATTTCAAAGTTAATGTCAAAATAATTCTGCCAGTAAAATATTTCCACAACATTTTACTATTGAATCACCCTGTAAGTTGATCAATACTTGTATATATAAAGTTTGCTGTATAGTATACATATATACACATTTATATATTCAACTAAAAATTCCATTACTAATTGGATTAATTTAATTAATTTTGAGATATTTAATAAATGATCAACAAGAATATATACATACAATTAATTTTATATAAATATATATATACATACTTACATATATATTTATTTAATTAAATTAATTTAATATTGAAATAGAAGAAAATGATAAATGATTTTAATATATAAAATATATATTTTCTCTCCTTTTATATAGTAGAATTTCAATTTATATAAGATAAAATATCTATAGATGATAATATAATATAATATAATTTGTTAATATGTTATTTATTGATACCTTTTTGAACCTAAAACGGTCATAAATGTTATTTATATATGTATATAATATACAGACAAATTAATTACATATAATTAAATATGAAAATGATAAAAGGATCATGTTTTTCATTGAAATTGAACTTATAATATAATTATAATTAAACTGATATCTTTCAAGTCTTTACACACATAAATAAAATGTCCTTTGTCTTCTCTAAATTATATTTTAGTTAAAAAAAGTAAACTGAGGGGGTAGTTACACACAAAGATTAGTCTAGCCTAGCTATATCTTATATGCTGAACATATCAATTATAAATAATAATCATCTATGCAATCATATAATTTATTATTATTAAAAATAAAATTGTGAACATTGTTGTATAATTGAATATAATTTTACCACGATAAGCAATAATAATAATCAACAATAAAAACTCTGTCTCTCTCTCTCTCACACATTTTTTATCCTGAAGGGATTATTGTATGCAAGGGTGTAAATGTCCCTTCTATATTTTCAAACAAGGATATACATTTGTAAAGAAGATGAAGAAGAAATAATAAAAAAAAAAAGAATTCCAATACGTAAAAATGAAATCGAAACGGCAGGCGACATTTTCATTTAGCTCAATTATTAACCCTCCTCTTCGTCCTGTCCATACATTTAAAACGTATCTAAAAAAGGGTGACATTTACCTACATAATTCTATATCTTACTATTTCTCTTTTGGTACCTTATGTTTTGTCTATATTAAATAACGTAAACGACGACAACACAAGAAAAAGACTAAAAAAAATATAATAATATACAAAACGATAATGAAATGAGTAAAAGGATAAACAAAAAAGAACAGAAGGGGAAACTTTTTGATATAAAAAAAAAAGGAAAAAAAAAACCCAAAGCCGGAATGCCTTAATTTAATTAAATTCCACTACATCGGAGAGAAGAAATCAACCCAATTTTTATACGTATATACGTTACGTATAGATTCTTAGGGTAGAAAAAACTTTATTTCCTGAATATAATATAGAGAGACAGTCAGAGTTCATCCCCTTAGTTAGACCCTACGAAATATTCTCCCCTCTAGTTCTTTTTTTTTTTGCTGTTACTTTTGTTGTTGTTGGTTATGTTGTCTTATTTCCATTATTAATGTCTATAGGTTAAAAGTAAATTGTTAGTTGGGTTTGGAGGATTCCTCTGTAATATATTTCATCATAATAATAACAATAAAGAAAAAAAAACTCCTTATTGTTTCTCTGTTGTGTTTCTCTTGTGTGTTTAGTTACACACACGGGACGAATGATACATCATATTTTCTCTATATACACAAAGTATAAAGTAAAATGGATTTGAAAGATATTAAAAAAAAAAAGGTATAAGGTAAATAATAAAAAAAAACTTCTTCAACTTTATTAATGTGAATTGGGAGGTCAAGCCAACCAACAACAACAGAAAATGCAAAGCTGTAAGCCAACTTTTTTTTTTTTTTTTGGTATACATGATGTCACATCAGTATCCGTTTACTTAAATATATTAGTGAGTCGCAAATAAATACAATCCGCTCTATGGATAAAAATCATAAAAATTTATATCCCTTTTTTTTTTTTTTTAGATGAAATTAAATTATTCTCCAGAAACTTACACACAAACAAAGATCACTAATACAATTACTTATATATGTAATAAAAAAACCATAACAGATTTTGCTTTTTTTTTTTTGAAAAATTCTCTTTTACTTCATTGTTTCTATGACGAATGTTTATGGAATGAACAGAAGAAAATACACACAGTAGTTTCACCACCACGTGTGTTTTTCTGGAATCTGGTATAGTAGATTCAATTTATAAAATGAACAAAAAAAAATCGTTTAGATTGAAATTGTTTTTTTTGTTGTTGTTGTTCGTTGGACAATTTTTTTTCTTCATGTAAAAGTCCGATTTATATGTACGTATATCTGTGACGACCCCCTGTACACATCTGTCCTTTATCAAAAAAAAAAAAAACCAAATTGTACACATTTTTTTTTCTCGCTATACATAATAGTAATAAATAATTTTGATTGCAAGCATATAATAAATCTGCACGGTACACACACAAAATTTAAATTTTTGGTATATAGAAATGTAAAAATTTTATTTTTTTTACATTTTATTGATATTTGGGAAAGAAATTTGTCATTTTAAAAAAAAAAAAGTATGAATGAAAATTTTTTAATAGAATATAAGGGAACAAAAATTGAATGGCAAAAACAATTTTTTATGCGAATTTCAATCTTTTCGGTATATAAAAAAAAAGCCAAAAGACCATAAAGTAAATATGTACACAGAAAAAAAAAATCTACATAATTATTTTTTGTTGGGCAAACTTCCTCTCTGTGTGGTGTATATGCAATATAAGAATTATATATTTAATCGTTTATGTTTTTTTTTTAATTTCATGTAGATTTATGTATAATGATTATAATTATGGTAAAATTATAAAAAAAAAAAGTGACGTGGATAATAAAAATTTATATGATATGGTGTTAAAAACACCTCTAGCGGACTTTAATATGGTAATTCCATATTATAGTGAAGTTACAGGCGAACTTTTTTTTTTAAATTGTTAAATATTTATGGATATAATAAGCAGGATATTGAAAATTGTCTTAATTTAATGGTACATTATATTGAAAATGGAAAAAAGATATTGAAAATTATCAGAAATTGGTATAAACTCGTATTAAAATTGACAGTTTTTCTGGTCACAGAATTAAATTTAATAGTATTTATATAATTAAGATTAAATTTATTGCGGGTAAAGAAAATTATTTATAAGATTAATCAGGAAAAGTCAGATTATTTATTACTGGGGTATTAAATAATTATATTTTATTGCTACTTATAAAATGGTTTCTTCGGTTTATGCAATTATGATGGATGAGTAAATACTCAAAATCAGAATTTTAGACTCATAAATTATTATAAACCCTTATTATATTTATTTTAATAATTATTAATAATTCTTCAAAGATTTATTTTACAATTTCAATATTAATTATCTGACCACTATTTATTAAAAATTGATTTAATTGATTTTAATAATTGCTTATTTATTGATTCCAAATTAAAAATTCAAAATTGTTGTGAAAACTGAATGAACTATTAAAAATATTTTATTTTATCTTTTGCTTTTAGAAAGTATTATTTCTCATCATTTGTGGTTAATAAATGACCTAAAATATGAATAAATTTACAAATTCGAATTTATATTACCACCAATTTTAACATTTCAATTATGTACAACTCTAAATTGGTTCCCAAGTTTAAATAAAATAATTATCATATTTATAATTAAATAAGATTTAAAATAAAATTTACAATTTATATTCTCAAAATAAGTTCTTACAAAATTATATTTATGTACATTTCACCGGAAATTAATCATCATTATAAAATATTATTTTAATTACAAATTACAAAATTTTCAATAATTTTTGAATGTTTGAAGATGCGGAATTGTTATACCTATACCCACACACAAAATCAAATTAAAAAAAAAAAATATGATTTCCAAAAAATAAAAAAACTAATTGAAAATTTTAACACAATTTCATTAAATTTTCATCTCAATTTACAATATATTTTACTCGTATATAATATAATAAGGATATGTGTTGTATCTGAATGGTACTTATTTAATTGTGTTACCAAACCGACCATATTACATTCATTATGTTTCTATCTATAGATATATCTGTTTTTTTAATATGTTCTTGGTGTATCTACATATCTACAAAATACTATCGAATTGAAATTTACCGTCATTCCCCATTTCCTGATGTTTAAAATTGATGAAATGAAAATTATTTAATTTTCTTTTTTTTTTGCAATTATCATCAATTTCCCATTAAATTAACCATAGTAAAACCGTTTTAACTATATAGAATTTTAATATGTTTCAATATGTATAAATGGTATTAAATTGGATACATAGGAAACTAAAAATATATTTATATATACAGATATAATAATAATATTAATTTTATATTGTGGAGAAGATTTTTTTATACATATATTATTTAGGTACATAGTTTTATTTATATAAGTATATGTATATCGCATATACAACATATTTTACATTAAGTCATCATTAAAAACTGAATTGAAGAGAAAATGATGATGATATGAGCCAGAATAAAACAAAAATTTTTTTAATACTTTATTCAAATACAATATATTAAAATTTATGTAGACATATAAGTACATACTATGTGAAATTTTTGGTATACGAATGAGACTTTCTGTCTCTATGAATTTTGAATTCAAATCATATAATAATAAAATTGTATAAATAATCATTTTATATGTAAAATTGGAAATTTCAATGGTAATAAAAAATATATAACGTGTAGGTGTATTTGTACATATATATATATATATATATATATATTATATATATACATAATAAAATGTGTTTACATATATGGTTTAATTTTAAATTTATATATCTATAAACATTTATTAAACCAAATATAAAAAGAGAGAAGTGAATACTTAATTGAACAGGAAAGATTATACATCACCGAGATTCCGGAATTTATATTATATTTATTATATTATTTAAATTATATTTTTTATGTGACTGATTGTCCAATTTTAATTGCAATCTGTTGAAATATTATTGGACTTATATATCACACTATATGTAATATATAAAATAATAACTATATATGCAATGGATGACGACAGTTAAATTATATTTGCATCCATGTGAAAAACAATCTTTTCTATATTTAATAATGAGATCATTTTGAAAAATAAAACGTGTTTATAAAAATAAATAAGTACAATATTTCCAATTCTTAAAATAATTACTATATATTAGTATGAGCAAGATGGTGTTGCTTGCGTTTTTAGTTACAATATTTAATTAGATACATATACATATAATGTTTTGTAAGTTGCAATACATTTTTATCATATATATTACATTATGTTACATATATACTTCACTAACAAAACGATACATAAGGTTGCTATCATTATTTGATTATATAAAGTATATTACTTCAAAAATATTGTATAATATAATTTATATTTCTTACACAATATAAAGATAATTTTTGGAATGCAAGAAAAAATGCATATTGCTTGAATATTGCAAATATATACATTATATTAATTTAAATATTGTGCTAGTATATAAACATATATGTATAATATTCTGACTGCCAATTGCAATATGAATTTTAATATACGAGTAATCCCACATTGCTGGCAGTTAGAATCACTTATCAGAAATAAAAAAAAAAAAAACTTACGAATTTATTGAAATTATACTTCAAACAAACCCCATAATTTTTAAATATTTTTTCACTGTATAGTGTACACTATAGATAGAAGACTATACTATACCATATTAATATTTTATCCACTTAAAACCTTAAGTAGTATACAACACAATTTTATCATTAATTTTTTTAAATTGCTTGTCTTGCAACTTTGCGATTTATTTTTATTATTTTTATTATATTATTTTATTTTTCAATCAATTATTGCTTTCGCAAAATACCGAAATAAAAATACTTAATAATAAAAAAAAGCTGAATTTAATATTAATATAATAATATTTTATATAATTAAAATGTTATATGTAGATATATATGTTATATGTACATATATACATACAAATATTTGTATATACTTTAAATATTTGCTGCTAGACTGACGACACAACCATTTCCGTTGTTGTTGCCTGTCATCATTTGCAAACACTTTTAATTTAATTAATGAGAAAGTTTCAATATAAAAAATACTTTTTAAATATTTAAAAAAAAAAATTAATTGACTTTTTTTTTATATACATATGTATACATATTTATACATATTTTAAATATTTAATTAAATTTATTATAGTAAAGTAAAATTGTTGTGTTTATTTCAACTTAATTATCGAATAATAATTAATTAGGGAAGTTGATTAAATAAATATTTTTCCGTAGAGAGAGAGAGAGGGAAATTTTTTAAAGGTATTGAACCAAAAAAAAAAAAAAAATTTCAAATTAAAGAAGTAATTTTATGTAATTTTTTTTCTTTTTATGTAAAAATGAAAGAAATTTTTTTTTATTTTTAAATTATGTTAATTGATTTTTATTTCGTATTTTTTTTTTTTTTTATAAATAATCGTGAGTGAAATACTTTTTTTTTTTTGTGTCTTGCCAACACGAAAATGTAATTAACTAAAGAAAAATAAAAACGACGAGAAATTTAATTACTAAAAGTTTTTTTTTTTTTTTTTCATTTTTTATTTTTGTATTTATAATTAGTTGTTAATTAAAATTTATGACCTACTTTTTTATGTATTGTTACTATAATACTACAAGTATACTATATAGAATTTATTTTATTTTTAATGTAATATGGTGTGAGTATGCCAACTAATTACAATTGTTAAAATCATGTTTATATATGTATATATATATATTTTTTATATAAATATTTTTAATCACCATTTTTTTTAAGCATATGCTAATCAACTGCAAAACAAAAACAAATTGTTAAGGAAAATTTATTTTTGCATATGATTATTTTAAATGTTTAAATAATAATCATAATTGTAATGACATCTTTGAAACTAGGCCAGAGATAATAATAATATTTATGTTTGTTTTAAAATGATGATTTAAAATGTAATTAAAATTTTAATATTGATAATGATTTTAGGATTGCAAGTGAAATATATTAGTTTAATCTGTATAAAAGGAAAATATGGGTGGCTAACAGAATGAAATTAAAATTATGCGATTAAGATTGGTGACACAATTTGCTTTACCAAAAAATTTGAAAACTATATTTTTTGTACTATAAGTTATACATTTTTCAGTATGAAATGGTAAAATGTCACTTCTATACCAAGAATATTGTGATAGGAGTTAAGAATTTATAGGTAAATTTCACGAAGAAGAAACTTCCCTTTTATATTGAAAAATCTGTAGTTTTGTAACAGTCATTATACATTATAAATTTTTCGCCACTATTTTGTTTATTATAACATTTCGATTATAAATATGACACAGTCCCTCTGTCCATCTCTATTAAATTTACAATAAAATTTTAACATTGGTCTTCTTAATCAATATGTAAATTTTTTGAATTGAAATGAATGATAGTTTTTATCCATATTCAACATCCACAGAAGCACTTTTATATATTCGTCAGCCCTCGTTATCCTTTTGTCACTATTAGCCCACTACACTCTCTCAGTTTTTCTCACCAAATTCATTTTTCCCAGTTTAATTCTACTATGCAAAACAAGTCTAATACATACTGGCATTATAAAAATATATTACATCTCTGCTCAAATATCGTAATATTTCATCTTTCTATCCACATTATAATATTTAAAAAAATTCAATTAATTATTATTCTAACAAAGAAAATCTAATCATAACGCTGCGCAATATCAAAATATAATTAATTTTAAAATTCTATCAAAATTCGGAAAAAAATTTCCTATTAAATAATTTATATATTATTTACGACATTTTTAAATTAAAATTATCCTAATATATATTTTAATATTTAAAGATATTTATATATAATATTAAATCTAAATCTATAAGTAAACATTAAAAATAATTTTAATTAAACGCAAACAATCTGATGCGCGGTTTCACTTAAAATTATATTTATATATCATAAGTTTATATATATAATGTACAATGTATATTTAAATATTAAAAAGGGATATACAATATTAAATTGTCTATATCTTTTTAATAATAATAAATTATCATTTAATGAGATATTTTTATTTGATTTATATTTAAAAAAAGAAATTATTTTAATATCCTCAATAGAAGAATATTATATTTATACAATAGTGTCCTTTAATACCCTCTCTATACTTTATAAAAATATAATCAAGAGGGACACAAGAAAACAAAAATGTCAGGATAAACAATAAAAAAAAGGGTGAGGATTGATAATCCTCTCCTTGTGTTTTCATAATAGAAAAAAAAGAAAACAAAAAATTTTGACATAAATATTACTTCTGTTTATATTGCAAAAAGATATATTATAGCATTGGCAAGCTAAATTAGTCCTTTTGCGTTTCAAATTAGGCTATTTAAAAATTAAATTTACCTTTTTCTAAATCATAATCGTCTTTTTGCAAGTCAATATAATAAATTAAAATAATCAAATCCTTTTAATTATTAAATTGTAAATTGTAAACCTAAACTAAAAAATTAATTTGTTTTCTAAAAAAGGACTAATTCGAAACGTAAAAAAACTAATTTAGTTTGCCAATGCTATAAACTTTTTAATAAAATATATATTTTTAGAGAGTATTTTAAAGACGACCCCATTACAACGACAACATTTGACACCACCCTAAATTTTTCATACTTAAAATATTTCCCCCGCCAGAATTACTTATTGGCTATTATAGATACTTGAAATTTTTAATTATGTCGTAAAAAATAAATGCAAATATATATTATAGAAAATAGTAAAATTATTAAATTAATATTTTTATTAGTGTTGATAAATAAGGAAAAACAATTTTTTTTTGCAAAAAAAAAAAGATGCTAATTAATTTAAGTGCGTGCGCGCTTATACGCTATAAATTCAAAATATTTGAACAACTTTTTTTTTTATACTTATTTACAATATTTTTTTTTGTAATTAAAAATTAATTTTATATACTTTTATGGTTAGATTGGTTGAACAAATATGAATTACGATTTTTTTTTTCAATTAAAGTTAAGTAATTAAAAATCTTGGAATATTTTTTAATCATGATTTCAGATGAAGTAGAAAAAAGAAAAGAAAAAGTAGAAAAATTTTTCTTTAAGGTTTAAAAATTAATTAAAAATGTAAAAGGAATTTTTATATGCATAAATATAAATTATAGTAAAAGTGTAACGCATTTCATAAAAATAAAACAAAATGGAAATTTATTTTTAATTAACTTTCGAGATATTTAAATAAAATTATAATTAAAAAAAATTGACAAGATTTTACATAAATTAATGCCAAAATTCAATAAATATAAAATTAATATAAGTATTTTAAGACCAAATATGTAATTTTACATTTTAAAATTGGTCCTACGAACCAAAAGTGGTCCAAATTGAAATTAGTTAGTTAATTAGCCAAAATTAATAAAACTTGACAAACTTAGTATATAAAATTAATTTAAAAAATCACCAATTTAATTAAAATTTAACCCATTTTTTTTAGTTAATTTTGAATATTGTATCTATGCTAATATTACTACTATAAATCAAATTTGTATTTTATTAAATATTTTTTGACTAAATATTCTGGGCAGAATGTAACAATATTTTTTGTATTTGAAAGATTTTTATGACTCTTGAATGTTGTTATACATAACACATATATATTTTTTTTAATTTAATTGCCAATTAAAAGAGTTTAATTGCTAACAATTTTGTAGTATATAGTTAATTGGCAATTATAATTCTTATGTGTTCCGTATTAAATTGCCAATTATTATTTTATTTTATGTTAAGTTAGAGAGAGTAACGTAAATTGATAATTTTTTAAATCATTAATTTTTTAAATAGTTAACCCAACATTTTAGATTTTTTTTTTTTAAATAATTAATTTTTAAATTTTATAAATTATTTTAGGTAGCTCGTCGTAATAGTATTTTTTATAGATTAAATTAAAATGTAAGAAATGTTAAAATGTTAAATGTTGTAATTTAATTTAATTTATAAAGAACTTTTCGATATGTAAATAATTTAAATTATTTATAGAGAGAAATTAGTTTATTAAATTATTTTAAAGGACATTCCGCAAATATTTTTTGTATTTTTAACAATTTTTCAATAATTTTGAATGTCTAATCAATGTTTTATTTAATTTTAAACTATTTTAATTTTTTTAATATTAATTTGTGGTATTACTTAATTACTTAGCTCTCCCTTTAGGTTATACATTACAAATTACAATATTCATTACGGACATAATTTATTTAAGGAGATTTATTTGAAAAACTCAAATAAAACTTCATTATTTCAGCTTTAATTATTTCTGATTTTTTTGAAAAAAACTTTACATTCTTTTTGATATTATAAAACTTCAAAATATTTTCGCAAATACATTAAATATCAAGGACGTCTGATTATCAGGTTAAAAACCATTTAAAATTCTATATTCCACTCAAGGTAATCTTTTAATATTAAATCGTAATTATATTTTAAATCAAAAATCATTTATGTAATTATCAATTTTATTAATAAAGATAATTTTAAGTACATATTATTTATCTATAACAAAAAAAAAAAAACATTTTTCAAATAGATTAATGTTAAACAAAATCTTTTTGTGTATAAAAATTGATATACCACTCATAAAATTTATATATAATTTCTCTTATCTCAACAAAAATTTACTTTACCCCACTTTGATGGTACAAAACGATTTATTGTATCAAAAACAATAATAAACATTAAAAAATATAATGATATTATGCATTAAGAGATAAATATGTTATTTATTTCATGATTTATCAAAAAAGTAATAAAAAAAAAAATGTCCTTATTTCTTGCTGTTGCATCAAAACGCAGACAATTTATTTTCCCTCCTCAACATCTTTACAACACCAACAAAAAAAGATAGTTTATATATTTTTAATGTTCTTTGACAATCACAAAATAATAATAATGTAGAGAAAAAAAAATAAACATATTCCATGTTTAATTCCTTTTTAAATGCGGTATTACACACGAACAACACAATGACAACAGGTGGTGTGATTCTCACAGTATTTAGAGGTCTAGTAAAAAAAAAAATTATGTATCTATACATACAAACATAAACCTAAAAAAAAGAAGATAAAAAAATGTTTTAACCAACACTTATTTTTTTTTATATTCATTCTTTTTTTTAGTCTATACCAAAAGGAAAACCAAAAAAATAGAAAATACATTATGTACGTTTTGTAAGTCTTTACTTTTTCCCAATTCTTACATACAAAAAAAAAATCAACTATGTATAGAAAATTTTTAAAGATTGTGTTTGGAGTGTGTTTTTTTTTTTTTTTGCATTTCATAAAAAAGCATAAAAAATATTGTGTAGATTGAAAAAAAAAAATGAAATCTCAGGTAGTTTTTTTTTTTTTGTATTTATTTTACTGATACGACAAAAAATATCATCAAAAGCGGAAAGAAGAGAAAGAAATATATGAAAATGATTTTTGTTTATTTTTTATACATTCATTTTTGTCGTCTTTTTCGGTTTTTTTGGTATGTTGCACATCTTCATTTTCAATTTAACCTAAAAAAATTAACAATAAGCATCCGCAAGCATATACATACATATTCGAAAATATCTTATAAATAGTTAACACATAAATATAATGTTTGACAAGGTAGTAAAGTTTAATGAACACAAACACCAAAAAACTTCTCGTAATAGGAAAAATTAATTTTCGAAAATTATGTGGGGGGGAAAAAAAAATTTTTTTGTGGTATTTTTTGTTTTTACACATAAAATATTTTTCATAAAAATTATTACAAAAAATATTACCACAAATTTATTATTGATAGTTTACAAAAACATATAGTATATATTTACTAATTGGAATTCTGTTTGCTAATGTTATATGACAATTTTGAGCAACAATTTATTTAAATTTGACATTGTCGATTAATTTGTTCTTGCCAAACAAATTGTAATTAATTTCTATATATGAAATTCTGTCATATTTGTTAGCTTATCTGTTTGGTTCATGTCAATTTCGCTTCAAATACTAAATTTCACCCTCTTTAAATGTAATAATCATTTATGTAATATGCTTCTGACAAATAAAATAAATGTTATAAACATTTTAGTTAAATGCTATAAAAAGAAAGATCACTTTTGAATCACATATTATGTCGCCACCAAATTGGTAACTCACATTTATCTGCATTGGAAACACTAATTTTGACGTGGTAAATATAAATAATAAATTTTTAATTATAATTTTTAATTAAAATAAGTTCTTGAAAAAATTTTCTTTTGACGATAATTCCATTGAAAATATATCTTTAATTGGTTTACTTAAATCTCAAGTACATTAATTAATCAAAAAAAAATACAACTAATTAATTATAAAATTGACAAAAAATATTCAATCTCAAAGATTTAAAATGATAATTCAATTAAGACTTGTTGATTTTTGCTTTGTTTTTGGGGTTATATAAATTTATTATTATCGAATTGCAATTTAACCACATAATCAATTTTATATGAGGTATAATAATAGTTAATTTAATGATTTTGTTATGGTTAAAGCATTATAGAAAATTGTTGATTCTTATCTATTAATATATTAAATTTCTAACAGGCTATTTGAAGAGTATTTCATTAAGGAATAATTGCTTGATTGTTGCTATCTCTTAAAAATAGACAGACACGAAAAATATTATTTTGAAATAAAAATATCAAAAATGTCAAAATGCGTCATTCAAAAAAGTAAAATTTTGACATTTTTGATTGCTTAAAGTGAATATTTGAAGGTTTGTTTGGTATATATCATAATTATGAATGTCAATATAATAGTTGTGTCAAATTAAGAGATAAATTTTAATTCTTTTTAGCTGCACATGGTAAAATAGTGAAACCCGTCACAAATTTTATAAATATGGTGCAGTAAATAACGAAATTTTATGTAGAAAAATTTTATTTAGACATCATTTTGCCACAAAAAAAATATATCAAAAATTCAATCACATTTTTCGAGAAAGGTTATTGATATTTCAATCTAAAATTAAACTATATAATATAGCTAAGGCATTATTATTTAAACAGACTTGTTCTTCAACATAGTTGTTTTATCTCTCACATTTTTATGATTATTTCATCCTTAAAATTCCATGTCATCAGAAACCAAAACAAAATTTACATATTTAAATATCACTTGTCATCAAAGTCATTAAATATTTTTCTTGTTTTTTTTTTTTTTTTATGTTTTTGGTAAAGATACAATTAACATCTGGTTTTTCAAATTTAGTCTGGATTTCTTGTAAATTCTGCAATAATTCTATTTATCTTAAATTTTTCCATTCAATCTCAAAGAATTTTTTTTCAATTTTCCACAAGATGTTCTTCATTTTTTTATACAATTTATTATTATATTTTCGTTAATAGGAGAATTAATTTTGAATAATTAAAATGTTGTCTGGCTTAACTAAAAAATATTTATCAAAAAAATGTATTCTATTTTTAGCAACAAAAAAACGAAATGTCTATGGGGGCAGATAAAAAATATTTATAGAATTAATTTTTTAAAATAAGCAATAAATTTTGTTTTTTGATTTTGTAAATAAATGAAATATATAATATATTTTTTTTAAATTTTGAAATAGCACAATTTTTTAAAATATTTTTAAAAATGTAAAATTCAACGTGAAAATTGATTAAAACATTCTGAAAAATGGTGAAAAAAATTATGAAAAACGATTAATTGAACCTCTAGAAATGAATAATTCAAATAATGATTAAAATATTCCGAAAAAAGTGTATGACAAATCTTGATGTTTAACTTAATTTGATGAATAATTTAATCTGAAAATATATTAAATGTTCCTTTAAACAATTATTTAAAACCAATTAGACGACGCGTGTTTTTATCTTAAGGGCATTTCTTTATATATTTTTCGGTGTTCCAGTTGAAATCTTTAACATTAAAAATGATTAACAAAAAAATTTAACGATTCTCGAAAAAAAATATATTGTTCGTTTTCCCAGACAAAATACAAAATCAAATTAGCATAATCATTTATAAAGACAATAAAAAAATGTACATAAATATAAATATGTATTACAAATATTTAAAAATGAGTGATTCGAATTTTATTGCCAACCCACCCCATTTAAACCACCACCCACAGAATTTTAGGAAAACCGAAAATTTATTATTATTATTATTATTATTTTTTATCATTTCTCATTAAAAAAAAATTATTATCAATTTTTTCTCGATGATTTTTTATTTTGTGTTATTTCGAAGTGAAAGTGTTGTAGAATTATCGTAATAATAATAATAATTATTTTGTCGACACCAAAAATTCATTTTCATTATTTTGGGTTTTAATATTTTTCAAATTTGGTAAAAGAAAAGAAAATGTAAATAATTTTTCTTGGTTTTTCATATTTTTATGTTTTATGCTTTCTCTAAGATATTAAGATTTTACGGAAAATAAATTTATATATATTTGTATTATGTATTTTTGTTGTTAAAATGATTTTGTTGTTTTGTTGAAGCTTTAAAATAATAATAATAAATTCTTTTAATAAAATTTTATTAGAAATAATTTTCTTTTTTTTTTTGTAGAATTTTTTTTTATTTTTTATTCTGGGTGTTATATTTTTTTTTTTATGTAGATAAATTTTTATTTTTCTTCATTTTTGTTTTTATCTGCTTTTGTTTACAGTTTTTGTGGTGAATATTACCGGAAACTATATACGCAATATTACTGCAAATATAAACAGAAGGAAAAAAAAATCATATATCCCAGATATGAGAAAAAGACATAAAAACATTGAAAAGCTAAAAATATAATCTAAAAAGTAAAACAAAAATTTTTTTGTATCTATACTATACTATACTATATGGAAAATGGAACAGAAATATTTTATATTCACATTTTTTTTTCTTGTACAAAGTGATTTAGAAAATTGAATAATTTTTGTAGTAATATTTATATAAAAATAAAAATTATTAAATTTAGATAAATCTACTAATAAATTTATTAGTCTTTAAAAATAATTACCTTATTGGTCAATTTGTTTACTAAATTTTTCCTAGTTAACACTCTGGTAGTGTAAAATTGATAATCCTTGATGAATCTAAAAGCATAAGAATTGAAAGCTGTAAAATTATTGTAATTAAAAACTTTAAAAAATTTGCTTAAAATTAAGAAGAATTGAAAAGTATATGACTAATGTATTCGAAATAGTTCACATAATTTTAATACTGTCTGTAAATAATGAAAGCCATTGTAAAGAAAAAGCAATGATAAATTAAATTTACCAAAATTAATTAAGTAAATCTATTGAAATTAAACTAACTTATATTTTCAATAAAGTAACTCAGATTTTCTTAAATTTTTATCATGGAAAAGCTGCAATTAATAATTACATTTATATTGACTGAATTTTAATTAAATAAAATTTAGACCAAATACGGCCGTTTTCGTAAACGCAGTATGATCGCAGTACGCAGTAATGCATTAATTCTTTTTACTGGTATTTTGACTATCGAGACAGTGAAAAGTCGACAAATTTAGCTTAACCAATGGTTCTTCTGTTGACTGGTTGCTGTCTCGTTGATTAAACTACCATAAAAACGAATAAAAACATTGCAGTACTGCGATCATACTGCGCTTACGAAAACGGCCTACATTTTTGGATTAATTTTTGAGCTTTCATACCTGATAAATATTTAAAATTCTATCAAAAATTAATTGAATTGATTAAACTATTACTGAAATTTATTTAATAAAAATATTACTTAATAATTGGTTCAGATTGTTGTACCATAATTGTTGTATGAATGCACACAAAAAGTTTGTCAAACCTACCACCAGAACTCACTAAACATTGACTAGATAATTATATTAAACTCAATAATATATTAATTAAAATTAGATAAATTTTTCTATGATTTATTAAAAGTTATATTAAACAAAATATTAAATTTTTATCAATAATTATTTAAAACACTATAAAAAGGATCTTATCAATTTATCAATCCTTTTGCTAACCAAAAAAAAAATTTCAAATTTTTTTAATTAATAAATTCTTTAACACTCTGTCTGTTATTCTTTAACCCTTAAAATTCTTACCACCCACTAAAAAAACCGCACTATAACACCCCCTATACCAAAATAAAAAAAAGTACGATTTATTTTTCGAAAAAAAGTCAAAAGTGTATACAACATAAACACCAAAAAAAAAAAAAAGATAAAAAATCAACTTAAATAAAAATCAACCATGAGCAATCCACAACAATATCTTTTTTAACGTCTAGATATTCTTGTTGTTTTTTTTTGTTTTCATTCGTAAAAATGGTGCATATAAAAATGATGAAGGAGGTGAGGTTATTACACTATGTGTATAAACACTACAGGATATTTTATCATTTTTTTTTTTTTGGTGTATTTTATAGTAACATCTATAAAGTAAAATAATTTTGCCATCCCCTTGCCCACATTTCACGATATAAAGTATAAAAGCTCCACAAAAATTTGCATAAACAATATAATTCAATCGTTTCATATATTTTTTTATGTTTTTGTTATGTTTGATATGCTAAAAAAAAAGGAATTTAATAAATTTATATGTAAACTACACTAAAAATATAAATTTTATAAATACTGTTTTTTTTTTGACCATTTTTCTGTTGTTGGCGCATTAATTTATGCATGCGAAAAAAAAAATCATACCTACACTCCGGATGGGAAATCATTGTTTATTTAGTAGAAGAAACCAAAAAAAAAACAAAAAAAATGACCAAAGAGTAAAAAGATTTTTCCTATCAGATATAAAACAATTTTTTTTTTAATGCTGCGGTATTCCTAAAACTGCTATTTTGAGGTTTTAAATCGCATAAACCTTGCCAGAATAATATTACATACATAGTTTTAGTTTTTAGATTTATTTCAGATAAATTTCTATTTGTTTGTTTATATTCATGTCTTAATTACCGTAGATACAAAGAAGAAACAAAAGAAATCATAAGATATGTTAAGGTTGCTTGAGTTGAGGTTAATTGTAGTCAATTATGTTTATTACTCTTTTGTTTAGACTAAGTTTTTTTTTTTCATTTATGATTTGTTAGAAGATTTTAAATACAAGATTTATAAGATATTTATTTGTTTTAAACTGTTTTTTTTCTTCTTCTATTTTATTTAGAAATCATAGTAGGTATATTTAAGTTTATGTTGAATTTATACTAAAAAATGTATCTGAGATAATATAATGAAATTTAATAGTTCGCTGCGTGCGATTTAATTTCTTTTGTTGGAAAAAAAATTTAGATACAAAATCGGAAATAATCTGTCAGATTTAATGAGGATATTTTTCTATTGTTTTAAGTTTTTTTTTTTATGTGTGTAATTTATGCTACAATAAAAATTTATGAAAAAATAAATAATTTCTTTATAAGATAAATTAAATTATAAAAAAAAATAAATATCACATTGTTAGTGTTTGATGTAGAACAAATTATTTAATTGTTTTTAATTTAAAATATGCAAAATAGATTTGGTATTATTTTTACAATGACTAAGCTTAGAAATGAACTTTGATTACAACTCTTCTTTTTTTTAATTTAAATGTTGTTTTTTTTTTGGTAAATTAATGAAAAATATGATTACTTAATTATCATAGCTTATTTAGTAGCCGGAAATATGTAAAGGATTTGAAATATTTGTCTTAATAAATTTAATGTACAATAGTTTCCTTTGTGAGACTAGAAAACTGAAATGGAACATTTAGTAATCAGAGTTTCTATATACATTAAATGTTTGGGAAAGCTTGAATAATTAAAAATATTATGAGAAGCAACCAAATATAACATTTAGTGTGTAGGCTCAAAATTGTCTAATATATAATATTAAAAAGGTCAAAAATTATTAATTACAAAAAATTGAATTATAAAATATTTAATTTTTGTGTAAATTGTTGATTAGTTGTCAAATTTTGGGAATTAATTCAAAATTCTTAAACTAACAGACACACATAATTAACATTTTAAGTCTATGATGGCATCCTTTAATATCTTACAAGTGTCTAAGTAGCTGAAATTGTCTCAAATTTCTTAAAATATTTATTTACGTTCTGTTGTTTATTATTATCTATCTTCTTTCGACGGTAATCTTTTCAAAATAATTTCAAAATTGTCCTGTACACAATTCCATGTATATATTATGGTTGTGCTTGAAAGAAACTATTTGACAAATTTTACAATAATTAATTGTAGAATTATAAATTAAATTAACATTTATACGAGTATATTGATAATTTCAAAAATATAAACAACAAATTTACAAAATCTAATAAATTTCATATCTAAATCCCAACAGCTATATTTGAATATTTAATTTATTATAAAAAAATTAATTTCTCTTATTCAATTTTACAAAAAAAAAAAAATTACTAATAAATATAAACTAATTATTTGTATACCACCCAGAAATGAAATGAAATTTTATTTAATTGAACATTGTATATATAATTTGAATAATATATTTATTTTTCATCAAATATTTTTTTAATTAACTGAAAATAACATATAATAATATTTTATACCAAATATATCATAATAATAATAATAATATCCTCTTGATTAAAAAGGAAGTTCATTAAAATGTATAGAATACTCAATTAAATTTATATTATATTTTAGGATAATAAAATAATTGACTGTATACGATTATTATTTTCTATATTCGTCGTATAATTCACTGTACTACTACACTACACTTTATATATATTTTAGTCGTAATTGTAAATAAAGTTTTTTTTTTTTAGAATTTTTAATAAAGTTTTTATATTAAAGTTAGATAGATATTATTTTATTGGATATTATGGTAATGAAATTATAAATAATTAATTAAATTCAATTTCATATCCGATAAAAATATTGTACTTATATATATAACACTAAAATATAATTGTATTTATATTTATAGCAAAATATTTTTATATGTATAATCAATAAAATGTTTTGATAATAAAAATTTATAAGTGAAAATAGTTCAGTTCAGTTCGTTTTGTGGTGCAAAAATAGAAAAAAAATAGTATATAAAATTAATTTTTATATGATCTATAAGTAATTTTATATTTACATTATATTTTGTCCAGCATTTTCAAGCCAACTTTGTCCATTTGCTGGTCAAAAATTGCGTAGAGATAGCCACAATTACCCAATTGCTAGCAAAATTTTATATACATAGTAATTTGTTTAGCCAGCTCATCACAACATAAACCGTAGCTGAAAAGTGGTCTACAACGACTGAAAAAATTGGCTAAATATGTTTGTTTTTTTCAGGTTAGTAAAGGAATTCTTTCAAATTTGTTATTCTGCGACTTGTACTTGGCTACATGTTTATGATATTCAAATTTTTTTTTCTATAACAAAAATGTCCTATAGTCAAATTCGTACTTTCAAAAATCGAATTTTTCGAAATAAAATATATGGAAAAGTTTTAAAAGATTCGTGCTTTTCCCAATAATGTTTTTTTTTTCAAGTGAAATTTGACTTTTTTCAATTTAAATTTGTGAATTATTAAGTCAAATTTGACAATTCCAAACAAATTCTATTTCTGTAGCTTAGAAAAAGTCAATTTGACTATTAGACATACACATATTCTATTCGAAATTAGATATACTTATTTGACCTGGTAATGCTATAATTTCAACAATATAATATATGTATAATTGTGGAATTTTCCTATTTTAATAATTCAAAATATAAAACATTGAAATGTACAAGAATTTTTCCATAATTTCATATTCACTCATTTGACAATTTTCCATATCTCCCCTACAAAAAAACACTTTCAGGGGATGATAATAATTTTTATTAGTATTTTTGAATCGCCATATTATTAAAAACTATCCCACCACATCTTTTCCACAATTTTTATCAACAACCCTACAAAAATATTTAATAAATACTTAATATACATAAATCCCATTACATACTATTTAGAATATGAATTTAATTCCATTATTACATTTTTATATACATATATGTTATACTTATAGTATATTCACCTGAGGGGGTGAATTGATTAACACAAAAACTTCTGTATGTCTGTACATTATACACAACAGGAAAAAAAAATGGAATTGTACAGGTGTACTTCTTATTTCTTTGTCTATCTCGAAAATTGTATTATTTCCAATTTTCTAGAGACCAAAAAATGTACAACAAAAAATGTACAATGAAGTACTTTTAGCCCATAAGGTAACCTTTTTTATTTTTAAAACTTCTCATATACTTAAAAATATCCTGGAAAATCGTTTTCAATACCAAACGAGAAAATCCTAGAGAACAAAAATTCTGATGAAAAGGAATTTCAAATAAATATTATAGTTTACTATACAGAAAAAATGTTTTCCTGGAAGTTTTGAAATTAAAATGATTTTTTTGTTTTTGTTTTTGCAGGACATATATCTAAGAAAAGACGTCGTCAAGCATATAGAATATTTGATGTCGGGGGGGAAAGGATTAGAAAATTATATTAAAAAGCTTTTTTTATTGTTTGTATATTAATATCCGTTTAAAAGTCCTTTTTTATTTGTTGTTGTTAATATATCCTTGCGCCCATTTAATTTATATTTAATATATTTTATGTATAATATATACCTGGAGATATCCTTGTACATATATGAATGAAAGTATTATACTTAAAAAAAAAACTGATAAGAGAGGAAAAACGTTTAGAGGAATATTGAAAATTCATGTATGTACATAAGTTTTTTTTTCATAACATGACTCATGTATGTGATTAAGGTTAGGGGGGGTAGAATTATACACATTTTACTATTATATTTGTTATAATATTCATATATGTGAGAGGAGTAGTAAAGAATAACTTGGTAATATAAAAACTCTACACTCTTATATAGATTGTCCTTAAAGTTTATTATATACGAGTATACGTAAAACATTTTTGCAAATTAAGAAAATATATTTTATTTTATATATTTTTCGTAAAATTTTACGTAAAGAAAATGGGTATAGAGATAGACTAATACAGAAAATAATAATATAGACTATTATAACATAAATTAGAGATGGATAAGAGTATAGAAAATCTAGTGGTAATTTATTTTAATTACATTTTTCTCTTCGTTTATATTTTTGTTATTTGTTATTATTATTTTCAATGAATCCTTCAAAGTCGAAAATTTCATTTGAGAATTTATGGGTACGTTATATGTATACGTTATAGAAGAAACTATATTAGAGTATGGTATATCCACAGAGAAATAATATTATATGTATACGATATAAATTGGTATGATTGTAATTTTGATTTTTGTACCTAACCCAACAGAAAATTATTTTATATTTATTTTACGTAAATTTATAGAGTATACTAAATATCCTTTTTATTACGTATGCGAGTAGAATAATTTTTATTTTATTTATGTGTGTAAATTTTACAAATATATTTATATCCTTAATAATATAATAAATAAATACCCTTCTTTAATTTACTATTATGCTTTTTATACGTAAATTTGTTATACGTTCTTATATGTACGTTGTGTAATTGCATTTATGTTTTTCATAACAACGAATTCCTAATTAAGGATACATATAGACTTACTAAAAAATATATATAGAGTTTCTTTGTGTATTTTATACAGAAAAGGATATTCATATATGTATGAGTAGTAACCCTCAACACGAAAATTATTCGTTTCTCTAACAATTATAAAATTGATTAACGTGCGAAAAATTGATTATCCTTTTTTGTTAATGTATATAAGTAATGGAAAATTTAAGAAATTTCTTGCATACGCAATAATATTTTTCAATTTGTTTTTAAATCAAATATATCAATTAATGTAAACGCTATTCTGAATGTCTGTCCACCAATTTGGATATAGCACATAAACTGGTATTAAATACACTAGTATATGCTGCTTATACACTATTTAATTATATTTTGGATACATTGAAATATTTATTACTAAACGAAGTTGACAATATACATTTAAATAAATTTATCAGACTGTACTATTCGTCATTATCCAAAATAGATTTATATTTTGGACAAAATTTACTATTTTACATAGAAAATGCTCGTCAAAAATGATTGCAAACTGTATTCATGATCAAAAAAGCCCATTATTATGAAACTACACTGTCAAACAGCTCATATATGCAATGGATTTTCTATTACAATAAGAAATTTTATAGTATTAGTGCCGAAAAAAAAGAATTTAAATATGAGAAATTGACTATTTATATATATATATTATTGATATATAAAAAGTATAAGGGGTCGCCCACTGATAATATATTATAAAAAAAAAATCTAATTGGCTTCAATTCAATGGCTATAAAATTAAATTTATATATTTCTTATTTTGGGTACAAAAAAAAAAGAGAAGATTGATTTATATTTTTTATATAACATTGAAGAATTATTTATTATACATTTTTCTATTATTGCTTTATGGACAGAAAATAAAATATAATTTTAATTGTAAAAATTGATTTTTCTGATGATTATTTAGATTTTTAAGATTCTACAATGTAATTATCGGTTTTATTCATAATCAGATTAATGTTTATTCAAAAAAAAAAAAATACGATTTAAATGGATTTAAATTATGTAAATTTATGAATGGGATAAGTAATTAAGATATAATTTTTTTCACATTTTAAGGATATTAATTGTAATAAAATCTAATTAGATGAATATTGTAATTAAAAGAAAATATAATACGAAATTATTATTATTATTGCTTTTAGGTAAGTTAGGAAATTTTTTAAATGAATAATGAAATTAAAAATTAAAATGAAGCATCAATCAAACAAAATAATTATATAAAGTGAAATAATAATTTTCCCCTTCATAATTATTATTATTTATTATATAGAAAAGATTAATCGATTTATGGGTAATTTAATTAGGTATTACAATGGATTATAGGTTAGAATATATATATATATATCTTTTGCTATATGTATAATAATTTTTTTCATTTCTTTTATGTAATTAATTTTCATTTGTCTGAAAATTGAAATTAGGACAATTAAAAAAATTGATTGAAGATGAAAAAAAAAAACTTGATTAAATTTTCTAGACTTCTGATTTTGTTTTGTGTTTGAATTTTATTTGGGGTTACACTGAAAAAAATTGGGGGTTACATGTTTGGTAGGACAACAAGGAAAGAGTCTTATAATTGACCGAAATAGTTTGATGGATATTTAATTGTAAAAGCACAAAATTATTGAGGTTGAAATAATCATTTATTGAAAATATTGATGCATTATAAATATTTTGTAATTTTATTTAAAATTTGAAAAAAAAAATACTTGCACATTAATATAATGTGAGATTAATACACTGAAATGTCAAAGAAACATTTTTTTTGTATAGTCACAAATTTTCTAAAAATCTATATATACATATAAACTTATGTATACGTACGAATTTTTCATATAGTGATGTTCCAACTACAAAATGAGTGAAACATTTTGATCTCAATTAATTTACTTTGTAAATGCTTGAAATATTTTAATAAAATTCGACTAAACAATTGAAATCGAATCTAATTTTATATAATTCTAATTATACTTTAACCCCTTTTCAGAAAACCTATTTCTCTCAGTGCACTTACATACCGACACTATAAAATGAGACTAGAACTAAATTGACAAGCTAAGCAATATTTTTTTTTTTTTCATATATATATTTTACAATTTAATCAAAAATATAATAGTAAAGTACTGAAAAGTAATTATATTTCTCTTCGTAATCAATCAATTCATATTGTTCTGGTGCGAAATTTTACAATATTACATTTTATTTTATTTTTTTTTCATCATTTTTTAAATTGATTGATTTTTTTCTTCTTCGGTATATGTATGTTGTATTACAACATATTCAGCATAAAACATAATAATAAAAAAAAAGGTGAATATAAGCGTGAAATAATGATTTACTTCATCACTTTTATATAGTATAGATTTTATACATTATATATTTAATAATCATTATAGTTGGAGATTAGATTTTTAATTTTCATTGCTTTTTTGATTCATTTCAATGAACTTATAAGTACATTTTTTTTTGTAACTTCATAGAGTCATAGAGAGTATCTCTAATTTAAATTATAATGAATTAAAATTAAAATAAAAAAAAAAACAAAAATTATTATTATCATTAAATAAGTGACAACCGGAAATTATTATTTCCTCTGTTCATTTTGCGCTCGGCTTGATGTGAAACCATTCGACCAAAACTCGATGATAAAAATATTTTACATAAAAAACAAAAATAGCGAATGATATGAATTAGTTTTGTATACCAAAAAAAAAAGAAGAAAGAATTATTATATTTAAATCAAAAAATTGTTGTATTTTTTTTTTTTTAGAAATTACATAAATTTATGTTATATTATAGTTGAATGAATATTTGCGAGTATATAAAGCGCAAGGTGGACAAAACACAAGTTATTACTATAAAATGTTATGATGTGAATTTATTTATTCTAAAAAAAAAATTGAAACACAAAAAAAATATGAATAATAATTTTTGTAACAGGTTGAAAATGGTTTATGATTTTTGAATTAATCAAAAAAATAAATGTAATTTTATGGTTTATTTTTTTAAAAAAAAAGTATGAAATTTTAAATTTGTCGGTAAATACAAAAATTTCCGTGATCTTACATTTTATTAAGGTAGTTTTTTTTTTTTAGAAATTTTTTTTTATTAATGTTCTGAATGATTGAATTCAATTAAGGACGAATTTAATTTGAATTATAAATTTTATTAAAAAGTCATGTATTTGTTGTTGGATTAGTTGATTTTGATTGTAAATTTTTAATATTAATTTTAAATATATAAGGAAATATAACTAACTTTTTCGAGTAGATATACCCAAGGTTAGTCATTCTAAAATTTCACAATTCATTTAACTATGGGAAATGGCAATATTGGAAATCCATAATACGGAAAAGTTATATTTTTACTAAAAATTTAAATATATAATAATAATCTCGCCGAATCGGAACAATTTAATATCGATTGTTTACCATCTTATTTCAAGGTGTCACCAAAACTTGTAGATTATGAATTAGTGAATCAAAAATATTCATTTTCAAAGTTCTGCAATAATTGTTGGCACTAAATATTCTATCATAAACTAATTATTTCATCAAATAAGAGATATTCCGCGATGCGCACAATAAAATGAAAAATTATCATACAAAGGAATGAAAAAAGGACATTCAGCGATGGTGTTAAGTAAATGTAAATCAATGTTAAAACAGATGCAAAACGTGTTGTCAGGATTTGAAAAAAATTGTACATACAACATTTATTAAAATATTATTTATAATAAAATAATTATTAACGAAAATTTGAGAAATAAAAAATATTTCTTCGACAATTTACAAAATTGTTGATTTTTGGTTATGAGACTAAACAATGTTACCTTAATTAATTTTGTTGATAGTAAATTACGTATAAAAATTATAACTTCCATCATTTTGGCTAAATTTTGAACAAACTATCAAAATTTCAAATATGTTCTTACCAAATATGAACCATTGATAATTTACTGACACATAAGTAAAATTTTTTTTTATTAAGGCCGAATTTCCTTTGGATTTCTTAAAGAATTGGGCAAAAATTGATATTATTATATTTTCCCAAATCTTTATACAAACCCCCCATTAATGTTCAATCATTTATATTTTGATAGACATACTGAAACATTAAATTATCATTAATAATATTCTATACTTATGTAGAAAAAAATAATAATAATAATATGGACGTCTATAGCTTGAAGTAATTTTGAACTGTTTTTTAAGGACACTGCCCACAAATTCAACAAATTTTCACCGTCATAAGAGCATTTATAGTGTAATTATTAACCGTTTTTTATTTTAATATTCAGTTTTGTTGTGTGTAGGGGAGTTTATAAACATGAATTTTTATATAATTATAATTTCATATATACTACCTTACAACGCCATTTTAACTTTAATATTAATTATTCATATATTAAAAACACATTATTATAGTATATTATAGTTTCTTTACTTGTTGGTGGTGGTTTGTTTTCAGGCTATCATTAAAATTTTTGGATACATTTAATCGTTAGCTAAACATACCATTAACGTTTTTACATTTTTGTAGAGATTATAATTTTTTTTTTTTGGATTTTGGCGCTGATGAAATATAAAATAATACAAAAATTATAACCGCGTCAAGAAATTTTTCTAGCCTCATAGAAATGAGATTCAAATCACATTTACATAGATAATAATTATAATAAATATAACTAAGTATGTATATACATATAATATTTATTTCGGTATTTGGTAAGGAAGCAGTGCACGTTTACAATTGTCATAATTTTGTCAATTTTTGACATATTCTTATGAATAATTAGGTTAAACTATGTCAGTACTTTTCCAATTACAGTTTAGTTTGTATTTTAGTTTTTAGATAATAAATGCCATTTTTCGCTAACACAATCCGCAATCTCAAATATCGACAAGATGCCACAAAATCGTCATTTAACAAATCAATCGTCATTTAACAAATCATTTCTTGTCCAAAAACTATAAAAAAATTTCATGAAAGCCCGACACTGACTATTAATATGAAAAAAACATAAATTAAACATAACAAAACAACAACAAAAAAAAAAAAATATATACTTATACAATAATAAAAAATTAGCCAAAGGCATGAAACAAAAACAAAGTATATAAACCTATAATTAGGGAATTTAACCACACGTTAATTTTTATTTAAGAGTTTTCTATAACCTTTATTTTTTTTTTATATTATTATACTATGTATATTATTATTATTTCTTCGAGTCTCGAGAACTATAGAATTAATAATATTAAAGGTACAGTAAAAAAAAAATCAAAACTCGAAAAGGTAAAGGTATATATAAATTCAAAAAACGAAACCAAACCAAACTGAAAAAAAAAATGTTTTGGAAATACATATATATAATAATTTTCCAGATATATATTTATCTGTTAGTATATGTATAAGTGTACATTTAATAGTTGGGTATGTTTATTCATTATTATTTTCGTTCTTTAAAAAAATCTGGTTGAACGTTGGCCTATAATGATCATGAACTCCAGCCTTTGTTTCCGTACTTTATCTTTAGTTTGGTATCTTAACGATTTTGTATATTTTATATTTAGGTATATACATAGCTATATAGAGCTAAGTTATACGTTAATTTCGTGTTATTTATTTTCTTTGAGCAATACTTAAAGTCTTTGAGATTGTGTAATTTATATACCATCAGAAATATTTGATGTTATATAGTAATGTATTTGTGAGTTAAGTCATTAAAAATTTTTTTTTAGAAATTTTCGGAAAGTTTGTAAAGGTATGAAATAAATAATATTAAAAATTTTGAAATTAATAATTTGTTTTAAAAAGTAACTAGAACGAAACTTGTTTGGAATTACTGAAGTGTTTAGAAATATTAGAAGTCTAACAGAAGTATACAGTCATGAATGTTGTTTCGCTATTTGCTTATGAAATTTTAGGTTAAAAGGTAATTAGACAGAACAATATAACGTATGACAAATGACATTATGAAACTATTTTTTTTTCACCGTTTACTTTTTTGATAAATATAACAACCAGACTTTTATTAAAGTTTTGTTGTTATACCCTAGTACAGCAGACTGAGATTTTCCTGAAAAGATTGTCTATAATAATAATTTTGAGCAAAAAAGCATTTTCACATCAAAATATCAAATTTTTCAATGGTCAATATATTGATCCTTAAAAAACAGTTAATAAATTAGCATTTTTTTAAATTAAATTAATTCAGAATTAATTTGATTTCGAAATAATTTCATTTATTTTATGTTTTTGTGATAGTAAAATTTCTCAAATCTCTGATTTTATTGTAGCCCATTAGCTTCAAATCTTATAAATCACAGAAAAGTTTTAGAACAATTTTACTTCATTCTGATCGAAAGTTTTGTAATAAATCTTGTGAATTTTCATCAAAATTAATGATTGCTTATAATTTTATAGATAATCTAAAAAAATTAGCTTAAATAACGCTTCAAATATATAAAAATTAAAAATAGTTGACCAAAAAGTAAATTTTCCGGTGTACAACAAATTTGTAAGCTTTATTCTTATAATGTTTGTAGTTGTACATAATTAATATAGCTTTCATTTTAATATTTATTTAAAATTTTAGTTGTATTTTAGTTGATATTCTAAACTAATTTGACAGTTGTTGTATTATGCATTTCCCTTCCGAAATTAAAATATTTTCTGTCTATACTCTTTGCAAAATCTAAATTTACATTCTCAACATAAAAAATGTGTAATTTTTTCCATTTTATCTTTATTGACATTTTTATATCTCAATTATAATTTAATAAAAAAAAAAAATTATTCAACAAAATAAATAAAAAATATTTACCAGATAAAATTAATTTTTGATGAGTCATAGTGTTAATTTTAATTTTTTTTTTTTATCTTTAATACACTTTTAAGTGACTTGAAATTAATTGCAATTTTTATTTTATCATCTAACTAAATGTATAGAAACCGCCTTTTTTTCTATAATAAAATGAAATTCAGTTTTTTGAGCATATTAGTAAAATATTATAATTAAATTTACAAGAAGAAAAAATAAGTTGACATTAATATATTTGCTTTACAAAATGCTGAGTTTTTCTTCTCTCTTTTATTTATGTATATAAGGAAAAAGCTGTTGGACCACTCGTGGCAATTAATCAAATTGAATTTAACGTGACCGATTAGACATCTGATTTATAGCATTCAACAACAAATATTACTTACTATATTATATAAATTTTGAACACATTAAATTACCACCACGAAACAATTTAAATGGAAATTTTATATTATATGTATATTAAATTCAATCTTACTTATAGAGCGTTTCTTTTATATACAAAACTGTCAACTCGAATTTTTTTTTTTTGGAATGAAAAGGCAAATAATTTCCTATATAACATAAATATCTTATATTAAAATTATGCTGGGAACACATGATTTCATTTTATTTTATTTAGTATATTTATAATATAATAAAATTTATTAATGTTTCTTCTTTCAAATGATTAAATTCTTATAATTTCAAATTCAATGTTTTATAAGTATATAAAGAATCGCGTTTTTTTATGGATATAAATAAAAAAATTGGAATTTTTCTTTTTGGAGACCACAAAAACGAATTTTTTTTTATGAAATTAAAAAATGGACTTTTTTTTTCTATAAATGAAATAAATATGAAAACATAAATAAATGGGAAAATGATCCCTTTGATGGGATATTTAATAACAAGAAAAAAAATGTATAATTTATGGACAAAGTCTGTTTTTATGCAACAAGGATATTTTTTTTTTGTGTCGCGTAAAAACGTTTAGGGTATAAATTATATTTGTTTTATTATATTAGTAAAAATATAAATTATGTTATCCATAAAGTTATGATTGGTTTTTGGTAATATTTAAATAATTTAATTTATGTTTAAATGTTTTAATATAATATTTCAACTTTTGTTATAAATCAATTCTCTTCCAGTTGGATACCACACCGAATTAATTGAATATTTTGTTGAGTAGTAAATTTCAGGGAATAGTTTTGGAAAACTAATATAAACTCATTTCCAAATTAATTTGAATTGATCGCATTGATCCTGAAAATTGGAAAAAGTGTTAAAATTTTTTGTCGAAAATAGTAAATAATAGTACAGAAATCATTATTTTATGACCTGATCATTTTATCCCTTGGATCATCTTGTTCCTATAAGTTAGTTTGGGAATGAAGAATTTCGAAGTACTTATATAGATTTGATATACAATATGTACCTAGTAACAGGAATAAGAGAGAATTGACATTGAATCGATCAGTGTCAAATACAAGGAAATTAGATTAGTTATTGATACAAGTTAGTTATTGACATGTACCTTGTATAAAATCATTGTAATATTATATAGCTACAATACAAAATAGTATACAAGTTGGTAGTGGTCAGAATGGCCATACTCAAGCTGGAATAGTTAAGCTGAGTATATAGTTGGTATGTCCTACAGACATGTACCTTGTATAAAATCATTGTAATATTATATAGCTACAATACAAAATAGTATACAAGTTGGTAGTGGTCAGAATGGCCATACTCAAGCTGGAATAGTTAAGCTGAGTATATAGTTGGTATGTCCTACAGACATGTACCTTGTATAAAATCCATGTAATATTATAGAGCTACAATACAAAATAGTATACAAGTTGGTAGTGGTCAGAATGGCCATACTCAAGCTGCTCTTTGAACATAAAAAAAGGAGTAACGGAGTAGCAAATCATAAATTTTGATACTGAAACTTATGACCAGACAGCAATTCAGGCATTTATAGGACTCGGCAGAAAAATAATTTGGAAAATCATGAAAAATACTTACAATTCATATTTAATTAAAATTTTGAAATTCATCCAACCAAAATTAGATTTATTTTTATTTTATCATCCTAATCTAAATATATAACAGACAAATAAAAATAAAACTGGTAAAAAATTAAGTTTATTTGAGGTTAAAATCAAAAACAAAAAATTATTATACTTGAAATCATTTTCGACGACTTCAATAAGGAAATACTACAAAAATATAATAAATTAATTAATCGCTAATAAATTTTAATTTCTTAGCAATAAAATATATAAATAATTTCCTGAAATAAATCAAATTCACATAAGAAATTTTATTTAATAAAAAAAAAAGTGTCGGAATCTTATCGATTTTCTTATCGGAATTAAAAAAATAAATAAATATTTTTATTTGACTATAAATTTATTTATTTTTTTGTTTGCCTTGATTGTAAAAATAAAGTCAATAAAAACCGCGACGGAAATCTATTTTTATATAAAATTTCATATTTTTAAGATAAAGAAAAATCATAATTTTTGAAATTGTAGTTTCAAATAAACATGTAATATAATAAGAAAGGGACAGATGTCCTAGAAAATACTTTTTTAACCTGCATTCTTTTGCTAATGTAATTACCCTTATATTTATTTATGATTATAAATTGTAGTAGTATTTGTAAAAGGTGGTTTCTTTTCGTTGATCCTTTGATATAGATTAAATGCATTTAAGTAGGATAGATCAATGAGAGTGAATGAAATTGATCAAATTTTGAAAGTAATTCGTTTGAGAAATATAAAAAAAAAAATTATTAATTTAAATTAATTTTAGTGTAGAAAATATGCTTAGAGACAGGGACTCACCACAGTGGGTCTTATTCGGGAATTGTGAGACAAAGAAATAGATTAATTTATTCTGTCTGGATGATGGTGTGTAGGGGTTTCTACCTAACCACAGGAATGCTATATAATACAATTAATTTAAATTTTAAGGATTTCATATTTTAATTGATTTATAGAAAAATTAATACTTTTAGACAATAATTGTATCAACAGTTTTTATAAGGATTTAACATTTTTACTATTTCATTGGAATATAAATTAAATAATTTTGTGATTTCCATTCTCAGAAAGGTTTGAATAACTACAGAAATATTTGTTTACAGACTTTTTGCATAAATAATAATATTTTTAAAACAAACTAAGTGACTAATAAGGACCTGGTTTTAATTCATTTCAGAATTCATTTCAGAAATTGATTTGGCTGGAATTTTAGGACTACAACATTTCTGCTCAACGATGACATGAATTATACGACGAGACTATCAACTAATTAAAGAACTGTCAAAGATTTCAAGATTTCTCTGAAATATTTTCAATATATACATACTTAATTAACAAAATTTAATTTACTGCCGGCCTAAAATTAATTAATTAAATTACAAAACTTGAAAGAGCAAAAAATTTAATTAAAAACCAAAAAATAAAAAAAAA
Organism: Empis stercorea; assembly: GCA_949752835.1. Classification (NCBI taxonomy): domain Eukaryota; kingdom Metazoa; phylum Arthropoda; class Insecta; order Diptera; family Empididae; genus Empis; species Empis stercorea. The sequence continues at coordinate 53,302,267 of OX457089.1, forward strand.
ATTAATTAAAGTTTTATTTCAATTTAAGATTTCCATAAAACAAACATAAACAATATTTTAAGTATAAATTAATAAACGAATATTTGAACTATACAGGAAATTTTTATCATAATTTTTTTGTTTTTGTATAATTAAGTTTAACAAAACAGCAACAACAACAACAAAAAAGCGATTACCTGATAATTAAAATGCGTTTCCTTTTTTTCCGAACCAAAAATAAAAACAATTAAAAAAAAAAAACAATCTGTTTTTGTATATAATTTTCTACCCTTAAAAATAGCAGAGCAACATAAACAGATTTCTTTTTTTATTCTTTTTCTCTTCTCTCTTGTTGTTTTTGTATTATGCTTCTTATATATTTTTAATTACCATCTGTTACCCGTCTTCAACAGAAAAATAATTAATATACAACATAACATACTTATATATATATATAAATATATTTAAAGTTAATGAGTTTTTTCTTGGAAAAACATTAAAAAATATATGTACATTTAATACATAAATAATTGTACATAGAAGAAAATTATATTATTTTTTTTTGTATGTATATCCTTGATTGTGTATTATTTTCCATCTATAATTTTTATGTACCAAACCAATAATAAAGAATGAATATAGTGTCAGGGTTAAAATTCGAATTAAATTAAATAATAATTTGGACAATGTATCGAGAATAATTTATTGTTAAATAAAATCAATGAAAGAATTTGAAATAAAAAGGGACGAATCTAATCAATTTACTATTCAAATTAAAATCAATTCGGACCATGTAGATGTAGAGCAGCAATACATCCAATTATATATAGACCAATTTTAAATACAATTTTTTGTCGACTGATATTTTTTTAAATGACATGTTCCTATTCTAAAACTCAAGAAGGTATAATAAAAAGGACAAATTAGAATTTTGCGATCTTTAGATCTAAATTTAGTCATTTTTTTATTACTCAAAAACAACCCTTCTTTACTGTCATAATTTAATCAGCTAAATACTCTGAAATTGCAAGATATTAATCTGCTAAACTTCTTCAAATCTATTATTCCTCTCAAATTCTGAACCAAATTCTAGTATATATTTGAAATTCAGCTTTTTTGCACATTTTTTTTTTGTTTAAATTAAAATTTTAATTTTTCGGTCTTTCGAATTTCGCCAATAAAAAAACCAAAAAACATAATCTTCAATAATAATTTTCGGGGTAAGAAAATTTTTCCTCAAAATTGTGTTTTTGACTCTCTGTCTGAGTAGACTATATGATACATTATTATGTATAAGAAAATTTACAGAAAAGAAAGAGTGGATGATGGAAAAACCAAAAAAAAAAAAAAAATGAGAGATGAAAATCTTTTTTTGAAAATTCGGACTAAATTGATTAATTTTCATCACGCTTCGTCAGATAAATTTAAGAAATTTTTATGTTTCCCCATAATATAAACGAAGTAATTTTTAATATACACTATAGTAGTGCTGTATGTATGTACATATATATTTTATGCTTTCAATTATAATTTTTGTACTATTTTTTTGTTATATTTTAATTTGTAAATTTCATGATAAAAAAAAAATACAAACTAACATTTCATAGATATTTATGTATGTATGTATGTATACAAATTTATATATCAAAATCAATTAAGGAAAATTTAATCAATTTAGAAAATTGAAAAATCCTTTTATTTTTATTATTATTTTTTTCAAACAAAAACTTCCCTCTTCATAAATATATGTATACAAAAATAATACAATTCTATATTTTTTAACAGTGTATTAGTGTTATGTGATATATTGTACCGAAAAATTTCTAGGTTAGGTATTAAATTAATTCTTTTTAAATGGTATGTTATATATATCTATAAGTTAAATTGCATATATAAAGGTGTGTTTGGTTGAATGTAGATAAATATATATGTTGTAATTTTATAGTTAATACCTAGCTAATGAGTTTGATTTTAATTAAAATGGAAAAATAAAAATTCCACTATATATTTATGTATATAATTCGTGTGGCTAGCAAAGCCGGAAATTGAACCATTTTGAGAGCGCAAATAGATTATTATTATTATTATATAGTGGAAGAAAAGATGGCGTGTATTATCGTCATTGCGTTGGTCGATCATCATTTTTTCTGTCTTTTTGGATAGTTGAAATGAATTTTTTTCTTTTATTTTGGCCGGAAAGAAGGGAATATATAAATATTTAATTACAAATTAGTGGAAAAAATTGAAAAATATGTATAATCAGCTATTTATCAAGAAATACAGAAAAAAATTAAAATGGATTTTTGAACAATTTTTATTTTGACTAATAGTTTTAGCAGCTGTTAATTAGGAACACACAGAGCTGATTTTTATGATTATATGGACGGTATATGAAATATGTTTCGTATTATTGCGTGCTGGATTTACTACAATTTTTTTCTTCTTTTGATTTAGATACATAATAATTATAAATAATAAATAGAAATTATAATTTGATGATATAATTTTTGTAAATTTTTTTATAGTTTTGATGAAGATATTTTAATAATTAGTTATATTTAGTATAATTATATATTTTTTATGGGTAATAATTTATAGGACAATTATTTTTATACATATTTTATATAAAATTTAATGAAAATTGTAACCAACTATTAGTCAGAAAGAGAATTTCATTTAAAAATGGTCTAAAAATACTATAGAAATTAAATATAATAACGAAATAGTACTATCACAGCTTCGATTAAAGTACATATGTATATTATATATATAGAAAGCACAATAAACTGTCACATTTCCAAAAAAATTCCCATAGTTTTCGATTAGCTCTAAATTTATACAATGCTCAGGAGAAGTCTTAATATCTGACCACATTTTTTTACTAAACCATTTCAAATTATAGTTGAGATCTCAAAAGAAAGATTGAATAAAAATATATTATTTTTAATTCAAAATTTCCTGATGCTATTTTACCATTTCCAATAATATTAACTTTCTATTCTTAACGTTCAAATTTGTTAAATTTTTGATAGCATAAAGTGGCAAAACAAATTTACTAATAATTTTTCTATTGGAATCTTTAACGTCTTTACAATTAAACAAGTTATAAAATGCCAAGCAAAAATTTCAAACCAAAATATTCACCAATGACTAAATGATTAAATTTATCAGCATGAGAAATTTTTATAAAACAATTATACGAAAAAAAAAAAAAAATATTTTCCATTTTAGCAAATTTTTCCTCTAATCAATTAAAAATACTTATATTCAACAAATATTATCTTATGCTAAGTCAGTGATTTTCATTCATTTTGTATACTAATAAAAAAATACCACAATTTGACCCACCACCAGTCATACAAAATAAATTTAATATCGTATCCTATGATGAAAAATATCTAAGCAAGAATTTTTTTTTTTTTAATTAAAATATCAATTAAACTTTCAATTTACCATAATTGTTAATTAATGGAAAAATATATAGTCAAGCTCTAAATGACCACGAAAATAAATGAAAAAAATTAAAAAAAAAAAAAAACGAGTAATATTTTTAATAATAAAATTAATTGAAAATTAACATTTTTCATAATAAAAATTTGTTTGTAGATAAAAGTTTTTATGCGTTGAAGAGTATAAGAAAAGACGAAGCGAAGGCAAAGAAAAAAAAGGTCAACTACATAGAAATTAAAAATGATCTTTGTTGGAAAGATTGTTGAAAAAAATAAATGAAAAGAAATATTTTAGATATTCATTTTCATGTTATATACATATTTATAGTCTTTAAATGCGTGGGCATAATTATGTAGCACGTAATGACTTTCCTTTAACATTATCGTCATCTGAATAGTTAAATGTTGTATATGAAAATTATAGATTTGTTTATGTCATAGTGTTTTGAATACTTAAAAAAATAGTAATTTTTAGAAAGATGTTACGAGAATTGCGTAATTATGTAATTAGTTTCAGTCAGGTATGTAATATGCAAAATTTGAATTATTAGTTTAAGATTTTATGGCACGAATAAGTAATATTCTCGATATTTCTACTTTGTGTAATATAAAAGATTACATTAATTTTTGCGATTTGTTAATTAAAGTATACTTAACTTTAATGATAGTACTTATAGAATATTTTATCAGAATTTACAATTTTATGGAAAAATAGATCTAATTTTATAGCAACATAGTTGCATTCACATTTTTTGATAATTTCGTAAAAAGAAATTCAAAGTTATGTGCGTCATTTTTCATTATTTACATTGACAATAGCAAATTTACCAATACTTAATCAAGTGTCGGTGATGTACTGTAAATATTGTAATTTTGTAATTTGTAAGACAAATTGTTGTATGTAATTTTTCTCTTCTGTCTATGATTGATTGTTAAAATTTGTTATTTATAAATTAAAATATCAAAAATATATTGATACATTTTTGACATTCACATTTGAATTTCCTACTAATTTCACTAAATTATTTAATTTTTCATCTCAATCTCCCCCAAAAATTTATTCAAATAAATCATTTAACTATTAAACTGATTATACTAAAAATGAAAACAAAAAAAAAAATGGAATTTCTCGAAAAAGTGTGCCGTCGCCTTAGATAGTTTTCCAAAAAAAAAAAAGTCTTTCTTTTTTTATTTCTTATGTGAAAGAGATGGGAACGGTTTTACACATATTTTTTCATTTTATTAAGTCATATCTTTAAGATACTCTAAAAAGTTGTAAATTTTTATTTTATTATATTTAACCAAAATAAAATTAATTTTAATAATCATAAAAAAAAAAAAAATTGCTATATGTAAGAAAAAAATATGTTTATAAATTAGTTTTATTTAATAATTTAAAAATTTATTAAAATTATGCTGAATTTCATTTACATAAATCTATTAAGTATATAGCTACAAAGTAATTTTTAACTAATATTTATCACAGCATCAGCAGCAGCAGCGGTTTTTTTCTTTTCTTAAGTCTTAAGAGATTTTTATATAAATTAAAAAAAAAAAACTTCAAATTTAATTTTTTTTAAAAAGATTGATATCTTTTCTATAATCTAAGTTCATTAATAGATACTCAACGGGTTTTTTTTATTATTTATGATTTTTTTTTTATATATAAATTTTGGTTCATTAGAAAAATGTTATAATTAATGTTAATGTGAATGGAATATCAATTTTATATAAAATTCAATTTTTAATGATTTCGAATTTAGATTTTGAAATTGAAAAATTAAGTGATAAAAGGAAGCATACTGGTTTTTTAACCATTTAATTTCTATATCGTATCTGAGCATTTTTGAAAGCTTTCACAGTTATTTAGTTTAATAATTATTTTAATATTATATTATGTCTTCTTATCATCATTAACAATCTTTGAAATATAATTAATTTTATTTATATAAAAATTTGAAATATTATAATTTTATATTTAAAATTAGTGGGATCATTAGTTTCATAATTTTTTATTTCTTATAAATTTTCAGTGGACAAGATTTTTTTGATTTTTTTTGTTTGGTTGATTAATGATTTGGGCTACCATATAGTCTAGTTTGGGAATCTTTCATAGAATTATCAATAATTAATGAAGGTGTGTAATACAAAATTGATAATAAGTAAATTAATTTTGTAAATTTAATATAGTAGGTCAGAAAATTATGTATTTATACAAAAAGAAGATATTTTGACTATAGCTGCGAATTCAGATTTAGTTGTTAAAGGACTTAAATACTGCAAAACAGTCTACAAAATGACTCAATCATTCCAAAGTCCAAACATTTTTGAAGTCCATAAATTTTTTTGAATTAATCATTTGATTTTTATCTGACATCCTACTCTGTGACAATCGAAATTTTATAGTTATTTAAATAAATTATTTTTTGATAAACTCAATTAATAAATTAATGAATTAAAAATTTGCTTAATTATAATCATATTATTATCATGAATTGAAACTTTAATTAACATTTTAAACTGTGTCCGATCTTTAGCACAGAAAGTGTAATATCCGGCATTATGTATACATACAGTATGAGTTGTGATAGAGTCATGACCTTCTATAAGCCAATTTGATAACAAACATTTTTTTTTGTTTCATATAAAAATTAATGTTTAAATTAATCTAATATGATTTTTTTCTTTGAACTCATACTGTGAAATAATTAATTTTGATAATTTGAAATTAAGTATATACTTATTGTTCAAATTCAAATAATTTTGTTGGCAACTAAGCAAAAAAAAAATGCAATTAATCATTTAAAAAAAAAAAAATTCTGTATGCCACAATTAATAGTGTAAATTTGACATTTCCATTGAATTTTTTTTTACTTAATTATCATCATAATTAATCGAAATAATTCGTTTTAACAAATATTTTAATCAAACAACCAATAATTACTATAATTATTCATTATAACAGAAAGTTAACATAAAATTAAGATTAAATTAATTAAATTTAGGTCAAATTATTCTGTAAATAAAATTTAAGTTGAATTCCTTTACCAAAAATGTTTATTATAAAAAAACATGTATATACTAACTAAAAAGAAGATCAATAAACCATTATTAAATTACAATCATTTAATAAGATTATTAAACCCAAAAAAAAAAAAGAATTGATGTTGAAAACGTTTATAACTACTGGGTATAATAATTATAAATTTCATTATAATATACATATACATATGTATACAAATTTCATTAGAAATGAACAATTACATATCATTTATTATAATTGATTGATTATCAGATAATATAAATATAATTTTAACTTAAATATGTGTAATTTTTTGTGTAATATTTATCTTATCTTTCTTTACTAACAAAAACAAAAAAAAGTTTATTGACAATAACAAAAATTATTTAACAGAGGCAGACACTATACAAAACAGAGAAATATTATAAGAACTCATGTAGGTATATATTCTTCACTACCCCCCGATTAATCTTTTAAAAATAATGATAATAATATCTTTCTTCTTGTCTTCTCTTCACATATTATAGATACCCATAAATTATCTAATTGAATTTCTTTTATATTACTACATATACTTATGCTTTTTAACAACACAAAAAATATATTTCTCCCTGAACCTTTTCCATCCTATATGTATGCATGTATAATATAAAATACTTTACACTTTGGCCTCTATATGATGATAATAATATGGTTTATATATGTACATATTTGTAGTTGTTATATCCCAATATATACGGTTTCTTCATAATTAAATTCCATCCAATATTAAAAAAATTGAAGAAGACATACATAATTTTTGAAAAAAAAATGGATATAAATAAGTTAAGTGTTTTGGAAATTATCAATACACAAAATTTTCGTTGTTGTATGTTGTCACAAATTACGTATATTTAGGTTTTTGTTTAAAGAATAAGGTGTTAGGTTAAAAAAGGGGGGGAAATAGTAATAATAATATCGGCTTTACTATCAGGACTCAGATACTAAAATCTTGTCACGAAATTTTTAGTTTCTATTGAAGTTAAACTACAACAAAAATTATTCCATATTGAAAGTATTACTATAGACTTTTGGTCTATATTCCAAAATACAATTTACCAAAAAAATATTAGCTCATACTAAAATTAAATTTTATAGTTAGTCGGCAGTTAAACAAAAATACAGTTTAATATTCTGTACTATGTATTGTATATTATACAATTCTCCCCCATTATAAATATAATTGTTCACCCTACAACCACGTTCTAATTAGAGCAAAACCTTGTCCAAAGATAATGAACTAAAAAACAATTTTTGCTATTCTACTAATAATATTTTTTTTTTGTTCCCCTCGAATTATCCTACTTTTGACTAGCCTAATATTGCTTTAGCAGCCTCAGAATAATATCAGAAAAATGCATGAATATATTCTTCCTTTTGGTATCCTTCGACACAACAAATCTTACCTCCTTTTTCAAAATCCGAAACACAACAAAAACGTAATTATTATTTTTTGGATATGTTTTTTGTTGAATGTATTGTAAATTTATTGTAAATGTATTGAATTTATGCTCTTCAGGGTTAAAATGGTCGAAGGGAGGAAAAGAAATGGTGTACGGAATTGTATTCAGTGCCAAAATGTATTATCCCTAATACCATAAAATTGGTAGAGTTTGACTGAACCTAAAAATGGCATACACAATCAGAAAAAGATTTAAGTGACTGCATTAATATTTAAAAAAAAAGTATACTCAAAAACAAAACGAAATTTGTTTATGTTTATATGTATAGTGTGTCTCAAAGATACAAAATACAATTACTTAAAAAAGATATTTTATCACACACAACATAAGTTCATTGTATTAAGGAAGTATTGGTTTTTTGTTACTCTCTTACTCTCTTTCCTGATCTCATTTTGTATATTTCGTTTCGCTCAACCAAAATAGCAAAACAAGGATAAATATTTTCAGTTTATTTTTTTGACGAACGTAAAATACGAAAAAAGGATTTTCATTACGATAGGACAGGGACGGCGGGTAAATGGTATCAAAAAGGGGGCATGGGAGGCAAATGTCGTAAATTCAGCAAAAACAAAAATGCAAAACACTTTTACCTATTTTGTTTAGCAAATGAAATTGTCTGCACATTTTTTTTTTGAATTACAATTCTCTCTCTTTCTCTCCGCTTTCCTGATTATATTATTACAAAAATATTGTATTAAAAAAAGCGCGACCGACGACAACAACGTCTATGGATATTCAATAAAAAAAAAAACAGACGATTAAATATTTTAATTTACCAAATTCCCTATTTTTAATTATAAATACAATTATCCTTTCTGTCTCTCCGCTCTCTCCGTAAAACAATATAAACTTCAAAAATGATTTTTTTTAATTAATTTTTTGGATAGAAGGTTTTGTTGCTGTTTTATATTTGTTTGGTGTTTATTTTTTTTAAAGTATTGGTGTGTAAAAGGAAAAAATTGATTTTTGTTTGTTTGTTATATGTGATTGTATGTTAACAGATTTTTGTCTGTTCAGATATTTTTCGTTTGAAGTTTTGGTGGACAGGCAATAAATTTAAAAAAATATAAACATTTTTAAAAGCATTTACTTAACTTTTTAGTAGTAAAAACTCACCTTTTTTTAATCAATTCAAATTTCGTTGGAAATCTTTTACACGTTCTTTGATTTTTAATAAACAAAAAATTTATAAATGATTTTCAATATAATTTTCTCAATTTAACCACACTTTTTTATGATGATGTTGAAACGTAGGGGGGTATTCATAAATATGTTAAATACATATACAAGAATTTTAAACAACAAAACACACTACGATAAAGAGATACAATATAAGAACTAAATTTAGCTCTTTATGGACATATTTCTATAGATATATATTTTTTTAATAATATTAAATTATATTTTTTATTATTATTGTGCTTATTTTTATTTATTTATTTGTGTAGAGCGAGAAATGAAGTTTTTTTTTTGTGATTTGACAGACAATCTGTTTTTAATCCAACACAAAAACATATAAAATTAAAAAAAAATCGAAAATTTAATCGAAAAACTTAAAAAAAAATGACTTTTTTTACGAAATTGAATTTTTATATTTCACTTAAAAAGATTTTCTATAAATTTTCTTATTTTTTCACACTTTTATCAATTATTTTGATATTTTTATTTATTTTTTTTTATAATTTTTCTTTCAAAGAAAATTTAAGTAAAAACACATTTTTTTTTGCTTTTGTACACTGTAAAAAATTAATAAAATTTTTGAATTATTGAACAAAAATAGTAAAATTTACAAAATAAAACCAAAAAAAAAAAATTAAATTTATATTAAAATAAAATAATTACACAAAAAAAAAATTAAATAAAATTTGTTTATTTCCGTCCGATAATAGGTATCGATTAATTGTATATTTAATTTGTCACGACGACGGATTTTTTAAAAATATTTTTTAATATATTTATTTTTATTTTACTTTAAAAAATATTAAATTTAAAAAAAAATATTATTATTTTTTGTACCATGAAAAGAATAAAACGTCTTAATGACTCATTGGGTAACACTAGACTGAACTACTATATTGAAAAATACACCAAAATGAATATAAAAGCGCCGTAAAAAATATGAAAAAGAACTGAAATAACATGCCGCCAGTCAGTCACCACATATACTACCATAAAATACTGAAATCATTATAGTATTAGTGTATCTTTTATACTTGTAGATTAAGGAAATTTAATTAAAATAAAAGTATTTTCTCACAAATACAAATAAAATCTGTTAAAATTGTTTTTGGCTCACAAATTCAACGAATATTTAGTATGCATGTGTGTATCTATGTGACCATTGTGAGCATAAAATCATAAAAATAAAATTCCAAAACATAAAATACATTAATGTTTAGCAGTATAGATGGAGATGAAAATTTTTATGAAGCATAAATTTAAAGTAGTAGTAAGACAACTCTGCAATACAATCAGAAATAATGTGTTTTAATTTTTCTGACAGCATTGTTAGGGGGAAGGAGGCGAAGGGTAACATAAGGTGACGATAATCAAAGAAAATAGAAAATATATCTACATTATGCTCTCAGTTAAACCTCTTTATTGGTGTGAGGCTGAGGTGGTTAATAAATAATGAAACACTCTGACTGAGTAAAGATTTTGTACAATAAATGAAATTTCGAAAGAGTAAAACATGATTAGTTGAGTTAATATAAAAGAGACAACTATATATTGTATAAAAATTAAGAAAATTCCCCAATTTTGCTCTATTTTTCTTATTTTTTATTTTTTTTTGTGCCTGTTTGACTACAAGAATTCAACGATCTATAGAATTTTAATATAAAATTTATAAAAAAAATTCTCAAATACTTTGGTTATTGTTCGTATTAAGTGCAATAGGGAAAATTGGGGTTTGTAAAGATACAGAATACTATTAATATATTACAAAAAAATAGTCATTTTCTGGTTTTACACTATAGAAAACTTAGAGTTATAGGATTATCTGAGAGCATAAACTGAAAATCTCTTTTTGGTAACATACAAATACAAAAAAAATTATTCAAGACAAAACCTCTAAATAAATGGATAGGGGAATCCAAAACAAGTCGACGTAAATGATTCTTTATTTTCTGTACAGAATTTATATACATATGTATGTATATTTATATACTTACTATATATATATGTATGTACCTATTTAACATAAAACATGATGGATGGCTTAAGGACGTATATACACAATGCTACTGCTACATACCTATAGCTATATACGTACATTAAGAAGAGTGACTAATACATTTTTAAATGTTTTATTCGCGCGCTAATTTTCATTGTTAGTATTATTATTTTTTTAGGTTATATACGAATTGCATAAGTAAAAAAGGTGCATTTAACGTTATTAAAAAGTTTTTTTTAAAAAAAAAACAGAAATCTACATTTAAACACAATTTTTTATGTACATTCGTTATGTATATATATATGTATGTATATGGATAAGGATTTAAAAATAATAATAATAACCAGCATGATAGGAAAAAGAAGTATTCTTTACTCCCTTAATTGGGTCCAATTAACAAAAACAGATATAATAGCGATAGTCTATTGAAAAACGACAACGAAAAGCAAAAAACAAAATTTATATATATAGCATAGAATTAAGGAGGAAGTAAAGTGGTCTCTCTACTCTATGCCAGCATGACAGATGAGTCTCGTTAATTTAATGAACATAGAGACTCATTATTATTGTATAAAATAGAATAGAATAATTAAAAATAAATATATATACTTTTTATTTAAAGTTAATTTGATGATAATTCTAAATAAAAAAAAAAATTAATTAAAATTTGAATCTAAATTATTTAGAGTGGTTTTTTAAAGGACATGAAATAAAATGTTTTTAGAACGGTAGAGTTTTAATTGTACTAGCTGGTAGTTCATTAAATGGTAGTAGAATATGTAGAAAATCTGAATTACTAAATTATAAATTATTTAGATATTTTGACAAAATGACAATTAATTCTTTCTGCTGTTTGGATACATGTTGGTTTATCAATTATTACGATACATGTTGGTTTATTAATGATAACTTAAAAGAATGTAAGGACCTAGGTGTTTCTTTAAGAAAAAATTGACATACCTAAATTGCATAAATATTGAATTTAGCGATAGTAAATAGGGTGGACATTTATACAACAATATAGGAATAACCATTTTAGTAAATTACAATTACTATTTCCCCCCTAAATAAATTATAGATTTTTACTAATTAACAAGTAATTTCATCTGCATTTCTCAAATTTCATGGTATACCGTAAGGGCTAAATAGTATAATTATTAAACCTAATATCTTTCTTCCACCCCTCGTAATATTTAATATATACATAATATATATTTAAGGTACGAAAAATATAGCAAATGATTATTTTTATTATTATTATTCTTTATTATAACTAAAAAAAAAAAACAATTGAACTATAAAGTATGAGAAATTCGGGAGAATCCATAAGCACTTTACGGATTCCACACTATAAATGCACACAATATCACGTACTTAAACATAAAATGTATATATCTGGATAGGAGTTTTAATAATCATATGTGGAAGTACACATATATTTTATGTTTTTGGCTACATTATATATATACGTACGTACGTAATGTATCCACGTATATTTATGTAAAAGTAAGTAAAGTTAAAAAAAAAATCCAGCAACAAAACAAAGCCAATTCTTTTTCTTTTTTTTGATATGATAAAAGCGTTTTTGCCGGTATCATGAATCTTTTAATGCATTTAACGGATGGAGGTAAAAAAATAAAAAAAAATAAAACTTTTGCTCTTAATATTCGACGAGTGATTAGGCTAATGGCACATTGGGTACAACAAAACACCAACAAAAACGTATATAAACTTTGTTTTTGTTATATATATAGATTTTTTTTTTATTTTTGCCAGGAAAAAAGTCGAGTTTCCGCTATTGCTATTTGTTACTCTTGAGTATTGTTATGCTACTTTACTATATAATATACTATAAAACTTAAGATATATATATATATATATGTTGTTTTTTATATTGTAATATACTATATACTTTTTTGGTATAATAGGATAAAGTAATCTCCTAATGGCAGGTAAAACGTATAAGTAAGGTAAAAATGGAAAAGAAATTATTGTTTATTTATTTTATTTTTTTTTTTGGTAGTTTTGTTGTTTAAGTCTTGTTAGTACTCATAAAGGTTAAATTATATACTTTCTCTTTTATTGCTGTCATATAGTAGATTATATTATATATATGGTATATAAAGAGATACTTTAGATTTAGAGGTACATCAGATAAATGTATAGAGGATATACTAACAGAAGAAATAATGTTAAAATAATTGTTTATTGTAATTTTTATTTACTTATACAAAATAATAATAACAACAAAAAATGTTTATAAATTATAAATCAACTCTTATTACTTATAAAGAGTAAAATTATGTTTAATGGATTTTTTAGTTTTTCCAATTTTACAAATTCTTTTCTTTTTTTTTTTTTTTTGCAGTTCATATTCACATGAGAATTTTAATGTTATATATAAATAATAATTATCCTTATTGCAATTGTAATAAAAAGAAATATATATAAGTGATTATTTTTTACTTATGGGAATTGTGGTTGGTAATTTTTAAGATAAAAATTAAGGAATTTGGAATTTTTTTTTGTAATATTATCAATTGTATTTAGTTGTATTTCGTTCTGATTTCCCATAAATTTATAAGATATTGAAAAATATGAATATAAGTAAGGAAGAATTTCAAGAAAGGCATCAATAAACATTCAACACTACAGGCTGACTGAAGATTTATGTACTGACAGTATGTTCTTAGCTTCACTATAGTCAAAAGAATCGATATAATCGAAATAATTGAAAGTACAATAATTTACTATGAATTTTAATTATTGACTTGAAATTTTCGATATTCTCCTGTACCATAAGTTCATTAATAAAAAGGATCTAAGCGAAAATAAATATTTATATACTTATATATAATTATATTTACTACCTTCCGAATTTCTTTATCCAAAGAACCACTGGTATATATATAATTCATTTTAATTTTCCAAAAACTTCAAAATGTTTGTCAATTCCACATCTTTCAAATTAAAATTTACCAAAATAATAAAAATTTTTAATTGTTAAACATAAAACTAACTTTTTTCCACTCACACTTTTTCTGGGGTGTTGAAGAAAATCCATCATCAAAAATTTTCTTCTTTATACCGAAAACACACAAAATTAATTAATCACTAATCCAAAAAGAAATTATATATACAAAATGTGCATATGTATATATATATATATAAATATCCTTTACAACTCAAACGAATATCACAGATGTCTTAGAAAATAATTTATATATTTACTTTTTTTTATCCTGGAGAAGGATAATTGGTTTTTACTAAAAAAATTTCCTAACTAACAAAGTTTTCTTCTCTTTTTTGTGCCAACAACTTTTCTCCAAAATGACTAAAAGTCCAATTAAGACTTAAAACTTATTATATTCCTGACAGGGCGTTACAAAAACAAAAAAAAAACCTTTTGTATTTTAAATTGAGGCAAAAAATATATTCATACTACTAACAAAAATAGCTAATTGCATACAGGTAAGTTCTGTATAAGGATAAGGATATAATATAGGACATATTTTAAAATTAACAAATTTTTACTATTTGTACTACATTATAATTTTTCTTATAAACAATTTTCAGGTTGAATTCGTAATTTTTTCAAATTAATTAACAAATTGAATTTGCACAATTTTCAAAATGATTTCTTTTCTTTTTTTTCACAAATTTTTAATAATTTTTCAAAATATTTTAAATTTTAATAATTTTTCAAAATATTTTAAAATAAATATTTCAATAAAAAACTAATTTAATCTGGAAATGTCTTATAGACATTTTAACCTAAACCACATTTTTTTTCTAGTTGCCCGAAAGCGTTTCAGATTTTCTAATTTGTATGTTTTGTATATAAATTTACGTTTTTTTTTTTCAATTTGATATAAACATTCCGTAGATTCATGTATGTTGTGTGGATATTGTTATTATAAATATGTTGCAAATAAAGTAAAATTTTATTTTGATGGTCAAAGAATTAAAACAGCTGTTCAAAAAACACAATTTTTTTAAATTATATAATTTTCCTTATGTAAAATAGAAAAACTTATGTAAATGACAAAAATATAAACCTATATAAATTTATATATAAAATAACAAACTATAATTTTCTTTCTATACCTTCACATACAATAAAATAAAACTTTGTTAAATTGTTATAAAAGACTAAAAAAAAACAACTATCCTTTAATTATAACACACACTATATATATTGGATGTATACATATTTATTAAAGGATATTTATTTATAATGTATGTGTGTGCGTACAAAGGTCGTTTTTCTTCTGTCTAAAAAGTATTTTAATTGTAAAGCACACATGAAAAACCGCCTTTGGGCTTTGTTATGCTATGTCGTCCCATTATTATATTTGAATTTCTTCTTTCCTACAGATTTGTTGTCAGAATCATTATAATATATAGAAAGTATAGCCATTACTATATATTCATTAATATCGTCAGATGAATGGTTATAAGAGTTTCTGGTAGAATCAGCATTTTTACAATTTTGAATTTACCATTTTGCAATTCAATTGATGCAAATTAATTTATATATTTACATTTCAAATTGGTTTAATCGGTCTTTTTCCAAAATAAAGGCAAACTTTTAGACCAACGAGTTTAACTGAACAAATTTAAATTGTAAAAAGTAAATTTAAATTGTAACAAAATTAATTTTAAAATTAACGAAATTACTTTTGTTAAATTACTAAATTTTGGTTGCAATGATCTTTTTTGATAAATTTTCTGTAGCAAAATGATTTGTCAGATTGATTAACTCAATTTTATGTGTCATTATTGTATAGTAAAGTAACCGAAGAATTTGAACCATATTGGTTAACATTTTCTGAAAATTTTCAAAATTGTATATACAATGTTAGAGTAGGTTAGAAATTTCTAACTGACTTAGAAAAAAATTTGATTTATATAATTTAAAGTGAGAAAAGTTTTGCTTTTCAGATGGTTTTACAGAATGAGGAATGGAATAAAGAAATTTAGTCATTCATTTTTATAGAATTAAATCTAACCAAGATAAATTTAAGAATATTCTAATTCAATGCCTGCGAAACAGCAAGTTGAGATATTATTAGAAAATCGTTTAATTTATTTTAACTTAAAACTTTAATTTAAAATCGATGTAATATTGTATTTATATCGAAATCTTGATAAAATATCATGTTAAACGACTTGTTTGTCTTATTTTTCTGGCTATTACCAAAGTAAGTTAAAAAACTTGCATAATTTTCAATTATAACATCAACAAATTCATCTGATGATATATAATAAAAATTAATTTCTTTATTTTATTAAAAATTTTCCCTGATATATACTTTCTTATACATAAATGTACATCAAACAAACAAAATTGTGTTGTAATATAAATATATAAATAATTGTTATAAAGTATATTTAAATAGGATTTTAAATGAGGGCTAAAAGACGTACAGGGCATCATACATACAACAAAAAAAAAACCATAAAAGTTTACGCCATTTAATAAAGTTGAACTTAAGTTATAATTGTTTCCTGGGTGTTTTTCGTATAAATGTATATGTGCAGAATCGAAATTGGAATGGATTAAAGAAACGGGCGTTTTGTGGTGTCACTCAATGTGCTTGTAATTGCCAAAACTTTTAAAATTATATTTGTATACCAAAAAAAAAATTTTTTTTTCTAACTTTATCTGTTAAATAGATCTATTAAAATTATTTATATATATTTTAGTTTGTTAAATAATTACTTGAAATTCTTCTCAATTATTTTTTTTTTTTAATTTTAAATTTAATTTAACAATTTAAACTTTTTTAAAGCTTTTATTTATGTACTTTAAAAAATTGGTTTTAAAATAGTTTTTTTTTTTTGTTTGTTAAAAATTTGACTAACGAAATTGAATAATTTTCTTTTAAATATTTATTTTTCAAAGTGTCCAAACTTTTAGTAGCATTAGAAATTTATTTTATATTATTTATGTCTTAAGATATAAAATAGAAAAAAAAAAAAATATTATTTATATCTAAACGACAAAAAGCATGAAATTCATCAATTATTGACGAAGATTTTTAAGTATGTACATAATATTTTATGCATTTTTCTTTAAGGATGTCATCTTTATATATAAAAAATTATATATATATGTTTCAGACAATTTTCTTACAGACGGACATTTATTACTTATTCAATATATAAATTTTAAACTCATTTTATTTTTGGACTATATGCTAGCACTATATTTAAAAGGTGGACATAATAATGTTGATTATATTCCCATATAAGTTCTCCAAAAAAAAAAAACAAAATCATTTGAATTTTCATTTTATAACTTTTAGATAAAATGTTGAAAAAGTGTTATTTTTTTTTTTAAAAATGTCGTTTGAAAAAAGGAAATATTTTTGGAATTTTATATATTATTCATATCTCTTAAAAAAGTATAAAGTTTCTTTACTTTATATAATTTAATAAAAATAAAATATATAATTTCGACAGTAATAGAAGAAATTTTCCATTTCCACACATAAAGAGATTAGTTAATTTATTTAAGTATTGAAAAAAAAAACACGAATTTTAAGATTTATAATCAAAATTAAAGGAGAAATTCGAAATAAATTTTCATTAGAAAAATTATTTTTTTCACATTCTATGTTAATTTAATATTAAAAATCTATTTTTAAAATCTTTAAATAAGTTAAATTAATCATAATGCTTGTGTTGTGTACAAAAGATTTTGAAATATATAAGACAAAATTTTTCTGCCCTGCTAGTCTAGTTCATTTTCATTTCTGATGTCAAGAAAGTGACAAATTTCAAAAATAAAAATTACTTCCGACGTTTTATATTTCATGGAATTTTAAATGATGAATTTAAATGAGTTTGTAATTATCATATTAGAATAGAAGAAATTTCTTAAGACCCTAAAATTATAGTTATTTATGAATTAGGTGGTAGTATAAAATCCCTGAAGATTTAAGGGGAAATTTCTTTGATTCATATCAAACAGATATTTTAATTTTGTTCGGATAGTTTTGTTACAATTGAAATTTCCTATTGATCGATAATACATTTACTTATATTTGGTATCGAGATCAAATGGAATTGTATTTATTCAAAATAAATTTTACTAAAAATTATCTTTGTCCTAAAAATCTAAGAAAGCACATCTTAAGCTTTTTATGACCAAAACTGTATGACAAAATTTGAGAAATTTAAATTTTTAAAATTCTTTTCGATCATAAAAATTTATCTCAGTCATTACACTATACATACATATGTAGCTATATATATTATTTTTCTCCCAACAAATAATTGTCACCATATTTCATTCCACACAAAAAAAAAAACGAAATATGATCGGAACTCTAAGATTATTTATTTCTAAATATTTTCAAGTAATAAATATAAAAAAAAACCATTTTTGCATAGACAAAAAGTATTTATATTACTTCAAAATTTGCTACAAGATCAGTTTTGGTTTATAGTGAGACTAAGAAAAAAATTTTAAAATAAGATTTGTATACCAAAAAATTTTTTTTTTTAAATACTTAAAGGTTTCTTTTCTTGAAACTGATTAAGTGTTACTTCATTTTTTTTGGTATACCAAAAGCACCACACCTTTTTAACTTTACAATAATATATTTATAGTTTATATATTTTTTTTCATTCTTTCTATGTTTTCAAAACATATATTATACATCATGTATTATAGTGGCTTTAAATATGTGTACACAAAACCATATTATAAATATTAAACTTTTTTCAATATAATTTTCTTGTTGGTATACTATACTCTCTGTAGCCTCTATTGAATATTCTGTATATATGCTAAATATATAATATAAATAATCCATTGGTAGGTGTCAATTAGTGCTAAATGATGGATGTGATATGTGATACCTCATCTTTATGCTAATGAATGGATATATAAATGTATTTATATTACAATACTAAGGGTAATTATTTATTTTTTTTTTTCAGTTTGAATACAAAGTAATACATTTTTTTTTTTTTTTACATTTTTAGTTTCTAAAAATTTTTTTTTTGACGTTTAGCTTGCACACTTTGTTGGTTTTAAACTAATCATTTAATAATATAGCGTGTATATGAGATTCAAATCTATTTATTTATTTTCAAACTATAAGTATATTTTTTGAACACATGAAATTTATGTAATTGTATGTTGTTAGTTATGTTCGTTTTTTTTTTTTTGGTACCAAATTAAATATAAATACTTTCAAGAGTGAGAAGTACAGGAAAAAAAAACAACGATATTATTTAATGAGGTCTTTCAACTCAACTTTTAACATAATAAAGACCATCGAACCATAACAATGTTTTTCCGCATTTTCGTAGGTGTTAAATTATTATTAAGAATCTCTCTTCTAATGCTCATAGACTAAATGGTGTTTTTTGTGTATAGTATAAATACAAAATTAGAAAGATTGCAGACCAATTTGTTAGCTAGGTTTTTGTTTTTTTTTTTGCTTACACAATAAATTTTTATGATCATAAGGTAAATAATTGTATATCTTATAATTTTCTAATTTTCATATACTTTCATATAATTTTTTATGATTTAAAAAAAATTAAATTTATATATTATTTTGTTGAAATCTATAATTTGAGAAAATTTAAAATTCATTTAGAATTTGTTGACTTTTCGCAGTTTTTTTTCAGTTGTTTTAAGTCATTTATATAATTTCAATTTTTGAAAAGTCACGGTCAATGATGATTTTTTTCTGAAATTATTATATTTGGGAAAAAAGTGCTTAGTTAGTTAATTATATAGTATGTATATATAGACTTAATGAAAGTATTATATATATATACATAAATTTTTAAATTTGTTAAATTGAGGAGGAATATAAATATATACTAGACATGATTTGATTTATGACCATTTAAATCTGTAAATTAGTAAAATGACCAATGTGTCTGATAGTTTACTGTCTATATATTTAACTTATAGAAAGTAATATAAATTTACATGTTCTCGATAACTAAATAAGAATTTTAATTATTCTAAACGATGAATTAAGTATAAATTTTACTTAATCATTTTTCAGAATTAAATTAAACTTTTTTTTTTAACTATCAAATTAAACGTTGAACTTTTCGTTTTCAAAAAAACCATTTGGAAAATTAAATTCTTTTTTTTTTTGCTAAATTTAAAAAAGTTTTAGTTTAATTTAAAAGAATTTTATAAGTTTGAAAAAGTACATTTAATTCTCTTACTAAACTATAATCAATTTATAAAATTTCTTAATTTTATTTGCGAAAAATGATTAATTCAATTTAAAAAATGATTAAAGTTTTATGAAAATAGATTAGGTTAATGTAAAAATGGTATATACATTGTTATGAAAAGAAAAATAGAAATAAATTTTACTTATTATTGTATAAATAAATAATTTTTTTGTACGATCTTTTTGTGATTAACCCTTGTCCTAATAGAAGAGTCTCAGAGACTCTTTTTTTTATTTTTTTTATTTTTTTTAATATTTTATAATGATTTAAGATGCTAAAAATATAATTATGATATTGATTTTTGTTAAAAAAAATCCTGTATTTTGCCCTTATTTTTAATTAATTATGAATTTAAAAATATAAATTATTTTATAATTATTTATTATACAACATTTCTATAGTATAATTCAATATAGAGAGTTTCTGAGACTATTCTATAAGTTTATGTTATGAAAACTAACTATCACGGTAAAGGTTAAAAACTAAGTGAATAACAAATCGAAATTGAACTATTTTGAGCAATTAAATTATATATTACATTTTTATCTATAAAATGATTATAAATTATTAAAACTTTAATATGTCTCAAAATATTGATCCAAATTTCTGATAAAACACAAAAATCAAATCTGTACTAAAGATTAATTATAAAAATACAGTCATTAATCTTTAATAAATTTCAAATTTTATTAATTTTATATAGGAGTAATTTTTTTTTTATAATATTAAAAATTTTTATAAATTAGATAAAATAATAAAAAAAAGCTAAAAAAAAAATAATTAATAAGTTTTCCTTTTTTTTTTGTTGTTGGTTAAATTAAAAAATATAGATCAACACTGGTTTTTTAAGAGAGAGAAAACTTTTCCATTTTCACTCTTCAATATTTAATTAAATTGCAGAATAGTACTACAAAAACAAAAAATAATAACGCAAACTTTTTTAATTGCAAAAGCAACGAATAAACTTCCGCGAAAATTAATTTTAACTAAAATATATTTACTATATATATACATACATACATATTTCTCATATTATATATAATAAGAAAAAATGAAATTTTTGTTGCTTATACCATAATCTGGTTAAATTATAATAAAAGGAAAAAAAGAATCAAGGATTATTACTTACACACGGTAACCAGTTACAAAAATATTGCACCACACTCCACTTCTCGCCCCCAAACCAAGGATATTTTTAGTTTATTACACAAATTTTTCTTAGACTCATCTTTTATATATATTCTAATTAATTTTCTCCATTTTCATACCAGATTCAGATGGATATCCTCCCCTCCTTACCATACCAACAAAAATAAAATAAAAGAATTTATATATTTATTATTTCTCATATTTCAAGATGTTGCTGGTCTCATTTTCAGTTAAAAAACAAAAAAAAAAACTTTCGAAATTATACTAAAATTTGTATATATACATAGGAAAAAATGTATATATACATTTTGGAAATTTAATGCAAAAGGAAATAAAATTAAAAGTGTTTTATTAAATATGCTTATAATTGCAAAAAATAAAAAAAACGTAAGGACTTCTTTCATTTATTTACACAAGTTTTTCTCATTTTTTACTCCTTTTCAATTTCGATACTTAAAAGTTCTTGATTTTTTTTTTTGGAAATAAAGATTTTTTTTTAGATTTACTATGATTAAAGAATAAAATTTCGGAAATATGTATCGTTTTGTAAGAAGTAACTATTATAAGGATATTGTTAAAGGATATACAAATTAAGAATATAAAGAAGACCGAATTTTGTTGATATTCTAAAGAAGCCATTTAACTTTTATAATCGGAATACGTTAAAAGAAACTTAAATTTACTAAAATATTAAAATATTAGATTTAATTTCCCAAAAATTACTTAGTTAAATGGAAAATTAATATTAATTAAATATCACTACATTTTATTTATAGCCTACCAAAGTAGAAATTGGACAAAAATTTAAACCAGTTTTAAATGAAAAACTCAACAAAACAATTATCAAGGATTTCATTATCCAAATTATTCTTTAAACTCGAAATTTGAATACAACAATCATAAATTAAACATTATTATTGTAGCAAATTTATTTCAAATTTCCATCGGTATATAATTGAATATTTTATCAATAATTTTACATAAAAAATGTGAGAATGAGAAGCTTACAGTATACTCAAAGTACTTCAATTGCAAATCATATTTCCAAAAGAAAATTATAAGGATTATTACTTTAATTATTAGAATAAAAATTCTTCTCCAATTACAAGGACAATTAGAGAAGAGTTTTATATAAATAAAGTAATAAAGTATACTAAATTTAATAATATTTTATTTATGAAATCGTAAGAAACAATAATATTTATAAGATTTAACAAATTTACATTACATATAATAAAAAGGAAACTCTTTCGGTTAAATTATAAAAATATTATAAATATTTAAATCACATTATAATTCACCTAATAATAACATACTACATACAAAAACATATTGTTATGAAAAATTTATTATTTAAAATAAAATTCAATTTTTTTCTTATGGTTAGTAAAAGGATCTTGTAGATTTTTTTTTTTCTACTCGTTAGCATAACAGAAATTGTATAGTTTTTTTTTCCTTGTTGTTGAACATTGTACAAAATTTATATTTTATTATATTTGTCCTTATAAATAGCCAATGGCTATTCATTTTGAAAATTGTACATTTTAGTAGTTTTTCCTTATATAAGCATCCTATTTTTTTTTTTTTAACAAATATATTATATTAGAAAAATAATAGGATCAGTCTTACATTTTAAATAAATAAATTTCTTACATAAATTATTATTATTATTATTACTACTGACCATTAGAAGAGAAGAACAAATTTTCTTTAAATTTTATTAAAAAAATCATTTCTTGGATCTCATGTTACGTCTGACAGTTGCTTTTTTTTCTTACTGATGCAGTCATCAAATTCAATCTTCAAGATAGGCTAACTAATGGTTATATAACAAACTGCTAATAATGATGGACCATTGAAGGACCATGGACAACATTTTGAGTAGAAGAGAGAAAAAAGAAAAATTCAGGAAGAAAAATAATATAACATAATAATTTTATAATAATATTTTTATTTTGTCTTTATATTTTAACAAGTTTAAGGATATTTCTTGTTACTTACTTCAATAATATTATTTTTGTTGTTATGAGTGTACTTTTTTTGGTTGAAAAATCACAAGAAAATTTCTTAAATAACCAGATAGAAAGAAAATAAATAAACGTATCTGATATAATACTAAAATATATAAATATATTTATTTTAAATTCATAAAAACAAAAAGAACGTGTAACTGAATTATTATTGTGCAGTAGTTTCATTGGATAAGCTTTCACATTAATTTATCATAATAATTTTGGAAGAAATGAAATTAAATTTGTGGTAATATTTTGAGCTCTCTTATTTTATAAGTTACGCTGATTGTTTTACTTAATTCGGAGCCTGACATTATTTTCGATAATTTTGAAATCAAAATTAATATGACACTAAAAATGCTAACAATAATTGGATGAAGCGCCTCGAGCTGCAAAAACTTAAATTGCATCTTCATTTTACTACATATATTTGAATTAACTTTTTCAAATGAGTTCTCATATTTTATTAATATAAAAGTTTGGTCAATTTGGCATTTTTAGATACAGAACGAATGGTTTCCATCTATCATATGAAGTTGGAGTTTTTGTCATCTGTATCTGGCCCAAATTACTTCAATCCTTCCAACTCATCTATCCGGAATATATGTTTCCATTTAATACGTTAAAATAATGCTGTGAACACAACTACACCGACATGTCGGCCAGACTGACAGAAAAACATTAAATTAAAAGCTTATTCTTTATAGAAAACTTTAAAAACATTGAATATAAAATATTTTTAATATTAAATATATATATAAAATTTTATTATGTTGTGACGTGTATGCTTTACAAAATTTAAGGAGAATTTTTATCTAAGTATAGATATATGTATTATGCTCTTATATGCGGGTCAGTGCCATAAAATAACAACCCCATGAATTATTATTATTATTTTTAATGATATGCATATTATAGTCTCCGAATATATACTTTTAAATTCCTTTTTCCGCATTTTCCTCTTTTTTTCTTATATTATTTTACAAAAATAAATTTATGTATATCCTTTTTTTTTGGACATAGAACTTCCTCAATATAAGATACTTTTTTATATTGCATGCAATTACTTGTATTTATTGTAGCAAAATTTATACATATATGAAAAAATAATGAAACGAAATCAATGCAAAAGGATTTTTTTTTTCAAATAATAATATATAAAAAATTTGTAGTATCTTAAACAAATTTGTATTTTATGTAGCTATATATGATAAAAAGAAATCTTTGATATATTTCAAATATATCTTCAAATAAAAAATATAAATTTTTCTATGATTAAAATAATTAAAATTTAATTTATGGATTTTGATAATTATAAATGCAATTCTCTATAATACATATATATTTTCAATAAAATATATGTTTTTCGACAATTGTTGATAGTGCAATTATTTTTGTTATATAATCGTATTTAAAAAGTTCTAATCATTTTTTAAAAATTGAATTAATAATTTTCAAGCTGAATTTCATATTTTTGAAAATATTATAAACATTATTTATAAATAGAAATATTCAAAAAAATCCAATCGTTTAAAATTTGAAAAATTGATTAAAATATCAATGTTCAATATCATTTTGGAAAAACGATTAAATAAATTTGAAAATTTAATAATTACAAAAAAAAAACTATCCCTTTAATCTGAAGATGTTATAAAAATATTAAGAGTGTCTTTTATAATATCTTCAGACTAAATGAGTATTTTTTTCGAATAATTTTGAGGATAATAAGACAAATTTGAGGATAATAAAAGTAATTTGAAGATAATAAATTTTATGAATGATACGCATACATCCTGAAAGACAAAATTGAAGTGATTAGCATTAGAGTAAATAGTGGTTAAATAAATGTAAAGAGATATATGCAGAGCATCCTTAATAGTTATGATTAATTTTGTTTTTTTTAATAGTTTTAAACTGATACTTTAAATATCGTTGTTGTGTCAGAAAATAGAAGCAACTGACAGCAGTGACAGGTCAGAGAAGCCATAAAATTTTCAAAAATGTATCAATATTTTTGAGAAAAAAATATTTCTCCTGGAATTCTATATTTCATTTTACAAGGATATCTTTTTTACCCAAAAATTTTGGTAATAATTAATAACACGATATAACACGATATGGAAAAGCATTACTTACTAGGCACATTAAAATAATATGTAAAATATAACAAATTATGTAGATATACCATTGATTAATTTCCGAGTCACAATAGTAAGATAACTTATCTTCAAAATATTAAATTTTGAATTTCTAATTATTAAAATTAATATTTAATTGTTAAATTTTGGAAAAAAATATTTAATAAATTTAACATATAAATAAAACCTCTTATGTATTTATAACTTTAAGTAAATAAAAATAAAACATTGAATCGATATTATGTAGGTACATAATATGAAAATATATAAATAAATTATCCTAATATATTTTATTACCAAATTTTTCTGATACCCACACAAAAAAAATATTTTCCAACCAATTTACGACACAACAAAAATCAAATTAGAAAAAATAATTAACAGATAAATATAATTATCTTCATTAAAACTAAAATAAAGTGAAATAAAATATATGTACATTATATATAATAAATATTTCTATATCAAAATAAATAAACAAAATATTAATTTCAATAATTTTTTCTTTGTAAATTTTACCGAAACAGAGAAAATAAAAAATCTTTTGAAAGTTTTTACAGATAATTTCTTTCTTTAAATAAACTTTAACTAATTATTATTATTTATTGATTTACTAAATAACAATCTTTATTTTATTTTATGTTTTTTTTTGGCACAAAGATATAATTACATTAATTAATTAAACAAGGAAAAGTTTTCTGTATTTAAGGTTTTTGATACCTTCATGAAAAATAAACGCAATAATTACTTTTATAACAAAATTTCCTCATATTTGAACATACATTTAAGTATGTAAAAGTTTTATTCATCCAGTACCAAAAATATATTATCTATGTTTTCTTTTATGTTGTATACGTTTTTATGTGCAACAATTGAAAGCGAAATTGAATAATAAAAATTCTCTGTCTGTTTTTTTTTTTCAAAAAATTGCTTTTGAATCAAGGAAGAAGAGAAAAAAAAAACGAAAGGAGTTATAAGAAAAGTTAATAAATGCCACAACAATCTGACTAGATATAGTGACTAACGTTCGTGATAGAAAATATTGAGAATGGTATAGAAAGAAGAAAAAAAACTGATAGACAAAGTATAATTGACATCAATTGGAATATTTTTTCACCCTTTATAGATTGGTAATTAAATTGATGAGCGTAAAAAATCATCATATAAAAAAAATATGTTAAATTGATGTTTTTTAATTTGTTCTTCATTTTGAATATTTGAAAAAGAGAAAAAGTATTATTGAATTTTAAATGGATTTGTTTGCATTTTGCATTTTGTCTTTATAAAGTGGAAATGGAATGATTTTAGTATGAAATATTTTAGAAAGATTAATTCTTGAATATAAAAACAGTGCACTTCATCACTAATTAATTAAGAAATAAATCAATTTGAAAAAATGAAATAAAATTGTTTCTTTGTATTATCCTTTTTTGACAACTTTGGAGACTATAATTACTTTTTAAGAAGGATTCAAATCAATTTGTATTTGTAAATCCTTTAAATGTTTGAAATTTGCTACAATAGCTCATCAAAGTGAATTTTAATTCATATAATGTATATACAATATTGGCGGAAAATCTGAATACTTAATTATACTTTCAAGGATACTATTACATAATTTTGCTGAGGATTTTATAATTATAAGACCTAGTGTCCTTAAATGTGTCTTAAAAATTACTAAATATTTCTATTATCCCTAAAATCATCATTTTCAAAGTAAAACTATTAAATTTCTACAGGTCCAACTTAAAAAATTCTAAAATTTTAAAAGGACTCTTAACCTTTAATGAAAGAACAGACAAAATTTAATTTAAAAAATAGTTTTGGTTCTCTTCAAAAATTTCAAACTCTGTAACGCAAAGTACGAAAAATCCAATCTATAAAAATCAAAACTCTATAAATTAAATTAATTAAAACTTTTCAGTAAAAACCAAAAAAAAAAAAAAAACGAATAAAGTTTTAATATAATACACTCCACTTAATGTCACTTTAGATTATGACGATGATGATGATTATGGTGTGACTTTTATTTCAAGAATAATTACAAGTTAATTTTTCTTTCTATATATTGGTTATCTTGTTCGCAGCATAAAAAAAGGACGAAAAATTATTTAACAAAAATAATAAATAATACAAAACTATTTTTTCGTACATAAAATATATATATGAGAATAAACATTTGCCTGTTAAATTTATAATGATTATACACAGAAAAGAAAAGTATTAAATACTATTTTAATTTACTTACATTTGTAGATCTAAAACAAGAAAATAAAAATGAAGAAGAAAACTTGTTATTTTCATCTTTGGGAAAAAATAAACAGAACCAACATCCCAAGTTAATACTATAGTAACAAAAAAAAACAGCATAGCCAACCAACTAAACACTAAATAGTAACAAACAAACAGCCAGATACAAAAATACAAACTATATAGTGTATACATACATAAAATTATATATACATAAAAGCATGAGCAACAAAACAATTTTTTTTTTTTTGTAGATAAATTTTTGTTTTTAGTTGGGGTTTTCTGTGCTATCTTTTTTTATATAGATATATAGATATTTTTTTTGGTTAACGAAGAGAACAAACCGCATCCAATTAAAAATAATGAACTTAATTAAAACTACGTTATAGCCCATCGATTTAGTGAACTAATTAATGAAATATTTCTAGCCACATTCAAGTTATTTAATATATCTATCCTACTATATAAATTGTATATAAATAAAGTTTAACTATAATGTTTATGTATACATATTTGTATTTACGAGTATACATATAATAGCAAAATTTTGTAAATGTAGAAATAATTTTTGCCTTGTTTTTTAATGAAATAGGATAAAATTTAATAAATATGTTGTACACATTTATATTTTATCTGACCTCATATATAAACCATAGTTAACTAAGTACCTATGTTAATTTTTTTAGGATACCAAAACTTTCTATTTTATATGTATTAAAGATATATCATTTTAAGTTCGAAATTAAATTATTTCGAAAGGGGCAAAATTTCGAATTGGGAAAATACTCTTATATGAAAAAACTATTTTAAATGTTAAATTTATTAAAGGAATGTCTGACATGTCTAAGTAAATATGCATTTTTCGCAATTGATTTAAAATATTGGCCATCTATGGACAAAACTATTAATAGAACTATTATAAAGTATTAAGCAAAATGATAAAATAGAAAACCATTTTCTGAAATATTACTAAGTATTTCTTTAGTTTGTAAAATAATATTGAAAATTAGTTAGTGTCAACTCTTGGGAAATTCCGGTCAATTATGTAGTCATCTATTGGCAATTTGATCAACTAGAATTTCCAGCTATCGGCATTAATCTTATAATATTAAATCTATCCCCCCAAAAGATCAGGAATATCTACTTAATAATTCCGAGTAATATGCCGAATGTTAAATTTCTCTTCTTTTTTTTTTGTCAATTTCGGAAGAATGTTTTTTAGACAAATTGATAACTAAACTTACAAAATTACATTTATTAGTCTGTGTACATAACATTATAATTTTAATGATGAACAAGTTAAAATTATTATTTCGAAATAACTCCAATTATATTTATATACCTGGGTGCAAAAATAGAATATGTAAAATATATTCCAAATTATTACTTGCCCATTAATAAATATAATTGCTTCAAAATTTTATTTTAATTAATTGCAAAATGTTACGTCAAATGCAAAAACTAAAATGAATAAATAAATTTATATGTACATATATATATTTTTATAATTAATTTGGTCATTTTAATGATATATAGTAAATACAACAAAAAAATACATTTTCTCAATCGAAATTTATATTTAAATTAATTAAATTTAAAATATATTTATAAAACGATATACAAAAAAAAAAATTAAAATAATTTCAATGAATTTAAGTGGATAATTATTTTTGGATCGGCATATAATATTTTTTTTAATAAAGTATTAATGATATAGGAAATTTATTTAAATATATTTTTCCAGTTTTAATTTATTAAATGTTGTGGAAATTTGATTAAATTGCGTTTGTATAATTGGATAATAATTCAGTAATAATTATACATACATTTGTATATATTTCAATATTTGCAATATTATTTATTTTAGATAAGTTATTCGGGAATTCATTCTTTAACGAATTTATAATACTATAATATTCCATATAATTTCATTTCAATAATTGACTAGGACTTTTAAAAAGCTTTGGAAAATATAATAGAAAATTAAGTTTTATTTTGTTACATTATATTTAAAACTTTTTATTGGTTTGTAGAAATTGATTTTATATTACATATGTAATGAAATTATATTTTGGATTAGAAGTATAGGATTTTTGTAGAATTTTTCAGTTAATATATAATTATTTATTTCTCTAATTCGAAAATTTAACAGCATACTCAAATTTTTATGTTAAATAAAAATCAAAGTTAAATAATTATAATTAAGTAAATTTATAGGACTATAATTTTTGTATCATATTATTTATACTATAATAATTAAGTTTAACTCTTTATAGTATGAATGATGGTATACAATTTTCAATTTTGCATAAATTTAAGCTAGAAAATTTTAATTTTCTTAATTATGCTTCAGAGGAAAATCAAAATTTCAAGTTGTAATTTTGACAATTCCGAGATTACTATATTGTTTCGATAATTAATTGAATAAATAAAATAGTAATTATTGAGGAGAATGAAAAAATATCTTCATTTACCTCATATAAAATTCTTTACAAATTTAAAATTACTTCATTTTCCGCAGCATTTTTCAAACTTCTTACTCTATAAAAATTAATTATGCGAATTTATAAATATATCATTTAAAAAAAAGCTATATATATAATTTATCTAATACCTTTTCATATCCGCAACAAAACATTGGAATTTTGCAATCATATTTAATTAACTTTAATAATTTATATATATATATTGCAAAACAATTTTTCCACTAATTAAAATTTTCAATTAGTTTTGTAATAATTATTACAATTATATTTAATCATTAAAATATATAATAATTATTAAAATCCTTTTTCACTATCTTCCAATTAATCAAAATGAAATGAAATGAAAAAAAAAAAAGAAATCAACTACTGCAATAATATAGTTTCTTAATGATGTCACAAAAATGTTAAACTTGACAATGCTACACTTTAGTTTTCTGTTTGTTTGTGTTTTTTATTTTTTCATATTATTTTTTAGAATGCTCATTATAAATCAAAAAAAATTCTTCAAATTGTGATCTGTTCCAACAAAATACGTGAAGTGACTATGTAAACGCGCGCGACAATAAAAAAAAATAAATAAATTTTTATATAAAAATGATGAAAAAAATAAATATAATAATGGAAAAGATAAAAATCACTTCTTCGTATATTTTGATGGGAGAATGTATATTATACGATACAGAGAAAATCTAGGAAAAATCAAAACCAATTATTTTGTTTAAATAACATTTTTTTTTCGAAATAATCATTTTTCTGTCCCCATAGTTTTTAAAAGAGTTCTAAAAAAAACAATTAGTTTTAAAGCTTCATTTTTTTTCTCTCTCTCTTAAATTATCCAATTTTTTCTTTTACCTCATTATCCTTCGATCTGATGGAGGATCATAAAAAACAACAAGAATATTTTACTCCAAAATGATCATTAATATACGCCAAAAACATAATCTGGTTAAAATAAGAAAAAAATTATAATGAACTCTTTTTTTTTTTCATTTGGTTGCCAATTTAATTTTCAATTTTTTTGGTTTTATTATTAAAATTCTTTACTCAATAGTGAATGTTCCGAAGTCTAATTGACGTTTTTGAATTAATGATGCTTTGTCCCAATTAAAAAAAAAAAAAAATCTGCGTGCTTCTTTTGTGTCCTTGTTTAAAAAATTTATTGTTTATTTGTGGATATCGTTTAGTTTATTTTTACATGTAGTATAAAACTATGAATCCTATATAACAAAAAAATCCTCCCTCAATTATATGTTTTGTTAGTTAGATATTGGTTTGTAAATAAAATTAACCAATATTATTCTTGTTTTTCTAGCAACAATCTAAATTAAAAATTTAAATTTTTTATTTGATTATTTCGTATCCGATTTTGTGCGTTCTGGGGATTATTGGATTTTAATTATCTTCCAAAAATAAACTATGAAATAGATATGTCCATTTTGACGATTCAATATCGTCTTTATAGGAAAATAAATCCATTTTCTGATGATGGTGGTGTTAATGGTAAATGATACCATATATATGTAATGTAAATTTTTTCATATATGTAGTACAGAGTGTCTCGATATTTTTGTAAATGTAAATTTTTAAAATAATATTAATTCATATAATTCAAATTTTTATGTGATCTAAGGAGTAATCATTATTTATTATAGAGTTTGCAAATTAATTTCCTCAAAAGTTAACATTGAGGTTAAGTTAATTTTTGAAAAAGAATTAATAATTTGGCTTCAATGTAGAATCAGTAAATTTTCTATTTTTTTTAAATTAGATATAAATTTCAAAGCTTATCAATAATTTGCGCAGAAATGTATCTGCAATGATCTATGCTAGAGGCAATATTTTGCTCTAGCTAGAGGATTAGAGCTTAATTTTACAATCTGAATTATTGAACGATGGGGATATTATCACTCAGGTCGATAAAAACCTTAGATATACCAATTTCTAAACATGGTCTTGCATTGCTGGAAACATGTCATAGTCCACTTTAATCTAATCCTAAGACGCCTTGTATTTGTATACTTTCAAAATTTTGTAATCATTCTATACATTTTTAATTTGAAGAAAAGACTGATTATTATTATTATTTTTTTTTGGTCTGAATGAGAGTTAGTTTATTTTTTAGTTTTCCTACTCATCTTGTTATCTGATTTACATTATCTTTCCCTCAACTTTTATATGTTATATTTGGTTCCTGTGGTAATCAAACATTATAAAATTGTGTTGTGTTGTCCACTAATGAACAGACAAGAAAATTTCCAAATACATATACTATATTTATAGTTATCTGCACATTAACTATTATATCTTCTTCTCTGATTGACCAAAAACCAAATATACATATAACGAACTGATCTGATTGATTACATCATTTTATATTGATGGGAAAATCTCTGAAACAATTTTTTTTAATGTACAATATCACTATAAAAAAAAATTAATGTTTCTCTCGTTTTCTACATTTGAATATTTATATAAAAAAAAACCAATGTTCTTAATTATTGTTCAATATTTTTGTTTCAGAGCTGAAGAGCCCCCCAAAACTGAAGGCAACTATACGAGTGTTGCAAAAATAAAGAAATGTGTATCGTTATATACATAAAATATTTATATCGTTAAAATTCTTGTTATAATGATATTTATCTGAAGAGTATTTTTTTTTTTGTATTTAATTTTTACTTTTTTGTTGCATTCTGGTTTTGGTTCTTTTTAATTGATTTCTAGAGAAAATCCAACATACAAGACCGAAGAGGAGGTAAAAAAAACGAAATATCGAAAATCATTAATCCAAAAAAAAAAAAATAAAGAAACTGAACAAGATTTCTGGTGCTCATTATTATTTTTATAGTAAATAATATATTTTTAGGCCGTTTTTTTTTCTTGTTATTGATTTGATACCATTATTCCTTTTACAACCAAATTCAAAGTGTTTAGTCGACTATTTATACTAACTCAGAAATAAATTTAATAGTAAAAAAAAAAAGAAAATCTTTGGAATGTTTTTAAAACAAGCTCTAATCATATCACCAACAATTTTTTTTTTTTGTTCAAGTGTGATAAAAAAGTAACTACAATTTTTTATGTATTTTCAATCCTCATTATTGCAATTTTACAGATAAAAACTAGATATCCTTTCAAAAATAAAATAAATATAATATAAATAATAATAATAATGATTTAAGGAACAAAAAAAAAATTACAAAATTTTTGAAATCTGGAGCTCATATCGCCATTTACAAAAGCCAAAAATGGGCTCAATTATTATTATTATTTTTTTTTTTCTGGAGATCATTAAAATCGGATGGGGAGTTTTACCAGCGTAACAAATAAAAAAAAAAAAGTTAGTGAAAATATAATAAAAAACAAGAGTAAAGGAATGAAGGGTTTTGCGCTTTTGCTCTAGTGAATGCAATAATGATTTTTTTTTTGGAGCTGGTTAGTATGGAGCCACAGGGGAAAAACAAGAATTTTTTTTTGATAAAATATATTTTTGTGTTATTATTTTTATGTGTATTATTCCAATTTGTGCAGTGATGATGATACGCTGATGATGATGATGACGAGGTGTATACTTTACGCACACTTGGTATAAATAATTTTAATTTTTGTGTAAATAAATTTTATAAATAATTAGATTGGGTTGAAAAAAGGGGATTTCGGACAATTAAAATATTTTAATTAATGAAAGAATTATAAATTAGTAAAATTAGTGGAGTTACAAATTGCTAAACACCATTAAAATTTAGTGAAAAGTAGTATACACCATTAAAATAAAGAAATCTGTTTCGACATTGTTTAATGTCTAAATTTTCGTCAAAAACTTTTCAACATAAAATTACAACTCATTAGAATTGCATTTAATTACATTAATTTTAGTAGATTAAATTAATTAATTTAATTACAATTTTTTTACTATAATTTACTTTAAATTAAAATTTCTGACTTTTTAATACCGCAGTTTTCCAAAAGTAACTAATAATTATCAACCGTAATTTATCATTTTACAGCAGAAATTTAGCATTTTCTTAACAGAATATTAACAGAATTTAAAAGAAAACTTAAAATTTAATAAAATTTTTTTAAATATACTTTAACAAATATACTTTAACATTTTTCAACAGTAAGTTAACATTTTTGTAACTAGTAATTTAACATTATTTGCCATTAATTTAAAATTTCATATATCTATGAATTAATTCATAAGAATTCAAATTAAATTTTACTTCATAAATTTTTCATTATAACAAACTTCCTAAAAAAAATAATTATATTTTTAGACCACCCTAAAATATATAATTTTCATGTGAATCTCCTAAATCCTTGGGTAAATACAATCAACGTAACAATAAAAAAAAAAAAAAACTTTTTTTTTCATATAAAAAGAAAGGAAGCTAGAGAATGAACTGAAGAGATCATTAAAAACACATCGTCCCGTCAAATAAAATTTATAATAAAATATTATATAAATATAAAAAAACCCTTAAAAACTCTTATAGTGTTTGGATATATGGCTTTGTTATTCCTAATTGACATTTTGCATTAATGGGGAGTTTCCAATTAAGTGGTCTATAATCGTGGGCAGTATATACATTATATATTATAAAGAATCAAAGTTTTTCGGTTACTCTTTTTTCTTTGGTTTATAAATGCGCGAGGACGACAATATTATTTTTTTTTTTCTTTTTTCTGTGTTTGAAATTTTAATGAACTTAAATACATGCATAAGAATTTATTATATATTTAAGTTAAGTACATAAAAAACCATTTTTGAAAAAAAAAATAAACTTTTTTTTTTAACGAAAAATTTCATCATTAGAAGTTGATAAAACAAAAATCGCTTAAATTGAAAAGGGAAAAGAATTCTTTTTTTATTATCATTATTATTATTATTATTTTATGTTTTTAAGGTAAATCACAATAAAATATTTTCAGTTTTCGTTTTTTTATGTGTCTACACATTATTTTTCCTCAATAACAAAAAAATTTGTGGTGTGTATACCGAAGGAGTAGATGACTTTTGTTTTTAGTAAAATGTCTACGGAAATTTTAAAATTCTTTTAAATATTTCCCTTTCTAAAATTCCAATCTTTTTAAATTTTATTTTTGGGAGAGTTGTAAAATTATAATCAACAAGTGAATTTATAAATTTTTTTTTCGTTTGATTTGATAAAGGATAATAAGGAAAGTTTGAGAATTATGTAATATTGAATGATAAAAAAGGTGTCATTAATAAATATTTATATTTAATAAATTTGAAAATTTATTTTAGGAATATAATTTTAATTTTAATTTATTTGAAGCAATGTATAGTTAAGGATATAAATTATTATGATTTTCCCGAATAAAATACATATTGTTATTGCTTGCTTAAAATCGGTGCAGTGCATTTTCGCCCGAGGAATTTTCGCCCGAATCGTTAATTTGTATAGGTTCGATCCCAGTATGATCGAATCCCGGTATTGACAGTCCGATTCGGGCGAAAATGCACTGCACCTTTAAAATCAATTAATTAATTAAAATCAAATTTAGTATAAATTTCTATAAATTTGAAGTCACTATATCATTAGCAATAGCAAATTCACAACAAGTTACTCTAAGAAAATTAAAGTTTTTAGCTTTACAAACAGTTCTAATCTAAATTAGCAATTAAAATCGAGTCTGTTTAAAGACAAAAAACAACAGACAAATTTAAAGTTTCCAAAAAATTAATAATACCATTAAATAAAAATAAATAATTGCCATCGTTTAACTAAATTAGAAATTTCTATTTTTCTCTAACGTGTAACATTAATAATTTTTCATAAAACTTTATATTTATGATTCAACAACTAAAATTTAATTAAATTGAAGCAATTATGTATACGTAAATTTTTAATTTAACCGACCATGTTAACAAAATACTTAATTAAAAATGATTTTTTTTTTAAATACACATTTATATATACCAAGGAATTTTGTAGTTTCCTATTAAAATTAATTACATTATATTATGATATTTTATTATCTAACATGCTTCATCTATATATTTCATTATTTAAATAATATTTATATATGTAGCTTTATTATTATTATATATTTAACACTTTTACCCAAACTAAACGAACTCGTATAGAAATTATAAATGAACTATATAATATAGAAAATTTTGAAATAATTAGAAAATTCTTTGTTCCATCGTGTCTAGCTATCTCTAGCTACTATACATGTAAACCAAATAAAAAAAATATTATTATAAAAGTCAAATTTACATTATATAATAATAAAGTACAATTATCGTTTTTTTTTACCAAAAACTATCGACGAAAAGTCGTTAATACCTTTGGGGTAATATTTAAAATAGTTTTATTACTTTTTTTTTTTTGTATAGTTGTAAAAATAAGGACATTTGGTTGGTTGGCGGAAATTATCAAGTGAACTATAATAATTATATTTATATAATATTGAAAAGTTTTTTTTTTGTATAATTTGTAACATTTAAGCTTTTTAACATTTTAGAAGGTATCCTCAAAAATTATGCATATATATAGAAAATAATTTTGGCTTGGTTTATTTTGATGTTGTTGTTGATTCAGACTTAATTAAATGGTTTTTACTAGTATTGAATATATGATGAGCCTCTCAACGTTCAAGTCATACATATGTACAGATAGTATAATATGTTATATATATATTTTTAGTTACGTCCTTCTATCTAAATTAGATATTATGTAGTATATGGTTAGATCTATGTACATACATATATAAAACACTAAAATTTAAGTCTATTGTATAAAATGCAATTTTGAATTTCTACAACTAAACTAAATATATATGTCATTCTCTTCTATTGTCATTATACTAGTATATAGTATAATATTAAATCCAAAAACCTGTCTAACTAATACAAATATATATTATAATAATATGCAAATTGGACTTATGTAGCAAATTATGTACCCAAAATGCTATGCTAAAAAATATAGGTATAATTAATACAGGGTGTTTTAATAATCAAAAACAAAACAAAAATTATTATTATTTGAGAAATTTGTAAAATAAATATCAAATATAATTTAATTTTTCATTATAGGAACCATTAATTTTCAGCGTTTTTGTAAGAGTGAAACTTTGATTCATATCATCCTTAATAGCTCAAAAAGGAAATTTGATCTGAACGAAGTAGTGGTATATTTTGAGCAAGCAAAAAGCAAAAACTGAGTAAAATTAAATTAACCTCGCCAAAAGTTTATCTAAATTCGAAATTTTCTATATTATTCGAAAGAAAATGCTCTTTTTGGTTAAATCCATAATAAAAGTACCCGAAATTTGGCACATGGTCTCAATAATCATCGAAATTTAATAGTTGTTCTTGAAAATGAAGGGACATTTTGAATCTGCAAAATCCTTTTTGCCATTTTCTTCAACAATTAATGCTGAAAACTTCAATTTCATGAATTATAAAGTTTGTCTACAAACTAACATTTTAAGGACACTGTACTATATTAAATATATACTCGTATATGTATACTTAGTTGATAATTTTCTACACTTTTGCAAAAATTTACCACACCACTTTATGCACCAATATTAGACAACATATATATATATATATATACATATATATATATATATACAATTCCAAAATAGATTTATATGAAACATTATAGTAAAATTACCAACAACAATTATAATTAATTAACGATAACGAAATATTCTCAAAGAGACAATGGAACATCATTTGGGTAATTGCAAATAGTTGTATTCAAGTATTATGGTTAATTATTAAAACAATTAAGTTTGTTCCCCCGTGCGAAACAACAATTTCTAGAGATAGCTAAGAGTATACTATCTCCCCAAAAAAAAAAATTTTAAAAAATATTATAATAATTCCAACATTATAATAGAGCTGAACAATGGTTTCCCACTCGTCATCATCATCACCAACATATATATAATATAGCTAAATTAATTTAGTAATACATACTTTTTAGATTACATAATATATAATAGAAAATTATTATGGTTAACTATAAAATATATATATATTTTTTTTGTTAGAGCTTTTTGGAAAATTTTATAGACAAAAGTGCATAGAAAGGTAGAATATATAATTATTATTAGATGCATGTACCATTACAATTTATCAATTTTTTTTTGTGTGTTAAATTAAATTGATATATGAAATTACGGAAATGGAAATTTGACAAAATAAAATTATTTATATAAGTAGATTGCAAAACGGATATATGAAAATTAGTTGACGAATAATATGATAATAACTTGAGGCTATTGGCTAAATATAATAATTGGTTGGCGTAATTTATTTATAGAGTTTGTCGAAGATTTATTGATTTAGAGAGGAAAATTATTCTTCATTGAAATTGGGAAAAAGGGATATTTATTTATTATATTTTTATTGCTGATAGAAATGTCAGCATTAGTTTGCATAAAAATTAACAAAGTTTACAAAGAAATTCAATAAACGTCAAGAATTTTATTATATACATATTTAACATAATTAAATATAGTTCTCAATAAATTCATCTAAATTAGAGTTATTAATAATCGAAGTGAATACTAATTCCTGGAAAATTGGAATTAATTGACAAATTTTTCAAATATTGATCCGATGAATTAGTTAAATTGGAAAAAATTTTAATATATGTTAGTGAAATTTATGATGGAAATAAATTTAAATTTGATGGGAATTAATGGAAAGTATTTCTAAAAATCATTCAAAATATTCTTAAGTAAGTAAATTTAAAATTGATCATATATAATTATAAATTAAAATGTATTTATATACCATAAATATTCAACAAATTAATTCAAATTATTAAAGAAATTTCACATTTTCAAATATAATTTCGTTCATAATTTTCAAATTGATTGATATTTATAATTAATTTCAAATATTAATGGAAAAACATCTGAACATATTTATGTAACGATAAATCATAAAAATCAAATAATCTGTTAAATATCCAAATAATAATAAAAATAAAAAAAATTGTCTATATTCTATAAGTAAATAATAATATTCTCTATATTTTTACAATATTCCATATTTAATATTAATCTACATAGTTTATATTATAACTTCTTTTTTTTTTATCAAAATATTTTCGAAAGTTTTGTCAACTTTTGTAACATCTGTGAATAAATATTAAAAAATAAAATAAACTAAATTTTTTTTTTACGGTATAACAAATTTCATACATAATGTTTGGAATAGGTAGAAGAAAAACATATAATATATTTGTATTCAGAAAAAAAATGTATGTACTATTATGAATTTAACTCTATAGATACGCTAAATTTCTTTTTAATAAAAAAATATATATTTTTTCTGTCTGACCATAACCCTTTTTTTCCTGTTTCTGGTGTAACAGTTTGTCTGTCCACTTTGACGAAAATCAATTTGCACATCACGCTATTCTGAATATTTGAATATATATGTATATAAATGTTCAGATTATGATAATACAGAGTGTCCAAAAGTAGATTGAGAAAATAGTAAAGTCGATAAAATTAGAACAAATTTAACTTTTTAACCATAATTTGCTAAATTTTCAGCTTTTTCACAAGAATTTTCCAAAAATAAATAAATTTTTAGTTGATTTTTAAAAATCTGTACTAATTTTTCTTAGCTAAACTAGTTGCATTTTCTTATAGTATATTTACATTATACTGCATTAAAATTTATGAAAATCTTCAATTTAGACACAATGTTTACCATCAATTTTTTTTAAATAGATTTCCTATATCCTTTGTTACCGTATAACGATCTATTTGTATATTCACAATATTATACAAATGAAAAAAATTTTGTCAGGTGCCATATGTCACACATATCAAGCGTTCTACCAAAACCAAATTTCATATTCAACCATTGCTCAAAAAAAAAACTAAATTATCTTGCCAACTTACCACCCTCAACCCTTACCGAAAAATAAAAACAAAATTATAAAGGTCAATTTAAAAAATTACAATGATTTTTTTTAGTGTGTTTGTTTTCACCATAAATTAAATCGAATTAATTTTTAAACAAAAAAATATTTTTTTAAAAAATTGTTTAGAAAAATTTGATTTTGTAAAACTTTTTGTTCATACAAAAAAAAAAACAAATTTCCGATCTAAAGAAGACTAATAATTAGAATGCCAAAGCAAAAAATTTTGATTGATTATTAAATAATTTTTTAATTAATAATTATACAAGCGAAAATAAAAAGTAT
This sequence comes from Empis stercorea, assembly GCA_949752835.1. Classification (NCBI taxonomy): domain Eukaryota; kingdom Metazoa; phylum Arthropoda; class Insecta; order Diptera; family Empididae; genus Empis; species Empis stercorea. The sequence continues at coordinate 53,342,862 of OX457089.1, forward strand.
CATCGTGTAGTAGAATCCTTTTTTTTATTATGTTCTTCGAATATTTTTCTGCATTATCAATCATTTTCGGAAAATTACATTAGCGCTTTTCATCAAAAAAAAGGATAGAGTTTTTAAATTAAATTTCATCAAAAGGTTTTGTAATTGCGTCAAGGTATTGTGTATTTGTTATATTTTCAAAGGGGAATGTAAATTTTGATTTTCCAGGAGTTCTGAAAACTAGGAAAATTATACAAAATAAATGTATGACCAAAATTGGCTAATATTTATATAATTCCATAATTGGGACATTTACCACTTTCGTAATTTGTGAAATACGGAAAAATGATCCTTGCCAAATTTCCCCTTTAAGTAAGTGGAATTCCTTCACGAAAACTGGAAAATATTTCAGTGTCTCAGCAATATTATAAATTTTTGAGATACTGGAAAATTAGGATAACTGAAATTCCTTATTCAACTAAAAGTTGTCTGGACTAGTTTTGACATTTCTAAATTTCAGAATATTAAATTGTGAATATACCATCTTATGAAATATGACAGTCGCTTCCAGACTATTTTTTAATGGATAAATTTCAAATATTTTTAATCACAACTGTTTTGTTGATTTCATTGTAAAAAAAATGTTTCTTCTAAATATTTTGCTACTTTACAATATTTCATTTCTGTCTATAAGGACATAAAAAATTACCATATATCCATTGCAAAATTTTATAAACAAAATACTAGAAATCTAAAAAAACATAAACAGTACCAAAGTATTAAAAATTTAATCAGTATTCACTTTATCATTATACGAAAAAAAAAATTAGCGAATTAAAGCTAAAATGTACAAAAAAAAAACCTACAAAGTTCAGAAAAAAAAAACAATTTCATCGACAAGGAAGAATTTTTAATTAAATTCACAAAAAAAGGAGTACAAAAATATATAATATTGTTGTTGTTCATATATTATTTCTATATTTTTTTCAAAAAAAAAAAAAAAGTAAAAGGATCTGGTTAAGTTAACTTGTCCTTTACCCCTTTTTACATATTATAAAACATAAAAAAAAAACAATTTATATTCTGACAAACTTCAAAACATGTTATTAATTACAAGTAACACCATCAGCTTAACTTTTCAAGCATTATATGGGTTCAAAGTAGAGTGAAAGGATCAAAAGGACCAAATTTTTGTTGTTGTTGTTATTGTTTTTGAGAATACCTTTTGTACGTATACATTATTTGTGCATCTATGGCTAAAAAAAGGTAAAGGTGGTTTTTTATATACATATACTTAAAAGTAATAAACACTAAAGGAATTTTATAGAAACGAGAGAAGAAGAAGAAAAAAAATGTTTTTAATAAAAAATAAACATGATGGTAAACACGACAAAACTTATATTTGTACAATTTTTATTAAATTAATTATTGTTACTTTCTATAAGTGTCTGAAAAACTCTTTTTCGTATATACTTCAGTAGCCTTTAAAAGTAGCTTCTACAATATCAAACAAACAAAAAAAAGTTTGGACACAGAAAGGCATTTTTATGTTTAGGTCAGAAATGGGGAAAAGTGGAAGAGTAAAAGGAAATTTTATTTTTTGCATTATGTGTGAATAAATGTTTGGTATCCTTTTGAAAATTAAATCTTTTTAGAAATATATAATTTGATGGTTGTAGTCATTGCTACAAATTAATGTATGTTTTTGTTTTTGTTATTGCAAGTTAAAATTGTTTTGATTATCATTTACATATAATCGTGATAGTAAAATGTTAAGCTATATATGTCTGTTTGGGATACAGTATACAATGCTAGGGAATAGGGATAAGGATGGAAAAAATGATAGAGTATACAGTAAAATTCAGATGTAAAAGTGATCTAATATTATAAATCCCAAATGAAGGTACAATTATAGTAAACAAATAATTTAATATAAATTGGGTTATAGAAGGTAGTCCTAAAAGTAAAGTTTGAGCAAAAAAATACTTGCTCAAAGTTTACTTTAAGACTACTATAACCAAAATGAGTTAAGTGTTTAATTTGTTTTGTCAAAACTGGTTGAGTTTTAGTACAATATTTTATGAAAATCGAGTAAGTTTTATTCGATCGTAATCAGTTTCTATATTTCCGCAATGCATGGTGCAATAAAAACTATAAAATTCACTAAAATCAAATGAGTCTACCCAAAAACCATATACTAAATTAATATTTCCTATTCTAAATCGAGATTAGACTAAAAACGAGACTTCCATACTTTTTATTTAATTTCTTTTACTATAATAAAAATTCCATTAAAAAAGTAAACCTCCATAAATGTTTGATAAGATGAAAGACTATTAAAAAAAACGAACTATAATATTTTTCTGAAAAAAAAAAAACGAATTCATTTCTGAACCAAAAATTATTATTTTTTAACGGAAGGAATTTTTTTTTTTTTTTTTTAATAAACGCAATATACCAACAACAACAAATTGTAAAGAAAAACTGCGCCTTCTGCCCACAAAACTTTTAATTAAAAAAATTTTCACTTAGTATCGCGGAACTTTTTCTATCCGAAGAGTGAAGAAAAAAAAAAGAAAACAGAATTCTTCAATAAAATATATAGTGTTGCTAAAATGATGCTGTAAGAAGGAAAACTAAGTGAAGTTTAAGCATAAGAAAACTTTCTGTTAATATACGAAAAATTAATTTATAAATTTTGTGTATTTTTTTTTATTCTAACGAAATATTCATAATATTTTAATTATTTTATAAATTATGTAAAGTATTCTTTAAGATTATATAATTTCAATTGGTATTTTTTTTTTATATATATTAAAATTATTTTGATTTTTGTTAAGGATAAAAAAAAGTATCCTTTTTTTTTATATAAATGAAAATAATTTACAAGGAAAAACAAAACTAATTAGTTTAAGGAATAATGTAAAAAAAAAGCCCTAAAGAAAGATTACAGTATTTAATAAACTATAATAAAGTTATTGAAAGAAAAAAATTGAAGCTTTTTGTATTTTTTTGTAAGATCGTTTTTTTGTTGCAATTTGAAAGCAGTTAATTAAGTTGTCGGCATTTATTGATAATATTATATTTATAATTATTTAATCAATTTAAAATTAATGGAAAAAAGAAAGGGAGAATGCTAATAAACGTTCGAAGCTTGGGTCAACGTGTTAGTAATTAAACTCAACAATAAACCGAAATTTTTACGAACGATAAGCGATAAGTAGTTATTATTAACTTGAACGAGAACAGGAACATCATGTATTTTAAAGAACGTATAATATAACTCATAATTATTAATTTATAAAAATTACATTTAATCTACCAAAAACATTTTTAATTAACTTTTTTTATAACTTTAAACTTTAATAAATAGTAAATAATTTTAACTATTAAGGAATGAATTGTATTTTCAGAAATTATTCGGACATCGGTGATAAAACATATTGAACTATACCAAAATCAATTAATAATTATATTGGTTAGTTTACACTTGCTAAAATATTGCAGTAAAGAACAAGTGAAAAGGATGAAGATTCGCCTTAGTAAGCAATAAGATCCACAGAGCCGCTAAATATTTTCATCACAGTTCCATTTTCTAACACTAATTAATCTAATTAAAAAATTACCTAACTAAAAAATATAATAATTAATTTAATAATTTTTCTTTGCTTTCAGTCACTAAAAAAAAAACAATTCAATTATAACAATATAAATTATTACACAATAAAAAGGATATTACTTTGACTAAAACTTGGGCTTCCTTCGTCTCTAAACTAAACAAAATAACATCAATAAAGGAAAATTTCAACAAAAAAAAAATGCAATTTATCCTAACGATACTTTACATATACATAAAGTTTTTTGTTTTTATGATCATAAAACTATATAAAGATATTTTCAATTATTTATGTTACATTATTATATAAGCGAGGGTATTTTTTTTTTTCGTTTTTGGTAAGTTGAGGAGCGCACATAATAATAAGAGTTTTTGATGTAATAAATTTTAGAAGAAAATTTAATTAAAATTTTCGTTTATGAAATTTAACAATAACAACAAAAACGAGGAACAACATAAAACCAACCACTCATACTATTAACAAAAAAAATAATTGTGTCGCGATGCCATTAAAGCTTAACAAAATCTATAGAGAAATTATTGTTCAGGTATATTTTCCCACCTTCGACATAGTATATAAGTCCTTTTTTTTGTACTGTATAGGATTTTTTGGTATATGAAAAAAAAAAGGAATAGGAAGAAAATTTCCAATGTATAAGCTGTATAGTTTTATATTGCTTCTATTTAAAATATTGGAATTGCCTTGGCTTGCATTCAAGAGGTAAAATAAAATGGATAAAAAAATTCTACAAAAGAGAGAGAGACAATTGTCTTTTGTTCTAAACAGGATAATTGAATTCCTTTATAGGTGCTTGGTTAAATGAATTATTAAAACTATTAACAACAATATAAGATTATATTATGTACAAAAAAAGGAGGAAAATGGAAGTTTTGTACAAAAAAAAGAACTAAAAAGGAAATTGTTTTAATTGTGTATCTTGGACGTTTATTAATTTAATTTTTTATTTTTAAATGTAATTATTAATAAAAACAATAAATTTATGATGGTCAATTTTATAATTAATTTTGGATATTATGGAAAAATAGTTTTTATATTATAAATTATCGAAGTTTGTTAAAAAAAATCGTTGAAAAATATTTTGTTTTATTCACATTTAAGGGTCCTTTGTTATACTATACATGGTGTGTGTATGTGTAGAACAATTTAAAAAATATATGCACACACAAAATGATCAGCAATACATATATTCATTTCTCTTATTTTTGGGGAAAAATTCAAATTTGCGATCATAGTTGAATTTATACTGAATTAATGCATAATAAAAAAATTACTTTTGGCAGAATTTTAAATTTTTTTTTGGTCAAATTTCAAATTACTAATTTTTTTAATCTATATAATCTTTTAGAAATTTTAAAAAACGTTTGACTACTTCTGCAAGTACTACAAGAGTACGCCGGAAAAGTACTTTTCTTCCAGTGAAAAAAGATAGAGACTTGGGCAAAAATTCACTAGTTTACTATTATGACGCGTCTCTATAATATGAATTTCTTTACGTATTACTCATTGAGTTATATACAAGCACGCAAAATTTTTATTTGTGTTAGTAACTACTTCGCTTTTGTTTGCTGGGTCCTTCCAAGGCTCCTCCTTAAGGATGATTTACTATCATTCTATTAAAAAACTATAACGGCACTAAAATTATAAAATTAACGAAAATTAGACAGATTTATCTAAAAATTGATAGCCCACTTAATAAGAACTTTCTAAACACATAATTCTAACAATATTTATGGAATCTGTAATTGCAAATAAAGGTTTTATTAGGTTCCATCCTTAGATTTAATTAGTAGTATTGGAACGTTTATTTATAAATGCAAATTAGATGTTGTGATACTCAGATTCAATTGGTAACCAACCTTGGATAAATTCAGTCACTAAATTCTAAAATAATCTTTGTTGAAAAATTCACTATATAAAAATATCTGATAAGAAAAAATAATATCTCATCCGTCAGGTGTCATAATATTAAATGCAGTTTAAATGTCCAATCTAAGAAAGTTATTCATAAGATATTTTTATAATTTCTAACAAATTCTATCTATATTTTTTTTTTTTTAATAGTTTAAATTAAAATTATTTAAAACTCAAAAACTATTAAAAAGTCCAATAAACTTTTAAATGTAAATAAAAGTTTAATTTTATTATATAAAATATCTAAATATATGTTATTATAAATTATTTTAATTAAATTTATAACATTTTGTAGTACCGTATACATATATATATATATATATATATATAAATATAATAATTATATAATAAGAGAGAAGAAAATAGTTGTCTTGTTTTTTTTTTTAAGTAAATTGACTTTCCTAGAGAAAATCTTCAAGTATATCCTCTTATTTTAACTATTTTTTTGGTACACACTATATCTATCTATATTATTATTATTATATCTTTCAAAAACATTTTCATTATTTTCATATAAATGTATATCTAACTATATATATGACATAATAAAAACCTCCTGAGAAAGCACCACATTCCAATTTAATTTCTCTGTATAACAAAACTTCAAATATTCTGCATATGTAGCTGCTATACACACATATACAGTATCACTGTATGTATCCAAAAAAAGCTATTATCAAAAACAATTAATGGTTCTTGAAATGGAAAATTAATTACACAGTTTATTCGGACGTTTTCCCCCAACATACACAAAAAAAAACAACATTTATATTTATATTCTTCTCTCTTGTCTGGATTAAGTTTCTCATTTAAAAAAATAAAAAAGTTTTCTTCAAAATTAAATTTTTGGTCGGTTGAGGATTTTTTTTTTTATGTTTCAAGGTATATACATATAGAAAATACACATATCCTTGTGATGTGTTAGATAGGATAAAGATAAACTATATTTATTTGTGAAGGGCTCCTCTCAAATTAGAAAAACCATAAAAAAAAAATGTTATTGTACAATGAGAGAATATTAAATCATGTGCACACCAGTAGATAAAAGAAATTACTATATGTACGTAATTTTGTTGCATCCTTTTATGAAATTACATAAATCAAACTATCTGGTAAATGTTCGCTACATAAATATAAAATATATATTCTGAATTTATATTTAAAAATGTTTGAAATTTTATTAAGAAATCCAGATTTTTTTTTTTTGATAAACTAAATTTTAATGAATCAAATATAAAAAGGACACTACAATAAGTAATTTTATGCTCAATTGCTTGACTTTAAAATGGCAAAAATTTATAATTGAAATCTCCTTTCTAAATATTTATTTATGGTATTTCAATTACATATAATTTTAATTTCTAAATAAAATTACAGGCCACATTTGATATAAATTAAGAAATATTTTCATTCTAAGGACTATATAGAAATTAATTAGCATACATTTTGAATATACTAAAAGATTTTCAATGGAAGTACACTATAAAAGTACAAATAGTTTTGCTACACAAATTTGGCATTTTATTATAATTTTTTACCTAAAAAGTAATTAATATGACAACAGTTGAATAAATAATATTAATCCTATAATATAAATTATTTCCTAATAATCTAAATTTATTTAACCCACCAAATCAAGGTTTACAAAATTATTCATTATTTCCAAAGTATTAGTACACTTTTACACTATCAATTTATTTGACTCACTTCAAATTATATAAAACTAATCACAATTAAATTTATTGTTAAAAATTTCACAATTATTTTATTCATTAACTTTAATTAATAATAAATTAATTTAAATAACAAAATTAATTCAATACATCAAAATCTTATTAAAAAAAGATCAGAACAAAATTAACGTTCACGCAACGTAAATGCTTACTAATTTACGTATTTGTGCTTCCCTATAAGGATATAATATGTATTTATTAACATTATCATTCTTAAATTTGCTTTACATTTTCATTACATTTTTCTAACAGTTTTTTTAACAGATTTTGAAAACATATACTTTTCGCATATTCCAATAATTTAATACTTTTTTTTTCAAAAAATCTAGCAAATTCGATAAAATCAAAAAAATAAATTGAAATTTATTTCATTTTATTAATTTTCAAAACATAAAAGATGAATTCTATTTTTATATCCTGAATTTAAGTTTATATAAATATTATTTAGAATTACTAATGAGCAAAAATAAAAATTTATGTAATTTGGAATTACTAATAAACAAAAAATAAAATAAAATGAATGCGACCAATAGATTATTAGCTTACCGTGAAGTTATTAAAAAAGAAGCCTCAACTAGACGAACATCCGATGAAAGATGGCATTGGTTAATTGCTAAAAATCGATATTTTAATGATTTAATTGCTGACATTTATCGGGCAAATGCTGATTATATACAACCATGTGATGATCCATATTATAATTCAAAAATATCATCAAATGTTTTTAATCAAAGCAATATAAAAACAGACGATTTGATTAATAACCGTTTACATTGGCCAAGTATTCCACTAACAACAAGTGCCCAATATGGCCGTTTAGCAGCATTTCCAATAGATAAATATGAACGTAGAAGATCATAAATAAATAAAAAAAATATTTTTTTCAATATTATAATTATTATGTTTATATCAATATTCAAATAATATAATATTCATATTCTGACAGATCATAATTTTGGTAGTAAGATTTTGAATAGCAGAAATTATATATTTAATATAATAATTTTGCTATCCAAAGTTAGTTTACTATGAAGATTTGATTCGAAGAATATGCTTAAAAATTTCTATGATAAAAATTTGTTTTTAATTGTTTTTATAACAGATTAATTTACGAAATTCTTACTAACCAACTTATGGTGAATTTTTATTAAAAAACTGAATTGTTCTTATAAACTAATTAAATTTTTCATCTTTACAATTACAATTCTAAATTTCGAAGTCTGAAAATTGTTTATCCTTTCTCAAAAATTTCTAATTTTAAGACCATATCATAGACCACTAGCTTTTTGCTACTGCATTCTAAATTGTTAATATCAGGAAGTTTAATTAATTTTGTCTAGAAAAAATGTCTAGAATATGTGACAGTTTTTTAATCAATTTTTTACATTTAAAATTATATATTTTGATAATATATCTTGAAAATATTTTGAAAATTTTATTATTTTGGGAAAACGTTTATTAATTTTTTTAATAAAAATTTTTTTTTCTATCTATTTTTTTTTAATTTTGGTAATGAATGCCAATACTTCATTATTTTTGTTCCGTGATAAAATTAACCGAGAAAATAATAGAAGATGTAAATGGAAATCAAAATGGAGTTGGCAAATAGAGAAAAATATTAAAAAAGATTCTGATTTAGTTAAACCGGAAAATGATAATGACATCCAAATATCAAAACAAAATTTTGAAAACGAAAATGTTGATAAACAAAATGGCAATGAGAAATGGCCAGCATTTCCACAAACATCAAATGGAGACTATGGTAGATTAGCATTATTTAATAGTGACAAATATGATAAAAATTTTAAAATAAAAAATATGTAAACATAAATTGAAAATGCTGATAGTTACAATTTGTATAGTAAACAATGATTTGAGATAATCAAGAATTTTGTAATTTATAAAGTAATTAAAATGTTGATATCTAAAATCATTTTACTGTGAATTGTGATTGCCATAATAAAATAAAAATTCTTCAATAAAAATTATTGCGTTTTTTCTTAATAGTTTATATCAAATTTAAGAGGTGTTGGGGCATTAAGACTTGAGGTGGTAATGGTAGAGTATAATTAAAATTTTAGGCAACTAAGTCAAGAGTAATGAAATAAAAGCTCAAATTTTGAAGATTTTATTAAAGTAAAGTATACAAATTCTCATTTAAGGGTAAAAATTTGACCCATTTATAAATTAATAGATTAAATTAAATTTAAACGAATAAATTTCAATTAAATTTTATTTACATTTCGGGAATTTTTTTAGCTTTTCGTGCTAGAAACTTTTGTAAATTAATTAAATTTGAATTAAAAGATTTCAAATAATTTTAGAAAATAGTTTTTCTCTTAATCATGTCTATCAAAGTTTTTCAATTCAAATATAATTTTCTAATTTTTGATTTTTATTTTAATTTACAATTAGTAATTAATATTATAATATTATTTTGAATTTATTTTATATTATTATTTTCCATTATGGATAAGTATAAAAAATTGGCATTATTAACTCATTCAATTAATAAAGAAAGAGAATCATCATGGTTAACAAAATGGAATTGGACAATTGATAAAACAAATAATTATAATGAATTAATTAAAAATATTTTTCAACAAAATATAAATATTGTTCAACAGCCAAATGATCACAAATTTTATAATTCGAATTTTTTTAAAAATATTTTTAATGTGAATCTGAAAAATAATGAATTTTATGGACGATTATATAGCTCAAAGATTCTACCAACATTAAATGGTCAATATGGTCGATTAGCAACACTTATTTATGATAAATATATGAGACAACAAATAAATAATTAATAATTTTTATAATTATGTATATTTTATATAAAAATGTAAATAAAAGTAATTTTCCTTCGTATTTGAATTTGAGAAAGTTTTAATTCATTTTCAGATAAAATACTATTGGTATATTATGGTACAATAAATTTGGAGACCTTTCTATGTCCTAAAAATTTCCTTTACATTTTATTATGCACAAATTTATAAAAAAATGTTTATAATGAAAAGATTAAATGAAAATTTTTAAATTAATAAATTTTAATACGAAAACTACTAACTGCATCCACTAATCTAATTTAAACTAAGCTTAATTTAAATAATTAATTTTAATGTTAAAGTTAATTTCTCTTAATTTAATGTTAAGTTAATTTAATGTTTAAATTTCTATTTCGACTATTTTCGGCTATTGCAACTATTTGAAAAACATACACACTTTCCGTTATAATGTCAACAAAATTTAATAAATTTTTATTATTCTATCATAATTTGACAACGTCAAACAATTTTCAAAATAAAACTAAAAGTTGAAAATTGTGTAGATTTTTTTTCTATATTTTATACATTTATTTTTTACATAATTAAATATGAATCCGACTAGTAAATTAGTTTGGTCCCGTGAAATAGTTCGCAAAGAAAACTCAACAAGACGTACATGGGGTCCAAAATGGAACTGGCTAATAAATAAAAATAATTATTATAATAACTTTATTGGTGATATTTATCGTTCAAATGCTGATCATTTACAACCATGTGATGATCCATATTATAATTCAAAAATAACAAAAAATGTATTTAATCAAAAAAGTATTAAAGATCATGCATTACATAATAACCGTTTAAATTGGCCAAAAATACCACCAACAACAAATGGACAATATGGTCGATTAGCATCATTTAGTATTGATAAATATGAACGTAAAAAATCATAATTATTATAGAAAATTTTAATTAATTTACTAAAATATATATAAATATTATATTCAAATAAATTAAATACATAATTCATATTTGATATAGTAAATAAGATTTTGAATATCAAAAATTTTGTATTGTTGTGCTTTATAAGAATTTTGCTATCAAAAACTTTTTATACTACATATTATGAAAATTTTGATTAAAAAACTATCCTTTTAAATAAAATATTTTAATTAGAAAAAATTTGATTTTAATTATTACTATAGTTATCATTTTTCTAGTTATTTTATTAATAATTAAGGCTTAGTATTGTGGTCGAGTGAAATGAAATCTCCAAAGCTCTCCAAACAAATATATTCATTATTTTTTACGATTTTTTCACGCGCGTTCTGTACTACTTGTGCGAAATCAAGAGCGAAATTTTTCCTTTCTGATTTCACGATGTCAAATTTATATGAAAATTTAATTTCACTCGATCACAATACTAAGCTTTAGTTAGAAAATAAAATTTTTTTGAAATTTTGTACAAAACCTAAACAAATCCTAAAGTAACAAACCTAAATGTTTAAACTTTTGAAAAGCATAACTAATAATTTACAGACAACTAAACTCAAATACCTTAATTAATTTATGCATATTTGACAATCAGTTATGACGAATTGATATACAAAACTATCAGTCATTGATAGTTCTTATTATAATTAGAATTTTAATATTTTCTTCCTTTGTCAACTAAATTTTGTCAATCATCACTATTCTTATAGAGCACGCTATTAAGATCACAATATTAAAGTCTAGTTTCTATATTAAACTTGAACCTTATTAATTCGAAAAGTAGATCTGGTATTCCAAAACTTATGCATTATATTAATTTTTCAGTCAAAAATCCTAAGAAAAATATTAAGAAAGAAAAAAAATTTAATCAAATTTATGAAATTTCATTCAACAGGTTCATTTAATCATAAATAAATCTTACAATTTTCCAATTTATATAAAGAAAGTATATTAAATATGAATTTTTCCACAGCATAAACACAAATAAATTTAAAAAAAATTCATATAAAAAAGTATATTTAATAATTGAAATATATTTCCATTTATATAATACATATAAAATAATTTTCCATTACATAATGAAAAATCTTAATAATAAATTAACTATTTCATTTTTTTTGTAGTTCACCCTAAATTTTCCATTTTTTGTTTTCGAAAAAAAAATCAATCTATAATATTTTTAAGAGTAATTTTTATATTAATGTAAAAAATATTAAAAAGCTTTTCTGTTACCCGCAATAGAAAATTTTATCTATTAAAGATTGTTGCAATTCTTGTTTTGTCCATTAACTTAATAAATTTTTATGTTTCACAAAAAATAGAGAAAACAAAAAAGAAATATTATAAAGAAAGGGGGATGGTAGCAAGAAGACTTTATCACTACAACCTCACACGAAAAAATAATAATATTAATATATATAGCAAAGATCGAGGACGAAAAATAATTTGCCATATTTTATAGCCCATTAACAGGATTACGAATGTCAATCATCATAAGTGGCAGTCTCATACCATCCTCCGTTTCATTGTCAATTTAATTCAATTTCTCTTCATCCTTGTACATTTTTGTTTCATTCACAACAACAAAAACTTGTACAAGATTTTACTCTATTGTTCTCTTCTTACATTTTTTTTTAGTCATCCCTTGTTGTTGTTGTCGCATCCTCCAGGATATTCTGTATTAACGAAATGGTCTCTCTAGTTTTGACATATCTATGTATATTTCTGCATATATCCTTTTTATTTATTTATTTATTCAACATTAAAATGACGCCAAAAATGTAAAAGGACAATTGATATCAGAGAAAAGAAGGTACATAATAATATAAACAGTGAAGGTCTCAACCACATTTAGGACATTCTTGTCTTTGTATTTGTGTTCACGTGGATTTAAATTTCTGTTTTATGCATTGTTGTAGGCGTTCGGGGGGGATGGGAGGAATTTCGGAACAGTAAAATTGTGCTACAAATTTTCCTTACTTCCTGTTCTTATAGAGACAACAACATTGCACATACACATATGATTGTGAACTTTGATGTGGGTGGTTTAAGTGCAAAATATTATTGAAGGGGAAAAAAGGACACTGACAAAAAAAAATTCTATAAGCCTAAGTGTTTTTTGTGCTCCATTTTTTTTTTTTTTTGTTAACTGTTTTTATTCAATTGTAATGATATTAAAGTCTGACATTCATACCGAAGGGAACATCGCACCCAAAAAAATTTCTGAATTAACAATTTGCGGGGTGGGAAATAAAGGAATTTTTATACCTACATATATGGAAAAAGAGGAAATATCATTTTAAGGAATAAGAGTAGAAACTAAATTATTGTTGTATATTTAAGTGATTAGTTTTACTTAGTAGAGTTGAAGAGTAAAACCATATACATCACATAATTTCGATTATAAATAATTGATTTAATAATATATTATCTTATTAAAATGAAATATTTTGCTATAAAAATGTATTTTGGGATTATATAACGAATTAATTGGTAAATAATTATACAATTTGTTATTTCGAATTATAGTCTTTTGAATCGATGAATAGGGAGAGAGTGGTATCAGTTAAATAAATTTTAATATTTTAAATGTAAATAATATTGATGACTTTAAATTTGTTGATATAAATATAAATTTTAACTTCTTGAAGTTAGAAGATTTTTTTAAGGTATTTTTTTACTGAATGTTTACTCACGTGGGTTTTAATCAACCTCTTATTTTCTATTAATCGAGGACTTTAATGTAAAATTCATTGTAGTACTATGTAGAAAAGTAAATTACGTAATAATAATTAAAATTTATTTAATTTTCGTTTTTCAATATATTGCAAATTGTAAAAAATATATCAACAATTTATGTTTAATTTTAGTTTATTCATTCTTTTCACATTTTTTTGGGTAAACTGCCTGAATGAGAAATTAAGCTATAGGTTTATAAGACATTCTACAGATACTTTTACTTTATTTAAAATTATATAAAACAAAGTTTATAATTAAAAGATGGGCTGACAGAAAAATGAAAAAAATAAACAATACTTACATTTTCTCTTGATGGACTAAAGTTTAATGCCATTTATAAGATTTACCTATCCATCTTTTTAAGATATTCAATCGATAAGTATTCCATTTTGTTAAGAAAAATTACAATATAAAAATATTGAATGCAAATTTCTACCAATTTGAAAATAATTTTGCAATTAACATGAAACCTTATCTTAAATTTTAATAAAAATATCCACATAAAATTCATAATAATTTATTTGCAATTAGAAAATATTTCATCATATTATAATTGACAAAAAAAAAAAGAATTCTCACCATTTTCATTTCTAACCAAAAAAAAATACAATATTATATATAATATAACCACAAATCTTAGTTAAATATGAACTTTTTCTATAATATCATTAACATTTCTGGTTAACATCTCTAACCAATTCCATTTAATTTTGAAAGCTATTTTTTCCAGTGTGTATTTTGTCCACCCTACATTCTCTATTACACTATATAGTGGAAAAGTTTAGCCTATACAATCAAAGTCCCCTTCTTATGATTATGAGTTTACATAAAACTAACAAATATATATATATAATATATGTATATATATATAAATACATAAAAACTTTATATTCCACTAAAGCTAACATCCATACATAAATTTTGTACATAAAATATATTTTTATATGGTGAATAATGTTATAAATAGCATAAATCTATCTATCTAAAATTTTACATATACATTTCTATCTATATATGATGAATGCTCTTCTATGCCACTTTCGCTAATTAGGCAGCATTTTCATTTTAAATGAAGTCCAATTACGCTAATGTAGATACCGGAAACATTCATATTCCACATGTAAAAAAAATATATAATACATATAACGACGACGAAATAGATTTTTTTTCTATTTTTAATTTTTATATACGAGTGTGTTATACGTTTCGGTAGGTAGAGTTGGGTTAGGTTTTGGTTTGTTGTTCCTCCTTTTAAATCTGTAATATAGTATAAAAAAAATCTTCATTCTCATATATGTATATATATGTATGTTTATTCTTCATGTACGTAAACACACATTTCTGGTTCTGGTATACATAACAGTAGTAACTAAAATAGAATTTGTACGATTTGTGTATATATTATGATTTTACGTATATAAACACTCCAATATAATATCCAGGATATACGTACTGCCATCAATTTGTATTAATGAATATGAGTTTTTCCATTATTATTATTTTTCCCTATTACTTTTTCCCCGAAATGTTGTTTTATTAATATTATCCTGTCTAATGCTAATTATGAAGGATATATAACCCATATGGATATATGAGATATCATATACGTTATGGTTATATATACGTTTATTATGATATTTTCTAAAATGAATTAAATAAATTAAATTTTACAAGTTTTCAACATTTCCGTTTTTAATTAATCAAAAAAAAAAGAAGAGGAGAACTGCAATTATTTTAATTTGAATTTGGTATAAGATAGAGAAATTACATGTTATTAAGCTATTACCTGGATGTTACCTTAGTAACCTTATGGTATTTAATTGATATAATTTGTAAGGACGGACATAAATGGAAAGCACAATTGAAAATTCATAGTTTATTTAAATTAGTATTTCATTTCTTTATAAACCAAATCAAAAGTTTTTTGACATTTGTAGAAGAATTTGCAGAAGGCATTTAAGTGTTTAACTTTTTTTCATCCACAATCGGTTGATTAATCATTTAAAAATCAATTTTAATTGTGAAAGCTTCTTACCTATCTGATAATCTTATAATTTTTATTTTGATTCAGCAAATGTTAACAAAAGCATTTAATATACATTGAGAAAAGGACTTGTGACTTGTCAGTATATGTTGCCTTTTTGGTCGTACATTTGCAATAAAAATAGAAATTTAAATCAAGAAGAATATATTTGCCTTCTATTCAAAAAAATTAAGAAAATAATAATTATGACACTTTTAGTTTTAAAATAATTGAGAAATTTATTTAGTTTTTAATTATTTTATATATTTTTACAATAATTGAATTTTTTATTATTATTATAATTTTTTTAATAGATATTTTATACATTTTCGAGCATTACTTTTATTATTATTTAATTAAAATATTTTTACAATTTTATATAAATTCATTAATTTCAATTAAATTGCTTTTTATTATTTATAGTTTATAGTTTAAAATTTACAAATTTTACTAAATTTACAAATAAATTTTTTCATTTTTATTTCGTTTAAATTCTTTTTAAATTTAAATTTTTTAGGAAATTAAATTTAAAAACAAAAATGGGTAATTGAACTTTTCATATTATTTACATTTTGTATTATAGACTACAGATTCACAAAATTTTATCCATTAAATAATTTTTTTTAAATATCCTAAATTAAATAAAATTAGGAAAATTGATCAAAAATTCTGAATTGATTTTACAGTACTGGACAGCAATTTTTAACTGTGATGTAACCTTTTTCTAAGTTTCCATGCCTATCAACCAATCCTTATTTATCATCACATCCGATTTGGTTCAAATTATTTAAATTCAAATCAAATTCTTTATTATTACTATGACAGTTTCGTACAAAACTCGATGATTGGCTAAATATATTATTTGATTCAACATTTTTCTGTATCTCATCATCACTACTATCATTACTTTTTATTATTTTACTATTATTATTTAAATTTAGTAATTTTGAATAGTGATTTTGATCATTATAATTATTATTATTATTATTATTTCTTTGGTCATCTAAATTTAAATGTGTACAATTATTTTCTTCAATCCTTAAGGATTCACAAGATAAATTATTATATGGTCGATGAAACATTAACATATTACGATTATTATTATCAAAACTTTGAAAATTATTATTAAAAGTTTTTTCATTATAATTATTATCATTATTATTATCATAATCTTCAAAATTAGTTGGAGAAAAACGATTACAATCTTTATTATTTTTATTATTATTATTATTGTTGTTTTTAACTAATAATTTTCTCATACGATCCATTTCACGATTATATAAATTACAATAAAAAATATTATGATCCTTTGGTCCTAATATTGTATTTGGTATTGTTGATAGTGATGGTGATGTTGTTGTTATTTGCCGGTTATTAAACATTTCTATATGATTTTGTTGATATTGTATAAAATCTAAATGTTCACAATTATTACCATCAGTATAAATATTATTAGCAACAGCAGCAATAGAATTATCATAACAATCTGGTGATATTATTTTTGGATATTTTTGTTGTTCAATTTTTATATCTTTTTTAACTTTTGGTGGTCGTCCTGGACGTATAATACCATCTCAGTCTCTTGAACGTCTTGGTCGACCAACTTTACCTTTACGTACTGGTGGATTTGTTGTTGTTGAATTTTTTAATAATAATTTATGCCAATCCTGTTCACATACTAAACTACCAGCTAAAATATAATATCTAAATAAAAGTAAAAAAAAAAAACAATTGTATAAAACCAAAAACCAAAATGGTCGATGAATTTTTATTGCAACAATAATATAATTTTTTTTCATTTTATAAAATTATTTAATGTTTTTTTTTTACTTACTTATCGCCAGGTCTCAATTGTGATGAACATTTTGAGCATGCAAAACATTTTAAATGAAATACATGATGTTCTATTTGTCCAGATGGAAAATGTTTTTGATTTTCTGATGGTAAAATTGGTTGTTGCTGATTTGTAGATTGTTGTTGCTGTTGTTGTTGATTTTGTGTTTGACTATTAACTGGTATTGTTGTTCTCATAACAAATTCATTTGCTGCTATAATTTGACCACAAGCTGAACAAGCTGCTTTACCAAACATTCTATATTTTGAAATAAAAAGACGAGAAATTTATAATGGCACAATAATTTTAATATCGATGTATTGAAATAATTAATAACTGAACTATGTTTTACAGTATTTTTTTGATTTTTTTGCAATATTTATGAAATTTTCAAATATATTGCCTAAAATTTGGAAAATTAATTTAATTTATCAAATATAATTAATTTATTCCTTTAAATATAAGTTAAAGTGCACACACATACATAAGCGTCTAGACACTGCAGCCATCAGGCTTATTGTGACAACTCCTTTAATAATAAATACAATAATTGATTTTTTTGCAAACAAAAAACAATCCAAAAATCCTTAATTAATTTTGCATAAATTACTTTAAATAACAAATATTTTTATTTATTCACTGAATCAAACTTTATCCCACTGTCATTAAGTGAAAAATCAATTTTATCATATAAAATTTTTTTTTTAATTATATTTTAATTAATTTAATTGATATTTTTCTTTTTTTGCAATTCAATTGTATAAAATTTTTCCCATTTTCCATTAACAATCAAAACAGTCATTAAATTTAAATATCTATCATCATTTCTCCTTTTAATTTTTTTTAAATAATTTTTATCTTTTTATATATTTTTTCAACAAGTCTAAACAACAACAACAAAAAAAAGTTCTGTGTTCTCTCCAATAATATTCAAATCCTCTCGATACATTTTTTTTTTCGAAATGTCATCATGATAAGGATCACTTTCTGCCAACGTTGTTGCTCCTCAAGTATATATTTTCCTTTCAATCATCATCAGACAAAAACGAAAATGAAAGAATAATAAAAAAAAAATCATACAAATTTCCATAATATGCCTTTTTATTTTTCATCATCATTTCTATTTTTTTTTTCCTTTTTGTTATACCATTGCGCTATACTTCCACTTAAGCAATTAACGAGCAGGTGAAACAATTCAATAAATCATTAACGAAAGTGGAGCTTCGTCAATACAACAAAAAATGGCAAAAAAAAAAAACTTAGAAAATCTTTTTCGTCTGGAATACAAATGAAAAAAAAAAAAGGAAAATGCTAAAAAAAAGAGAAAAGTAAAAATAAAAAAAAAAACTAAAGTTTACTTGTCAACACATCAAAACATAAACGAAATAAACCTTAACACAGCCCCAACCATTTACAAAAAAAAAAAAAAGAAACGAGTTTATTTACCTATTACTAATTTTTAACCCTTAAGTGAAAATGGGGTTCTTAATTCTATAGAAAGAACACTTAGAGAAAATTTATTTTCAATATTGTTTGACTAACTAATATTAAAATTTATGTTAAAACACAATAAGCAAAATTGTTTAGTTTAAAAAAAAATCTATATAAGCTATAAATTAATAAATTTAAAGTAATCTTGAAAGGGCGAAGAGTTTACCAATTTATGACAAAACTTTAATTAATTTTAAGGACGAGAACAATGAACAATGAAACTTTGAGAATTAGGAAGTAGAATATATCACTTAGACCTGAAAACATGAAACTGAGTGAGTATTCGAGACTAAGGACACACCGTCAATATAATTCTAAATGGCTAAGACTAGCATTAAAATTTAATCGAAACATAAAGAATATGCCAAATTGATTACTGAGACATACTGAGTTAATGAGACAGGAAAATAATCTTTAAGTATAAATGACAAAATAAAAAAATTTCAAAAGATCATTCGAATTGCATTTTTAACATTTTAAAATCAATTCTTAGACTCTTAAACCGAAAAGAATCCTTGTAGCAAATCTTTTACACATTAGATTTAGATCATTGTCGTTTTGTATTTATGACATTTCACCATAAAATCACGAGGCACTTTCGCAGGATGAGACTTAGAGACAACAATTTAGGATAATAAATAAAATTTAAAACCAGTCCATGATAAATTACAAACATTCAATTCAATTGACTTCCAATTCAATTTTTGAGTTTCTGTAATTAAATTTTATCAATTTCAAAAACACTTTTTTCTGAGTGTACATTTTTTAGTTGAAAATCAAACAAAAATTATAGTATAAATAAAAAAATATATATTTAGGTATTTGTGTGTTGCTTAATATCCTGTTAATTACTTTTAGCTTCATTGATTTTACAAAAAAAAAAAAAAACAATTCACTGTTAAAAAAAATTGTAAAATTGTAAAGTCTGAGTGGTAAGAAAAATGAGGTAGAATTTAATTTTCAATGTTATTTTTCGCCCCAATATTGGGAAGAATTATTATTGAAAAGTCAATGTAAAAGAACGGATTGTAAAATAAATACGAGTTGAAGGAAAATTTCTAAGATGGAATGAGGAAAAAAATGGTAAAATTCATTTCCGTTTTTTATTTAACTATTTTCATTAATTTTAAGGGTTGTATATAAGGTAAAAAAAACCACTCTAATGTTTTTTGTGTACTGAACTTGACGTGTTGTTGTTTTTTTTTTTTGCAATTCTTCACTTTAGTCGCTGTTGTTTACGTGTTGTACGTTGTTTTTTTTTTTTTTGTTATTGCTCTTCATCATAACAGGAAAAAAGGAAGATTTTTTTTTTCATATTATTCTTCATTTTCCACCTTTTTCCTCCGAAATGTGATATATTAAAATTTATATATGTATCTACAACAATATTTTATAAATAGACGAAAAAAAAGCTTATATGAATCATGTTCATAGTTAGAAGAAACAAAAAAGAAATATTTAATTTTACTGAACTAGTAATATATGTATATGCTCATGTATAGAAGAGGCAAAGGCATGTGGAACAGTTTTAATTAATAAACTTCATTACACATTCTGTACTTAAACTAATTTTCAACTCAAATTACGACATTGTACAAGGAGAAATGAGTTTTAAGAGGTTTTTTTTTCCTTTGGTATATAACGAATTTGTTGCCAGGGTTCTTGTTTACACTATATATATATACATGAAAATACATTAGACAGAAAACTGAGGGGTTTCAGGCACAGTATAATGTCAGAATTAATAAGAAAAGATATAGTAAAAAAAAAAATATATTATTTTTAGCAAAAATATTCAGGCTAAGAATGTTAAATTAAATATTTAAGAGAAAAAAAAAAGTTTCTATATATAAGATATTTTGTTTTATTTTTGTACTTAATTATTAAGTTTAATTAATAGATTAATAATTATTTTTTATTACTTAGTTTTCTTTATTTTGTTGGAAGAAAGTTTTCTGGTATATGTACAAAAGCGACTAATGTGAATTTAACATGGAGAAAATGCTTGTCTTAAATAATATTTTGAATTTATTATTTTAGATAAAAAAAATTACAAGTCTAATTAAAATTTTGGATAAATATTAAGTAAAGATTTTTTAAGAGCTTTTTAAATACTTTTGAGCTAATTTTAATTTGAGAAATTTTCGATTAATTTATGAAAATTATCATTAAAAAATTAAATTTCTGTAATTTATGGCATGATGTCAAGTTAATATTTTTGGCTCTTTATGCGGGAATTTATAGATAATCATAGTTTATTGAAGTACTGAATCATAGTTCATTGAAGTATACATCTTGTACATAGTTACAACTATCTACAGTATTTGACTAATTGAATACTTCGCCAATTACATTTAACCATTTTTCAGATTCTAAAAAGACTAATTTAATTTAATCGAAATTTACTATATACTAAAACTAGTCTTCAAAATGGTCTACGAATTTGTAATAATTTTGTAAATATTTCAATGCTAATTTTCCTATAAAAAATTAAATTAATTTGAATTGCATTTTATCATAAAAACTTCAAATTCTATAGTAAATTTTGATATAAATTGCATCAAAATTTTGATTTAATTTCAATACAAATATTAATTATGATTTAAAAAAAAAACAAATTTAAATTAAAAATGACTTAAATATAATATAAAAACAAACTTTTAATTTTAATTAATTGATTTGCTGGGTTTTAAACTACAAAAATAAGTAATACAAAAATTATTTCATTTCAAAAATCTTGATTTAAATAAACCACTTTAAGAATTGAATTTTCTATCCCATTTTAAAAAGATTATTTAATATTTTCCTTCAATATAATTTAATAATTCATTAATCATTTTTTCATTATAAATTCTCTTTAATTAAATCAGTGAAACTTTATATACGATATATAAATATTTATATTCAAATTTAATTTTATTGATAAAATTATTAAAAGCTTATTAAATACAAATAATTATAATTAACTTTTTTAAGGTTAATTAAGTATTCAATTTAAATTTATATTATAATCAAATCAAACAGAATTATAAAAAATCCTATTTAAAGTTTACATTATTATATTTTTCCATTTCAAATTCAATATTTTTTTTTTATGAATAATTATAAATTTAAATAAATTTATTCAAATGAAAAATTTACATAAATTTCTAGTCAAGTTAGTCTTTTTTCAAATAAAAATTGTTATTTTTAAATCTAATTTGTTTTTAACATAATAAAATTTGTCCTTTAATAAATCAAATACGGTTTGACCATTTTTAGTAAGTTGAATCTTTAAAAAGGACGAAATTGATTTGGAAAATGTATTGTTTTTTGGTAAATTACAAGTTTTAACCACGAAATTAACTAAATTTTAATTGTGAAAAGACCAATTTCACATATTTTACTGATATATATTTATACATATGTATATATAAAATAATAATTATTGACTTTTTTGTGAAAAAAATAAATTTAAATAATTAACATAAAATTGATTAAATAGATTACATAATTAGATCATTTTAAATATGTATATACATATAAACAAAATTATCTCATCAAATAAATATTATATATTAAATATTAGTTATAATTATTAAAATTGATAATTTTATGACCCATTTTTTTTTCTAAAATTTATTATTTTACAAAAAAATGTATCGCTAAATAGTTTTACAATTAAATTTCGTAATAAATTTTGTCTACACAAATTTATTTATATGATAATTTCCAAATTAATTTAATCTTGATTTGTATATTAAATATATTGCAAAAGAATTTTGACCTAATCTCGACCTCTAACTGAAATATATTTCAAGAGAACTTAATATTATTATAAAAATTACTATATACGAAAAGTGGTACTTTAAATTTTTTTTGTTTGTATCATTCGAAAATTACAAAATTACTGAAAACAAGTAACCAGCGCAATCAAACAACAAAAAATTTTTAATATTTTATTTTAAACAAAAATAAACTAAAAAGTAAATTATTATTTTTTATGAAATCAACTTTTCAAGCACATAATATTTATGCTACTACTTCTCCCAACATATTTTACTGTATTTGATTTTTCAATAAGCAAATTGCATAAATTCTGTTCATCAAATTAATGTCAAAAAACATAAAGAAAAACGTGACAAAAATCCAAATGTCCGTTAAATATGCTTCAATTCAATAATAACATAAAATAAAAAAAAAAGTTTTGTACATTATTATGTACATTACATAAAAAATAGCTATATGTATAACATAGTATATGTATCTACTATATATGTTGATCAAAAACTACCGCCATAATCATTTATGTGCTATGAAGATAATCTGGGGGCCAACATACAAAAAAAAAATGTTTATATATAAACGCACATAAGTAAGTTTCGAAAAATCTTTTACCCATCTTTTTACTTACCAATCTTTTTACCCATATTAACTGACTCTAGTATATATGTATATTCGAAAGATTTTGTGCACATCAAATTTTGCAGAGGGTATACAACACCATCCAAAAAAGATTTATGCAAAAAGTACTTTAACCTTGTAAGACAGAAGGCGTTTTTAGACTATATTTTATATTATTGACAAAAATTTCGCAGGGGGTGTAAGAGGTTATCCTTTTTGGTCTGGTGGGGAGGTAAAAAGGTGTACAGATCTAAATCAGCACTAAAAGAAAATGTAAATATATATTATGTATATAGAAATGTTTGTTATATATGTTGAAAAAATTGTCATGTCCTATTGAATTATAATTGGTTAAAGAAAAACTTTTTAAATGAGGTGTTCTATTCATCCTTTTCCGTTTTCTTTTCCATAGCACCATAATTTGTTTATATTCACCAAAATTGGTACACAACCAACAAAAAAAATATATATAGACATATAGATAGGTACTAGGCTGAAAATTTGCTTATGGGATTGGTACAGATTTTGACTTGTTTTTTTTTTTTGGTGATATAGAAGAGTTAGGTTTATGTAGATCCGTTTTCCCCTTACAGAAAACTTGTGGTTACATCCAAAAATATATGATTTTATTCATGTATTTAAAAGGCATTTCAAATATATTTATATTTTACTTTTACCTTATATTTGTATTAAACTCTTGACTATATAAAATTGTATACGGAAAAAATATTCCTGACAATGAGACATTTAAATCCTCTTGTGAAAGGATCAAGGATTTATTATATTTATTATATATAAAGTGAGGAGTAAAAATGTATTTTCTTTTGCGACAATTGAACACAAAAATTATATGGATAGCATAGAATTTTGTGGTAAGAATGATTTTGTTTTTTTTTTTTCATTTTGCAAAATTTCAAACAAGAAACAATTTCATTTAAATGATGCGCAAAATTCTATTAATGACATTTCCGGGAAAGAAAAATTATATTTAACCATTTTTTGGGGGTTATAAATTTTAGGATTTCTTTATCTTTGGGTTATATATGTAGATAAATTATTTATGTTTATAAACTTAAAGGAATATGGAGAATATTCATAGAAAAATTTGTGATTTTTATTTGAAATGATTATACACATATAGTTTAAATTTATAGAAACTATATAATTTATTTCAAAGTGTACATGGTAAAAGTGTTTAGTGAATTTTGCAACAAAAAAAATTGTAACAAGAAACTATAATTTATATATTTAATACTACAGAAATTTTCAAATTTTCTATGCAAAATTTCTTTAATGGAAAATAATTATTTAAATGTCAGTTTTGTCAGTATAATCTATAGAAAATTAATATAGTTAAAATTATCATAATGCAGATAATATTAAATAAAATTATATATATTTTCGATCTATACTATAATTTTTTTACATTAAAAATTTGCTGTAAACATTAATTTCATATTCATAAAGGTTTTTAGTACTAATTATTATTTATGTGAAAATAGAAAACATGTTTTTAATTAATCGTACGACAAAAACAACAAAATTTTCAATGTAGGTTAACATAAATTTTTAATATTTTTAATTTCATATTTAATTATGTACTATATAAATTAGTTGTTTTGTATAGTAAATTATGTAAATTTTAATAAAAAAAAAATTACCTTGATAAATCCACAAAATATAATTTTAATTTTTAAAGTAAACAATTATAATACATGAATATAAAACTGTAATTGTAATTTTATAGAATGAATTAGTTTCGATTTTGGAAAACCCAAAATACATTATTA
Source organism: Empis stercorea (assembly GCA_949752835.1). NCBI lineage: Eukaryota > Metazoa > Arthropoda > Insecta > Diptera > Empididae > Empis > Empis stercorea. The sequence continues at coordinate 53,368,144 of OX457089.1, forward strand.
CATATTATAACAAATTTTTTGAAATTTTCAATTTTCATTTTAGGAAGTGTAAACAATTAAAAGTTTAGTTTAGTTAGAGAATTATAAATAATAGTAGGTAAATATAATTATGTATTTCGAAGTAATTAATTTTATAGTTAAAATTTACCACGAATATAAATTTATGATTAAATTTTATTTCTGTTTAATTTCTGGATTAAATTTAGATAACAGAGTCAATAATTCAATTTAAATATTTGATGTGAATAATTTAATTTTAAATATTTAGATTTTTTTTAAATAAATACTATTAAAAAAACTAGGGTTTTTAAATTTCTGTACGAAAAATATAGGTTCAAAAAAACTTCCAGGAAACCAATTAAGATTTCGAGTATCAGTCTATTAAAATAATTAATTAAATGGTTTTACCCATCATTCCCAGTAGAGCACATCTCTATAAAGTTAATTACTCAAATTATTTCCAAATTAATCAATTTTTCATTAACTGATAACCAAATTGTATACTGGTAAAAATTGTCACCAATAAAATTCGCCCCTTTTTTTCGAATCTATTTTTAAATTTACTATATATATACAAAACATATTTTAAATCTATTTCCACTCTAATAAAGTTAAACATTAATTAACATATAAAATTGCATAATATAATAATGACAAAAAAATATATATTTTTACCTTATATAATCCGATTTGCATAATATCATTCCTTCTCTCGTATAACAGCTTGATCCTATGTCACCCAATAGTGCACCACAAGAATAACATTTTAAACATGAATTATGCCAATATCTATCTAATGCATGTAAATAATATCTTTCAACTATTTTGCCTACAGGAAAAATTTAATTTTAAATTTAAAAATATAATTTTAAGTTTTTTTATTTAACATTACCACCACATCCAAAACAATATTTAATTTGACTATTACTATTATTATTTAAATGATGAAAATTTGGTTGTTCATTATCCATTTGCATTTGTTGTTCATGACCATTTTGATTATGATGATGATTATGATTATTATTATGATGATTATGATGGTGTACCAAATTATTATTATTATTACCATTACAATTACCATTATTTATAACACCATTACTATTACCAATATGACCAGGATGTCCTGGTGGTAATGTTGTATATCGAATATCATCAGGACTTGGTGAATGTGGAGATGATGATAAATTTGAATATGTTTGAAAATGTGAATTCATAATTGATAAAATTAATTTTGTTGATGCCAGTTTGGATTTATAATTTATTTATTTTTAGGTTTGGTCTTCTTTTTTTTATAAGGATTTATTTTCAAAATTGTAAGAGTAATTAATTTTTAGATTTACGTTCTTGAAGTTTTGCCAGACTAAATGATTTCTGTAAAAAAAAAAAACAAAGTAAATTAAAATTTAATTTATTACGAGTAAATTTAAATCATTTTGTAATGCAAATATCCAGATAATCTATTTTACATGATTTTTAAATTATACAAATTTAATTGTTTAACTATTTTTCCCTATTTCTAAATATTCACATACTTAAAAACTCCTTTTACTCAAAATTGTGCTTTCATCAAAAATTAATTATCCTTTTTCTTCCACCAACAAAACATAATTATTTACTCTATATATATAACAAACAAAGAGGACAATTTAATTATCAAATTATATCATCCAAATAATGTCAGTCAACATTTAATAACATATAAGTATTAAAGTAAATTACGTAAATTGAATTCAATTTTCATTTTTTGTCGTTGTCAAATAATTTGTCTTAATTTTTAAAAGCTTATTCATGTGTGTAAATAATATTTTTCATTTTCAATGTGACACACAACAAACTTGAAATTATAAATAATTAATGAAAAAAAAAAAAATGATTTTCTCTAGTAATTTTTTGGTGGTAAAGGTCTGACCCTATATCCTTCCAATTTAAAATAATTATTGTTATTTCTCTTCTGTTGTTTTGTGTGTACCTAAATCACTATTTGATTATTTATGTTTCTGACCGCTTTTTTTTTTATTTGTCATATACAATAATTGTGTATAACGAAAATTGTAATATTAGCCTATACAAACCGGATTTCTAGCTTAATACTGTTTAATATTATTATATAAATAACTCCTTACACAACGTATATGCAATATACTCAAATTTATTTAATGTTTATAAGCAATGGCTGTCTTGCACATTAATCAAAAAAGTTTTTTTTTTTTTATTTGTCATATACACCCATACACACTTTTGTCTAAATTAATCAACCCTCTACCCCTAAAACCTTGGCCAGTGTACATACATATACAGTTGTTAAAATCTTATGCGTCCGCAACAGGAACTCAAAAAACTATTTACAATTCCAGGGACACCACAGTATGTTGTGTATAATATGAATATTTATTAGTATACTATTTTGTGTATGTAAATAAAGTAGCCTTAAAATAATAGTGGGTGTGGGGTATTACATAGAGATGTCCTTGCTGTGTAGCAAAAAATAAAAATTTATGAAAATCAAAAATAAAATAAAAATTTGTAAAGGAACTAAAAATTGTTTGCATGGGCTCAACATTTGGCCAACGAAAATTTATATAAAAGATTTATACTTTCTCTAACCCCCTCCCCCTCGGAAACAAATATATAATATATATATATATATATATATATATATATATATATATATATATATATAAATGCAAATGATACTAAGTTTGGTTTTTGTTGTACTGTGTTGGGGCGGTGCACGCTATATCGATTTCAATTCTTTTTTTTTATGCTCACAAAAAAAAAAAATATGTGTAGGTTTTTTGTGTCATTTAAAGTAAAATATGCAAAATACAATAAAAAAAAATTGATGGTCGGGTATTTTATTTGTATTATACTTTTTATTCAGCTTCCTGTAAGGCAATAAAGGTCTTCTATAGAAAATTAGTAGTGTTTTAAATGCATATATACATAAATTTTGATTTTTTGTATATACTTATTATGATTTTGTACTGAGCTCTTCATTATCAAATGTTTATGGTAAAAAAAAAATATAATTAATAAATGATTTAGTTTGATAAAGAAAAAATTCAAGTTTGGAAATAATTTTTTCAGGAATTTTATATCCACTTTTGACAAAATCAATCTAACAATCGAAATTATTAGAAGCGAATAGCAAAATATAAAATGTAACTATGTGTATGAGTTTCATATTTCCAATCTTGAATTTTGAGTTAATGATTGACAAATCTAAAGCAATAATTTTTTCTGAGAAAATCCCAAATTTTGCTTCATTATTAATGAGCTAAGCCTGGACTTAGGAATTTCAGTTTGAAGAAATCTAAATTTTTGAAGGACCTGTATTGACACACTCGATCCTACTACAGTTAAACTTCTTAGTAAAGATAAACCAAATACAAAATTTAGATTTAAATAAATACTTAATTTTAGTTCGAATATATTATTAAATTGAGACCATCAATTAATCTCCTAATTAATCAATAGCTAACCAAAAAAAATATATATAAAAATATAAGAATACCTAAATATTGGCGGCTTCTTGTTGATTCAAACTATGAAGTAAGTCCTTCATATCGACCAAAAAATCCTCCCAAAACAAATTCAAAAAACATTGATATTCCTTATTTTATTTATACCATTTTTTCTTAAATACATAATTTATCATATTACTTTTATATTTTAAAACTTAATTTCCTTATATTTCATATCTATTTTGCTACAAAACATTTCCTTATTTTCCAAATCATAGTTTCCATAATCAAAGAAAAATTATAAATATATTACATATATTATATTTTTTTAACAAATTTTCACACACTAATTACACACAAAAACACATAATTTTTCATATTTATAACGATCTTATAAATTAGTTATTTATAAATTATGTATAATTATGTGTAATTTTTTTTCTTCTTTTCTTTAACATTTTTACTATATATTTACAATATAAATTATATATTTAATGTTTTGTAATTTTCTAGATAACTGAAAAATATTGTATACATGAATTGAATATATAAATATTTAATCTTGAATTTTTTTGTTCATATACATAATATATGTAATATAAAAAAAAAAAATACCTTGAATAAAAAAAATAATAACAAGTTTTTAATTAAATGAAGAAAAAAATACATAAAAAAAAACTCATTTTTAGTATAATTTAAGAAGTACGACTAAAATGCACAAAATTGATTAAGCCTAGACCTCGACCACATATAGTATATTAAATGAAAAACAAAATAAGGAGTGACTATCTTACTAAAGTTATACTTAAAGATATAAAGACATTGAGATGGAAAAAAAATATGTATTTTTTTTTTTTGCAGGCGGTTTTGTATTTAACCATATTTGAGAATTTCTACCTATAAATAATAAATATTAAAACCAATATGGTATAATTATTTCATGACTTTAATATTGACAATATTAATTAAAATGAAAAATTGTAAATAAATTGAATAATAACAGTTCTTTAGAAGAGAGACTACAGAGAGAAAAATCTAAAAGAAATATTTAAAGTTTTATATACCAAAGTGGAAGATTATGTAAAAATCTATGTATACCAATTAATAATGATTTTTTTCTTCGGGTTGATTAATGAAAAAAAATATACGTTTCGTAGGGGGGTACAGCGGACCTTATGGTCTAGGTAGAAGGAATGAACGCTTCTCTACACCACCTCCCCCCCCCCCCCCCCCTCTTTCTAACCAACCAACCAACCAACCAAGGAAAAAAGTGTATAAACTATAATTTATTATAACTTAATTAAAATTGACTTAAATATTAATTACAATTATGGTATTACACAGAATAAGACAATTTTTTTATATATACCATTAAAATTTATTATTTAGTTTTATGCTTCGCACTGTCTACTAGTTAATAAATCTTAAGGTCTAATTAGTATATATGTATAATATTAAAAGAAGGTGTGGAAAATATATGATGGTGAGTAATAATATTGTTAATTAAATATTAATAAAATAAAATATAAATATTATTTTAATTAAAATTATTATTTTTTTACGACAACTCAAAAATATTAGGGAAGTAATCGACACACCTGAAAAGGAATTAACACACCATACCTTAAAAAAAAAAAAATCTATAAATATACCATACTGGCTTTTTCAAAATCATAAAGATTACAGATAAATAATATTTATTTTTACATATAATTGTTACTAATAAACATATTTATAAATTTTATTAGTCAAAATTATCAATAAATTAAATTTAACTTTTCGTTTCTAAATGGCGTGCTAAGAGAATTTTTAGTATATTGTCGCAATAATTATAATATAAATCCTTTTAATAAGTTAATAAAGTTAATAATTTTCTTTTGTTAATATCGTGATGTCAAAAATTGTTAGAATTATATTTTATTCGTTTGAATTAGGACAATTGTACACTTGAGAGGTTATTCAAAAATTTACGTAATATTTTTTTAAAGGACAAATTGTACATTTGAGACGAATTAATAATTGGAGGTGGTATATATTTGTAATTTTGATAATTATATTATTTTTTTGTATATTAGATTAAAAGGTGGAGCACATAATTTTGATGAAATATAGAAATAACGGGAAAATTTATTAGCAAATTCACCATTTTTATAAATTTTACAATTTTACATTGAAATGACAAATCACGACAATTTATAATCAACAAAACTACAATTAATTTACTGTCAATTTCTCTGCAATTTCCTCTCCCTTGTATACTAACAAAAAAAAATTATCTAATTACAAAAAAAAAACGATATTTTAATTAAAAACCAGAATCATAAATAATTAGAAAAAAAATCATGCAAACAAATTCAAGATGTCAAATATGTAGACGCCAACACACATTTGCAAAATAAATTTATTTATAAAATTATTTAATTACAAATTGTAAATAAAAGTAAATTTTGAAATACTAATTAATATTTTTTATTATATAATTAAAATTAGAAAAAAAAAAACAAAATAGTAATTATTAATTTTAACAGGTTGAAGTTTAAAATAATTTTTGAGGTGCAACACATCAAGGTGTGTTCAAACAAAAAACCACAATTTATAATTGCAATTTATAAATCTTCCCAGTATATTTCATTGGCGACGGTTTTGTTATTACTTTTTTTAATTATATTTTTAAAAAAATATAATAATTTAATTTTTATTACATATTTTTTCGACTTAAACTGAAGACAATTTAATGAAATTTTGAATTTAGTTGGTTATTACTTAAGTAGGTCAATGGGGATGAATTTGTTCAATAATAAGTATAGGCATAGATTTAAAATGTATAAATTTTCAAGGTATTTCCTAAATTAAATTAAAATCAATCAAAAAACAATAAACTAAATTCAATCTTTCAATTGAATTTAGTTCACATATAAGTTTCATCTCATAGAGTTTTCCCTGAGATTTTCTTATACAAAATTAATTCTATATTTTAAATTTTTACCCATAAAAAAGTATTAATATCGATTTTATTATAAATAAAATTTAAATACAATGTAATTAAAAAAATTAATGTTTAAAACTCCTTTTATCAACACACTCCCTTAAATAATATTTAATACAATAAATATATATTTTTTATCAATCTAAAATAATCTTAACTAGTTTAACGGCCTAAAAGAGTGAGAAAACATTATTACTTTATTTTTACAAAAAAAAAAAACCACTTTAATAATAAGTTTTGCGGAATCAGATGTGCGACACGTCATTTATTTCGCATAAATACTTGTTAACCAAAAACCTTTGCGTGGAAATAAATTATTTTTCTTCATTTTCATAAACCCTGAAACCTCTGTAAAAGAGACGTCGTAAAAGTTTATAAATTCGCCAAAAAGATTTTCGTGATAATATCTAATTAAGGTAACCTGTAATATTCAAATTCCTCAACATTGTGGTCAATCACTTTCCGTTTATATATACATATATATAATATGACCAAAGATATTATTTAAAGAAACTCTTTTGGCCTTTAAAAACTATATTATTGTTATTGTTGTTTTTCACAATTCCTTTTTTTACAATTTTTTTTATACATAAATAAAAATACACACAAAACTTTAGCATCATAATTTTATGTAAAAAAAAAAATTACTGAAACTTAACTAGTTTAGCACGCAAAGTAATATTTAATTTATTTTATTTTGTTGTGTTTAAATGCACACATAAAATCCAAAAACTAACCAAGCAAGTTAATTTAAAATTGTTTTTATTATTATTATTCTCTTCTTATTTTTATGTACAATTTCCTTAGAAAAATAGCCTAATTAACGCTAAAATAAATTTAAATAATTATATATTAAATAGGAATATGGTAATTAAGATTAAATTCAATTAATTTTAGCATTTTAAAATCATTAAGAAAAATGTTAATGAATATGGATTTAAATTTAATTAATAAAAAAATAATTTTCACTTATAAATTTTATTATATATTTTTTTTTATGGTGATTGACTTTCATTTTATGTACATGATTTTGTTGTTTATGGGTGAAGCAAATTCAGAGTATAGACAGAAAAAAGATTCTGAGGATTTGGTAGTATTATTATGTAAATTGAAATTTCAAGAAAGGTTAAGTTTTCAAATTTTACATAAGTTATGGTCAGGTAATTTTAAATTGTAGTAGAGAAAAGCGTTTAAGAAGATAATGAAAAGCCTAATATAATTGAAATTTATACCAAAGTTTATAAAGTTTGAAAATTTTGGTTACAAGATGTAGTTCTTTCAATAACGCATGTAATCTTCATTCATATTTATACTGATACATCAGCCAAAAGTCTATTACAGCTTTATTCCCTCTCCTGTCAATTATTACAAAGACAGAAATTGAGTTCAAAACATCATTCAAAAACTATTACTGAAATATATCAAATCCACATTTTCTGTCTATTTAAATATTTTTCAGGTGTCATCCGATTAAAAATCTGTTAGTAGTGGTGATATATAATTTCGGACTATCTTTGGTAACATTTTTCTTAACTTCAGATTAACCTTGACACATATTTCTGGTATATCCTTGGTACTTCGGACAAACCTTGGCTATATTTTTAATCATTGACCTAGATTTTAGTCTGGCATTTACAAATTAATTCACAATTATGAAATTTTGATAAATTTTTTATCAAAAACTTTTCATTCCCAAATATATTTATAATTTAAATAATTAAAAATATATACAATTAAATATTATTAATTAATTTTAAACATACTTATAAAAATTAATTAATTAAATTAATATTTTTATAAATTATTTAATTTAATTGTGCGACAACCAAATATAATTGTTTGAAAACAATTTATTTATATAATTACAATATTTTAATTAATTAATTTGACATGCAAAACCATTTTTTATATGTATTAAATATGTATATAAATTTATTATAATTTTAAACTTTTTGATCATCATATACGCATATTTATGGTTATATGTTCACAATAATTAAATATTACCAACAACAACAAAAAATAATTAAATGCTTTTTAAAAACTTTTTCATTAATATCCTTTCTAAAAAAAGAGTAAACTTTTTACACTCATATAAATACTTCTAAAAGGAATGAAGAATAATATTTCTTCTTATATTTTCATTTATACTGGCTTCAAGTTTTTCTAATTCTTGTCTAACATACATACATATATACATATATATATATATAAATTTTAAATGTAGCCCTCTAAAAAATTTTTGTTTCATAAATGTATCCTTGAATAAACATAATTGTATTTGTGTATAATATTAAAAATTATTTTAATTTTCAACAAAAAAAAACGAAAAACGAATATTTCTTAATGTATTTGTGTGTGCAAGAGGCATACCCGACCAGACATCATAACATATAAGTATGACCCTTTCCTTATTTTAATATAGTGTATATAGAAATTTTCTTTAATTTTCCACCCATTACCACCCAATCTTCATTATAATTGCGAATTTTATCTTCCCAACACCACCAACAACAAACAAATATAATTTTCTCTGCTTTACACTGTATGCTCTTTCTCTTTGACTTTGTTTAATCAAAGAGTCCTTACTAACGACGTCGCCCATACATTACAAAACTCACCCTTATTTTTTCTTCCTACCATTCACCAATTTTTCTTCATTTTTTCTATGTTTGGAATTTTCTTCAAACAATTAATTTTCTCATTCGACCGTATTCGCCTTAATATTTAGTTTAAATTTTAATTAGGTTTGTAATGAATTTACTTAAAAGCATGGAAAAAGGGCGATAGGCAGAAGGAGGAATATGGTTTTTCATATAATATTTATATATACGTATATATACATATTTGTTGTATGTTTCATTTTTTTTTTTTTGCATGTATGAATTTAATTATAATATGAAGGATAAAACGAAAATTTTATATATAATTTTTTTTTTTGTGTATGGAATACAATGTTGGATAGAAATAGGTGTGTGGTGAGTAGAGAGATTTGGTAATATATAGGGAAGGGTTAAAATTTTGAAAAGCATTCTTTAATATACTCAAAATTGTTATATATGTTATATTATTATGGTATATTAATTTGTATGTTTTTATATGTATACAGTAATAGATATCCTTTTATGCATAAGGTTGTAATATAATTTTTGTATGCATGTTTTGCTTTATTTGTTTTGATTATATATACATATATATATATAATTAATATATGTATGTGTATATAAGCGTAAAATATGGGCACTTATATAAAATTAAGAAGTTCTTTGTCATTAAATTAAAAAGTTTTTTATTCGTTATAAATTTTCAACTTATATTATTTAATTTTTTTTTTATTTTTTTTTTTTATGTTGTTCAACATTTTTAATTAAGTATTATTGTTATTAACACAATGAGTTTAATTGTTTTTGGCAGTTTTTTTCATAATTATATATAAATTTATATAATAAAAATGGTTTTTATTTTTTATATGTATTAATGTATATACTATATACGTGTGTTAATTAAAATCCTCTTTAAAATATATCTTTATTGACTATACATACACATATAACATAAATATAATATTTAAATAAAAATATAGAGGTATATGAAATTAATTTATTACTAATATGATGGTTGAAAAAAGTCGAACCAGATTAAAAAAAATTTTGTTTTTGACATTTTTCGTTTATCCATTATAAAATATAATTTAATTTAAATAATTGTAATATAATTGAGATTAACTACAATATTATTGCAGACAAAAATTACTTATTTACTTAATTTAGCACAGATATACAAGGAGGAATTATATTAATGACGAATAAATTGACCTTTGAATCGGAAACATGAATTTTATTTGTGTACTTTGAAAAGATAAAGTTGCTCTAATAGACATAGAAATGTTTATCGACGAAAAGGAGCTTTTTAATTAGTAAATGAAATTTAATATCTCAGGCAGTAAGTCTTAGGCTTTTTGAAGAAAAATTAATTTTCATGTTAAAAAATGATTTTTATATAACAAATCATTGATTGTTTATATAGTTTATCTGCCTGAAAAATACAAATTTTTGGATATGAATCGAATTATTTTTATTAAAAATGTAAAGTTTGATAGTACAAAATTAGTTTACCTCAAGAATTAAACAAATTTTTTAAATGAATTTATGTTAAAAATATACTTTTTCATACTTACTTAAAATTAAATATAGATTCCTAAAATTATTGAATTTTTCACAGATACTTTAAAAATTTTGGTATAATAAAGCTGATTAAAATATACTCTAATTTTTTGGAGCAGGAGACGAATAATCACACTGAAATTAAGACAATTCCATCTGAAATATTTGAAATTTTGATTTAGAAAATCTAAACTATATAAATTAGTGTCCAAAATTAAAATTATTTCTTATTAAATAATCCGATTTAATAAAATCTAATTAAAGAATTTTATTTATCAACTTTTTATTTAATAATTTATAATGTGGATGTTTCTAGAAAAAAATTTGTTATACTTAAATAGCTTATGGCTACTAAATCATATTAAAAATGAATCACTATAAAACAAGGAAATATTTTCTTCCTAATATAAATATATTAATGTTACTAATTACGAACTCCATGTAGAGTAGTTAAATATTCTTTCTATATTTTTTTTTATTTCATTAATATTTATAATTAAATTAATATATATAGTATTTTTTTTAAGGTATGATAAATTCCCAAGTTGACAATAATCTTTTTTTTTTTACAATTAAATTGTCTTATTATAGTTTTATATCCCGGTATGTCTTCATTAATTTAAAACTTGTGTTTAATATTATCCTTATTGGGTATCAATTAACAATCTTTTATTTAATATCATTTTTAGTCATTGGCAGTTAAATTGATTTTCTGATTAACTAAAATTGTTATTTAAAAACATTTATTTATATTTACAGCTAATGATTATATTTGTTATGATAAACTATATTTATATATATAAATGTTTTTCCTATTTTTTTTTAAATTGAACGTGACATGATCAATAAAATATATAAATGAACTAGGTGATTCAGTTTATTTTAAAACTGAATTTGACGGAATTTCCGAGAAAAATCTTCAAAAATGTGTAATAGTTTAGTAAATTCCCAGTAAAATTATGTAAAAATATCAAATTTCGGAATTACTTAATCTTTATTACCTTAAGCCTTTGGAGCTTTAAGAGTTGAAAAATATCCCACCTTTTTGATACCCTGATATCGAATTTGGGATATTTTTTAACCCACCATAAAAAATTAAAAATGACTTAAAAAATAATGGTTTAAGTCTTGTAAGAAGCTGCATAGTGGTACTATTAACATCCTACCTCATATCTTAACAGTTAATTTTTTTTTAATTTAAAAAATTAATGAATTTTAATATTAATTAATTAAATTTTTTGTAATTTTCTTAAAATAAAATTTCTATGCGCCTTGGGTCCTTTTTTAATCTAAATATTTGTGCCCCAAAGGGTTAAATTAATCTCTAGATATACTAAATGACAAGGTACTATAAAATATTATAATCCAATTTATGCTTTTGCCCTAACAAATTGATCTAAGTAAATTAAATTTGTTTTGCAAAATTTATTAATTAATATTTTCAATAAAAATCCAATTACACAAAATCAATTACCAATTATTACATTAAAGTAAAAGTTATTTGGATTTCTGTATAAAATTCAAGACAAAAATTTAATCACCCTGTTTAAAAATAAACCTGGTGATAATGATTAGATTTTGTAAATAGAAAAAAAATAATAATAATAATCATTTACCTAAATAAATACGATAAAATTCTTATCATTTTTATAATAATTAGAAAATAGTTATATTTGACATTTATATATGTAGACATTGACTTTGACCATTTTTTCTATCTTTCTTAGAAATGTCAATAACTAAAATAATTTTATCTACAAACTATCAAATAGTAAATAAATAGACGTAAATAAACAATTTTCATTATCAGTTAATGTTCTCATTTATTTAAAAAAAAAAAATAATATCAGGAAAAAGTCTCTTCAACATTTTATTTATTATTTATTTAATCATTTTACTAATCTTGTGAAGCCATAATAATTAAAAGGTGTGTTCATAATTACTTTTTTTACATACCACCCTAATTTGAAAAATTCATTAAACAAATACTCACATTACCAAAAGAATATAACAACAAAATGATTTTTTATTTTCAAGTGATGTGTGTATACTTAGTAGATTATTTGAACTATATGTATATAACATTAATACTCGTATATCTTATGGAAATGTATAGAAAATCTAATGTAATTAATGGATAAGTTTAACCACGTAACATTAAACACATTACATGATTTACATACATATAATTAATTAGTTACGCAATGATAATGCACTGTTTAAAAATAAATCATTTATGTAGAATAGTTTAAAAGTTGAAAATATGATTATGAAAATTATTTTATCCAAAAATACTTTACATAAGTATAATCATGTACAAACATAATGAAAAAAACTATTGTTACCATAAAAATATTAATTTTTGCCACAAGCATAATTATTGTTATACATAAATTTCTAATTACAATAAAAAGAATAATATTACTATAATTTATTTTAAATTATTTTACTATTAAGTGAATATAACAATAATTACCAATTTCTATAAGAAATATTGAATAACTTACTGACTTTTCTCAATTATTTAGTATCAAATTAAATTATGACTCCTAAAAAGATAATTATGGTAACCAGCATCTGACAATCTTTATTGTGAAGTATAATACGTAAGAAATTATCATATTTTCCAATGGACTGTCATATTATCTGTTATCTGTATCAAAATTTATTATTTTCTTATTTTTTTTAACAGTGTTTTTAGAAAACAAACATATTTAAAGTGAATATATTTTTATAGAAATTTTTACTTTTAATAGTATGTATATCCAATTTTTATAAATTTTATAGTATAAATTTCTTCCCCCTTTCTTTTTGTATATTATATATTATTAGCATTTGTGTGTTACTCAGGTTGATTAATGACTTCTTCATTGTACCTATATATTTTTTTTTGTTTACATTTTCCTGAAATATGATGTTTGATTTTGATTTAAAGTTTTTAATTAAACACCCTTTCCGCATATAATGTTTTCTGATATTTTTATTTATAAACATTATATATAATAATATTTTCAACGTATCTAATGTAAACTTCAACACAATTTCACTAAAAACACATTTTTTTGGTATATATAGCTATATACCCAAAAGAGATGAAAAAGAAAATTAATGTATATTATAATAATGATGAAATGGGCTTGGGTTATGCTAATTGGCACCTGACTAATTAACTTGATTGTCATCATCTATACTTTTAAAATTATATATAAGACAATATATATATATAAAAACATTCATTTATATATTGTATAATTTTTTTTATATAATATATACCGAAGAAAAATAATTGCACTTAAAAGTATTAAATTGCTAGATAATATTTTTAAGTTGTAATATAATATAAATTAAGTTTATTATAAATTTAATGTAATTAATAAGATATTTAATTAAGGTTTAATTTCAAACAGAAATTTATTATAAGGGGATTATATATAATTATTATTACTGACAATTAATAAAATAAGAGAGAAAATTTTAACTATATTTATACTTGTTAAAGTAATAATAATTTAATTAGATAAATATTTTAACTATAATATATATTAATTTATTTATTTTTTTTTAATTACTTAGGTGGTGTAAATTTTTTTGATAAATTAAAAAATTTGTTATATTTTCTAAGCAAAAGTTTCTAGAAAAAATTAATTTAGATAAGAAAAACATAAATTCAAATAGAAATACATTTTTAAAAGTAAAATTTGAAATATTCAAAGAATTATATTTTAGATAAATGAAAGTAAATTCGTGAAGAGTCAGAAATTTAGAATTTGTTTCTAATTATCTTTGATTTCGAACAAACTATAGCTTTAATATCACAGATACAGCTAAAAGCAATCAAATTAAAACTAATTTAATTAATTGGATTGACAAAAAATGTAATAAATTCCTTAATAAAATTAAATTCATATAAATAATTAAAATAAAATTATTGCAATTTTTACATTTTAATCAATAACTTTTTATCTTCTAATTAATTTTTCAGGTAATAAAACCAATTAAACTGAAAATATTGAATGTAATTTTCAAAAATTTCCTTGATAATATTCAATTTTCTAAAACTAATAGTATTTTCTACAATTATGTACATAATTGAAAAGGCATACAAAATGAATCGACAAATTATAGAAGTTTCTCTAAATTAGTTTTTATATTATCTGCTACAAGGATCATTGGTATTGGTAAAAACAATCGAGAAAAAAAAACCGAAATTATCAAATATAAAATAAATTATTACTTTTCTATTTTCTGTTTCTGTACTTTATATAACTATAGAATTTCCTATATAATTTTCTTAATATATTGTACATTTTATAACTAATTTTAATTTTCCTCAAATTGCTTATCAAGATTGAATATTATCCGTTTATTTTTTCTCTTCATTTAATTTACTCAATTTCAAATATTTTCAATTTCGCATATTCTCCACTCAACATTTATATATAATATGTGTATAAAACAATTTTCAATTTAGTTTTTCTTATTTTACGTATCCTATATACGTAGATTAAGTTTAGATATATATTATATACAAATATATAAAAACAATTTTATACGTGATAAATGGTTGTAGATAATTTTCTTAATTATATTTTGTGTTAATCGAAGTTTTGGTCTCCCCAAGCTAACTTAATTAATTTTGTTCCCATCTGAAGAATATTTAATATTAATATTATATAAATAAATATACTATGTGTACATATATATAAATAAAAACACTTATAAACATAGTTATGTACCATAAATGTAAAAATATGTATTTACTAGTTACATTACTGTTTAGAAAGTAACATAAGAAGTATACATAGATATAAATTAAATTTATTGAAATTTTTAGTATAATAAATAATTATATAAGTAAATCAATTTAAAATAAAATTAAAATAATTTTAATTAAATTTAATTAAATGAATAATAAATAATCTTAAATAAATGTAAATGTTAATTTGGATTAAGGTATAGATTTTAAATGTAATTAATTAGACAGAGATGTGCCAAAGTGCGTGTGATAGGACAACCTATAATTTATAAGTTAGTATACATTTATAGGGAGAAAATTGTAAAATTTATTATCAGGATTTAACCAGAAAATTTTGAATTTGTATATAAATGCTAGATTTAGCATAGTTTCTTGTTCCCTTAGCTATCAAAAATATGATTCATCTATACATCAGTATATGGCAGAGAAATATATAATATAATATACTAAAGTATATCTATATTAATATAATATATACAACATTAGTATATATAACATAGTAAACTATAATATATACAATATATAGAATATACTAAAGTATATAATATGATCAATTCATAGTACAGAATGTACTAGAATTTACCATATGGCACTATATGAAATCTATGAATGATGTAAAGAAACTAGAGCAACTGAAGGTGGACGTGTCCACCTGCCTGTCTGCGACCTGCCTCTAGACACACAACTAGGTAGATGAGCAGTTGGACTGGTCCGTTTGGACCGATAACCTGGCCTCACGGCCCCAACTACTTGTGCCCTATGGTAAATTCTAGTACATTCTGTACTATGAATTGATCATATTATATACTTTAGTATATTCTATATATTGTATATATTATAGTTTACTATGTTATATATACTAATGTTGTATATATTATATTAATATAGATATACTTTAGTATATTATATTATATATTATATATGGGGCCGCCTCTCGTCAGGAGCCCTGCGGAGAGGCGGCCAAAAAGCAATTTTTTAAACAACTTATAATTTCGTCCTTGTTAATTAATTTTCATTTTATTAATTAAATTGTTAACCAGCACAAAATATCAAATATTTAACATACCAATAAGAAAAAAAAAATTCTATTCTCATTATCGAAATTCAATCAATTAACTTAATCGAGCGGTTTGATTAACAATATATCTTTTATTTTACTTTGTGTTATATACTCTTACCATACATTATCGGAATAATATACAAACATATATATGTATATAATCAAATCCGTGTCTACACATAAAAGAACAAGTGTAATGGGGCATCACAGTCAGTCAGACTAACATTTTTTTTTCTTGTTAATCAATATCCATAGAGATAAATAAACTAATTGAAGAGGACGCTTACAAAGAAGCTTTTATAAACTATTTTATACTAAAAAAAATGTTTGTCTGTAACATTTTATATATTGTGTATATGTAAGAGATAATATTAGAAATTATAGTTTTATGTTCACAGGGTGATTTATAGGTTATTTTTTTTATTTGGAATTAAATTGGTAATTAAAATGTTATTTACTATAAAATCCTTACTATACCACAAAATTATGTCTTCTTCTGCTTTTGACACAACAGCCTTATTAGAGGTTTTCCCGACATTTTATTTCAATTTAGCACCTACTAATTTTATGTGGATTCCGAACCATCGAAGTGTTAATCCTTGACAGGATTATTTAGAGCTATTTTTTAGCAATAATAGTATTAGCAGATATTGACAGTTGTGTATACCGAATGATAAAAATTATAGTGTTTTTTTCAAATTTGCCACTTTATCTAAATTTCCTTATTACCAGGTCAATTAAAAGTATTTCAAATAATATAATAGAGAATGAAAATTTATGCAAACACATTTCATATTTTCTACTGAACTTTAATCGAAGATCTTAATTAATCTTTTTTTTTTTTAATATTTACTGAAAATAATTCTTTTAACTCTCCCAGCTTCCAATTTCAAGGTTATATTTGTAAATCTAGCGTACTGATATTTGTTGAACTACAAAAATTTTCTATAAAAATTTTAATCTTATCAAAAATTTTATTTACAAATATCATTATTAATAATTACATCATAATTTTTCATTTACATATATTTCATAAAGAATATTTTTTATATATTCCAATATTTATTCAACTATAAATAAAAAATCTATATACGATATACGAAAAAAACACATTCCATTACCCAAAAAAAAAGAAGAATTATTACATATTATTATTTTATATCTACAATAAACATTCCCTAAAGATTACATTCTCCAAATATATTGCCAGACAATATAACTATACTTATAACTGCTATATGTATATATAAACATTTACTATAATAATAATCAAACAACACAACAAACAAACGATAAGTTCAAAAATTGCTGTGTTATAATCCTATTTAGTCAATCAGGCCCCAAAAATAATAATAATAATATACTATATACATAAATATTATGTATATATATATATTAATACCCAACAGATAAATTAGTTAATTAAATGATGTCAAACGAGATATCATCTAATTCATTAAATAAGGCAACAGCAAAAAAAAAAGAAAGAAGATATTGTATATAATAGTTGATTATTCATCAATAACGATGTAAAATATTTTTCCTATATAATTTACTTATATATACCTCGATTGTTTATCTGGCACCCCCATAGCCACTTGTCTGTCAACCCATCCATAATTATTGTTACATTCTTAATTAATTTATTTTTTAGCTTAGTCACTATAATAAACTCTAGTAATTATTGTACAATTTACATAAATAATAACATAAAAAAATTTTTGGGTTGATGTTGTTGGGAAAATGTGTGTGCTCCTAAAATCGAACGCAACAACAACAAAAATTCTGTAAAACGAAGGCTAGATTATACTCATCAGTGTCAGTTATTGTTAAACGAAACATTAACCAGTGCGTACAACAAATTTCATTTTTTTTTTTTATTTATATAATGTAAAACTTTTTAGCAAAAGTTACAATGACGCCACAACGTCGACGCTACTGTCGCCATTGTTTTAATAACAACGCGCTTTCATCACCCACCGCACTGTCAGTGTCACAATGAATATACTATACGAAAAAAAAAAATTGAATTTCTCCTCTATAATATTTATTACATTTTCTAATTTCCTAATTAATTTCTTTTTGACTCATACCAAAAAAATATAAAAAAACAGAAAAAATAAATTTTTAATAATAATTTTATTAGATGGAATCATCACCATTTCAAATGATGGATGGGTACCCGCCCGATTTTAGAGAGATGGATTCTTTTATAGATTTTTATTATATTATTTTTTTCAGTTTTTTTTTTTTAGTTAATTAACTTAATTGGTGGGTTGACTGTTAACTTTGTATATAATTTTTGTAGAAAAGTATAAAATTTTTGCCTGCTGAAATATCATTAGTTTAAAAGTATATATGTATACAAAAAAAAAATGATGATGAAAAAAAAATATAATATAGTAAAATAAAATTAGTATACAACAAACTGAGCTAAAAATTATAATTAATGATGATTCGTTTGTTATTTTTTCTGTATTATTTTTTTTTCTTCTGTATGATGAATTCATTAAAAATATTAATGGAAATTAACATAGAAATAAAAAAAAAATTAAGAGGAGAAAAAAAATAATAAATATTCTAAATATAAAAATCTTTTAATTGGGTTTATTCTTTTTGGTTAGATTAAAATTATATCTTTACTATAAAAGTTAATTAAAAAAAATATTTATGTATATAAACTTTTTGGTTTAAAGTTTAGTCGTTCTTCAACTTTAAATTTACTTGTGAAAATTTTTAATTAAGTATATATAAAATTTAATTTTTTAGATTATTTATAGCCAATTTTTATGGTTTTTGAGAAACTTAATAAATATTACGATTTTATTAGGTATAGGATTTTGGTATCAATTAGTCATATACATATTCAATTGGAAGTGGAGAAAGTGATGGGTGTTTTAAATTTTATTGATATTACAAACGTCTTAATTCATTTAAAAGGTTATATTAATAGAATAGTCTGAAGAAGATTTCCAAGTAAGTATTACTGGTTCTCCGAATCACTACTGTTACTGTGGGTAAATCCCCTGTATCATAATTATAATTTACCAAAATCACCGAATTTTTCTTTAAGGCTGAAACTTAAGAATTCTGTCAATTTTGAATTTCTAATAAACCCCGACATTTTGAATCTTATTTAATTCCACCATTTTATAACTTGATACATATTATGATCATATTTAAATTTATAAAAGCATTACATATAATTTTGAAATTAATTAACCTTTTCCATAACCAAAAACTAATTAAATTTTTTTTTATATGTATGTGTGTTCACAGAAATCATTTTATCTTCTACCCAAAAACGAAAAATTAATTAAAATTGCGAAATAAACCTTTTCAGATTACCACCTCTCTTCTCTTCCATAGATTAATTGATTATACGAACATATATTTAAATATTTAATTTAAAAGAATTTTGAAGTCAAAAACTTTGAAATTAATTTAAATAAAAGTTTTAATTTGAATTTGGTATGCATATGTATATAAAAATAAAAGTTTAATACGATTTTCGTAATTGATAATTAATTTAATTAATAAAATATATCGAGCAATTTTGGAAGGATATTAAAAAGATGGTCAGTAGGATTATTAATGCTTGGTATGATGACAGAAAGGGGCCACTTAGGTAAAAAGGATAATTAAAACTATCTAATATGGTCAGAATATGATTTGTTGTAATATTTAAATTTTTCTATTACTTAGGATTTTACTTTGAAGTTTGAAGATTATAACTATAGTTTAAAGGATTAAGGACTTATATCAAGTAGAAACTTTTTCCTTTTTTGTAAAATAGATTAAAAAAAAAAATTAAAGATTTAATGGTAAATTAATTTTATTGAAGAGAAATTCTATTAAGTTATGCTATAATAATATGAAAAATATCAAAAATTTTTACATAAAATTGAATATTAAATGATTTTATTTTCTTCAAAACAAAATTACATTAAAATTAACTATTATACCATTAGTAGCACACTTTATTTAATTTTTGTCTAATAAAAATTGATTTCCTTATTTTTAATTATTATATTATAATTTAATTTTTAATCAATTATATAATTTAATTTTTCTATAATAACGTAAAATTCACAATTATATTTTCCAACAATATTTTTTAAGGGGATGAAAATATAATTCAATTATTAAAATGATTATAAACTTTTTTTTTGAAAATAATTATTTTATTATGGAAAATTTGTTTAGTAAAAGAAAATTAAAAGGGTTTCTTTCTTTCTGATTGTTTTGGTCGTAATATTAAATTACTTCTTTTGGGTAATTACTGGAAATGAAGAAAAATTGTATAATGAAAAAAATAGAACGAAACGACTAATATAAAATAGGGAAACAGATGTTAAGAATAAGTTGTAATAAAGTAATTAATTTTATTATTTATTAACGAATATAGTAGAAACTTTGTTTTTTGTTTATAATTAAAATTGACGTATTGATGGTACATTAAAAATATATTTAAGAGTTAATTAACTGCGGGGGAAAGTTAATTTATAGCTTGAAATAATTTAAAAAATGAAATTTGGAAGACTTCCTTGTCGTTGTAACGATAACAAGTATTAGTACACAGTGTGTGTTAAGTAAACTATAACTGACCGTACTAACTAGTAATTCTATTATACATAAACATTCTCTCTAAAATGATTACCATAAGTTTAAATTTGAAAAATCTAATACATAATTATGTATATATAAATATTCAAATAAATAAAATTAAATTAACTAGGTACTCCTACTTTTGATTCCATCCCGTTTTCTCTAATTTGTCAAACTTAGATTCTTGACTTAATCTACGTATACTGTGAATACTAGTTCTATAACATCGTAGTAAATTAACCCAATTGACATCCTGATTTTCATATTTAAAATATATGTAAAAACTTCTACCCCTGTCGAAATTACCCATAGCTAAACATAACCCATTATTGACATATGAACAAATAACAAACATTTTAATTTTTATATAAAACTGATTTGACTTCCATCTTTTTGCGAAGATTTCTGTTTATAAATTCTGCATTAGATCAAATCAATAAAATTTCCTATGATTTTCATATTGTAAAAAAAAAAAACAATTGCGACATCGGATTGAATATAAATAAAACTTTTATCACGTAATTTAGAAAATAATAAATAAATACTAAATAGCAAATAAAGAAAATATTTTTTGCATAAAATATAAAATTATGATAAAAAAAAAAATTTGCCATTTAAAAATTGTGGTTTATTTACACAATATTTATACAGTACTTAGAAAAATATTCCGTATAATATATTCCTTTAGTGGAAAATTCAAATAAGAAAATCCACACAAAAATAAACGAAAATCTTTCACATTAAGGAAGTCTTAATCGTACAAAGAGGATAAAAAAAAAAATTCTAAAAGAAATCGTATTCGAATGGTGAAGGTAGTGCGAAGGATGTAAAAGCGAAAAAGGAAGAATTGAAATAAATAGAATTGAATAAAATAAAAAATAGAAAAAAATTTGTGGAAAAGGAAATTGTTAAAAGTCACAACCATATAAAAGAAAGATAACAGAGAGGTACAAAAATAAAGGTGTATATAGTATCTTATAATATTTAAAATCTTGTAAGATTTATCATCCCCACCCGAACATAAGAACACCAACAACAACATAAAGAAGAGAAACAGAAAGGAAAAAGTAATAAAATAACATAAAATTATGGTCTTAAATGTTTTTTTTTAGCAAAAAAATAAAGAAGTTAAATGGTATATAGACAAACGAACGCACCAACAGTGAAAAATGGTGGGAAACCTCACAGGTTAACGGTTTAACACAGTCAAATCAAGCTAATCTAATTTGAAACAAATGATTAGTCATCCAAAATGGAAGAGAGATATTTAACAAGTCATAATTTTTATTTACCCGCTAATTTAATGTAATTTATGGAGCAATGTTGTTGGGGATATAATAAAAGAAAGATGGAAAAAATGAGTTCAATTGAATTATTTTTTTTTTTTTTGTTTTTTGACATTTTTCATTTTCACGTTTTTTCATTTTTTCTTTTTTTTGCATTTTTAGCTTCGAGCGTAAATATTTTTCAGAAAAATCTTTAATGAAGCAAGAAAATTTTGAAGAAAATTTATGGAAAAGTTAACATTGTTTTTATAATTTTTTTTCAAAGGTTAATCAAGAGTGTAAGATAAATAAATAAATATTCTTCATTTTTAGAGAAGTTTATTAAAATATGTTTTGAGATTTTAGTATGTAGAAGTAGACTATTGCAAAAGAGAACTATTAGTATTAATTTAAATGTTTCCTTAATAAGCGTCCTGTTAAAAGACAGATTGAAATTTCTTTAGTTATTTCAATTATTGCACAAAATGCAAAATAGTTAATTATAAAATAAGCTTATTAAATTTAATAAGCTTAAAACTTGTAAGTATTTCTACTTAATTTCTTTTAATGTTGCACAATCCGAAAATTTCAACATTTTGCAATTAAAAAATATATAAATTGTACGTAGAAGGATCTATTGTAAATCTAGAATTATAATTATATCTTCATCCTTTTACCCAAAATTTACATTTTCTATTTTCATTCAGTGAAATAACAAAAATAAAGATGAATAATGATTACAACTTGTAATAGATTTACAGAATTATGAATGATTACTTCTTAAATTGTTCTTCTATTTCCTTTATTTATATAATTACAACAATTTATAATACTATAAGTTCATTACTATAATTTTCATATTTTCCATAAATTATTAAAATTCATTATTTTGTTAGCATCCCCACATATATGAAAATTTAATGATTATTAAAAAAATAAGTGGCAAATAGAAATTTAATTAATTATTTCAATAATTAATTTAAATAAAATTGTAAATAATTAAAAGTATTAATGAAAAATTATAATAATTGGGAATTCTATCCAAAATTTCTGGCTGAATACATATATTAGAAATTTAAAATATTTGAAGTAAAAAGTAAATAGTAAAAAATATTCATATTTCTAAATTTTGTTTATCTAGTAGAAACTGGAAAACAATTGTACTTTATTTCGATTTATCGATGAGCATATTTTCCAACCAAACTTTTAACACTTCTTTATAGGTAACTTTCGGGTAATTTTTCTTGCAATTTGTAGCTATTAATATGATTCAAATTCTAAAAAATGAATAAGAAAAGCCGTTTTCGTAAACGCAGTACTTCAATGTTTTTATTCGTTTTTTTATGGTAGTTTAATCAACGAAACAGCAACCAGTCGACAGAAGGAGCATTGGTTAAGCTAAATTTCTCGACTTTTCACTGTCTCGATAGTCAATATACCAGTAAAACGAATTAATACATTGCAGTACTGCGATCATATACTGCGTTTACGAAAACGGCCTATACTTCAAACTCGTTGATCTTTAAAATAATTATGTACAGTCTTTCTATATGACTAATAATAAGTCATGCAAAGAAGTCATTGTATTTACATTCCAATTTGGATCAAACCAACCAAAAAAAATCCCAATCCTCTGTTAAAAGATTTAAAGTAAAATAAAAATATATATAATTTCTTTTTAATTCATTTTACAAATAAAATCAAAAATTTAATTAAAAAACGTTTTACGTATGTTTAAACACACAACCAAAAAAAAAAATTAAATTTTTTTTCAATTTTATATAATATTACATTCAATACAGTAAAATATTTTCCTCTTTCCTTATAGAATATAAAATTTCAATTTACCAAAATTTTAAAAAAATGAAAATTAAAACTTAATTGCTTGTATAAAAGAAAATAAAACGATGAAAAAAAAAATGTAAAAAAGAGAGCATAATTACTTATAATCATTAATTTAATATTATTTTTATAATTACAGTAATAAGTATTATATATATGTGCACGAAACATATTTATGTATAGATACATATATAATTTATTTGCTTTTTTTTTCAATTACAATTAATAAAAGCAATAAATTCATTTATTTTCATTATTATGTATATATCCACATATGTTTTTTTTTTCATTTTTGGAAGGAAATTAAATTTTTTCTTTATGAGATGAACAGAATTTATGTCGTTATGTTTTTGTCTCTAAAATATATAAAAAAATATAAATTTTCAATAGATTCAATATCTAAAATATATCAAAAGTTTCCCAAATTGAAAATTTTGACACTACAATTAAATCATTAAATGTACATGCTTCGATCGCTCATCACTGCACTGACATCTGGAATCTGACATCTGGGAATTTAAATAAATATTTTAACTAATTTGTGGAATGACGAGTATACAAATTTTATTTCAAACTTTAAGCCATAGGTCAGCGATTTATTCTGTTCGGTTCTTTACCCAGAAGCTGAACGACAAACGACATTAAATCTACATATTCTGTTCGGCTCTTTAATCATATAAAAATTTAAAATTTCATTCATATACATATAATAAAAGATTTATAATGTTGTACAACATAAACATACATACATATATGATGTACAGTAATATCAGGTATCATAAATAAATTAAATCAAATAAAAATTCAGATATATGAAATAAATAATAAAAATTCTTTTTTTTTTGTAATTAATTGTTCCATATATAAAAATAAAATAATAAAAAGACTGTCCAGATCAAATTTTAATATTTTTTGATATTCTTATTAAGTGATATTCATGTTCAAGCATATATTTACATACATTTTATTATACATTTTGTACACAGATGTATCTATAAAATGTACAGATATATAGAATGAAATTTTTTAATTAGTTCCCACTGATGCTTTCTCTTCTCATAACAATAATGAATGATTAAAAAAAATTATTATTTTTTATTTAATTAAACTACATATTCATATTTCTGTTGTTTTTTTTTTCATATTAATTGTTAGGGTGATACAAATCCTTTTGCACATTTTGCAAAAGTTGGACAGTTTAATTTTGAATTCATGTATAAAAATTAGACAATGCTATTTTGGGAAAATGGTGAACTAAAATTTCTGATCAATAGTGTAGAGTCAAATGAATTAGATGGAGATTTTAATGGCTTAAAAATCAATCGTCCTGGCATCGTAAATATAATTAAACTGCACTTAGAAGAATGTACAAAATTACATAGAAAAAACCCGAAATAATATAATAACCATTTTCGCAAAAGTCATGGCACAAAATTGGGTGATATTTTCATACTCTAATATAGACGTTTATAATAGCACCAATTGCTGATCAAATTTTCAAAATTGGTCTTATTTTTATTTTTACCTTCAAAAACAATTTCTGTATTTTATTGTACCACCCTAATTTAATCCATTTATCATATTTTTTTCAACATTTCATATTATATATTATTTCATATTGTTATACATTTTTTTTATGGTATAATAATTATTATATAGACTTATTTGAGATTTTCTCTTGGGGGTAGATTGTGTTACCATTTATTTTTTTTTTTAATTTAATTTAATTTGTATCAAATATAAAAGGAATTTTTATATCTAGCCAAACAGAAACTAATTCATTTGATTTATTATATGACTTTTACATTTAATTAATATGTCAGTCTTATAATATCATTTAAATTAAAAATTAAATACCATAAAATTATACTTTTTAATATAATTAATTTGACTATACATACCTTATATATATTTTGTATGTAAATTGTGAAATTAAAATAATTTTTTGGGATTATTTTATTTTTAAAATTTATTGAAAAAATAATTAAATATAGCCAAACTTGATTTTTGCAAAATTTTGGAAGCTATTTAGAAATTAGTCAAAATTTTATAAAAATATTTAATTTACAATTAATTAAAATTTTTTGAAATTGTAAAAATTGTTATAAGTAAGCCAAAATTTCATAAAATTTCCAAATAAAATTCTGAAATCATTGATAAGTTAACCAAAATTTTGTTAAATTAAATAATACGTATAGTATACTTAAATGAAATTTGAATACACAAATTCATATAGAACAATTTATTTTAAATTATATAAACAATATTAAAAGTCAAATATAATATTTATTAATATTATTTAATATTATAAACCTTAAAATAATATAAATATTTATTACCAAAATAGAAATAAAGTAATTTTTAATTGCATTCTGAATAAGTTATTTTATTATACAATACAGAAAAGTGAAAAAAAAATATTAATAATTTTGTTGTAAAATTTTGCAAACAAACAATTTCCCAAAAATAAACTAAATGGAAAATTTTAATTAGATTAGTTTTATTTAAATAAACTTTTTGTTTAATTATTAAATTTATATATTTCCAATTTAAATAATAAATATTTCTTTGTAATTTTTGTTGTATACATAAATGAAATTCATCAAAACAAAAAACGATGGTAAATGATCCTTTTAACTTTTATAAGTAATAACATGATTTATACCAAAACAACTTCATTCTGTTGCTGGCTCTTGATAGAATGATAATATTAAAATGTATACTTAAAATTTGTCTCCTTCTCCATTATTAAAATCCTTAATTTATATATTATTTTAGCATTTTCAAGTATAATATTAAATATTTAATATAATTATAATAATTAATTTACACAAAAATTTCATTGAAAATGTGAAATATTTATTAAAGGACATGTGTGAAATCCACAGAAAAGTCTTTAACCGAATACTAAACGATGCTGGTGCAAACTACTATTTTCAAATTTGGCCATATACAACACAAAAAGTGCATTGATTGGCCAACCATAAGATATATAAACAATGGTTATATACAAAAAAAACGTGGTATGGGTATACATGGTATATAAATAAACTGATAAAACAAATTTATTAATTATGTTAATGCGATTTTCTTGTTATATGTTCAATTTATCTTGGACTACAGAAAAAAATACTTACTATTATATAATATAAATATATTTTGTAAAGTTAGGTAAATATAAATACAACATAAATTCAGTTTTCAGATATTGTTAAATTATATTATTATTACGATAAAGAATATAGGTATATATACCTATATTTATATACGATACAGAATGAGATTTTCATTATACATAATATATAAATGACTAACGAATTAATTGATTTATTTTAAATATTTATTTAATTGATTGATGAATTATTATTTGGATAATTAAGGTATTAAGGTAAAGACTGTAATAATTTTACCATTAATATTTGTTAAGTATTAATAATAAATTAGTTTTGAAAAATAGCTGAATCAATTATAGGATATTAAAATGATCCTTAGAATATGATAATGTTATATTTAGCTTGTTAACTATATATATTACCACAAAATTTCATTAATATTGAAAGAAATGTAAATAATTTTAATATTGTTGAATGAAAAATTAGAATTGTAAACCGTCGGATAACACACTTTGTTGTACTACATTAAAATAATTTCGCAAATAATACTAAAATATAACATGTGTATCATTCGTTATTGCTTACACAATAGTTCCAAGTCAAAATTACCCATTTTCAGGCACAAATATATTTTTCAAAATCAAATAAATAAATTTCGAAGGTTTGATATTACAAATAATATAATGTATAACAACATATATTCCTAAGCTTTGACATAGGAAAATACAAAAAAAAAATATAGTAAATTTAATTATAGTTTAATTATGATTAATTTTCTGTTGATTTTCTATTTAATGAAAATTATTATAATATACGTTTTCCTTTCAATAATTTCTATTCAAATCCTTCAACATAAATTACAAATAACTCATAAAAGATTATTATTAATATTTTTTCCATATATCTAATAATAATTAACCGCATATACTTCTAAGTATATACCCAAAAATTAACCACAATATTTTAATAAATGTTTCAAACCCTTAAACAGACTTCCTGACATTGTTATACAAAAAAAAAACTAAAAAAAATAATCATTGTATGCTTTTTATGTTTGAACATGAAAATGTGACAATAATTATATTAGTAAATACTACTCTCTATATGCTTATAGTTCGAAAAGTGGGTGTAATTAATGATAATAGTAATTAAACACTGACAAGTTTTCATTGATTAAATATTATTTATGGAAACCTTTATAACACAGCAAATCGTGCATATCGAACAGAAAATAAAAAACAACACAAATTATAATGATCAATTTTATATTTATGATAAATTTATATATAAACATTTTCCAAAACATTTAATAAAACATTATTTTGGTATATTTACATTTAGTTATGCATACATGTATGTTTATTATACTAATTTATTGATATAAAACCTAGAAAACCACAAAATCATATTTATTTAATGTGGTGTTTTAATTTACTTTATAATTATCTTTCATAAATATTACATTAAAATTCATATTTTTGTAAGTTTTATGTGAAAATTTTATATATGTATGTACATATGTATGTACAGGAATTGTAATAATTTTCAATTATTCATTTTTGTTGTTTTTTGGTTAATAACTTTTACAAAATGTTTTACAACATTTTAGATAAAATTAAATATATGATTTCATTTTTTTGCTTATTATTAGATAGATGATAATTTATCGATAATGAACAGAAAATTAATTATTAATATTAATGATGTTAAAATGAAATGATTATTGAAATGTACGCCTCTCAAAAAAAAAAATAGAAATTCCATTTAATTATGGAAGATTTTGAAATAAGATTTGTCATTATTCTGACTCATTAACTAGTGTATAAGTTGTTTATTATTCAGCATAATTTTTGATTTTAATATTACATTAATCCCTTATTTACTAATTACAATAATTAATAAAAATTTAGTTTAGTCATCGTCAATTTACTATAATGAAAACAAATTGGACTAATTTGAATTTGATTAATTTTGAGTCATCTAATTTTCAAGTAGGTATGTACGTACATATTGTGATTTTATCTAATTTTGCTAAAATCTTTCAAATATGAGGATTAAACAGGGATTGCCAACAAATGAATAATTCGTAAAAAATTTGGGTTACTGGAAAAGTATTTAAAATTTGGAACTCCTATCATAACTAATAAATTTGATTAAATTTTAAAATGTTCTGTGTTTTGGTAAAAAATTGTATGTACTTTCTGAATAATTTTCTCAACTCGAACTAAAATAAAATACCAGGTATAAAATAAATCTCTTAATTCAGAAATTAATTTCCAATATTCAAAATTCAATTTCCATGAGTTCCTCAATTTTTCGTAAGGATTTTTAGAATTCAGAAAATACGGCGGATCATTCTGAGTTACGAAAAAAAACCTGGTATATTTTAGTCCAATTTTTGATAGATGAATTAGATAACTTGGGTGCCCGTGTCCCAAAAATTTCTCCTCAGAACACCTCAATTACACTTGATTACACATATATTTTTTAAATAAAAGGTTGATGTACTTTCTGAACCTGGGATTTATGGTTACCTGGTAATTTCATGCATTTATACATTAAATTGAAAAATTTTATATTAAGATATTTAAATTACACTATCCCAAAAATAATCTCTCTCTCTTATTTGAATGTAAAAAATGTTATCTACAGAAAAACTCGAATTTTGAGAAACTACAGAACAAATTATTTATACAATATTTATTATTACCTATTAATGTTGGTATTTCATAGTTAATAATATACACTTTGTATAGCATAATTATTATTTTATAATATTAAAAATAAAATTGATTATTTTATAATAAACACTTTTCGACATCATGCAATCATTATTTTTCACATTTGTGAAGATATTTTCTAAGAAATAGCCTCAAGCAAATAACGAAAAAGATGCGGTATAAAAAAAAATTTATATATTTACATTTATGAAACATTATAATTATAATTAAAGTTATTGTCTTTAATATTATATTTATATATCTTTTTATTTCCTTTTTGGTTAATCTATTCGCGCAGTCGCGCCTTGTTATTTTCTTTTCCATCCTTCCATCCAAACCCAATCGTGCAATCACGAAAATATTTTTATTAAAGATTATTTTTTGTTTTGAAGCTTAAAATCGTGCCGATCACATTATAGTATATACAGTTAAATTTGTTCAAAATATTCTACCTACAAGCTATAACCAAAAGATATAATATTAAAAATATAAGAGATTTAAGATTCACGCGAATGAATATACCATTTCTCTATAATATACGATCAAAACTTTATATTTATAAAGATTTGTGAAACCTGGTAATTTTCGGAATACGATGTATTACAAAAATTGAAGATTGAAGACTTTCTGTGCCCGCCAGTTAAACAGGTGTATATTATTATAATGATATGGTGTTTGTTACTTCAAAAAAAAATAAATATATATTGTATAGTGTCTTTACCAAATGGATCGCGATTTGTAACGACAACGCATATATCTAAATCCATATCGTAATTTTCAATCATATCAATATCTCCGTTTTTTTATATATAAATATTTGCAATAGTTAATGTTGCCATTTTAGATTAATTGTAGTAGAATAAAGAGAGTAATAAATGATGAGCAACCAAAAACTTGGAGGAGTTTCAAATTCTCGCTAAAAGTCAAAAGTCAACTCGGAATTTGAATTCGGTCCTTTAGTTATTTACTAAACGACATTTTTAAAATAGTTTCATAATGTAAATGGCAATAATATATTTTACATATCACTTGAAATATCAAAATTAATGTTGACAAATGCAAAAATTAGAAATGCTAATTCAATACTTTTGACAGTATTAATTACTTTTGACAGTACTCAAATTATTTTCTTACTTTTCAATTATTGATCTTTAAACTTATTTCCCTATACTTCTAAGAAAAGTCCATATCTTCTAATATAAGCGCAGATGTTTCTATAATAGCTTAATTTAGTAGATACTCGTATAAAAAAAAAATTTACACAGGCAAAGTGTAAATTTTTTTTTATACGAGAACTTATTTTAACTTCTTGGATAAAAACCTTGGTTTGTTATAAGAACCTGGTAAAGATTGTATATAAGTGAACCCTCAAGTAATCATAACTAATTTTACGATACAAATCTTCTACAATTACAATATACAAATAATTTTATTCCCCCTACAATAATACATGCTTCACTATATATAATAAGAATATTCCTCACAATTTATTATAATCTTATAAAATATAATACCGAAACCTGCAAAATGCGGTTTCACAGCACAAAAAAAAAAAACTCGAAGAGTTTTAAAATAACAAAAATAAAAAATACATTCCAGACTTTTTACTCGAAATACCAAAATACGAAAAAAATAGCGTTGGTATTCAAAGTCAAAGGTAAATACTATAATTAGCTACAGAATGATAGATCGCTCTTAATTTTATACCATTAAAAATTTATTTTTGAGTTTCAAGAGGGAATCAGTTTGATTTTTTAGTTTTTTTTCTGGTTTTCCGATTTTTTTTCCGTATTCTTTTTTTTAGTGGAATAAAGTTTTTATATATATAAATCTTATAGGCAACAACTGACATCGAAAAACAAATTTATTGGAATTGAATATAAAAAGTTTCACAATACTTGATTCTTATATTTGATAATGGAATGGATTTATAATTTATATGTAATATTATATTAGTAACACAAAAATTTTTCCATTGAAATTATAGGAAAATAAGTATATATAATTTGACCACGTAATTTTTTTTTTATCAGCAATAGTCGTCAATAATTTATATAATATTGTTTTCTGAAACAGCTTGTACATTTCCCATATATTTCCATTTAATAATTATATGCCTACTCAAAAATTAATACTATACTATGGTATGATAGAAAATAAAATTATATGGTGTTATGAATTTTTACTACTAATTTATTAATAAATATTGGAAAATTTAATTATGTTTATTAAAAATAATTAAGTTATTAAATATAATAAGTCAGGAAAGAATTTGTATACTTATACAAAAATAAATCATAAATTTATAATTTTCTGTAAGAATTAAATAAAGTTAGTCAATAATTTTCTAATGAAAATTCTGGAAAATTTATAATATAATTGCACAAAAAATTATCAACATTGTCAGTTACTATATTTTTCTATATACATATTAAAATGCTTTTATAAGATAGCATACAATATGAGTTTTTAAAATTAATCTATTAATAGTAACAATTTAAGCTTTTACACGTATGTCACAGCATATGAATTATTAGTGAATTCAATATTGATATCCTTCTAAAACAGCTAAAGTTGTTACCATTAATTAATAAATCGGCGAGGTACAAAGCGGTTAAGGACTTAGGGCTCTGGATGATGAGCTTATTTCCTTTCAAGTGCTGAGCACTTGTCAAAATATCAAGCATAATTTTTTTTTTGCTTAACTAATAAATCTATTTTGATTTTAAATTAATTAAAATAAATTATTTTAATAAATTAATCATTCATTAATCAATCAATTTTGTCACAAATAAAATATTAAAATTCAACAACAAAAAATACTATAAAATAAAATATTTTTTTATAATATTATAATTATTTTAATTGAATTTTTTATTTAAATATACATTTAATATTAATATTTTGAATAAAATTCCATTTAACATAAATACATAATTTTTACCTATTGAACAAAACATATTTTTTTTTTTTTTCAATAGTCAAAAGTTTTTGTCAAATAAAAATTTCAATTTAAAATTATTATTAAAAAATATATATAAATTATAGAAAGTAAAAAATACTATTAAAGTATCACCATAAAATTTCCAATTTGAATAAAATTTAAATATTTTTTTGATAAGATGGGAATATCTAATTAACCTTAGGAAAAGTGTAAGGTGACTATGATTACGAAGAAAATCAATCACTTTATTTACTATACATTAAATTTTACCTAAAAAAAATGAAAGTTTTAAAAAAAAAAAAATAATTTATAGCTTATTATTTATTTATTCAAAAAATTAACTATTTAATCGTAAAAAAATATACAAAAATTATGCATTTTAGACGTCGAATATGACAAATAGAAAAATAATAAAATGGTGATTAATTTTTTGAAGCTATAACTATAATAAAAGTTGTAAAATTTATTACTAAAACATTTTAAATTTTATTTCTAAAAATTGTTAACTAAAAAAAAAAAAATATTTCAATTTTAAAAATTTTATAATATACATAAATTAATTTTTTTATTTAACTATAATATTTTTGTTGAAAAAAAGCCAATCCTTTCTAATAATTAATTTTATTTCTATATTTAAATGTACATAATTTTAATTTGATTTTTTTTTTTTTAAATAATATAAATTAAAAAAATTCTTTATTTATATTATTAAAATTAATATTGATATAAAAGTTTTATAGATTATTATTATTATAATAATATAGAGCAGAAAATTATTATACTTATACTATATACATATGTAGTATACATATAATATTTTAATGCTTCTATAGTATATTTGAAAATTAAAAGGAATTTCATTAACCAATAATACAATATATATAATATTTAATAATAAAATTTTCATTTTGAACAAGGAATCATTTTTGGTATTCAATTAATAGAAAATTCCATGGCATTCAATTTCGAAATAACTAAAATTAAATATGTATTTGATAATATAAAATATATCTATACTATATGTATATAAGCTTATAGTATAATAAATAAATAGAGTCCATTATTCCTATAAATTGATGGTATATATTCAAAAAAAATATCATCTATTAAAAATTCATCAGGCGTTCAATATAAAATATCGCCTATATAATATTATACACTCTTTTCGTTTTATTAAAAGTGTAGAATACTGAGAGGGGATGGTATAGGAATATCGATTAGATTTTGTAATTTTTTTTTTTTAGTTAAGAAAACATCGTTAGGACTTTAATAATATATGTCATAATCAAATAAATTTCAAACAATTATCTTCATAATAAAGAAGGGTATAGTATTATTATTATATATAGTTTATTGGGTAAGGGGTATAGCACTTTAACGAAATTTTTGTTAAATAGGATAATTGCAAGAAGATTGTTAAAGATCTTTGTATTATAATAAATATTATGATATTTAAGTATAGGAATAATATTTATTGAAAATAGTCCTTTAGTCCTTTATGAATAATAAGTGTTATTTCAAAATAGAAAAATGTATATAATATATATTAATAATTTACATTATATAAAACATAGAACTGTCAAAATTAGTTAGGATTTTAGTGATTAATATATTTGAAAAAAGTGAATTTTTAACAAATAAACGTCAAAATTATTATTGATAATACTAAAAAAATATGGGAGCAAATAGAAATTTTTTACAATATTTCAAAAAAAAATAAAATCACATCTTCAAATTCGTGACAAATGAATATAAAAAAGTATGACAGACTTTTTAAATCTATAAAATATTGAAAAGCAAAAACCATATAACCAGAGTCTTTTCTCAAAATCTACAACTCTTTTTTTTTTTTAATATAATA
This sequence comes from Empis stercorea, assembly GCA_949752835.1. Lineage (NCBI taxonomy): Eukaryota > Metazoa > Arthropoda > Insecta > Diptera > Empididae > Empis > Empis stercorea. The sequence goes on from OX457089.1 coordinate 53,402,926, forward strand.
TACCCTCTTACTCCATTATGACATATTATTATTTCATATGACTTGCACAATCAATTATAAAAGAATTTCATTATTATATTATTGAATTATTTATAACAAATTGTCTGTCTCTAATCGTCCTAGCAAAACTATATATTTTTCCAATTTAAAAACACCCATTGTGAATATCCTGTTGTTTGTTAAAAATCATTCATACATCATTAGTTAATATTAATTGATGTATATTAATTTAAGTTTATACAATATTATATATACATAATGTATATAAAATAATATATGTATATAGTAAGTAATTTTAATTAATAATATTATTAATGGAAATTTATTTCCCAGGGACACCAATTAAACATTTAACTGCAATATAGTAAATTCTAACTCAGACATTCTAAAAAAGGAGCCATAGCAATTAAAACTAATTTCAAAGTTGGTATTATATAGAAACTTCAGATAGAAACACGCAAATTTATAAGTTGTTCACGTTTTTTCCAATTTTTTTTTTTTTTTTTGTATATTAATTAAAACTATAAATCCAAATTGAAAAATTATATCTAACAAGAACTCGTATTTTAATTGCATTAGATTAAAAATGATAAATTTATGTATGAGAAAAAAAAAATTATAATCTACGCATAAAATCTAAACAAAAATCAATATTAAAATGTGCAAATATAATTGTATATATACGGTACATATAGTTATAATTTACTACAGATATTTTATACCATCTAATGATGCTATTAATTTTAATTAAGATTTTTGTTAAATTGATGTTTGTTCGCAATATCATTGCAAGTTTAGATCTTCTCTACACGATATAAATTATATACAAAAAAAAAAAAAACAATTGGAAAATATTTAATTTATTTGAATATTTTTTGCATTGCAGTAAAACTATTAATATTGAATTGGATATATTAGATTTATATGTATGGTTGACTTCCATTTATACAAAATTTAATTAGATTTTCAAACATCTACTAGCAAATACTTGGGAATATAGTGATTCTACTTAATATCAATATCGAGAGAATTATATAAAAATTCTAGATGAACAAATTAAATTATCAGAAAAATATAGTAGACTTATATTCATTTATTTGACAATTTGTAGCCATCTTGTATGAAAAATCCTTCAAATTAACTTCACAAAAATTTAGCCATCTCATTGGGAAAAATATTTACTTAAATTTACTTAAATGGAACGAAACTTAATTTTAATAATATATACTTAGAAAAAAAAAATTGGCACATAAATAAATCAATTAAACTATAAATTAGAAAATAAAATGTTTTTATTTATGTACATTTATTAAATTAAAATATTTTTCTTCAAATTCTCAGATTTAAATTTATAAATTTATTAATTAAATAAATATTTAATTGCAGATAAAATAAAAATATAGTTGAATTTCAATTATTAAATTGGAATATCAAAGTTGTTTTTCTTATATAGCTACCATGAAAACTCATTAAATTTTTCTTGTTGTTTTTATTTTGTTAGTTAGTTTCTTTTACACAGTATTTTATATTATTGGAGTTAATTAAATCTTGTGACAAGTTTCTAACAGCAGTTTTTCGTGCAATTAAAATAAAAACTTTAATTATGCACAAAAAAAAATAATGTATAAAGATAACGTGCAATAAAAATAATCAATGCAACATGCAATGTTATACAATGATTCACATGTTTAAAGCATAAAGATAGAATAACAACAACTTCGCTACTTATCTATGAGATATAAATTTAATTTTTTTTTTTTGGATTTTCGTTGAAAGTTTTGTGAAATTATTTTTGTAAAGCGATTTTTCTGTTTTCAAATTGAATTGATGGAAAATTATCTTTATATGAAAAATAATGATATCGTGCTTAAATAATTATTAAACAATAATTATATATATTTAAATTAATTAATAAAGTTAATGCCATTTGTTGGTATTAACTTTGCATTGTAGCAGATAGTAAAAAATGTATTAAGAGTGACGGTAAAAGCTGATTTTTTGAAAGAGAAAGTACATATAATATTTATGGAAATAATTAAATTGTTAGATGAGATTATAAACTATATTATTACAAATTATGATTAATTTTATATGATTAGAAATAAACTTAACATATAATAGACCAGCATTTACAATCTTTTAATCAAATTCGATACAAATTTCTCGCTTATAAATAATTTAAATATGATCAAAACTCAAAGACTCAAATTTATCTTTTTCTTTAAATGGGAACATTACCAAGATTTACTTAATTTTATTGGAAAGTGGAACCAAATTTAATAAGCAAATTTGCCTCTACTTTCGATAAAAATTTCATATTACTAGTTTCCTATATAAAATAAGGAAGAAAAGTATTTTAATTATAACAAAACTATCCAAAGATAATTAAATGTAAAAAAAAAATGTAAATTGAAAATTTGCAACTTTCTAAATACTTCAATGTACTCAATTTTTAAGATACATATTCATTAAAGTTAAAGTATCTTATAGAATAGATTATGAAAATAGAGAAATAAAAATTTCCAAATATTAACACGTTGAGTGCCATGTATGTGCCACGCCCGCGGTACACACTGCATTTTTATACATATGCCAGGGGTACATAGTACTATCGAAAAAACATATTTTTCGAGTTCCAGTGGGCTTATACTGTTTATATATAATGGTATAAAAATCTATATTGATAAAATTAAATCAGGATATTTTTTTTATGCAGATAACAAAATGGAACAAAACGAAAAGATTACAAACATAAAAAATTTTATGCCACACACTGTATGAATTTAGTATAGTAACGGCACTCAACGTGTTAGAGGCTAAATCATATATAATTTATCATAGTAATATGTCCAAAATATAATTATATTATTGCTAAGCTTTTAAATATATAAATTGTCTATATACTATCTTCTGTTAAACATTTACAACGTTTGCAGAGAAATTCTATATATGTATAAAATATTTCTAGTCTTAAACTATTTATATTTAAATTAAAAAAGGATATTAAATTTTTGAAAAAATACAAAACATTTTACAATATTATTTAATAGATTCAAAATGATTTTACGCTTTCCTGAACGGAACATAATATAAATATTTTTACAGCTTTTGTATATTTAAATACTATATACCATATTTTATATTATGTATATATACCATATGTATATTATCCAAATTAAAAACAGCCTAAAAATGAACAACTATATCTTCAAAAAAAAAATTATATTTATATATCGTATATTTTTAGTTGTCTTAGAACTTAATTAAATGAAATAGCAAACACAAGATTTTAATTAAATTTAATCGCGGCCATTAATTTCATGTTTTATTGCGTATAAGTTTTTTTTTTATTATTTTTTCTGTTTTGATACACCATCCTTTTTTTTTAGACGAAACATTTTTCTGTATAATTTCACTCCAAATCCCACTTTATCAACCATAGAAATTTTCTCTTTTTCCAAAAAAAAAAAAAAAGTCTGACATAAAATGTTTGCTGGTGAATGGGTAAAAAAAGTTCTTCTTAAAATACTTAAGAGTTTTTAGCGAAATAAAAATAAATTTAACATTCATCTTATTAATGGGGAGGCGAAAGGCTAAAATGAATTTATGTACATAGAAGTTTGCATAATCAATAACAATATAAAATAAAAGAAAAAGCAAGAAAAACTTCTTCGGGGACATACAAAATTTCCGAAAATTCATTGTCATCATCATCACCATCATCGTTTCTCTCTCATTTTTTTTTGCTGTTGTGTCTTAAGTGTTTTTAATGAAAAATAATAAGGCATAATATCAAGTCATGCCTATGAATAATTGGCAAATTAACAAAAATATTATTTTAATTTTTATATATAACAAAAATTATACAAATTAAATATATTAGTATATTTATGCAGAGGTGTATTAACATATTGGGGCATAACAGGCTCATGCCTCAATATTGGTACATAAAAAACTTTGTTGTCGACAGTAATTTATAATATTATCTTACCAAAAAGATTTTACTTCATCTAAAATGGCACGATAGCCTTATAATGAAGAGTGAACCAACCCAACCTATTCTATATTTTTCTCACACTCTATTCAGCCTTAAACTTCCCAAAAAAATAATTAATTTTTTGGCCATGTTTGTCATGAATATTGGATAAATTTTGAAATATTTATGGCAACAATTATTGTTATGAATAAATTTTTGTGCATAAAATTAATTATTAAAAAAGCTTATAAAAGATTTTCTTTCCATTACAAAAAAAAGCAAAAAGGATTAAACACACTCCTTAAGCTTTTATGTGCTTATTTATATATTTAAAAATACATAGAGTAATTATATATTATATAAAACTGTAATGAGGATGGGTATAAGAAAAATCATTAAAATAAAATTCTACAATTATCGACAAAGGAGTGGGTTTACTTACTAACAATGCAATACATAAATATACCAACCAGAAAAAATTCTTATGGTTATCAAAATTCTTGGTTCTTATAGTAGATATAGTTTTAGTTGTTAAAATCGTGTTTCTTTCTACTACAGAAGAATAATAAAAAAAACTAAGTCATTAATTAATTTCTCATGCCATTAGGTCATAACTTATTTAACTGATTTTTATCTTTTAACAATATGTATTAGAGAGAAAATGAATATAAGAGCAAAAACGTTCCTTTTAAATAATGTATATTATATTTATATACTCGTATACTATTTAAAAACGACCAAAAATAACTTTTGTGTTTTGTCTATGTTTTTGAGTATATAGAGAAAACGTGTGCCCGAAAGCATATCGACGTGTTAAACAACTTTACAGCTTCGATGAAAGACGAGATAATGAGTCTCCTTTAGAAAAATATTGGAATTCCTTTTATCCTATATATATTTATACTTAAATACATTTATATTATTATACTATATTATTATTATCTCTTATAATTTTTGTTTTAATAATTTATGGTAAGATATATACATATATTTAACAGATTTTTAATAATAATATAAATGTGTTACATAGTGCTACATAAAAAGTCATCAAAATTTTTTGATAATTAGTTTTCATAAAATATCAAAATCACACACTGTATCTTTTGTTCATAAAATACTAACCTAACATAAATTTAGACTGATTTTTATTCGCATCTCATAAGCTTCAACTTAAAGTCATCCATTCTTTTGTGACTAAAAATTGTTATATAAACTTCCCAAATCACTTATAAAAAATTTAACATTTGGGCAAACATTTAATAGATTTTATATACTATGGTTTGGCTCAACAGCCTAATATATAATACTATTCCTACAAGGTTTTCCGGGCATTCTCTTCCGGGCACCTACTAATATTATATGGATTCCGAACCATAAATTCTTCTGTACCGGGGAAACTATTTATTTTAACAGGCTTCGTAGTGAGTCAATTGTGGTCATACAATTTCACTCAACCGCTAGCAATTTTACCTGTCTGTGTCTAAAAATATAAACTGATGGTACTTATTTAAAGATGAGACAACATAGAGAACGACATTGATACCTCGTCCGGAATTTTATATAACATTTTCTAGATATTAAGTAGAATCTGATGGTCCTTTATAAGATTATAAATTTAAATTCAAATCATTTACTTTTGTAAAAGAAAACTAACATTTCCTAACATTATTTAACAAAACATTTTTACTAAATTTTTCCTATACGACCCATTTCGATCATTAAAAAATTAATTGTATATTAATCATAAAAATTAACAAATCAATTTTATTTGCTAATAAGTTTTCTTTTACTTATTTTTTATCACCTTTTTCCTTCGAATTTTCTATTATAATAAAATGAGAATATTTTCCAAACCTGATATATTTAATTTCTTAAGTGAAAATTAAACAAAACTTAACATAAACATATATATAACTATAAAACTTTACTGTACCCATTCTCACAATTAAAAACCATTATTTATATAGACATAGTCAGTAAAATTTATATATTAATAGTAGACAAACTCTTTAGATTACTCTACCTTTTAATATAAGTAAAGTTTTTTTTTTTTACTTAAATGCCTTTTTTTATATATTGTGTTGTCGGTGAGAAAATCTTAAGTGAAAACTAAATATTAGGGTGGTATTTCACCAAATAATTTTTTCCTTATTTTATTTCTCTCTTTTTTCGATAATATTTAGCAAACTATAAACAGCAATATTTCTTCTTCTTTTTTATCTTTATCATATTGGTTTTCTTCATTTTATATTATTATTATTATATTTTTCATTCTTCATTTTACTATCCTAATCTATATATATATATTATAAAAAGAAAAATATACTTTTAATATATGTATATCTATTTCTATAAGATATATTCTTTTCATATCCCCCTTAATTTTACTCTAATCTATCTCGTTTCACCCAAAAAAAAAGAAATACTAAAAATTTCCTTCTTACTGGTATATATACATATATATCTTAAAAACTAAGTACATAAGTATACTATTATAGATAATCAAAGCTATTATAATTGTACAACATAAGCATAACTTTTATCTATACAATATTTATGTTTAAGTTTATCTAAATATATAGAAATATATGTACATAATATATAATATAAAATATATTGTTCCAGCATGAGAAATTTAAGTTCATTATCTCCGACAAGATTTCACTCTAATTAAAAGGTGGTTTAGAGTTTGTGGGCAGTAAAGTAATTTATTGTCGAAAAATTTATCATATAATACTTAGAGAGGGAAAATTTTTTTGTAGTTAGTTTTTTTATATATATATAATTTATTTATGTATTTGTGTGGAGGGTTTTTTCTTCCTTATTTTTTTTTTTTTTTTATGTTGAGAAATTCCTTCTACATTAATACACTCTTCCGTATTCTTTGACACCTTCTAATAAAACGTTTTTGCAGTTTTTTTTTTGTTTCTTTATAGAAAATTTGTTGTGTTGTTCAAAATTTTTATCTATACATAAAATATATTGTATAATGTTATAGTGAATTTTTCAAATTGATCTAAATCATTTTTTGTAGATTTTCAGGAGAATGTAAAATTCATTTAAAAATATACTAAAAATCAAATTTGTTCAGATCTTTATAAGCTTGATATAAAATTAATTATTTATTGAATTTACGTTTTATGTATTTCTTGCAAATGTTATTGAGTTACGTCATATTGAAAATATAATACGAGTTATTGCAAGTTTATATCAATAATATTAATTCAATTACTTCAAATAACTTATGTAATTCAAATTTTGCAAAGGAATGAATAAATTATATATTATAACATGTCATCAGATGTTATGTTACTGACAAACTAAAGTCCAATTTCTTAACACCAAACTGAGAAACTGAGATACGTCTTTTATTTAAACCCGAATTTGCCCTGAGAAATATTAAGATTAATTTAGTTTTGGATTAATTACATTAATGTAAAAACAGTATATGCATACATTATTATATATTTATTTCAAAAACCGTATTTTTGGAGATACATCCAATTGAAAATTCACCACTAAATATAGCAATTTATGTACATAAACGGATAAGACTGTTTTATGTCTAACAGTTTTATGGTAACAAGAGATATTATATATAATTATTATTATTATTATGTGCAAATGATATTTATTCATAATAATTATTACTATAAGCCATAATATAATAATTATAATTAGTTTATTTAAAATTATTTTTGCCTTGAAATTTAATCATCTTAACGTAATACGCACACACTTATATAATCCAACCATACGCTAAAAAAAGGAGAGATAAATTTAATTTTTAGTTCTTTTTAGGAAGTATATAGTAGAACTATGTCATTTATTTTGCGTGTCTAAATTAAATAATAATATAAAAAACTTTAAGCTTTTTTTGAAAATATATCCTTTAATTGTCTCACGCACAATTAAACAATCTAGGACGTATTAATCGTATCATATATCCTATATATATATAATAATATGTAGAGTGTATATATAGTTTGGTATATTAGTTTTACGAATATTATTATTATTGATCTAATAATATGTGTAATATATATAGTACGTCATAAATTAATTTGTCATCTCCAGGATATATTTGGCAAAAAGGAAGAAAACAATTATTTTGAGGATAATTTAGTGAGAAAAATTTATATAAATTGTGGTTATATTTATAATTGACGTCATTTTTGTTATTTTATATATCCTGTATAATATCTTTTACTATAATTGTTAGCTAATATTTCTTCTACAAGAATTTTCAACTCTCTAAGAAAATTAGGAAAATTGTAAGCATTTAAATTTTACTGTAACTTGTTCATTAAAGATAATAATTTTTAAATACATATAAATGTATAAAATAAAATTTCGCAGATTTATTTCATTTTGGAAAAGTTCCAATTTCAGAGTATAGTCGAAATTGAAGGCTGTGAATTGAAATCAAAACTTTTAGTATTATAATTTAAATTTCTGTATCAGAAGGAAAATCATCTTTGTTATATAAAAATAAATAAATTTTTAAATTCTAAAATTTTCTTTATCTGCAATGTCTGATTTATAAATATGTTTTTAATCATAAAACAAACCAACAAACTATGTAAATACATTAAATTTCAATTTTCTACGCATTGAAAGAAAGTGTAAAATAAATAAAATTATAAAATTTTTCTTCTACTTATAATATTATGAAAAACCAAAAAAATGCTAATGTGGAAAATAATTAAATATGAAATAAGATATGATAGAACTTATACGAAATTAAAAATAACTAATTATAAAAATGTTTTCCTTTTCTTTAGTTATTTCCCAAAATATTTTTTTCATATTTATGTATAATTTTTTTCCTAGTTAATATTTTCCATTTCGTTCGTAAATTTGAATGATGTTAACCAAAAACAAAATATGATAAATAAATTATGGGTTTGTCAAAAGTATATTTCCTTAAAAACTCTGTACATTTCCATGTATAAAGGTGGTATAACTTTTTAAGTTCTTTGTACATTCAGCGCCTGGATAAATGCGAAAATTCTTTAGGTTCTCAATTTATTTACTGATATTAAAAAACGTTACTTTAAAAAAATTATAGTGATGAATTTGAAAGAGTATGTGATTCGAAAAAAAAATATAGATAGTGTGAAACTCTGTGCTACTTTAATAATTACCTCACTTAAGTATATCTATAAATTGTTCAACATTTGGTTTCGTCATCATACAAAATGTAATTATTTCTTGTAAACGAAGGGACAGATAGCTAGAATTAAAATAATATACCCATTTTTTCCAAGATATGTTCAAAATAACCTTAAAACTAAACCAAACCAAACTAATAACTATACAACTTTTTCCTTCTTCATTTTTTCTTTAAATTATCTTAAAATATACACCAAAAAATCTGCATTCATTTTCTCGTTTATTTTTTCTGGTCTTGCCTTGTTGATAGTAGACTTTTCGTCTGTCCCCCTTCAAAAAAAAACACACAAAAAAAGGAGAAATTATAATCATCTAATTTTACATAAATACCAAAAAAAAAAAAACAAGAAAAGAAAATTTTTGTTCATATAAAACATAGTAGCATAGATTCAGACATTTTATTTATATAATACTTTACCCAAACACATAAAATTTAATGTATAAAATTTATATAGTTATAATAACAAGAAAAGGGTGTGGGAAAATTAAGGGTGGTTTATTTTCGTGTGGCAAAAGGGTGAGTGGTAAACAAAATCCGTGAATAAATGCAATTAATGTGGGCGAAATTTTTTCATTTTTGTTGTTGTTGCTTAATTCTTTTTTTTTTTTTTTTCTTCTGTTATATGCTATAATAGCATAGCTCCGATTAATTAGTTGGGAAAGTTTTAATTAATTTCGCCCATTAGCCCTCAAACTGTTAACAGAGGCAAATAAAAAAAAAATAACAAGAAAAAAATGGAAAATAATAATAAGAACCAACAAAAAAAATAATATACCATGAGCCTCTTTTAAGGTTCTTCTATGTATATATAAATATATTTTAGTATGAATTGAAACAGAGTGGCCCCAAAAATTGTATACTCACATTACAATTATTATATATTTTTTTTGCTATGATTGCGTTCATTAATTTATTGTACAAAGGCAGTTTTTATCCTATTCCATTTATTTAGAAATGTTTTTCTATAATAAAATATATTTGGTATATATATTAAAATATATATAAATATAAGTAAATAATAAAATAATTACTTTACTATGAATGGTACTATAAATTTCATTTCTGAGTCATCATCATGAAGGGCTTAATTTGAATCATTTAAATAAAAAAAAAGAAATTGTAGTAATTTAAAATTGGTAAAAATATAAATATTGTAGAGAAAAAAGGATATAAATTATATTGTATATGTATGTACAAATAAACTAATGTAAGCTGATTTTGTTATCGTATATAATTAAGTGAAAATAAAATATATTCATATATCTATATTTTTTTTTGTATACAATTATTTTATATATTTTACTAGAGTTCACTCGTTCTTTTCAAAAATTTAGCAAAATTATATCTCTTATAATGAAATTTTATTATTTAATTTATATAAATACCATAGAAGAGTGTATATACAATAACTATGTAATAAAAATGTTGTTTTGGCATTATACAAATTTAGATTTTAGCTAAAAAGGAACACACACACAGAAAAAAAAGGATACTTAAATTAGAAAAGGCAATGATAATACTTAAAGGTTTTATATATTTTTGGATGGATATAAAAATAATATATAAATTCATTTAGTAGAAATTTTGTTTTCCTGGATGGGTCCAAATAATTTTTGATTTACTTTTTTTTTTTGTAATTTCATTTAATTAAGTAAAAAAATATATAAATGAAAGAATACAAATATATATTTTTTAAATTTCTATTACTTAAATTTGCTATTTTGTTTAATGCTAAAATTTAGGCATACATAACAATTTTAATTTTCTGAATTTGAGGAAATACATATATAATTGTAGATAGTATATATACCTTCTAATTTACTATAGCTACTAATTTTGATAGGCTTTTTCCGACCATGTATAATATATGGTCAGAAAAGATCGATCATTATGTAGATAGTAACCTAGATTTGAATCTAATTTTGGTATTATAGGAAAATTGTATAGCATATTCGTTAAAAATTAAACAAATTGTGAAGGTCGAAGGTGATCAATAATTTTGACAGGTTATATACCACCACAAACTGAATCCCAACCGAAATGATGATCCATACAATAAAATATTTATGAATTTGAAGAAATATACTAGCTTAAAAACGATACTTAACCTGATCCTGTTAAATCGAATATTAAATAATTAAATTACAAAAATACTCGTTCTATACTGAGAAACCATATATTTTAACAAATAGCCGGAATAGTAATAAATTTACTAAAAATTTATATAATTTACAACATAATATAATTTTACAAAAGAGTGCATGATTTTTACTATGTATACCAAAATAGATTACTCTTTAAAACCAATTTATAAAATGCATATAATTATTAGGAGTATAATTTATCTTGCGTAATCAATAAATTAATACCGCAATATTTTCTTCAACCAAATTTTCAATTTTCTCTTTTTTATATTTTTGTATATGAATATTTCAAATAATTGGAAGAAAAAGTAGATTTTCCATAAAACTTTTAGTACATGAACATGGTGTTAAAAAAATACATAAACTAAACAGAAGTAAATAATAGGTGATAAATGCTTATACAATAATACAATACAATAATAATAACAAAATCATATTATTTAATAGAAAATAGTAAATTTATATTTATACTTTTTCCTTAAAAATGTATACGTGGTTTATATCCTAATATAGTATAAATATAGATGTAATATGTACTTGTACACAAAAATATATATATTTTACAAGACACGCACGAAATTTACCATCAATTGTTCTCATTATGATCCTATTCATAAACGTTTACCCCACAACATAAAAAAAAAACATCTTTTTTTACCATTTTCACTTCCGTAGTGTTGTATACATAGATTTATATACATAAAAATATATAATACATTTTTCAATGCAATCCTTATTTATTCATTCATAATAATTTGAAACATGAAAATTTACTATACATAGAAGAAGCAAAAATCAGACAAAATTTTTGTTGTGTAAAAAAAACAGAAAAGGATTTGTCTATGAATGTCTGATTGCTTACATAAAATATATATACGTACGTATACGTACTACACACAAATAATAAATTTTCTGACAAATTTTGTTTTATATACATAGTTTTTCGTATATTTATTGTATATAATTTTACGTATTTCAATTAAAGAAAATTATAAAATTTTTGTCTTTCAATCAATTTATTCGATTATCATCAAAAATATTGAAGAACAATATATAATTATTTTTTTTTTTACATTTTTGAAAGTCCTGCAGCAAAAAGTGGTATTTTAAAGGTTGAGTGCAGAATTGAAAAATGATAAATTATTATGGTGATTGAGAATAGATTTTGTAATTTGTAATTTATTGTTTTTTGCTAACTTAACAAAATAATTTTTTTTTCCTAAAAATTTAGGTTTATTTTAACAGTATATGTGTAGGATATTTACATTCCTGTTAAAGTTCCTGTTAAAGAAATATATTTAATATTGTAGGAAAGCCGTATTATATACAGCTTTGATTGTAGTTAATTGAAATACCTACAACGTAGTTTACAGTCATTTAACAGATAGTTAAGTAGACAAATTAAAAAGGGGATGACAAGGTCGAAACTAAATCCTGACCTCAAGGGAATGTTGTGTATACCAATCTTCAGTTAATTGACTGATAACTACTTAAACTTTGTTTATGACATAATTTTACTATAGTTAAAAGTCAATTAATAGATAGTTAACTATTATAATAACAGTTCGTTAAAAGTTGTTCTATAGTTATATAGCAGTTAATTAACATTTGTTATACAAATATTTAAAAATCTAAATTAATAAATATAAATTTTTATATAATTCTACCTCAGCCTTGTACGAGGGTCTATCGATAAATGAGAGTCTTAAGTATATCAAAAATATTTTTTTTGAAATATTGAGCTATTAGTTCGAATTCACTTCAAATATTAAACTAATACTAATCCATGATATATAACATCCACAAAATTTAACTTTTAAATTTCCAATCCAAAAAAAAAAAATAGTTTCGCAATTGATTAAAATCATAAAATATACTTTTACAATATTATCACTCCTTTTTATGTAATTACCAAATTATTTATACCAACACACACCCATTACAATAATTAAATCTACACATTTAAAAAAAAAAATACTTTTAATACTAATTATAAAAAAAAACTATTAAAGGACTTTTCTATACATTAACGAGTAATAGCATTAAAAAAAAACGTATAGATAAATAAGAAGAAGGAAAAAAAATACTCTAAAAGTAACTTTTTGAAAATTGAAATAAATATTTGAAACAGGTAAATATCACCACCTCTTATACATATATTTTCATCTTTATACAATTTATTTCTTTTCAAAAGAAAACTGAAAAACAGAAAGATAGAAGAAGAGAAAAAAAACCAGCTCTTCCATAAGATAAAAATCCCAAGAATATTAAATAAAAAAGAAAAACAATCTGTAAAATAAAAAAAATATTATTTAAAAAGTATAAATGATTTTTTTTTTATAAGGTGGTCTTTATGGTTCCACCACACACTTCTTCACCAACTCTATCGTGGGTAAAGTCAGAGTCAAAAGAAGATGAAAAAAAAGAAATTAAAGTTATATTTTTTTTTACGACCGTACTAGCATTAAAAGCAGAAGAACGTATTGCTTCTTATGCTATTTAGCTGATGTGTTTTTAATCAAATTTCCAAGTCTTTTTTTTATTATTATTATTATTATTATTTTATATACCAAAAAGACCCAATTAGACTAAGAGAGTTCCATTCAATTAGTTTATCTACTTGGTAACACCTTTAAGTGGGGGATTAAGAAAAAAAAGTGATATTCTTTTTACCGAACGAGTTTTTTTTTTTCGCTGGTTTATAACCAAAAGAATAGATAGATGGATTTTCTCTTATTTAGTATATGGGAACAATAATAAAATGCTCTAGATTTGAAAATTCCATCAAAACAATTTTATTTTTTATATACATTTTTTTTTATAATCTTATAATTCTATTGATTGTGGGATGGAGAATCGTCATTCGTTTTTTTTTTATCTTGTTAATGTTAATGTGGCTTAGCAGAATCATAAAACCATCACACCCAGGAATGGACGTGTATACCATAACGAACAGATCTTATTTTTTTTTTTTTTTTCAAATAATAATAATAATAATAAATGAAGGTGAAACATCAGAGAAGAGGAATTCCCCAAATGTTTTTTCTGCTGTTTTTATAGTCCGTTTTGCACATTGATTTCCAATTTTCTTTTGTATATACCTACTCTCTTTTTAGAAGATTATTATTACAATTTGAATTATTGTTGAAACCTAATTGGCCATTAATTTTATTACAAAATAAATTTAATTTTTGTTTTTCGTATATAAAAAAGATTGTAAAAATGATTTTTTTGTTGTTGTTGTTTTTTTTTAAGAAGAAGAAAACGAAAATGAAATTAGAAAACACATTTTAATTGGCAAAGTGTAAATTAATGTTTTAATGTTTTGTAAAATAAAAAAAAAGATAGTTTTTTAAGATGATTAAATTATTATTTAATTATTTTATTAATATTTAATGTAAAAATAATGAATTTATTGTTTTTTGGGTATTATGAAAATTATGTTGTAAAATTTGCGATTCGATAGCAAAAGTAAACAGCGACGGCTGCAGGTTGCAAATGAAAATTCATCAAATATAGAAAAGTGAAGTAAGTATCACTTTGCATTATCTATTATAAGAATTACAAGATATTCTTCCCATTTGATCGACCTTATTGAAATAAGAAACACTATTCGTGTTCGTGTATAAACAATTGTACTAGAAAAATCTCCTTAAATCCAAAAAAAAATTTCCGGAACAAATACATTTTTTACTATTTGTAATTTCCTTCAAAAATTCAAAAGAATATATTAAAATTCCAATTTAATGCAAATGGAAATTACACCGGAATTTAAATAAAAAACTATTTGACAAAAGCTTAAAAATTGCTTTTATATTATGCCTTTTTGGGTCTAAATCTCTTTTTAAAAATTGTATAACTGATTTAAAAATAAAAATAATTTGCATATTAGTTTTACCATTTCCCGGAAATAATGTAAATTATAATAGTATACAAGATTTATTTAAAGTCTAACCTGAAAATCTTTTGTTCACAAAATTTTTGTTTAGTAGAAATTCTTGGAAAATACTATAACTACCATTACCAAGTTTTTGGTTCTTCTTAAATTTTGAAATATGTAATTTTTTTCAAATTTAACAGAAATTATAAGATATTAAAGTTGTTGGATTAATAAAGTGTATATACGACAACCAAGTACCAAATGATTGGTACAAATTAAGACTTTATGTTGATAAATTATTATTTTACTTGCAACATTTTTAATACCAAATGATGAAACAACTCTGTTTCCCCTCTGTTGCTTTATTTATAATTATAGTATACTCTACAAAACTGAACTTTTCCTATAGAACTTAATAATACATCAAACATTTGTGGTAAATTACATAAAAGCATTAGTTACTACTCATTAGTTACTTTTAAGAATATTCATTAGTTACTACTCATTAATTGCAATTAAAAATAATCTTTTTTTCTAAATGTTGAACCTTGAGCGTGTTAACATCATTAACAAATAATTCAAACAAAGTTCCTGTTCCCACGCATAACTTTATATAATTAATTTACTTAAATCTCGTAGCGCTCCTATAATAATAATTTTAAATATAGTATGCAGATATCTTTAATCTTAAAATTAATTAAATTTTAAATTAACTTAAAAAAAAAACATTGTAAGTATCTGCGACAAAATGTGTAAATGTAAAATAATTACATTTAGGTTTTTTTCATTTAATCAAATTGATTGCGGTCGTTTTTCTATTACTTTTTGGTTGAAACTAAATCCTTAAAATTGACTTTTCCATTTCAAAGTGTTTCATTTATTTTTATAAGATTATATTCCAATCAGATAAAAATTTCAAACAAAAATTATATCGAAAGTTCATTTTGGAATATAAAGAAAAAAAAACTATTTTTAATGAGACACAAAATAGCAAAAAAAAATTATTTAAATCACTTTGAAGATTCTTAACATTTCACGATTAATGATAATTTATAGGATATAGTAACATTTTATCTAGTTTTTCATTAAAAAAGTTAATTACCTGACAAAACATAAAAATAAAATCACGTTTTTTTATATATATATCGAATTTTTTTTAATGTTGTAAATGTCATGTTCACATTTAGACAATTTTAACCCTAATTAATTTTTTTTTTTTTGCGGTTGTTGAAAATTTATAGATTTTAAAATCATTACAAAGTATAGTTTTAAAATTACTCATAGTTTTTGTGTTAAAATAATCAGAGAAATATTTTCACTTAAAATTGTGTAAAAATTTTATTTAAAAATATGTTAATTAAGTTAATTTAAAATCGAAAATGTATAATTAAAAGCTGTTAATTAGTTAGTCGCAAAAACAAATTTAAATATACTAAAAAATTTGCAACTTTGTATAAGTTAAATTAAATAAAAATTTAAGATTACTTTTTTTTTAAATTTCTAAAATTAATTAATTTCTTAATGATTTAATATTGTTTAAGATATATTCATTAGCAATTAATTTCTAACACTTTATTTTTATAAATTTTTGGCACTGAAAACCACAAAAAAAAGAAGAAATTATGAAAAGTAATTTTAGTACTTATTAAATGGCGCAATTTAAAAATGTAATTTTCTATTTTCGTGACAAAACAAATTTTTCAAAACAATTCTTTAAATTGACATTTAAATTAATTTTCTAAAAATATAATTGTTGAAAATTATAAAATTCAATTATAAAATTTAATTAAAATTTCAAATTTTATAATTAAATAAATGCCATTTCTTCTCTTCAGCAACTAAAATTAATTATTTTTTATTTGAAGATTTTAATTTAAAAATAATTGAAAATTTTAATTTAATTTATTATTTTTAGTTATAGAAAAGCAATCTTAAGGCTATCTTAACTAAATGTTGACCTAAACTCTAATAATTTTAAAAATTAAGGATCAGTTTCTAATTTTTGAAGATCGGAATATTCATTTTTCTGTCCTGAAATAAAAATTCTTATTTAATTACACGAAAAAATGTTTTACAAATTATAAAAAAAAAAAAAAATGTTTTAAACTTTAAAGGATATTTTCAAATTGTAAAAATTTTTATAAAAAAATATTTCTCTTAAATTTTAAAAATATTTAAAAATTTATTTTACAAAATTTAAAAAATTTTCACCAAACATAATAAAAAAAAATCACTCAATTAACTTCATTTTTTTATAACGAATTTGTTCGCTCTTATCTTTCAGCTGGTTAAATCAATATTTGAAATAAAGACTAACTTTTTTTTTTACAGAAAAAAAAAGAATATTAAATCAACTCTAAAAAATTACCACCTTCAGAATTTCACACACACAAAAAATAAATATATAAATTTATTAAAAATGTGTAAAAAACCATTTTTTTTTTTGCCTTTCGCAGTTCCAAATTAAAAGTTGATGAGGAGTTAAATTGGAGAAAAATTATATTCAAACCAGGAGGAAAAAAAACTAAAAAAATTGCTGAAAACAAATTGGAAAATTACACGGTTTTTACTTTTCGTTTTGAAATTATTTTTCGTTATAACCATTTAGTGTAATAATTTTTATTTTACCTATGCTTTTCAATAATAAGCCAGATAATAAATGTTCTCATGCTGAAAGCTTTTTTTTTGCACTAAAACTAAATTAACTTATCCTTAAGGATATATGGAAAAATATATATGAAAAAAAATTTTTTTTTAGAATTATGATATAGCATTAAACTTTTTTCTATATTTAAAATTTTTTGGTTTTCCATTTTACCAATTCAAATTTTTTCATTTATCGGATTTTTTTTTTGTAGGTTTAGCACATTTTATAAAAGTTTTCAATAAAAAAATATTTTTTTTTTCAGTAAAAAATTATCTTGTCCGCCAAAATTCAATGTATCGAATAGTCTGGCTGTTGGTCAGTATGGTAATCATAATATAATTTTTTCCAATTTACACATTGAAAATCAATAATATTTCTTTATCAGCATTGAAGATTTTGTTACAAAATTGAGCTGAGGTAATGAATCAGTTTTGGAGACTAATTGACTAAATGAAACTACTTTGAAGAGAAAACGATTCAATTTGTAGGGAACCAAATTATAGTGACTAGAATTGTGATACTGCTTCAAAATTTTTGTTTCCACAAAGTTTCACTGTAGGTTAAAGACAGAAAGGGCTTCGAACACGATGGTCACAACTCACTAAATTAAATGAAACTCTTCACATAACATACATATTTGCACTACCAACAAATGCAGAAAATTTTATTTCGCTTTAAAACAAACGCTTTAATTTTCAATGAACTCTAATAAAAATTATTAGTTTGTTTTATTATTATTCTAGTTTTTAGAGTTTTTCCATTTAAATAATAATGAAAAAAAAAATTCCAAAAAGTTCATAGAATCATAATTTGTTTTAATGTTTTATTTGCGTGTTCATTTCACTATTTTTTTGCAAATAAATTTTTTAGTTTTTTTATTAAAATGAACTTGTGTTTTCAGAGCTAACAATCTATTTAAAAATTATTAAATTATATTTCTATTACAATTCAATATTATTATTTTATTATGTATTTCTATATTTAACAATTTAACACTTTATAATTAAATTCATATTGATGAATTGATGATTGGTAATTAAGGCACATTAATGCCTAAAAATATAAATTTAGCTTTACTGGTATAAGTAGCCAAATTGCCAAATAGCCAAACTATAAATGAATTTGGTTGAAAACTATAAACATTTCGAAAGAAAATTTCACATTAATTAAATTAGAGTTTACAATTTTGGTAAATATTTTAAATCAATCAAAAATATCATTCACAAATTACTATTTTAAATAATTCAGACAATTAATTATCAATCGAAATTCTTATAACTTGTGTTAAAATTTCATATTTTTTATGATTGATTTTTCTGCTTACCACTTAATTAAATTTTCACAATGACAAAGTTAATTTTAATCAAATACATATCCTAAAAACATAATTTTATGTAAACAAAAAATACATTTTTCGAATTATTTTTTTTTTTTTGAAATTTAATTCAATTATAAAGAGAAACGAAAAAAGAGAGAAAATAAAATGTTCATGTAATTTTTTTAATTAACATATTTAACAAGAAACCATTAAAAATAATTAACATTTAAAATAATACACAATTTAAAAAAAAAAATAAAGTTTCTCATCAATTGTCAATATAATTTTCCAAACCCATGTAACTACATAATAATTTAACATAAATGAATGGATCCAATTCCAATCCTCATCCACACAACTAACATACACAAATATTTTCTGTAAATTAAAAATTTAACCCTTTTTTGTTTATTAGTTGCTTTTGTTGCAAAAAAAAATTATATTCAAAAACTTTTAACTATAATTTCATTAGTGAACTTATAGTGCCGACATATAAATATAATTTCCCAGGCCCTAATTAGCCTCTCTTATCATTTTGGTCTTGACTTTTATCCAATATTTAAACGACAGACAGCAAAACAGAAGAAAGAAAAAACAATTTTTCTTTCCTTCCTTTTGGTAACCTTTTCCCTTCTCCGGTTCGTATAATCTTTCAATACCTTCTCTGTTTGTTATATTTATGTTTAAAAAAAAAAGAATTGTGTAAGACAGTAGCCAATTGCAAACATTATAACAGCATAAATAAACGAACTCTTTTTGGTCGATTCAAATTAGTTCGTGTTCTTTAGGATCTTTAACACCTAGCGAACCTTTTTTTTTTTTGTTTTTGCTAAAACAACAACAGCAAAAATGTTAATGGTTCTTTTTTTTTACCAGTTAAACATAAATGCATTCTTTCAATACAAAAAAAAATATTGTTTCAAGAGTTTTGCCGCTTCAACACTTCCCCAACAACAATAAAGGGTTCATCATTTGGAAAAATTAAATCTTATATAATGCCAGGCTTCGGCTTACACTTTACACTGTGAAAAATCTTTTTGTTTTTGTAGATTAGTACCCACAGTGGGTTACCAATTTCCAGTTGCATAATTTTTGCAACAACAACAAAAAATATGACGAATTGTTAATAATTTTTTTTAATTATGTTTTCTCTGTTTCCGATCCTGTTACGAGCTACTGTACTAGCCACTTACCTAAAAAAAAATTATTTAAATTGATATTCATTTTTTTTTTCGTTT
The DNA here is from genome assembly GCA_949752835.1 of Empis stercorea. Taxonomy (NCBI): domain Eukaryota; kingdom Metazoa; phylum Arthropoda; class Insecta; order Diptera; family Empididae; genus Empis; species Empis stercorea. The sequence continues at coordinate 53,423,305 of OX457089.1, forward strand.
TGTTTCGGCCTCCTGCCAATATTTTTAATTTTATTTTTCTGTATATATGTAGATAATTAAATGTTGTTCTATATCTGATCAATTAATCCGTAACTCTGACATTAAGTTATTTCTGTTATATGTATATATACGATAGTCTCTTGTATCTTGTATGCTTCCTTTTTTTTGTTGCATAAAACAACAATTTTTTTTATATGCTGAAATCTTTTTAATTGGTCTTTTAACATTCTTTTCTTTTATTTTATTTTTTTGAAATTATTGGAAAAATATTTATATGTAAATTGGTTTAAATTGAAAAGGGGGAAATAAGGATATATTACAAAAATAAAATTGATAAATATTTTTTATATGTTATTACTTTGTCTTTATATGTTTACAATAAGATTTTTTTTATGAAAAAAACATATGCATTCCTTTTTTTTTATTATTATTATTATGATTATAAATTGAATTTTACAAATATATTTTAATATACTTTGATACCAAAGAAGATATATACTTAAAAAATTTATTATTATTTAAAAATATTGAATTTATATTTACCCAAAAATAAACAAAAATTAATTTTATTTTTCGTCCTTGTTACCCTCTTTTTCTTGCATAGCAAATCCATACACAAAATACAAATGGAAAAAAAAAATATTTTCTTGATAATAAATTATAATTTCTAAAGCTCATAATAGTCCTGGGTCTTATATATATTATATTACCTACCACAATTCTCAACCTCCTCACACCCCCAAAAAAAAATTTACTAATAAATTTCCAACAAATCATAACAATCGTTAGAAAATTTACTCGAACAATAATTTTTTTTTTTTTATTTTTTAACTACTGGACTACCATAAATGCACCTGAGTCACAAGGATAATTGTATATATGAATGTTTTTTGTGTGTTTGGTACCTATACACATTTTTTTTTTATACATATAAATTGTATACATATATATGTAGTATAGAAAAGGATATTATGTACGTACGTTTATTATTAAATGATATGCAATGAGTAGCTTTTGTAAAATTTTGTGGAAAATTTTAAATAATAATAATAATATGTATAAGCATGATAGAGAGTGTATAGTAGATGGTAGATTGTAAAATAGGAAAGAGAAAAAGGGGTTTTTTATATGTTGTTGTTTTTATTATATTCTATACAAAATTTTACTGCTGAATGTTATTTAGGTTATTTTTCATATATTAGGGAAAATTTAATTGAAATTTGTTTGAGAATAATTTATATTCACCTTAGTTGATTAATGTTTTAAATTCAATTTTAGTTTACAGACTTTAATTAGAAAATGAATGGAAAATGAATAATAGCAATTATTATTGGAAAATACAATTTATTTTGTAATTTTTCCTTTTATACTAAAAGTAAAAACTAGCCAATTATGAGTCGTAAATAGCCAATTACTAAACGGTTTCATATTTTTCAATATTATCAATTTAATCCGATAATATGCTATTTTATCAATGCATTTTATTAAGTAATGTCCAACAAGTATATGCTTCTCATAGTGGAGCTCAGCAATTTAATTTCTATTCGATCAGAATGTGTCAACGAACCTTTAACCTATTTTTCCTCACATAAAACTGTGTTTGTTCAGATACAAAGTAATTTTTCTTATTATATTAAAAGTATTTAGCTACCGAAATAATTAAATAATTAAATTTCTATATATAACAGTTTTTAACAATCTCAAATTTTGTAAGAAAATTTTATAATTTGGTATTTAAATTATAAATTTCTAATGACTTTTTCAAATTTCTATTATCTATTTCTATGGATAACTAAGGTAATTATGTTTCTAAAGTATTTGGGTGACGATATCTATACATTACATATATGTTAATATTTGCGGGTAACACAATTCATATTTAAATCATTTATTTTATTATATTTACATATATAATACTTTATATACATGTTTATGACTAAATTACAAATATATATGTATATATAAAAATGGTTTGTGTTTGGAAAATTTGGGTGTTTTTTACTTCTTCATCTTTTTTTTTTGTGTGTTACCATTTAATTTTTTTTTGTTTTGTTGGTAGACAAACGTTATTGGGTTTCTTCCAAATCTACCTTATATAATAATTCCAATTACACAAAATATAGTATAGTTGTTATATACATATGTATCTGCTGCATGTATATTACATAAATGTTTATAGGATTCACATAAAAGGTATTAATTTTGTAATTTATTATATTGTTAAATGTAATCATATTAAAATTTTCAATTTAAAGTTTGTGGGTTTCAATATATATATATATATATGTATACATATGTACTTATAAATATTTTCACAAAAATTATTATTATTATATATTTTATATATTGTTTTTTATTATTGGTAAAAAAAAAATTTCATGAAAATGTAGAAGGTACGAAAAGGTACAAAAAAAAACTTTTTTTTTGTGCATAATTTAATTCTTTTTCATAAATAATAATAATTATTATTTAAATGCAGTTCATTTTCCACGAGAAATATTTATAATAATGTAAATCAAAAGTAAATTAATTAATTGGAATTATTATTAAAATTGGTATACAATGGTAAAATAAATTTATAGTTTAATAAAAGAGTATATATATGTAATTATAATCTGGAGATTTTCGATTTGTGTGACAGTACAAAAAAAAAATTATCCATCCCATATCTAAAAAAATAGAGAATTGCGGATTTTTTTATAATAAAATATATAATATAAATAATTTAATTAATTTTAATGGATATTTTATTATATCTAACAAAATTCTTTTTTTTGTCAATTAGAATTATATAATGCAATTAAATTAATTAGAGGGTTGTATGGACTAAATTGAATGATTGCAATTTTAGTCTTTGTTATCTATGTGGGGGGTTGATTAATTTTCTATTAGAATTAATGTATAATATAAATTTAAATTTTAGGCTAATGAAACTATATGGTAATATCTGAAAAGAATTATGTAATTAATTATTTATACATTAGACAGACAGTATAGATAATATTATTTCAGCAACTTTAAAAAGCTTTCTATTGTATTTTAATTAAAAATTACTAACCTCTGAGTTATATTTAAAATTCACAGAAATGTGGAAAAGTTTCACGGTAATATTGTTTGTGGTAAAATCGTATTTCAAGTTATTTCAACAGAAATGTAATTAAGATTGTAATTTTTAGATATTGTAAATATAATTTTAAGCTTGTAAATTATAAGTTTTTCTGACTTCAACAAGATTTATTGCAAAAAAACATTACCTTCAATTATTATTTTGTAATTTTATCATGTAGAAATAATGTTTTAATTTGATATTCATAAATACGTATATAGATAAAATTATCAATCTTTTTAGGGTCCAAGTAATTAAATGAAAATTTGTAAATGAAAATATACGTATAACTAATTTTGTATTGCATTAATAATAATTGGAAATAATTTACGTTTTCTTTTATAAATTACTGCTAATATAATTTGATCAAAATTTGAGAAAATTTGATATGTTCGAGAACTATCTATATGTATAAAGTATATAATGTGGAAACTATCATTGCAATATTGAATTTACATGGTATTAAGAAGTAATTTTCTTGATTGTAAGATAAACTAAATAACGTTGCAAGTACAAAATTTTATAAATTATAATTTTTTCCGTAATTCTGTAAAATCATTATGAAAAATTATACATTGAAAAATACATTTCTTATTGAAATAAAATTAAAGAATTTTATTTTATTAAAAAATTTAGTATTTAATATATTAATTAAATACAAAATTTCTACTAATTTAATAATTAAAATTAACATTTTGGACTAATAATTTAGATCAACAATTTATGTGAGACAATTCAATTTGTTATCGAATATAACTAATCTAAAAATAATTTTAGATTATCAATTTATACAAAAATATACAAATATTCATATATTTTCTCGTTATTTCAACTAAGTGCCGAATGATTATTTAAAATTAATTAAATTTTGAACTAATTTGAAACTAATTTTAATATATTGACAAACAAAAAAATTAAAAAATTTTAATTTAATTACTGAACTTATTTTGGGAAATTGTATGGTAAAAAAATTAAATTTGAGAAAATAAATTGATATATTTTGGACAATATTTGAATATTTCTTAATAAACTTTAATATTATTACATTAAGTAGAAATTTTTTTTTTATATAGAAATTAATGATGTGCCAATTGAAATTTGCAATAATAAAATTATTTATTTTATAAAAATAATGACTAGATATGGACAAATTTCCCAGGGATATATTTATTTTCCTGTAAGTAATATGGTCTATATCTATACGTAATTGTCACTACTCTAATTCGATCTACACACTAAATTAAAAACCTTTCATTAATAACAAAATAAAAACTATAAAAATTCCACTTACCTCAAAATCAAGGATCAAAAAATATATTTTTTTTTTTCAATCACATTTCATCAGAAAAATTAATTCCAATCAATTAAAATCACATCGAAAAAAACACACAAAAAAAAACACTCAAACACTAAAAAAAAATCGTCAATGAATTTAACAATAAAAACAATTTCCCGCCATAAATACCAATTCTATTTTTTCCTTTTTTTACACTCTTTATTTTCCTTTATTATCCTTCACAACTTTTTTTTTCTTTTCACTTCTCAGTCACATAGAAAAGAAATGAAAAATCGTCCTTTAATTACACAGAAGAAACACCACTTTTTCAAAAAAAAAAAAAAAAAAATAAGAAGGAAGAAAGAAAAAAAACAATCACCAGGAAACGAGCTTTTAATAGTATTTGGATAAAAATAAAACCACTTTTTTTATTCCTTCAAACAAACACAACTAAAAAAAAAAGTAATAGAGTATAAGTAGAAAAAGTAAAAACTATAAACAAAAAAAAAATGTCAAAGGATCAACAATAAAAAAAAATTTACGAATTTCTACAATAATAAAATTTACAAAAAATTATTACGAAAATTTTCCTTTATTTGTTTTTAAATCAATTTTCTGCAATACCAAAAATTACAAAATTTTCCAATTTATTTTATTTTTTTTTTTTTTTTGAATTTCAAAAAATTACTTAATTTTCAAATAAATTTTTTTTTTGCCAAAATTTAGCATGCAAATTCCGTCGAAAACTGAAGATACTTAAGGGTAGCACATGCCTTTTATAGGGGTAACAAAAAATATACATAATATAATTTTCCAAAAAATAAAATAAAACAAGAATGAAAAAAAAAAACTATATATATGTATATATCACTCTGTTGCCATTTGCCTTGTATACTAACTGACTTGCTACCTCAGCAGTATGCGATGTTAATTTTTATTTTTGGATATGTATACTTTGAGATTTTTTTGTGGATAGCAGAGGGGTTGATGAATATATATCGGTGTTGAAGGGAAATTTTTGAAATTGGAATGTGAATACTGAAAATTTTGCGGGAGATGAAAATTCATCTCAATTATACAAGAAAGGATAATATGAAAAAAAAAAAACATATGTGAATGATGTAGATCCCGGCTTTTTTATTTTTCTGATGTGGATAAAATAATTTTGAATATAGAAAAAGTTGTCATGCGCTCAGGTAAGCTCAAAAATATTATTGAGGTTTTATATATATATTTTATGTATATTTACATTTCTTTCTTTATATTCCAGTATCTAAATTTATAATGAATTTTCATCATCATTTCTCCATTGACTCGATGGAGAGTAACATGATCCATAGAGAGACGCTATAAAAATTGTGTTAGGAAAATTTATATGAAAAAAAAATCCGTAATTTTTTCTTTCATATTGTCAACAGGTGGTAAAGACAGAAATTTTGATAATCTATTAAATTTACGTTTTATTTGATTGTGACTTGCTTCTTATGATTTATTTTATTAAAATTAATTAACAAGAAACTGTAATACTAAAATTCAAAGGACTAAGGTCTATAAAAAATTGGATTAATTTTAAGATCTCAGGAAAATTTCGTAATGAGAATCATTATCAAATATGGTAAATTTGTAGACATTCTTCGTACGTCTGAAGGTTGTATAGTCTACTAAATATGAATTAGAAATCATAATCATAAAAATTAAGTGGGAAATCATAGATGACTTATTAGTAATGTTACAGATGATTGTATATTTTGAGGAAAAATCTTGGTGGAAATTTGGCATAGTAAAAAACAGGACTAATTTCTTACTAGTATAATAGATTTTTCCTGGACCTAATTCGGAGATAGAGGAGACATTCAATTGATACATAAATTAAATTCCTAAGTCCATAATTTAACCTTTAATTTGTAATTAAAAACAGATTTAATTAAAAAAAGATTATCGAAAATAAATCTTTTGCTTATTCATTTGCCACTGTTAAAAATGTCACAGTTCCTTTACAATCAAATTCAAATTAAATATTTAATCTGATTAAATTAAAATTATTTCTTCATAAACAATTAATCTAAATAATTATAATTGCTTAAAATTTATTTAAAAAACCAAAAAGTTTATATACATAGTTAAAACTATTTGTTATAAAAGCTTTTACTTAAAATTAAAAATAATAATAACAAATCTGATTGAAAGGATTTATTTTATATTTATAATAGTTTTAATCGGTTTATAAATTCAGCCGAACTCGTTTTTTTCCAAATTACAAATAATCATTTCGTTTCTAAGAATGATATAAACAAAAAACATGTGTTTGAAATTATCACTCAAATAATTTTCTTTTTTTGTTTGTTTTGTTTCACGTGTAGATTTTCCAGTTTTTTATTTCAGTGTTGCCCAGAACATTTCATTTCATAGCCTAAACTTTGATTTACGCATGTCCTTCCAATATACTTTTTTTATATAAATTTAATTTTTTTTCCTAAATAAATAGAGCAAAAATTTATAGTAAACAAGAAAAAATCAGCTGATTTCAATTTACTTGTCAAATGAAGTAAGCACATGGTTTTGCTATTTTAGAGGTTGGACTATGTTAAATGCGCAGGTATGAATAATAAAATAAATTGCTTTTTATGATGTTGTAAATTATGTGCAACAGGTAAAAATGGGCGTATATTAATAGCTTTGAAAAACAATTGATTCATTCGTTGATATAAAAAAGAGTGAAGAAAAAATGAACAAAATTTAATCATAGTTATCAAACAAATTTTATTGGCCTATTTATAGTGGATTTTAAAATATATTTTTGGTACATACTTAAAATTTTGGAATTAAAAAAGTTTTCTAATATAAAATTTGGTTTTTAATAATTTCTAAATTGTTCGGTTTCTAGTTGAATTAATCTTAACAATCAGTAATCTTATCTAATCTTCGTTGATATAAAAAAAATCAGTATTCACATTCCAATTGTGATCTTTTGTTTCAGCTTTAGCTGAATCACGTGATGTTTTTTGTGTCCGCCAATGTGTTAATCTTAACTATCACCATTAAAAATAAAAATTGACTGCTTGTATATAATGTCTAGAAAATATGCCTTACTTCATGTATCAAAAAGAAGGACAAAAGTTGTCAGTAATATGAATTTAATATATAATTACAATTAGTTGGAAGCTAATTATGACTACAATTTCCAACAAACCTTTATTCAACATAAATTGTACACCCTAAATCAACATTTGTAAAGTAATTCCTTAGCATTACAAATTACCAGCTAGGAATCAAAAATAAAATGAAGCATATAACTCTATATCGCATATAAACTGCAATTGATATTTACATATAATAAATTTTTAAATCAGTCGGAACTGGACAAATTTCCATAGGACTCAGACTCTGTAATAAGTGAAATAATAGATCATCAGATAGAACTGACATCACCCTCCAAATTCGAATGGATGAAAACTGTGACTACATTTTCTTATTTAATGTAATTTTTAAAATCTTAAAAATTCTAATTATAATTTTTAAATGCTTTTTAATTTTATTTACAATTTTATTGAGTTAATAATTCATAATTTTAGGTATATAAAAATTTATTAAGCTTAAATCTTATTTTCCGGGTATTTTAATGCTTAATCTATAATAAACTTCGTATTTAAATAAATGAACTAAATATAAAAAAAAAATACCTTTATAATCCAGTTTAAAAACCAAATACATTTTTTTCCATTTCGGTTAATATGTACAAAAAAATATATAAATTTTTGGCCAGTATCCTTGTTTTTCTGTAAAATTTTTTGTTATTGTGGTTTTTCTCGTTTATCTGAAAATCGGTTTAAAAGTCAAATTATGCATATATGTGCTTTCAGTAAATTTTTTTTTTTTTGTTAATCAACCCTTTTAAAGCCAGAGGGCATTAAAAGGTAAAAGTATTTAGCACATAATCTTACTACAATGTTTTTTCGCAATATTTTTTTATAATAAAACATTTTTTTATGGGGTACTAAGTAATGTAAAAAAATATTAGGATCCTAACTTAAGAGTAATATAGTAGTAATTATATCGTATTTATTTTAATGTAATTTTGAATTATTTGCATAATTTTATTTAAATTCAAAAAGAAGTTGATTAAAATATATCAAAAAATTATCACAAAAAATGGTAACGAAATTTTGATTTATATTATTGAATAATTTTTGTATTATATTTATTTTAATTTTAAAAATAATCAATTGACTGATTGTTGAAATTTGAAAAAATATTAAATTTTTCTTATATTTTATAAATTTACAATTAATATATAGACTGGCATGCAAAATTGATATAAATTCATATCTTATGTTCCAATAATTGCTGTGCTGGAGATCCGAGAAACTATAAATCCTACAATAGTAGGATTAGTAAGAATTCGTGATAAAAAATCAATATTTTTATAAACAAAATGTTTAGTAATTTCATTATTATAATTTGTAATCAATCAGGAGATTTCGAGTAATATCCTTTTTTTTTTAAAAAAAGAACAAGAAAATTATAAAAAGTTTCTTTGTTGCAATTTTAAAAGAACTATAAATTCGGAAACTAAAATAAATTTAAAATATTATATGGTATATAATATTATGGACTTTTTTTTTTAAATATTTTGGTTTTTCTTTAATGTACCAAAAGCATTTTTTTCCACATAAAACAAACTGAAATTCCAGAATTTTCGCGAAACAGAAAAATATTTTGTGGTTAAAATATTCTTTTTTCGGGAAATACAAGACAAGAATTTTCCCCAAAAAAAAAAAAAAAACAGACAATAAATATAAAATTGTAAATATTTAAAAATATCCCAAAATTTATAATTTATAAATTTTGAACATTAAACAATTATTTAATGAACAAAATTTATGTATATAAATTATCCTTAATAAACCCTTTTTATTATTTACACTTTCACGATTTCCGACGAAATTTTCCATTATCTTTTTAATATATGATTTTTTTTTTGATATTTTAATCAAATGAAAATTTCAATTATTTATTTTCTTCTATTTTTTTTTTAAACAAATTCTAATTTTCAATTATTTATATAAATTTTGTATATTTAAATTATATAGTACATATTTTTTTTTAAGACAATTTTTGTTTATAGCCATGGAAAAAAAAGTCATTTATGATCTGTGTTCATTTTTGTATAATGCCAAAGGGAATTAGTATCATTGTAAATATTTAATAAACTATTAAAACAGTTGATTTAGATTATTCATCAGGTGTTTATATATATTTTTATATAACCGTATATATTATTATATTTTAGAAGAGTTGAGATATTACACCCCAATAATATAAACTCTCAAACAAAAAAAAAATATATATATATACCAAAAAAAAATAAGCATCAAGTATATTTTCTCATGAAATATTAACGCCAGTTGTCTGAAAATGTCAAGTCTTTCTAATATGGACTTTTATATCATGTAAAAATAAATAAATAAACAAATATACTCGTATACATACATATATATGTATATATATTTTTTTTCTATAAAAGATAATTTTTACTTTTGGTATATTATATAGAAGAGTGTCAGAGTTTATTTAACAGCAACAATAGAGTAAAAAGAAAGTAAACAGGTAGTTGACATGTATCATGGCAATATCAAGAAAAAAAGAGCAATTCCCGTGGTCGTCCTTTATATGTATATATATAAAAAATAATATAGTTTATTTATTTTTTCAGAGTTAATTCAAATATTCTTTATTCATTTTGTTGTGAAATTATTTGTATTGCATATATATTCCAACATTTTTGATGTTTGTAATTGAACAAAGATATAAAATAAGAGAAAAAATATGTAATAGTACATTTACATGTTTTATTTTACTAAGTAGTATAAATATAAAGAATAATGTATAAAATGTCAAAAACAGATAGAAATTAAAATGATTTTATTCATTAAATTTAAAACTAATTAGAAATTTAGAATTATTTAGTGATTCAAAGGATTAATTTTTAAGACTATATATAAATGTTGGTCCATTGTAGCCCCAAATTATTAGACAAATTATTTTCTGGATAATTCGCTATGCTATCAAAAATATACAGTCTTTGATTCAATATTTATTCAAATTACACCTTATGTATAATTTTTAATGTTATATTGTAGTTTGTTTCGTAGACTATATAATTAAGAAACTTTTTTAAGAAACGAAAAATTAAGAAACTTTTAAATTGAAATGTTAAAAATCTATTAAAAACAATAATTCAATTCAGGAAATTTACTTAAACAGAAAATTTCATTATTTTCCTATAACATTTACAATTTACATTTTCCTCAAGAAAAATTAAGAAATATTTTACAAAAAAAATTTAAGCTTTATTTATGCTAGAAAATGCGAGAATGTTTCTTCTTTGTAATTCTTAATACCATATACATAAAAAATTTCATATGTATCAAGAAAATTTTTCTTATTTATAATATATATGTATATATATATATATATATATATATTTTAAATTCCTGAACACCTGTCTATCCTTTTACTTTATATATTTTGTTTATATTTTCTTCTTCATTTTTGTTTTTTTGTAACCAAAAAGACATGACAGAAAAGAGTGTCTATATATAATATATTTCCCAGTAGAAAATAAAATTATGTCCTGTCACATGATTATCCGCCACAAAAACATAAAAATTGTAATATAAAATTTTCTTGAAAATTGAAATATTAAAGGAACACAGCCTTTAGGTTATGTCATCCTTTAAGATGATGTGATGTACATCAAAATTGCATGTTAACAAACGCCTTAATAAATTATTGATAAATTATATAAACATAAGAAGAATTGTTGCAATATAAAATGAAAATAAATTTTGAGAAAATTTCCAAGATAAATATATAAATAAAAAAATGTTTATATATTCATGGAAAATGAAAACTTAAAAATTTTCTTTTACGTAGATAATAAAATTTTCTTAAAAATTGTTTAAAAATTCAATTTAATCTATAAAAAAATATATAAGAAATTTTAATTGAATTTGTTATTTCAATGTTTTTATTGAGGAAAGGAAAGAAAATTTCAAGAAAATGGAAAATGTTGTTTTTTTTTTTTTTTTGCAGACTTAACAAGGACATTTAATAACATTTCAGTTTTACTATTATTTTATGTACATATTTTTATTTTATGACAAGGTATTTGGAAACCTTTAAATTTAATCTGATACGAAGGCAGAGGAAAATTTTGTCTGTTGGATTTGTGTAAATCTTTCAGTAAGGAAATGAAAATAACACTTAATGATTATCACATAAAAAGGATAATAATATCTCAGGATAGGCCAAGGATTCATATTCAAATTAGGACAGTCAAAATATAGTAAGCCAAATCCTTCGAGTTGAAATATAATCTAAAATTAAACAAAATTTTTCCTGGGCCAACGGAAAGATTGGAAGAAAGACTGATTTGGTACAAAAATAGCTTAAAAATTAACTATGAGTGAGTTAGAGTAAATGTGTCAGACTGATTTGAAAAGTAATTTTTCCGGAAAAAATATAACTTTCCGGAAAATTGAAGACTACGATTTTACGATTAATTGTCGAGTGTCCTTAAATTTAATCTTCATTTAACTTAAAATAGTATAAAATATAAAAATATACAGAATAATATATTATTAATTGACCACAAAATTAAATTATTATTTGAAAATCAATGAAATTAATTAATTTTAAATTTAATATTTACTATAATTCCAATTATAAACACATAATAGTTTTTCAAATTTTGTCTATTAATTAATTGAAATTTATATGCTTTTTAATAATAAGTAGTTATGTATATTCAATTTATTGCAAATTAAATTGATGTTATATAAAATTTTTATATTAAAATAAAATCAATAGTTATTAAAGTTCAATGATAAAATTTATCCATCGTATATATGTATGTATATGTAATAAAACTCTACTAAATAATATCATATATTGTTCAATTATTATGTTAAATTTCATATAATGGTCCTTAACAACATAGTTTTACATAATAAACGAGAGAGAAAAAAAAAGTAAATCTGAACAAAAGTTTATAGTAGTTTTCGCAAAAAACTTGATATTTTATGTAGAAAATCAGTGTTCATATGTATATGTTAAATTATAAGTCTACATAAATATGCATATATCGAACATGGTATTTGAAAATTAACTCCACTTGAAGATCAATATTTGCAAAATATTACCATTATTATTGGTATTGGATTTTTTTTGGGGATTGGTCAAGAGTATTTGTTGAACAGAGAAAAAAAATTTGTTGTATTTTTATTTGGTTATTCAAACTTGAACATTTAACATATTATGTTTTCCAGTCCAACATATACATAGAATAAACGGTTTTAAAAATTATTATATTTTTTTTTTTGTATTTTGCTTAAAATACACAAATCCTTAAATATTCGTAACCTAGCATGCATTTTTTTTTTAAATATGTCTATTGAAATGTTGGAAGCACAATTTTTTTGTTCAGTAATGAAAATTCATATTCATATTCGTTAAAAAAATTAAAAAAGTCTATTTTACAGTACACAGACCAAATATAGTCCACTTTATAGTCTCTATAGTTCAACTACATATTGTTATAAATAAATACTGCACTGCTTTACAAGTTTGGCAATTCGTAATAATTTTCAAAAATTTATAACAAATAATTTGGGCATAATTTATGAAAATAATGAAGAACCGAAGGAACATAATACTATGCAAATAGACATTGTTGATTTAGTGATAAAACATACTACTCCAAAGAGACATTCAAGTCATTTCTAGCTCGTATTGTGCTCAATTCAAGGATATATTGACTAATCAACTGAAATTATTTGTCTTAGGAAATAATAGACATTACAAAAACTGCATGGAATCGTGAAAAATCTATAATCTAATCAATTATTTATAATCAATTTTGTTTATCAAACATTTTTAGAAAACTAAAAATTTTCTTTACAAAATAAATTTTGAATGATTTTCTGTGCAAAAATATTTGTTTTTCTCTGTAACTATAAATTTTCCTATTTAATGCTCTCTATTATACTCTTATAAAAATTCCTTTTTATAATCGCCAAATTGTTGAAATATTTTTTTTTTATGTATATACAACAATCAAAAAGCTCTTCAGAACGATTTATTTTTGAAACGATTATGTTTGATATTATTGTTCTGAATTATGTACATAACTATATAATGTTTACACAGATTATTTATACATTATGTATAGAGATAATAGATATGTTATATACATAAATTGAAAAATTTTCTCGAAAAGCCATCTGATTCATATTTTTGGCAAATAATATAATAATGCCGCAGGACTAATAAATATTATAACGATACCTAGCTTTATGCCTATAGTAGATTATGAGTATTTAAATAACTATAAAAAAGTTTTAATATATCCTTGAATTGAGGATAAAATGAAACCATATCTATTAAATAGAAAAGAACATAGGCAAAAATATATTTTATTTAGCTTTTATGATCATACTAATGAAGCATAACAATGTTAAATATAAATTAAATTTATATCTCTACAGTGAAATTACTATTGTATATCATTTTAAATATTTTGTTATAATTTTTTTGATTGATAACATTTTAAGGATAAGTTTTATATTTTTGTATGATCCTTGGCAGATAAATTTCAACTTTTATCTGAAAACCTACATCAATTTTTTTGGGTTGAATTTTAATTAACACCACTTAAAAATAATTTTTAAAAAAGTTTTATTTCAATTTTTTTGGTATATAAGTATATGAATATTTTTGGCAGTTAAGAAGCTTATTTTAAGCTCCTGATTAACTTACTGGATTATATTTAAATTTTTTTTTTAAGTATTTATTATTTTTAAATACATTTTTAAATTTGTTGGTTTGTGGTAGCCTCTTGGAATAAAATTACTTAAATTTTTCAGCTGTTTGAGATAGATAGTATATATATTGTTATTTATGGAATCAAATTATGAAGTAAATTGAATTCTTTTAGTGTTAATTATGATAATTCTAAATATTTTAATAATTTAAAATAAGTTTGATAAAATATTTGAAATATTATTTTTAAATTTTTAATTCAAAAATTGGTTATCATATGAAATCAAAATGGAGATTTTCTGATAATTAGCAATATTATTTTTTTTTTAAATAGGACTACATTAACTTCGATTAGATTATAAAATCATAATCCTTATAAACTATTAATTAAACGATTAAGTATAATATCTTAATCCTTATTTGGGTATAAAAATTATTAATTCTATAAATTTCTAAACAATTTAAGGACTTTATACAATCAAAAAAAAACTTATTTTTCTAAAATAACTTTATTTTAAATAACTTTTTCTGATAAAAATAAAATTTCGCTACTCATTTAAATACATCCCAGTATATAGAGTAAATATTCGGAATTACTAATGAAATTTTATTTACCAAAAAAAAAATTAAACATTCAATATTCCAAAAATTAATTACTTATTTAATAGTAAAAAATAAATATTTAACTAAAATAAAATAGTTTTTTAATATTCTTAAAAATAAAATGAAATTTATATTTCATTAGAAAATCTAATTTTTTTTTTCATATATCCTTAAACAAATCCTTTTTTAACTAAAATATATATTAATATGAAAAATTCATCATATATGTATAATAAAAATTCAATGGATCCGAAAAAAAGGTTTTAGCTTTCAACAATTTTTTTTTGTAAAATAAATTGAATATACAAAAAAAAAACAGATTTATTAATTAAGTTATTCAAAGGTGAAGTCTTAGTTATACCATTAACTTATTTGCCATAATAAAATTTCAAATGTTTTTTATATATACATTTTTTCCTCCATTTTAATATTTGCTCAAGTGCAAATAATATAGTGCAAATAGAGCACATAAAATACCCCAAAAAAAATGTATTTAAAAAAAATCGTTTTTATATAAATTTATAATATATTTATTTTTTTATTAAGGATAACTAATTCTATATATCCTTACCTCTTATTACCTTATTTTTGTTACCAAAAAACCCGACCAGTGCAGATGAAAATTATTCTAATATACTTACATATATAATTATAGTAAGACACAAAAACATATATATGTGTAATTAATAATAGACATAACATCCGGAGAAAAATGGACTAACACATTTTTTTTCAGGATATCTAATAAGGATATATAAATGATTGCAAAACACATATCCTGGGAAATGAAAATTATTTGCTTGAATACCACGCAAAAAAGGAGTAAAGCTTTACCTAATTTTTTTTTTCTTTGCTTTTTTTATTTTGGGTTCCGTTTGAGCTGATGATGTGGTTGAGCTTTGATATTCATTTATAACCTTTATCATTCTCCCAAAAATTGTATAATTAACAAAAGGTTTACATGAGAAAGTTTTCTAAGGTTTTTTTTTTTTAATATGGTTTTTTTGGGTTACATATAACCTCATATAATTATAAGGGTGAAATTTTTTCTGAAGTATTTCGCATCCTTTTTAGAAACACTAGAATCTTTTATAATATCTTGTAGTCGCTGGTTTATCTATGTTATATCCTTTGGACCTTTTGGCAAATATTATAAAACCTTTTTGATAAAGGAAATTTTTTTGCTATTTCGTATAAGTAAATAATACAAACATAATTTTTTTAATTAATAAAAGAGAATTTTTGGTTGTTTTTTTTATTATTTTTGAAGGATTTGTATTAATTTTTTGGGAAAAAATTTTTTTGGTATAAATAAAAAAAAGTTATATTTATGTTTTAATTTTGAACGATTTAAAAAAGATATTATTACACTATATAAAAAATTCAATATTTATTTAGTCATATTTTAAATTTCAACAAAATTCCAATTAATAAATATATACGAAAATGCCGAAAATCTTTGGAAAATTCAGCTTGGAAAATTGGTAACTTCTTAAAAGTTGGTAACTTTATAAATATTGCTAGTACTTGTTGCGGAAACATGTTGCCTTTGTTTCCAGAAAACATGTTTCCGCAACAAATTTAATCAACACATTATTGCTACTATATAGGTTAAGATGTTTGAAATTGGTAAGTAAATTATATTTACGTACCAATCCGAATCCAAAATGTACTGTGGTTTTTATGAAACAAATGTGGAAGAAAAATTACCAGTTTATACTGTATAGATAGTGTATAGTTTAATTACAACTAATAATTCTAAAAGTTTATTTATATCACTATACTGTACTGTACATAAATTTATTCATTAAAAAAAATGGCCTATTTCAAATACGCACTGCTGCTGTGCTGCTGCTTAGTGCGTAAATTTGAACTACAAATATTATGGTGGATGAATTTGCTCTCAAATGTGGATCTAGTATGCGCCTTAGATGAATCAGGTATGTACACTGGATAAAGTGAAATATGGATGGTGGTATAGCAACAGTTGGGATAAGGTAGAACATGGATAAGGTATGTACCCAGGATAAAGTGGAATGTGTATAGTGGTATAAACCTTGGATAAAGTGGTATGTGGATGATGATAGTACTTCGCGCACGGTTTAAAGCTTTGCTTATCATAAACATGAACCCGTAATGGGCCTTTGGTTTGTTCACCATAAACCTTATCAAAGACTTTATTCCTATGCACATATTATTGAGAAAAAGAGTTCCCTAAATCAATTTCCCTAACCCGTTTCAGAATTTATAGAAATTCTAATTGTAATTTAATTTAATTAATTAATATTAGTTGCTTTTTCTTCCTGGTTATCAAGGGCTCATTTTTTATAGCCACCCAACTCTCATTGCCCTTTCTAGGAACACATGTCTGCCAATGACATGCCTGTATTAAAACGAAACTATGACTGAAACAAAAGTTCAGGTCTTCTTCCTTCTACGGGCATGCATTTAGAATGTATTCTAGGAGCATTCTTTTTGCAAATGGGATAGAAAATGAAAACAACAACATAAACCAACTATTTATCTGGGTCAGCAGAATTAGACCTGGATAGATTTTAGTATGGAAATTTACAAACAGATGGTAGTACAAACAAAATCACAAAAGAAAATCTTTTCTCTGATTTTGAAAAGCACCAAAAATTTCAGGGAGATTGATTTTAGAAATAAATTTCCGCAAATTAAAATCATTATTACAATTTCAAGTATTTTATTACAATTCTTTAATATTAATTTAACTTTCAATTTTTTATTATATATATACAAAAAAAAATATTTATGTATCCTAATCACCATACAATATTTTTATCACAGAATTGGTCGTCAATTTTATTATTAAATACAGTAAATTAAAAAAAAAACATTATCTACTAATGCACAAAAAAAAACCTTAAAAAACAAAAAAAATTGATCTAATCTACTACAAAAATAAATTTCCGAGCAGTGGTACTTCACAGAATTAGCAAGGACAATTTTAAGAAGCGTCCTTCCTAGTTAAGTAAGAAGCGTACAAATACTCAAGAAGTTAAACAAGGATATAATAACATTTTCATACAAAAATATATCCTTAAATAGTGCATAAAACAGAAGAAAAATGAAACTCTAAAAACTTCTTCAGGTATGTTGAATTTGTTTGTACTATCTCTCATGTTTCTTTCGTGGCCTTCAAGAAAAAAGAAAAATTAGAAAAGTTTTTACCAAAGTAAAACAATTTTTACTAACCACATTTTCTGATCCAGCAGCAGCGCCTCTACTTGGTATTCCATCAACTAATAAATAAGTTAATGTCTCTACTCCTGGCAATGGTGCATTAGATGAATTTTCTGTTATAAAACATTCTTTTGGTAAAAATCTATACAAATAAATGAAGAAATTATTTTAAAAAATTAATTAAATTACAATAATAAATATTTACCTATGAATAACTGGCGATATAAGATCTGGATCACATGTTTTTAAATCCCTTGGGCCAGTTAAAAATGATACAATTGTACCAATTGTAATTACTGTAAATACACCAATTGGATTTATCCAATGAAATGACAAACGATAAAATGGAAATACATCAGATTCATCTGGATATGTTTTAATTGTTTCTAATAATACACTTGCAGCTAATTGTGTTGAATTGAACATACAATCTTCAACTGATACTGGTAATTTATGTGGTACAACAATATTAGATGCTAATGCTGCTTGTGTACCAAATGATACCCAACCGGACATTATAGCACCACAAATTGCACCACTAATAGCACCTTTTGTATTACTCCATGGTATTAACATACCTAATGTAAATACACCAAATGTTGTACCAGCTGCAATAGCTGATAATGATGTTGCTAAACTTAATATACCACCTAATTTTTCAACAACATATATTAATGTTAATGATAATATACCCAATAATATAATACAGCTTTTAACTAATATTGATGATGCTTTTTCAGTTAATTTAATTTTAAAACAACCTTTAACAACATCTTCTAATATTACAGCAGATGTTGAATTTAATACAACTGACAATGAACTTAATGCAGCACCAAATACACCAGCTATAAATAAACCAGGTACACCATGTAAATTACCAACAGTTTGCATTACATATACTGGAAATAATTGATCATCAGTCTGGAATAATTATATAAATAAATATTTTAATGTAAAACGAGAAAAATAAATAAATGATTTTTATCTTACTTTTATTAATCCTGATATCATTGGATCACATTTATAATAAGCAGCATATATTAATATACCAGCAAAACAGCAAACTGATACAAATAGTGCAATACCAACTGTAAACAAAGCAATTGATTGTTGGGCACGTTTTTTATTTGGCAGTGACATATATCTTTGTACCATTGTTTGATTAACAGAATTAAATGATGTCCAATATAAAAAACCACCAATTAATACACTCCAAAATGAATGACGTTCATACAGTGATGGTGACATACTATATGTATAATATATAAAAAAATATATTTGAAAAAGTAATTGAAAATTAAATTAAATTATAATTATACTTGAAAAATATTAATCTTCCACCATCTGAGGCACGATCAATGATTTCTTTTGGTCCACCTAATGATATTACACCTAAAATTGTAACAACTACAACCGATATAAACATGACCATTACTTGCCAAGCATCTGTATGGACTACAGCTTTTATACCACCCTAAAAATAAATCAAAAATTATTAATTAATAATTAATTAATTTACAAAATTAATATGTACTTACAATTAATGTGTAAAAAACACATACGAAACATACAATGGCACTGATTATATAAATATTAGAACCGGTAACTGGAAATTATAGAAATAATAATTTTTCTAGAAAATTTAAAAACAGTATTATATACCTTGATTGAATGCTAATGATGGAACATATACTATTATTGGTAGGAAAAGGATCTAGAATTGAAGAAGAATATTTCTTTGTTAAATAATTAAATAAAATGAGAAACAATTTTATAATTTATATAAATTTAATCTAATTAAATAATATATTAAAATAAATAAATTACTAAAATGTCGAAAGCTAAAAAGGTACCTTTAAATCTTTAATAATTTCCCCTTAAAATCTTACCTTAAAAATATAAATATTCTGGCATCTGAATATTTCATATTCATTTAATTGTTATGAAACAATTTGAAAAAGTATTAATTTTTCCATATTTTGTTTTAAAACAAATATTAATAATAAACAAAATAATTACAAATAGTTAAACAAATCATAGATTATAATTAAAATTAATTATTTAAAGTATAATTATATATTTATTTAAAAATTATCACAACTTACTTCATCTATGACAAACATTATTGACGCAAATGATCTTACAGCTGAACTAAATCGCATTTCCAAATACTATAAAAAAAATAGTTAAATATTAATTAAATTTTCTCTGTGTAAATTATTTAAATAATAAATTATAGAAATATCGTAATAAAAAAGTATTTAACTACTTTCATTTAATATGTTTAAAAAAAAACTAATTAATTAGAAATTTCAAAACGAAACATAAATGGTTCATAAATTAAAACTGTATACCATAAAACTTAATCTAATATTTTAGAAATATTTTAATAATATATTAACTATATTTACTTGTAGAATTTGTACTTGACTATAAAGTATATGGTTACTTAAAAGAGTTTTACTTATGTCAAATTTAAGGACCATAAAGTAAAATTTCAATCTCCTCATTATTCAAATCTTATTTTAATAAATGTTGTCATAAAATATAATATAATATTATGAATATTGATTAATATAGTTAAGAGACATTTATGTATATTTTTAATTATGGTAATTTATATGATTTTCGGTCTTAATCTTTTATGGTTACATTTTACATTATAGTAAAAAAAAAATATTGAACAGATTAATATTATTGGCAATAGTTTGAATATATTTTCCAAAAATCGTAAATTATTATTTAAATTTTAACGATTTTACTAATTAAAATAAGTTCAAATATATTTTAGATTTTTATGAGGTGCAATGTTGTACAAAAAAAAACGTATTTAAAATTAATATTATTCAAATAATAATCAGTAAACTTTTTTTTAATCACATAATAAAAACTTTGTCATTGAAGCGAAATAAAATTTCAGGAAACATTTTTAAAATTAAATTATAATTTTTCTATTAAGTTTTTTTTTTTAATTTGAACTATGTAAACATTTTAATTACTTTTTGCATTGACTTACAAAAGTTTACATTATTTCTAATTAAATTATATTGTTTTTTTTTTTTGTTTTAAATAATTGAAATTGACATGCCAATCTATAAATATCGATAAATAATATTATAAATAGTTTACTATAAAAAAACAAAAAAAAAAGAGTTGTTCAAAGTTCATTTTAATCTAAAATAAAAATCATCATTATTTTATTTTGTTTTAAATGCCAATTTTTTTTTTGTTTTATTTAAATAAATTTATTTGTATTATATATGCTGTAATAATAATCATCAAAGTCTATGATTTCTGAAAGCTTCAAAGTCCAAATTAATTAAAGCTTAAATTTTTTCCTGAGATATATTATACAAATATAAAAAAGATTGTCATCAACACTCTAATTAATTCCGATTTTTTTTTATGTATATATTTTTTTTAAATCAAATTTGTCTTTTTACATTTTGAATTTGTTATTTGTGACTTCCATAATTAAAATTGTCTATTCATAAATTAAATTCGTCCTTTTCCAAATGGTTGTTCTCAATTTGGAAAAAAGATCAATCTGAAATTTGAACTAATCACTTTTAATTATTAAAGTATACTAATTTTACTTGTAAATGCTAAAGGATAAATTTAGGATTTTCTTATTATTACTTTTTATGTATTTAAATAAATCGTTACCTCATATGATGAACCAATACGTAATGTTGTAAATACTGGTAAGTAAATTTGTGATACTGCTATACCCATTAAAAATATTGGTATTACAATTAACCAATATTGTGTACCATAATTATAAATTTCAGATGGTGTTCCTAATATTGTTACACCTGAAATATAACTATAAAAGTTCACACATACAATTTAAAGAAAAAAAAACAATAAATTAAAAATTTTCAAAATCAAAAAAAGAAACAAAATTTAAAAACATAATTTTTTTCTTTGCAAAAAAAAAGACAATTTTTCTGTTTACCTAGCAACAAGACTCATTGCAACCGGAAATACTTTAAGTTTTCTTGAACCTAATAAATATTCACTTAATGATGCTGAACCAAATGCTTGTTTTTGTTTTGATTTCATTGATTCATCTGTATTTTGGATATTTTGTTTAAAATTATCTTTTCTATAACAAAAATTTAATTAAAAATTAAATTTCAATTTTACAGAAAACAAAATGTTAATATTACTTTCTATAATATGCAAAATATACTCCAGTTGCAGCAGATAGTGTTAACATGGCACCAAAAACACAATAATCCACCAAATGAAAATGGAAATTTTCCAAGTTATTACTTCCATATTTAGACATACTGTAAATAAAATTATAAATGGAAAAATATTAATTTACAATTTTTAAAATAAATATTTAAAATTTATATTAAATAATGTGAGAAATATTTGAAAAAAAGAAGAAATTAATTCGATATTTGATTAAATAAAATTATTGCGTATATGTATGTATGTTCTTTCTTCTTAAATTACATAAATTTGATTGTGGTATTATCAGATATTTCATTGAAGAAAACAATTTCCTAGTCATATAGAAATAGATTTTAATTAATTAATTTCAAATTATTATTTTATTACTTCGCCTGAAGGTATGCAATTATGTAGAAAGAAATAATCCATTAAAAATTTCTTAATTTATTATCTAAATTCTACGATTCTTTCTACTTATCAATTTCTTTATTAATAATAATTAATTAAGAGGTTATTAACATATAAATAAATAAATAACAGCAAATTCGATAAATGCAGAACTTAATTTTATTATTTTATAAATCGATAATTTTAATTTTTATACTAATATTAGTCATATAATTTCAATTATAGTGTTAGTCATATTTAGATTTTTGCTAGCAAAAATTTACTAAATATATTAATGTAATTTTCTATGGTAAAATGCAATTTAGTTTCTAATGGCATATTATTTCTATTTTAGATACTTTTTAGATAGAAAACCCTGGTATATACCCAAATTTTTTCTAACTTTTAATTCAAAATTATATGGCAATTATTTCATTATATTTAATTTACCACCAACTAAAGTCGAAAATTATTGGTTAACTTTCATAAATATGTATATTAAATTATATTATGTATTCTGTTCATTTGAATTTGTTTCCATGTTATATATTATATTACATAAATAATATTTAACACAAAATTAATCAAACTACAATTACTAAAAATTAAATACCATTTATTAATAATTAACAAATCATTAAAAATTTAAAAAATTCCGTTGTCATAAAAAATATTTCCTTTACATAATTATACTTAAAGTCTTAAATATTTAGACAAACATTATGTAAATTTCGGTTCATGTTTCGCTAAAAAAATATGAAATATAAACAAACAAATTCTGAAATACCATAACGCTTATTGTATACCCATAACATAAAATGTCTTGAGATATTTTATTAATTACTAAAAAATATAATTACTATTATTTTAACAACAAATAAATATTATAAACAAAACATTGATTTCTAATCAGTCATAACTTTTGTGTTTTTCAGGATATACTAAAGAAAAACCCTAATAAGAAAGGTTAAGTTTAGATACTAAACTCAGGCAGGTATATATACCAACAAAATAAATATAGAAATTTCAGTTGAATATTACATCTGTAATAATGTTGTCCACAATTTTTATATTCCTTGTAATAATAGTAAATTTTAGTCTAATAAGAAATGATTTTCAATTGAATATTGTGAAACAAGAAACAAATTTATGTTATAAAAATTCAAATGAAATACAACTGAAATATTTAAAATATTATTTTAAAAATATTAATTTAATTAAATTAGTTATATTATATGACGATGATAATGATAATAACAATTTCCAATTAATATCAAAAATATATGATAATTTTATAAAATTAATATATCAAAATTTTAATTTGACAATATTAATTGAAAAAATTCACATTAATTATGAACCAAATTCATATGATTATTCTGAGTTATTTGGGTGGAATGGTGAAAAGTTTCAATTACGTGATAAACAAAATTTATATAGTAATTTAACATTTGATAATATAAAAAATATCAGATTTTCTGAAAGAATTCGGGAGTATTTAGGTATAGTTGTAATATGCGAATCAATAAATTTATTAGATAAATATTTAAATGGTACGGCAAGAATACCATTTTTAACACCAAAAGGAAAATATTTTATTGGAACATTAGACAGCATCAATAATACTAATGTAGAGGTTATACATATTAAAAATGTATTACAAAAAATGTGGTATAAATATTCATTAATTACGGTTGTCATATATTCAATTTGTGATGATTTGGTAAATCATAATTTTCCTAATTTGTAATAATTTTCAAATTACCTAAACTTTATTATATTTTTAGCAATATTATTTTTATGATCCTGTAAAACAACAAAATTATCGAAATAATAGCTTTCAAACAAATGTGAATCAAACAATTGATAGTTGGGGACAAATGGAAATTGTAAAATTTAATCTAGATGAAAATTTATGTACAAAAAATATATTACCAAAAATACCACAGAACTTTAATGGTTATCCATTAGAAAGTTTCTTTTTTTATAAAAAACCATCAACAATTAATTGGACAGAATTGCCAGAATCATTTGTAAAATCAATTGGTGATGTAAAAAATTATTCAAAAGGTAATTTTTCCTGTGTGAAAAATTTATAAGATCAGCAGGATGTTGTGAACTGTTAAATGACATAATTTTTGTAAGGGTGTGTAGGATGGCTGAAATCTCGATGTGTTTTCCATTCGTACAAGTTGTATTCAAGAATTGTACTTTTCTTCATGAAGTCTTATCATTAATAAATGTAGTACCAACTTATACTGATATTTTTTTAAGTACATCGCTAATCAGTTATCTAACTAGCTTATCAGTTCATTTAACACTTCATGACTCCCATCGTTCGATCCCATAATTTATATAATATTGTAAAACATCTGGTTGTATATTAAGTAAAGATTCTATTTTTTAAAAAAATTCTAGATTTTGGTGGATTTGATGGCATTATTTTTGGCAATTTATTGAAATCGTTAAATTTTTCCCCAGTTATAAATACATCACCAATTCCAGCATATGGATTTCGTGATATAAATGGTATATTTCATGGTACAGTTGGTCAAATACTATATGCAAACATGAACATTGCTGTTAATCAACATTTTATTATTGATTGTCAAACAAATGATATCGAATATTTATTTCCAATATTTTTTGATAAACTTTGTGTTATTGCACCAAAAGCATTACGTATACCACAATCTGTAGCTGTTTTTAAATGTTATAAACCAATAACATGGTTATTATTAGTCTTCACATTTATGTTACTTGGTTTTATATGGATTTTTTTACAAATATTTGGGAAAAGATATCAATTGATCAAATACGAACAGAAAAATTTAATTATATCAAGAAAATTATTATTAAAAAATGCAAAAAGAAAACAATTATTATATTATAATAAATTAAATAAATTCTTAAATATAATATTAAATATGTGGATGATTATGACATCGGGTGCAATACAAATTCATTATATTAAATTAATACCAGAGAGAATATTTTTAATTGGTTGTTTAATATTCAGTTTGATTATTGATGGTATATTTTTAGGATCGTTAACAACATCATTTACAACAATCTCATATTATAAAGATATAAATACATTAAAAAAATTATCTGAATCTAACTTAAATATACATACAACATCGAAATTTTTACCAATATTTGGTAATGAAACTGATAATATTATAATGGTTAATTTAAATAAAAAATATTTATTGGTACGTAATGCAACATTAATAAATGTTGTAAATGATTCTAATGTTTGTGTATTAGAACAATCATCAGATTATGCAATAGCTAAAGTAAGTAGAAAATATAAGAAATTTGGGGCACTAGCATTGTGTATAATACGGTCATTATAATCCGAAAAACCGTGATTATCGGATAAGCTAATGCGGTTTTTTATGGTAAAAGGTCAAATATTAGTATCGGATATATACTGTCACTTTAATTGCCACTTTCACATATAATTTACATAAAAGAACAAAATTAGAAGTATCCTAGAAATTAAGTATAGATATCCTATAAAAATGAAAACCGATTCTTAATAACCACCAATATTTTGCCCCAATGTATTTATACGTAAATATATAAATTATATTATAAATTTCAAGTTTTATTTAATATTTCTTAGGATCTCTTTAAATCAGATGATGGTGCATATTTACTACATCTTATAAAAGAATGTCCAAGAACATTTTATTCATCATATATTGTACGAAAGGGATGGCCATTTGTTGAACGTATCAATGAAATATTATTGCAATTCGCAAGCGGTGGTAAGATATTTAAAAACAAATTATTTATCATTATAAAATCGAAATCTATATACTAACTTCTTCTCTTCTTGTAGGTTTTATTACGTTGTGGTATGATTCAGCTAAAAATGCGTATTTATTAAAGAATATTATCAAGCATAATATTAAATATAAAAATTATTCTAGAAGACCATTAAATATAAATGATACACAAATACCATTTTTTGTTTTAATAATTGGTTCATTTATTTCATTTTGTGTATTTCTATGTGAATATTTTGGAAAAAGAAATATTTCAAAAAAAATTTAATTACTCTATAAACAGAAATTTTTTTGACTGTTGACAAACTATAAATAATTGAGGAAAAAATAATTATTTACATTTTTAAACTAAATATTTAAATATTAAATTAAATGTATATATGTTAGCTAAATATATCTTATAGTATTTAAAAATTATTTCAAACTTATAATTTAAAATTATATGGCAATTATTTCATTATATTTAATTTACTAACGACTAAAGTCGAAAATTAATAAATAACTTTCATAAATTTAATATCATAGCTCATGTTCTATACCCATAAAAATTCTTTTCCTTAGATAATTTATTAATTATTAAAAAAATATAATTATGCACATTATTTTAGCAATAAATAAGTATTATAAATAAACCAATGATGTGTAATTATTCATAGCATTCAGCTTATAGCTAAAAAAGAAAACTTTATATAAAATTGAATTTTGTTACTAATATAGGGCATAGCTTTAAAAATAATATGTCTAGTTCAATATTATATCTCAAACAATGTTGTCCACTACTTTAATATTCCTAATAATAATATTAAATTTTAGTCTAATAAGAAATGATTTTCAATTGAATATTGTGAAACAAGAAACAAATTTATGTTATAAAAATTCAAATGAAATACAACTGAAATATTTAAAATGTTATTTTAAAAATATTAATTTAATTAAATTAGTTATATTATATGACGATGATAATAACAATTTCCAATTAATATCAAAAATATATGATAATTTTATAAAATTAATATATCAAAATTTTAATTTGACAATATTAATTGAAAAAATTCACATTAATTATGAACCAAATTCATATGATTATTCTGAGTTATTTGGGTGGAATGGTGAAAAGTTTCAATTACGTGATAAACAAAATTTATATAGTAATTTAACATTTGATAATATAAAAAATATCAGATTTTCTGAAAGAATTCGGGAGTATTTAGGTATAGTTGTAATATGCGAATCAATAAATTTATTAGATAAATATTTAAATGGTACGGCAAGAATACCATTTTTAACACCAAAAGGAAAATATTTTATTGGAACATTAGACAGCATCAATAATACTAATGTAGAGGTTATACATATTAAAAATGTATTACAAAAAATGTGGTATAAATATTCATTAATTACGGTTGTCATATATTCAATTTGTGATGATTTGGTAAATCATAATTTTCCTAATTTGTAATAATTTTCAAATTACCTAAACTTTATTATATTTTTAGCAATATTATTTTTATGATCCTGTAAAACAAAATTATCGAAATAATAGCTTGGGTGTTAACCATACAATTGATGGTTGGGGACAAATGGAAATTGTTAAATTTAATCTAGATGAAAATTTATGTACAAAAAATATATTACCAAAAATACCACAGAACTTTAATGGTTATCCATTAGAAACTTTCTTTTTTTATAGAAATCCATCAGCCATTTACTGGACAGAATTAGCAGAATCATTTGTAAAATCAATGGGTGATGTAAGGAATTATTCAAAATGTAATTTAATAATGTGTAAAATCATCAGGAGAGATTTTGAAGTGTTTAATGACAAAATTAAATGTTCTATTTTTTTATATCCTATTACAACTGGTGATATTTCTATAATTCCTTAGAAATTTGTATTCCTCTATACAAAGAATTATCATCCAAAATCCATAATTTAATTTTATCCATTCATATAACACTTCAAAACTTACCATAATTTTTTATGTACATTGTATAGTATATAAATGTATAAATATTCTACATTTTCTAGTGTATGGTGGATATGACGGTATTTTATTTGGTAATGTAATGAAAACATTAAATTTTACACCATTTATAAAAACATCACCAATTTCCGAATTTGGATTTCGTGATATCAATGGTATATTTCATGGTTCAGCTGGTGAAATATTATATGCGAATACGAAAATTGCTGTTAATAAACATTTTTATAGTCATTTTGAAACAAACGATATTGAATTCTTATATCCAATATATTTTGATAAAATTTGTGTTATTGCACCAAAAGCATTACGTATACCACCATGTGTAGCTGTTTTTAAAATTTATAAACCAATAACATGGTTATTATTAGTCTTCACATTTATGTTACTTGGTTTTATATGGATTTTTTTACAAATATTTGGGAAAAGATATCAATTGATCAAATACGAACAGAAAAATTTAATTATATCAAGAAAATTATTATTAAAAAATGCAAAAATAAAAGAGTTATTATATTATAATAAATTAAATAAATTCTTAAATATAATATTAAATATGTGGCTGATTATGACATCGGGTCCAATACAAATTCATTATATTAAATTAATACCAGAGAGAATATTTTTTATTGGTTGTTTAATATTCAGTTTGATTATTGATGGTATATTTTTAGGATCGTTAACAACATCATTTACAACAATCTCATATTATAAAGATATAAATACATTAAAACAATTATCTGAATCTAACTTAAATATATATTCAACATTAAAATATTTATCAATATTTGGTAATAAAAATGAAACTGATAATATTATAATGGTAAATTTAAATAAAAAGTATTCATTTGTAAGAAATGTAACATTATTAAGTGTTGCAAATGATCGTCAATTTTGTGGATTCAAACAATTATCAGACTATGCAATTGTTAAAGTAAGTATAAATAACAAATATTTCGGTCATTAATATTGGGTAACCAGTAGTCATGACAGTAATCCGAAAATACGCGTAATTGAATATGGGATAGCTACTGTGGGTTTTTTGTCATAGTATATGAGAAATAATCAAATTAGTATCGAGTATTTCATGTCGATATTAGATATAAATTAGAGATATACTATAGAAATGCTAACCGTTATAAATTTACACGAATACTGCCCATGATGACCGCACCGCAATATTTTGCTCCATTTCAAATTTTTCTTTCATTATTTAATATTTCTAAGGATTTCTATAACTCAAAAGATGGTGTAAGTCGATTACATCTCGTAAAAGAATGTCCACGTTCATTTTATTCATCATATCTTGTACGAAAGGGATGGCCATTTATTGAACGTATCAATGAAATATTAATGCGATTTTCAAGTGGTGGTAAAATATTTAGAAAATATAATTATTATTTTATAAAATATAAATTAATCTAATTTCTTTTGCAGGTTTCCCTACACTGTGGTATGATTTATCTAGAAATGCATTTTTATTAAAAAAAATTAATAAACTCAAATATGAAAATTATTCAAGAAGACCATTAAATATAAATGATACACAAATACCATTTTTTATTTTAATAATTGGTTCATTTATTTCATTTTGTGTATTTTTATGTGAATATTTTGGGAAAAAGAAAAATATTTAAAAAAATAATTTTTATTGCATAATAAACAAAATGGAAATTCTTACAAAATTCTGGATTCTTTTTAATTCAAATTAACCAAAATAAAAAAATGTTGATAAAATTATACATATAAAGTAAATATTTTTAAAATTAAAAAACTCATTCAAGAAATTATGTACAAAAATTTAATATTGCAATATAAACATATTTTATTGGAATCACTGAAAAATTTATTGTGCAATATTTAAAAATAAAAATCTTGTTAAGTAATTAAAATATTTTAAAAATCGATTACACAAAAAAAAAAAAATATTTAAGAATTTTGTAATAATATTAAAAAAATTTTATGCAATGTAAAAAATTTAAATTTTTGTTATTTCATATCTTTTAATTCTTTAAAATTGAATATTCTTTCCGTTTTCTGGGTACCTCCACGATAATATAATTTTCTAAATTTATTTTTGAAAATCTTAGAAATTTCTATTTTTAATTAATTTATTTCAAAATAAATTTTAAATTTAGAATTTATCGTATGATTAAAAATGTTTCCATTAATATTTTATAATAATATTTTATTGCTTGTTTAAAAGAATTTTTCAAAAAAAAAAAAATTACTTTTATTCGAGTAAAATATGTAGATTACGAAAATTCAATGAATGAATGAATGGTAATAGACAGTTTGTACATGAACAATTGATAGAGCAATTTTTGTTAATCAAACATTCAAATTGTCAGATTAATAATTTGTTAAAGGTTTTTAAAATCAAATAAATATACATAAATATAAAAAATTAGACTAATAAATGATCTAAAATTTCAGTAAACACATAAATAAATTTATTATTCATATGAAATATATAATTTTGTTTTTAGTCAAATCAAAATTTTTTAATTAAAAATGAATATGTTTTGTTTTTTTAATTATTTATTATTTTTCTTAATTTGAAATAGTGATTATATTTTATTTTCTATATTTTATCACTTTATTTCTTTATTTTAATATTAAAAATAAATATTATCAATTATATACAAAACTTGAATGTAATTAAATACTATGAATATAAAGAACAAACTCAAAAATATAAAAATTGCACAATTCACAATAAATATATTTTTCTAAAAAAAAAATTAAATAAATAAAATTAATTCAATCTTTTTTACGCTTATTTTAAAAATAGATTAAACAAAATTCTTTGAACCAAAAAAAAAAAAAATTGTGACGTTTTTTCTTGTTATCGTATTTTATTTTATTTTTTTTTTAAATATATATTTTTTTATTTATTTACGTTTAAAAACAATTTTTTGTTGGTTAAAAAAAAAAAGTTCAAGAATTAATTAAATTAATGTGCCAGATCGTCGTATAAAAAATATATACGAATGAAAATTCACATTATCACAATTCAAAGTATGTACACACAAAAATAAGTATATTATATATTACACAAAAATGTCTGGCTTTAAAAGTGTTTTAACATTTAAATAATATTTAAATAAATAAAATAAATATAAATTCGAAATTTTTTTTTTTCATTTATTAACGATTGTTTAATCATTAGAAGTAGAGTGCGGTGAGAAACCAGAAAATTGTTAATTGATTTTTGTTATTTTATTTGCATATTTTATTTTTAAAGGTTTTTGTATTTATGTATATATAAATTAATTTTTATGCTATGGAAGTAATTTTCTAAATGTGGAAACAGCAAAACTATATACATAAATTGTTTTATATAATTATTTATTTATAATAAACTTGTTATTTTATGTATATTTATATTATATATTCTTAATTAAATATAACGACTATTTCCAGGTGAAAAAAAGTAATTATATAAATAAAAATATAAAATTTTTGTGATTCACATAATAACCTGAATTATTTTATGTTCAATTTTCTAATAAAGGAAATATAAATATTATTGTTGTGAATAAAGGTTTTCTAGTAGTAAACAAAATAAAATTTGATCTAATTATTCTTCTATAATATCTTTCGAAGATTTTAAGTTTTAACTTATAATCCTTTCCTATCCACTCCACTGGACAACATATAGCTTACGAATAAAGTACATATACATAATTAAATTATAGTTTTCTGTTAACTTGAAAAACTATACGAATAAAATATTAATTTTTGTTTTACGATAATTAGTGATAAATTTATAAATTTACTAAAAACAATTTATTAGATTACTAAATTTAATTGATGATTGCCTGATAAATTATTTAAAATAAAATTTTGATATTTTTATTTTCTAATCTTTTCCCTAATACGATTATACAAAACTTTTAATTTCTATATATTCATCGAAATTTATTTACCGACGTCTGTCTAAAGATAATTATTATAAATCGATAAAGTTCATTCATTTATTAATTTTAATTAAGAATAAAATAATAAAAATTTTATTTGACAGGTTAATTAGAAAAAAAAAAAAAAATAATTGAATTAAATGATAATTTGAATAAAATTATATTGAAAAGAAGATATCGTTAAAAAAAACGTGTTTCCACTTATATCAATAATTATTTATTACATATTAGAATCAAACTAAAATAATTATTTAAATTTTATATTCATCAAAATATACTTTCAATTTCATAAAAATTACTCCTATAAAATTATAAATACAAAATTGTCATAATATAATAATAGGATATAGGTATGTAAACATAGAGAAAAATATTTTTATTGACTTCTTCTTTGTAAAAGTAGATTAAAAAATTTACATATATGAATGAAATATACGACATTTCCGTCTTAATGACCTTTAAAAAATCGCAATTATACATATAATGTACTTTATTATTTAGCATTACCAGATGTTAAAATGTACTTGAAATTTATCATGTAACCTAAATTTACTAATCTAATCAATAATTATTATATTTATATGATATTTCTTGGTATATTTATAAAGAAAATGAAATACTGTAAAAACTATTGATCAAATATGTATTTGAACACTATTAGAGTACCTCTAATACACTATTTACTACTAATAGTATATTATTATTCTTTGAATAGTTAGACTGTTTGGAGACTTTATACCCTAAAAACCAACCCCATTGTTAAATTGACAATTGAAAAAGTCGTATTTTCTAAACACTGATATGAGTAATAAAGCCTTTAAAATAATTCATCATTAAATATTGTAACAAAATACAAAATATTGAGTAACAAAATGAATTAATTATTATTTAACATAAAAATATATCATGTAAATATTATAATACCTTAAGCTTAAGTAAACTAAGTATACAAATGATATTTTCTATATCTAATCTTCTATACATTTTTATAACATATACTCAAAATGAGACATTAATTAGTATTATGTATTATTATTTTTTGTTATCTTTCATAATTATAACAAATTTCAACCTAATTAACATTTTTATTATTTTGATAAACAATTTTACTAAATGTGTATATTTTTTATTAATTTTAATCAAACTTTTTTTTTTTTTTATTCTATTCTGCATAATGTAGTACACAAATGTTTAACACAAATAAATTTACTATACCTATAAAATAAAATGTGTACTATATTAAAATTTTATTTACATTAAAAAATCATTTAAGATACTTTCACATGTAAGAAAATGCAATATAAGTAGTATATTTTTTTATTTTTGTTTTATCATTTCAATTTTGTCATTTTACTTTTATATACATACATATATATGTATGTAGTTTCCATTTAAACGATATCAAATCACATTTTGTAATTTTCCACTATTAAAACAAATAACACAACATTCTACTCGGTTTTAAAAGGTACTACATAATATAGTATATAATTTTTTGTAATAAGAAATTCCGAAACAGAAAAATATGCATAGTAGAAGATACATAGATAGAATTTTTGTTTTTTTTTATATAAAAATAACATAAAAATTTGTGACAGAAATAGATCAGATTTTTTTTTATAAATACATTTTATTTGCTCATTTAATGTTTCGAAAAAATTTTAATTTTTGCACTTTAAATAGACAAATCATAATTATAATTATAATATTGATAATTATTATTTAATTATCGTAAATTATAATTATGTATAGTGATAGTGTAATACGAGTATATATACCTTTAAAAACAAATTTAATTTAACTATAAAATATTGTTTTGTTATCACACACCAAAAATATTTAATTAAAATTAAAAAAAAAAATTCTTTTTAACACTTTCTTTAAAATATTGTTATTAAAATAAAATTAATGTTTTTTTTTTTTATTAAAATATTTCCTTTTTTTTTTTATTGTATAAATAAATTTTCTTTTTATAGGTCGCTGGTAATAATTTATATAAGCACGCGTTTGCTCCGTACAAAAATGAAATACTAAATAAAATTCAGATATTGCAACTGGTTTTAAAACGCTTTCTTATTATATAAAATTTTATATACTATATGTATATATATTTTTTGAAATTTTTATATATATATATATCTTTTATATATT
Source organism: Empis stercorea (assembly GCA_949752835.1). Taxonomy (NCBI): domain Eukaryota; kingdom Metazoa; phylum Arthropoda; class Insecta; order Diptera; family Empididae; genus Empis; species Empis stercorea. The sequence goes on from OX457089.1 coordinate 53,457,744, forward strand.
TTATTATTGTGTAAAAGAGAATCAAGAAAATAAACAGAAAAAAAATATGCTTACATTTAAATATTATTTATTTTGTGTTTTTTTGTTATCGATTTATCAAATTTGGTATATGTACTAACTATAAAATATATATAATTTTTTTGGTTAGACGTTTTGAAAAAAATCTCTATTGAAATCAACTTGTGCTAACAGACTGAGAAAATAATGAGAAAAGGCCGGTTTTTTAATTTTCTTATCATACCAACAATATATTTTATTATAAATGAATAATTTTTCGTAGAGGAAGCTTTTTTATATAAATAATAATTTATAGAGAGAGAGTGGACTTTAGCACGTGATTTAAACATTACAAAATTTATATATTTTTAAGATTTTATAATATGTATGAGCAATAGTAAGCATATATTTTAAACTTAAAAAAAAAGTAATTAAAATAACAATAAATTTTAAATTACATTATAAATTTTAATTTTTTTTTACAAATTTAATATTATACTTTGGCAACGACAACCTGGTAATAAAAATTGTCAAATAACGAACGTTAAAATATGAAATTATACGAAATTCTCAAAATTTTCTTATATAAATTGATAAGAAAATAAAATAATGTCGAAAATCCTCGTATAATATTCTAATATATAATATATAAATATAAATAAATTTAAAATTATAGAAAGTTTATTGACTATTTTTCTACAAAATTTAAAAAAAATTAGATTAAATTATATATACGAAAAAAAAAATTCTTTCCAATTTTTGTAATTTAACGCATTAAAAAAAAAAATTGAAAAAAATTGAAAATTTCATGACAAGAAACGCGTAAATCTTCTATTTTAATTATCATGCAATTGTTAATAGAGATTACTTGGACGAATTAGCAAGTTCTGACCAATGAACTATTAAATATATAATAATAATAATAATAACATTCAAAATTAAAGGAAAAATACAAATAATTTCATATTATTAAAACGTTTTAAATTATCTGTATTAATATTTTGTATTTGTATACATACTGGTTTGTTATTTTTTTAAAGGCAAAAAATTTAAATATTAAAAAGAAAAAACAAGTAATAATAAGTTATAATATTCACAGTGGATTAAATTAAGAAAAACTAGTAATTTATTTTTTAATAAATTTTGTAGATTAAAAAACAACTTTTTTAGATAGAAATTTTAGTTCATAATCTAAAAATCAAACTCCTCACTATATAAGAACTATAGATATGAATATGATACATAACCAGGTGAAGTTCTTTGCCTCACCACCAGAACATTAGTCCGCAATATTGCAAGTCTCTAGCTATAGGCAATCATACGTGATATCGATCGATATGTGAACATCTACGGTATGTACACACATGGAGGAGCGTAGTATATAGTATATATGATGCCTACAGTACAGTGTAACAGACTGGTATTATATACCGTAGTGCTTAGTCTATTGCTACGTAGCTTTTGTATTGTATGTGAGATAATGTGTACGAAATTATATGCTTGCAGCTGTGCACTCAGGCATGATTTGCATATAGTTATTACTTATTAGTTATGAAATTCATGTATGATGCAATTGCTATATACTGTTATATATGTTATATAGGCAGAGTGGACTGGGTGAAGTAAATTCTGCATCTCCACATATTAGTGATTAAATAATTTTCAATACCACATTTTTCATTATTTAAAATTTTATTTATTTTATTTTTAAAAACACCGACAATTAATTATAAATTTAGCCGAATTCAAAATGAAAATTTATATTTTTTATACTATAATTAATTATATTAAAATAATATTAAATATCCTAATAATTTACTATTAATGATTTTTGTCGCATTTCTCCAAATAGTAATGAGCATATTCTATCAGCTATAAAAGCTAATATTATATCACCAGCCAAAACTGCAAGCAAAATATTACGAAACTAGAAAGCAAACAGAAAATTTAATATTTAATTTATTTTATGTATTTTCAAAAAAAAAGAAAAAATCTATCAAAACAACTCACGTCATCGGGGAAATCAATTATTTCAAATGTTGATGTTAATTCGGGAACTATTCCGAGTGCTAAGAGTACAACAATTGAACTTGTTGTTAGAATAGCATACATAAGAAAACGATTTTCCCGTAAACTTTCCATAAACGGATGACCCTGTAATAAATTTTATTGTTAAAGACTTTTTTTTATATATATTTGAAATTTGAAATGAAATATAAACCTTATAATTAACAGCAAATGTTGAAACTTGTAATGTTAATGATATCATAAATACTGTACTATTAACAATATTTGCTTTAAATTCTTCTTTTTCATCTGGTTCCATATCAATACGCAGTCTAACTGGTTCTTCCCTAAAATCGATAATAAGATTTAGAAAATTAATAAATAATTACATATAATCAAATTAACCTAGCTGGGCTTCTGGCTTGTGCCTCTTGTGATAAATATATTAATGCACTAAAATGTACTGCAAATTGTAATAAAATAGTTGACACTGTATAAAGATTAAATATATTTGGCAATGGAGCTTGTTTGGATAATGCTTTTAATGGCTAGAAATTTCAAATATTTAATAAAATTTACAATATTAATTAAAATTCTTACTTTTGATCTAGTTATAAATAAAAAGCATGCAGCCAAAAATAAACCTTGTAAAGTTGCCTGTGCATCACTTAATTTTACACCATCAATATATAATACAGATTGACAATATGCTGTTATTAATGCATTTACAGCTAATATTTTAAACATTTGTAATGTTGTTACTAATGTACAACGACCTTGTTTAATAATATTACAAACTAGAAAAAAAAAATTAAATTAATAACTCTGTAAAATAATTTTTTTTATATATATTTTCTAATTTACCACAAGTAATTGATGATAATTTACTAGTAAATGGTGCAGCAATACTAGCATCACCTAATTTAACAATTTGTATTGATTCTTCATCTAAATCTTTAATTGCTTTTTGCCAAGCATCTTTAGTTGTTTGTAAATTATCACGATGTTTTAATATTGCACGTTCACGTGGTGTTAAATTATGATTACTATTATTATTTATTTGATTTTGTATACGTTGAGATCTTGTATTATTGGAATGATTTGTAGTATTTGCATCAGTATGTGATATATTTTGTATTGTTTCTTTTAATTCTTTACTTTTATTATTATTACTACTACCAATTTTTAATGGTGATTTACTTAATAATGATACACCAACATTTGCATGTTTTAAAGCACCAACATCATTTGTACCATCACCACACATTAATGTATAATAACCTAAATTTTTTAATGCTGTAATAATATATTCTTTTTGTTTTGGTGCAAAACGTGCACAAATTGTTATATATGGTAAAACTTTTGTCATATAATTATATTGATATGATTGTAAATAATTTAAACCTTCACCAGTTATACATAAATCATTATCAATTAATAATGATTTAATATCATGATCTGAATCATATGATTTTGTACCATTAATTGATTGCCAAATCCAATTTTTATCATTATTTATTAAAATTAATATAGTTTTTCTAGTAAAACGTAATTCTTTGGCAACATGACATGCAGTTAATGGATTATCACCAGTTATCATTAAAACTTTATGCGATGATTGAATTAATTCTTTAATAACATTTTTTGAATCAGGTTTTAATGGACATGATATTATTACAAAACCAGCAAATTCTAAATCCTTTTCAACATCATCTCTTTTAATTTCTCTAACACGTGCTGAATCTAAAGTACCAAACTCTTTCATAGCTAATGCAAGTACACGTGATCCTTTACGTGCATATTCTAAGTAAATCTAAAAAATGAATTAATCAAAAAAGAATTAGTAAATTTAATAATTACTTTCTTCTTAAAATATTTTAAAGAAGAATTCACATTACTTACTTTTTCATAATCTTTTGGTACATTTTTTAACATTTTCAATATAACTTCTGGGGCACCTTTTACAGTACCAATATATGATACTTCATTTGAAAATGGTACTAGATAACCAGCTAATACCGACATTCTTTTTAATGTTGATGAAAAATAAAATCTTTGATAAATTTTTAATGCTTTAAATTTACCACGTTTTGGTATAACACTATCTTGTTTTGTTAAATTCCAATCTACAGCTGTTAATGTTGCTTTTTCTAATGGATCACCAACTAAACCATCATCTAATTGTGCTAATGAATGACATGTTGCTAATACTTGTATTGTATTTTCTGGACATTGTATAATTGGTATTATATCTGTATTATTATTTAAACCACTAACACCATCAACCATTAAATCATCACTAGTTAATGTACCAGTTTTATCAAAACAACATATTTGTATTTTACCAGCAAATGGTATACGAAATGGTTCTGTACAAAATACATATAATTTTGATAATTGTAATAATGATGTATTAACAGTTAATGATAATTCAATTGGTAAATCTGGTGGTATTATCGATGTTAATATTAATGTACATTCTAAAAATAATTTATAACGATTACGATCTGGATTTTCTGTACCACGTATCCATACATATGTAGCAGCAGCAATTGCAAATATTAATAAAAATAATATAAATGCAAATGTTTCTAAATTATTTTCTGTAACACGTTTAACACCAAATAATATTGTACGTAATAATTTACCTTGTGATGTATTAAAACCATTACGTATTACATAACCAATACAACCACCATCTGGTGCTCTAACTGAATCTTTTGTAGGTGATGTATGTTGTACAACTTTAGTACCACCATATAATATAAATAATTTACCATCACCATCTGGTTCTAATTCTTTATTTAAATCATCTAATGTTTCTAATGATTCTTTCATTTGTGGTACAGATTCACCAGTTAACATTGATTCATCAACAATACATGAGCCTCTTAATAATACTAAATCACATGGTACAATATTTTCATTTTGTGATCGTATTATTGATACCAAATCACCAGGTAATAATTCATTTGTTTCAATTGCACGCCATTTATTATTACGTAATACATTAATTGAATATGGTTTATTACCCATTTTACGTATTTCAGACATATTTCTTAATTGTTGTTGTACTAATGTACATTCAAATATAATTAACATGCATAATGTAAATAATGAATAATACCAATATTCATCTAAACACCATAAACCAACTGAAAATATTTGAAATACAAAAAATGGTGCTGTTGCTCTTTCAATAAATAATTTATGAAATTCTGGTATTATCATTTCCATTTTATTTTTACCATAAAATTTTGTAGCATATGTTATTTGTCTATCATTTTCTAAACCACGTGAATTTGTATATTCTTTTAATGGACAATTTATTGGAAATTCTAAATCACGAAATGTACATTTATTCTCATCCCATATATATTTTGTTTTTTGAAATATAAACCAATATTGTATTTGTTTGCCAGCTTCATCCATAACAGTTTTTTGTATTTGTACAATTTCTGATGACCCATTATTTGGTGTTGGTACAACTTTTGCTAATACACCTAATTGTGGTATTTTTACCTTTTACAAAAAAATTTTTTTTAATTTTAAAGTATACTTGTAAACTGGTTAAAAAAATTATATATAATTTACCTTTCGACAGTTTAAGAAAGTTTGAACGTGTACACTCCAAAAACAACATAAACATGTGAATATATGCAGAAAAATTATTACTGATATACCAATAATTCCTACTTCATAATATTCATCTATTCCATATATTACAATCCATATATAAAATGCACATAAATATAAAATGCAGAATGGTAAAACAATTCCGCTTAAAATAATTGGATTATGTACATGTAAACTGACATAACTAACTAAATCGTCAATATTATTATATGATTTTATACCCATTTTTCTTTTATACCCAAAAAAATTAATGGTAAATAAGGGGATAAAATATTTATTATTATTTAATGAAGTTATTATATTTTAATTTTCTAAAAAAAAAAAAACTAAAAAATTGTATTTTTTATTGACATAGTACTGACGTGTAAATTTTTTTTTTCTAGATGTCAGTTGATAGAAAAAAAATTTTGTTTTTTTGAGTTAAATATTACAAACATCCCAGCGAAAAAACTTTTTACGTAAAATGTTCGACGTAGTTTTGAATTTTCACGTCAAATGAACGTTGATAATTTGACGATGACGAGTTTCTGTGTACTGTTTTTACAAAGTTCTTTTTCTTTGTCAAATTTAATATTACGGCATTTCGTTTAGTTTGTTTTTGTTCTTTGTTGAAGGGTAAGCAGACCTCCTTATAAATGGCATTAATTCTGATAAGGTCTACTTACTATTGCTGACAGTGGCTAAAACTCAACGGGAAAGTACATCGATGTGGTATTATTTGCTTGTTTATTACTTTTTAGTTGAATATTTCTTTAAGGGAAAGTATTTTTAAAAAACTTTTTTTATTAATATTTTTTATTTTACACTTTTTAGTCGGTCAAATATTTATTAATTTGACCGACTAAAAATATTTAAATACTTTGACAACTTGGGAATGATTTGTTTGAGCCCTTCATGGCCCACGTTTTGGAATTCCACATGTGGCCGATGTTTTGGTCCTTCCATGGCCCCCGGTACCCCACATGTTTTTTTGTATAATTGGCTCCACATGACCCAGGGTACTGCTCGGACTACTCTTCAAGACCTTTTATTTGATGCCCCACATGATTTTTTTATGATGGGCCGCCACATGACACAGGTTTAGGGCCCTAACAAGAATTACGAAGCCCAACGGACTGCGCACCGAGATGTATTCTTCAATACCTTTTATTTGATACCTCTAATGTCTTTTTGCATTATGGGTCCCACAAGACCCAGATTACCTCGCGGAGTACTCAACAAGATGTCCTTTTGATGTGGTATTATTTCAATATTTCCTTGGAATGCCAAAATTGATGGTTCCATTTCAACTCAACCCTAACTCAACTCGGTACATGGAAACAAGGTAATTCTTCGGGCTCCGGGCTAATATTAAAATTCTTCGGGTCGGGTCAGTTGGTTAATTCAAATTTACAATTTGTCTTATATTTTCGATATAAACCGGAAACTGATAAGCTTATACAGATACAGATGACCACCAAGAACATAGGTCCAAGCAACATTTTTTCCAAGTTGATACAATCGACGAGGATTATTTATTTCTAGAAACCCCGGAGCAGAAGTCGCTGGTCGAAAGTGCGCAAAGTGATAAAAATATAACTTCAGAAAATAAAGTTGTGGAATACGTTCCTTTCCTATTGTACATAATATGAATTTTTGAATTTTCGTTTTTTAATTTTTCTATTTTCTGTATTTCCTTACATCTTACAATATATATTGTGTTGTAAAGTTAAGACTATGTAAATATGATATAAGTTTATTTGGTGGTAACTAAATTGTATTATAAACCTTTGTACAAGATTTATAGCTTTTGGTTGTACTTAAATGAAATAAAATAAATAGATATGTTTTTTATTAATCCTCCCCTTTTTTTGAAACTATAGTTTGCTTTTCAAGGGTCAGGTGAAAATCGACGAAATGCTGGCAACCCTAGCGCCAATCTACTCTAAATAATACTTATACTACTCTTCTACTCTTTACTATACACATGGGCTACACCTACACTATACACATACACTACACAGTACACAGAACACAGCAAGCAAGCATATTGCATATTTTCAACCTCAACAAAAAAAGCCATTGAATTCTCAAAAAAAAGTGCTAATTTAATTAAAATTGTTGGCTTATTACATTATTAATATTATTTAAATATTAGCTGCATTATTATATTTTCTTATTGTAATTAAAGGTAATTTGAAAATTTTTTCAATGTGGGTTTTAAATTTGTGATTTGTGAAATGCCACGCAAAATTGAAAATGGCGGTCTTATTGCACCGGCTTCCGTGAAAAAAGTTCTATAGATACAAACCAATATATATTTACAGAATAAAACAAACAAATAAAAATATGGCTGACAATGACGATCTTCTCGATTATGAGGATGAAGAACAAACTGAGAACCAGGTTATAGAGGTTCCCGAAGGACCAAAGAAAGATGTAAAAGGTACATATGTATCCATTCACAGTTCCGGCTTCCGGGATTTCTTGCTGAAGCCAGAAATTCTCAGAGCTATTGTCGATTGCGGTTTTGAGCATCCTTCAGAAGGTAAAAGACATTAAATGGTAATAAAAAAGATATTCTAATATTTTAATCTTTGTTCATCCATACAGTTCAGCACGAATGCATTCCACAAGCTGTGCTTGGTATGGACATCCTCTGTCAAGCCAAATCCGGTATGGGCAAGACTGCTGTTTTCGTATTAGCTACACTACAGCAACTTGAACCAACTGAGAATCACACCTACGTTCTTGTAATGTGTCACACCCGTGAACTTGCTTTCCAAATCAGCAAGGAATATGAACGGTTTTCAAAATACATGCCTTCTATTAAGGTATACTGATCAAGTAAAGAAAGTTCCTTTTTAATATTTAATTGTGTTGATGATTTTAGGTTGGAGTATTTTTCGGTGGCTTACCAATTCAGAAAGATGAAGAAACCTTAAAAAGTATGACGCCTCACATTGTTGTAGGGACTCCCGGAAGAATTCTAGCTTTAATCAGAAATAAAAAGCTTAATCTTAAGCATTTGAAACATTTCATCCTTGATGAATGTGATAAAATGTTGGAACAATTAGGTAAACAACTGGGTTTTCAATATTTACTCGCTTTTATTTATTGTATATTGTTTTTTAGATATGCGTCGCGATGTACAAGAAATCTTCCGAAACAGTCCACATGGAAAACAAGTTATGATGTTTTCTGCCACTCTGAGTAAAGACATTCGACCAGTATGCAAGAAATTTATGCAAGATGTAAATATCACGAGCCAATCTTACTTTTACATTATTTGATCCTGTCAACAATTGTTCATCAAAAAACAGTCCATACCGGGTGGAACATTTCCTATTTTTTGCAATATTTGTGGGGGGTCTTCTAAAATAAAATTTTTAATCACTCGTTTTCTAACGTTCTCGCACAGTAAAGTAGCAGAAATGTAATTGAATATAAACTACAAAGGGGTTAATTCAATATTATTATGGGGGTAGTAACGTCAAGTATTAAGCTATTGTTTCTTTCGTAATAATGTTTCCGGAAATTTGGGAAAACTATTTAAAAAAATGTAAAATAAATTTACGACAACATCAAATCAACGTTTCTCCTTGTGACTAGTTTAACATGCAAAATATACGAATTTGTCCTGATTGCTGGTGGCTTTGTTGTGTCCAGTAACAACCAACACATGATTCTTGGTGGAAGGACTGTGAAATTTCTATAGTTGTATGTATTTTGTTGTGGAAAAAAGTATTAATATTGTGGATATAGCTTGTTTCGGGGTTAATTTGAACAGCACTTATCCGGTTATTTAAAGATCATCTCATAAAAATTGACATAGTTTGGAATATTTTGTACCACAAGAAATAATTGTTTAAAGAAGTCGACACCCGATTTGGAACTGGATTATTTGAACACAAATAATGTAACGTAAATTTTAATTAAAAACTAATTTATTTTTTTCCCTTCAGCCTATGGAAGTATATGTTGACGACGAAGCTAAATTGACATTGCACGGTTTGCAGCAGCATTACGTAAAATTAAAGGAGAATGAGAAGAATAAGAAATTATTTGAACTTCTTGATGTATTAGAATTTAATCAGGTAAATTTTTACACTTCAAAAAAAGTTAAACATATTTTTGATACAAAAATTTTAACAAATTCTATTAGGTTGTTATATTTGTAAAATCAGTGCAAAGATGCATGGCATTAGCACAATTATTAACTGAACAAAATTTCCCGGCCATTGGTATTCATCGTGGAATGAATCAAGAAGAAAGATTATCCCGCTATCAGCAGTTCAAAGATTTTCAAAAAGTAAACAAAATAAATTTATAATAACTACAGAAGTTGATATAGAATAAATTCCTTTATAATAGCGAATATTGGTGGCTACAAACTTATTTGGACGTGGCATGGATATTGAACGTGTGAATATTGTTTTTAATTATGATATGCCAGAAGATTCCGATACTTATTTACACAGAGTAGCACGAGCTGGCCGATTTGGTACCAAAGGTTTGGCTATCACATTTGTTTCTGACGAAGCAGATGCAAAAATTTTAAACGAAGTACAAGACAGATTTGATGTTAACATCACTGAACTTCCAGACGAAATTGATTTGTCTTCTTACAGTAAGTTGACACAAATCTTAAAAATTATATTGACATAAAATATAAACTGTATTTTGTTTCTTTTAGTTGAAGGACGATAAGGTTGGGGATCACCAAACATGGTTTTTGTACACCTAAATTTAATAAAAATAAAACACATTTTATTACGTGAAAGTCGTAATATTTTATTAATTACAATAAAATGAAATATGACTTAAGTTTAATTGTACTGTTTAACATTAACGAGAAATAATAAAATTTAAATATATTAAACACAATATATGTATGTATGTATATCAAACTTTTGTGTTGTGTTGTCTATCGATTTATAAGCTGTAATTATAATTTTATTGGACGGATTATTTCTCTTCGATGGATAATTACTGCAGCTTCGTCCTAGGTCTATTATTAACTTGCTGTTGTGCCACTTCAAAGAGTACCTGAAAAATTCAGTTGTAACAATAAAAGAAAAATATTTAAAAATAAATTCTGAAACTCAAACAATAGTTTTTCACTTTTATTTCGACGTGCTTTTTAAAAATTGAGGCAAAATCGATTACAAGATTATTAATAAATTTTTTAAAGTGGTTTTGTCTCACTGATCTGACTAGGTATACACTCTTTCTTGCCGAAGAGCCGAAGCTACAGATATGTAGCTCTTTTCAAATTATTTCTGTTACGAGATTTAAAAAAATTTGGAACAATAAGACCCATGGATTTATCGTCGTCTACTTGGGACATTGCCATTACGTAGGAGTACACATTTGTAAATTATCCCTTTAATCTTTATTGACAAGGTCTTACAAAGAAGCGTATCTGCTGTCAATGAGGTTCTCGGATATACCATATACAGTAATCAAGTCATTGGACAAAATCTATCATCAAAAGTAATTTCAATAAAACGCAACTTTTTAAACTTAAAATATTTTATTTTTTATAAAACACAAATGTTAAAATATTAATTTAAAAGATTGTGTTAATTTGGTTTTATTGCGATTAAATCAAAACTTATTTTCATAATTATCGACCTTCAACTAAAAGAAACAAATACTATTATATTAATTTATCAATATTATTTTTAAGATTTGTGTCAACTTACTGTAAGAAGACAAATCAATTTCGTCTGGAAGTTCAGTGATGTTAACATCAAATCTGTCTTGTACTTCGTTTAAAATTTTTGCATCTGCTTCGTCAGAAACAAATGTGATAGCCAAACCTTTGGTACCAAATCGGCCAGCTCGTGCTACTCTGTGTAAATAAGTATCGGAATCTTCTGGCATATCATAATTAAAAACAATATTCACACGTCCAAATAAGTTTGTAGCCACCAATATTCGCTATTATAAAGGAATTTATTCTATATCAACTTCTGTAGTTATTATAAATTTATTTTGTTTACTTTTTGAAAATCTTTGAACTGCTGATAGCGGGATAATCTTTCTTCTTGATTCATTCCACGATGAATACCAATGGCCGGGAAATTTTGTTCAGTTAATAATTGTGCTAATGCCATGCATCTTTGCACTGATTTTACAAATATAACAACCTAATAGAATTTGTTAAAATTTTTGTATCAAAAATATGTTTAACTTTTTTTGAAGTGTAAAAATTTACCTGATTAAATTCTAATACATCAAGAAGTTCAAATAATTTCTTATTCTTCTCATTCTCCTTCAATTTTACGTAATGCTGCTGCAAACCGTGCAATGTCAATTTAGCTTCGTCGTCAACATATACTTCCATAGGCTGAAGGGAAAAAAATAAATTAGTTTTTAATTAAAATTTACGTTACATTATTTGTGTTCAAATAATCCAGTTCCAAATCGGGTGTAGACTTCTTTAAACAAATTATTTCTTGTGGTACAAAGTATTCCAAACTATGTAAATTTTTCTGAGATGATCTTTAAATAACCGGATAAGTGCTGTTCAAATTAATCCCGAAACAAGCTATATCCACAATATTAATACTTTTTTCCACAACAAAATACATACAACTATAGAAATTTCACAGTCCTTCCACCAAGAATCATGTGTTGGTTGTTACTGGACACAACAAAGCCACCAGCAATCAGGACAAATTCGTATATTTTGCATGTTAAACTAGTCACAAGGAGAAACGTTGATTTGATGTTGTCGTAAATTTATTTTACATTTTTTTAAAATAGTTTTCCCAAATTTCCGGAAACATTATTACGAAAGAAACAATAGCTTAATACTTGACGTTACTACCCCCATAATAATATTGAATTAACCCCTTTGTAGTTTATATTCAATTACATTTCTGCTACTTTACTTTGCGAGAACGTTAGAACACGAGCGATTACATACAAATTTTACTTTGAGACCCCCCATAATGTTGCAAAAAATAGGAAATGTTCCACCCGGCATGGACTGTTTTTTGATGAACAATTGTTGACAGGATTTCAAATAATGTAAAATTAAGATTGGCTCGTGATATTTACATCTTGCATAAATTTCTTGCATACTGGTCGAATGTCTTTACTCAGAGTGGCAGAAAACATCATAACTTGTTTTCCATGTGGACTGTTTCGGAAGATTTCTTGTACATCGCGACGCATATCTAAAAAACAATACACAATGAATAAAAGGGAGTAAATATTGAAAATCCAATTGCTTACCTAATTGTTCCAACATTTTATCACATTCATCAAGTATGAAATGTTTCAAATGCTTAAGATTAAGCTTTTTATTTCTGATTAAAGCTAGAATTCTTCCGGGAGTCCCTACAACAATGTGAGGCGTCATACTTTTTAAGGTTTCTTCATCTTTCTGAATTGGTAAGCCACCGAAAAATACTCCAACCTAAAATCATCAACACAATTAAATATTGAGAAGGAACTTTCTTTACTTTGATCAGTATACCTTAATAGAAGGCATGTATTTTGAAAACCGTTCATATTCCTTGCTGATTTGGAAAGCAAGTTCACGGGTGTGACACATGACAAGAACGTAGGTGTGATTCACAGTTGGTTCAAGCTGCTGTAGTGTAGCTAATACGAAAACAGCAGTCTTGCCCATACCGGATTTAGCTTGACAGAGGATGTCCATACCAAGCACAGCTTGTGGAATGCATTCGTGCTGAACTGTATGGATGAACAAAGATTAAAATATTAGAATATCTTTTTTATTACCATTTAATGTCTTTTACCTTCCGAAGGATGCTCAAAACCGCAATCGACAATAGCTCTGAGAATTTCTGGCTTCAGCAAGAAATCCCGGAAGCCGGAACTGTGAATGGATACATATGTACCTTTTACATCTTTCTTTGGTGCTTCGGGAACCTCTATAACCTGGTTCTCAGTTTGTTCTTCATCCTCATAATCGAGAAGATCGTCATTGTCAGCCATTATAAAATTTTATGCTAAAATATGATTTCTGGTATTAAAATTGAGAATATTATCAAGAGTAAAAAAACGCCGGTATGACGCCATATTTACTGTTGCTTAAAGTTATGAAATAAATTTAAGAAATATAACTATAAAAGTCGTTATATAAAATTAGTTTTGTTTGAAAGAGTTAATAAATTACCGAGAATTAATTAAAGAATGAAATTGCGTGTTTAACTCTATTATTTTGTCTTTGAAATTGCAATTTAATTTTCTTTGCGGAATATAGATATTTACAGGGATACTATAGCGTGTACCTCTGCCTTTTTTCTTTATTTTTGACATTAATATTCTGGCTGCTTGTGGCCAACTTTATATGTCATTTCTATAGTACCATTTAGTACCATTTACACGATCAAATAAAATCAATATTTTATTTGAATGACTCATCCATCAAATAAATTTGAACGTGTAAATGGTCCATCCAATATCCTATCAAATAAAATCTCAAATCAAAATATATTTTGTTTATTTCAAATAAATTTGTCAAATATGACGTCACGTCAAATAGATTTGATCGTGTAAATGCTTTTCGATTTTATTAGACAAATATATCATTCTATTTTAGAATTCCGAACAGTCAACATGTGCGATTTCAGACAAATAAACAAAGAATTTATACGGGAGTTTATAATTATATATAAACAATATGAGTAAAATTGTATTTTGACAGATTTTTCATCAAATAAAATTTTGATTTTATTTGATAGTGTAAATGCAAAATGTTTGACAGCTTCATTTGACAGCTTTTTTCATCAAATAAAATTTTGATTTTATTTGATCGTGTAAATGGTACTTATGACTGCAGCAGTGGCGCTTGAAAATAAATGTTGGTAAATAGGAGAACTAAACATTCCGTAAAATTCTGACATATATATATATGCAATCCCTTTAAGCAAAAAGCGTTTCGTTTTTAGCGGTTCGCTGACGAATCGATTTTCTTCTTATAAAAAGAGAACATAACCGAGCCTTTATTTTTTTAATAATATTTACCACAAAATTATGCCTTTTTTTATGAACTTCCAAAAAACAATTGAAAAATGGCGTTAAAAAGTGAATGGCGTTTTAATCTAAAAAGTGGTGCCATAGCGTTTCGTTTTCATTTTCGTTTCAGTGCCAGCTGCGGTTCTTTTTCAAGCCGTCAAGTCGATTCGCCCTCGTTCCGCCATAATTTCGTTTTCATATCGCCGACGGTTCGTTTACAAATCGTCAAGACGGTTCGTTTTTATGCTAAAAACGAAACGCTTTTTTGCTTAAAGGGTGACTAAAAATCGAACAATTTTTTTCTGGGATCACGTAAATCATCACTTCACTTCAATCAAAAGCTATTCAGCAAATAAAAATTGCTGTGGCAGAGCAAAGTTCCATCAAAAGAAGAAAAAATATTGAAAATAAATATTTTCATTAATCATTTTTCTATTTAAATATAACAATAAAAAGTTGTTTATATTAATAAATTAAAGATTATTATTTTAAATAATGAGATAATAATACGAATGAAAGTGGAAAATGTAAATTCAACGAAAATCTGACGTAAGTGATAAAAAAAACGTCTCCTTCTTTTGGGTGTTTTTTTCTTATCCGATTTCTGGATAATCATAATGTCAGATAATATAAATTTTAATAATTAATAATTTAAAATAAATAGAAATTGAAATGATTCTTTTTATTTGAAACTGATATTTAAATAAAAACTAAAAAAAAGGCAAGAGTTTTAGAAATTTTTTTAGTGAGTTTTTCTAGAATATTTCAAAAAAAATCTATCGATTTTTTTTATTAATATTTTTTATTTTGGCTAGATAAAAAAAATTGAAAAAGAAAAAATCTTTTTTTTTTAATTTACTAAATTTAAAATCATTGGAATTACGTATCGAAAATTTAAATAAAGTAAATATCATTGTAATAAATTTGTAATCGTTAGCTATTATTCTTACAAAAATATTTAATTTCTTATCAAAGTATAGATAAGGTTCAGACGTTTACCATAGTTAAAAAGTATTTTGAGTTTTAATTTTTTGCAAAACATATTAAAATAGAATATATTTTTTGAAAAATATAATAAATAAAATTAATTTAACGAAAATTAACACATATTAATTTGTTAAATGTTTTGATTTTGGATAAGCCACCACCGCTCTAACTAATAAACTTGTTTTATAGTTAATAATAAAATATTTTTTCCAAATATATTTACACTACATAAATTTAATTTTGTGTTAATTATCTCTTTTTAGAAATTTTATATATATTTGTAAAATTATCATGCAACGCAATATAAATAAACTATAATTAAGGACAAAAATAATAATAATACCATATAATTAATTAAGAATGGCAGAAGGTGCTGCCGTTAATCGTAATAATCAAGGATATCATCAATTGAGCATTACAAGTAAGTTTTTACACTATAAATCTATATATATAAATTTTTCTAATTTCTTTTCAAAACAATAACTAATTAAAATTATCTATTTATTTATGTTTGTATTTTATAATATAAAATTATTTTTCGCAATATGCACGTGATTAAAAATTGAATTAAATATAAATATATGTACTGAAAGTTAGATTATAAGTTACTTTGATATATTTATGTGAATGTATTTTAATATTATTTATGATGAGTTTAAAGTTCCAAAAAATATATATGTATAAAAATTCCCATATTTTTTTTATTATAATCGGTAATTAAATATTCACGAATCATAATTCAACATATTGTTATTAATCGTTGTCAGAATTAAATGTTTAAATTAAATTGAAAAACATATTAATATTAAATAAATTTAAATCAACAAAATCAAATATATTACACTTTTACAATAGTAGGGTTAATATAGAAAACATTAGAAAATTGTAGAAATAATTTATTTTTATTATTCGATTAATTGGATAATGAATCTACAAAAAAAAAAATCAAAGATTATATTAATACAATGATTAACCATAAAAATAATGAACGATCAAGGCATTTATGATTAAGATTTTGCAATTGTAATAAAAAAAAACAAGAAAATAACGGTAACATCGAAATAAAGGTAAATTAATTGTCTATCAAACGCGCCTAATTTGGATATTCTAGGTTCAACATGCTAGAAGTTATAATTGAAAAAGTGCTTGTACCTACTTCTGCGAAGGACTTTTTTAAAACACCCTGTAGCTCAGTGGGTGTTGAAAATGCACCCCCCTCCATACAATCTTTTGCTTATAATGAACCAAGGAACCACCACTTAACGGATTAGCATCCCAAACACCCTGTATACACCCTGTATATAAAATTCAATTTGGTAAAATTTTAAAAATATATGTTCTTGTTTGTTTATATTTTCTACCAATGTATTTATTATACACAGAGAAAAGTTTTTTTTAGTTTACTCGAAAAGATGAATTCAAAATAGAATACATATGTATATTTCTTATTGTCATCCACCTGTTAATTAAACACAGATACTGCAAATTTTGATAAAATTATTATTGTAAACGTAAAGTAAATTTATTATTTATATGTACAAAAGTTGCTTATCAAATTTAAAAAAAACAACAAAATTGAATTATATAGAAAAGAAAATTTAAATTGAATGAAATCTGAAAAAAATAAAAATTTTTTTACATTATTTTTAAAATTCTGTTTGCAGCAAATTGAAAAATAACATAAAAACAGATTAGGAAAAATATCTCAAAACTATAAGAAACCTTAAAAGATTAAATATATTAAAATTATACAGTTGAATAAATGAATTAAATTTTATGTATAAGTTTAATATATTTCAAGAACTTAACGCTTAACCTATTTTATTGTGTCTGTTTTTTTTTATTTAAATTTAGTCCAATTTAACTAATCGATATTATAATGTATTTTATATTAATGTATATAAATGAATTAATTGTGTTAATATCAATTTTAAATTGGTATGACTTCTTTTTTTTTAACTAACTATGACAGTGACCTTAAACATGTGGGGTTATCTTTATATTAATAAATTATGTAAATAATCAATAATAAAATTTTCTGTGACGTGTAGAATTATTAATTATTAAAATTTCTGTTTAACAGAAATTTATATTATAAATATTTGATATATATATATATATATATATATATTTTTCAGATTTTGTAAATTTGGTAAATAATTAACCGAGTTTTTAGGGATAAGTTTTTTTAAAATCACAACAATAATTTGAATCACTTATGATTTGAATTTTGTAATTACTGATATATATATTTATTTACAGATATCAGTGGACATTTTTCATAATTCACTTATCGAATGTTTTTTTGGTTTTATATAAATAATATGATGAAAAAATTAATTAGAATTTTCGAATATATTCGATTCTATAATATAGTTAATAAAGCTATTATCAATATAAAATAAATAGATTAATTATAAGCCGGTGAATTTTTAAATTATTACAACAAATAATAATTATGTATAGTGTATACTCTATAGATAAAACTTAATTCTAATTATTAGATGGAAAGTAAATTATGAATATTATCTTTGTATATGTATATACAAATACATCAGACAGACAGAAGGTATTAAGTCACATTTTGGGTAACGAAGTCTTTCTAAAATTCATAGAATTACTGCTCCGTAGTCAAATTTAAATATAACATTTAAAATTTTAAAAATTTTATATACCTAATAGATTTTTGGTATTATTTTTTATTTATTAATTTCAGTTTATAACTTATCTAAATCTACATTTTGAATAATTTAAATTTTTCCAAAAATATTATTTGATAATTTAATTAATTATATAATTTTTTTTTATTATTTTTATTTTTATTAATAACAGTTGAACATGCTTCGTTGCGGAATAGTAGTTTCTTAAAACCAAATCCTTATGTTGAATTACTAATAGATAATAAAAGTAAACGAAAAACAGATTTTGTTAAAAATACATATTTACCAAAGTGGAATGAAGAATTTACAGTATTGGTAATTATAATTAAATATTTTTTAATAAATAGTTTAAATAAAAATAATAAAAATTAATTTACACAATAATTTATTTTATTAACAGGTAACACCAAATTCTGTACTTTTATTTAAAGTATTAGATCATTCAAGTTTTCGTAAAGATGCTATAATTGGTGAAAAATCAATTAATATTAATCAAATATTACATCATTATAATGGACGTTGTGAAAATTTGGAGTTAAGTATGGACTTATTAGTAACATCAAAATCAGATAATCGACAAACAAAAAGTGGCGAATTATTGGCAATATTAAATGGTCTTAAAATTGATATGTCACAAGTAATAATACCAAATGGTACTGGTGCTACATCAGTTAGTGGTGAATTATGTAATGATGTTCCTTTTTTAGCAAATGATAATATAGCAAATAATGGTCCAAATAATCCAAATAGAAGTAGAATATTAATATTTGGTGTTAGAGCACGACAACGTTTACGAAATAATGTAACAGCTACACAACAAAATAATATTGTACAACAATCATCAATACCACCAAATAATGGCTCAAATACAATTGCAACAGCTATAAGTAATTTTAGTTTAAATGGTTCAACATCACCATCATTATCACCTGGTGGTAATAATTCACAAAATTTATCACCATCTGGTGGTGCTGTATCAACGGGAGCAATTCGTAGAAATAATAATGCGGTTTGGGAACAACAACAACAACAGCAACGAACACAAATTGTCGCAACGAATGGAACAAATAATCAACGTGCACTTCAAGTATACACAGGACCAGGTGGTCCACAACAAATGACTGTAGAATTACCACCAACTAACCAAGATACACAAAATTCAACTACCACCGGTACTGCAGCTGGATCAGTAGCTGTTAGTAATGGTAATCCTTTACCAGTATCAAATACAACTGATCAACAATTACAAGCAGCACAAGCTGATGATGAACCATTACCAGCTGGTTGGGAAATACGTTTTGATCAATATGGACGACGTTATTACGTAGATCATAATACTAGATCAACGTATTGGGAAAAGCCAACACCATTACCACCTGGTTGGGAAATACGTAAAGATCCAAGAGGACGTGTTTACTATGTTGACCACAATACCCGTACAACAACATGGCAACGACCAAATAGTGAACGTTTAATGCATTTCCAACATTGGCAAGGTCAACGGGCACATGTTGTTGCACAAGGTAATCAAAGATTTTTATATGGTCAACAACAACAACAGCCAACAGCTGCTGTAGCACCAGTTAATCAAGACGAAGAAGATCATTTAGGTGCATTACCAGATGGTTGGGAGAAAAAAGTCCAAGCTGATAATCGTGTATATTTTGTTAATCATAAGAATCGTACAACACAATGGGAAGATCCACGTACACAAGGTCAAGAGGTTAGTTTAATTAATGAAGGCCCATTACCACCTGGTTGGGAAATACGTTATACAGCAACTGGTGAAAGATTCTTTGTTGATCATAATACAAGACGTACAACATTTGAAGATCCACGACCAGGTGCTCCAAAAGGTGCTAAAGGTGTATATGGTGTACCACGGGCATATGAACGTTCATTTAGATGGAAATTAAGTCAATTTAGATATTTATGTCAAAGTAATGCATTACCGTCACATATCAAAATAACCGTAACACGACAAACATTATTTGAAGATTCATATCATCAAATAATGCGTTTACCAGCATATGAATTACGACGACGTTTATATATAATATTTCGTGGTGAAGAAGGTTTAGATTATGGTGGTGTATCACGTGAATGGTTCTTTTTATTATCACATGAGGTGCTAAATCCAATGTATTGTTTATTTGAATATGCAAATAAAAATAATTATAGTTTACAAATAAATCCAGCTAGTTATGTTAATCCAGATCATTTACAATATTTTAAATTTATTGGACGCTTTATAGCAATGGCATTATATCATGGACGTTTTATATATTCTGGTTTTACAATGCCATTTTATAAACGTATGTTAAATAAAAAATTAACAATTAAAGATATTGAAACTATTGATCCAGAATTTTATAATTCATTAATATGGGTACGTGATAATAATATTGATGAATGTGGTTTAGAATTATGGTTTAGTGTTGATTTTGAAGTATTAGGACAAATAATACATCATGAATTAAAAGAGAATGGTGAAAAAGTTCGTGTTATTGAAGAAAATAAAGAAGAATATATTACATTAATGACTGAATGGAGAATGACTAGGTAATTTTAAAAATATCATTATTTAAATTCAAAACAATCTAATAATAAAATATTATATATTTTAAAAACAGAGGAATTGAACAACAAACCAAAACATTTTTAGAGGGTTTTAATGAAGTTGTACCATTAGAATGGTTAAAATATTTTGATGAACGTGAACTTGAATTAATTTTATGTGGTATGCAAGATGTTGATGTAGATGATTGGCAAAGAAATACTATTTATAGGCATTATAATCGTAATAGTAAACAAGTTGTTTGGTTTTGGCAGGTAAATAAATAGTTTTTTTTTAACAGGCTCATCAATTAATTTTTTTTACTTTTATTTCTATAAAAAAAAATGTATTTAAATTTTTTTATATATGTATATATTTCAAAATAGTTTGTTCGTGATACTGATAATGAAAAACGTGCACGTCTATTACAATTTGTAACTGGTACATGTCGTGTACCAGTTGGTGGTTTTGCTGAATTAATGGGATCAAATGGACCACAACGTTTTTGTATTGAAAAAGTTGGCAAAGAAACATGGTTACCACGGTCACATACATGTTTTAATCGTTTAGATTTACCACCATATAAAAGTTATGACCAATTGGTTGAAAAATTAACATTCGCTATTGAAGAGACTGAAGGTTTTTGTCAAGAATAAATTAACAAATATAATAATATGAAAAAAAAAAATTACTTAATAATCATTTATATATTTTAATTTTTTATATAAACCAACTTATTTCTTCTTCTTTTTTTTGATATTTTTAATTTTTTATATTAAATTTATCAGAATTTATTATATATATATATATAAATAAAATTAATTCTTATATATTATTTTTTTAAATTATGTTTTATATAAGATATTTTTCATTTAAATAAAAAAACAAATAAATAAACGCATATGAAAATGTTAAAAAAAATATAGAAAAAAAAAACATAAAAATTAAACTTGATGTAAAAAAATTATATAGGAATTTTTGTGATTTGTATTCATGTAAATAAAAACAAATTATCCCAAGCACTTATATTATTAGTTTGATAGTTATGAAAAAAAAATTATGTTTTAAAATAAATTATATATTTTTATTGCAAAAAAAAATTTATATTTAGGAGATTGAACAAGAAAATACAAATTATTTAAAATCATAATACACCAATAAATTGAATGTTTAGTAGATAAAGCAAAAAAAAAAAAAAAAAAATAGATTTGCAATAAAACATTAAAATGTATAGAGAGAAAAACAATAATAGTGAAAATATTAATAAAAGTTTTCCAAAAATTCAATTTTTTTTATATAATTAGGAAAAACAATTTTTTTAAACAAATTACAAATAAAATAAAAAGCAATTTATAAATATAAAATAAATATTAAATAGAAAAAATGAATGTTTAAAAAGTTTTCAGTAGAATTTTTTCATTTCCTATTCAATTTATTTATTAATTTTAGCAAAAAAAAAAGCTATTTAGAATTTTTTGTTTTTTTTAAGCTTTTTCTCAGTATTTAATTAAATTGTTTTAATAATATAAATAGTAAATCATTTTTCATATAAATATTTCCCAATATAATATTATTTATTCAGTTCTCATTATGGTTTTTATATTAACAAAACCACATTTTTCTAGTTTTTTTCCATCATTTTAAATTATTATGAAATTAAAAACTGATTCTTTTTTTCTTAAATAATAATTGTTAGATATTTTGTTAAGGCTATACAAATAAAAAAAAATATAAATATATATATTTTATGTGAAATTGTTTTATTAATTAAATAAATTATTATTTTTCTATGGTTTCACCAAACTCCTCCTGGTCACAATTAGAGGAGAAAACATAAATGAAATAAAATATCCTGGGTACAATCAATAATACCACATAATACTTAACAGTAGAATAATTATTTACAAAAGACTTTATTTACATCTAAAATATTATTTCTCAACTTTTAACTCTTTCGCTGCCAATGCAGTTTTCGTAAAACTAACCCAACAGGCCAATGCACATTTTATGTATTATTATGTATTACGAGTTATATCGTATTTAGTCATAATAAATAAAATTATTGTACGACATGGCAACTTCATTCCATTCTCTGTGCCACAATGCAAGAAAAAACTTAAAACAAGTGCAATATTAAAATTAAAGACAATGTAAAAATATTTTTACGAGTTATCTCGTAGTTGGCCGTATTGATTGACTTACTTAGTACGAGACAACTCGTAGTTGGCAGGGAAAGGGTTGAGGCATTTTGGTAAATCTAAATCAAACTTGGATAAAATGAATATTTTTGTAATATCTTCCTACTATTACAAAGAATTAATTCCAATAGTAATCATTCTTCAATTTCCCAAAAATAAATAAAATAAAACAATTTGATTTGTAATTTCACACAAAAACACATTTATTTATACTACAGAATAAATAGATTTAAATTTTTTATTTTGTTTTAAGATTTATATACGCTTTTAAGTAAAATATAAACTGGATTAAATTTGTATATAATTTTGTTTTTATTTCTCATTGGTTTTTCACAGTAAATATTTTCAGTCCATCTTGTCTTTTGTAAATTTATTTATTTAATAAAAAAAAAATAATGATGAAACAAAACAAATTATTTTTAATTATTCTTCATCCTTCCAACTGGCTTCAAATTCAATTTTTTTTTTGTAATAAATATATATATAATATATTTATATATATAAGGTACACATTTTTATTTTAACAAAAAAAAATAATAATAATAATAAACAAAGTCAATATAAATTGAAATTTTTGTCTTTTACTTTCAGATAAAGTAAAAAACTAAAAAAAAACAAAAACAATTTTTTATTAAAAATATAAACAACAAAAAAAAAAAAAGGAAAAAAAAAAATTATGTATATAAATGAAAAGATTCAAATATAAGTTTTTTATATATATAGTGTGTAATGAATTAATTTTCAGCTACAACATTTACTAATTTTTAATTGAATATTTATGATTATGATTATCCATATTATAATAATTATATTAAAAATGTCATCATTAATTTTTAGTCACCATAAATTTTTTGGTAATGCATATCCTTTTTTTGATACATATATATTACGATCTGATTGTAAAATTTTCTCATTATTATTATCATTTTGTTGTTGTTGTTTCATTGTTAATGATGAACGTTCATTTGGATTTTTATCACTTTCATTACCATAACTTGTAATTGTTTCACTTTTACCTTCTTTTGTACGTGTTATTGTTGTTTTTATATTACCATCTGAATCTTTAACAACACGTTTTGTTTCATATGTACCATCTGGTTTACGTAATGTTTGTGTAATAACACTCTGTCCAAACATTTTTGGTCCCTTTCAAGTATAAAAGTGTATTACAAAGTTATTATATATAATATAAATTATCTAAAGATTCGATTTTCAGTTGAAGCTCGTGTAGTTGCATCTTATTAAAATACCTGATTTGCATCAATTAATCAATATATGATTATCAATTTATTATCAATTAAGTTTGATAATGTAATAGAAAATATTTGTCTGTATCTTAGAAAAAGTCAAATTTCACAGTAGACGCATCTCATGAGACTCAACTGAACATCAAATATTTAAGATATTTTTATTTACTTGATATGTTCCTTCAAAGACACCACCAAAATGTGATGGTATTTTTGGTACAAGTATATCTTTACGATTAATTATGCGGCCTCGATTATTATCATCATCATCAATTTTCGTACCATGTATTATATTCATTATTTTCTCTTCATCAGTTAACTTTTGTTTATTATTTGATTTTTTAAAATTTGGTTTATCATTACGTGGTATAATATTTTGTGCATCTGGTGGTGATAAACGTTGCATTAATGAATGCAATTGATCAGGATAAATTCTATAAGAATAATAATTTTTTTTTAAATATATAAATAAGAAAAACATGTATATAAATATTTACTCGCCATCCAAATCAGTATCAGCTGTAATTTTTTTAAATTCATCATATAAATTTGACTCAAAACCAGGTTTTAAATATTCTTCTTTAATATGTTTTTCAGGTAATTCACCATCTATATTACAAAAAAAAACATTGGAACAAAATTTAATTAAAATTTACATTTACTAGCATTTTATTGTAACTTCAAAAATAAAGATTTTTTATTTTTGTTTTACCTTCAAACTCTTTCATATATTTAAAAACTTCTTGAATTTGACGATCAAAATATTTTTGTAATTCTAATGGATTTGTAAACATTTGAAATGCTGAAATTTTACGATCACCAAATAATTCATCATCTGCTTCAACTTCATCACTCCATGGTGGTTTACGAAATTCATCATTTACTTGATTTCTATTACAACATTGAAAAAAAAAATTATTTCCAAGAGAAAAAAAAATATTTTTAGCATCTTTCGATTATCGATCGATTTTTTTCTTCTACCGAAGTTCACTCACAACATTATAGAAAAAAAAACCTATTATGAAACATTTTTTTTACTTACTTTGATTCCGGTTGTTTTGTAAACATTTTCTTTAATATATCCATTTATATTGGATTCTTTTTTTTCCTTTTTTTCAACAAAAATAAATATTACAATTATTTGTTTGGCAGTTACTTTTTTTTTAGTTTGTTTTGTTTACCGAAAATAGATGATATATTATTTTTAAAATTATAATTTATTGAATTGAATTCTCCGAAAATTTTACTGCCAAACAAAAAAGTCCTGAAATGTCAAAAAATTGCGAAATTTTATCAAAAAAAAACCCTGCAGAGTTGCCGTTATGGAAAAAACTGGGATTACTATTAGTAAGCACAACGAGGTGGCAAAATTACTTTATTGAAAAATGCCATCTATAATTGAGGAATAATGTTAGTTGTTTTTTCATCCGTTTAAGATCAAGGTCTTATTTTGTATATAGAAAACTAGAACAACATAACCCAACAGTCAACACCCAGCTATTTATTTTCATATGGTCACCAGCTGAATGAGGATAGATTTTAGTATGGAAATTTACAAGCAGATGGCGGAACAAACAAAATAAGGGAGTTAAATATTTTTAGATATACAGAAAAATATGAAAAAAAAAATTAAATCTCTTCTCTATTTTGATTGCTAAACCTGACATGTAAATTAGTGCGTGCAGAAACTAATTCCATCCAAAGAGCTAATGGGTTAATGGGAACTCAAAAATTAGACCCGAACCAGCTCTTAAACCAGTCTTTAAAGTTATATATATGTATATCACTCTAAATCTTACTTTATTACTCCTTGAAACCAGAGGAAATCGGAATAATGATAATCTTAAAAACAAAACCATTACTAAATAATGAATTAATTTTATTTAAAATCTGAAAAATATTTAATTTAATTTATATGCATTAATCAAAACTCTACAATTTATTATGTTTTACTATTTACTAAACATTTTAATGATGGCCATCTTTCTTAACAAAACGAAGTCCACAGTATCCACATATATGAGCACCAGGTTTATCCTGTAAATTATAAAAATATTAAGTTAAAATTATCAGCATTTTTAAAAAAATTATTAAGGTAAGCCGAGACGTACAATAAGACGTTAGTAAATTCGAAATGTACATTTTAAAAATATAAATAAAAAGTTAAAAAATTTATTGACAATTTCCATTCTTAAGTTAATTATGTTAATTATAAGACTTTTCAGGTAAAAAAAACTGAGTGCTTTTCTTAAGGTTAGTCTCTTATTAGAGACTTATTTGAATTGTAAATGAACGAATTCGATTTGTAAAATGATGAATTTATATAATATAGTACCGTATTGTCAATTAGTTTTGTTTACAAACAGAAAAAATTATCTATTTGTAACAAAATTCACATACCAAATTAATAAAAACTTTTGGATGACCAAGATTTGCATCACCACCATCACACCATACAACACGATCTGTTACTTCTTTTGGTGGAATTTTGTCAATTAAATCAATTCCCCAATTTTCATTGACATAACGTGTAGCATTAGTAAATCTAATATTACGGTAGTCTTTTTTATCAAAAACCTAAAAACAAAATTTATTTATGTAATCATGTTGTTGGTAAATCTATATGAAGAAAAATTATTTGTATACCTGACCAGTATGGGTTACTTGTTCAAGATCACATCTATAATCAGATGCTTTACTACCAAATAGACGTGTTCCACTAGAAATAATTAATCTATTATTTTTAATTAAATTACGACAAGCCATTTTCAAAATATTTATTTTACACCGCTGTAGAAGAAAGAAAATTTCAGCTGTCAGTCAACCAGGATGTCAAAATAAATGTTTAACTGTCAGCTAGATTGCAAAGTGGTGACGCCTATTGTATGGTTTTCAAACTAAATTTTTAGTTAAAATCATGAATCTTTAAAAATTTGCAAAAGATGTCACCAATTTGAAAATTTATAATTCGAAATTATTTTATGTGATGTGCTGCGATCTAACGATTAGTATTCAAATTAAGTTCGAAATAAATATCTAATTTTGTTTGATTTGTATGTCAATATGACTGTTGACTTTTTATGACGTGTCGATTTTATTTTAATATAAATTTGTGGTCGGTATTAATTGGTGTGTAATTTTTATATTAATTTTATCAGAAAAATATATAAAACTTTATAAGAAAAATGTCTTCAAATTTAAATACAGTAATTGGAAAATTCTTTAATGAATATTTTAATCATACACCAAAAAAATTGAAACTAATTGATTCATATTTATTATACATCTTATTAACCGGCATCACACAATTTGTATATTGTTTTTTGGTTGGAACATTTCCATTTAATTCATTCTTATCTGGATTTATATCAACAGTAAGCTGTTTTGTATTGGGTGTTTGTTTCCGTTTGCAAGCCAATCCACAAAATAAATTAATATTTCAAGGAATATCACCAGAACGAGGATTTGCTGATTTTATATTTGCCCATGTTATTTTACATTTGGTAGTTATGAATTTTATAGGTTAATAATTAAAAAATAAAATATTTAAATATAATAATTGTAAGATTTTCATGAAAAACTTTGATTACAATAAAAAACTGAATTGAATATTTAAATATTAAATATTTTTAATTATTTTATTTATACTTTTAAAATATTATTAAAATTCTATTATAACAAGTAATTTAAAATTTTTTAGGATTTAATAAGCGCCCAAAATTATGGATTTTATAGGTTGGATTTTAATTATAGATTTACAAAAATTTTAGATCTTTGAATGAAATTAAATTAATTTGCTAGAATTTATGAATATAAGTGAAATACTACAAAAAAGATTTAAAATCTGAAAGAGTATGTACGTATCAAATGAAGGTGGAATTCAGCAGATTAAATTACATAAATTATACCATACCCAGTTCTAAAAAGGAGTTTATAAAGTTTGATAAATTCATTTATTGGATAAAAGTAAATAAATTATATATTAGATCCTAAAACTTCCAATGATTTGTACAAAAATCTAACTTCACTCAATTTTTGACTCAATAATTTTTTGTTAAATACTCAACTTATAAATTTGAAGGTAAAAATTAAGTAATTTGAGTAACGTTTAAACAAAGTCTCAAAATGAAGAACAGTGAAAATAAACATTATTTGATGATAGATTTGATTGAATATTTTTAAATTCAAATATACATAAATATTTATATGAATAATTTAGAAAATATTCCATTTAGTATATGTATGTTATTTTAAAAGTCAATTAATTTTTTATGGCATAAAAGTTTTTTTTTATCCGAAACTTAATAAATTCATTAATAATAAATTTGTGCAAACATTTTGTTTACAAATATGATGATATAATATTTTTTAATTAAACTGGTGCTTTTATTTAGTTTATATTGAAAATTTTTTTAATTGATACTTTAATATACTTTAGTTATTTTGTCATAAATATAGAAATTACAAAATTTTTTCAATTCATTCTTTCTACACGATATAAATCATATTCTTTAACATAGCTGAATGTCGACTTTTCTGTTGCTGAATATGAAATCATTCTGTTCATTATTAATTCCTTTTAAAAAAACTATTTCAATATTAAATTTGCATCTTAAAAGTAAAATATGTTTTACCATTCAAATATTAAATATATACTAGTGTTTAACCCCTCTCGTTCACGCAGTTTTAACAAAAAATATACAATTATTTTGTATCAAACCACATTTTTCCATATTTGAATTATGTGCAATGAATTTTTTTTTATTGTATATATGTATATGTAATTTCGTTGCAATCGACCCCATTTACTATTGACTCACAAGAAAAATATTTTAATTAACTAGTCTCTAAAACTTAATAAAAAAAACTCTTTTAAAAGAGTTTCACCAAAATTAAATATTTATAATTATTAAATTTTGCATTAAAAGAAACTAATCGTAAAACAAATTTATTAT
Organism: Empis stercorea; assembly: GCA_949752835.1. Lineage (NCBI taxonomy): Eukaryota > Metazoa > Arthropoda > Insecta > Diptera > Empididae > Empis > Empis stercorea. The sequence continues at coordinate 53,486,967 of OX457089.1, forward strand.
TTTTTTTTGTTAAATATGTATGTATATGAGAAAATATTTGAAATAATTTAATAATATATAAATTTTTAACTATTGTTTTTATATATTTTTATAACCACGCTTTTTTTTCTATAAATTAGGATCATTGACTTTAACAAAAATAAATATTTAATAATATAAAATACGGTTCTGTGACAATTTAATCAAATTAAATATTACCGATGAAAAGCTGAATATATTTTGGTATATGTTCGAACACAATCCAAAATTTTTTTTTGTATGTTTATAAATTGATAAGGATGTCTAATTGATTTACCAAATTTTTCATTTAATTAATAAAAAATATTATATTTTCTAATGCAATAATCTATATTTTCCTAGATTTTTCAATTTAAAATAATTATTTTTTTCTTTGAAGACTTTTTTTTGCCTGTATATACTATTTGAAATGTTCAAGGCAAAATTATGATCTCACATTAAAGTTAATTTATATTTTAATATATATGTAGAATGATCGTTATTTTAGAGATGAAAGAAAGAAAAATATAAATTAATTTTAGAAAATTTCATGATTTTCTATATAAATATAAACGTAAATAAATTAATTATATATATGTAAATACATTTTATTTTTGCAGTGCAAAATTTTATTTATTATTCAAATGTTTATAAAAAATATCGTAACGCATTTATAAATTTTATATTTTTTTTGGTTTTTTTCTGTTGGTGATCAAATAAAATTGAATTCTATTCACAGAAAATATTTTTTTATTAGTTTTGGAGGTAGGGGAGAATTGGACTAAGTCACTGAGTGGTAATAATATATATTCGAAATTGTGACCAAGTTAATTATAATTTAAAATTAATTTTTAATATTAAAAAATATTTCAGACATATATTGTTTTATATTGAAATGTAAAAATTTTTAAATGAATTTCTCAATAATTTTGTAATATGATATTGACTAATAAACTTCTTAGTTGAAAGTTTAAAAAATATATATTCAGAAATATTATTTGGCTTTCATTGGTGACCACAACTCTCTCCTATAAATATCCAATTTGTTTGTTGCAAAAATTTGATATAGAAATTATATTGTAGTCATAATGAACTCGTCAAAACAATTCAGTTTCTCAACAAAAAATTGTGGGTGGATTTAATTACGACAGCCAAAAAATAAATAATATATTTTTTTTATTTTTATTTTTTATATGTTAAACCAAAATCAATAAAAACTCCCGAAATATTTTTCAAAAAACCGGCATTTATATATAATTACAAGAATTTTGTTGTATCAGAAATTCTTTAGATTAAATAAATATTTAATCGATTAAATTTATTTTTCGTAGAAATTTAAATAAGAAATCAAATTGGAGATGGCAAATTTGTTCGCATTATGCGGTTAATCGTATTGGAGTAGCAGAAAGAATTGCTGGAAGGAAAGATTAGTTCTTATCAATGAAAATGATCCTTTTAGACCCTATCCTATAAAAATATATTTTTACCTCTTTTTAATATATAATTGTGATCAAAATTCAGCACTAATTCTGCACTAGTTAAGATATAATCTTTGCCCAAAGAGCATTAAATCCCTTACTTACATAATAAAGTAAATTGTGGATGTTAAACACCGATATGAAACATTAAAAATAATTAAATTATGGTCTTTATATAATCATCCTCCAAGATAAATGAATATTTATATATTACAATGAAGGTGTACTGGGGCAATTTAACCTGAATATTGTTAAGAAATATCAAAAATAAATCTTTTGTTTTTAAATATTAATTTATTTATAAAAATATTAAATAAATCTTAATTAAAAATTATTTAAAATATAAAAAAAAAAACTTATTATTAAGTTAATAAAGTGGGAGCAGTCGCATTCAGACAGAATATAATTAATAATAATTTCTTGATAAATTACTTTTTATTATTTTGGAAAAGAAGAAAATTCTTCTTTTGAAATATTTTAAAAATATTAAATGAAATAGATAAATGATTTTGTTTACATATAAATTTTATTATTTGAGAAAAATTTGGGACAAGAATTGTTTTTAAAATTATTATTATTTAAAAATACAAAAATTTTCTTATACAATTTATTCGGAAAAAAAAGAAATCTTTTTAACAAATTTTTAAATTTCTGTTTTTTAATTGTACAATTTTTTTCAGAAATTATTATCCATAATTTAAAAATGCAGTAATTAGTATATAAAATTTTGGTTTAAATTTACTTTGCACTGAAAAAAAACTAGATGTGGGTACTTACAAAAATTGTAATGCCCACATATATATAACTATATAATACTTACATTTTGCTATGATCTATTATAAAAACAGACCATAATTTCAAAAACGAACCCTACTAAATTTTCAACAAATACTCTCTAATTGGAAGTAATCAATTTTCATATCAATGCGTCAAATTTCATTTGAATTTTTTTATCAGTATATTTAATTTCGTATCAACGATAAGCTTTCTTCGTATCATATCACTCAATCAAATGTCGTATCAATCAATCTGTATATTATCCTATAATATTTTCGCATGCACTTTCTCCCATCATTTTTCATATCAGTCCATTAATTTTTTTTATCAATATTCATAAATAGACCATCATCATCATATCATATTTTTATTTTACTCGCTCATAAGTATTATATCAATTTTCATATCAATTCAATATAATTTTCATCTTTGTGATTAATTTTTATTATGAATCCACCAAATTCTCGTTTGTCTGTAAGTTTTTCAAATTAATTAACCGAAAATTTACATATTCACATAGTTTAAAATCAACTAAAATTGTATATCAAACTTTTTTTTTTATTATACTTTAAACTTGATCATAAATTTTGATCAGCATTTCCTTTCGGCTATTTTGAAAAAAAAAAAGCTATCATAATTTTTTAAAGGTCACAGAATATTTTTACTGCTAAAATAAATATGCTCAAAAAATATAACTGCTTATACCTTATGTATATGTATATGCATATAATAAATATAAAACTCTCTAAAAATGTATAAGCTGTGAAAACATAAATATATGTACATTCATATATATTTTTATGCTTTTAAAAGTAAATATTTTGATTTTTACAAATTATCAAAAATATAAATTTAATTATAATATAATAATCTCTTTTTGTTTTGATTAAATAAGCTTAATAGTATTATTTTAACTCGCTGATTAAAATTAAAAAGTTTTGCGGAAAGCTTTTTTTCTTTATTTATATATCGTACATATTATATAGCTAATTTTGGTGGCGTTTCGCACGATCCAATCTTATTATAACAACATACACATACAGAGTTTATTTTCAAAAATTTATATTGAAAAACAATTCTCAATTTTTTATATTTTTCAGTTTCAATCGAAACGTTGAGCTTTAAAAACGTTTATCGTCGCTAATAAATAGTTAAGTTTTTAAAAATATAATGAAATTTTAATAAAATGTAACCATAAATAATCAAAAATATTAAAAAAAAAGTTTATTTTTCTCAATAAAGTTTACAAATTTCACGCATATTTTATGTATGGGGTAATTTTTAATTTTTATTTTAAAATTAAAAATAATATTTTTTAATTGTAAAAATCTAAAAAAAAAAATAAGAAGTTAATTTAATTTATCATAATTTTTCGTAGACAATCTAATTGTAGAATATATTAGATAAAAAAAAATTTAATATAGAGTAAAAAATTTTTGAGTCGCAATGTAACACCAACAGAAAAAAGATATAAAATTTTGAAAAAAAAAAAAGTTTTATTTAAATAAACTTGAAAATTTATGATCTTGTGGAATCAGATATATTTGTATACAAAGATATACATATATATAATTTTTTTTTTTTGAGAAAAAAGGTGAATGTTTGATTAAGTGTAAATAACAAAAAAATTATTTTTTTTTATTTTTGGAATTTTTACAATAAAAATATTTTAGATACTATAATAAAAAAAAAGAACTGTTTTAATTTAATGTGATCAACAGAAAAAAAAAATCAAATTCCAAAACTCCTTATTAAATTTTTTTTTTTAAATAATTATGTTAAACCAAGTTTTTTCATTTTGTAAATTGATATAAATTTTAGGTTTCAATTTTAAGTTTATAATAAAAATTAACTGCGTTAATTTTTTAATGGATTAAATTTTTTTTTTTTAATAAAATAAAGGTAAATTTAAAAATTTCCTGTGAAACACCTGTAATAATATTTAACATAATATATTTTCGTTAATTGTCAAGATGACTGACTCTATGATAGACATATTATTTATATTTTGTATGGAGTAGTCTTCAATCTGAAAATTCTGAAAATTTGGCACCAGATTAGTAGTGAAATTTTTTAGTGAAAAAAAAGGACTAAAGGGATCAGAACTATATATATGATAATTCAAAATTAATCAAATTTTATTATTTTACACAATTTACTTAAAAATATTCCAAAAAATTATATCGATTTCCAAAATTTTCAATATTTTTGGTTTCTACTTATTCAATAGTTAAACTTACATATACATTATAAGGAAAATTTTTTGTACTAAATTAAATTACACTTTTTAATTGGAAAATCCTTAGATTATTTAATGAGTTATATTTTATATATGTAATGCATTTGTTTCTAAATTTATGAATATTTGGAACATGGGTTTCACATACTCGTAGTATAATTCATATAAGTACTCCTAATAAGCACGTTGAAATTAATAAAATAGAACGAATTAGAAGCGCAATCCTTTCAATTCAAAATGAAAAACGAATTTAATTTGAAATAAAACCAATTGGAATTCTATTTGACAAATTTGAACTAAAACTAAAGCCATTATACATAATTATGTAAAATCTATATTATATGAGTATTTTAAATTATGATTATAATGATACTTAATTATGTATTTCTTATATAAAATATCTTTGAAATTATTTTCGCTCTTGGCGACAAAAAAACAGAAATCGATTTTAATCAATAATTATATTTCCACAAAAAAAGAGTCTGATAATTTTTGCCAATGATTATCTTTGTTTAATAATTATTAATTTAATATTTTAATAAAGTTCACTATACTCATTTGATTTTTTTCATCTTCAATATTTCAAATTTCTTATTAAATAAATTTTTTATCATGACGTAATTGTATAAAACCAAAAATTAAAATTTTAATATGAAATCGATTTAAAAAATAAAAAAATTAAAACAAAAATTTCTCATTTTAGAACAAATTAAAATAAAACCTGTATATAATAATTTAATTTCAGTTTTGTTTTACATAAATTAGAATTTCAATATAATTTTAAATAAATATAATAAATTAAATACATACTTACTTCTTATATTTAAAAAAAATAATAATCATTTCTATGTTAAAAACAGAATTAAAACTAAAAATTTGTACGAAAAAATATGTTAATTATGAAATAATTTGGGTGACAAAAAAAATATGGAAATGGAAATAAACCTAAATTTATTTATCAATGAAAATTTTTTTTTTTTTTAGTTAATTTTTGTTTTTGTTTGATTGAAATTTAATGATTTTTAAATTTATTTGTTTTTGTTGATTTTGCTAACAAAATATGTATATAATATCAAAACAAATCGATAAAATATTTTAAATGTCGCTTTTAATATATAAAAGAGAAAATAATAATAAAATTTGAAATGAAATTTGAAATAAAATTTTATTAGAGTTCAAATACCTAAAAATTTATTAATAGTAAAATATAATTTAGGAATATGGCAATTTAATTTAGGAAAATTTATTAATTTAAAAATAGGAAATTTATAAATTTAGGATGAGGAAATTAGGAACATAAAATTTTAGAAAAGATAATTTAATAAATTTAGGAAAATTTAATTATTTAATTAAGAAAATTTTGAGAACAGAAAATTTATTATATGTATAGTAACAAAAATGGAAAACTTAATTTAATTTTGGAATATTTTTCTTGTATAAAATTTTTCCAAAATTAAATTATTGTAAGCCTTTTAGCACCTCCATACGTCTTCTTATTATCGAAAAAAATTTAATTTAATATATAATCTAAATTTGACTATATGTATAATACATATATATTATATTTTTCTATATGTATACCAGATGGTGTTTACTATAGATACTATATGCAAAAATCTAAATAAATAAATAATTAACACTGATAAAATATAATAATCAAATAAAAATATAATGATACAATAACAAATAAACATCATTTTCTTAAAAAAAATATAAAATATAATAATAATAATAAATAATATACATATTAGCTTTTTAATCTGCGAGAAATATTAAAAAAATATTAATAAAATATAAAGAGATAATAGCAATTTTTGTGGTAAAAATATTTTTAGTTCAAAGTTTAAAAAATAATTTTTTATAAAGAATGTGAAAATTTAATAATTTCAAAATTAAATTCACATTTAAAATATGAAAATGATAAAATTTACTTAATTTTATAATCGATCTTCAATAGAGTTTCTTGTTATGAAGATGTTAATTAGGATATCTTAACAGCTAATTTAATTTTTGTTTACTAAAAGTTCATTAATAGACAAACATCCATCGAAAATGGTTATAATAAATTAAGGGAAATGACTACTGACAATTACTTAATGTTAATGCTTACTCTTAGCGATAGTTCAAAGTTTGTCTTACTTGTTAGGTTAGGACCGAATATTTCTTTTTTCCAAATACAAACATTAATCTCCCTAAAAATGAACAGAGTGAATTAAATAAAAGGATCTAACATAAGGCAATTATTTTACTTTGAAAACAGGCATAATACTTCAAAAACAAAATTCTAATTACCATTGCGAAAATCCTAAGAACGTTAAAAAATGTCTCATTTTCATTTGATCATGATATCATTTTCCGGTGTTTGCGGATGGGAAATTCAAAAAGGATATGAGAAAATAAGTGATAAAATTTATTCTTTTGATTTTTAATAAAAAAATTATGAATATTGCCAAAACTATAAAATAATAAAATTTAAATTTAGAATTTCTTTTAATAATAAATTTTATTTTACTCAGCAATTTTCTCATTTTCCTTTACCTCTCCTACACACATTTACAGAAAAATTTAGCAAATGCAACAGACACAAACAAAAAAAAAATCGTAAATAAATTTTTATTTTCTGCAGGTGAAATATAATTCCACTATATACAAAATTAAAATACTGTACGTCAGCTCAGAGTTAATTTTTGTGTGTATTTAAGTTTCAAAATTCAAAAATTTGTAATTAAATATGGCGGCGGCGGCTTGGCTAGTAAAAGCTTCTTTTTTTTCTAATTTTGAATTTCATTCTATCAAACTTTTTGAGATTTGCAAATTAAAAACTGAAATAAAGAAATAAAAAACAGAAATATTTATTTTGGTTATTGTTGTTTTGTCCATGAACTGGCACATGTGGTGGTTATCGACTAAAAAAACTGGAATATACATAAATTACCGTAATATATAAATATTAAAATTTATGCTTGCAAAGTGAAATAATAAAAAAAAAGTCGAATATCGTTAAAAAAAAACTTAATTATATATAAAAAAAGAAGATAAGGTAGACAATTTTTTGTTCATCAAATTCTATAATATAAAAATTAAAGCTTAAATTAATTTTTGAATTGTTTTTCTGTTATAATTATAATGGTAAATTTACACTTAAGAACTTAAATGGCCAGTTTGAGTAATTTGATTATAGTATATGAAGAGGAAGACATTTAATGTACCTAGTTAAAATCAAGGACTTCACTGATAATGTCTAGTAAAAAGTTAAAAATAGCACTAGGTATATCCTGATCTGATAAGTAAATTAGGTGCCGTGACATAAAGCCTTAGGACATAAAGCCTTCATGGCTTTATTTCCAATTCTATTGAATGCAAATTCAGTACTAAACATTAATAATATTTTTTAATAATATTTTTCTTAGTTAATTTTCAATTTTATATGTATAGCATAATCAAAATAGTCTTTTTAAATTTCAAATTAGTCTTTTTAAAAAATCATATTAGTCTCATACACACACAAAACACTAGTTTAATAAAACACTAAATGAGTAATTTGATTTTACTTGAAAAGACTATTTTGACTCGAAAATGCTATATATAATATTTGGTAACAATCTTATGGGCTCTATCCACTAGTCTGGTTGAATTAATAAAGAATTTAAATAAATAAATACAAAAGAGTCCAACTATTTACTGCGTAATGTTTGGTAACACCTGGCAGAGTAGATTTACTAACTAAATTATATACTATTTTTTGAATATTTTATGGGTTCACTATAAATATTATGTTATATCGTATAAAGAAACAATAAAGGAGAAAATATACGCGTACGATAATGGATTAATTAACATGATAGTGAATTTAACAAAATATTTTATTATAGTATTCAGAACCAGGAAATAGTATTATGTACTTATTTTGTATATAATTTAAATTACTTTACATGCGTATATATCCTAGAATTGAATCAATCCTGACATAGCCTTTCAGACATAAAAATTAGAAAACTTAAAATTACATACACTTCGTACTGAGACTAGATAATGACATTCCTTCTCAAATATTTCAAACTATTAAGTATAGTAAGAAATGTTACTATAAAATGTTACTTTTCATATATAATGTACATCTCGAGCACTTGTCTGCCTCCTTCTGTATTTATAACCTAAAAATTGATTTAAAATTCTTATAGTGCAAATTCATCTTAAAAAGAATTTGTTTTCGATTTCAATTTTTTTTTATTATTGTTATTTGTATAAAATTTCAAAATTCGTGATAATGAAGAGTAATCAAAAATATTATTTTCGTTTTTTTTTTCTTTTAGTTATAAGAAGGTGAGAGGGAAAAATTGTTATTATTAAATGTAGACTATAAATTAGCTGTAGTCACACAAAAAAAATGTTATGCACAAAAAAAAAGTGTACAACATTTTTTGAAAATAACAAAAAAATTAATTCGTTTTCTAAAAAAAAATTCTATTTTATAGGAAAAGAAAGTGAAAATATATATATATATATAAAAAGTTTATTATAAAAAAAGTGTGAAAAAATGATGAACTCATATTTGTTATTTGGTACTTTTTGGGGCCAATGAATGTTAAGAAATTTAAATGATTTATAGTATAATTTTTTCAATTTAATAATTAAAACAATAATAATATACTTAATAATTTTTATTAATTATTTTGTCGGTGCTTGTGTACCTAATTAGAAATTTTTTTTCCATTTTGAACTTTAAAAATTTGATTAAAACTTTTTAATATAAAATAAATAAATAAAAAAAAAAAGACATAAAAAATGTTAAATTTAAATTTTGTAATTATATTAAATTTAATTGTGATTGTAATAAGTGATAATATTTATAATAATCAAATTGATAAAATTAATTTAATTGATAATAATCCAGATGATTTGAAGAATTTTAAATGTTTTGATAAATATGAAACTGGTAAGTAGAAAATTGTTATTATTGTTTTTGTACATGTTATGTTTTTTTGTATTATTATAATTATAATTAATTAAATATATTTTTGTTTATCTTTTATAGCAAAAACAAACATAATTAATAATAAAGTTTTACAGTAGAAAAAAAAAAGTTAATTAATTCATAATTATATATTAAGTAATATGAGTCATATTATGGTATATTTTTAGTTAAATCTAGTAATAATATTAAAAATTTGAATATTATAAGAGAAAAACAAGTATTTTCAGTTTAGCATGAAATTATTATATTTATTGTCGGTTTATTCAAAAGAGTATTTTGTAAAATTATAAATATACTTATATAATAATTTTACAAAACCCACCAAGGAGGAGATGAAAAATGAAATAAATGCAATTATCATTTTATTTATATTTTTAATTAAAATTTAAATTTAAAGAAAATTAATCATTATTATGGAAATTTATAATGTTAAATTGCAATTTTCTTCGTTACAATCAATTTAAGAAAAATTAATGAGTTTTGTATATAGAAAATGATATAGTATTTGGCTATGTGGCACCGAAAATTTGAATTTGTGGTACAATTTCTCTTTTGAGTTTTCAAAGGTAATAATAACCTAGGAAGAAAATTTTGTATTTATAGGAAAAAAATAGAAAATTTCAATAAAACTATAAAAAAAAATTCCATTAGAAGTAGTCAGCTCAAAGGACTATTGTCAATTTCAAAATTTTCTTATACTTTATAAAAATATTTCCCTCTCTGTAAAAGTGCTAATTTTTATATACCATTTTTCTCATAATTCACAAAGCTTTTAAAATTTAAATAAACTAGAAATAGGTTCTGAGATTAAGTATTTTATTTATTATTATAAATGCTTAAATTCCTATTTGTACTCTGGCATCATTATGATTAAAATGACATCCTGCAAGAAATTAATTACATTTTGATACCATTGAAAATATTTCCAAAGAAAAACTCAGTTGGATATTTCATGGTCAAAAAATGCACTATTCAATATTGATTGCATTTAGTTGCATATATAAATAAAATTGAACAAAACAAAAATAATTGACCGTTAATAAAAAAAAAAACTACTTTCTAAAAGTATACCTTAATAATTTGCAATTTGCAACCAAAACTAATTAAATGTTATATTATCAAAATTACTACCGTATATAAAAAATAATTATTTTCAATAAATTCTTAATTAATTCTTAAAAAAGGAATATTTTTAAATATTATTTTTTTCACTTATAATTTAAATTTTCTATATAATATAATTTTAATTTTTAAATTTTAATTTAAAAGCGCCACAATATAAATATTTAATTAAATAACAAAACAAGAAATTCGTCATATTAAAATTCATTTTGATTTAAAATTTTTTTTTAAATGTATAGTTTAATGTTGCGCGCGTGCAAAGCATAAAAACAAAAATAAAAAATTTAAAAATAAATATGTAAATGCAATAACAAATTATAATTATAATATATTTGTAACGAATATTCATTTAAAGAATTTTGCAATTTTGCAAAAAAAAAAAACAAACAAACATTAAATAATGGAGCTTATCATATGAAGCTTAATTTGTTGCAAGCTTTAGTATAACTTTTATGAATTAATGTAGTAGATGGAATTATGATTAAAGGAACAGTACAATTTTACGACTTTTCAAATTCAATATATTAAAGGATGCTGTCCTATCCTACTGCGTTCTGGCTCCTGGGTAGCTTTTCGAGAATTGATTGGATGAATTTAATTCAACACTGTTTATGGTTAGGGATAGCTAGTATGATACAAATTTTACGATAATTAAAATTTTTTATATAAAATATTCTGTCATGCTGTAAGAAATTAAGCCAATTCAATGAAATATTTCAATTCGGATTCAAGCAGTTAACTTAAATTGCTAATAGTGTCGATCTATCGTTTATAAATGCGCAATTTAATTATATTTCAAAATACATAATGAATTTTTAATTTTAATGGATTATATGCTGAAATTGTATAACTCATAAAATTTATGCACATTCAGATATTATTTTTGTTTGGCTCGGTCTACAAAAAAATTGCAAAATGCTATTTGGTGTCATTTTATGCTTTTAAAATAAAAATTTTCCATTCGATAAGCACCTTGAAAGAATTTTAATTATTCTCTAATATATATATATACGCAAAACATTTCCCATATGAAAAGGATTAAGACAAAAAATCGCATTCGCATAATGTATGTAATATAATTAAAAATGTCGTGAATTTGCAGAATTTAGGAAAAACAAAATGTTATGTGAGACCATAATTTTTGGTCTGATGATAACAAAAATAGATTTTTTTTAAATTATTTTTTATTTAATTATTTTTTTATTTATTTATTTATGTGTTTATTATTTTCAGGGTTGATTAAAGAATAATAATAATAATGATAAGTAAATATTTTCGCGAGTACATAAAAATGTTCTTTGTTTTTGTCAATTTAAAAGGTGAAATGTGATTTTGAGCTGTGGTTTTATAGCTTGTGGCCATTGTACATATATTTTAAAAATTATTTTAAATTTAATCAAAATTTATTATCTTTTGTCGTTTAGATTAGTTAAATATTATTGTTATATAGAAGAATTGGTCAATATTATTTGATAACGATATTTCTAATTATAGTTTTTTTTTATTTGTAAATCCTTAAAAAATAAATATAATTTTCACTTATTAAAGTAATAAATTAGTATACCTACTTTTTGTATAACTATTTTCCTTATTCATTAATATAACAAGATATATTTTGATTATGGATGATGATCCACCAATTTTCATCCTATCAAAATATTCAAATCATATAATAAGCTGCTACTACAAATTATGAAAAAATATCCTCCAAATCATAAATATGAATTTCTGCTCCTAATAATTTTAATTATACATAATTTTCTTTGAAATTTCTTCTTTAAATTTAGATAAATATTAAAATATTGATAAATGCCAAGCCTATAACGTTTATTTTTTAGGTACTTTTCACTGACCGTACTAAAGTGGGATACAACATTCTTCTTACTATCTGGTGTTACTGTCTCTATATACTTAAATAGCAAAATGATTAATTTTACTCTATATAATAATTCTGATTCTCCAATTGTACTTCCTCGTCCATTAAATTATAATCCAATAAAATTAAATGAAAAAATATAATTACATAAATCAAATTTAATATCTAATTAAGAAATTTCTTTTCTGGAGAAATTATGAAGTCAATCTAGCAAAAACAAAATCTGACACATCTTATATCAAAGTTTAAATTTTCCAACCACAAAAATGAACCATAACAATTTTTAATAGTGAAATGAAATTATCCATCAGGAAATTCAGTAACAAAAATGCATAACGAATTTTGTTATTTTCTTTTAATTTTGGTATTTTGGTCACGGTCATTTAAGCAAGTTTGTTCGAAACGTAATTAAGATTTTCATATTTATTAAAATAAGAAATTATAACCAAAAATATTTTTATTAGTTTTGGTAAATTATAAATTTAATATAGAAATTTAAGGCATGTGACATTCAAAAAAAATTTTTTATGCGATGAAATAAAATAAATAACTTGAAAATTGGTTTGGCTCTTTTTCTGCACAAGCATTAAAATTGAATTAAAATAAATATAAAAAGTTAATAGCATTTTTTTCTTTATGCTTCATTCTTTTTTTACCGGTTATTATTTTATGCAACTAACAAAAACTATCATCATTTTTGCCAGTTAAAAACGTTTACTTCCGTTTTGTTTTATAAAAGCTAAAATAAAAAAAAAATTATTTGAATTTTTGATAAAAAATTATTATAAATAAATTTCACATAATTTACCAATTATCAATATAAAATTATAATAAAAAATGATTAATTTTTTTTTTCTTGGAAAGTAAAATTTATCAATTGGAAAATTATATAGACATTTAATTGACTAAAGAGATTTAGCTCGAAATTAGCTTATCTTCAAATTTTTCAAGTGACACAAACTTCAATATTACTAATAAAATTTAATTTGAAATTTAATAATTTAAAATAAAAAATAAGTAATAGTTTAGTTTTAATTAATTCTGTTTAACCCTCTGATAATATTTTCTTATTCCTTTAGTGACCTTGTTTAATATGATTATTTTGATTCAATGCGTATTAATATTAACTTAAGTCCCTGTCTCTATAATTATTAAAAATAGAAATGGCAATAATGGTAGGAGCAAAGCCGTAAATAATATACGGCTTTGTTAGTAGTCAATATTACTTAAAATTTAAATTAATTCCGGTGGACCTTCCAACCGCTGCCAAAAAAAGCCCATTATTTTCTTCACTTGTTATTCTCGTACTGGGCCTCATCTAATTAATTATCTTATCACTAATTTTGACCTGTGTGCTAAACTGAAACTGAGTTGATGATATTTAATTTTTTTAGTTAACCTTTTCTCGAAACTGATGTTGATGTTGGTACTAGTACACATTGTGTATCACGCACTTTGTTCATGTGATCTATTTGTATTTCCCATAGGTTCGAAAGGGGTTAAGAAGGGTTAACACGATTTTCAAAGAATTGAATTACATAGTAAACAAAAAATATATAATTTTTATTTATTACTTATGTATTTTCGCAATTAATCTAAAATTAATATTTTCTGCTTATACATTATGTACTAATATAAATTTCGTGTAAACCTCTAACCGAAAATTATAAAAATTTCTTTGAAAATGATTAGATATAATTTTTATTTTTGTTGCAAAAAATGGCGAATTTTAGTTGCGAAAAAAAAGTTAGATTAATTTTCATTAATAAAATATTAATCCGTAGGTTGAAACAAAAATATTAGATAAAGAAAAAATGTTTGTTTATTAATGATTTACAATAAGTATAAAAGTAATTAATTTCGATCCCCATAAAGTCCCAATTAGCAAAGTATTTATTTATTATTAAATATATATGTAAATATTTTTGATAGTAAATTGCCAAAAATTAATTGAATAAATACAAAATTGTAATAAAATTATAAAAAGATCTGTGGGAGTTTTATTGAATCATAATGACTGGTTTTCAGTACTAAGTTAGCCACAGGCAAAAATCTGGCTCGTGCACGGTACAGATGATTTTCAGTTGAGACCAGTTAATTTGACGTTAAATGAAAAAAATTATAATAAAAAACGTGGATATTTTCATATTTTTTGTTCAAATTTTTTATATTAAATTTGATAATTTTAAATAATTTCAAATTAAAGTATACACAATAATCTTAAATGTCAAAATGCGGTAGCTTACTTGAGCCACATTCCTATTGGTTAAAAATCTGTGGATAACTTAGTCGCGGCTTATAAGACGCGAGTGAAAACCAGGTATTATAATTATTTGTCCGTACAGTACCCAGGTAGTTTTATATACCTAATTTTACATTTTTAATGCTAATTAGCATTTCTGTTATATATCTAATTTTGTAAGGTTGATGAAATTGGTTATTTAAATTTTACTGTCCCATTTTATTGGTTACTGACTGTAGATCCGCTTATTGATTGAAGAGAATTGGAGCTTTCATTTAACTTACAGAAACAAACTATATAGAGTTGTTTACAATAAGATTATTATTTCGAAATTGATATGAAATGGCAGAAATTGTTCCTACAGAATCAAATTAAATTACACAAGATAGATCTCTCGATATGTGACTGAATATAGATTATATATAATTATTCAATTCTAGTTTTAACCAACAGAATTTCCCCCAACTCTAAAACTATAAAACCTAGTCAATATTTATATATCCTAAGTCTTAAAGTAAAATGAAAATAATAAACTTTATCAATAGGTCATTTAAGATTTATTAATTTTACACTTTAATATCTTGTGAACTTTAATGAAATTTATATTATAAAAAAATTATAGATTTAATTTTTTTATGAGATGAACCAAATTTTATGATTGATTAGATAAATAGATCATCAAAATAAAATTTCTGATTTTGATTGATGATAGAAAAACAGAGATTTTTGGAAGCCTGACTTTTTCTTTAGTAAAAGACTATAATACTAAATTAAGCACAGTTTTAAAACGTAATTTAAAATTATAATTATATAGGAAAAAAAATTATAAAATTATAATTATATTTGGTTAAAGATAATTAAATTTTTTTTTTGTTTTTGCTAAAATAATAATAATTATATACGTATACTAAAACGGGGCGACAGTGGGGTATAGGTATATAATTATTATATCAATTAAGCCATCCTACTAAATAATTTTTTCTTTATTTTTGAGATAAGAGTGAGGCTTTTTTTCTATTAATTTTATGTTTTTTAAAACTTTTTTTTTTCTTTTTTGAAAAATATAAAAAAAATTTTTAAATATAACAAATAATTTATATTTTATATATGTATAAAATTTGTTACTAAGTACTGATTATTGGAATTTATTATTAATAATTAATAATTAAAAAAAAATATTAATCTTTTTGTTGGTCAAAACTTATAAACAACACAATAAAAAACATTATTTGAAGGCAGATCGTGTAAAATTTCGAAATCGAGATTTACGGAAACAAAATCAGTAAAATTAAAAGAATGAAGACAAATAATTGGGGAGTTGATTTCATGGTGTATAATTAAGGAATAATTACCAAAACTATTAGTTTCGAAAGTGGTAACGCACGAAAAGTTTAATATACTGGAATTATTTCCTTTTTATTTCTGGAATTATCTGGTCGTTGGTTTGTATTATCTAATCATAGTTTGTCTTGTCGGGTTATCGACTGTTTTTTCTTCTTTTAAGTGAACGTTTGATTTGAGCATCATGAATCGATTTTGACTTTTGACCAAATTATCTAAATATGGTACCAAGATCAGTAGATCTAGTGAATCATATTTTAATATAAACATTTCTTAGTTTGTCTTTCGCTTGGTTCTTGTTTCACTTGAACAATTACTAGTTCTATTGTAAGTACATAGCTAGTTCGTCTGTTATAATTTATCATTAATTACAGTCTTAATTTATTCCTTTAATTAACTATATGTACACTGAATTCATTTCGACCGTCTACGTCTGCCTTATCATTCCATAAAGAACTTCCTTAAATTCTAGTGATTTTAGAACTTTTCCAGTTTTTGCATTCGTTCCCTGGCCATTTCTTCGAGTCTTTGCATTCTTTTCCTGGCCTTAGCATCCATTTTGTTTACCAAATTTACCAAATTATCCATATTTGGTATCAAGATCAGTAAATTTTGCTGAATCATATTTTCTTTTACTATACTAATCAAGGTTAAAATTAAATTCTAATTTAAACACAAGCGAAAAAAAAGCTAAGTGCATCGTAAAAAAATCAAATTTATTTTAAAAACATTTTTCTATTTTCTTCACCTACGTTTTTTTTTCTTGTGTTTATAAAAATTTATGTAATTATGCAAAAAATCTAAGATTGCGCTTGAATTTCCTGTTTTACTATAAATATTTACAATTTTATAAAATCTAATTTTCTTTAATATAATCAAGTTTATTTGTTTGTTGATTATTTGGTTTTAAACCAGAAAAAAAATGTTTCATTATAAATTCGAAGAATGCGTAATTTCACACTTGTAATCATTTTAAATCTATAATAAATAATATAACATTAACATTATTGGCTATAAATAACACTTTTTAAATTGAACTTTATTTATGATACGCGAGTATAATTTTTCTTTCTAAGAAACTTACGAAATTTTTGTATTTATAGCTTTAAAGTTTTCTTCTACGAAATAAAAGCAATTACTTTTTATATCAGTTCGAAAAAAAATTTTTTTTTTGTTATTTTGATTGTAAAAAAAAAACCACGAAATATTTTTTTTTGATAAGAATTTTTTTTTTTATTTCTTTGAGATTACAATTATTTTTTTGTCATTTTATTTGAAAATTTTTCGTAATTTTTATTTAATTATATTTTAAACGTATGTATAATAAATTAATTTTTCTAAAATTAAATTGCGAATTAGTAAAATTTGTTGTTATTATTTTTTTTTTTTTGGAAAATTGTTTTTTTATGTAAAATTATATTTCCGTATATGTATTTAAATCGCCAAAAGCTTTTTCTGTTTATCTTCAAAAGTTTTTAATTTTAAATTTAAATTTTTATATGTAGTGCTTATGCACCAAAATTGAGAATAAATTTTTATGACTATGTATACGGTAAAAATAGCTTAACTTTACTTTTAAACAAAAATAAGTAATAAGACTTTTCAAGCAGTATAAAATTTATATTTAGTTCATATTTATTGAACACATCAAATAAATTAAGCCATTTTTTTAAATTTAAATCAAACACAGTTTAAATCATGTAAATTTATTGAAATCTTTAATTCTTCAGATTTTAGTAATGTAATGAGCTTTATATAGGTATGCAATTTCTATAAATAACAATCTAGTTGTTCATATCCTAAAGTATCCTTCTATACTTAGGTATCTGACCTTACTTAATGTAATTGTATTTCACTATAATTGCTCAGATAAACCAAAACATTTATGTAAGAAAACGATTTAAATTTAATTTCAGTAGGTTTAAATATAGTACAGAAATTATATTATAAAAATTATCTATTATATAGGCACCCATAACAACTAATTCCGTAGCCAGAATGAAATATTCTCCACCATTTGATGAACTACCTTATTTATTTTTTAACAGTGTATAAACCCATTATTTTTTATCTTTTTTTTTTTTGTAAAACATTAATTAATAATTTGTTAATGCAAAAAAAAAATTTTTCACTCAAAGGTCAATGTCAGTCAGCTAATGCTTTTTTGTTAAATTGTTTCACTTAGTAAAAAAAAAAAGTGAACAATATGATTTCTTATCATATTTAAAATGTCTTATCATCAAACTGAAAAACATAATTATAAATTGTTTTTTTTTTTATTTTCCCCATTTAGTTTTCACGCTTCTGGGGTTAATTGCAATAAATAATATAATAAATTTTTCGTTTGAATTTTGATAAGATTTTTATTTTTTTAAATTTACATTTGCAGTGTTTGTTAAATTCAAATTGTGACAATGCCATAAAATAATGTAAATAATAATTTAGACAAAATTTAAATTAAACATTTTATAACAAAGTTTTAATGCATTTTTAATAAATTTAATTTATTAAAAAATCTTTAAAATATTTTTTATACAAGAAAAAATCTGGATTTACTTTGAAATTGATTTTTTTAGTGAAAGGATATGTATTTAAAGATTTTTATACATCACAAATGTAAAAATGTAGTAATTATAAAAATGAAAAATTGATTGACAAAATATGTAATCATAATGTAATAACTGTTAAATAATGAGCAATAAATTGTAAGAATTATATCCTTATATAATTTTTTAATCAAACTTGGACCAAAAAATTGACTTATTAATTTTTTTGCATTTAGTCAGTACGTACGGGGCTTCTAAATTAGTGTGTGGCAAAAAAAAATGAATTACGATATGGAATTTTTCGTGTAAATTTTGCCCATATCATAATTCATATTAATCAAGGAAAATATGAATTACTGTATTTAAATTAGAACAATTTTTCTTATTATAGAAAATGAATTAGTGTATGCATAATTAATTCTGTTTTTTCTCATACTTTATAACATATATTTTTGACCATATTTAATTTCATTTGCAAAATGTATATACAAATCCATTTTACACTAATTCCAGAGAGTACGTTTTCATAGAAAATTAATGTAATGATCTTTCAAAGTTTCTTAAAACTGAGAAAGGTGGACAGTAAATTCAAAATTAAAATAATTAGGTTTTTGAAAATTATATTACAATGATATTATTCTTAATTTTTATGACATTCAGCAGAAATGTCAAATTTTGTCTATTAACAAACTCATAAGATTCCATTTCACAAATTTTTATTAAAACTTTATTGAAATAAAATGACAGACCGAAAATATGCAGGCACATATATATACATTATAAACATTACATTAAAAACAGGTAATTTGGATGACTTTGGATGAAGGCAAATTTTTTTGTTTTTCGAAGTTAATTATACAAAAATATTTCCTTTCTCCATGTAATGTTGATCTTATTTGCAAGGTTATTTCATTTACACATGTAGATTTTAAGGGAGTTCCCTTAAAAAAGATATAACCAAAAAATCTTACATATTATAAAATATTGTGTACTGAGACGGAACTAAACTATAAATATTATCGATAATTTTGTATATTATTGTAATCATGTCAGGGATTGATTTTAATTACTGGGAATTACATTATTATTTATGTACGTACTAGGGAAGATTAAGATCTTACTATATAATTATATTGACAATTTTAGCCTATATAATATACTGACAATAATTATGCTGACAATTTCAGTTTGCATAATTATTTTGACTTAAATTGTCTATATGTAATTATTATATTAAAAGTAATATCTCAATTTTAAGTAGGATAAATTGTTATTCTACTGTATTAAATATATTACTTTAAATTGCAATTAATACCGATTTGAGTCAATGATTTTTCTTGCATCTTTGAACTATAAAATTGTATGTGAATATGATGATATATGCAAATGTAAAATATTTTATATATTTTTATGTAAATTACGATAATAGTAGGACAATTAAATATATATGTAGATAAATATTATTATTAAAATTTAGGTTAAATGAATATAAATTAAATTGAAAACGTGTACTTATTGAATATTAACGTTTTAAGTGAAAAAAAGCTATTGATTCGTTTTCATAGTGTATATGTAGTATAACGACCTATAATATGATTCATATTTTTTGCCATAAGCAATTATAATTTTGTTGATATAATTAAAAATATTATAAAGTAGTAAAGTATAAATAAAACTTTAAATAAATTTATTATAATATATTTTTTACTATATTTACAGATGAATATCGAAATATTTATAATTCTGGTCATAAAGATCCAATTGGTATACAAGTATCTGATCGTATAACACATCAATTAATATCTCGAATATTTGGTATTTATTTACGTGAAATATTAGGATATCAAAATGTATATTTATCACCAATTAAATTAAATGAAAATTATAGATTAGATGAAAAATATAAATTATATGAAACACTTAATTCATTAGTTGTGTAAGTACTATTAAATTTATGTATATACAAAATAAATCTCATAATTAAAATTTATATAATGTACTTAAATGAGAA
The DNA here is from genome assembly GCA_949752835.1 of Empis stercorea. NCBI lineage: Eukaryota > Metazoa > Arthropoda > Insecta > Diptera > Empididae > Empis > Empis stercorea. The sequence goes on from OX457089.1 coordinate 53,507,571, forward strand.
AATATCCTTAATATTTTATAGACAAAGAAATATACCAAAAATTGATTTAGAAGTATGGATGCATCCAGATTATCATGCAATACCATCAGTAATTAGTGAAGCTGGTCTTAGTTTAGATCCAGGTAGATTTGGTTGGTTTATACCAAAACGCTTTATAAATCAATCACCAAACAACAATAATACAAATTATTATCAAAGTTTACATTTTAGTGTATTCACAAATCCAAAATCATATTTTTATCAAAATTATATAATTGATGAAAATATTTTAAATGAAATGGAATTAAAATTTGGGTAAATTTATTTTTATATAGTATATAATTAAAAATATAAAATATAAATTAAATTTTATAATTAATTTCTTTTCCCAGAAAATTTCATCAATTTATTCCTGAACATTGTAAAAATATTAATTGTGTTACATTATTAGCTGAATATGAACAAGATACATCATTTATTGAATATCAATTAAATGATGAAAAAAATTATAAATTTTATGTAAAAGTTATATGGTTAAAATCAAAATTTCGTAATGCTATTGAATGGTTATATAATATCTATAATAATAAGATGTCAATTGAATTAAAAGAAAATTTTAATAAAAATTTTATATTATTACATTGGACACCATCAGATATTATTGATGCTAATATTGAATATGATATAATAACAATGCCAAAATGTGAATTAATGTCATCATCTAATTATACATTATGTAAATATGAAATGATACCAATATTAAAATATTATGATAAAAAATTTCAACAATTTCGTAATGGTTTTCATGCATTATTTGAATTTTATTTATCACGTGATATATTACGACCATTATTAATAAAATCAAATTTAGCAAGGAAATTAAGTCAAACAAAAAATGATTTTAATTTGAAATTAAATCAAATTGCATGTGAATGGTTAAAAATATATAAAGATAATTATACAAATTCAATTGAAATTACACAAGTAAATATTACAATTGGTGGTATATTTCCATATTCTGGAGCTGGTCGTGTTTATGGTAATATATTATCTGTTGTTGATTATGCTATACAAGCAATAAATGATAATCCAAATATATTACATGGTTATAGTTTAAGTGTTAGTAAAAATGATGGTGCATGTCGACCAGATACTGTAATGAAAGCATTTATACATTATTGTACTATGGTTGAGACTCCAGTAATTGGTGTATTAGGACCAGCATGCAGGTAAATTTAAAAATAATATAAACCCAATTAATATATTACTACCATTATTATTATTAATTAGATTTATATTAATATAAACCTAATTAATAATAATTTAATTATTTTATCCAATTAATTTTCAATTACTTTGGGTGATCGTGAATTACAAACAATTAACGCCTCGCTCCAAAAGTTTTGATCACTATAACTATATCATCCATAATATTATAATTTCATTATTTTTTAAATTTAATTTAATTATTTATAGTGAAACAGTTGAACCAATTGCTGGAATATCTAAACATACCCAAATGACTGTTATATCATATTCTGCTGAAGGTGCATTATTTACAGATCGTCCAACATATCCATATTTTTTCCGTACAATTGGTTCAAATCGTCAATATGAAAAAGTATATTTAGATTTATTTAAACAATTAAAATGGCGACGTGTTGCGGCATTAACTGAAGATGGACAAAAATATACTGAATATATATCACATATGGAAGCAATGATGAAATTAGAAAATATGGAATTAATAGTAAATCAAAAATTTAATAAAGATGTAAACAAATTAGAAATGAGAAGGGTAAGAAAATTAATTGATGAGAAGAATATATTATAACATTGTACAATTGTTTTGATCAAAATATTATTCTATCTTTAGTATATCAAAATAATGTTGATCAAAGAAATTTTTCAATAGAATTTTTAGGTGCCTTGACTTGAGGTATTCATTTTATTTAATATTGTGTTGGTTTACGCAATGGGTACCCAATGACAGGACACTAAATTTTATTTATTTCAATCCAAATAGTATTTGAATATAGATCAACAAAAATTTCAGTAAATTTTGAATTATTTTATTTGATCAAATCATGTTACAAATTATTATCAAACTAATTTCAGTTATAAAATAACTTGATTCTTTTTCAGCTATTATTAAATTTAAAAAATATACAAACTAAAATAATCATTGCTGATATTTATAATGATAATGCTCAGTTGGTCATGTGCGAGGCTTATCAGTTAGAAGTAAGTATACATTGTATATATCAAAATACCAAAAAAAAACACTTGTGTTATGATTTTCACATTCGCTTTATTATTGCTATATTAAAAACTTTAACCTAATAATTTTGTTTTCGTCAATTTTTTTTTTATATTAATAATAGAAATTCTGTTTAAGCTAAAAAAAAATTAATTGAAAATTTTTGTTTTTTATGTGTAAAAGCTTAAATTTATCATAAAAAATTATATGTTTTTTTCATTATTGACTTTTTTTTTTGGTTATTTGTTTAGTTGGAATCTCAATTTTCTATATAATAAATTTTATATTTATTTACTTAGTTGTACGATAAAAAATTATTAAACTTTAATGAGAAATTGTAGTATACTAAACTCGATCGTTTATTTAGTTGTGATATTTATTGAACTATATAAAAGTTTATTAAAATTTTCATAAATGATTCGAAAAATTATGAACATTAGATTTTATTAATTATTATTTAAGAAAATATATATTTAGATTTTTATTAATAATGTGTCCAATTTTAATTGTTGACTAAAAAATTTTTTGTATAATATTTATTGAAGTATATTTGTTAATAAATTTAAAAGGAGAAAGATTTGAATAAACTTCTTATACAGTTTGGACTGTAAATTTAAGAGTTGTGGGCAGCAGACAGAAATATTACACAGTAAAATTATTTTTATATACTTTGTACAACATACAGTAAAATTATATGTTCGATATTGCAGAGTAAAAATTAATTTATTAGTATTTAAAAATATATGACAGTTCAATCATTAATCCTTAATGTTATATCCGAATCTTTTACTAATAAAATTAAATTCCTTGACTGAACTTAATTTAATTTTCTATTATTTCATTAAATTATTTCAATTTCCATTTAATAAATTGTATAGATGACAGCAAAACATGGTTATATATGGTTTCTACCTGTTTGGTTATCAAAAACATGGATGATTGAATCAAATAATAAACATAATTTGAATTGTACCCAAGAACAACTTTATGAGGTAAAAATAAAAAGTAACCAAATTTGTTAAATAATCTATAATTCTTTTTATTTTTTTCAGTCAATTAATGGTCATTTCTCATTAACTCATGCACCATTTGGATTAAATTCATCGATATTAGATTTAGAAAATAATAAAACTGTTGGTAAATTATTAAATGAATTTGGTAACGGTAAGAATGATGAAATATCAAATTATGCTGGTTTTGTTTATGATGCAATATGGGTATATGCATTAGCAACAGATAAATTATTACGTAGTGATTCAACAGCTATAAATAGTTTACGGTCACCAGAAATTGTTAAAAAATTTGTAGATTTTATATGGCAAACAGATTTTAATGGTTTATCGGGTCGAATACGTTTTGATGCTGGTGGTTCACGTATAAATGATATTAATATTTTACAATATATTAATAAAGAATTTTATCAAATTGGTAAATATATACCAAATACAATATTAGATCCATTAACATTAAAAGTACAAATAAATGGTGGTAATTTTATATTAAATGAAAGTTTAATAAATTGGTTTACTAAAGAACGACCAACAGATGGTACATTTATATGTCAATTAGCTATATTAGCTGAATTTTTAGATACAACATGTGATAATGTATTAATTTATTTAACATCATTTTTATGTTTAATATTAGTTGCATTAATATCATTAGCATCATTTATGTTTTGGAAACATCAATATCATACGAAAATTAAACGTACTGCAAAAGTAATGCGTAATTTTGGTATTGATTTATTTGGACCAAATGAACCAACTGTTAATACATTAGATAAATGGGAAGTATCAAAAGATAAAATCGTTATTAATCGGCGATTAGGTGAAGGTGCATTTGGTACAGTTTATGGTGGTGAAGCACAATTTAGTGATTCAGGTTGGACTGCAGTTGCTGTTAAAACATTAAAAATGGGAGCATCACAAGAAGATCGCTTAGATTTCCTATCTGAAGCTGAAGCAATGAAACGTTTTGATCATAAAAATGTTGTACAATTTTTAGGTGTTTGTTTACAAACCGAACCAATTTATACAATTATGGAATTTATGTTATATGGTGATTTAAAAACATATTTATTAGCACGTCGTCATTTAGTAAATGAAAAAATTACCGATGATTCTGATATAAGTCCGAAACGTTTAACAATGTATGCATTAGATGTAGTTCGAGGTTTATCATATTTAGCTGATGAGAAATATGTTCACCGTGATATTGCTTGCCGGAATTGTTTAGTTAATGCCCAACGTGTTGTTAAAATTGGTGATTTTGGTATGGCTCGTGCCTTATATGAAAATGATTATTATCGTTTTAATCGTAAAGGTATGTTACCAGTACGTTGGATGGCACCAGAATCATTAGGTCTTGGTTTATTTACACCATCTTCAGATGTTTGGTCATTTGGTATATTATTATATGAAATAATAACATTTGGTTCATTTCCATATCAAGGTTTAACAAATAACGAAGCATTAGAGCATATAAATCGTGGTGAAACATTACGTATACCACCTGGTACAAAACCACATTTAGAAGCTTTAATGAAAGCATGTTGGAGTCAAGAAGAGAAAAAACGTCCAACTGCATCAGAAATTGTTGAATATATATCAAATAATCCAAGATTATTAACACCATGTTTAGATGTACCATTATCATCAGTACAAATGGCTGAAACAGATAGTGATCAATTAGAAATTTTACCAGGTTTACGAAAACGTTTAGCTACCCAAACTGATCTAGATTTATTAACAAGAGCATCCCATATAAATAATTTTGATCAACATAATAATAATAATAATAATGATACAGATTCAACACAACGTATGATTTTACAAACAGCTAATATACCATTTGTTGAATCATCGTCATTATCATCATCAAGTCCAATTAATAATCATAATAATGATATTATAATTGATAGAGGACCATCATTACCATTAGCTGATACAAATTCAAATGATGAAAGTAATATAAATTCATATAGTGTAATGTCACCATTATTACGAATGGATCCAGAAATTACAACAAGTAAATCTAGTTTACAACGTTATGTACCAATGTATGGTATTAAGAAACAAAATAAATTAGTGAATAATAATAATAATAATACAAATAATTGTAATATTAGACTTGTTCCCACTACTAATAATAATGGTATAGATTTAATAATAAATAAACATAATCAAAATGATAATGATGATATGCAACAAGTAACAAGAGAAACAGTTTCAATATTTTAAAATTGTTGCGATATGAATTATATTTATAAAATAAATTTTCATTTATTTGTGACTAAGAAACTTTAAATAAATAAACTGAAATAGGGATAAATTCTTTAAAAAATAGATAATATAGATTTCAATATATTAAATAAAATTATTTTAGTCTTAAGAATTTTTTTAAAAACTTATACTAAAAAAAAACACAAGACTGATTGTAATTTAATTACTTTATTTTTTTAAATATTATAATATAGGGAAATACAGAAAATATTATTTATTACATAATTATTATGTATATAATATAAATCCACTATTAAATATATATGTATATATAGAATTGAATAATAAATTTGTTTGAAAAATAAAAATTAATGAAATATATATTTGAATTTTTCTGTTAACACTATATAAATTTTTTCAACAAATATCTTTATTGTTTAGAAATATATAATGAATATTGTACAAATACATTATTTTATTAACTAAATTTAATTTTGATGTAAATATATTACATCCTGCATACCTCGCCTCCATTCATCATTATCTCGATTGTTGGGTATTTTTGGGTCGAGTTATTTATTATTGATAGTTGAAAAAACAGATGAAGAAGATTTTCGACGGTTCATTTGAATTGTGTACTTCTCTGCTGTGTTTGCTGAATTATAGATTGTTTGGAGAACCTTTCGACAGTTATTTTGATATTCATCCAGGCTTCCATTTCTATGTGTTGCTATTGCTATTGGTCAATAAAATATATTTCAGTATTTCAAAAATTTTTTATATGTCTGCAAAATCAATTATTGAATTTTATGTCGAGTACACATTTATGGATTTGATCAGACTAACATCAAATTAACACTTTTATAAATTACTTTTACTATTTTTTTTAAATCATTCAAATGTTATTTAATTCAAAATTTCAAATTTGCGCCTAAAAATATACAAAAATATTACCAGTTAATTTTAACTGACAAATGATTATTTTTTTGAATAATACCGTGCCATCTAGTGTTTAGTCGTATAAAAAATTGGAGAATTTTTTATTGTTATTTTTTTTTCACATTCGTGCGTGTCAAAAATTTAGTTTTCTAATCGAAATCAACAAGTTGTTTTTTTTTTTTATAATTGTTATAATTAAAAACGAAAGACGAAAAAATGCTAACTTTGCACAAAAAATTAATTTAATTAAATGTGAAAAATAAAGGAAATCTAAGAAATAAAAAAAATACTCATTAAATAATGTTAACTTTATTAGCTGAATGTCATTTTTGGACAACAAATAATAATGAAATAAATATAAATGATAATGATTTTGGTGCATTTAAATATTATACAAAAAAAGATTTTCATCATGAACAGCAAAATGGAAATTTAATAGCACAAGCTAAAAAAGAATATCATGAAAATCGTAATGGAATTGTTATAATTAAAAATGATAAAGAATTACGATTAAAAGATAATCTAAAGAAATTAGATGAATTATTAAAATCAAATAAAATTATAAAATTAGAATGGAGAAATTATTGTATTATAGAAATGTTATTATCAAATGGTATTATAATTTATATATGTATAAATATAATGACTGGTGATATTTTAAATATGAAATTTGATAAATATTTAATTGGTAAATTAGCATCGGAAACAATAACTGATGGTAATTTTATTACATACTTATACTTATTTTCTTAATGATTTCATTATAATCAAAATATTTTATTTCAGCAATTTTTTCCCATGAAAATATCATTTTGTCATATAATACAAATCAATTAACATTATTAAATTTACAAAAACCAAATCATCAACGAAAATGTCCAGAAAAAATATCAAATATGGATCCAAAAATTTATCATATTTTATTACCAGGACAAATTAATAAAAAAATTAATAGAAATTTAATAATAAATCATAATTATAATTTAATTATTGTATGGACAAAATCATCTCAAAGTGAAATTTATCCATGGCGACCAACTGCTGAAGATCAAGAACATTCAAATATGCATCTATTTAAATTGAAATCGTAAGTTTTTTTAAAAAAAATTTATAATCTAACTCTACGACCTAAGGCTTATATATTATAATTTTTGTAATATTCTTTTCAGTGGTAAATTAGAAACAATTGGTTATTGTTGGACTGAAAATGTTCCAATTTATACAAATTTTTTAATGAAACAAAGTGGTAAAATATTAACAATTGAACAAAAAATATCACGAAAAGGTGATATTACTGCTGAAATATGTTTTTATATTATTGGTAAAAGTCGTAAATTATCACGAACTGATGTTAAAACAATACCAATACGTACACAAATTTGTTGTTGTAGTTTAAGTCCTGATGAAGAAAAATTATTAATTGGTACAATTGATCAATATATTTATATAAATAATTTGGTACGATCAACAACAACGAAAATTTCAATGAAAACTGATATTGTAAGTTGATTTTTTTTTGTAGGATTTCTATTTTATTTTTAATTGTTTTTTGGTTTTTTTAGATTCCTACTCAATGTGCTTGGCATCCAGATTCTACTATTGTTATTATCGGTAATGATCAATCACAATTTCAATGTTATGATTATGCATTGAATACAATTATAATAAAATTAACAGGATCAAATATATTACCATCGAATTTACTAGATTTATCAAATTATATTTTATTCCAAACAAAATTGATAAATATTTCGTTTAGTAAAACATTAGATTTAAAAAATCATCATAACGAATTGTATAATAATGATCAAACGGATTGTTTTTTAATATTAATATACGAAAATGGACCAATTGTTTGTATGAAATTTTTATCAAATATTGGAATGTTAGGTGATTTACATAACAGCAGTTTAACATTTGATATTTTATGTTATCAATATTTAAGAATTAATCAATTAGAAAATTGTGTTAAATTATTATGTACAACAAATTGGGAAATTTATGGTTCAATGTGTTTATTAACATTACAACGTATAACAAATTATGTATTAACACAAATTGAACCAAAAGAGAATTATAGAATTTTATTATTGCAAGCAATACAAAGTTTTACAGATGATTTAAATGAAGATATCCGTGATAAATTTAGTGATGCAATTATAGATTTAAAGAGAAGATATTTCTTTTATTTATTAAGGTAAGATTTTTGAAATTTTTGAAAATATGTTCACTTTTATTAAAATATTTGATATTTTTAGACATGATTTGTATCAAGATTGTTTTGATTTGGCACAAAATATTGAAGAATATGATTTATTTATGGATTTATATAATCGCACAAAATCAGATCAAAATTTATTTGATTTATCAAATGATTCATATGAACAAGCAAAATTAATATTACAAAAAAATGATAATAATGAAAGTACTGATGATGATGATGATGATGATACAATTTCAACAAGTTCACAAACAACTTCAACATATTCTGATTATTTACAAAATATTCCAGTAACAAATAAAAATTATGAATTAAGTAAAAATCTACCTAGTACATCATCAGCATCATCACAATTTTTAAGTGTTAAACGTTATCAACATCAGCATGCAACTAATATAATAAGCAATAATCAATTTGAATTTAAATCAATTGATTCAGCAATAGCTGGTGTATCAAATTTAAAAAATTATGTACCACCATTACCATATTTTAAATCATCAATTTTAAATGCTGAAAATATTAAAATTAATACACCAAAGTTAGAATTAATAAATGATAATAAATTTAAAAGTTTCAATCAAAATGATAATTTAATTGGTAAATTGAAACAATATCCAGAATTAAACAATAATAATGATGAAATTGAATTTACATCAATTCATATACCAAGTCCATCTAGAAATTATTCAAATCAATATCATTCCAATTCACCACAATATAATATAAAAAATCAACAACAAGAATCATTAACACCGCGTGATAATTATCAATTAGGTATTATATCAACTAGTTTTAATGATATTGAATCTGAAGATGAATTACCAACAAATTGGACAAATATACCAGATCAAACAATTGGAATACCAACAATATCAAATGAATTATTTGAATTTAAATCATTACCATCAATAAATAATTTAAAACCATATTTTTCTACAAGTTCTACAGAATTACCATCATCATCAACGGAATTAAATGATTATAATTTAAAACCAATAATAGATCACAATAAACAATCAAGTCCACATAATAATACAAGCCAGCAGTTGTTATTAACAAAAAATAATTCACCAGAATCTGAAAATGGATATTCACCAAAATATTATCATCATCCTCTAGTCTTAGGTAATATACCATCATCATCAATTTCGAATTCAATTAATATTGGAATAGATGTATTATTAAAAAATAAAAAACCATCTGGTTCAATATTATCAAATAGTTCTAGTAATGGTGGTATGAGTAGTAATAGTAGTTTAGGTGGATTTAAAGATTATACATTAAATGAACAGAATATGAATAATAATGGAAATATATGTAAAAAGGATGTTGGTGTCGAAAAGAATAAAGTAAAATTTTCGGATACAATACAAATTGCTGTCGTTCCGGTATGTTTTATTTTTAAAATATTTAATAAACAATTTAATAAAAATTCTTTAAATAGGAAATTCCTCGAAAAGAGAAACAAAAATTACAAAAACATAATGGTTTCTTAGATCCAAGAAAAGAATTAGCTGATAGTTTACCATTATGTCATCCACATGATGAATATTTAAAAGATTTTAATCCGTTGCCAGGTAAATATTGATTTATTAAATATTTTAAAAAAATTAATTATTCTTTTTTAAATTTCAGATAACTTGACAACGAATATAGTTAATAATAATATGAATACTGAACAAAGGACTGATATAAATAATTCTAGCAATAATAATATAAGCAATAGTAATAGCAATAATAATGATAATGACACTGCACCATCAATAATAAAAGTAGTTCACTTTGGGGTTGTTTAAATTTAACTTATACCGTCCAATAATATTGTTTTTTTTTATTATTTTCTGTTATATTAATTTTTTTCATTTAATTATCATCTAAATAATTAAATTATTTAAAGAAGCTTTACTGTTTAATTATAAATTATTTATATATTTTTCATAAAAGTAGTTATTAAATTTTTTTATATTTATTACAAAACAAAATTTTATTTTGATCTTGATAACTAACAAAATTTTAACAAATATCTACTAACTTGTTTTTAAAAACATTGAAATCATTTATTTTTTCTTTGTTGGATTATTTGCTTGCATATTTTCTAATTGTGCTTTTAAATCTAATAAATCTTTATCGGGTACATAACGTAATTCTTCATGTTCTTCATTTTGTTCTAATACATTTAATGTAACACCTTCTGGTAAAGCTGCTTCAGCTATTCGTAAATATAATGGATAAACTGGTGCATCCAAATCAGAAATCTAGAAAAAATAATTTAAAGATACATAGATCATTTCTATGACTTGTTATAAAAAATTTTACTTGGATATTTCGTTCATATGTTGTTAGTTTATATTCGGAATCAACAACTGATGAAGCTGGTTTGAAACGTTGTACTTGCATAGTTTTCGGTGGGAAAGCATAACTAAAAATAGTTTTTTTTTTCAAATTTAATTTAATTAGAAATTAATTTTAATATTATTTCTACATACCATTCAGAAACATCTAAATCTAAATATTCTGCAACACTATGTAGAAATCTTTGATAACTTTCTAATATTGGATAATCGTAACCTTTTATTTGAAAATTAACACATTCATATTGTGGAAATTTCGGTTTTAATGACTATAAGTATATATAATAAAATTATTAAATAAAAATATAGAGTATTTTAATAAAAATAATCCTTATTCTTATTACATCTAAATAATCTGGTTCATAAATACCATAACTCCTTCTGCTAATTAATATTGCACTAATCGCATATCTGTGTTGTGGTAAAAGTAATTTTTGAGCTATTGGAATTATCTGAATAATAATAATATTTATTCAATTGTTATTTTTATTTTAATTATTTATTATTTACCTTTTTCATCATTTTTTCACAATATTTACGAATCTGTTGGAAGAAAAATTACTTAAAGGAGGTTATGTTTACCATATAGAATTTTAATTGTCAAAAAAATTACTGTGACACTTACATTGTTTATGGGCTGAATTCATTTTCGTATAGTTAATTTCCGAGTTACGAATTAAGTTTGTAACTTGGGAATTTACAATAGAAATATTTTAAAACCTTGATAACTTCACGTTCTCGTCATATTATTTTATTGCCTTAAATTTAAAATAATGAAAAATATTATTTGAATAGTAAGATACTTATCCGCAATACAAATTTTTCAGTTACGATACGAATTTCATAGCCGACGTATTTTTAAATGGGTAAATATTTTACCACAAACCAACACATATGAACTACACCAACAAAAAAAACCATCAAATATCAAAATAAAAAAAAACTTTTTTGTGTTTCTCTGCTGTCAAAAATTCCGACTTCGCACGCAAAATCATTTCAAAGTTTTTCTTTTATTGTGTAAAAAAATATAGTGTAGTGGCAAAATATACAAATAAAAAAAATGCCGAAACTTAAATATTTAAATATAATAATAATATTTTTATTATTGCCGTATATTAATTGTAAATCAGAACAAGGAAAAACTGATGTTGTGTTAACTCCGGTAAGATATAAAAAACCCAATATAGCTCAGCAAGTTTTTGTCACTTTATAATAAATCGATTCATTTTACATTGTTCACAATAATAATATGTATTGTATATAATTCTAATTAGAATTTTTCAGTTTTTATCTTTATATTTCTAATTTCCTTTTATTTGTTTTTTTATTTATATTTTATCGCTGTTTTTTTCTGATAATATAACTTTGATAAAAAAAAATATTGTTTTACTGACTAATGATTATAATATTTGTTCAACAACATAGCAATCAAATGTGGAAAAAGTAGAGAAAACATTATTTAGCGGTGCAAAAATATTCTTAACAAGTAAGTTTTTTTTTTATTCACAAAATTATTTTATCTCAATTACTTATGCATAATTTTTTTATAGTAATATGTGAAAAGGATGCTAATGATTTTAGTATTTATTGGACATTAACAGAACGTTTATGTTGGGAAGATGAAATTGATGTAAAACAAAAAATTGTTCGTTTATAATTAAAAATTTAATTATTTTTTTCAAATCTTTATTAGGCTGATTTGCGGATAAATCAACCACATTTATTTGCAAATGTTACTCCACAAATTCAATCAAAAGTATATAAATCAAGTTGTGTTAAAGATAGTCATGTACAATTAGATGAATTACAATATCAAAAAAGATATGAAACATCTACAACAAATCCAGCAATAAATAAAGAACATAAAAAACCAACACAAATTGAAGTAAAAATGATATTTAAGTTATTATCTTTTTTATTTATTTTTTTTAAACTTTTGTTGTAGAAAAATGAATTACCTGTTTATGTAATACCAAAAGATGGTATTTATGATTTTATATTAACAATAGATGGTAATGATTTTCAAATGCCATCACATATTGAAATACAAGGTGCACATGGTTATTTATCAGCTGTAGAATGGCCATTACTTCCGGTAATAAAAAAAACTAAATTTTTGTTTAACAGAAAAAAAAAATAATTTAAAATTTTTTTTTTTTCAGTTTTATGGTGTAATGTGTTTAGTTTATGTTATACTTGGATTAATATGGTTAATAGTATCATTTTCACAATGGCGTGATTTATTACGGATACAATTTTGGATTGGTGGTGTTATATTATTAGGAATGTTAGAAAAAGCTGTATTTTATGCTGAATATCAAAGTGTTAATTCAACTGGTATATCTGTACAAGGTGCTGAATTAGCTGCTGAAATTGTATCATGTGCTAAAAGGACATTAGCTAGAATGCTGGTCATTATAATGTCATTAGGTTTTGGTATTGTTAAGTAAGTTGTTTCTTATATTTCATATATTTTTATTAATACTTTTTCATTATTAATTTATTAAAATAAAACTATTTGAGTTGAATTACCTCTCTGATTGCCACGTTCTTTTGTTCTGTGTTTTGCCAAACAATTTTTTAAGTCATAAAAATGTGTTACATTAAATATGTATTTGGGGGAAATATTTAATTACTTTGTTTATGAATATAATATTTGTTTAAAGTCATAAAATATTTATTTAATTGGTAAAATTTTTATCACTTATGATTATATGAGCAATGATAATAACCTGCAAAAAATTCATGATAATTATTTTTTTTTATTTCGATATTATTAAATTATAAGAAATTTTTAATAATAAAATATTCAAATAATTATTAATTGTATTAAAAAATTATATAATAAATAAGCTGTGATCGGGCATTCCACCTCTTTCTAACAACTGCTTAGTATAAATATAATTAACAACCTGAAAATCTATGATTCATAAAAGCTTTTTGAAAATTTATCAGATATTTATATAAATTATGTTAATTAATTTCAAAGTTAAATAGTAAAAAATGTTGCAAAATTAGTCAGATTTATGGAAAAAACAAACATAAATAAAATTAAACACTTTTTTTTTATTTATTAAACGCAGGTGTTTAAAATTGCAGACCTTCAAATATGGTTATTAAAATTAATAAAAAATTTTTAATTTATTTCTGTTATTTTAGACTAATATAATAAATTGCTTTTAATGTATTTTGAAAAAAAAGGAGTTTGTAAATTAATATAAATATTTATATAAAATAATAATAATTTTTTAAGGCCACGTCTTGGTCCAATGTTACACCGTGTTGTTGGTACTGGTGCATTATATTTTATATTAGCATCTGTTGAAAGTTATTTACGTGTTATGAGAACAAAAAATGATCAAAGACATGAATTACTTGTAGCTAGTATACCATTAGCTGTATTAGATTCAGGAATATGTTGGTGGATATTTACATCATTAGTACAAACAACAAGAACTTTGAGGCTAAGAAGGTGAATATGAAAATATAATATTTACATAATTTAATTTTAATAAAATATATTTTAATATTTGAATTTAGAAATACAGTAAAACTTTCATTATATCGTCATTTTACAAATACTTTAATATTTTCTGTAATTGCATCAGTATTTTTCATGTTATATTCAATTAAAGCACATAAAACTGAAAATTGTTCACCAGTAAGAATATCAAATTTTTAATTTAGAAAAACCAATTTAAATATTAAATAAATATATATATATATTTTTTGTAGGGCTGGAAAGATATTTGGATTGATATTGCATTTTGGCATGTATTATTTTCAGTTTTATTATTAGTTATTATGGTATTATGGCGACCAACAAATAATAATCAAAGATATGCATTTACACCATTGTTAGATAATCCAGAAGATGAAGATGAAGGTACACATAAATAATTCTTATAATACAATAGTCGGAAAGAGACTGATTTTTCAATAATTATTTAAATTAATTTTCTTGTAGAAGAAGAACAATTTGTATCAGATGCTTATGGTGTTAAAATGCGTGGAGCAAATGCTAATGGTACTAAAATGCAACCATCAAATAAAGCAACAACAACTGAAGAAGATGATTTACGTTGGGTAGAGGATAATATACCATCAGCAATATCAGAACCAGCATTACCAGTTTTAGATTCAGATGAAGAAATTATAAATACAAAATTCGAAGTATCAAAAATGCAATAGAGACTAATATCGGAATTGTGTTATATTTTTTTTCGTAGCTTATAAAACAAAATTTTTATTTTTGACATTACAACATTATTAGGAAACTAATTTAATTTATTATATTAAAAAAAAATTAAATTGATTTTGATAGCAAAATAAATTAGAAATTGAAATAAATTTTCATTGTAAAAAGAAAATATTAATGAATGAAAATAAGGATAATTTCAAAATCAAAACTTTAAAATATTTTAGATCTTACAAAAATTAAGTAAATAATATATATTATTCAGTTCCTTCATTTTATATAAAATATAATTAAATAATGTTATATGTATATTCTTAATTTTATTATGCTTATTAATTTTAAATTAAATTTTGTGAAATATGCGAATTATGGCGCGGTATTATTTGAATTCATTTATATTTTATTATAAATTAAAAATTTTATTCAGCACAATTATTTTTTTTTTCTCTAAATTTTGTCGTAAAATTTTCTCTCATGACTAAATTTTCAAATTTCTAGTCATTATTAGAAGAACATTATCTAAAATTTTTGAGATATATATATAAAAAAACGCTTTATATTTCTATTTTATTTATAAAAATAAAAGCTTATTTATAAAAATTAAAATGCTGAACAATTTCAATTTAATAACAAAATTAAATGATACTTAAATATTTTGTGGTATTATTAATTTTATAATATTTTTTTTCTTTGTTAATGTTATTTTTCACCAATTTAATTCTTAATTATATATGTATATTTAAATTTTATTTAATTCAAAATAATTAAAAAGAAAAATATATATGAAGATGAATATGTAAATATTAAAATATTTATAGAATAGGAATAATAATTTAAAAAAAAAAAAAAAAAATTTAAAAAACAACACAAAATTAACAATCTTTTTAAAATTGATAAAACCAAATTTATATCGACAAAAAAATTATAATAATAAAATATTTGTAATTTATTATTGTACAATAATAATATAGAAACAGAAGAACATTTTTTGGAAACAAAAATAATTCTATTTTGCTTTATGGAAAAATTTCGTAATTTAAATATCATTTAAGTCTGATGTGAATAATAAAATATAATTTTGAAAAAATATATATAAAAGAAAAAAACAAAATTATTATAATCTAATTTGATTTTTTTTTATTAAATTTCTATTTAATAATGAATTTATATTTGATTTTTTAGTTACTGCTTGATTTCATCAATAATAAATTAGTTGACAACAACATAAATAACTAACTGTCGTAACCGGTATCTGTAAATATTAAAATTGGGTAATTTACGATATTTACGATATTAAGTAAATTAAAGAATAAAATGTAATTTTTAAGTTTAGGATATTTACGGTATTAGGCAAATTAATATCATATTTAACTTTTTATATTTACATATTTAACTTTTTATTATTGTCGTAAAATTCTTGTGGTAAACTATTTGGACATTATTGAAGACTTTCTGCTCATATGCAATTACACATATAACTTTGTAATAAAGCTACAGCCAATCATACTCTTCGAATGTCTACAAATAATTCTTAAAATATCAGTAATTAAGATGTGTACTTATAATTGTCAGTACTTTCACAAATTATAATTTTGTAAATATTTATTATAATTAAACTTTTCTATAACAGTCTGTTTATATTTGTCTCAGCTAACCATATTATTATAGCCATTTTCAATCATCTTTTTATGGTATTATATACAAAATATATAATTGTAAATTATGTATAATAAATTTTAATTTTTTGTGATATTTTTTTTATATCTTGATTTACTTTTTTAATAAAGCATATAAAAAAAATTGCTGTTTCGAAACATAGAACATAATATGTTGAAATATAACAAAAGATAATGGGTGTACAAGGGAAAATATGATCATGTTGTAATGGGTGGTTAAAAAAAATACTTTTTTTTTAGCTTAATAATATAAAAGTTTTTTTTTATAATTTTTTTCGTTGTTGGTGGCTTTTCTTTACCCTCCAGAATGAACGCGTAAATCTGTCATACATTGACTTTATTTATGGCAAAAGTTTTACGTATTTTTTTTTTACGATTAAAAGCATTTTTTGATGAAGTAATTTCTGCCCTAAACTTATGGACTTTATTTAAAAAATTATGGTTAAAAAAAAATGTAAAATAAAATATACACAAAAAAAAGTTAAGTAGTTATGAAATTTTTAAAAGTCCAAAAGTTTTACAGAAATAAAGTTAGCAAGAAAAAAAAATTTCTCCATAAAATTGAAATAAAAACATGAAAATTTTTGGTCTTTTAAAAATACGTTAATAAATATAACGAATGTTAGTGAATAATTTTTTTTATTTCATTAAAAATATAACAAAAACAGTGAAAGAAAAGGATATTATAAGGATTTTTTGTTGGGTTTTTAAAAATTGCTGAATTGCAATTGCTGAACTGTCTATTAAATATTGGCCGGAAAATTTATTATATTAATATTGCAATTGATAAATTTTTTTTTACGTAGAGTTATTGTATGTTCCAATTTTCAATCGTTATAATATTGTAGAAATTTCTAAGCCCTAAATAAGTAAGAAAAATTATGTCCAGAAGTTTCAGACCAAAATTTAAATGAAAAGCAAAAGAAAATGTTAAATGAAAAGCAAAAGAAATTAGTTAAATATCATATTTTGTTAAAACATTCTAATAGGAAATTAAATCCAAAATATTGTGGAACCAGTTTTATATTTTATTTAATACAATCTTTCTTCCCATAAATTGTACCACAAATTCAACACACAAAAAATAAAAGAAAATTTGACTCAAATATTTCATATTTTAGTTTAAATAGAAAACAACCTCAAAATTTTATTTCGGCTAAATTTCTAGAACATTTTTAATACTTAATATCATAGTCAAATAATTTAATAAAAAATCTTTAATTTCAATATTTGAAAAACAATTTTCATAGTTAATTTACATTAAAGAAAATATCCTTTACAATCTATACAATTTCCAAGAAAATTATATTCCAAATTAATGATTAATAAAAATGTAAATGAAAATTTATACATATACATATACGTGTATTTTCTATTATACATATATTTCACTGATTTCAATTAGAAATTTGGAAATTATTATGATTTTGAAATATTTCCATCAGGTAAACAACAAAATTAATAGAAAAAATTTGTCATAAATAATTAATTAAAAATCATTTTAATTATCACTAATGAATTTGATTTCAAATCAATTTCAATTTTTTTTTATAGAAAAATAATGATAGAATGTCCATTCAAATTTCACATTAAGTTATTAAAAAGATTTCCTATTATTTTATTATTATAAATCCACAAAATGACAGTCATAATATTTGAATTATATTCCTATAATCATGCCAGAGCTTTTATTTATTATTATGGTTCAATACTACATAATATTTTCTAAAAAAAAACAAATGATAAAATCTACAATCATTTTGGTGAATTATTTATTTACTAAGCTATTAAATTTCAAAACCACATTAAATAAAATAATAGTATTTTCAATTTAGTAGAAAATAAATGAATATTTTAAAATTAAAAAAGGAATATTTAATTTCAATTATAATAATTTTTATAATAGCTTATATAATAAATATACTTAATTATTGTTGTATATAAAAAAAGGACTTTTATTGATTTTAGAATAGTATTTAATAATTGTTTGAACATTTTAAAATCTAATTAAATATTTATAATTGGTAAAATGTAAAATTTATAAATTACAGATTTAATTTATGAAAAACTAATCTTATTAGTTAGTGATGATAAGATTTAAATTTACTAGTGACAAATTTAGCCACATGCAATAATAAATCTGAAAAATCTGATAAAATTCGCCGATCACAAAAATCAATCTGACTATAATCTAAAATTGAAATAAGAAATAGCCATCAGATTGATCAGAGCAGAAATAAGAAACAGTTTCAGATTAATCAGATTGATATGTACACACCATATGTACAACATTTTTGAATTTGAATTAAAAAGTATGAAGGATATTTTTGCATCAAACCATTTTTTATACAAGCAACATAGTTTTTTTAAATTCTACTAAAATAATTAAATGATTTAAATGAATTAAATATATTAAATGAATATATGTTTATTATTTTCAAAATTATTAATTTTTTTAATTTACTTTTTTATAATTTTATATTAATTATTACCAATAATTAAACTGATTATTGAATTTTAACAAAATTTTGCATGATATCATCATAATTTCTCATAATTTTTGTATCAAATAATTATAATTTCTTAAAAATTAACTTCCAACGAACTGACTGTGACAAATTCTTTAGCTTTATTATTAAAACTTTTCTAAAATTCATACACATACCAAAATAATCTTTAGATTATAAGTAATAACAATTTTCTCCCAAATTAAATAGTTTTCCTAAATAATAATTTTACTTTTAAATTAAAACATTTTTTTCTTTGGTGTATTTATATTGTAGAGTACATCTGGTATTATAATTGACATACGTAATTCATAGATTTACCTTTTGCCATATATACAACACAAAAATTATTATTGTTATAATAATATACGATAAAGTTTTTGTTTCAACACCATAAAGTTTTATGTAATATTGTTGTTAATGTTTTCCACATAATAATAATAATAATATTTTCCACCAAAAAAAAAAAAAACAAATGATTTATCAAAACATCAAGGCATACAAAAGAACAAAAAAAAAAAAACCAAACTTTTGTTGATTATTGAAAATGAAACAGTAAGAAAATGTTGAGAAAATTTGTGCACCTTTTAACACACAAACAAACAAAAAACTTTTCAATTTTATAATAATGTTACTATATATATGTTACATATTCTACTTATATGTTTCTATGATTAATTTGAAGACAAAAGTAAAAGAATTATTTGAAATCATAAAATAAGGAAAAAACTTTTTATGTTTTTCTCTTATACTCTGCTATCAAAGTAAGTTTTTTTTTAAAGAAAAGAACTACATATAATATATTATAATGAAAAACTTTTTCTATAAGTTTATTACCACGTGCACTTTTAACTATTTTTTAATAATAATACAAAAAAAAAAAACTTAATTTCAAAAATGTTTGTCTTTCCGCAAAAATAATAGTTGAAAAAAGAAAACATTAAAAAAAATCATTTTTTATAACAAATAAATTATAATATGTTTTTTATGTTGTTTGTATCTTATAGAGTTCTATTTTTTTTTTATATAAAAGTAATATTGTTTTTTTCTCAATTTTATTTAAAAAAAAAATACTTAATTCTTTTTTTTTTTAACAAATAAATAAGAAAATGATGAAAAAGTTTTTTATTTGTAAGAAAGAATGAGTTTTTGAGAAAATATTAGTACAAAAATTGCACTTTAATCATATATAAAAGAATCTACTAACTAAAGGTTCCTAATTTTAAACAATCTATTTTTTTGTTGTTGACAAAAATGCTATATTTGAATTTTATTTCAATTCGATGGTTCTTTTGATCGCAGAACATTGATTAGTGTTGAAAATAATGTCACTATGACTATGACATATTTATTTAGGAAATTTTTTTGAGGGTTTTGAAAAAATTTGAGTATAAAATTTGAACCAATTTAATAATAAACACTTTAACGAAAAATATGATATGAAAAAAATTGTAGATTTTGGTAAATAAAGTGTATCTTTGAGATCTAGCTAAAAATTATTAAAAAACCAACATATTCATTATTTTGTTAGTGAAGTTAATAACGAAAGTAATTGACTGTAATTGACCGAAAGTAATTGAAATTGTCCTAATTAAATTTGAATTTTAAATATTTTTGTTAATATTTTTCTTGTTAAAGCTGGTACACTAATATTTGCTCAATTTAGTGTGAAAATTATTGGAAATATCGTCCTAGTTAATTTATATTATAAAAATATTGTTAAAAATATAACTCATGAAATTTTTACTCAATTTACGAAAGTCAATTTTGAAAACAACAAAAAATTTCCACGCAATTATTCGACAATTTTGCAAAAAAATATAATAATGTATTATGAAAATTGATCTGATACCAAAAACCTTTCCTCAATACGTATATCAATTTCTACTTGTTATATATAAAAAAAGTAATATAATTTCTTTTTTTTTTTAGTTTTCCCCAACATATTAAAGTATTTTCCAAAAAATAATGAGTGTCTCTTCTGTTTGTTTACAAAAAAAAAAATATAACAAAAATTGAAAAAGAAAAGTACACTAATTTCATTTATATTTTTTCTCAGAAAAAAAATATAAGAACATAATTTTCTATTTTATGTAAACTTTACTAAATTTCATTACAAGACGAAAAAAAAAATTAAACTTTATCCTTTTTCTTGTATAGTTAAAGGATATAAGTAAGACAACCTTTTTCTTTCATATATAAATCTGTATTTAAGGTTTTCGAGAAGAAATATCTACTATAAATATAAGAAGACAAGAAAAATAAGGATAATAAAGTTTTGCATAAAATTGGTTAATATGCTGGTATTCTTTAAACATATGATATATTTATATATTATTTGGATATTTTTCTCTAAAAGAAGAGTAACTTTACATATAAGATTTTTCATATATTCAAAATTGAAAAGTTTTATAATGAAAGATAAAAAATTTCTTTAGTCCTACTTAAGAGGTAAATCGATTTTATATTATAAATTTTTCTTCGATATTTTTCTTTTCGTCGTAATTTTTGTGATATCAGCAATAATATATTTTTATTGGGTAATCTTTGCCAAAAAAGGGTTAGAAATTATTATACATTAGTAATAAATACGATTTAATTATTAAATATTGTTTAGTTCAAATTAATTTTTATTTAATTAACTAACCAGGAATAAGTTCTGATCGATTAAAAGTTTAGTTATAAATCCAAATTGTTTTCTATTTAAAATAATTTTTGATTAAATATTAGTAACGATTAGTAAGAGGGTCAACATTAGAGTTTAGAGTTATATTAAAATAAATAAGAACATTTCTAAGAATCATAAAATTTAAAATATTAATTGATTTAAATAAAAAATAATAATTAAAATAAATTTGTTAATTTGTTAAATTATAAATATTTAATTTTGAGTGTAAAAAATTTGAATTACTAAATAAAATTAAACTCAATCACTTATTATTTGTTAGAATAGCATACTTTTAGGTGTCATAACATTTTGAGTTTGTAATAAAAATGTATGTATAACATTTTGAAAATTTATATGGAAAACTCCTTAAAAATGTAACGAAATGTAATAAAAAATTGTTAGTAAAATTTGAAAAAATATTTTCCATTATTAACACAAATTATTACCAAAATTATTATAGTTTCGGATATTTTCCGTCAGAATAATGAAAATAGAATAATTTTTACATTAATATAAAACGTATCGATCTTATATTGGACATAAGAAACGACATTTTGTAGATACAAAACATCGATTCTTATACCCAAAGTTGCCAAAAAAAAATCATTGCCTAAATTATTCCCAAAAACATCTAAATTCAACCTACATAATTATTAATATAAAATATAATAATGAATATGATATTTATATTTAGGTATTGTTTCATTATCATTTTGTTCATATTCTAAGTACAATAATAAGAAATGCATAAATGAATAATTGAATATCCGTTTATTTATTAACATCCGCTTGTCATTTCTTATAAAAATAGAATTAAGTATATTACAAAAATTTCTTTCTTTCTATTATATCCTTTTATACTTAAAACTCATTTACTATATTTTTTATATATTTAGTTTTCATGAATAAAAAATTATTAAAAACGAATGATAGACAAGAAGTATAAAACGAAAAAAAAAAATACATTATTTTTATTTAATGAAAATTATATTTTCCACACAAATTACATAATGTTATTATATTCAAGTGCTTTACTATTATCATAGAAGAATATGATAAAAAAGACGTACACCAACTTTTCATTTGAAATGGGTTCATCATTTTTGTGTAACTCTTCTTCTTTTATACACTATACTGTATACCAAAGTCAAATAACTTTTTTTTTTATATAAGTATGAAAATTACATCTAAAAACTAAATGAAATGGTACTATGTTTATATTTCTATCTTATGCTATAATTTCCATGAAATTTAGTTTTACAATCTTTTAGTAGAATGTATTTTTTTTTTGGTTCATTCTGAAAAGCTTGAATTCCATTTTTCAGTGTGTTTTTATATGTACATTATATAAATATTTTATTTAAAAGCATAAGAATATCCTTTCTTTCGTCTATATTTCTTCTTTTTTTTTTAGCTGACATAGAGTAATTTCTTACTATGGTTATAACGTTATATCAATATTTGAATTTTCTCTTGCTTATAATTGGGTCGAAAATACTAATTGAATTTGATTTTATATGTACACATTATAAATTTTTTTGTATATATATATATATATATATATAGATATATATTTATACAAATAACCCATTTTAGTAATTTTTAGACGCACTTTATATTAAATACAGAGTGATTAAAGTGATATTATTCAAATTGACATTAATTTTTGTGACTGTTAAATTTAATTAAATTTGAAATATTTTAGTGTTTGAGTTATAATAAACAACTAGATAGAAACAAAGATAGAAAAATGAAATCAATTTTTTTTTATATTTATATAAAATTGTAAATCTCCTTGTTATCTTCATAAAAAAACAAATTTTACTGCGGTATATAAAATTTTAACAAAATTTTAAGTTTACATGCTAAATAAATATTTATCTAATGAAACTTTATATATATAAGTATAAAAAGTTTTTGTATAAAATTGCTTTATCCGCAAATGTTATTCTTAATTAAATTAGTTAAAAATTTTCCTATTTTACATAAAATATTTAATTTAATAATTTTATAAAAAAGTTATTACTAAAAAATATAAATTTTTAAAAATATTTTAAGAAATTATACATTTACGATAGTTAACGTTTATGAACAAATCTTATTATAGAGAAAAGAATTGGATAAACTTATGAAAACTTTTTACAATTTTGATTATAATTTCCACTTTTTTTATAATGGAAATATGAATAGTCCAAAGAAATTATTTAATAAAAATTTCGGATTAATAATTAGGGTTATTTTAA
This sequence comes from Empis stercorea, assembly GCA_949752835.1. Lineage (NCBI taxonomy): Eukaryota > Metazoa > Arthropoda > Insecta > Diptera > Empididae > Empis > Empis stercorea. Next base: position 53,531,837 of record OX457089.1, read on the forward strand.
TTAATTTTATTCTTAAAATGCATGATTGCAAAATTAAATTGTCACAATTATATTTAAACGATTCATTTATTTACGTTTTGTGAACCATAAAATCTAATAACTAAGAGCTGTAAACATAATATTTGTTAAAAAAATATGACAATAATATTTGTAATATTGTAATTTACTTCAATATGGCATACCAAATTTATATTTGGGTCAAATTGTTTGCTAAAACTTTATCTACTTGCAGTTCTACCTATAATTTCTATAATATTATTACCTAAAATTAAATAATTAAATTGTCAATTTCCAGTTTATAATACAATTTAATTTTAAAATATACAATTTAATATAATATAAAATTTTATGCAAATAATCCTCACCATATAAACAAATTTATTACCTAGCTTATAAAGGTAAGCGATATGGATATATCATTGCAAAAAAAATCATATTTTCGCATAATTATGAATTAGATAATTTAATTATAAATTATTTTATCTCACAAAATAATAATATTTTGATTATTATTATTATTATGCAAAATTGCATTACATACTATTATATGTATAAAATTATTATTTTTCACTAAAAACCTTTAATTAAATTTGACCAATAACACAAAATTATTAGTAACTAAATGAATTCCACCAATATATTTTGAGGTATACAGTATTTTGTGGTTATTTTATTATATATAAATTGGCTCAATGAACATTAAATATAAATTGTGTATTAATTATAATATCAAATTTAAATATATCCTAGTTTCTTGCTATCCTTTATCCACAAATATTGCCTAGTTATATTTAACATAATAAAAAAATTTCCGTAAAAACCAATTCTATTAACACTAATTAAAATAATCAATAAATTTATTTTAACAATATACAACTACTAGTTATAGAAAATATTACTAAAATTTTACTATATTATTATGCATATTGTATATACATAAGGTAATATTTATTAATTGGGGTTTTGAGCTACGTTTAAACGAAATGTAAAAACATCGATAGTAAAATAGTTCGAAGAAAAATGTCTTGAATTATTCTAATAACAACATTAATTATTCGTATACATATACTATCATCTCAGTTAATTTTTTTACCTTCAAATTTACAAGGAATTTTTCTTCTTTCTTTTTTATTTGGCAGTCAAATTGTAAATTCGTACTCGTACATTGATTATATTGGGAGCCCAATCTAAATTTCTATATTAATTTACCGCCTCGATAATTTTTTCCAATTTATGATTATTTTCTTTGTAGTTTTATACCATACTAATTATTTATTATATTTTATTTCGAATAATTTTTTCAAATCGATAAACTCATTCGTTATTAAAAAAATCAATCTTTTCCCATATAAATGTTATAAATTTTACGATAAAAATTATACGCAGTGGTAACCCCCTTTTTTTTCTCTGAATACAACTAAAAAAAAAAGAGACTAAAATTTAAATAAATTTTGCAATTATAATTTTGGTATTGCATTGCAACTGATAAAACAAAACAAAAAAAGGACATCGATGCGGTTCAAAAATAAAATATCCTACCATATATAAAATTTAAGAGGAAAATATTTTATAATGTAAAATAAAATAAATTTAAACGTTATGGCAGCAATTTATAAATATTTACAATAATATAATAAAATTATTTAGACATTAAAATATATAACAAAAATTATAATAAAAAATATTTTTATTAAAAAAAAAATATTGAAAATTAATTGTTACACTTTCCGTTTCGCCATTGTGGTTTCAATATTTTAATAATTTTTGAAATCATTTATTATAATAGTATTTTTTTCTGGGTAATATTTGACTAAAATGATACTTAAATCATATTTTTTTTTTCAAATATTAATTTAATAGTTTTTAATTGTAACATTTGGTATATATATAAAAATAAAATGCTATCCTGAATCTGAATTGATTATTAGACATTTCTTATATTAAAATAATATTATTTAAAAAATTTTAATGTAATGTGTATAATGTAAATATATAGTAAATTTTTAAATATTATTAATAATAATAAAATTTAATTTTATATTATTATAGTTTTATTTTTGAAGCACATATTGATTTTATTGAAATTTTACAATATCATTTTATATACATATATATTTTTATATAAATATTAAAATCCTTTTAATAAAATTGTCATTTATTGATATTATTGTTATTATTATTATTATTTTTAGTTTAATATACTTTTAATAATATGTTCGAATTGGTAAAAGAGTTTCAATTTAATTATATTATTTTAAATTACTATTTCTATTTTAAATTTTATATGTATAAATAAATGAAATCGATTAATATTTAACTTTTAAATTAGAAATTAGCAATGACAAGGATGTCATTGAATATAAACATTTTTGAAATCAATAACTATATTACAATTAGAAAATAATAATTAATTAAATTTTGTAACAATATCAGTATAATTGTTGGGAAAATGTGAAGATAATTGTTGAAATATATTTAGAAAGCTATATTGGTCTGGATACCTCTAGAATTATACGTAGGGGCTTAGATACATATTTGGGATTTGGGGGCTATCGATTAATGAAAGTTATAATCATTATTTCTATATGAATACTAATAGAAATAACAATATCAAGTTTATATGTTGACAAAAAATAATAATATTTGCCTAAAGATATGCAAAATGTTTAATTTTAGTAAATTTTCAAGTTTGATTGTTTATTTTTAGCTAAATATTATGTTAATCATAACATTCTAATTTGGTTATTAGTGGCAGTGATGAGCTGCCAAATTTTTTTATTATATATTTAATTACATATAATTAAGTCGTTTTTATTATATATAAGGAAAACACGGAATATTGTCAAGCAATTTATTACAAAAACCAAAATTGATAATTCTAGCTGACAGTAATGCAATTTGAAAGTATCTGAAATAATTCATTATAAATTAATTACGTAAATGTTCTGCAGTATTTTTAAAAATATTTAGATTAATATTAGAAATTTAACAAGTAATTTTCTTTAAAAAATGTACAAAATTTCATGAAATTATTAAGTTTTGGATAATTCTAGCAAAACTATTCTATAAACCATGTAGCCATAATAACAACATCACTATAATATTCTTAACAGTTAAAATTTTAATCCTGTTTTATGCTGGTATATTATATGTTTATAATATTCTACATTAGCATAATCATTATATATTCTAATCCTGTATTCAGCTTATAATGTTTTATTTAATATATGTGAAAATATTCTTTGGAAATTTTTTTAGTATCAAACGATTACAGTTTATTAATATTAATTAGTTTGTGCATCGCAATGTCTCACTTTGATATTTATTTTGGAGCATATACATAAAGAAACCTTTAAGGATCTACAATTTTAACCGAAAAAAATATTAAATTTTGAAATTCAAAAAGAGAATATAAATATTTTATAGTAGTTCATCATCAAAAAGCGAATAAATTATAGATTTATTCTACACATGGTATCCTTATATGCAATTCTAGTATAAATTAGGTCATAAAATAATGTTGTTTTTTTTCTATCCTTGTAGTATTAAAATTTATATCAAAGGATTTGGGATTAAATAGAGAAATATGATCACATATATGATTTAATTATTAAAGTATAGAATTTTAGTAGATATTTGGATTTTTTTAAAGGTATGAAGTTTATTCTTATGTTTAACCTTTTACACTCCACTGACACCTATACGGTGACATACTAAGTTTAACTACAAATCCACTGACCACTGACACCCAAATTCCCCAGCCCCACATAGTATTTTTCAATTATTTTTCTGTAGTAAGTGTGCAGTTTTCTTCAGTTAGTATGTTTATAAAAAATGGCGTAGAGTTGCTGGTAGGTGATTGAAATTTTGGTGTGGAGTGAAATTTTGAAAGGTTTTATTTAATATGGGAAAATGATATAACAGTGAAATTTGTTTGGTAATAATTTTAGAATAGTTTTTGTCGATTAAAAATAATCATTTTTCTCAGTTGACTAAATTGTCGATAAAATTTATTAAGCAATCAATTTCAAAGTTTTTCGACAAATTTATTAATAATGTTAAAGATTAAAGATCTCTAAAATTCTTAATAAATTAATTTTATAATATTACCATAAACTTTATATTACCATAGATTTCAAATAATCTTCACAATTTCAATTTAAAAGCAACTAAGACTATAAAAATGATTAATTGTCTTCTACATGTATATTCATATACAATCCCGGAAAAGAGAACAGTAAAGTTCTTATTTCCAATATTCATTTTAAATTTTTTTAAAAATAATTTTTCTTATATATACAATTTGTTGGTGTGTAGAAAATACCCCATTAGAAATATTTTATAGATTAAAAAATTACAAGAAAAATCAATTTTAAAAATATAAACACAAGCATACGTACTATAGTCGTAAAAACTTAAACGTGCCTAACAATAAAAATCATTAAAAAAATAAAAATTAGTACAAATTATTTCTATTTTCGATCTCTCAAATAAAGATCTGTTTTATTTAAATAGATTTTTTGTTTTGTTTTGCTAAATATTTACATATATAGAAGTAGACCCCAGGTTCTTTAACCTATAATATTGAAAATTTATAGATATATTTATTCAGAAAAAGGAAATTTTCAAAGTTAAAGCACCACCAGACATTATATTATATTTATATACATAAATAATATACTTATGTATGTTTTGCTCCGATCTAAAAATTATTTTCTTTTTGGTTAAAATAAGGCCAACATAGAGAAAATTTATATAGATTAAATTAGTCATTTTTCAAATTGAATAAGTAGTTAGTAGCAAGTATTTATAATAATTTAATTTGTATTTTAAAAATTTTATAAATTGTTTTTCACACTGAATGAATTAACTACAGCGAATTAGATCATTTTCAGGTTCAATTAGTTTTTTTCCCCTAAATGAACACTTAATGTTTGAAAATAGACAAATTTTATTTGAGAAAAGCATAAACTTTATTAGGAAAATGATCAATATGAATTGTAAAAAGATGAAAACTAACTTGACCTAAACATGCCAAAATTAAATATTCAGAAAAATTAAGACTCTAAGAATATTTTCCAACAATTTAGTAAAATCATTAAAATTTTCATGAAAAACGACTAATTTAATTTGAAAATTGTATATATTATACAGAAAATTGAATTTTCCTTCAATTTTCTAAGAAGTTCACTGTTCGACATGCGCGAAATACTAAAATAAAATAATCATTTAAATAGTTTTTTCCTCAAGATCATTCGAAAATCAACTTCTTTTGAATCATAGCTATATTCATTTTTAAATTTATAAAAAAAAATTCTCAAACATTATTTAAAAATAGATCAGTTTTTCACGAGTTTTTCATCTGTCGAGTTGATAATACAAAATAAAAATTGAAAATTTAAAGAAATTTTTTACTATAAATTATAAATTTTTATGTACATTTTTAAGACCATAAAAGAATTAAAATAAATCACGAAGGAAACAGATTTTTTTTTTGTACTCTCCAAAAGAAAATGTAAAATTGAAAATTTTTCACATAATACATATATAGCTATAGATTGTTAAAGGAAGTCGCAAAATACTTGATTAGTGTTTTTGGTTTATTTCTCTGTATATTTCAATTTTCCGTTTTATAATATAAAAAAAAACTTGAACAAAGGAAAAACTTTTTTATTGAATTTTCCTTATTTTTGCGTTATAAGAAAAAAAAAATCATATATCGAAAACAGAGAATTTTTTATAAAAGCTGAAGTCAAATCATTGAATATGGGTAGTGCTCAATCAACTTCAAACACACAAGACGATCCATGGTGGCCAATTGAAAATAATGATTTTATATTGGAGCAACCAATAAATAATAATTTATTAATAAATAATGTAAATGAAAATTTAAATAATTTAAATACGAAAAATCATTTAGTAGAAAAAATTGAAAATAGTGATAAAAATTTAATAAAAACATTAAATTTAAGTGAAACTGTAAAAGAGTTTGTTAAATTTGATACTATAAGTGAGGAGGAATTGGCTAACGAAGCATCCGGAGGAATATCTAATATATCATCTAATCGGAGTGGACGAGAAGGTGAACAATCCTTGGAGGAGTTTAAAGAAGAATTACGACTTAAACGAATGGCTAGACAAAGTGCTATAGATGATCTCCGAACAGAGATCAATAGATTAAGAGGTCAATTAACTGAGGAACGTGAATTAAATCGTAGATTACGAAATGGTGATGAAACATGTCAAATTATTACAAATGATATTGGTGTTGGTACAAATCATGATGAATTAAATGAAAAATCAGATAATGATGGTAATGAGAATATGAAAAATTTACAAACGGAATTATCCGAAACACAATTTTCATTGCAATTGGCTAATGCAGAAAATTTATCATTAACTACGGAATTAGATATAGCACGAAAGCAAGTACTTTCATTAAAAGATGTAATTACTTGTAGTAAGCAAGTAATCGAAGTAAGAGAAGATCAAGTTCATCAGGTAAGTTTCGAAATAGGAAATAATTAAAATTTTCGAAATTTTACATTTTACGACCTTTATTGTACTAATTAGAATTAAAATTAATTAGCCGTCTAAATTTAAATTTAATTAATGTACTAATTAAAATATTTATCTCTGTTTCTCTACCTTACCGCAAAAAATAGCTAAAAGGAAAACTACGTGAGATTGAAAATTCATTAGCTGAACGTGAAATGAAAATATTATCAGATGATCTTCGAAAAGAATATGATAAACAATTAGAAAATATTCGTAATTTACGACAATTATATGAAGAAAGAGCACGTGTTTCAGCTGCTGAACGTGAAAATCTTGAGAGACAAATATCAATTAAAAAAGATGAATTGGCGAGTGAAAATGAAAGGTGAGTAATATTCAGTAATAATAAATAAATTATAATTTTTATTTTTGTCAAATTTCATCATTTAATAAAATCAGATAAATATTTTTTGATTTAATTAGAATTATGCGTCATTTTAAAAATATTTTTACTTGTGCTCTTGTGTACTTCAAATTACACGTAGTTAAGTAAAGAAAATTGTCAACAAGAAAGGTGAAAATTCTTTATAAATATAACCCAAGATAGAATTTCTTTGTTTTTTTTTACAATATTTCGAAAGTGATTGATGAGTAATACAAGAAATAATTAAGAAAAAATATTTACTTTAATGTTTTAGGAAAATTCTTGAAATCAATTCAAAATTCTAATTGTATTTCACAATTTTCTTTTGTTACAAGGTCTACAAATTCTAATAAACTATTTATTTCTAACTAATGAAAAATTCAGAGGAAATTTACTGATGTATGTAGTAATATTTTTGTTTATTTCGGAGAATATTTTCTATTTTCTCATAAATATAATTTTTTAGATGAAAATTTTTGAACTTTAAATTTTCGGGCACATATAAGATCCATTTTAAGAATATCGTAAGGGGGATGGGAAAAAGTGATAAAAAAAATCATTGTTGAATTTAAAATAGGCACAGAATCTTCAAAAAGAAATATATGATAAATATTTATTTTAAGAATTATATACATATATGTATACACATGACCGAATTTATCGTGGGTGGCTGCAGAATATTATGTTATTGAGGATATCAAAATGATTTATTATGAAAAATTTAAAGAGCAATGAATTGTAATTGTGCAAGAAATGCAATTATATTTAATTTATTATAAAGATAATAATAAAAATAATATTCAATAATTTTTTTCGAAATGAAAATAAATTGTATTGCACATGCAAATGACTTAAATTGCATTTGCTTAAGAAAATCAGAAAATAAATGATAAATAAATATATTTTTCATTAAAAGAAAATCAGTCGGATAAAACGTGAACAATTTTCATTTGATTTATTATAGTGCTTTTTACTGGGTGGTCCTATACTTACAGTTTACTCGGTGCATATCATTATTGATGATTCATTTTTACTCTTTTTCTATATTCTTATGAATTTCGACATTTTGCCTAACAATGAGTAAACCCACAGAGCTCTAGCTGGAATATATTATAACTTTATTATTCTGAATCCTAGAATTATGAATTAAACCAAGGGAATTATAATCAATACCTGAATTTAAAGCTTAGAACTTTCAAATATAATAATAATTGATCTACAACTTTTTCTAATTATCCAATTTTTTCAGGAATAAGCATTTAGAAGAAAGAATTTCAACATTAGAAACTGATTTACAAAATATTGAAAATGCTATGAAAAATAAGAAATCAGAATGTAGTCGTTACATTTATGAGAATCGTGAACTTAAAGAAGAAATGGCTGTTATAAATAAGGTACATACAATATTATTTTAAAAACTTTTCCAATAAATATAAAAAAAATATCAATTAAATTAACTCTTCTTAAATAAATTCTATAAAATCTCCTTTAATGGATTGAAAAATTCTGAAAAAAAAAACTATAAATTTTCTTTATAATTAATACGAAAAATTTATAATAGCTTTTCAGTCAAACATTAATGGGTTTCAATGGTACAAACTGTTTGGATATTGATCGTTTAACAACAATGTTAGAAGAAAATCGTACATTATTAAATGAAATGGCAACAAAAGAAACAAAATATGAAGGAGCAAGTTTACCAAAACTATTATTTGAGTTAGTTAAACAAGCAAATAATAGCAATGAAGTTATAGATAATAATGAAAGTTCATCATCATCAACAATAAAATTGAATTCAAAAGATGAACTTTTAAATGATGAAACTTTATTATTATCAAATAATATTGATAAAAATAATACCGATGAAGTATTTGTTAAAAATATTGAAGGAAGTGAAAATAATAATGTTGCAATTGCATCATCATCAACAGAAACATCACCCACAATAGTGGGTGTAATTAATAATAATAGTAAAGATGGAATTGTTGTTGAAAAAGTTGCATCTGCACAAGAAATTATTGGTAATTTACCAAAAGTTTGGAGAGTTTTAATGGAATTATTAAATCATCAACAAATTAATCAAGTTGAAATAATGGAAAATGGTCAAAGTGAAGATTGTTATAAATCGGTACAAACACCAAATGGACCAAAAGCTGAAATAAGTGTTAGTAAAACTTACATAAAATTAAAGGTAATTTTTATAATTTGATTTTAATGATTTTTTTTTGTGTAATAATAAAATTATATTTAAATAGGATCTCATATTAGAAAAGAAATCCTTATTGAAAGAAACAACACGTTTAAAAACTTTAAATTCACATTTAGACCATCGTTTAAATCATCAAGAGAAACGTTTAAGTATGGTTAGTTTGGAATTGACAAAAACATGGCATTTAGTTGGTAAAATGCAACGACAACATCGTCAGCTCCATACACATGAACAAATTTTACGTTATCAATTACAACAGAAACGAAGACTATTAAATGAACTGAAAGAAGAATTGGAATATTGTCGTAGGAAATGGTCAGCAGCACGTGCTAAAAATGAAGAAAGTCAATTGCAATGTGATGATATGCGTAAAGAATTTGCCAGAAGAAAAATACAAGATGCTAATAATTCAGCTGAGAGTGGTTATAGTGATGGACCGGGTTCAGATGATGATGATAATAATGTAATTGATACAAAAATAAATTTATCTAATAAAAGTTATGAAGAACTTTTTACGAATGATAAAAAAATTGAAAGAATGAATAGTACTACACCATTGGGTTCCAAATTTGAAGCATATTTACCACGTAGCCACAGTGTACCAACAAATATAAACTTATTGGATAATATTGTTCAAGCACTTGTAGCAGAACAGGAAGAAATGAATCCAGGAGCAGAAGGATTGACAGAAAATATACCTGGCACGTCCACTGGCACGGGAGCAGTTCCTAAACAATTTACATCACGGAGTAATTCTATAGGATTATTACTTAACACTGATTCAAATGGCGAAACATCTGAAGATTCTAAAAGGGAAGACCGGACATATCGTATAAATCGTTTAGAGGAACAATGTAAATCGTTAATAGCACAAGTTCTCGAAACATCAAATTGTCGAGAAAAATTAGAAATTCAATTATGTCAATACCAAGATGAAATGCCACCAGTACAACATCCAATACCACTTGAAGAATTCATTGCAAAAAAACGTTTTAGTAAATCTCCATCTCCTAAACATGATACAGAAGTAGAAAAAACATCAAACGAGAATGGTTTAACAGCTAGAGAGGAAGAATATACTAGAAAACGGTCAGAAAGAATTCAACGATTAGAAAATGAAAGTAAATTATTGATGTCGAATATAAAAAGGACAACAGTGCGTGGTAATAATATGAAATCATTATTAGATCATATTCATGCCAGATGTGTAAGTAGTCGGGAGGGAAGTTTCGATAGTAATTTAGATGATAGTGACAAACCATCAACTTCTGCAACAGATGACTTATCAAAAACTGAAGATTCTACAAGTGACGACGAATCAACTACTGAAAATAATGATTCAACATTACAAGGTGCTAGTGGATGCTTAACTGCCCAAGAAGAAGCCTATACACATCGTAGATCAGAACGATTAAGAAGATTAGAAGAAGAAAGTAAAAGTCTTTTATCACGACTATCGAAAAATTCAGATCGTAGCACAACAATGAACACAAAATTAAATTATTTACATAATCGATATGGCAGTGAAGATAGTGATAATGAAATATCACAAACATCAAATAATTCTGACAAATCTGAATCTATTGATTTGAAATCTGATGACGTAACAATTGAAAATCGCTTAAAAGTAGTTGATGATGCTTCAGTTAAACGTTCTGAACGTCTTAAACTTATGGAAGAAGAAAGTAAAAAATTATTAACAAAATTATCAAATACATCTGATCGTGGTACAGAAATGATTGATCGTTTAGATCAAAATCGTAAACGAAAAGATGAAGCAATACGGAAAAGAGATGAAGAGAAATTAGAACTTGAAGAATCTATAAGAATATCAGCTGAAGCAGAGAAATTAATACGTGAACAAAATGTTGCAATGACAAGTATTGTACCCGAACAATTAGGGGAATATGCTACCATAACACAAACAGCTAGTCAAATAGCTGAATCAAGAGGAGCAAAACCAAAACAACCATTACAAAAGCCAACTGGTATTGCGGCACTTCAATTATCATGCAGTAAGAAACGTCAAAATAATACAACAACTTTCAAAAGTGATAGTGATAAACATGAAGAAACATTAGAAGAAATGTTTTTACGATTAAGTGGAATTGGATCTGCAAATGAAATGAAAAAAGATGAAGATACTAAGTGTGATCCTAATGACCAAAAAGATAAGGATAATATTGACTGATAAAATTTCTATCTATATGATTATTTTTTCTAAAGTGTTCATTTAATATTTTACAAAATTTAATATTTAATTTTAGAATTTATTAATTGATACATATATACTTCTATATTTTTCATTACATAAATAAAATTACATTTTTAAGATTTTTGAAAACATTTTTACTAATTGTGTTAATAAAATAAATCCTTCTATTGTATTCTCTCTCTCTGTGTGAAGTATATTATTTCGTCCTTACAAAACTTTTAATGGTAAAACATTATTGGTATAATAAAATTTAATTACAGATTAAATACTGGCAGGAAAAAAGAAATACAACGAAAAATCCTAATTTTTAAGCTATTTTAGTGTTAATAAAAAAAAAACGGATCTATACACAAATAGTAAAAAAAAAATTATCTGCAGTCTTAAAACAATTAAAAAGATATTTAATTTTAAAATCTTAAAATTTTTATTACTACTTTTACCAATATAAAAATTGATATAAAATTGTTTTCATTCTTATATAAAATGGAGCATATTTTTTCATTGTATATTTTCATTGTATAGCTACGTTATTTTAGAGAATTATATTTTTTGTTTAAAGGAATAACACATATCCTTTTTCAATTAACTAAACTATTTAAAAGAAACTTTGGCGTTTTTAAAGTAAAAATAAACGAAAAATATACAAAAGAGATACAAACTAAAAATAATAATAGATAAAATCATTCAACTTCTTAAATACAATATAGAATTTAAACAAGAAAGAGAGGAGCAAGTCTAATCCTTCAAATCGCCTTTGATAATCCAAAATTCACTATATACCATTTAACTAAATTGAGGATCCTTTTGGTTCGTTTGTTAGGGGTTTAAAGACAAAAACAAAGAAGATTATAACCAAAACCAAAAGGAATAAATAAAATGTATATATAGTATCGAAGGAATAACACTTTGAATGTAAAGTGTTTTAAAGATAAATTTTTATATAATACATGTATATATATATATATATTTTCCTAAGGATATTTTGTTATTGTTGTTGTTGTGTTTAGCATCCCTTGTTTTATTTTTCACTTAACTTAAATATTATAAGGGATGATTTTTAGATATTTGATTTTTTTTTTTGCAGCTCGATTTTCACTTTCTCTCTATATAATAAATGAATATCCTTTTAGTTAGGATTTAAGGATATATATAAAAAATCTTCAATTTGTTACGAATATATTTTTTTTTGTGTGTTTAGTTTTAATTTTAGTTTGGGGAAATGGTCGAATATTGAAAATTGATGAATTGATGCGGCAGAATTATATATATAGGAAAAGTTTAAGGATATTTTTTTTTAGGTTGTATTAAAGTATAAAATGCACATTAAAAAATTTATATCAATAGAGTTTTGAAGATGAATTTTGTTGTTCAAATAAAAAAGATATAAATAAAAATTAATTACTAAAAGTTTTTCTAATTATAGGAAATTAAATAAGATTAAGTTAGTAAATTTAATAAGAAATATTTTTAAATTTTGATGAGATTTTATTGGTGTACTTGATACTTTTATTGAATGATAAACTTTTAATTTTTATTAAAAAAACATTTTGATTGAAAATTGGAATTATTTTGGTACGAGAATGGGAAGGAAAAGCTCAGATCATATTAAACCAGTAGTGCTTAAATAATTTTGGTAATGTTGGCCAAAAATTTTCTATTACATAAATTTTAATCCGTGAATCAGATATTTATTATATTAGTAAATATTACTATAAGTTTTTAGGTCCTTTACTATAAATATATAACTAAAAATTCAAAATTATCATAATAACAAAAAAAATATCAAATAACAAATTTAATACAATATTTTGGTATCTATTATTCAACCACAAATTGTGTATCACTCTTGTATTATATATAACTTAAATATAATTTTCCATATACAAAGGATAAATTATCCTTAATATTTCAATCAATTTATTTCCCTTTTAATTTCTTTTAAAACTTAATTTATGTAGTTCTGGTTATTATATTTCCCAATAAATTTTAACAATATTCTACATTATTTTAAAAATATATTATTACATAATTTATGATTATTATTAACAATACTGTTTTTTTTACAATATTTGTTATATTGTAATCAAGAAACTCTTTTGTAAATGTTACAATATAAAAAATTATTTCATTATAATTTTTTTTTTTTGTAAAATAATTTCAGTTTTTTAACATAATTTAATGTAATTTTTCTCATTTTGTTTTATTTATTTTTTTTTTCGTTTCAAATTTTATACAAATGAATAAAAATATCTATAAATATTATGTAGAAAAAAAAATGTATAAGAAAAATTGTCGTTCTTCATTTCTGAATAAATTATTATAATAAAGATGATAAATTCATTTTACTGGAAATAATAACACCGGCATAAAGATAAATTATTATCATCGGATATTTTTCTTTTTTATCAAAAAAAAAATGAAAGAAAAGAGAAAAATTATAAAATAATTTTATGTAAAAAAAATTGTCATTTAAGTTTTGTATAACAAAAATATAGGTTATTTTTATGATATTGAAATGAAAATTAATTAAAATCTATGTATAAGAAATAATAGGTAGGTTCCAGGTAATATCATTCTCTCCTAAAATTTGTCCTATTTGATCTCGAATCGAAAATGAAAGAATTTTCAATTTGAATTTGACGTAGTTTGTTCGAACTATAAAGAAAGAAGATTTTGAAAAAAGGTGAACTTGGTATACAACTTAATTATATATATTCATATACATATATATTTCCAGATGTCAGCTATCATACTAAATCTTTATAAAGTTTAAAATTTATTTCAATTTCAAAGATTAATAATTAACCAACTTTAATTAGTTAGGACCAATTTTCCAGATGAAATTTTTTCCGCAAGCTTCCCAAACTAAACTGAAAATAACAAAAATACGAAATTTGAAATACAAACAATTCTATACAAACAATTTCCTTTATCTTCCAAAAAATCAAATTTATCCATTAAACGTTTTCTTTTTGATTATGATTGATACTCCCAGAATCAAAATGAAAATCTGGAAAAATTTCTAATATATTTGAATATTTTAAGTGTCATATTATTACATAAAGAATTCTTGTCATATATTTTTTTTTCATGCCGGAGAGAAAGAAATTATATTAGTTTTAAAAATGATATCGAAAAAGATTTAATATCCGATGCGGATTCAAAAATTATATTTCAAAATCTATAAATAAAAAAAAAACAAATTCAAAAAGTTTCAAGTAAAAAGCTCTTTGGCAACTGTTTAAATAAAATATTTTCGTGATCAATTGAAGTGCATCCCCCCCAGTAAAGAAGAAAATTTATTACAAAAAATTTATTTTATAGGCAAATATCATTGGCATTGCATATAATCTAGTTTTACAGAAAAAATCTGTAGTATCTGGTATCATATAGTTGTAACGATATATATTTATAATGTAAACATTGGAAAAAATTGATATTGCTCTGTTTATTTCTGATACTATCTTGTTTATTTGTATGACATGTCAATCGAACATTATATCTATCTATATCGTTTCTTTATTATATGTCAAACTAGACATATACATATATGAAACAAAGATTGTACGAGGTGCAAAAGGTCATTTTGTAAAATGAAATTGTAAATTCGAGGTCATTTTGTAAAATGAAATTGTAAATTTTACAAGGTTTTTTCAAGTGTGCGACACAAAGTTTAAATTTTAAAGTTAACATATTAAAAGCATTGTCATTATTGATAGTCATTGACGAGATATTTCAAGAATTTCTGAAAACCAATAGTTGAAAATATTCTTCCTATTCTGTTATCAAATAATAGTTAATATATAAATGTGCCAATATTATTACTGTACCACGAACGACCTATAGGCAACAACTACCTAATTTTTAACATAAGAATTATTTAAAAAAATTTCGATTCTATCCTCGTCTATTTAATTTTAAAATAATTTACTTGCTTTTTTTGGATACAAAAAAAGATATCAAATTACTCAATACTTTTTCTGTAGGATCTTCTATATACTGTAATATATAGAGAAGGATATACAAAATATTGGACATATTTCTTTTTTATTTGGTACACAGAAAAAAATGAGTATCATCTGTTTATTTAAATAAATCTATTTTGTTGAATATAGATTTTTCTTCTATTTTTCATTTATTTTTGTGCAATTTTCAAATTTTGTTTTTTTTTTTTTGGTTTAGTCGGAAATGTTAAAGGATAAAGTAAAAAACAGGATAAATAAAGTTTTTAAACTTTAAAATGATTAATATTTGACAAAAAATGGAGATAATAGGAATTTGAGATTTATGTATAAGTCAGGATGTAAATATGGCTAATAAATATTTCTGTAATGTAATTGACATGCATTGCATATATTCATTAGGACACTCAAATAATCAATGTTAATGTACTTCTTAAGCAAAATATATTATACAAAATTAAAAAAAAAACGGTAGGAGAAAGACATTACTTGAAATCAAACATGGAATTATTTTAATATAGTTCATATTTGAAATTATTGGTAAATTGAAGAAGGTTTCACTTGTATATTAATTAATTCAAAATGACACTTTATTTTACTTTGAGTTAAGAAACTTTATAATATTACCAATAAAAATTCGAAATTATTTTAGTCCAGCATAAAGGAATTTGAATACAATACAATATATAATAAACGTAAAAAAAAAATCGCCTGTCCTTTTTGTATGTCCGTCCAAAGATAGAAAACACTTTATATAGAAAATAATAAAAACTGGAAGGACGAACACAAAAAATATACAGATACAAATATGTCCATTTGTTTTCTTGTTTACTTTATATTTATAGAGTTTGTATGGATATGTACATTTATATTTATTTGATTTTATTTAAGTTTTGTCGTATGTCCTTTTTCTCTTAAAAAAAAAACAATCCATTGGACACCGATTAGTATTGAAGATTCTTTTTATATATATACATTTATTTGCTTTAACTTTATTATCTATTTCTGTTCTTTCTTCTCTTTGGTCAAATATCGTACTAAACATTTTCTATATAGATAATTGTGTACACAAATGTCTAATATACCAAAATAACGAAGGATATCATATAACAAAGATTATGCTTGACATTTATAAAAAAAAATGTATGTGTATATAAATTTGTATTTTTTTTATTAATAATTTACTACAATATTGATTTTATGTCCATTTTGTAAAATATTCTCTTTTTAAATATCGAATTAATAATTTATAAAATGATTTTTTATTTTATTTTTTTTTGGAATTAAAGTTTGTAATAATAATTATTAAAGGGACGAATAGAACATGGAAGTGGCGCACAATCGGTCATCTGTGATTTTATATTCAAATAAAATATCGAAATTTATAAAATTCGATTACAATATTGCTATATTAGAAACATATTGACTATCATTGAAGCAGTAGATATTTATGTAATATTTTTGACATTTGTAATTATTTATAGCATTTTCGGGTCAAATTATACACGTAAGTCTTTTAAAAAATCAAAATAATCTTTTAAGAATTCAAATTAGTCTTTTTACACTTCAAAATAGTCTTTTAATATTTCAAATTATCCTTTTAAAAACGAATTTCTTTGTGAAGGACTAATTTGAAATATAAAAAGACAATTTTGAAAATGTAAAAAGTCTAATTTGATTTCTATATTTAGTTTAAAAAGTTTAAAAAGTCTAATTTGATTTCTATATTTAGTTTAAAAAGTCTAATGTGATACGAAAATGGTATAAACATAAAGCCTTTTGATACACTTAGAATTTTTTGCAAAGGTCCTTTTTGGCTGTTGAGCTAAGAGATTAATAAATATTTCACTAGTAAATTCTGTATACTATTAGCTAGTTTATATCTATGAACGAGAACTACTATGATGATGAACGATCAGTCGTTATTGCTTAACATGAAGGAAATTGACACCTAATTGACACATTCTGTTCACCACTTTACTATTATCCATATTATTTATCATTTATTAAATTATAATTTAGTAAATTAAATTTAAAATCAATAATATTTTATTTATAATTTGATTAATTTTTAAATAATATAAAAAAAATTATATTTTATTTACTAAAATTAATGATAAAATATAGTTATTTTTTTTTAAATATTGTAAAAAATATATAAAAATAACAATTTATACTTAATTTAATTCGAAAATAATAATTATAAATTATAGTAAAGTTAATTTAATGTTAATAGATTAAAAAAGGATCAAATTAATAATAATAATAATAATGATAATAAAAAAGTCATAGATTTATAATTATATGTATGTTTTATTAAGGCAATAATTTAATTCTGTTTGTTGAAAAATTAAAACGCGTTAAAAAACAATTTAAATTAATAATTATTATTATTATTAATCAAAAAATATTATAAAATAAAAATCAAATTGTAAATTAATGAAATTGAAATTTATTTATTCAAAAAAATAAAATTGTTATAAAAAATTTATAGAAAAATATTGGTTAAAAAAAATATTGACATTTTAAATGCTCAACAAAAATTATAAATTTAATAAAATTAAATTATAGGAGTATTTAATATTCGTAAATAAATAAATATATAGTAAATAATATAATAGAAAATTGATGAAAAATTGTTGAAAAGTTTTTCAATTTTTTTTACTTCAATTTTTGTTTAATTTAATTTATGAATTTGACTAAAGGAAATTTGATTCTCACTTAATTATTCAATTTTGAAATGGGATTTATGAATCGAATATTGAGAAATTATAGTTTTGAATTTATTTATAGCATAAATAACTTTAATGATACCAAAAATTATGGATTTAATTTTAGAAACGAACTAAATTAATACCAAATTTTCCAAATTTACCAAAATTAATTAATTTTCTATATAGTAAATAAATGATAAATTTTCTTCGTTAAATTTTTAATATTTAGTTTTGAAATTTTTATTTTGACTTATTACGAATATTTTTACTCTCCTTAATAAATAAAAAAATTGCATGAAAACTCATAATTACATTTTATCAGATCTGCTATTAAAAATATTTTCTTAACGAAAACTTATTTAGAAAAAAAGAAAAATCTTTTTATCTTACAAGAAAGCAACTTTAATTTAAGTAAAAACTTTTAACAAAAAAATAAAGTTTTAAACTAAATTACGATACTATAACTTTTTTTTTATATTACTGACAAAAAAAAAACTATTTATAAGAATTTTCTTACAATTTTTCCTGCTTTTGTATTGTTGTCTTTTTTCTATCTTAGGAAAATTTTCTATTTTTAAATATAATGACAAAGTAAGAAAAAAGAACAAAAAAATGATGCCGCAAAGTGTTGATGAAAAATTTTCTAATTTTTTTTTTTGGGAAAAGTTATAGCAAATTCACATGAATTAACTTTTAAAAAGAATTTTTACTGGAGCTTACGGTAAGTAGAGAATTAAGGACAAAATAAAGTAAATCACATACAAGAACTAAGTAAAACAAAAAAAAAAATAGGAAAGAATATGAAATAAAAATGAAAATTACATCAAGGAGATTTGATTTTCTTAAAGAAATTTTCACCCCCAAAAAGTTAATACAGTTTTTTTTTTATAAAGAAAGAAGAAATATTTTTTGTTGTTGTGTTTTTCGGTATTAAAAGTTAAAATAACTGACAGAAAATTTAATTTTTTACTTTTAGTTGTTTTTTTTTTGGGATTTAGTATATTAAAACTTGAAGGTTTAACCTAACAAAATACCAAAACTCAATTAATATTATAAAATGTAAGTTTTTTAAAGGAGATATTAAAAGTTTTGTAATATGGTTGTAAAATAAAGTTGTGGTAGCTGGTAGAAATTATTATATGTACTAAAACAGTAATTTAGAAAATGGCGGAAATATAGTTGGAAATACGTTAATAATATAATAGGAAATGGTTTCAAAATGGTGGAAATTTTAGAAATGGATGAAGAGAAGGAAAATAGGAAATTTGTTTAATAATTTTTTACAGTTATAAGTCAAAGCGTCAAAGGTAGGCCTTCGGTTACATTTAAAGTTGGTAAACTGAAATTTGGTTTGAGGGTATGTAATCAGGACTCTATTAAAAACTAATATATATATGACTTGGATGAACTCGAAGAGAGGAATTCTAGGTGGTTATCTAACTCAGAAATCTTATAGTAAAATCTTTTTTATGATTCAAAGTAATTATTGAATTATGTATAAACTTAAAAATTTTGATATTCTGATTAAAATTGTAGACGAATATTTGCATATATATTTTTGTATATAATAATTTAACTAAGAAGTAAAATTTTAATTACAATCTTGTTCTAAATATTAAATTACTTTTATTAAATTTTTCCACAACATTTGACCAAAATATAATAAAGAATAACGAATAAATAAATAAAAAAATCTTTTACTTAATTTTCTAATAAATATCAGAAATAAATAAAATAAAAATCAAACATATTTTTCTTGTTTCCCTAACCAATTTTTACCTGTTGTATATTATAGTATAGTATAAATCTTGTAAAATAAAAATCTATCTATAAAATAAATATAAATCTATATCAAGGATAATTTTTTTTTGTTGTACAAAAAATAACAAAGAGAGAAGAAGAAAAAACAAAAAAAAAAAATCCGAAAAGATAATGTTGAAAATTCTATAAAGACAAATGGTTGCTCTAAGATAAATAGATAAATGTTCACCATTTATATCAATTTATACGATTTTACCTTATATCTTCTATTATTATTATTTTTTCTAGAAAAAGTCCTTTTGTATTATATATCATTTTATATATTTTATATGTATACCACACACACATCTATAAGGAATCAAAAAATAACCTCCAATATACTATAAGGATGTATAGTAAAAAAAGGAAGGAGACTATGAAATTGATTTAATCAATTTTGTCGAAAAAAAAATTTTTTTTTATATAAAAAACCAAAATAAAAAAAAAAATGATACCTTTATCGGCTCAAGATTGTTAGATGTTCAACTTGATGATATACCGATAAAATTTATATATCTATAAGAAAGTTTTTTTTTTTCTTTTATTTAAGACAGCAAAAAGATAACAAAAAAAAAGGATCAAGAAAATATTATATATAGGAACTACGTGTATATCCATTATGTTGGTTTGATAGAGATAGTATATGGATGTGGGTAAAAACGGATGATAATAAGATTAAATTTTACACTACTACTTCTTTTTTTTTTGTTAGTAGGATGAAAAATTTATTGGTTATTATTATAATCGTATTAATAGTATAGTAATAATAATAAGTGATTTTTTATCTATTATCATAAAAGTATTTGTAAATTTGAATAATTATTATGATAAAAAATTGAATGGAAAGAAATTTATTACGAATTTATTTTAAATGGAAATCAATTTAACTTATAAACTTTTTTTATTAGAATTAAATGAATAATGACAGATAAAAAAGAGGATTAAGACACATTAAAGTTTGTAGGATTGTATTTTTAATATGAAACGTAGGACTATAGTGGGTCAAATCCTAATCGAATTATAACATTAATTTAAGTAACTTAAGAATTAAGTAAAAGACCATTCTTTACATACTTAAAAATCAACAATTTCATTAATGATTTATATTTATAAATTAATAATTATATATTTTAATTATAATTAATTTAGGGATATTGAAAATTGAACGTTTTCTGATTCTTTTTTTCCAAAATATTTGAAATTTTAATGCAACAATAAAATATTTTAATTATACATATTTCAAATAATTAAGATGTTAATAAAAAAATGTACAAAAATAGTTAAAAATTGAAAAAAAATTGTAATGAGTATATGTAAAATATATTAATTTAAAAATCAAACTGAATCCTGTTTATAAAGATTTTTATAAAAAAAAAAACAAAATTCAAAATTACCATTAACTTAAATATTTTTTGAAATTAAATTACTCAATATGAACAACAATTCTTCATATCCTTTAAGTAAATAAGTATAAAAAAATCTATTTTAATTCCTTTATTATAAGACTACAACCAAAAAAATATAATGATGACAAATAGAAACATATAAGCAATTACTAAAAACGTTTCCTTGAATAAATTAAAAGATTTTTCCTCAGGACACATAAACATATTAGAGCATAATATTATAAACTCCATTTCTTATATATATATACTTTTTTTTCGTTTCTAAAATTATAATACTTTTCTAAGACTGATGATATTATAATACTTATATACTTTGTTATATATAATAATAACCAAAGTGCACTTCTAAAATCCAAAACATTTATTTATAACTTATACTAGTACATACTATAATACGTTATAAACATATATGGAATATTAAAAATATATAAGTATATAAAATATATAATAGTTTTAGTTAAAATTTTTTACTATGACTTGTTTTTGTGGTTGCATAATTTATTTGACCACCTAGCATAGTTTACATTTAAATACATAAGTTTATAAAAGAAGAGCATTTAATTCTTGTTTATGATATTTATTAAGAACTAGCATGCAATTAAGGGTCGTATAATTAGACTATAAAGAGGGAAACAAAGTGATTTAACCATATTTATATTAAGGATACCCAAATGAATTTAACTATAATAATAAAATATGAAAAAAATTTCTTTTAGTTTTTTTAAAATAAAAATATATAAATTGTGACTCTTGTAATTTTAGTATTAAGAGAAATTTGTTAGAGAAATATGTGGAAACTAGAGATGAAAGAATTTTAAATTGGCGGATATATCAATTATTGTTCAACTTAATTAAGTTTAATAAATAATATTTGTAATAGTATTTTGTAAGGAAATTTTATAGATTGATTGAATTTTTAATTATATCCTTGAAGAGAGGACTATAGTACTGGTAAGATATTATTTATATATAACATTAATAATTCATAATTTAAGGACATTTGATAAATTTTCTTATTAAAGTTTATTGCCTAAATTGATGTAACTATTTCAGTCCTTTAAATTACGATTTTCCACTTTATATCCAAACACTTGTTTAATATATAATCCTTATATACTATAAGAATTAAACTATATAAAAAAGTGAGCAGAACTACTAAATTTTTCATTGCTAGAGAATTTTCATTGTTCAATTTCCATTAAATTTCTCCAAAAATAAAAAAAAATATTTTATGTTATCTCTATATACTTATTATATGTATTAAAGAAAAATTCTACATTTATGACCGTTAAGCACCTAAACGCACCCCCAAACCCACCACCTACCCAAAACAAAATCATATACACATTTATTGACAACTTTGTTTCGTTTATATATTTTTCATTTATATTATATTTTTTACCTGAACTGATAAAGAGATAAAATATTGGAGCAATAAAATGTCAAGAGTTTTGCTGTGATTACGGTCATCACGTTCCCTCTATATATACTTATACATGGACACAAACGCACTTACCATATAGATTACCATATGTTTTTTTTTATGTACCACCATCGCAAAAACAAAAAATAAAAAATTTTACGCTAAAATTTTTTTATAAATATTATTTGACTGTTTTATATATGGTACAGGATCCACGACAGAAATTGACCTCTTAAAATAATGTTGCCTCCGATGAAATTGTATCCTTTTTTTTACAACAAAAATTTAGCAATATCACTTTAAGAGGTTTTTTTTTTATATTTAATACTGGACCAAAGGTAAAACACAAAAAAAAAAAATAAATAATCATAAAATATGTCATGAAAAAAAGTGATGGTGGTTTTATTTTTTAAAACAAAACAAAAAAAAATCTCGATTATCCTCCAACATATAAATATATATGCGATATCATATGAGAAAAAAAGATATTTATATGAGGTGACCTTTAAATCTTATGGATACACCATTTTTTTTTTATATTTACTCTCAGATAAAAAGTATTTAATTTTTTTTTTGTAGATATTTCTTTTTATTTTATGATTATTGTTTGGGTCAAGCGAAGGTATGCTATATAGTATATGTCCTGTAAATTATATATATTTATGTGAAAAAATAAAATTAAAAAACAAAAAATCTTTTTATTTTTGAAAAATATATTATCGGCAAGATACAAAACAATTTTTATTTCACTTGATATTTATGTATATATGTATGTACATTAGAATCTCTGGGGAGAAATTTACGTTTTATTATAAATTTTTATATTATTAATATAATTTGTGTAATATATATATATATATACATATATTCGTATTAGGAAATTCATATTTGGGAAATAGAAAAATCAAATATGAGAATTTTAGGTACAAAATTCGATAAAATTTTTAGTATATTTAATTTTTGATTGAACGTTTTAGTTGAAATTATTAATTTGGGTTTTTTTTATCTTATTGGCGATACAACAATAATTTGACCTTAATCTGTCATAAATGTTATCCCCATAATCTTTGTTTAACGCATTCTGATACTATATTACTAAATTCGTTAAAGTTTTCTGATGTCAGAGCAAATAAGAGTACTTTAATTTCGTTTGATTTTTCATGCAATCCATTCACTGAACTGTCGGTATATTTAGGGACATGAATGAGTACAATATTATATATAACTTAGAGCTATTCCAAATATTAAAGACTATAGGTTGTCTGAATTTGTTATAAGACAATATTTGCATATTTTATGATAGGACATGACTGTCATGTAATGTTCTATCTCATATGAAATATAAAATTTTAATAGGATGTTTTCGACATGTAAAAACTATTAAGTAGAAGTAAATTTAACAAATTATTTGTCTATTTATGCTTAATTACTAATTAAATTAAAATCATCGTTTAGTATCCTAAAAATCTACTATGTGTATATAATTATCATTCCCAAAAATCCTTAAAATTTAATTATATATAATTTTACACTCAAATTTAAATCGTAATTAATTTTTAATATCATTTATATATTCCTTAAAGTCATTAATTCTAATTTGAAGATATAAATTTATCCTCTTTACAAGATAATTTTAATCACATTGCATTATATATAACATTTAATTTAATTGCTTGAGTAAAAAACGATAAAAATTTGACGCTAAAATCTAAAAATTACAGAGGTTGATTTCTTTCTTAATATTATAATTAAATTTTTTTAACGTAGAATTTCCTTTTTTATATTCTTTCTCTTCTTTTCTACATAATATTTTTTTTAAGAAGACCCCAAAGAGTACAAAGTAAAATCGATTAAAAAAAAAAAAGAACATCATTGGAAAATACACTATCCAATTCCTGACTAGACTTGAATATATTTTTAATATTATTATAAGTTAAGACAAAAAATTGTCCTAAGATACTTTACTATATTTTCACATTCCAGACAAATTTCTTTCTAGTTCATAAAAGCAAATAGGAAAAATTCTAATTGAAATTCGGATCACAAAGTTATGTTTTTTTTTTCTATGACAAGGAAATTTGTTTTGTTCGTCACCTCTTAATCGGCCAGTGGAAAGTGTGAAAATTGTTTAAAAAAAACCTATTATCGTTTAGTTGATATTTGTGAGGATGGCAATTAAATGGTTTTTATAGAGACGTTGGCTAGAAAAATGCCCAAATTTGGCATTAGCTAAATTAGTGATGTTTATTTAAAGTTAATTCAGTTTTGGCTTAGAAAAAATAATTTAAACTATGTTAATAATTATCTAACATGTATAAGTTCGTATACCAAATCAAAATTTTGGACTTTTAAACTTATATAATCTCTAAGCAATTTAATTTTACATTAAATAATAAAGATTATGTTTGCCAAATATAAATTATATGTCAGTTCCTATAAATCATTCTCTGGCATTTATAATTAATGGTCTATTGAACCCTTAACTATCAAAATTGAAATTCTATATTTGTAAAAGAAATATTTACTAATAATTTTTGTAATTAAAGTTTTTCCAAATTAATTTTTATTTACTTGTTATAAATTAAAAATCCAAATATATAAAAATGAGGAATTTAACAATTGAAAAAATTCCGAAATTTCATTTAACAAAATATGAATAAACAAAAAAAGCCAAACTAATTAAAATTCATTACCAATAATCGTCGCTCAAAAAATGTATATCATTTTATGCCACATTTAAAATACCATATTTACATATGATTATCTCATATATTCAAAAATTATGTGGAAATTTTCATTATAATCACTACACTCTAATAATTTGTAATTATGGTTTATTACATTTTTGGTCTATCGACATGTGATATGATATTTTTGATAAGTTGTTTTTTTTTTTTAATGTACACATATACCTATTATTTATGTATTTCATATCCGTGATGGGCAATTGTTTTTATTAAATTAAAAATCAACCACGGCGTCGGTGTTGCATGATATATGTAAATGGAGAACATTAATGTAAATATTATAAAATCAACTCTAGAAATATACCCACCATCAATAATGTGAAAATTTTATGATAATTTCATATTTATGTAAAATATATTGTGAACCATATATTAATATTCAAAAATCTATATGCAATAAATGTTATTTGTATCTCTCTATGATAGGTTTCCCTGATGACCCGGGATATTGGCCAATTTTAGGGGTAATGAATTATAATTTAATTTCTGAATAGTAAATTTAATGTAATATTTATTCCGGAATAATAATTTTTATTAAGTGTGGTTTATTGATTATCCAATTAATAATAATTTATATTATTTATGAGGAAGTTTTCAATGTTTTTCAGGTTATAGTGAATATTGAATTTATAGTAACTGGGAAAATGATTTAGAAAATTTAATTTTATGTAAATTTTTGTATTTAGGCAATCATTTAAAATTAAATTTAGAAAGTATAGAATAGTGATTAAGGTGATAAATTGATTTAATGGGAAATTTTTCATAATTTTTTTATCTTAACAACGAAATATGTTTAATATAGTTTTTTGAAAACGAAAAATATTTTCGATATCTATATTTTAATAAAATTACAAAATTATAACCAAACCAATAAAAATATTGATTTTTCTTAACCAATAAAAATTCACAAATAAAAGTCCTTTAAATAAAATTTTTGTACAGTGTTTAACCCCTTAATTTTTACATAATATTTTATGATGGTTAATTTTTATATATCATAACTATATCATTAAATATTTTATTATTATTACCAAAATGATATTAATCAAAATATTATAGAGTGAGACAGAGAGTAATAAAATTTAAACTAACCACGTTAATTGGCTGCGATATGTCCACAATTTTTATTATACAAATTATTAAATTGTAAATTATAATATAAATATTTTTATTATGTTGAGATAATATTTATTTTTAAATATAATATTTATTATAATAAATCGAAAATGGGTGAAATTATTTCTCAAACATTTCTACATAGTACGAAATTAAGAAAGTTTTATGCATTTTAGTGTAAAAAAATAATTTTATTTCTTGTATTTGATAAAAGAAAAATATTATTTTAAATTTTTATAAAGAAAAAGCTTAAATAAATTAAATTAAAAAGGTCCAGGAAAATATTTATACAGTTGATTTTTCCAACAGAAAAAAAATATGAATACCTGTTAATTTAATTAGATTTTTTTAAGTAAAATTCGAACTTTTACATTTAAATTTTCCATAGCTTCGATAAAAAAAAAACACAGAAGAAATTATTTTATGAATAAAAATATTATCCTTTTGAGTTTTCTTTAATGAATTTTAAATAAGTATTAGAGATAGTATATTCTTTTAGTTAGTTTCCGAGTTAATGTAATTATGTGGATGTTAACAGCAATAAGATAATGGATCATAAAAATGTTCCACTGCGAACAATATACGATTTTAGAAAACTTTTAGCCATGGATTGTGATTGTGATGGTCTTACTTTCCATTACATGTTTGCTTATGGTCCTGCAACAATTTTTGTGTATGTGTGTATGACGTATATGCAACATTTATAATTATTTCAAAGAGCAACACTTCACAATCATTTTGCCATCGTTTCTATATAATGTATATACATATTTCTTCTCAATATTTCCAATTAAAATGAATATTTTAGATCTTTTTTTTGTATACAATTTTTTTAAGATAGTAATTTAAAGATCTTAAATCAAAATTCATGAAAATACTAGGTAATCATAAATCCAACATCCAGAAAGTTAATCCACCTTCTAATATAAATATGGTATATACTTTCTCCTAATATATATATTAAATTGATTCAGTTTCATTTTAGTCAATTATCATCCGCATTTTGTATAAAAAAAATTAATATGTAAACTGCACCAAGGACCTTATTATTATTTTTTATAATCAAAGAGATATAATTTAAGCATAAAGTTTAATTTTTATCTTTTTTTTGTATAATGCTATTGGTTCATCATCATATAGGATAGGTGACTATATTATGCTGTAAAAGTTCTCATGAATATGAATGAAATTAATCTTTTCATATATAGTTTTTCTTTCCTTCTTTTAGTTTTTCTTTTCGATATTGCATAAAATTATATAAATGAGAAAATTTTCTCTTATTGTTGCTATATAAAGTAAAATAAAAGTTAGAAAATTAAATAATAATAATAACAATCAAAGAATGCAGAAAAGAATTTTAAGAATATTTCTTAGAAAAGAGCATATATAAAAAATGTTGAAAGATTTAATTTTAGGTGAAAGATTTCTAATTCAAATATAAAATTAGTAATATTTGTTCTATAAATTAATTTTAATAATAAAAAATTGAAAATTGTTACATAAAATTTTGTACAAAACTTGGGTAAACATAATATAATTTTATAATAAAAAATTACTCTTTTTTTTATATTAAATTAATCTAAAGTTTTTCATAAGATTTTCCATTTTATGTTTTATATAGTCGAAAAAAGTTTAAAGCAAAGACACAAAAAGAAAAATTTAGGAAATAAAAATGAACAAGTGCCAGTCATCACTTTATTATTTTTAAATCTTTTTCTTTGGGAAATAATTTTAATTTTAGTGGATGATAGATTTAAGGATATTGTATTTAAAAGAAAAAAAATGTTGAAAAAATAATAATTTCAATGTTAGTCTAAGTAATTCAATTAATTTTTATTTTACTACTTTAAAACATCACAAATTTTATAGCATTTTAGATAACAATTTTCTAAGAAAATCGTATTTCTTCAAATGTAGAACAAAAACTTATGAATTATTTTAAACTAACTTAGCCTTTGCAAATCATAAAATTATTCTTATAAAAACTATTTACGTAAAATAATAAATGAATTTTTCTTTTCGCTTATAGGAAGAAAAATGAATTTTAATTCTTTTATTTATACCATTAAAAATGGATTTAATGAAATAATATTATTTTTTTGTAAGAAAATTACTTTTTATTTAATTATATATAAAATTATTCTTTGCCAGTCAAAATAATTAAATTAAATTAAATTAATATGCAATAAAATTTGAAATGTTGATAAAAATAGCAATTTAATACAAATATTAATTTTTGACATTATCCATAAAAAATGAATATTAAAAATATATAATTTCTTTTTTATATTTAATTTTCAATTAAATTTACTCTAGATATAATGAGAATATTTAAAATGTGTCAATATATAAAAATTAAAATATAAATAATCTATAAATTAAATTTGATTATAATAAAATCAATTATTAAATAAACTATTAATATGATATTTACAGTATGTGTGGATAATAATTAGGTTAATTCGAAAAAATTTCATAATTAAAAACTGGAAATTACTTAGGTGAAAAAAAATAATGAAAGTTATTAGAAAAATGAGTAATTTTATAATAAAAATTAAATTAAATCAAAATTTTGATTGATTACTTGTAGTTAAATTAGTAATTATAGATTTTAAAATTATTAGTGGTACTGACGATTTTTGTTAATTCTGATATGTAATTTAAAATTTTATTAAATATTAATGAGGAAATAATTAAATTAAATTTCTGATAAATAAATCTAGCTAAAATTGTTTAATACATAAAATTTTGTAATAATTCAAGTAATGATTGAATTTTGATATAAATTTTAAAGGAATTTTATTAGAATGTCCTAAATAATTTCAATATATTTTATGTAAAATATTTTGTCGCTTAAAGTGTGAATACTATATTATTTAACAATAAAAGCTTTTTAAAATGTAACAATATTGAAATTATTAAATTGAATCTTTTTTTTTACGAGAAATGACAATAAACTAACCAAAAAAAAATATCCTTACTACATGCAAATCTACTCAAAATTCAATGAAAATTTCTATTATTTCTTTCTTTCTTTTTTTTTGTCAGATGTTACCAGTAAATTGAAGTTTAAGCTTAGAGAATGGTAAATGGTTTTTCTTGAAATTTTTCTAAAAATAAAAAAAAATATAGTTAGAGAAAATTTGCTTCAATTTTCTTCTTTTTTTTTTGGGTAAAAATATCAAAAAGGAAATTGTAATTCCTAGATATATTTATTTAGAATAGATCTTTTTCCTTAGTGTGTGTAACATTTTAATTGAACTAAAAAATATTTTTCAATAAATATCAAAAATAAAATTATTTCCTTAAAATTTGTTTTATAAAATTTTATATTAATATTTTTTTTTTAAAGAAATGTGAAAATATTGAATTATATTATATTTTCGTTTCAGTTAAAATATGAAAATTTTCTTTGATGAAATTTATTGAAATAGTAAAATCATGTACCTATATATAGGCAATTTACATGTAATGGCACTTAGAGGTATATATTACAAATTTTTACATTTTAAGTGCATCAATTCTGCCATTTTTTGTGAAATGTCCTTGTTCGTTTTTAAAGTAAATTTAAAAAAAAAAATCCATTAAAAATTCCATTAAAATTACATTAAGTATATGTAATAGTCTTAATATTTAAAATTTGTGGAAAATTTTTTTGTGAATTTTGTTATCGAATTTATTATTTTTCCACGAATTTGTAAATTAATTGTAAAAAGTGAAATATTTTCATAGTTTAATTAAAACAAAATTCAAAAAAATTTATTACAAAATATTGAACTTTAATCATTTCTAAAGGAAACTTTCAAATTTTTCTATGAAATTTACAGAATTTTCGAAGAGTTAATGCTATGTAATATTTTTTTTTTAATTTGATATTTCAAATTCATTATTTTATTTAAAAGTTTTAGAAAACTATTTGAAATTTTCTGTAGCTATATATAAATTCGGTTTTAATTGATTTTATAGATCTCTGATCTGTGAAAATTAGAAAACTATACCATATATCAAGGACTAGACAAAACTAAATACTCTCTAGCTAGGAAATATTTCATTATAGTCCTTTTCAAAAACAATCAATAACGAAAATTATAAATGATTAGTGAATCCACTTTTTAAATGTTCACTTATCAAAATATTTCGCATTATATTGTCAATTTTTCATTTAATTTCTTTTACTGAAAGGTTTAATTTAATTGTGTATACTCTAATACAAATTAAATATATATAAAATAAACTTTTCTCTCTATGCTGCAATAATTTCCACAATAAACATTGTTTTTTTTTTGTATCCAATAAATTCCCAAGATGACAAGCATTCAAAAAGATAAATCTGTGATACGAATTTTAATGAATTTAATATATATTTTTCCTTACTTGAGCAGAGAGAGAGACGAAAATTTATTCGTACATATATATATGGGGACTTGTAATATAAATTATATAAAAAAAAATAAAAATAAAAATTCAAGGTTTATTTTTCATTGACTTTTTATATTACACTAGAAAACTGAATATTTTGAGTCCTTTTTTTGGTAGAAACATAATAATAAACAAACAAAAGTGTTAGTATATAACAATTGTTTAAAATTGTGAAATATCCTTTTTTTGTTGTATATAGTTGATTTATTTGTCATTGCGCATACAATGACAAAAAAAAATATAAATAAATAAAAGAGTTTTAATGGCACTCCTGGAAATTTACAAGATTTTCGTGATTTGAATTATTTTTTATGTTATATTTTTTTTGGTAATTTTTGTTTTTATATAATATAAATTTAAATGATTTTTGTCTCGTTCTGCAGATTGTTTTTTTTTTGTTAAATTATATTAGAAAATTATTTCAAGTATTATAATTATTGTAAATTTTGAAGAAAAATGATGTGGTATTTAAGTTAAATTTTATAAATTAAAAGTAATATAAAATATCTCAACTTTGTTACAAATAATTGAAATAATTTATTTCAAAGAACTTGTAAGAAAGGAAAATTATTCGAAAGTAATATTTTTTTTCCATTTCCAATTTTACTTAGTTATAAGCAATTTTGCATAATATTTTCTGGCATAATATTTTCTATATTTATCAGAATTTTTACACAAAAGTGATTGTATTTAATTTACTTTTAAAATTATAGCTTATAATTTACTTGTAATATAAATTAGCAGAAACTTAATGTATCTTACTATGAACATAATATTTATAATAATATATAAAAAATACACTAATTTACACGTAAAATAAAATTAACTATCAAATATTTAAAATATAGTTTAATAGTGAACTCGAAAATTATATATTTTCACTTCATATTTAATAAACACTTAATTATTCCCCAGCGCAATATACTTTCACCATAAAGTAAAATATGATATATTTATTTCTACTACACTTACCTATTAAATACTTTAAGAAAAATTTGGATAAGATAAATTAGATGAAATTTTTTTAAGTTCATTTGGTTAATTAATTATTAGTAAACTTATATCCATATAAGTTCATAATTTCTGATGTAAATTACAAACATTAAATTAAAATTAAAATTATGATAGAAATTTTTCACTAAAAAAGTGAATAAAATAAAGAGAGTGCATTTTTGAGTATGTTAATAAAAATCAATTAATTACGTAAAATTTTCAAGAAGAAAATTTCAATTTACTTTGAAAATATATCCTTTTCTTAACATCAAAAATTATTCAGCAATTTTAATTTTCAATTAGATGTTTTAAAAAATTAAGAATTAAAATTAAAATTAATATATGTACATACTCGCGTATTTAGATTTCTGTGAAAAAAAAATGTATAAAATTTTCCCAAATTTCAAAATAAAAAATTGTTTTATTTATATTTCCGTCTAAAATTTTTTTTTCTCTTCAAACTCTTTTTTTTTTCTGACGGATATTTAGTATAAAAAAAATTGCCTTTTCAGGTAAAAGTTTATAAAATTCCTGTTGAAATTACAAAAAATGTAAGCTCCATTACTAATCGTGTACATTAAAGGTTTTTCTAATTATCATTCATAAAAAGTAATATACAAAAACATTATTTTTTGTTTGCCATATTATGCTTATGCCTTGTCCTGTGTATGCAATGTAATACGCCTTTTAAAAAACATACCACCTTTTTTTTTTGTTATGTTGAAAAACTAATGTTGGTAACCACAAAAGCGCATCGAAATTATGCCATTTTTTTTTGTTTTTGAAAATAGAAAATGTAAATACGAAATTTAAAATATATAAAACTTTTTTCTAAAAAAAAACTCTTTACATTTATTATGTAGTAAAGCTTAGCGTAATTCAAGGAAAAAAATTAATGAAAAAAGGTTAAAATTGTACCTTTAAAACATATATTTTTTTTAAGTTCATAAAGGGAGGATTTTTTGTATGCAGTGTTTTTGTTTTTTCAAATAATTAAACATAAAAAATACACTGATCTTTATGTTATTTTGTAATTACATTATACGAAAACAAAATAAATATATTTACTTTAATTTTTCTATTTTTGTACTGCTTTGTTTTAGGTAAGATTTAGGTGAAAACTCATTTTTATTTAATTAATTTTAAAGAACTTAATATTTACGTATGGTACACGGTTGGTTTTACGTGCTTATTTACGAAAAATATAAATTAAATTTAATTTTTTTTTTTTTCTCAAAAATATTCAAAGTCGGTATATAATGTTACGATAATTTGAATATTGAATTTGATAAAGTATTTTTTAATTTACCAAAAGGTAAATTAAAATTCATATCGAATGTATAAACGCAGAATTCACATTGGAACTGACTACACTGAAACTGAAATATTTCTTAGCCTATTAGTAATTTATTTTGATAAAGTAAATATATATTTGATATGCAAACATTAAATTACGTCAAAAATAGTTCATTGTTTTTTAAAAATTTTTTTTTTAAATATTGAGTTTAAGTCTTTCCTCCGCAATAATAGTTACCTACTATAATTATTTTCCTGCCTTAATCTCAATCAATTATTTTACCTATATCTACAAATTTTCCATATCAATTTATAGTTAATTTTTGACCAAACAATATTATTAGTTAAAAGTAAAAAAAATTGAAAAATTATAATAAATACCATGATGATTGTTAGTAGTAATATAATCCATTATATTTTATTATTCCATATCCTATTGAATACCATAAGAAAAATTAGTTTTGTGTGATTTTCATATACAAGACTTGATGAATTTTTCCACTTTGCGCTAATCCTTTTTGTAGTATATGTTCACCTCAAAACAGCAAATTAGAAAATAATATAAATGATTTTTTTTGTTTAAAATTCGAACTTTTGTATCAAAAATTGTGTTTCTGATAATACAAATCATAAAACCAACCCAAATTATATGAATTAACAATTGAAGGAGATTCTTAAATATAACATTTAAAGCTAAATTTAATATTATTATTTTAAAAAAATTTTTATTTTTAGATTTTTTTAAATAAAAACAATGGAAAATTCCACATTTGACACTTTCCAATTTACAAAAATAAGAAAACATAACAATTTTCTGTTGGTAAATAATTTTGATAAAAAAAATAAATCTAATTCAATAAATATTTTTTCCTTTTTATGAAAATCAAAGTAACAATTAACTAAACATTTCAATTCATAAGAATATTATTCTAAAGAATTTCTAAAATACAGAAATTTTTTTCCATAAATAAATTATATTCATTAATATAGCCAAATAAATGGAAAACTCAACATAATAATAAAAATATTGTAATACATAAAAATAATTTAGAGAATATACAAAAAGAAACCCACAAAAAAAAAAAATTACTCATAATCATCAAAAATTATAAAAATAAAAAATAAAATTTTCACATTTAATTGAATGAAAATTTTCTTCATAATTAACCTCTTCAGTTGACTGAAAAATATCCAAGTCATTTAATTCACTCCCTATAGTATATTACAATTTTGGTTTTAATATTCTATATACAATTTTCGCTGATAATAATTATTTTACCCATCGCATTCGCATATACTACCCACAATTTTATTTGCCCACCCACAATTTCCCTACCTAAATATAAAATCGCACGACGCACAGTATAGTAATAAAAGAGCAAAATCAAAATTAACTCTTGAGTACATTTAACCAGTCATTTTTCCTCTGAACAAAAATTAAAATAATAATAAGTATAATAAAAAAAACTATATTAGCGGCAATTTCTCTCCTCCGTCCATCATGAATAAATAATGAAAATTCCAATTTTCCAACAACAAAAAAAATTAATGTTTATCTGTCGAATCATTGTTGTTATGTCCTGTTTTTGTTCTTCTTTATATAAATAGTTGTACATATATATAAAATGTTCTTTTTGTGGTATTTTGTTGTCTGAGCAAATTTGATTACAAATTTAGAGGGTTTTTTTTTCGGAAAATTGATGGGAAAAAAGTAAAAAGTTTTTCTGAATCATTCATATTCATCAAATCATTGGGTATACAAATTAGTTTTAGACATTATTTTAATAGTGAATTGGTCAAATAGAAGAAGAAATTGGTAACTAGAAAATTGTAAGTAGAAAATTTTATTAAAACGTTATGGTAATTGACTTATTTACTACAAAATTCGATAATGGAAATAAAGTCAAAATTGTTTCTGTTTAGTATTATAGTTATAGTTAGTTAGTACAGGACACTTTTGTACCAACTAAAATTTTATAAAATTTAATCAAAAATCATATTAATTATACCATCATAAGCTATCAAGAATATAGAAAAAATTATAAATATTCTCAATATAATTTAAATATTCTCACAGGCAAAATGAAATTTGAGAAAAATTTAAATGACAAATCAAATGACAGAAAGGTTAAATAGTTTTTCTAAAATTCCCAAATAAAAATTCGTCAATTTAAATTCACGATTTAAACAATTTTATTATAATTCTTTTCAAAGTGATTAAAACTTATTCCTAAAAATTACTTTCTTTTAATCTTATATTATTTAAAATTGGAATATCTTAAAATTTTCTGCAATCTATTCATAACAAAATTATAAAAAAATTACAAATAAGAGAACAACATTTACCACCCTATGATTAATGATAACAAATATTATATAAATATACAAAAAAAAAAAGCAAATTATACGAGTATAAATTCTTAATATAATAACAAAAAATTATTATTCAAATTGGCTGCGAATCAAGTTTATTATTCAACAATTTAACTAGCTTTAAGATATCACCATTTGGTATATAAAATGCGTGTAAAATATTTTTAGTAGTAAAATCATGAAAAACAGAGCAGTAGTTAAATTCTTACATCCTTCTAAAAATGCCTCCTAAAATATTAACTCCTTCGTTCATCGTGTATCACTCATATACAAAAAAAAATTATGATACTTTTTGGCTTTATAATTTTGCATTTAACTCTTTTTCTATTATGAAAAAGAAAAATATTTTCCTATTTTATTATTTTTGCATAAATAAACAAAAAAAAAAAAAAGAATCCTTGATATCATAGCAGGGAAAAATCATAGGCGAAAAATTAAAATTATATATTTTTTCTTTCAGTCTTTTTAACTCTTGAATAAACTTTTTGGTTTTAAAAAAAAAATAGATTTATTCATAAGCTTTTCCTTAATATTTTCTTTGCACTTATGCTCAGGGATGATATATTTTTTTGTTTCCTTTGGTGTTGGTTTCATGAAATTGAAATCGAGATCCTGCTGTTCCTTTTTTTTCTGAAAATAATAATATTATTATTATGACATTTGAAATAAACTATACTATTATAACATGAATGGATATATTTCCCAGCATTCTCTCTAAGGTATTAACTCCTAAAAGGAAAAAGAAAACAGAGTAACAAACATAAACATAAGATATTATATGAATTAGATAATCGTATAAATAATATCACAGATTTGTTTGAAATTCGTGTTTATATGCCAGTGACATTGAATATTTTTAAAAATTTTCCCCTTTTTGTTTATTGTGGAATAAATTATATTATGATTATATAAAAAAAATTGAAAAAAATGGTATAAATTTATTATATGTACATAGATATATTGTATTAATATGAATATTGTTTACTTATTATATTCAAATTTGACTCAAGCGAAGTTAATGTTAAAGTAAAGGTATAGGAAATTTAACTAAATTTTAGAATCAGTTATAATTATTTAATTTTTTAAAATAAATTTCTTAATAATTCGTATTTTTCAAGAGATAAGATGCAATATTACAGCATACCAGCCACATACCAGCTACTTAAAGGACCCTATAACTGATTTTTTTTAAAAAAACTTCAGCGAAAATTCTTAATATTTTTTGGTTGCGACATTTGGATACAAGATAATCATGAAAAATTACGAAAATATCTATTTTATATAATTGCATATTTTTAGGAATAACAAATTTTTAAATACATACCACAGTTCTTTTGAACTTTGAAATATATTTTGTCGCATTAGAAGGAAATCAAAGTTAGAAATAATTAAGTGAAGTTCTAATTAAACTAATGTCAATATTGTAATCAGTGATGGAAACAAAATACAAATTTTAAGAATATTCCTTAATTTTTTGTCATATTAATGGAGTGCTTATTAGTGAAGTGAAACAGGTTTCTGTTATGTTATAAAACTCTGCTTATAGTTTTCTTTTATAAATCTGTAATATTTCAAATTAGTGTTTCAAAATGTTTAAACCATAATTTTCATTAAAATTGCACTTAAAATTATTTCAATTATTTATGAAATTTATATTATTGACTTAGTATATTTTGGCTATTTAAGTATAGGTTGGTAAAAAATTATTATTTTAGGGGTTGTAATGAGCAGTACATGTCTAAATGTAATATTTCTGGGCTTAACTATAAAAATACTGATTCCACTGATTTTCTACAAAATTTAGAAATAATATTAGTATATTAAAAATGTCTTAACATAAAAATTTCCTATACATACATAATTTATATTTACCTAAGAAAAGAAGTGCCGTCTTCTTCATTTACCACTGATTTCTCCATTTAATTTAAAAAAATAAATAATCAAATCAAATTTTTTTTTTGTTCATAATTTAATTTAATAATATGTATATACAATTAAGCTTTATATTATATAACCAGGTATTATAGTGTTAAGTAGATTAAAAGCTTCAGTTAAACAACAACAATTGTGACAATTTCTTCTTCTATATATACATAAAGTACATTATCTTAGCTATATAGTTAAAATTTATAATATTAACGTATCTTTTTAGTATTCTATAATAAAATTTAAAATTCAAAATTTAATATTATAAATAATTTTTTTCGTTGTTTTAGCAGTTTATTTTATTTTTAAGACATCATTGCGCGCGTGATGAGGTTATTTTATATTATATTATATAGCTAGTAGAGTGATATTATAATATTTAGGAATTATAGCATTAACTTAAGCAACAAAAAAATAAAGGATTAAACTTGAAGGTTATTTAACTAGTAAAAAAAATTTTTCTTGTTTTGCTTAAACAACGTATACCACCATAACAACAAGAAGACAAAAAAAAAATGGATATAAAAATGACAATATAATAAAAGTGGAAAAATTTATTATAATATGAAAAAACTCTTCTTCCTTCAAATGCCAAATAACATCAATAATGTAGTTAAAAAAGTTTTTTTTTTTATGGTGGTAAATGGAGTAAATTAAATATAATTTTCATATTTTTAGTATGGAACAAAAATGTTTTTAAGAAAAATTTATTTATGAAGAAAAGCATCATCATCTATTTTCTATAAGAGACAAACGTTTCATTCTAGATTTTTATTCGCTGTGTTGTTTGGAATTTAAAATTTTGTTCCATTTGAGAAAGATTTTTATAAATTTCAATTTTGGTTTATGCCATGCCATGTCAGTAGATTTTTCAGTTAACAAAATGAATTTGTAGATTTGGTAAAAAATAATACCTATTTGGTATAGAACTACATAATTATTTTTAGACTTTTGTACAACATTTCGATTAAAAATA
This sequence comes from Empis stercorea, assembly GCA_949752835.1. Taxonomy (NCBI): domain Eukaryota; kingdom Metazoa; phylum Arthropoda; class Insecta; order Diptera; family Empididae; genus Empis; species Empis stercorea. The sequence continues at coordinate 53,570,334 of OX457089.1, forward strand.
ACTCCAATAGTTCCATACTATTTGCATGCAACAAATTATGTTTAGTATTCATTCAGACTATTAAAGAATTCAAATTATTTTGCTATCGGGGATTTAGATTTCCCATTTTATTAACTTAGTATAATACGTACTCTTTTTTTCTATTTGTCCAATAAAAATTTTCTCTGCTTATTTTTTTTACACCATAAGAAAAACACTTTTCTTTTAATAATAATTCCTTTAAATCTTGTCATTTTGAATAAATTTAACACAGTACTATAATATTTGTTGGGCAATTATGAACCCAAATAGTCAAAACTGATTTGTGTAAAGTTTATAAGGAAGTTATTATTTGATAGTATGTCCTCAAATAAAATATGATTTAGATAAGTTAATTAAAAAAATATCCCAGGCTATTCTTAGTACATCATTTTTGTTTATCTTGTTAACTAGGCCGAATTGCCGTTCCGAGTAGATTGTAAAAAAAAAGTTCGATCACTTTGTACTTACAATAAATAACTAATTGGAAAATTTGGCACTACATGATATCTACTTCTCTGGAGCCTTTTTTTCGACCAGTTTTATCATATTAGTGTCCTCTAAATCTAAATTAATAAAAGGAAAAGAATTGAAAAATCCTCAAAAATACTAAGTGTTTCATATGGTGCATTAGACTTGTCTTCGTCCTTGGCTCGTTTGCAATTTCAATTAAAACTATAACTCGCACTTTTATGTATGTGGGTTTAGATCGCAACACTTACAAATAAATTTCTTTAAATGGAATAGGACTACTATCAGACTAGAACATATAATATAGTAGATTTTTCAATTGATATTAAAAAGAAAATGAAGCTCATTGTCTTAAAATATTTACAAAAAATAAGAACATAACATAAAAACTTTACAAAAACCATTTTTTTTCTGCTACTCATTGTCGTCGCAAGTATAAAATAAAAATTGGGGAGACAAAAATAAAAAAACACAGTCATTTTACCACAAGGAAGAAAAAAAAAAAGATTGGAAAAAGTTATTTAGTATTTTCTACAATTTTCTTCATCATTTTTTTGTTGTCCTGGGTACGCGTTTGTTGTTAATTCGCTAGTCAGTTTTTTTCTTCCGTTCTTTTTTTGTTCTTTCTTAAGCAATTTTTTGTTATTAAGGATGACAGTTTTAAAGGAACAAGAAGGATGATTATAATGATTTTTTTTCCTTTCTATATATTTTTTTTTATTATCCTTCCTTTTTGCTATACCAGTCGGTTTTTCTGTTTGGTGTTGTGTTCTGATGTGCAATTGTATTTTGTTGCTGTTATATTTTATATATGTGGAACGCGATGCTATTATAATGAAATTTTCAATTTTGAATTTTCATATAATCAACAATATTTTACATTCAACGCGGTAATCAGTAAAGAAAAAAAAGCAACAGATTTTTTTTTTTTTCAACTTTAATGTTGAATTATAATTTTTTTCGTCTTGTACAAGGACATTTTTTATTTTTCATAAATTTTCTTTTATTTTTTCTGTATATTTTTTGTGTTAAATTACAGAAGAGAAAAATTATATTTATTATTAAGTCGTATTGTTGTTGGAAGAAGGATCGGTGGAAAATTTTTAGTAGTTGATGGAAATTGTTTAGGTAATTTTAAATAATAATAATATATAATATTTTTGTTTTGATATTGAACGAATATTTTGAAGGATAACAACTTTTTTGTTAGGTTTCAAGAAATATATTATATTTTCTCTATTTTCTCTAATAAATATTATTGACTAGCGTAGCGCAAGCGACGAGGATAATAACCAAGGATCTGTCGCTATTGGCTAACGTGACGAGAATTACCTCTGTCAGTTATACAGTCTATTTGGCATAAAAGTGCTAAGGAATATTTACGTGGCAAAAAACTGATTTTTAAATATTACTAGATTATAAACGAAATTCAACAATTTTGCATATAATACCAAAGTTTTTATTAGAATTTTATTTTTATAAACTCAAATAATCAGTAAATTCAATAATACTTTTTCGATTTGATTTCTTACTGATAAAATGATGATGCGGGATAAAAGTTTTTAATTTAAAATACCATCTTTTAAATTCACATAATCTAAAAGTTTTATGTGTGTATATACAATGTTGCAATAACTTTTGCTTTTTCTCAAAGATTTTTAATTTATTTTCTAAGAATTTTGAAAACAAATAAAAAATATATTTTGAATCCTTTTTTAAATTGTGTAATCAATATTATTGGATAAACGTAAGGGTAATTTATTTCTTCATTTATTTTTTGAAATATTATTAAATTGAAATTGAAAACTATAAAATTTAAAATAATCAGTTGCAAAAAAAGCATGATTTTTTTTTTTTAATCAATTTAAAATATTTTGCAAACCAAATTTGTTTTCTTGCTGTTTACGATCTTTTGTAAAAGATTTTGAATTAATTTGGATATTTTAGGTTAATCCGAAAGCTTAATAAAAACCTCTAAGTACTATGATAAATTTTCAATAATTTATCTTTAATTTACTGCATGACTATACAATAAATTATGTGATGGAAGCTAAGCTTTTGACTTAGTGATTAGCTACCTAATGACTACTTTTTGACAATGTTATTAACACATAGTTACTGTTCACAAAAAAACCCCCCAATATAAAGTACAATATTCGAAAGTGAACCCATTTATTTAAGTCAGTCAAAGTCCTGTAAAAATATAAATAATAAAAAAATTAAGTTAAATTACAATCAAAATTAATTTCCAAAAAAAAAGTACAAATTAATTATACAATATTCATTTCTACTGTACCCAAAAAAACTTCTGAGATCTTGTAGTTTATATAATATTTCTTGCCTACATTCAGTTTTAACAACCAGAAAAAAGGATCAAAAAGAAACTTTAAGCAATCTCTAACGTATATTCTATTAAAATTCGTAAAGGAGCAAAAAGTGAAACGGGCAAGTTTTCCATTTAATTGGCTTCTGGCTAAGAATTCTTACTATATTAAGTAATTTTCTTAATATTTAAATATATTTTTAGTTCACTTTCAAGTAAAAATGAAATATATGTATATGTATATAATTCCATTTAATCCTTGCTATATATCCTTTTACTTGTTATATATTCCTTTTTTTTTTACGAAATGATGATTACAAAATAAGTTGGTGCATATGTTTTGCCCATTTGAAATTAATTTTGTTTCGTATTTCTTCTTTTTTGGAGATTTTAATTTCAAATTATAGTTTCGTTTACTATTTTTTTTTAACTATATTTGCTTAATAGTTGAATATTTATATTTAAAAAGAAGCCATTTTTCCTGCAGCATAATTAAATAATATAATTTTTTGTTTTAACTTTACTTAGTTTCTTTTGTGGCTGATGCTATCTCAATTATAAAGAAAATTAGTTTGCAAGGCATAATAAAATTTGTATTAAGTAATATACAGGTTTTGCACTCCAAATTCAACCTTTTGCAAACCAAATTCAACTTTTTGCAAATCAAATTCAACTTTTTGCAAATCAAATTCAACCTTTTGCAAATCAAATTCAACCTTTTGCAAAAAAAACCGAATTAAATGGTTCTATGAAGATTATAAATAATTTTAATTTCAATTAACATCAAATAAATTCAAATTATAAAAATAAATTAATAATTAGAATTTTTTATTTTCTTTAAATTAAATAAATTAATTAATAATTAAGTATAGATAAATCATGATTACAGTGATTCTCCTGCACCGGATAATGGCAACTGCATATACATATGTGTATAATAATTATTGCAATTTTCGGGGTTAATAGTTGCCACAGCTTGTTCAATAACTTCTACTAAATTATAAGAATTTACATATTCCGCTAATAAATTACGCACATAAAATTTGATTTTAGAAAAAACTTCTTCAATGGCATTCATCACTGGGGAATATGGTGGCAGAAATACAAAAGTATCTTGTCCGCTCCACAAGCTCACGAATTTCCAGACTTTTGTGGAGCCGAACATTGTCTAAAATTAACCACGCTTCTACAATCATGTTCTTCTAAATTTTTAAACTACGAGGGAAATCACAAAAAATATTCGAGTTCACATTAGATCGTGCAATTATATCATGGAATATTATTCCCTGAGTATTTATCGCTGCAATCAGGGATACATTCCGTTCTCTAATATTTGGTACAATTACCCGGGCCGGTGTATTGACTGTAGAACGTGCTTTTGTTCTGCGAAGATGGTAATTCAATCCAGATTCATCAATAAATATTATTTTGCTTACTTGGATTATAAATTATCTAATTATTAATTGTTTAACTTAAGGTAAAAATTAATTTTTCGAATGTTTTTATAAAAGGTTGAATTTGATTTGCAAAAGGTTGAATTTGATTTGCAAAAGGTTGAATTTGATTTGCAAAAGGTTGAATTTGATTTGCAAAAAGTTGAATTTGATTTGCAAAAAGTTGAATTTGGTTTGCAAAACCTGTAAGTAGAACATTTCAACTATTCTATTATTATATTAAAACTTTAATTAACATAAAAATTGTAATAAGTATATAAAATAAGTTAAATTGAAATTGTGGAAAGATTATAAATTGAAAGCATTTTATTAATCTTGCAAAAGAAAATCGCGAAAATTTAAAAAAAAGGAAAAACGATTATTACAATTTTAGTGATTATTAATTTTGTAAATAATTTTTGTAATTAAATTAAATTTTAAGAGAATTATAAAATTAAAAACATTTTAAATATGTAATTTTAATTTTAAATTATCAGTGAAATAAGTTTGGATTTATAGATGAATTGTTCCATGTATGTATATCAAATTTTCGACATTTCCAAACCAAATATCTTGAATTCGAAATCAAATTTAAAATCTTTTTTTATCAAAATCAATTTGTATTGTCTTTTTGGACATGTAGATTAAAATCACTTCTTAAATTATTATGAAATTTAGACATGCATTTTAAAATTACTTCTTAAATTAAATTATTATGAAATTAAATATATAATTTATTCATCAAATTGTAAAACATGTGATAAATTATGATGGTATACTTTTAGTCATAACAGATTTATAAATATTTTAAATTACCAAAAAAAATGAGTAAAAATTCAATTGCTTAAAAGAAAAATCCCAGAAAAATGATACTAAATTTTGTTTTTTGCACAAAGCGTTAAAGGAGGCATAATGTATAATAAATTTCACACGTTAAAGTGTAAAAAAATGAAAATCCTGAATAATAACTATACAACCACACAATTTTTTCCATATATATATGTATATAAAACTGGTTGGATGCAACGAACCCAAACAAATAAAACAAACAAAACCAACAACTAATAAAAATACATAAATAGTTAAACATTCAAGGATGCACTCTGTCGCTTTAGCATGAGTTAAAATTGTATAAAGCAGGATATATAAAAAGTTTGGTTTTTTTTTGTAGCGTAAACGGAAGAATATGGTAATATTTTTATTTATTTTTGTTGTGTGTAGAAATTTTTCAATTTTTCTCTGCCCTTTTCATAGTTATAAGATTTTTATTTTTCCAAATTTATATTTGTGACTGTGGTTGTAAGCGTACAGAAATAAAATAATATTAATATAAAAAATTGTAGCAAGTGTAAAGAAGTTAAGCTTCCGTAAACGAGTATAAATTTTCATAAAGAGTTTGAGACAAAACGGCGGAACAAATAGAAAAATTATTATTATTTTTTTAATATTTTTTTTTTTAGTAATAAATCTCAGGGATTTTTTTATAGTTTCAATTAAATTTATTTACGAAAAGGATATTTCTGAATATTTATATAAAGATTTGTTGTTTTATTTTTGTTTAAAGATAAAAATATAAAACAATTTGTAGAAAATTTAATTTCAGAGTTTTTAAAGCTGTACTGTATAAAAGGATAATTGTGATTTGTTGCTTGGAGAACTATTTTAAATAGGAAATTTATTGGTTTAAATAAGTTTTATTATAGACTTTATTGATAAATTTTAGCACTTTAAATTAATGGAATTAGTTAAAAATAAAATTTGAAATTTCAGACAGTAATTAAATTAAAGTAAAAAGTATTAAAAGGAAATTTAGCTTTGTTATGAGATAGTTGGGATTGGGAGAAAGAATTCAACCACATGGCTTCATTAAATTTGGCTTTTGTCATTGGTATCATAAATATTCCTGAATTTGCATTATAATTTTCATTACTAATCGTGGCATACATTCAGGTATTATGAGAAATATTCGATGATATAATATCCGCTACATTCTACAAATTTCTAAATTGGCTTCTAAAAACTCTACAGTCATCATCAATTTATAAATGAAATTTAATTAATTTTGAAGTAATAAATTCTTTTATTATACATACGTAGAGAAATTTTGGATTTAAATTACGAAATTAAATTTTACAATATTTTTCATGGACAGTCCGACCGGCATGTCCTGCGTTATATGATTATCTTTATAGTAGGTAGGTTACTATAAATTTAAAATTGTTATAAAAATATTTGGAAATTAAATAAATTATAATATAAATTCTAATAAAAAACTAAAATTAATAATAAATTTAATAAATAACATTTATCACTTAAACATCCTTTTTTTTGTTCTTTTTTCGTTACCCTTACCCCAGAAATAAATTTATTAATATTGTATTTGTAGGCAAATGACAATAAATCGTTAAAGTAATTTAACAAAAAAAAAAATTGAAAAAAAAATCCCTGTACGCATATAAATTATGAATCAAAAGAATCGATATAAATACCTTCACATATTTTTTGTTATTTTCATTTTAGAGTGCAAAAAAAAAAGGATATTCACCACATCACTAAATTTATTATGGTTTTTCCGATTGGAAAAGCATAATGTGCTATTGCCAAGAATTGTTGATTTTTTAGATAAAATAAAATGTAAAATTATAAACCCTTTTTTTTACTCACTTTTCAGGGAAGGCTCTTTGGGCGTGGACAATTATTTTTATTTAAGTAATATATTGTGTGACCTATAGATTCCTAATATTTGTAGATAGATATAGGGTTACACTTGTTATTATATTTTAATATCTCAATTCTACTAAAGTGTCCAGTAGTGTGAAATCTAGCAATAAGTCAAATGAGCAATGAGCGAGGTTATTATAAGTAGATCATTCTTTTTAGGATCCAGAAATAAGAAATAATATTAAATAAATATTTATTTTATTTGAATATTTACAACATTTTTTCGATAACTTATGATCAATAATAAACACAGATACTGGGTGATCCGACACTGGTTTTTCATGCATGTGTGTATATTAGGGTATCAAAAAAGGATATGAAATTTTCTTTGACATATTTTCAATTTTTATTCCGTCCAAAAAAAAAAAAAAAATTAAACAAGGAATTCTAATAACGAAACAGAGAAGTGAAGAACGACGATATATCACTAAATCGATATTTACGTATTGGACATTGAGAATTTTTTTTTAAAATAGAAAATGTATAAAGGTAACACGAAAATATATCCTTTTTTCTTTTGTTATGTTATATATTTGGCACAAGTTATTATTATTTTTTTTTTTTTTTTGCTAAATTAAAGGATAATATTTATTAGAATTTGGATTAAAGGTTAACCGATTTTTTATGTTTCATTTTGTTTGATTTACAAAAAAAAAAAGGAGAGAGTAAAATAAAGATTGGATTTTTACTGGTACGTTGACTACAAGGTTATAATGGTATATATTTTTTGGGGGTTAACTTAGTTTTTATGGAAGGATTTTTATCTAGAAAAAAAAAATCGTTTTATATTTTTTTTAGTTAAAATTTATTGTTTTTTTTTTTCGATATTGATGTTTTATTATAATTTTAATTCTCTTTTTTTTAATACTATTTGAATTTAGGTTAAATGTAATATTGGAAATGTGTATGAAAGTATATGAGTGTAAATTTGTTGGTAAAAAGGATTAAAAAGGGGACTAGAACTTGTAAAAGATTTACCTATAACAAAATTTGAATATTTTAATTTGAATAATTTTAATTGAATTTTAGACGGTGTTTAACTCATGAGCTGTCAATAATTTTGTGTGACATATTCTTTGACATATTGGAACAAAAATTTAAAAATTAAAATGTGTGAATTTGTTCCAGAAAACGATTCAATTTTTAATTCTTTTTATATGTATAGAGCCACACTTCAAACTATACTATTTTAAGATTATTTCGTAAGTTCTCGATAAATAGTAAAGTTATGTGGAACTTTTCTGCATTTTCATTGTATAAATCTAATTTTCCATAAAATTATGTCAAATTTATATCCATTGATGAGTATTTCATAGAATTCTACACATTTTTTTGAGATTTTTTAAAGCATTGAAGTAAAATTTGGTCTATCATAAAAGCAAGAATAGAATTATAATAAATATATTTTATATAACAAACTAAAATATATAATTTATGCTTGCAAATTGTTTAAGATATTTTATTGTAGCTATAAAATTATATTTCTAAAATAAAAAATATTTTTAAATATTTCTAAAATACTAAACAAAATCAAAACAACGAGAATTTTCATTTTATAAATTTTTCTTAAATAGAATATTAAAAAAATTAACGAATAATTTTCACTTAAAATCTTTTCCTCCTGAAAATCAAATTGAATCTTAAAGATCAAAATTAATTGTTTAAAAAAAAAAGTCTATATAATAATTTATCAATAATAAATACGAAAAATCTCATTTTTTATAAGATACAATAAAAATGTCTCTACTATATTTATTTTACAGATAGACTAGACAAAAAAATTTGATTGTTGATCTATAAAGTAAAGGAATTTCTAATAAAATAAGCCCCTAAAAAAATATTGTGAACACTTAAATATAGAAAAATAGAAATTTATATAACAACAATAATTTCTTTTTCGTATCCATGTGTCTATTTCAATTTAACGTTTGACAGATTTTCAATGTTTTGCTAGGAACCAAAAGATAATTTCATAATTTTTCTATTTTTTATTATTATTTTTATATACCGAAAATAAATATTTAATATAATGTCGATTATTTTATATTTTCTTGGACACAGCTGGAAGAGTAAAGTGAAGATATATGGTATAGTTGGTTAAGCATAAGATTTTTTATGAGTATTGAATTATAATCGTCCTGTTTTATAGTATTATGAGCATTTGGTTTTTCGCAAAAATATTTTCTAAGTAGAAAAAATATTTAAAAAATAAAAAATAATTTTTTTTTAATAGATTTTTTTTTGCCATAGTTAACAATAAGTTTTCTAAATTCTCAGAAGAATTTATTAGTGATTACAAGCTAATTTTTTTCTATCAATCAGAAATATATCTCTAGTAATTATTATACTTTAATTTAATAATCTGGACTGGTTATTTTAAAAGTGGCACTCAGTCTTTGTACAAACAAAAATATACCAGCCAAATTACCGAATTTATTGTAAAAATTAGGTTTTTTCTAATACACAATATATTAAAATAACAAAAATGATATTAATTTTTTTAAATGAAACAGGACATCACGCAACCCATAGATAAATTGTATTTGTAAATTTTTCTAATTTTATTGCCATCGGTTTTTTATTTTTATTATTTAAAAGGACGACGATGTTTTCGCAATAAAATTTATCGATAAAAAAGAATCATTTTCCGTCATTTTCTTTTAAAAGTTAAGTTGACAAGGATTTTTTATTACTACATTTTGTTGTTGTAATTTTTTGCCTTTTTGTTTATTTATTTTTGTTATGTTGTTTGTCTTTTACATGCAATGTCACAAATTTACAGATTTCATTTTGATTTCAGAAAATAGAAAATGTCCTGAATTATAATGTAACTTTGTTATTGTTGCGAGTTGTTTTTTGATACTCTTTATGACTTGTATATTTTTGGTTTTTATTTTGTTTCAATTTAATTGGAAAATTTTGAGAACGTGTAGAATTTAGCTATTTTGACTTTTTTTTTTTGTCTAATCTTGTTGGGGGAAATTTATTGGAAAAATTTAATAAACTTTACAGTCAGCAAAGAAAGTAGTAGCTTATTAGGGTATGGAACAAATACAAGGTAATAATAAGATAAAATTTACGATGATATTATTTGATTTTACTAAATTTTTTTAATAGTTTTTATTAATTATTAATTAAGACCTATTAAATTTTGTTAAATTTGGTATCTCTCGACAAGTAATTTTAATTACATATAACAAAATTAATCATATAAAAAATTGTAATTTCTTTTAATTTAACCCAAGTTATACCAAAAAAACTTGAAGTAAAAGTTTGCAATTGTGGAGCCACTTTCTAAATGCTCCAATTCCAAACATACTCAATTTTGAAGCGATAAATTCAAGCGTCTTATATATTATGAAAATTGAGATTAGACCTTTAATTTGGTATATAAAATATAAACATCAGATTTTGTAAGCAAAATGAAAATTTACATATTTATTAGTGAATTAATTAAATATCAATATCAATATCAATATTGCAGTTTCAATCAGCATAATTAAATTCGAGTGGAAAATCCTGTAAACAATTTATTTTTGTGGATATGATTTTAAGCAATAATTCCTATAAAAAAATTCTTATGAATTTATGAAATGTTAATGAATTATAATAGTTCTCACAGATTATGAAAAGGATCATATATTTATGTAATTTAAGTATTCCTAAAAAAAATGAAAGTATATAAAAAACAACTTTAATTTTTGATTTGATTTAACAACATCAAAAAACTATAAATAAACTTTTTCTTATTTATTTAATAATGATTAAATTATATTTTTACAATAGAAACAATTTCCATATATCTTAGGGAAAAACCTATAAAACAGAAAATTCTATTCTTTTGATTTTTTAGTGCTTTGATTATAAGTTGAAAAGTTTTTTAGTTAGTTAGAAAAAAAAAATACCAATTTAAATGTCGTAATTTTCTATTTTTATTTTGTTCTTTTCAAATTTTCCCCAGGACGAAAAAATTTATTTAAGTTTATTTATAAAATTTTATGCTCAATAAAATTTTAGTTTATCTATTTTTATTATATACCAACTTTTTTGTTTTTGTTTTGTTGTTTTTCTATGTTAAATATTTATCAAAGTTTTTTTTTGTCTTTTTTGCTGTTTAAATTTTACATTAAAAAGTATTGATAAGAAACAGAAAAGTAATTAATGTCTGTGTGGAAAAATCAGATTAACTTATATATGGTGTGTAAAAGATGTAATAAAAGATTTATATTATTATTATTTAAATTACAATTTTAAAATAACATAAAATTATTTTCGTATTGTTTATTTTTATAAAAGATTTTTTGTTAAATTTTTATTATAATCATAAAAAATTTTTAAATATACAAATTTTATGTTTTTACAAATAAGAATTAAATGCTTTTTCTATTCAAGTTACAAGAATTTTATTCATTTTATATCTGCGATAAATAGAAAATCTTAATAAATTCTTCAATTAACTAAGTAAATAAATTTTTTAATTAGAGAAATTTTATTTTTCAGGGAGACCTGAATTTTACAATCCCAATTTTCAGTTAATTTTCAGTTGTAACAAAAAATGAGCAAAAAAATTATATACGGTATATATAATTGATATATTGTTGAACTACTGACTAACATCGGAATTGTAATTAATTGTCGATGTAGTGACTAGTATCCTTATTATAGTTAAATAATAGAACGACAACGGATTCATATAATAATTTTGCTTCTACCTGGCGTACAATAGTGGGAGTTATTTATTGTAATGATTATTAGATAAACTCTCTGGGTCTTTGTAACTCTGTACTAACTCTGTCTATATAATTAATTAAAAATTATTGTATTCTATTTAAATTAAGTTAACGATAAATTTACTAAATAGTAATTTGAAAAAAACTATTTTCTAAAAAGGAAAAATCCATATTCCAAACCCGCAAAGTTTACTTCACTATTGAATTTTTTTTCTATTCTAAGTAAAATTTTCTATTTTAATTTTTCCTTTGTATACAATTTTCAACACAATAACAACCAAAATAAAATTACAAAAATATATATGTATATAATTTGTAGGGAAAAGGGATTTTTTTTTTATAAAATAATATTTTCCATTCTCCGCTGCAAGTTATTTATTTGAAAAATTATTATATCCTTCTCCTCTACTGTGTCTGTGTGTGATACAGCAGGCGGGTATCTAATAATTTTTTTTTATACTTTATATCTTTTTAACCAGGATAACCGAAAAATACAAACCCTTAAGGGGCTCCACTGTTTTCGGTTACCACAAATATAAAAAAAAAAAAGAAACGAAAATATTTCTCTTCTTTTTTTTTTTCGAAGATATCTTGTCTTTGATAAAAGCTTTGGCTAAGTGGATACCTTTTTGCTCTATAGATGTAATGAAAAACGTGTTCAGAATTTACAACTGGCTCACGTTTTAGTGATAACATGATTTAGCTTTCGTTTTATTTTATTTTATTTTACATTTTTTTTCTTCTTCTTTACTATCCACTTTTTTTCTCTAAATTGGTTACGCTGATACCGAGGTCAAAGGAAATATATTTTTTTTTAAATAAATAGATTTAAGAATAAGATACAAATAAAAAAAATCGTATACCTACGTTTACGTTTTTGCTTTTTAAGTTTTTTAGTGTGAAACATAAATTGTTCTACAATTTTTTTTTTATATTTTTTTGGGTGAATCAAAAATGAAAGAGGGAAATTATTTTACACTTTTTTTTTTTGGTTTATGTTTGTTAATTTTTATGACAAATAACTTTGCCTTTTTTGGGATATTCTAAGGATAAAATGGGAAAAAATTTGTACCTATCAAAGTTTTAGGAAACTTTAAACACAATTTGATAAATTATCAATGATTGAGGATTCGGCTTAGAATAATCGGTTGAAATGAGATTAAATATTGATCTATAAAGTACACTTTATTTAATTAAAATAAATAATGCGGCATTTTATAATAATTTCCCCTATTTTATAGCTGGGCATATTTACAGAATTTTTTTCAAATTTATTTTAATGCATCCTTTTTATGCAATTTTCAGCTTCAGTTCAATTTTAAATCAATCCATTGAATTTTCAGATTAAAATTAATACGATTTAATTTACTGAGCAGTGTCCGAATTTTTTACTAGATAAATCATCGTATGCCCTAATTTTTTTGCCTTTAATTGTAGTCAGATTATAGTCAAATACATTTATTTGAATTTTAGAAATGGGTTCAATTATTTGATAAAAATATTTTGAAAAATGATTAAAATATTTTGAAAAATGTTTAATTTTATTTGAAAAATGTTTAATTTAATCTGAAAATAGTATAATACTTTGACAAAAATTATGGTACATATATTTGAAAAAAAATTAATGATAAATAATATTAATATTTTCTATATTATCCTTTCCTGATTTTTATTGTTAAGTGAATGTATCATTTTGTTTGTATAAATTTAATTATATATCTTAGACAGTGACATATTTTATTTCTACATTTTATTGTTCCAATTTTCATTTGGAACAATAAAATGTTCCAAAGAACAATAAACGATGATACCAATTTTCAAATTTATCATATTTATATTATTAATTTTTGTAATTCAAAAAAAAAAATATATGTATATTTAAGGACTTTAAGGATTTACAATCTAAGAGATTTCAAAAATTAATTTTTTATATTAATTTAAAAAAATATTATTATATATTTATATACACATAAATGTATAACAAATCAAGATGACCATAAATATAAAATATTTTAATATTTAAAGGAAATCGTAGATGTATATATGAATATACATAAAGTAAAGATAATATTTAAATTATAAATAATATAAACTAATCTTATCAAAATATCCTTTATAATATTTTAGAATAGGGTTTATTATAAATGGACAGGAAATCGTAAAGGATATATTATTTGTATTATTATTTATTTTTATATATATATATTATTATTTTTTTGGTTTAAGAAGCTTTTTGTAGTTATATTTACGTATCAATTTTAACTTGGTACATAGTATAGAATAGTATTAGTTAGGAAAACTTTTGTTTTGAAGGACATTTATTAAGGACATTTATATATCTATAAGTAAGAACAAGGAGACATAAAATTTACTATTCATTTATTATATTACTATTATTATTATTATGTATATGATTTTCTTCTTAAACTAATTAAACATTTTGTTATGTGAAATCAATTAATTAGAATCTCTTATTCATATTTTAATAACATATATAAATATATGAATCATTTCCATATTAAATTAGTAATTTGTTGGCAAAAAATTATTTTATACAATTTCAATTTAATCATTTTTCAAAATGAGTTAATATTTTTTCAATTTTTTGAATAATTTTTTTTATAATATTTTAATCATTTTTCAAAATTGCAATTCAACTCGTAGTAGGTACAGAAATATTTTCATTTATTGTTGAGAATGCTCTTGAGAATGCCCTACTACGTTTTACTACATATTTAGAAATGTTTAAAGTCCTTAAATAATGTTTTAACTTAATTTAATTAGTGGAAAAAATGTAAGCGGTCCAGTCCAATTGCTGATAAAAATTAAATCCATTCTAAAAGCCATTATTTTCCATTTAATAGATTTTCCAATACAGAAACTCGATTATTTAGTGCTAAATTATCGTAGAATGTCCTGAAAACAACCACGAATTTATCCTAAATCGAGCTGTTGAGCCAAGAAGAACAACTAATTTACAAAATAAATAATTCAATTTGAAAAATAATTGAAATAAGTTATCAAAATTTCCCTGGGCAAACTATTAATAAACGAAAATTACTAATTTAATCTGTAAATGATATGAAAATTATAATATTTCTACCCACATTTATATTAAAATTTAATTATTTGTTTTTAGAAAATTTTTGATTTCATATAAAGTTTTCCAAAAATGAATAATAAAGGACAATTTAGAAAATTTTCATATTTTTGGGCAAATAAAATATTATACATATATTTTATATCTAGGGAAATCTCTTAAATTTTTTTTTTTTCAATTTATCTCTAGTATAGTTTCATTTTATTTATTATTATAAAATTTACGACATTATTTAATTGCTATCTTTTAACTTTAGATTTTCCTTTTAATTGTTACATATTTGTGATAGAATTATATGAAATTTATATTTATTATTTAAGAATCTTATGATTATAAATCAAATATTTTTTGTTACACATGTGGATTTATATATTATTTATTTTGTACATATTTAATGTTAAGAATATGATAAATGTAATTTTATTTAAAAGGAAATTAAAATATAAATAAATATTTTTATTTTGTTATATAAATTGAAGTAATATTTTATGTATGGACATAGAAAATTTTCAGTTAAGTCTTAATAAAAATTGTATAATTATCAAATTTAGATCAGTTTAGAAAAAAATATAGAAGTAACAAATTAATTATTGTTTAGTTCAAAATTTCAATCTAATATTTAATTAAAAAATTTTTATCAAATACTAAATTAAAGGACTATATTAACTCATTCAAGAAAACAAAGGAAATTGAAATTATTATAAAAATTTGGTCGGTTAAAAATGTCTTATATTGAAGCCAATTCATATAATTGCCTTTATTTTAAATTTTCTTAATTAATATTTATGAAATTACGAAAATTCTCATTATCTTCGTAATTATTTTAGCTTTCCAATAAAATTAATTTATTGTAATTTTAAAGTTTTGCTAATAAAGATTATATACAAAAGTTTTATCGTTGAATCTTACTTGAAGCTTGTTTATTATTCTTTGCCACACAAATTATTTTCTTATCATCATTGTAGATAATTTATAATCAATTAGAGATTTTAGTGGTTTATTGGATACAATTTATCTGAAAAATATATCAAATTATTTACAATTAAATAATATAATAATAATGGATAAAATTATCTTAGTTTTTGGTTATTATAGTTTAAAATTATTATTTACCTTAGACCTTAGACATTATTATATTTCGTATATAATTGATATTGTATTTATACAGTAATGAATTAAGAATTATATATTGTATAGAATAGATAATCTAATTTTGGATTTATTTAGAATTTATATTTTCATAATCTGGAAGATGCTTTTGTATATCTTAAAAATTGAGCATATTGGAACATTCAGAAGATTGAATTGAATTTTCTTAATGATCTCTTAATGATCGTGGAAATTTAATTAATCTTCTGAATGAATGCTGAATGGTCATTTATGTATACTCAATTTTTGAGATATACTAAAGTATATTTGTTATAGATTATGAAAACAGTGGTTAATAACATTTAATTTGGTATATAAGTAAAACATAAATTATCAGCTAATTATGTTCTTCATTTCTGAGCAATATGAAAACAAAGATGGGGAAAACCAAAAGCTTTTATTACAAGACAATCGTAAATAGAAATATAATAAATAGAAGAAGTATTTTATTATAATTTACTATTTAAAATAATTTATGTTATTTTTGTGGATTCTAAGAATCTATGGAGTAATTTTATTAAACATAATATCTAATAAATATTATTTAAAGTTAATAAATTGTAATTTCAATTATTTAAGATAATATGTCCATTAAATTATATATAATTAAAATAGATTAATTAATATTATGTTAAAAATTTATACTCGTATTATAAAAGATACCTGAGCTTTGAAGATAATAAATCAAATTGATGGTTGTGGGAAAAATTGAAATATAAAGATACCAACATTTTAGACTGTTAAAATTCCTTAGTTATAATAATTTAAAACCCATTCATTACGAATGAATTTGTTTTAAACGAAATTGTTGTAAATTGCTCCAAGTCTATTATAGTAAAATTATTTATATTTTAAGAAGTGTTTCGCAATCATCGATTAACTGAGAACAATATTTTGCATTAATCAGTGGATTGAAATAGAATTTATGAAATTGACAAATATTTATAGAATTTATAATAATTAATTATCATATTCTTACGGACAATTACATATAGTAGAAGAGTTGTATTAATTGGAACAAATGTTAGAGTTACATACTACTGCATATATTTTATGGCAACGTTTTATATTATTTTGGTAAAATGTATAATTACAAGCAGGTTCAGAAATATAAAATTAATACTTCCAAATTAATTTTAATTCACATATGTTTTCGAATTCAAGGATTCAAGTAGCACCACTTATAATTATTTATAAAGTCTTCCAAAATTTGATTTAAAATAAAAAAATACTTTTGAAATAATAAGAAAATTTTCTCTGACGCACATCAGTTATTTAACAAATTACCCATTACACTCTTGTCAAAAATAAATTTTTTATTCACTTTTTTATTGAAAAAATTTGAAGATTTCTTATAAACCATATAATTCACACATACTATATATATACGTAAATACATACAATATATATATATAAATATATATAATTTAAAAGTCCTTCAATTAACCAAAACAGAAATTTTCAAAATACACGTTTTTATAATAAAATTATCCTTTATCTTTTCTTAACAAGCAAATAAAACCAAAAATTTACAAAAATCCTTAAAATGTTTCATGTTTCAGAGGATTTTGTTTCTGTACTTTTAAGGCAAAAATTTTACTTATATTTTATACATTGCTAATTTTATACATCATAGTAATATAATATATAAATAATATAATATATAAAGTACCCACAATGTAAATAAACACTTTACCACTAAAATATTTTTATGCTTATACTGATGGTTATATAATAATAAATATATATTTGTGTGGTAATATAACTAATATCCTAGGCATCACCTAATATATATATAAAGATTATATATGAAATTCAGAATAGGCGGATATATTTAAGGATAATAAAAAATATAAACAATTTTCATTTTAGTTTCTCCATTTATACATTCAAAAAACACTAAACATAGTCAATTTGCCTAAATGTAAAGTGTTTCAAAGTAGAGTTTTAAATTAAAATATTTCCTATAGCAATTTGTAGATCAAATCTGGCTCATTATCATTCTAACTGGTCGTTTCTTAAATCAAATTTGTCCTATTCGACTAATGCAATCTAGGATAAAATTTGTTAATTTCCAAAACAAATTTGTCTTTTTACTAACAAATAAATTCGTCGTTTTCCCAATCAAATTCGTTATTTTCCAATCACAATTTGTATTTATTTTGAGAAAAGTCTAATTTATATTCTAAAAAGACTAATTTGACTTGGAAATGCCATATATATATATATTTTTATAAATATTGTCCTGTGTTAGAATTAACCATAAGGCTGTATATAAAAAAATATAAATCCTTTTAAGTTCTATACCTACAAAAAATAATACAAACAAACAATTTTCTTGTAATATAAATTTTTTATTTTCCATTTTTCCTTGGATATTTTGTTTTTATTAAATAAAATGCTGAATCAGTAAAGAATAACTTGTCTCCTTAATAGACACCTTTTTTCATATACATACATATTATTTTTATTTGAGTACTTTTTTTCTGGTAACCAAAGTCGTCCTTTTCTTCTTAATTCAAGATGACATCTTTGTTATACTGGTTGTTCATCTAATATCCTTTATTTTCACTTCATCTTGTATAATTTTTTCTGTATCCTTCATGTTAATAATAATCCCAAACAACAACAAAATTACAATAGTCTTGACAAAAACTTCATATTATAAATACCTTAAGGGAGCACCTACACACATTACCTTTAACAATATAGTCCATTCCAACACGTATAGTATACAATTTTAATGTCCTTTTACGAGAAAAACAATTTCGTTCGTTTTTTTTTTTGGAATAAAATTAAGAAATAAACCACTGGTCAGCAATATATTTCACTTAAGGTTTGTTACCACACCATCACACATTATACTTACATAAATATTACACAAAAAAAAAGGATGAAAAATTTAGTTTTTGGAACATGGCCCAACAAAACAATACCAACAATAAAAATAATGGAAAAAAAATTATGTTAAAAGTTTTCTTCTATATATTTTTTTTATTTGTGGTGAAGGATGACTGCGGGAAAATAGGGGCTGGAAAATAAACATAACCAAAAAAGAAAAAGGATATGGTATCAAAATATTTTTTTTTTGTTTCTTTTGGTTTGTCAAGCGAAAACAATTTTTCGTTTTGTTTTCCTTGGTGGATGTGTGTACCAAAAAAAAAAAAATGCCCTTTAGTTTATTTATACAGTCCAGATCCTTAGAGTTATGTCCATATCTTACTATTTTTTGTGTGTCTCTGGGTGAGAAAGATAAAGATTAATGTTTATTCTATGATAAGGATTCAATTATGTTATTTATCGGAATTGATTAAATATTTTATAAGAGGATCTTTCAATCTTTTTGGGGTTTGAGATGAATTTTTTTTTGTTGGTTTCTTTTAAAGATTATAATCTATTTTAGATTTAAAGGTAATTTTTGTTCATCGGTTTTGTTTTTATATTGGGAAATAAAAATGATTTTGAAAGATTTGAAAATAATATTTAATAGAATAAAAAATTATTTATTATTTTTTTGGTTTAGGAAAAATTTATAAATTTTGGGCATAGATTATTTTTATATAAAGTTCAGTGAGTTTTAGTGAAGGCTATAAAGAAGAACGAAATTCGGGAATATAATTTAAGATCGAAATGAAATTTTTTCAAAATTTCCATATATTTACTAATTGAGATTATTGAAATTATGTTAGAAAATATGATTACTTATATCAAAGCCGAATATATACGTCTTTGCTTATATCTTTATAATTTTACATTGTGAATTAGGTATGTTAAATTAATTATTTAATTAGACAATAAATATTCATATGTAAGTAACCAAATTTAGTAATATAATCGGTAACTTCATTCCTTGCATTCTCAACTTTTTTTACTTTTGTAGTACGAACTTTTACCGTTCTCCATTTTTACCGAATAGCTAAGATTAATGTGTGTTGGAGCTAGGGTAATTCTTCAAAAACGTAAAAATCTATTTATTAAATTTGAAATTTAACCTTTCAGAGTTCTGCCTAATAAAGTTTGGTCACCTCTTCTTTATATTATACATTACTTTAGTATACAAAAAATATCCTTGATAATAAATTATTTGTTCCCATAAATTTATTAAAATGAAATTTACCGGAAATTAGATAAAAAAATAGATTTTAACTTTGGTTTCAAATTTATGAAAAAACCACAAAAAGAACAAAAATTAAAAAAAAAAATTATATAATTTAATTTTTATTGCACCATTCCAGGACTTTTAGACAAATAATATTTAAATTATGTATATAAAAAATTAAGAAAAAAAAAACACACAACCGAATGTTTTTTAACTGGAAATCTAAATTTTTTTTTTTATTTTTAACTTCCTACTTAAATTATGTTCTTAAACTTTTGACATTTTTATGATACTTGATATGAAAATTATGGTGTTCTTTTCCGTTGTTCATCTTTATGGTTAAGTGTATACATATTTTTCTTTTGTTCTAATTTATGAAAAATAAAGAGAAATTACTTTCTTTTTTTTTATTAAGTATGCAAAAAAATTTTTTTATTATATATTTTATTTAAAATCTTGACATAAAATTGCTTTGTTTGGCAAACAACTATAATTATTTTTTTAAAGATTTTTTGTTTTAAATTCTAATTTTTGAAATTTAAAAAAAAAAGTATAATAATTGTTATAAAAAATAATAAACGTTTTTGAACTCTTTAAAGTTTTATTAAATGAATGACACTTAAAATTAAAAAAAAAAACTGGGGGAAAAAGTATTTAATTTTTATATACCAATTTGAAATGTAATTTAATGGTAATTGTATAGTTTTCCAAATTAAGTTATGTCAAAAATTTTGAAGTATATTTAAAATAAAAATATGCTTAGAATTTTTGTTGGATATTTATGTACTTTTATGATTTCTTCTAACATGAAGAAATATGAATTGAAAATAATTTTTCATAAGTTTTCAGGATTTCGAAAAAAGTAACATACGTGGAATACATAGTGATTTATTAGGAAATATTTACAATTTGCCAAAAAAGTGTAAGTAATATGTACATAGCTTTGTAAGTAAAGATAATTTGCATCAATTATTCCATGTATTCGAATATATACATATAAGTATTCTTAAAATTTACGTCAAATTTTTGTCAACTAATATTTAAAAGTGTGATTACTCTTTCTAAATGCCATTTAAAAAGTGAAAAAGTCGAAAATAGTAACTGAAAATTTAAAAATTACTCCATAATTTACTAATTCAGGTAAACAGAAAGTAATAATATTAAATCTCATAATTTACAAAATTTCGCTATCCTTTTCAGAATACAATTGCATTTGACATAAATTGTTTAAATAACTTTAATAAAAATTATCTTTATGCAATTTATACACTCTAACAAACATGAAATATACATTTTTCTTCCATAATAGAAAATCTAATTTCTATATTGTTAAACATTGTAATTTTACAAGACACTTTAACTAAAAAACAAACAATAAATTTTAATATAAATACAACAAATGTGAAAAAATCGATTTACCAGAAAAAAAGGAAAATTTTTTACAATCTCCTTTTACAAAATTTACTCATTATATAAATTTTACTACAAAATACTAAAAATATATCTAAATTCTGGTATCAATTTAAATAATTTTAAATATAGTCTCTGTTAACATGATATTTTATATTATATTATTTTATTTATATTGAGTGTTAAGTCCTTTTCTATTATTGTTATCATATAATATGTTGTCAACTCAAAATATATATGTATATAAAATACATTAAACTTTACAATTAGTGTTGACCACAAAACATACATATATACCTGGACAACTATTCTAAATTGCATACAATTATCAAGGATATTGTATGAAAATTTTAAAAATATTTTATTATAAATTTAAAACTTTTTAAACAAAAAAGTAAAATGTAGCTTTAAAAAAATCTGAAAAAACTGCTAAGTTGGTAGAGTGCTTCATATACCCCTTTTTGATCCACCTAGGATTAAGTGAAAACGAAGATTTAAATAAAAGTTATATAATTTTTACAACACTCCCAAAATGTTATACAATTTGAAATTATAACAATGTTTTAATAAATAGAATTTGTAATATGTTAATTCTAAAAATTTCGAAATTTTCACACATGTAAAATGAAGAGGGTTATAGGTGCTGGTCTCAGTTTTGTATGCAATATGTAGAATAATATTATTAAGAAACTTTCATTTCAAAATTTCATTTTTTAATATACTACCCCGCAGACGGACTTATCTTATAAATACACCCTTGCTTAAATGGGATTGTGGTCTTTAATTTTAAGTGATTTCAGAAGGTTTGAACCTATTGTACCTAGCTTAGAAATTACAAGGTGGTATCAAAAATCTTGCCAATTTTATAATCCTTTTAATTTTTAATAATTTAATTTTCATACAACATGTATTAATTTTGAAAATATAGAAATTCAATCAAATAACATAAAGGGGTTGGAGGGGATGGTACTGCTTTATATTAAATATATCCAAATATGAAGAGAGGGTGAAAAAAGAGTTCTTGTATTAGCATATTACACTGTAGAAAGTTGCAGAAAGTCTGGCCATAAGAAATTAAAATAATTTTACAAAATTTTCCTAAACAAAAACTCATTATTACAGTCACAAATTTTTTTTATGAAATTTATGGTTTACTATTCATTAATTAAGATTTTATATGACAAAATATTTATATAAATAAATTTGTTTAGTAAAGCATTTCAATCATTTTAAGTGCACTACACTTTAATTAATTGACAATATCTTTTCTATATAATGCTTGTGGTTGACTAAATAATAAAGATTTATGAATTTCAATTCTCCCCAAAAATAGATACAAAAAATTTTCTCATTTTGTCATTATTATTTATTCTAATATAAATGTTAATTTTTAATAAAATATTTACAATTTGGGTATAAATGTTATACTCATCAATTCTTCCAAGACAAAGAAAGGACAACAAAAATGAAATATAATTTTTATACAGAAATTTAATGTAATTTTTAGAAATTAAAAAAAAAAAAAATAGTGTAAAAAATTTGTATAATTAAATATCCTTTTTATATTTTGTGTAATCTATTTAAGTAAAGTTTTCTTGTTTTTCAATGTTTACATAATTTCTAAAATGTATTAAGATGAATTAAATAAACAACATTTTAAAATATTATAAATAAATATTTTAACTAAGATTTTTTTTATATAATGTAAGTTTAAATATGTATATTTTTCTTGTTTTGCTGATGGTAAGAAAAATATATGTATTTATGTTCAAACATTATGTATATTAGCGCACTGAAGAAAACAATGAAACAGGCTATCTTTTCGTCTGTCGTATCGAATCACTTTTTCGAATTTGTGTAAAACCTATTAAATTTTAGTTACTATAAATAAAGTTTCTTCCACCAGAGAGCGAAATCTTTATATAATATTATTATTATTTTGCCAGACCCAGGGAGGTTGATTTTGCCAGACCCAGGGAGGTTGATGTTTTTGCCAGACCCAGGGAGGTTGATTTTCCTAATTAAGTATAGGCTTTAACCGGACTAGTTATTAGTTTGAGCCTTAACCCACTAGGTTACTGAGACCCCTACTATTTGTATAATATATTTTCAATGCTTATTAATTTTTATTTAAATTGCATTAATTTACTAAAAATGAACACAGGCCATTTCCATTTTGTGTTAGATATATAAATGTGAGTAAGAAATTGTCATTGTCACAGAAATCCCTTATAATTATGAAATTAATACGCACTAGTGCAGATGCACATCTTTGTAATATAAAAACAGCATAAAAAATAATAAAATATTTTCTTAAAACAAAGATTTTTTTCCTTCATTCTTATGGTTAAATAATATAAATGTTTGTTAGCCACCCCATCCTATCCTTAAAATTCTTCTCCATATAATACATATTTTCGTTAGTCCCTCATCCTAAATCCCCCCCAAAAAAAACTAAAGACAAATTTAAGATAAAACATTTTTTTTAAATATATTTTCTTCATATTTAGACATAAATAACAAACTTAATAAGATTAGCAAATATTAAATGGGGGAGACCTCTTCCTGTTTCTATTCTCTATTGTTATTTGCTAAATAATATTATTTAAAAGCTTAGATTTTCTTTGTCCTTTGCTGTTTTTGTTTTTTTGGAGGGATAAAATAAAATTTATAAATTATAAAATTATATATGTTAAGTTTTAAGTTGCAATGCATAATTTTAGGAGTTTGTTTTTTATATACAGAAATTTTTACATTTGTTATATAATATGTTTATGTTTATTTTTGGTTTGAACAATAATCTAAAACACCCACAGAAAAAAATACAGAGCAAACATTTTAATAAAATATATCTTTTATTTAATATTGTATATTTTTATTTTGTATAAATATTTTTCACCAAAAATATTCAAGAGAGGATTAAAAGTTTTTGAGATGACATAAATATATACAAAAAAGTCTTCTATTATTATAATAGTCGAAAAAAAAAAAAATTGTTTATGTACATATATGAAATTTTATATGTTGTTTTATGTAGACAATTGTGGATTTTAGATGGATTTTAATATCAAAATAATAAAACGAAAAAAGTTAAAAATAAATTTATATAATAAATAATTTTGGTGTTAAAATTTTCTAAGCTAAAAAATAACTTTTTAAGATAATATAATCCCTGCTATATGTATGTATACGATGTATAGATGCGCTCTTATATAGAAATGACAGAACTATTTATTTATTATAATAGTTTTACTTTATTCAAGCCTAAAAAGTTTTCTTTTTCAAAAATATATTTTCTGATTAGTATATAAAATATAAATTTTACTGATAGTGTTAAACTGATAAATATTTAAAGGATCAAGTTTTATTTGATATCATGAAAATATATAATATAATATAAATAAAATAATTGGCTATAAATTTGTTTGAAATAAAAAAAGATATTTATAAACTTTTAACATTTCGAAGAGTTTGTTTAACAGGGAATAGAATTGTAAAGAATTTAAAAACAAATTAGCATTTAGTCATTTAAGTTCCAATCAATTGTCCTTTGATTTCAGATTGCATATAATAATTTATAGTACTGAATATTTTATATATACCAAGGTTGTCTCAGTTTATTATAATCTTTATTGATTTTTAGGTGAATCTGGTCTTTTTCCAAACCAAATTTGTTCTTTTCAGAGTTTCGTTGGTCAATAGTTATGTACAAAAATTGCCAAGTTAATGTTTCCAAAAATATTAAATAGGGATTAAAGTAAGTGTAACTTTTTCTATTCAGCAAAGAATTATACCAAAAATCTTATCTAGAATATTATCAAAAAAATTGTCCAGAAATTTGTCCAATAAATAATTGTAGGAATAAACTAACTAAGAAACGCAATTATATAATTTCAATTTTTGAGTATTACATATATGGTTATTATTTCAAAGTCAAAATTATTATTATCATTAATAATGCTATTATCCGTTTATAGTTATTCACTTTCAAATAGAGGATTACATAAAATTTATATACATACACCATTTTAATTTCTTTACTTCATCTTTATTTTGTTAAATGCTTTTAAAAAACCAAAAAAAAAAATAAATAAAATAATTTACAAAATTTTCTATTTTAATGATTTTCAGAAAATTCTATATACAAATTCATTGTATATATAAATAATAAATAGAATAACAAAATGTTTAAAGATATTTTCCAAAACAATAATAAACGCTAGTGCATTTCATCAGTCACTAACATTTAAACATAAAAAAAAATTATGTTGCTAAAAGCTTAAATAAATATGTTTACATAAAATCTTTTTGCGCATTTTATGAGTGCATATCAAACCATTTTCAGAAATTTTCTACACAACATAAAAAATATAAACATATAATATAGTATATGTAAACCAAAAAAACATACTTTGCACTAATTCTGTCCTTTAAGTTTTGCGGGCAAATGATTTTTTATATAGTGAAATTATTGTACAAATTTTATCTACAATTTTTATTTATTTAATTCTGATTTTATTTTGTCAGATTTTTTGATGCTGTTAAAAAAGGTAAATACAATTTTATGTTATTGTAAATTCCATTTTTGTTGTTGTGAAAAACACATATTTGAAAAATATACATCAATTCGCGAGAAATTCGCAATTTTATTTTACATTATAAATTGTATCTAAAGAATTTAGTTTTGATGATGGAAAATTGTGCTAAAACTAATTTCAAGTGTTATGTAAATATTATTTAGTTTGAAAATTTGATTTATAGTTTTAGATTAATTGTTAAAATATATACGTTGTTAAGAGGATGAAAATAATTGTTATTTAAGTGGAGAATAAAATTTTGAATCGTAAGTAAAATAAATAAATAGTTGTATAGTTTAGAATTTTGCTATATATTCATTCTCACTCGTCTAAGATTAATTTAAAAAGTAATAATTCACACTGATTCCTTGTCAACTTTACTTTCAATCAAAAATTTAAAAAATAATTATTATTTATCTGCTTCAATTAGAAATTATCTAATCGAAGCCAAAAGAAATATTCTACTATCCTGGGTGCCAAGCCACAAAGGTATTTTTGGCAATGAACAAGCTGACATAGAAGCTCGTAAAGCTGGAAAACAATCATTAATTACTTACTTTCCAACAGATGTAAAATCGCTTTACAAACTTGTCGATAAAAAATTAAGTATGCAAAGCCAAGATAAATGGAATTCATCAAACAACCACCCATTTTAAATTCAAAATTAAACCGAACTAACTGTGTCATTCTCACTCGTCTAAGATTGGGACACTCTCTTTTCAACAAGGACTTTTTGTTTAAAAAGCAAGATCCTCCTTTTTGCGTCTATATATTAAATAAAATATATATATTAAATATATTAAATAATACTAAAAATTAATAAATAAATAAAAATTTAATTTTTTTCTAATCTCCCAACATTTCGAAGAACAGAATTTTCTTCAGATTATTTTGAAATAAATACTCTTATACCATTACAGTAAAAATAAAAGAATTTAAAAAGTATATCAACTTAATTACATTATTTAAAATATACAAGTATTTACTTGAAGACTAAATACTTTTACTATTATTTACTATACAATTTTTTCTAAATAATTTTTTTTTATTTCTATTTACAATTTACCAATAAATCAATTTTTCAATTTAATTTTCATTTTATTATATTATTTTCTTTATTATTATCATAGTATAATAAAAATTAATTTTTCCAATAATATTTTTCAATTTTCCATTTTATGATTTTATTATTTCTTTTTTTTTTCATTCTATTCAATTTTAATAAATAAATTTCTTTTTAATATTAATTTCATTTTAGAGAGAGACGAGTTTGCTAGGTCAATTTATATATTTTCCATTTTTTTTAATATTATAGAGATAGAATCAGAATTGAAAATGGTATACAAAAATATATTACTAAAAACTTTCGAATTTCATGTAATACAACAAATTTTTTTTTTATCATCTATAATAATAATGATTTTCTTTTATATGTGAATGGTGGTGGGTTTTCTATCTAGTAAAATGCATTTTGTATATATACCTGGAAAACAAATTTAAAATAATGTCTTCAACAGATATTTTTGTTATTTCACAAGGAAATATATAAAAAACAAATTGTATACTACAAAAGTTTCGAGATCCAGAATAAAACTATTTGGTAGAAAAAAAATCAATTTTCGATATTCGAGGTTGTTATGGTTTTCGAAAGAATAGTATTCGTGAAAACTGTTTGGAAACTAATTAAGTGCGTAAGGTAATATCAAAATTACTCAATATCAATTATTAGTTTCTGACGGAAACATTTTTCGAAAAATTAATCCTTGTTCATACGAAAAGAATTACCACATTTGAAATTTTCTGACTTTTCACACGAAAACCATTATAGGATCGATTATTATTATTACATTTTTCGATTTAGTCCAGCTTGGATTTTTGGGTTATTTTAGATTTTTTTTTTACTAAATAAAATACAAATTTTTTGAAGATTTTTCTTATATAAAAAAGAAAGTGGATGATTTCAATGATAGTTCTACCTTGAAGCAGAGGTTTCTATTTTTTTTTATTGTAATCTATATAAGAAAAAAGATTCTCCTTGCACTTTGATATTTCGAATTAATTTTCTATTTTCATTTTTTTATTTTTATTATTGAAATTGATTTTTAAATTGAATTTTTTACTCTAACTATAAGAAGCTTATTAAATGCTATATTAAGTTTTGTACATTAAAAAAAAAACTTTATTATAGTAAAATATATTTTTGTGTTGAAATAAAAAAGAAGAAGAAATTGCTAATAGTATATTCTTATAATACGATGATATTAAAGGTAAAAAAATAGAAGATAGAACTAGAATTTCATTACAACATGGTGCAGATTTTATTCTTTTTGTATATATTTTTTATATTGATGAGATTTAGGTATTTGAAATGAGAATTTAATTTTTAAAAAAATATATATTATTATTTTCAGATAAAATTACTCGTTTTTCAAAACGAATTAGTAATTTTTGAAAAATATTTTAATCATTTTTAAATAAAATTAATCAGGGTTTGAATTAAATGTATATCAAATTGATTTTTAAAAATGTTTCAAATATATTTAAGCATTAACTAAATTTTTAGAAATATAGTATTGAATTTGCTATAGTAAAATAATTCATTTATAAAGATAAAAATGAATTTTGCTGAAAACAAATTAAAATGTAAAACAAATGGAATCAATCTGACTTAAGAATTTTTACATTCAATTACAAAAAAAAAGGTTAAACCAGTATTATATTTATTATTGGTCTTTGGCAATTTATTTCTATGATTATTTATAGTACAATATAATTATGATTAAATAATGTATATGTACGTATATTTGGAAGAAATTCGGATTATCAGTTGAACTTGTTCTTCTTAGAATTGATCTTTTTACATTTCAAATTAATTAAATTAAAATTGATGTCTTAATATGATGATTATAAATATATAACGAAATGTTAACGGATAGAATGATTGAATTTTTAAACAGGATCAGTTAATCAATATTTAATATTTAATACTAATTATAATTATAGTCATAAATTACCAAAAACAATTATAATTATTAACATTTTTGTTTGCTATTGCACAAATTTATTTTAAGTATTTCAGAAATATTAGTTACAGTGTTTCATTTAATTTGAAAAATATTTAAAATATTTTGAAAGAACGATTAAATTTAATCTGAAAATAGTTTTCAAAAAAAACTGGTATAATGTATAATATTTTATATATAAATTTAGATTGTTGTGAAATATTCAGATTATTTTAAAAGGAGATGTTAATACGTTATATTCGAATTTGAAATCATATATTTCCATATTTGATATAATTGAAAATCTGATGTTATAATTGAAAATTATTTACTTAATTAAAATATTAAAAAAAATATATATATAAAATTATTATGAATATTTATTGCGAAAATGGAAAATACCATAATAAAAAAAATGTAAAAATTTTAGTTATTTATTAAATGAAAGAAAATTTATATAATACTTTTTCTAAATAATTAATTAATAAATATTTTTTGTGTATAATTATTTTTGCTTATTTTGTATTTTGGTAACAAAATTTCTATAATTTATTAATAATACTACTACGAGAGTATAAATAAAATTTTAATTATGGGAATATTTAAATTAAAAACAGATGAAACATTTTTTTTAAATTGAAGCTTAAAAAAGGGCTAATAATAAATATTTGTTTTGTTTGTTTTTTTGCCGAATCAACCGGAAACCATCAATTATTTTGAATATTTTTTTTTTTTGATAGTATAATTGGAATAAATTAATATTACAACCCCTACCTGTGATGCCCACATAATTGAAAGCAAAAAATAAATAAACCTGAAGGTATTTTCCTCATACAAAAAAGCCTTAAATATCCTTCTAAGCTTCAAAGATCCTTTCTAAAAATATTATTATTAGAAATTTTTCTTCCGGCGATTTTCAATTCATTTAGAATTTTTCATATTTACACAAAAAAAAATGTTTTTATCTATTCATTAATAAAGTTGAAATTATAATGATAAATGATGTCCTGCAACTGTTGAAATTTATTTACAAAAAAAAAAAGAATTTAAAAAAAAAAGCTATGTAAGAAAAATAAATGGAAGGAGATTGATTATTTGTTTGTAGAAGTACAGCGTACAGGGTTCTCAATAATTTGTCTATTTGATTTAGATATTTTCATAAACCATTTTTGAAATTGCATTGCAGTTAATATAACTTTAACCTTTGACATTGTATAATTGATTTTTTGACATATTATAATTTATTTTTTGCAGATTTTTGACAATATTTTGCCAAAAATGTTTGGATATTATATAACAGGTGATAAAGTGTAAGACCATATTAATATAATCTTTGATATAACATATAAGTCTACAGAGTATTTTTACTTAAAAAGCCTGTAATATTAAAAGCAAATTGGCCAAAGCTACTACCACCCCTGTAGTCACTAAAACTATTATTAAACTAAATTTATAAAACTATATTTTTAATGGAGATTGTAGAAAAAAACTACTAATATTATACTAATCTGGTATATACTTATGCATAAAAACCACATTGCATTTTTACTAAACATCCTTGATTAATATACCAACATAAAAACTAAAATATTGTTTCATTTATGTACTTATTTTTTTTTTATAACCAGTCATAAACCTCTGATATGATCCTTCGCGTTCCACGTGCAAAAAACCTCGGTAAGATGGTAAAAAATTAATTTAAAATATAATATTTTTATATTTTATGATATTATAAACTTTGATTAACCATAGTAGATTTTCACATAAGAATCAAGAGTATTTTTCCTTATTTATTTTTGAACAAATGATGCATGAAAGGATGTTATTTTTCTTGTTTTTGTTTATTAATTATAGGGTACATCCTGGTTTTACCAATAACCTAAGGTTATTTAAGAATTTTTAAATTTTTGGTGGATGATTTTTGTTTTTGGAAAATTACAATAAACTAAACAAAATATAATTTTGTAATAAAAGTAAGAGATTAAAATGTGTTTATTAGGTATTAGCACTGAAATAAATTAATTTTGTATTTGGATTGATTATTATAAGTCAATCATCTTTAGTAAGTAAATTTAAATTTTTGTGAATCATATGTCATAACATTTTGTTCGCAGTCTATATTTTTATTTATTCATGTTTCTCTGCCTTAACAAAATAAATATTTCTAACATTTTATATCAAAATTAGTTTTAGTTATAATAATATGCAATTATGGGAATTTTAAAGTAAAAGGATGCCTTAATTTGTAACAGTGTAGAGTGTAAGAGTTTCAAATTTAATTTGATTTCTTGGAGAAAAAGCAATAAAAGCTAAATGTCTAAGTTACAGCTACATCTTTTTCTGAAACTAGAAGTCAAATATCTTGAATTTGATATATAAAAAAATAATTTATACTAACCACCAGACATTTTTTATGAATAAATGAAATTATCTGAATTATCCATTTGATTATCTACATACAAAAATGATTTTTATAAATATATAGGACATTATAACGATCAGCCACAGAAAATCACTATGAAACAATTCCATCACAAAATATGTAATTATTACATATCCTGTGTTAACAAATAAACCATTTAACTCAAATCCAAATTATGATGTCAAATTGAAAATATTACTTTCTATCAAAAACAAATAAATAATTTAACTACATTTTTGAATATATTTTTAGAATCATAAAATTTGAAATCAAAATTAACACTCCAATGTTATGCATTTCAAAGAACTTCTCGAGAAACTTTGAAAATTTCATTGACATTTGTAAATATTTTTGATATCCTTTTGAAATTATTGAACCACACATTTATATTTTGTAAAATAGTAAAAATAATTTTATTTTGAAAATAGTAAAAAGTAATTTAATTAAAATATATTTATATAAAAAAAATTGTTGTATATACTTAAATGTTGGACGTAAAATTGAAATAATATTTATTCATTACCCAGAAAACTTATTTTATATTGATATCCTTTTGTTTTGTATTACATTTTCCAACACCTTCAATCAAAAAACAACAAATTTTTGATATAAATATAATGAAAAGTATTTGTTATTTTGCTTTTTTGATATTATCGTCCAATTTGTAAAGTTTAAATTCCTAGAAGAGTTAATGTAAATCTTAAAAAGGATATCAATTTTTATTGCCAAGAAAATAATAATTTATTTGTGCATATTCTTCTTATTATTATTTACAGAATTTAAAAGGAATAATTTTTAATGATAATTGAAATAATAAATTTGAAAATAATATTTTTGTTAAAGTACATTTTTCATGAAAAAATATATTATAATTATGTATGGAGTATTATTTATATAATTTTAATTAAATCAAACAAATAAGTAGTACATTTTATATATTCAAAAATTATAAGTAAAACATTGAGTAATATAGGGGAAATAATTAAATTTGTTCAAGTTAAAATTTGATATCTTTTGAATACAAAACAATTTTCTTATAATAAATTATAAGTGAAATTTTTTTCTGGACAAAATTAATTTAATTCTAATAGTTTTATATATATAAATACAAAGTTTTCATAAAATTTATTCAATACCATATTTTCATTGAAAATATTAAATATAATTTTTTAGATTTTTACCAGAAAACTAAAAGTCTATTTGTAAAATTCACTTCTTAAATATAATAGACATTTGGTAAGATCTATGTATAAAAACTAATATTATTCATATGATTATTTTACATTTTACAGAAAATCATATAATAATATAGAATGAAAATAACAAAGTATATAAAATAAAATTTCAATAGTATCAATTTCACAAATCATTTTGCTATTTTATCATTTTATAAAATCATAAGAAACATACATGTGTACCATATTATGTAAGTAATATAACAAAATAAATTGAAAGTATAAAATTTCCAATTAAATTCAATTGAGCAACAATACATGAAAACCAATAAAATCAATTTCACAGATTTTACAAAAAAAAAACGTTATTTATAGTTAGTAACAGAAATAACAATGCAATATTCTTAGATATTGTAAACATTATTCTAAAAAAACTTTATATCAATATGTTCGTAAAAATAAAGAAAATTGGACATAATAATATAAAATCATTGGACAAATATTATGTGTATTTAATGATATACATATATGAGTGCTCTTTGTACGTAACATTATTATTGAAAATTAATATGATATGCATTTCTGGTATTAATACACCACTATATACACAAAATGGTATATAGCAATGATATATCAATATTTACTTCATTTCACTATATGAGATCTTTTTTTTTTTTCGAAATAAGGACTATAAGGATATTTTTTATTTACTGCATGTTTTCGATTTATTTTCATGATGATGATGATGAGAAAAATATTATTTGAAATCATTTATAGGACTTTTGTATTATATTGATGATGTGTAGAAGAGTTTCCAATGACATTTTAACAGGATTTATCTCATTTTTGTAGGATTTTTTTTTGAAGTTGTTGATATGAGAAAATATTGCGTTTGCAATGGATTTTAGTTTCATAAATGATGGAAAGTAATTTAACGTATCGTTTGTTAAAAATATTAATTTTATGTCCAATCACTTTGATATTATATCACTTACATCAAATTTATGTAACAAAAGAAATGTTTAAAGACTTTGATGAATTGAAATTCTGATAAATGTCGGAATTTTCTAAATATAGAAATTTTTTGAAAAATATGTAGAGCAAAATTATAATGCATTTGGCATAGTGATGAAATTTAGAATGAAATTTCTGGGGTTTTTGGTAAAATATCAATTTAATAATTATTAATCTATAAAATATTGATATGGAAATATTTGTTGCGTTTATTTCAGTTTTTTAAACTTAAAATAAAATATGAAATTTAATTGGTTTTCGTATACTTTTTACACAGGATAGTAACACCTACACACTAGACTGTGTTGGACTCTTGTTTCAGAATTTTTCTTTATCATGAGGTTTTGGAATCGAAAAATTGTAATATATGTAATACCAATAAATTTTATTTTGTGGGTTTTTAAATTGTAGCTGGATTGAATCTAAACTAAAATTTAAGAGAATAAACTTAGTAATAGTTTTTTAATCGAAATTCCCTGCATTATTACAGTTAATCTATATTTAAACTAATTAATATCCTTTGTGCTCTCAATTTATAAACCCAGATGCTCAGTAATATATTTCCATGTATAAAAAAAGAACCCAAACTTAGTGGTATTTATTTTTGAAATTATCTTTTCGATTAAAAAAATAAAAACTCTATAAACTTTATAACTTATACAAAACCACAACAGCGCCAATGGATTTGTATTACATCCGCACTTTACTGAGTGAAAATATTATATAGTTATGCACAAAAAAAAAATATGTTGTGGTTTTGTCTAGGAAAATTATAAAATTATTTTTTTTTCAATTTTACAAAATATATTACAGAAATGTGTTGAACTATAAAAATCACCTTATGAAATTTCTATAATAAATATTATATAAATTTAACCACGTTAAAGCATAATTATGAAAAATATAAAATAAATATTTTATTGTAATAATAAAAAATTATTTAAATTGGTTTTAAAATATTAGAATATGAGTTTGTAATTTAAGAAATATGTACATATTTTCTATCTAATAGTAATTAAGTAAAATGGTAATTAAATTCGACGATTGCAACCACCAATAACGATTGTCGCAAAGTTTGGCATTTATATTAATGCTAAATTGCTTATTTAATTCAAAACGATCTGTTTCTACTTGGTGATTGCAAAAATTGTAACAAATTATTATTATTAAAATTAATTATAATTAATATATTATAAAAATAATTGATTTTAGGATTGTAAGAAGGTTTACGGATATAATATTGATAAATGTACAGATTGATCTAAAATTATTTGAAAATTAATTAAAATCTTTAAGCTATTAATTTTTATTTCACTTTACCAAATCAAATTTTTAAGAATGTTATTTATGTTAAGTGAAATAAAATATGATTGGCTTGGTGATTCTTGGGGTTTCTGTAAATTTCCATCAGAATGAAATCAATATAAAAGTCCTTATATTTTAAATAAATTCATGTTCAATACGGAAAAATTAAATTAAATTAATTTTAACATACTAAAATAGCCTAATTCAATTATTATGTCCAGACAGAAGATTTAATTGACACATAAGGATATTTCATATATTTTATATGTTATATCATGATCAATTTAAAGGATTATTATATGATTAATTTTAATTTAATTGTGACATTAGATAATTTTGGAAATTTTATATAATATTTAAATTTGAATTTCAGAATTAATTTCAATTAATTTTTAGTCTCTATGGAACATACTTTTTTTTAAATTTAAATTAAAACTATAAATTCCATAATTTTAGTTTATAAAATTTTTATACATTAATCGATTACAAATATCTTAAATAAATATTTCATCTTATATTATATTTATATCAAATTTATTTTATTAACTGACAATTATCCAACCCAAAAGTACAAAAAAAAAGGAAGATAATAAATTAAAAATCATTAATTATGTTATATATCCAATTTTGTGAAATAACAATTTTATATAATAATATTATATTAACATACTTATAAGCAATTTTCTTATTTCTCATTAATGATTATAATAAAAAAAAAACGCAAAAAAAATAATAATCATTATTTTAATAACCCATATATACAGAAAACAACATCCTTTATAACCTCCCAAAAAAAGGTGCTGAAATTAAGGATAATGAATTACTTTTCATATATTAACTATAACCTTAAAGATATTTATCAAATAACATTTTCTTTCCAAAATGTTTTAATGTATCATTTTGAGAAACCAAAAAAAAAAAAGAAGATATTTTTGAGATAATTTTCTCTTGACAAATTTCACTTATATAATTTTTTCATCTATCTAATTCCTGATTGATTATGAAGGTCCTGGTGTAAATTAGCTTTATTGGAATTTATCATTTTGCCAGAAATGCCACAAAAACAAACATTGATGATTTTCTTTTTACATGCTTTTGGGCAACATTAATATTATACAATGTTTTTTTTGAATAATTTATAGACACATAAAATTTATCATTTTCATTTTAATGAACTCAAAAATTTCATTAAATTTAACATATACCTTTTTGTTTAAAAAAAAAAAAATTATTGGAAAATATGAAAACGATTAAAAAAAATAGAAATTCTATAATAAAAAAAAAATGAAATGCTTCAGGGATACATAAAAGCTTGATTGGAATTCTAAATTGTTTAATAACAAACCAAAAAATATAAAGAAAATCTATTCAGGAACGTCGACCGATCGGTATATGATAGTACTATACAATTACGGATACAATCCTAATGGTCCTTTAAGAATTTAATAGTCAAATTTATTTTTATATAAAATCTATTTGAAAACTCGCCATACTTAGAACGGACGGACAGTAGTCTGAAAATTTGTAATACATATAAATGTTTTTTTTTTATTATCTAAAAAGGATATTCATGGCTTGATTATACTTGTTGCGCCACTGACTTATCTATAATATATATATACTTTTCTATTTTCTAAATTTTCTTCCAAATGAAATAAAATTAAATTTTTAGATTTTCATTTTGTTTTTGTTCTTATAAAGTCCTTAATAAAATTTGAATATTTTTTTTTGTTTAAATTTGTGTTTTTGTGAGTATTGTTTTTTAAAAGGATAATAGAAAATGAATTTATATAGAAAAGAATTACTAGAAAAAAGAAACACTTTTCATGAATCTATTTTGGATCTATTATTTACTTATAAAAAAAGAAACAAATTTATAGAAAGAAAATCATACTTAATCCCAAAAGGAACAATATTGTTTGTATAACCAATTTTATCTTCCAAGTTTTTTTTTTCTGCTTTTACAATTTTTAATTCGCGTATAAAAAAAATTCTATAGCTAAAAAAAATACGTTCTTTTAATTTAACATTAATTTACAGACAAGAATCGGATTAGAGAGACAGAGTGATTTAAATAATCCATGATTAGAAATTATTAGAAGGAATGAAGGCTTCATCAAAACGCACATATGATTCCACCAAACAGAAAAATTGTCAGACAAATGGCGAAATATTGTCCGGCAACTTGAAAAATTAAACAATTTCACAGCGTTTTAGTTACGGAGATTATTCGAATGAGAATTTTTGATGCACAATGTCAATCGCACTAATTTCTCTATATTTGTTGACAGTAAGGAACAGTAAGTAGACAGTGATACCGACAGTTGAAATATGTAAACGTCCAATATCGAGCAACATAAAAATTTAATCAAAAAATATTTCATTGAAAATTCATCACTCTGTTTTTTTTTTCCTATTTTCATTTTAAGTAATATCAGATATCCTTTTTTTATATGTTCTCAAACCAAAAAAAAAAAACAAAATGAAAAGAAAATTGGTGGAAAATCCTTTTTTTCTCTACTGTACATACAAAAAATCTGTACAATATTTGTTTTGTTGCTCTTGGTTAGCTTTTAATTCTGATTTATAGATTTCTGGTGAACAATTTGAATATTTACTCTAATTTAATATTTACAAACAAGCTTAATATCCTTAGAAACAAATATATATCTGTGTGGATTTTGTAATTAAAAAAAGAACATATAAAATATTATGTACGTAAGCAAACATAACATGCAAAAAATTCTACACTGTCACAATATAGTAAAATATTTTATGTGGAAAATGGTTTTTGTGGTTTAAATTGCAATCAATTTTATTGCAATATTGTATTTTTCTTATTTAAATATTAAAAAATTTAAAAGAAAAATCTTCTATTTTATTGAGAAAAATTAAGGGATTTTTTTCAATTTTACTTAGCATATAAAAATTTGAATTAAAGAAATCTCCCTGTTAATTTAAAGAATATTCAATTAGAAATTTAAAATAAAACTGTTCGAATAAAGGTTGTAGTATTGTGGTAGTGGTCCTGGTTCAAGGTGGGCCAAGTTATTTAAAATCTATATTAACGTCTTACATGAAAATAACTCATTGTAAATTATGCATTTATTTCCGTGATTTTGTATAACAATATTACTATATAAAACAATTTCTAAATTAATGACACTATATGACCAATGAAATATCCACCTTACAGTAAAATTATACTACCGAAAAAAATTTTCAAAACTTTTTTTCTAAATTATAATTAATTTGGTAAAGTAAAAATATTTGTTTCTATTTTCCTTCTTAAATATTAGTAATAAAAATATATTAAATGGAAAAAAAACTTTATTTTCTATTCAATTTTTATTTTTAGTATCAAAATGATATAATTTCAAATAAATTAACAAAGATTTTTTTACCTTTATTTTTAGTTTAAATTAGTCTAATCCTGAGAATATCCAGAACTATTTATGCTTTTATATCTCAAACTCAATGTAATAATAAAACCAAGAACAAGAAAAAAATATAAACTTTTGTAACATAAATTTTTATTAGAAAAGTGTAGAATAACTTTTTATATTTACAAAAAAAAAAAAAAAACAACGTTCTGATCCTTTATAAATTTTTGAAGTGTTAAGCTTTGTGTAAATTTGAACTTTCTTCATTATGTGGTTTCTTTTTTTGGTATATAAACATAAATATGTACAGGCGAAAATATTGTTACCATATTACAACCCAGAAAATAAAAAACAATATACAAAATAATATTAAGTTTTGCAATAAATGTCAGTAATATATAATGATATTAAATTTTCTTTCAATTTTTTGTTTTCATTTTGGGAAAAAATTAATTAAATAAAATTTATAATTTTTGTTTTTGTTTATATTTTTTTCCAAGATTTGTTTTGTACATTTCAAAAAAATAAATCACTAGGAAATTGTTCAGTAATAATTTAATTAATTTGACTTTATTTAAATAGTAAATTACAAAATTCCTTTGATTAAATTGATTGAAATATATTGGAAAATTATTAAAATTTGAAAAATGATTAATTAAATTTTGACTTATTCCTATTTTTAAGACAATAATGTAGCAAGTTCAAAATATATTTAACAATTTTGAATTACTCAACCCAGAAAAAAAAAATTAAGTATAATTAATTTTTCAATCATTAAATGAAATCAAAATAGTAGAAAAAATATCGTCAAAATTATGGTTATCATTTAAAAAAATATTTTGACCATAGAAAACGTTCTTAATTTTTTATACCCCCACCCCCCACAAAGATAATAATTATAAGATGTTTTATACTTTAATTAACATAATTTCAGATTATGTCTCTCTATGTTTCGTTTTATTCAAAGACAAGTACTTACCTTTTTTTATATAATAACAAACATTTTTTGTTATTACTTTTTAGTATGAAAAAATAATTTTATAACCATAAGAATTTTCATTTAATACCAGTTTTACATTATCGACATTTTCTTTTGACATTTTTTGCTAAAAACTCTTTAATCATTTTATAATTTAAATGAAAGAGATAGAGATATAAATTGGTCGAATGTAATATTGTATATTAACGAATTAACTTTCTTATCTCGGTATTTTATTTTGTGTGATAAAACAGGATGTAGAGAAAAATATATAACAGGATGCATAAATCTCCAGAAAAATATCCTGTCGATTGAAATTGACAATCACGTAAAAGTAGTCTAAGGCGTAAAGATATAAAAATAATTTTTCTTCCATGATGTCAACAACAAAAATTAAAAATTATATTTACCTTTTTTTTTGGTATACCAACAAAATTCTGGAATTTTTACTTAAATATCATAATTTTTTTTTTGTTGCCTTTCAGATTTAATTATCTATAACTCTCTTTTATCATGATTGAAGTAAAAACTTTTTCAAAATATATATTTTTCTTACTACCGTTTTGTCGTCTCTTCTTCAATCGTTTTATGGAAAATTCAAAGCAATTAAATGTAAAAGAAAAATATAAAAAGGCTTATCTTAAAAAAGGGAGAAAAAGTCTCTTAATTTCCTTTTCATATTTAATTTTTGATAACAATGTTTTCTTTTTTTGCAAAAGAAAACTTCTTATATTTTCATTAAAATTAGAGTAGTTAGAAAGAAAATTTAATTTTTTGGAAAACCTGAAATGAAAAAATTAACCTTTAATTGGTTTCGTTTTTTGCGGAAAAAGTTTGTTTCTAGAAAAAAAAAAACTTAGGGGTTGGAAATTTATTATGGTGACAAAATGATAAGAAATTAAGATAAGGATTTTGTTTTTATTTAATTAAATTATCATTAATGGTTTAATTAAAATCATTTTTACACATTTTTTTGTTTTTGAAAATTTAATAAGAGAAAATTATTTGGATTATTAGATTTTAGGATATTATAATTAAATTATAAAATTTTGGATTTATTGGTAATTTATTAACTATTTAAATTGTTTTTACTTCAAACTAAAAATATTAAATATTTTTCTTTTCAATTTATGCAATAACTAAAATGATAGTTTAAATGATAATTTAAATCTAAAATGATTTTTTAAATTGAAAATTTTACCAAACTTTATTGTATATGTTACCATAATTAAGTATATATTTTTTTAAATTAAAATAGAAAACTTTATAATTTTAACTTTGTAAACAATATTTCATTTTTTTCAAATTGTGTGCTTTGAATAAATTATCAATTTTTGACCTTTTCTATTATACAAAATAATAATCATAGATAATAGGTAAAACTAAGGTAATGTAAATTAAAACCCGTAGGACAATATGGCGCTAATTTGATTGATTACCAAAGAATTTAATTTATTCAAATGTGTGTTGACTCTATAAATAATTATGTGTATATTAAATTATTGATATTTTATATGTGTTAAATTTTATATTTAATAATATTTTACAATATTAATATGACAAATATTATGTAATTTAACAAATTAAAGTTTACAAAAATATATTATGTTAATTCACTATGAAATGTTTTAGAAATTTATATAAAAAAATTCAAAATTTTTTAAAATTATAAATTGAAATATTCTCGAAATGCGATTAATAAAAATTTTGAAATAAAATTATGTAAAAGATGAAATTTTAAAAATGAAATAATGCAATAAAATATTTGACAAACTTTTAGTTAGAATTTGAAAAATAATTTTCTTCAATTTTGTCTTGAAATCATATTGGCTTCAGGAAATAACATTCCATCATAGAGAAAAATTAGATATAAAGAATTATTATATTTTGTGATATTTTCTAATAATTATGAATTACTCATTAAACTATATCAAATTTTAACTGAATCGTTCAACTGAATCGTTCGTTCAACAGAATAACTATTAGTAATTATATAATTTTGAATATAGTAAATGACTTAGTCAAACATTTTAAATGTATGTATGAAATGAATTACAATTGGCACAATATTTAGCTAAAATTTGTGAGATTATAAAACATTGAGATTAAGTTACTTTTCAAGTTAATACACCACATGAATATGAACAGTTTTATGGTATAAGAGATATTCACTAGTAGCAATTACCATTTTGATAATAGTCTTATTTAGTATATTTTCGAATTTACCTATTTATTAATAAACTATAATATAAATTAAATTAAAATTTGCGCTGTCAAAACAACATATTCTTTTTTTCAATATTAATTTTATTATGTCAATTGCAATGTAATTTTAAATTTTAATAAAATTTAAAATATTTTTTATTACTGATCGTATGTAAAATATTAAAATTAAATTTTATAAGAAAAAAATATCTGTCATATTTTTAATTTAAATTTTCGTACACAAAATTTATAAATAAAATTTATAATGCATAAAAAGTAATAACAAATTATGTATTTTTTATGCAGACTA
The DNA here is from genome assembly GCA_949752835.1 of Empis stercorea. Classification (NCBI taxonomy): domain Eukaryota; kingdom Metazoa; phylum Arthropoda; class Insecta; order Diptera; family Empididae; genus Empis; species Empis stercorea. The sequence continues at coordinate 53,612,160 of OX457089.1, forward strand.
TAATACGAAGAATATGTAATTTTTTTTAACAAAAAAAAAAAAGACTCAAAATTCGAATATTTTTCTCCATATTTTCTTCTTTTTGACTTTGAACGTGTATTAAAAATGTAAACTTTTCGTTGGTGGTGTTTTCTATATTCACCCCATCAAGTATACATATATATTATTATTATAATATTTTTGTTGGTTTCCATATAAGGATATTTTCCAAAGGATATATAAGATATTTACTTTTTTTTTTTGGAAAATATAAGTAAATAAATATTATATACATTATTATTATTTTTTTTGTTGAGGCAAATTTTGTTTGATAGGATGCGGCGGAATTATTTATTGAATAAGAAATTTAAATTTATGTGTGCTTCCTGCGGATACATCAGCAGGTGCAGTATTTATATAATATTTATATGTACATATATGTATTCGTGTATAGAAACTGTATCTACTTTTTGTATATTTTCCTTTTTTTTTTTTGCTAGTCAGGATATATGAAGACTATAACGTGTATGAATGTAGTTTTATTCCAAAAAAAAGACTTGTAATGGATTAGATATATATATTTTGTTGTACTATGTGATTAGTAAAATGTTGCACTTACTCCGGAAATTCATTTTTTTATACAAAATATAAGAACTAACAAAATAATCTTTATAAAATAAGTTTAAAGTTTACTGTGTAAAAATATACAACAGAGAGAAATAGTTTAGTTATAGTTATCTTACTTTTTCGGGTTTGGAGAAGCAAGATAATATCCTTTAATTCGAATTTTAATCATGTTGGTTCTTTATTTTGGATTTAATAATTTCAAATTAATTTTAAAGAATTAATAAATTTAAAATTATCACTGAAAATTTATTAAAATTATTATAATTAAATATGATACGAATAAGTTAATTTGAACTTTCTAAATGTAATTTAACAGAATTGGAAAATGTATGGAATTGATTAACATTTTGTAATATAACATATTTGGTGTTGCTTTAGCTTTTAGGTAATGTGCAGCTTCCTGCAATAAATATTATTTCTTTCACTAATATAAGAAAGATTCTAGTGCCAAGTCCACCTTATATAAATTAGTGGATTCAATTTTGATTACGATATTTTCTTATAGCACATTTGAAAATAAACAGAATTTAATTTCAAAAATAATTTTCCTATAAAAAATTTATTATTAAAATTCATTTTTTTTTATGATTTCAGTTTAAATTTTCTCTTAAAAAAATCTATTTGAATATTTTCATTTTACATAATTTAATATTTATAATTAAATTATATCTTACATAATAATAAATATTATTGTAAATATAAAAATATTGCATTATCATCAAAATCCTGGAAATATTTTTTATTATATTATTTAAAATAATTTTTTCTATAAACATTCTCTTCTCTTTTGGTCCAAGTGCATATTTTTTTGGGTATCCTTTCGAACTTAACTTTCCTATTATTTATAAAAAAAAAAAATAACTACAAAATTTCTAGGAAATAAATATTTTTAAATATTATAGATAAACTTTCGTAATACTAACTGCAATTTTTATAATAAATTATTCTTTATAAAAAATTTATAATTCATTTCTGATATTTTTTTCTGTAAATATAATAAATAAAATTTTATACATATAAATATGTATATATTAAATAAATGTGGTTACAAGAATACGTAAAAATTTATGAAAAAAGTTCAACTAAAAGCGGTTATATTTTATTCCTACATCGTATTTTTTTTTCGTTTGTTTGTGTAATAATTTTACCTACTAGTCATTTTTCGTCCTTGGGTGTTCCATTTTTTTTTCTGATGGTATATTTCTTGTGATAAATGATAAAATCGTGACGGTTTGGTCTGTTAAAAAATTGTATATGCTATAGATAGAGTCTTGTTTCATTTTAGTAAATCATGTATTGGCAAGTACTTGAAAGTATATTTAAAATTAAGCATTCATTTAGCAAAATCTTTGCATGCAAAAGCAAAAGGTATCTTTTTACATTAGCATTATTGTAATACAAAATTTTTCAGCATTAAAAGCATAAATCTTATATAAAATTATAAATTATCAAAAGATCACTGTCTCGTTATAAGTATTAACTTGTTTGTATTACTTCGGTCTAATGGGACCGGCGTAGATTTTTGATCTAATGGAACGTTATCGAATTATATTTTGTTACATAGGTTCACATTCATAAGCAAAGAAAATTTACGAAACAACTTTATTCTTTATGAATAAATGAAAAATTTTAAAGCAAAAAAAAAAAAAAAAAAGAAGAAAAACTTCAAAATGAAAATTATAATTTAATTTTTACTGAGTTTTCAATTTTTTTTTTTTCATCCTTGTTCTGTTTTGTTGTTGGTGTGTAAGAGAGTATAGTAAAAGAAATGTGTAAAAAAAAATATCCTAAAGTACGTACTTAATATAATTCGTTTGAAATCCTAAGAAAAGCTTTTATATATTAATAAATTCATACTTTTGAGAATAAAAAAGAGAACTGTCGTCTTTTTTTCTAAATTTTCCTTTTATTTTTTTTTAAATGAAAAACGGCAAAAAATGTGCAAAAGAATTTTTTTTTTTGCAATGAAATTGAGTTAAATTAAATTATGCCATAAACGTAAATATTTAATTTCAAAAAAATATATAAAAAATTGTTAAAAGTTAAAAATATTTTTTAATATTAAAATGTTCTTTTTTTGTATATTTAAAAATGTTATTATTAAAATTAAATTTAAACATATTTTTTCATTAATTAAGAATATTAATTTTACAAAAATATACGCGTATACTTCATTTTCTTTGAAATTTAATTATTTTCAATGGTGTAATTATTTATTGCAGAATAGAAATTAGTTCTAGTCATTATTTTTTCACACTTTATCAAGTTGGCACATTTGTTGGGCTCTGTGAGAAGACTACTTCAGATATCTAAATATGTGAATTTCATTTCAAATATATTTTCGTAGAATTATTTTTTTCCTATTTTCGGAATTTCTCAGTACACAATTTAAGATCAACTTTTATAATCTATTTATATTTTATGGAAATTTTGTAATGGATTTTTAAATAAATTATATCGGAAAATATTGAATTGTTTTAATAAAATTTATGTAAAATGCAAAAGAGAACTTAATCAGCATCAATACAATTAATATTAATAATATATATTAAAAAATTTCTGAAAATAAATAATGAAAAATAAAATATTGATTTTTGTTGATAAATCCAAAGGACGAAAAAATATTTTGATTATTTTAAATAAGTAAAGTAATGATCAGCAAATTGAAGAATATGCAAATTTTCTCTTATATATGTATTTTTTAATCTGACAATAATTTGATTAAATAAACATGTTAGAGGTTATTGATTTATATAATTTAAAATTATATATAAATATTTAGATTATTTTCTTAAAATTATTAAGTTAGGGAAATAAATTTACCAAAAATATAAATTCCATATAAATATTTAAATGAAATATCTTTAAACCAAAATATATATTATAAAAAAATCTCAAAAATCAATGTTTTAATTAAAGGATATATTTTTGTTCTTATGATATAAAATAAAATATATAAATACTACATTTAATTCGCAAAGAAATTTAATTTTCCTTTTCCTAAAACAATTTAATCCTCAGATATTACATAATTTTACAATACCAAAAGTATTTATTTCTTTTTTGTGACTATAAAGATTGTCAATTATTTTATGTTTACATTTTACAATTCAAAACTTTATTCTACATTATTTCTAAAATTTTATGAACATATCCCAAAAATAATCAAATTAGTATAGTAAAAATTCCATTTTAAAAACCACAAATGCCTCCCATTAATATAAATATTTTTTGGGTCCATAAAAAAATATCAAATGGAAATTATTGTAACACTTAAAAAAATATTTAGCACCCAAACAAAATATAATTTCCACATAGTAAAAAATAAAATAGTCCATTAATAAATTTGCTAAATATTAAATGTCAAATTTTCAAAATTTTAAATGGCCACAATTATTTATTTTAAAGTTAATAATTTAATAATAACTTTAATAATAATAATAATTGTAATAATAATTTTATATATTTGTTGAATTTTTGTACAATTTTTATATATATAAAAAATATTCTCTTAATTTCCCAAGCAAAAAAACAAAAATTTCCCAAAATTAATTTCACATAATCTAAAAAATTGTCTCACAGACATGAAATTAATATTGAACATTGTTTTTCCTAACATACTTATTTAATATTAATTTTTCCAATTAAAATTTTCAAATCATTTTTGATATAGTCATGTCCTTGTTATCCCTTAAATACGCATATATAAAAATTTTCCAAATCAAATTGGTCTTTTTATAATTATAATCTGGCTCTTTCTGAAATAAAAATGATAATATCTTTCACTTTGTATTAGGAAAATGTTCTTGATTTTCTAACGTACAAATTTGATTAAGAAAAAAATCAATTTGAATTATAAAAAGTCAAATTTGACCTAAACATTATATATATATATTATATACAACATAAATTTATTTAAATAAACATAATGTTGACTTCATCTTTAAATAATATCCTCGGAAGAGGAAATCAAAAACAACAAAAAGTTTTTTTTTATTTTTCATATTTTTACATATTTTCTTTTGTGTGTAGGAGAATTTTTTGTTTTGAATGAAGCCAACAAGGAAGTTTTTTTTATGTACCTACAACAAACAATGTATGTATGTATATATATATAGAAGAAAATTGTCTCTAACTTTTCTCTTATAATTATTTTCTTAAAAAATTTTCTTCCTGTCTCTTTACGCTTTTATTATTATATATTTATGGGAAATGAAAGCGGTCATAACATAATTAAGTTTTTGGAAAATGCAAAATGGAAAATTAACATACAAATGTGGTTTTCCTTATCATCTCTTATTAATAAATTTGTTTTCTTTATGTGTATAAAATATATAAATGTATGTATATAATATTCTATGTAATACCGTATTACATTTATATTACAAATTTATATCAAGGATCCAATATAGAAATGGTTATATCTATATATTATTATAATGTGTTATACAATCAACTAACATCAAACCATACTAATTATAATGTTTATTCTATAGAAAGTTAAAGAGTAAATTGGATTTTTGGTTATTCTATCTATATGTTGAACCATTTATGTAAAAATAGAAAATAAGGATATGTGGAAAGTAACTTTATGTAAATATATGTGTATATGGAACATACATATTTTCAGAAGCTATACAGTATTTTGTGTGTGTATATTGTAATATGGAAAATAATTACATAAATATTTGAATTTTCTTCTAGAGAGAAGTCTTTTGGGTAGAATGAATTTTAATAGTAAAAAAGTTAAAAAAAAAAAAAAATATTTAATTTTACTGAAATGGTAAATTAATATTTAATTGAAAAATTTTTCTTATATGATATTTTTATTACATATAATAAAAAGATTTTAATAAAATTTAAGAAATAAAACTAAATTTACTAAAAAACAGATTTACTAAACTTTATTACCATCAGTTATTCTTCATTTTTTACTGAATTTTTACAATTTTTTAATTGCATTTGTAGGATTTTCATTATTCATTATAAATAACTACATTTAGGTGCGGGTCTGTAAATTGGCCTAACAAAATTTATTTAATTTATTGGCAAAAGTATAAGTATGATATTAATGTATTACTTAATCATTAATAAGTAGTCAAGTAATTTAGTTTAAATTATTTAGTTATACTGGTAATAATCAATTATTGATGTTTAAATTATATTATTTTTTATTTAACCAAAATAATTTTACAACTTATCTAAAACTTATTTACTTTTTTTTTGTATAAAATTTAAATACAATATCCTTTTTTTTTAGCTTTTTTTTGTTTTTTCATTATTAATTAAAAATATTGTTATTAGTTATGTATAATCAAGACAACAAAAATTATGATTAACATTCTATAAAATTTAACTTGATAATATTAATATAAAATTTTAAAACCCTTATATGAAATAACCATATACATTTTTATAGAAATACATATAGCTAGTTACTGCTACTATGTACTATGGCATATAAAGTTTAATCGCACGAAAAAGGGTATACCCTATACCCTATACTATACCCATTGTAGAAGTTCTGTTAAACCAAAATAATTTTCTGTTATTTCTAAAAATAGGTTCTTTTTACACTTAAATCTAGATAAAACTTTTTTTTATGTAACTAACAACTAAGAAAAAAAGAATGTTTATATAGAATCTTTTGGCATAAGGTAAATCCAAACAAGAATTTCATTAAGTTTCTCTCTTAGGTGGATACATAACAGTATAACATAAAACTTACAATTTAATTTTATGTAAAACTTTTTTTTCTTCTATGTAATATTTGTCATATCTAAATGAATATTATACATAAAGTTTTGTAAAATTGAAATTAAAATTTTAAATTAATTTTAATTAATTGAATTTTGTAGCACCCAAATGGTCGAAAATTTTGTATATGGAAAATAATTTCGTTTTAAAGTTTTATTACTATATGAAAATTATTATACTGTTTTTAAAGAGTTTATGATAATTTTCAATTTTTTTATTATGATGTTTATAACTTAACTAATAAATATTATATTAGTTTTATTAAGAATATTTTTAAGTAGACATTTGATAGTTCATTTTTATAGTTATAAAAATGTATATAAAAATATTATTTATTTAGTTAATTTCGTATTTATATTGACATAGTTTTAGTAGGAAATAATCATTAAAATTATAATTTTGGATTAAGTAAATTGGTATCAATATTATTATATAATTGCGTTAGGAAAATATTGGTTTAAAATGTACTATGAGACAGCAAAGAAAACTATTACTTTTAGCTTATAAGAGTAAATTTGTCGTCTGAACTTTTGCATCATTTGAGTAACATAGTGAAATTGTGTAAAATATCAGACGAAAAATTCACTGAAAAAATTGTATTACAATGTCATATAAATGATATAAAATTTATATCTAAAGTCAAAATAATTTCAATATAGCCCGAATAATGCAATAAAATTGTATCAAAATATTATCTCTTATTAAAAGACGAACCTCAGGCTCATAATTTGACAGTCTCGGCAGTTTTGGTAAAGCACTTTAATCTATTTAAATATCAAAAATGGTAAATATACCCTGGATAATATTGACGCTGAGTAATTTTACAACATTTCAAATTATTACATATTCTACTCACGAATGAACCAGTCTTTTATTTTAAATGATTTTCTTAAAAAAAAAACATTTATATTAAAGACTATTAAATACAAAAATGTACATAATTAAATCGATCTTTGTATCAATGACTTTTCGTTACTCTGTTTTGAATATCTTTGCAAAGAAAAAATCAGAATCATATCCTTAGGTTATTTTCGGTTATATATAAATTATATTGGAATTAAATGTTAATGTAAAACCAGAAAAGTTTTTTTCGTTGATAGAATCGAAAAATAATTTTGTACATTTACGATAAAAAAAATTATAAGAAAATTATGGAAAAAGTATAATAATAATTTTATGAAAATAAAATCCTTAAGGGCATTCATATTTTTTTGGCCTGAATTTTATCAATGATTATGAAGTATTCTAGGTTCCAATATAATGATAAAAAATTCATGATGGTTAAATCATGGTAACCCTTTTGCAGTTTTAAATTTGAAAATACAATTTGCTGAAGTGAATTTGTAATAATTATCGCAATATTACTAATGAATAAATCTCAAAATCATGTTATCTGGAAAGCATAAATTCATATTTTTAAAATTATGATTAAAGATTGTATTATCTAAGTTATGTAGAAGAAAATTGAGAATCTAAATTTTAATTTTTGGCTCCATCATTATAAATATTTTGCCGAAAGCATTTTAATTTAAAATATTTAATATTTCTGTGTTATCGTAAATTAAAATCAACAGAAATCAATTGAAATTTATTATTTTGCTATGAAAATTGGTTTTGTTAATGGTTAAAATTATGAATTTATAAATGATTTCCATTAAAATATTTAATTATTTGTTGAAAATCAATTCAGCAATCCACACAGTCCCTTGGTATTACCCAAAACCCTGTGCAATAGTGCAATGCAAATTTTTTAACTTTCTATTGGAAGAAATTCATCCTCCGTGAAGAAAGTTTCTCTGATATAGAGGTAGGAAACTGCCTTAAGATAGCTTATATCTATTACTTCCACTTTCAGAGAAATATCGATCCAATTTAAAATTGATCTTAAAAATTATCAAAAAAATTCTTCATTTTTAATTATAAATAAAATAATGTGTCAGTCAATTTAAAAGAAAAACCATTTATTATTAGATTTTTACCCAATTAAAAAATGTAGAATTAAAATTTACATTAAAATAAAGAAATTAAACATAATTAAAATGCGCATATTTCTTTCTTAAATTATTTACATATCTTCTTTTCTTTATTATATTTTCTTCTCAATTTTTGTTTTAAAAGTATAAAATTATTTATGTAAAATAGAAAATTAATTGAATTTTCAACGTGAAGAAACATATTAATCCTTTAGTTTATATGCAATGCAAGAGTTTTCTTCTCTTCTATTTTTTTTTAAATATATTGTTGATAAAATCCTTATTTATATATTCATTTATTTGTGAATGGGAAATGATATACACACATGGTAAAAACATTATATAAATCATATAATACTTCATTATAATCTTTGTCAAATATAGTTCGTACACAGATATATGTATACCGTATACAGTTATCCTGAGAAAATATGTCTGGGAAATCCTTTTTGGATGCTAATCGTATATAATTAGAAGCTTTTATGCATGAAATGTAAATCCAATTTATATGCACATATCCAAATGCGTATTTGTCTGTTTATTTTTCTTCTTATATACATATCTTCCTATATGTATATATGTAATATTTTTGTTATATGTCATTTCCAGGATAAATTAGGATTCTAACAAAACAAAATATTCTTTTTCTTCTTTAAATAATTGAATTTAAGTAAAAAGAAGAAATCGATTTGGGAAAAGATGAATTTAATATGTAAGAAAAATGCTTTTTGCCCAGAAAAGTAAATATTTGCCTCAGTATATATCGAGTTTGATAATAAAAAGATGACAATTTAAATAAATACGAATTATCAGTTTCGAAAAAAGAATATGACATGAAAAATTACAAATTTTAAGAGTGGCAAGATAAATTTAATTTCAAAGCAAACAAATTTATGTGGAAAAAAAAAATTCATTTTGAGAAAATAACATAACATAAAAATGATTTTGAATTTAATTTGGAAATTCTGGTATAAATTTTTTCTTATAATTTTGAATTTCTATTCATATCACTCAATGTATGCTTGTTTGTTTGCTTTTTTGGTATCAAAATTATAACTATATATAACATATGAATCTAAATAATGATATTTATATGATTTCAATTCTATTTCCCAGGTATATACTAACCAAAAACAAAAAACATTGAATACATTTCATTTAGAGATATTTAAAACGATAATAATGTATAAGTAAAGTGTTCTCTGTTTTTGGATATGAAATTTTCTATATACGAGTACATGCAAAATAAATGGTGAAATAGTCAAAATTATATCAATTTTTGTAATCAATTTTAATTAAAATTATATGTAGATAAAAAAACAAACTGAAAGCCAAACAAATTTTATATGGATGAATTGTGATGTGATAGAGTTTTTATTACTATCAAGAATGATTAATAGTTAGAAATGAAATTCTAATAGTTTGGCGAATATTTAAAACATGATAAATTTCAAATATATATTATGGATATTTTCCAAATTAAATACAGGTTTTCTGGAATCAAAATAAACTGGAAATAAAATGATTTTGATGTATGGACAAAGACATATTTGATGTGGAAAAGTGCGAATATTGAGGAATACAAATTTGACTGGTACCAATATGACCTTAATGTTCGGATGTACATAGACAAAATTGCGTCGAAAAGAGGACGAATTTTATCTGGAAATTCTATAAATTAAAAGTATGTGCAAAGATCTATTTACCAATTATGTGTTATAGTCAATTTTAAAGCTAATCAACTATAAAACATACCAAATAATATATAATTTTTAATTTATTAAATTCCATATGATGATACACAATTACGTACTTTGATATTAAAACTAAAACTGATTTAGTTTCTGAAAATTATAAAACATTAAGGAAACTCATGTGAGTTGAAAAGTTGATCAAAATTATGGGAAATAAATCAATCGATTAATGAACTAACCATCATTTACTTCTAATACATATTATAAATTTTTCACTTAATGGTTATCCTCATGTGTAAATATTCGTGATATTTGTTTAATATCAATTAACAGTAATAGTACGAATTTAATAGTATATGGGCGAAAGAAATTTGAATCAATATTAAAATTTTGTGAATTATAAAATAAATTATTCATTTTTTTCAACATAAAATATTATTATTATTTTTGTACTTAATTTATATTAATGTTTAATTAAAGATATTATTTTAAAATATTTTTATAAATAATTCATAAAAAATATTATTTGACATATTTAAATTATGTATTTACATTAAACATTAACTTAATTTTAAATAAAATATTTCGCAATCTACAAACAATAATAATTTTTCTCATATACAATTTTATACCATTAAAAAAATTACAATATTTTACTCCTGATTAAATTTTATCTCAATTTTTCATATCCATCTGACACAACATAATAACCAAATGAAAATAAATATGAAATAAATTGAAATTAATTTTAAATTGGTCTTTATAAAAATTATGTATTAAATTCGCAAATATATATTAAAAGATTTTGCCTTTTTAAATAAAATTGGTATATTAAAAAAAATTGCCAAAGCAAATATATCCAATGAAAAAATATTTCCTGGAAAAATTCACATACTTTTAGTTAAATAAAAACAATAATATAAAAATGAATTAAAAAAAATATCCCATCTATCACACTATTCGGTATTCAAAACTGTATGTAACTAAAAGATTTTCTTTTATGTCCTTTTTTATTTCAGTTCCAATTATAAAGGATAATGATTATCACAATTTAAAATATAAATAAATTGTTTCCCACTATGGAAAAATATTATTTTGCAGGAATTATGTATTATTATTGATAACTTTAAAACCGTAGTTTATAACTATATGAGAAAAAATTGCAAATTTCAGTTTTGTGTTAAAGTGAATTTAATATTATTTTATATTTAAATTGAAAAAAATTATATTATAATAAATTGATTAAAATATTTTATATTTTCAGACTATGCAGTTGAATAATAAAAGATTATTATTTATAAGTAATAAATAAATATATAAAAATATATTATATTTTTATTATTCGTATATAAATTTTAAATGGTACAAAAAAGGATTATATGTAATCATAATTTATCTGGCGTTTATACTTATAATGGCACTATCGCTATCATTTTCACTGGCTTCAAACGTCAATTAACTTTCTGGCTATAATAATATTTTAATTTTTATTTAATTATAGAAAACTTTTTAATTATTAAAATAAATTAATAAAATTCTTTCACATTTTGTAAATTAATATGTAGACGAATATAGTGCTTCATTTATGTGAACTATGGATTAATTATTTAGTAAAATTTTAGAACTCTGATAATTTTCAAAATTTTATATTTTATTTGGATGAAATTAGTTGGATTTTATAGTTTATTATATTTTTTTCTACATTATTAACTTTAACGAAATTTTAGTAACTTATAAGTTTAGTAACTTTACTAACTTTATTTTCGTAATCAATAAATTATAAAAGAAACCATATTATTTATTAAATTTTCAGTTTTCATTTTATAATACTTGAATAATACTTATAATTAATTATAAAATAACCATTTATACTATCTGTAAATTTTCGAAACAATCTTGAAAAGCTCCTCAGAACATTATATTAAATATTTCTATTCTATTTCATCAAACCTTCAGCTATAGAAGCAATAATCTTAAATTAAACATTTCATATAGTAACAAAAAATAATTTAAACATTTTTTAATAAAATTCTTCATTAATATATAGAGTAATTTTAAATGAGTTTCTATTTATTTGCTAAGGAAAAAAATTAATTTTTGTTAGTTATAAAAATTAGGTCGAATTACAAATAAGCTTTTCGATGCCAATACAAACTTTATGTATAGTTGAATTTCAAAACTAGATTGAAAAGTGAACAATTATAAATGACATTTGATTATTTATAAAAAAAAATCGCAGAAAATTTAAATCAAAATAATAAATTTTTTGTACAGTTTTCTAATATTTGTTTAGAATTAAAGGATATTTTATGGAAAATATTAGCAAAAATGTGATTTTTTTTCCACAACTTCATAGGAAATACATCATAACGTCACGCAGTTAACCAATAATTTTGATCGTGACATTAAAAAAAATGATAAAACATTTCTTTTTTTCCTTAACAAATATTTTGAATCATTTTTTCTTTAAGGATTTCTCATCTTGTAGATATATTATTAATATTATAACTCATCTAATATTATTTTGCTTGCCCCAAAAAGACTAATCTAATTAATAACTGAACTTTACATGATAATAAATCTTTGTTTATTTTATAAGGTATACAACATCATCAGATACAATATCTTTTTGGTAAAATTAAACTTAATTAAATTCCATTGTTTTATCTATATTGTTTGTTGGTATACTTTGGCATACCTTAGAATGAAAATATGAAAATTTTAGAGAATTTTTCTTTATGCAGTTTATTATCCTTTATTTTACCTATGTGAAAATTGTAGTCCAAAAACTTTTGTATCCTAAATGATATATTATATTATTATAAAATAAAAACATTAAGATTTTCCTAAAAAAAAATGTTTTATATTTACATTTTAGTTAGTTATTTTTTTTTCAATGTTACGTAAATTATTATTATTTTCAAACATTTATTTCAATTGTGTGTATATTTACAAACCATTTTAACATAGTTCTAAATTGGATTTATTGCAACAAGCTATTAAACAATTTGTATTAGCTTTTGTAAATTTTCATTTTGTAGCAAAATTGAAATTCAATTTTTTAGATAAATAATTTTCAAAAAGCACCTGAATAAATTTTCATTATTATTCAATTTCTAAAAGTTTTCTTATTATTATTATTTTCTTTCATTTTAAAGTTAAATTTTCTTTCAAATTCTCTGTATAGTTTTCCAAAGAATTGTTGTCCAAAGAAAATAAAAATTTCCAAGAAGAAAATGTTTCCTAAGATCGCTAAGTAAAGTAGAGAAATTTTTTACTTAAATAATATTATTCAAAGGAAAATGTAAATATTTCTAAAATTCAAACATAAATGAAATTAATTTTTAACTGAAAATAATTTTGCATAATATTTAAATTCTATACCAAGGAATTTAAATGCAACCAAAAATGGTTTTCCGACAGCATTTAAGTTAAGGGTAAATTTTAGGAACATTATAAACTGATGGTAATATAATTAATGATTTTGTGGCATTCCAACTAATTGAACTTTATGTCACCAGCAGAGAATTTGTTATTTTTTTACGAAATTTTAAGAAAATAAGGAAAACCGGAATAAAATTTACAGAAAATCATTTCCTTAATTTTGAAAATAAATTGAAATCTTTTTACATTTTTTAAAATCACTCTGTAACTATATCTATAAAATTTTTGTTTCATTTCATTTTGTACATAAGTTTTTTTTCCACTTCTCTTTAACCAGAAAATTGTAAAGAAAAATATTGTTACACAGTCTACACAGTCTACACAGTCACAGTGTGTTACACAGTCACATAAATAATTTAATTTCCTGTTTCCTTCTTTACTTATTTTTTTTTCCATTTTGATATGTGAAAAGTTGATATTTTTGATGGAAAATAAATTCATATCCTTTTGTAAACAATATGGAAGGAAAATTGTATTTGAAATATAAACAATATTCAATAATTTATATTTCAAAATTATTATTTAATTTTTTATTTTACAGATCAATATGTTACATGGCCAGAAATTTTTGACTAGAATTTTAAGCAGCATTTGCAGTAGATAATTAAATATTTCACCTAAAAGGTGTTGACAAAAGTTTGGCAAAAGTGTTGACCAGTGATTAATAGTGTGGTACATTCTGTATATACAAGACATCAAATATAGTTAATTCTTTAAATTGTGGATAATTGAAATTTATGAATTTCCTGTGATATTTTTGCCTCTTGCGATGATTTAAATTATTTTGTACTACACTAAAGTCTGCAATCCAGGAATTCAAAAAATGATAATTTAGTTTAACAATTCTTTTAACAACTGCATTTAAGCACTTGCATTAAACATTAAACACCTGCATTATTAAACATTTAAGCAGTTTAATAATATATTTGGTGAGGCATTACATGAACTCTTAAGCATTTTACGATTTACTAACGAATATTTATCGGAAATGCATTTCATTATAATGTATTTAGTTAGTCATACTCTTTATATACCAAAATGTTGAACAACAAGTATTAAATATAAATAATCGAATCAATAAAAATTTTCCATCAAAAATTCTATAATACAAAAATTATGAAATAAATGTCCTTTTCAAATTTTTTATACTTTTTATTATTATTTTAATGTTACAAAAAATAATAAAATTCAAATTTTTGTCCCCTTTTTTCTTTTTTGTTTCTGTGTGTTACATATTGTTTATTGATTGTTGTAATAATTCAGTCGAATTAAATTTATTATCATTTCTAAAATCAATCAATCAGCTTTCAGCTAACAAAAAAAATGTTTCCGCCCAACAGGCTCATTCCACCTTTCAAAAGAAAGTGACAACCAAAAATAAAAATCTGTAATACACAAAAAAAAAATTCATATAAAATAGAAATAATCCTTAGGCGTACAAAAAAAAAACTCAATTTTCTGTTTTATTTTATCGATAATTTTCTCCATCCGTAAAAAAAAAAGATTTTCATTGAAATTTTTCTTGCAGCAATTCAAAAAAAACAAAAAAGAAATTGTAAAGAAAATTCTATATTTTTTTATATCAACGATATTTTTCCAATTGGCACAAAAAAAAATATATATTAGTATATTTAACATCCTTTTACCAGATATAACGTTTACAAAACATTAATCAATTCATCTAAATTACCACCTTAATTTTTTTTTTTTTGCTGTTTTGTTACCAACATTCTTTTCCCTTGTCAATTTTATTAATATTAGCTTCCATTTACTAATAACATTCATTTTCCTTTTGGCATTTTTGAATGATTTACGGATTGAGATTTTCATTTTCATAATTTTTTTTTATTTATATATTTTCGTTAATACGTTTTCTAATTTTCATATTTTTTTGTGTGTGAATATTTTAAGGAAAAAATTCAATTTTTTTTTTTGCAATCGTTTTTCTTTAAAAAAAATTTGGAGTCCTTTGTGAGGCAAAATGGTGGGTGTTGGAATTTAGAATGTGTTACCTTTAGGTAAAAAAGAAAAAAAAAATCGACTTCTTAACGAAAATGGTGATTTTTTTGCTTGTTTCAGATTTTTTAAATATTTCATTTTTATTTAAGAAAGAAAAGGATCTGGTTTTCTTTTAAATGTGGTAAAGGAAAAAATGAATCTTTGATTGTATTATATATATACATATATAGAAATGATAACTGAACCCTGAAGGATGTTGAAGGAAAAAAAGTTCTGTTTTATATAATTTTTTTTTTGTGGTGGGTTGATAAAAAGAGTAAATTAGGAAATATTAAAATAAAAATAATAATAAAAAAAATTGTTTTTATAAAAGAGAATGAAAAATTATATATTTTTCTTCTTCTTACATGATAAAGGACCTCCGTTGCTGAGATTCAATAATATGTATAGTAATAACATTTTGGTACAAACTGAGAAGTACAATTCCTTTACTTAAAATATACAAGATCGAGGTAAAAGGACTTCACAATTGATTTAAAGTATTTTTCTATTTTTCCATTTTTGTTCCTCAGTAGATTTTGAGGCCGACATTCAACATTATTCCATTATTCATTTTTGTTTGCGAGATGATAACTAATATCGCTACTTACTACATTAATCGCAAAATTATTTTAGTTATAAGGTCCTAACTAGTAATGTCCTCACTACCAATTTCCTCACTAGCAGATCCTCACTAGCAATATAGTTTTCTCTTGTAAATTAACTTATAGAATTGGAAATTAAATTTGTTATAAATAAATCTATTCAGAAATTGTTTTTCATATTAGATTTCTTATTATCAAGAAATAATTCTTATCTGGAAAAAAATATTATATCATTCTACTTTCTGTCATAACAAGGATTTTATTGTGAGCCTCAAGGCTTTTATTGTGTGTCTAATATCAAAAATCTCTCTAAAATTATATTTTTTATATAATACTAATTATTCGGTTTCAGTTTAGCGTATGTTTATTTGTAGTAGCTGCAAAAGTTTGCGAGAAAAGACACACATTTTTATTCAAGGTTAACCAATGATTTATAGCTTTTCTGTGATTCTTTTTTATTTCTTTAATAATGTATATTAATACATTATAATGTATATTATGCCAATTAATAATTATGCCAATATGTAGACCAAAATTGGTCGGCTCTAGGTATTTTACATATATTTAATTGGTAGGTATTTTACAGCTTCGAAGTATATCGCTCCGAAATGTTAGCATTGCTTACAATTTCTAAAGACAATAACACAAATAAGACAAAAACAATTTAGATGAATTAAAAGCTCACAAAGAAACTGCTGTCACTTGTAAAAATATCACAAATTTTTCCACTATGTATACTACTAAATTTAAAATTCATTTTAAATATTAATAAAAACGGACTAATTTTTAAAGTAATTAATCCTAAATAACATGCTTTTTATTTTATTTTCATTTTTTTTTGTATAAAAAAATATTTATTATCCTTTGCGATAAACTATTAGAATTTCTATGACAATAATCAAAACCATTTATTATTATTATTATACTATTTTGTGGGTGATTTTCTTGTCACGTTCTAATATACCAAAATGATACTACAATATTACTATTTAAAAAGTTCACTCGAACGATGAAAATTGGGCAAAAACCAAACACCAAAAAAGAAAAAAAGAAATGATGAAATCATTTAAAATTTGTAGAAGGATATTTTTGTTTTGGTTCCTCTTTGTTGGTATGCAAAATTAATACAATATGCAAAATAAAAAATAAATAAATTTTCGAGATGATTAAATTAAACATCGAGTTTGGAATTAAAAAGAAATCTCAATAAATTCTTCTATAATCTTACAAAATGGATTTTTTCTTCTCTTTTTAAAAGAATTTTCTAAAATTGCCTGATTTTATAGAAAGGATATTACTTGATTGTTTTGTGGAGTTTGTTAGTAAAATACATAATTATTGACACAATTTTTGGAAGAATATAAATTTGAAAATTCTAACGAAGTTAGAGTTGATTAGACAAAGTTAGAGTTGATTTGACTCAAAAAGCTTCATAAATTGTTATGTTTTAGGTTATTTTTATCATGGTATTCTGGGATAGTGTCCACTTGGATTATGTCCGAGAGTTGTACTATTGCATGAGAGTGCTATTATTTAAAAATTTAAATTATTTCAATTTAATTTTTTTTTTTTATAATTTTCCTCTTATAACGTTTAGTGTTTGATTTTGAAGTCAGGAAATTGTTTTGTACATGTAGAAGATATTATTCGAGAATAAATTGCATAAATTGTTTCACAGTAAAGAGAATTTTATGTATCTATCTGTCAAAAATTATCTAATATTACTAGTTGAGACAACTTAATAATATTTACGTCCAAAAGTGACTAGGGTCTTAAATAAAAACCAAATTACTGAATAATATCACAGTAATTTTAAATATTTGGTACATCATTTAACCAGAACAATATTCATTATTTTATTTTAGACAAATCAAGAAAGGTCAATATTAGAATTTAAAGAATATTTATACAAATCGACATATATTTTGTTATCATTGCGAAAATATGCTTAATAAATTGAATGTTCATTTTTTATTATTTTAAAGATGGACTTGAAAGAAAGGAGGAGGCATAAAAAATATTTCGTAAAAGTTTAAATAGGCTTAATAAAATACATTTATTTCGCTTTAAAATATTTTAATGTGAATATAAATTTTCAAAACAACAAAAATTAAAATTAAATATAATAAAATATATTTTTATTTTAATATAAATATTTTTCAAAAAAAATGAAGAAAATTTGGAAAAACCATAGAAATTTGTTATAAAACGTAAAATTTATCGCACCTTTAAATAAAAAAAAAAATTATATTAGCCAAAAAGAACTCTTCTTGTATACCAAAAAAAAAAAAAAGTATAAATGAAAGAAAAATTGTATATTGTTATTGGTCCGGTCATACTTTTATTTTGGCCTTTAAAACGTACCACCATAAATGAAATTTATGAGAATTGTGTGGCTCCCATAAGAGATACAAAAAATAAAAATATTTCTACAAAAAAAAATATACCAACCGCAACCGTTTGGCTACTAAAGCTATAAATTTAACTAAATATTGCCATTTGGGTCGATTGGCCGCGCGTTCATTTTTGTGTTATTCCATATTTTTTTTTTTATTTCTTTGGGGTCATGTTTGGGGTGTTAACAGATGTCCAACATATAAATTTTATATATATTATTATTATTTTTTTCTTCTTTATTTTTGAAATCGTTTTTAAAATTAAAATATCACCATTTTCAATGGTCGGTTTAGCATCAGCCATAGAGCACACAATAGGCACAATAAATTTTATTTTTGTAATGAGAAATTTTAATTTTATTTTATATTATTTTGTAGCTGTAGCTATGGGTTTTTCTTCAAAGCTATAATATATTTGCAAAAACAAAAAACGCGTTTGGTTTTTAATGATCTTAATAAAAACCTAGAAAGGGAAATTGGTTTTTCTTTTTTTTTTTGGAAAAAAAAGAAGAAAGGTGAATTTATAGGTAAAAGATTTAATTGGATGAATATTCTAATAATAATTTTTTATGTGATTTAAGTATTAAAAAATTAAAAAAGATTTCATAGGATTTTCATATTTTTTATATATTTTTTGGATGGTTTTTTGTCTATAAAATTATTATCTTTAATTTTTCACTTTCACTTTTCTGATAGTTCAAGTGATTTTCTAGTTGGAGTAAAAAATTATAATAAAAATATTTTTATATTCTTCTTAATATTTTATTTAATAATTTGAGGCCATTTAACCCGTCTAAAATATGTGTAATCCACAAGTTTTCAATTCAATTATTATATTAATACTCTTTTACATTACCAAAATTTGCTCTATTTATTTACACAAGGAAAATTTAGTGTACTAAAATTTTAAAATTTTTAAAAATTTCTAAATTAATTCCAATAATTTTAAAAACTTTTACCAAATATTACTTATTATCTCCAAAATGCACAAATGTAAAAGGAAAAACCAATAACTTTTAATTTAAAAACTAATACTTTAGTTCTTTTTTTTGCACTATTATTTAATTACTTATTTGGTATTTTTCCATTTCCAAGATTACAAAATATCATTACAGCAAAATTTAGAATAACGAAACTGCAAATTTTTTAAAACTAAAATAAAATTAAAATAATGATTTTCATTGTTTGTCATTTTGTTTTCTGGTATATATAGAAAGGACAACCGAAAATTCTGAAAAGTAAATCATTTTAAAATAAACTTTTATCATATATTTCCCTCTGTTGTTCCAAAACAGAGAAAAGTTCACCAAAAATTTTATCAACTTTTTTTTTTAAACTAAAATTATATGAAAATCATTCCAATTTACTTCCTTAATGGAAATTCTATTATATACCATAGTAATGGTGATGTGTGTCTTTTATTTATTCTTTTTCAATAATGAATTTAATTTAAAGTAAAATTTCCACCATTTTATTTTAAAATATATTTAGTTTTGTTTTAAAATTTTAATGGAATCCCATGAAAACTATAAAATATCCTTAAAAGTAAATTATTTTAACGTAAAAAAATAATATTATAAAAGTAAACTTATATATTTTAGCAAATTAAAATTATTTCGTATAGTCGTACAAATATTTTCTTGATCTGTACCAACATTTGAATTTTGAATAGTATATTTTGGTTTTAAAAGGATGAGAAAATGAAATTTTTCCATTTTTATCAACATTTTAATGGTATATTTTGATTTAAATGCAACTTTTGTTAATTTTATGGACAACTACAGTATGTAGAAGAAATTTGAAATAAATTTAAGGTCCAGCTTTGTAGTATTCGATATATGAGGCATTCAGGGGACGTGATGGCAGAGAAGCTGCCTGATCTATTGATCAATTTTTAGTTCTTTTTTACATTCTTTGCATTTAGTGATCTGAAAATAATTAATGATACCTATGCATTAGACTATACATTAGAGAAATATTAATAACAGAACTCTTAGTTTTTGGGACTTGATTCCTGTTTCAAAATGTTTTTACTTTAATTTACTATTAAAATTATTACACATTTCTGAGCTAAGATTACCGGAAAACTATTCCATTTATACCAAGCTCAAAAATGCATAAAATCATATAAAATAGAATTGAAAATACTTTCAGAATATAAAACTTAATTTTTTTACATTTAAAATAATAAAATAAATACATAAAATATTCTTTAAATAAAATCTCAGAATCAACAAAAAAAAATGTCAAGCAATTTTCTAACCACAGGGTAAAAATTTTACACATATTTTATCCAAAAAAAACATACAAAAATTCCATAGTATGTTGAACAGAAGTGTAATAGTGATCTATGGTAAGAGTTTAATACTATTACTTTTTTTTTGACTTTATGTATTAGAAAGAAAGGATTCCAAAAAAAAGAAGTAGATTGTATTATTATATCAGGAATTTAAAAAATTTGGTTATAATACAAAACGACTTTATAGCATATTCAACAAAAATAAAAAATGGAACAGTTTTTTTTAGGAAATTTATGAGCTTTAAGAGACAATATTCAAGTAAATTTTGATATTTATATATTAATGTCTCGACACTGGTATGTTTTATGGTACTTTAGTTGGAGCTAACATACTATAAATATCTGAAAGCAAATAGAGTATTTTATCTCGTCTACAATATTTTTTGTGGTATTGATTTTATTTTAAAAATAATTTATATATTATTATATTTATATTTAAGGTTTACTTGTAGAAGGGTGAAATATTTTCTCCAACCCATTTTAAAAGAGCCAAAATAAAATTTGGGAAATCAAATTCTCTAAGTATACTATTCTATTTTTGTAGTGTTAACTATAAATGTACATGTTATATATAATACATATTCATCGAAATGTTTATAGGAAATGCTTAAATAAAATACAATTAAATGTTTAGGATAAATTATTTATATCATATTCGAGAATATAAAAGCTTAAAAACTTATTAAATTTATTATACATTTTAAAATACATAGATTTTAGTGTAAGAATTAAAGAATAGCTCACAAAATATGTAATATTGGGGAAATGTGGACAAATCTTAAAGTATGATAAATGAATTAAAATTATATTTGAAAAATTGTTTAGAAAATTTTAGAGTGCAACATATATAAGGTCGAAAATCAAGAAAGAAATATGTATATACATATATGTAAATGTATTTTGATGAATTTATAATTAAATTTTGAAGGAAATTCATAATTGACGTAAAGTAAAAATATGTAAATAATTTGTTTACCATAAATTAATGACATTTTCCTAATTTTTAAATACGACAAAAATTAATGTTGTAAAAATATTTAAACTATCAAATTACTTTATTACAAAATTAGAACCTCAACAATAAGTAAAATCATATCTACGCATTTAAAATATCAATATTTCAATATAATTTAATACTAATTCCAAATAAATCTTAGGTAATAAAATCGATAGTATTAAATATTTACCTTAAGGACATACAAACAAATTTTCCTTATATACTTATTTGTTTCTAAAAATAACAACAAAAAAAAACATATTTTACCTTTTCTGTTTTTTTTTTTTGGGGAAAATCACAGTAGGGACCAAAATATGATACTATCGAAAATTAACAGAAAAGAAAACAAATATTTTTTTGCTGACAAATCAACATGTGGCTAAAATTGATCAGAAATATTATTATTATTAGTATTAGAGATTATTTGGGGGAGAAATGAAACTATATAAAGGTAAAAATTATATTACTTTACTACATTATTATGATATAAGCTTTTACTATTATTAACTTTTTTATTTTTTTAGTATATATATTGTAGCTACACCAGGAGATTCCCTAGAGAAAAAGATGTTTATTTATAAGGAATATTTTATATAAAAAGATTTAGATTCTTCGATTCATTCCGTTTCAGGACACTATTGAAATCTTACAGAAATTATTATAATATAAAAAATGAAGATATTACAATACTGACTTTATATAAATTGTAAAATTTTATACATTTTATTGGACATTTTGGAATAACGAAATGTCAAAATTCGTGCTGCCATGTAGATGGTATTATAAAAATATCGCAGTGTCAATATTGGCATTAAAAGGACATCCTTGTTTCAAATAATCATTTGAGAAATTTATTATTTATTAAATTGTTTAAAAAGTTTTATAATTGAATGCGAAAAATTTTCAAGGACTTCAAAAGAATGACAGTTAAAATTTGAAATATCGTCCAAAAATGTGATCCAAACCAATCTGTGAAAAATCAAACTAAATTGGTTTTTATGTCCAAAATTTTTTTTATACGAGTATCATTTTTATATAAAAAAATTACAAGACAAAAAATGTATCAGAAATATTAATCTTTTCGGAGACTGAGACTATATTATAAAAGGTGAATGTCCCTAAAGAAACCAAATGGTTTATGAATTTTCTGTTATTCCTTGGATTAATACTAAACTTTCAATTTTAGTTGTTATAGTTATATTTACCTGATTTTATGACATTTCATTTGTATGCTCAACAACAGAACAAGTAAAGCCTATATATAAATTAAAATTATCACTTTTAAGGACATCTAGAAAATCATATTACTTTCTTTCCAATCATGTTATCAATTTCCGAAAGGATAACATTATACATAGTAAAAAAAAATATATATTTAATTCATCACGTCCTGATTTATCTTTTTTTAATTACCACCCAGAGATTTCACAAATATTATTTAAGATAAAAGAAAAAGGAATAATAATCTGATTTTGTCTATTGGGGAATTAAAAGGTAACAATTTTTGCATTTGTTTAAGTAGTTTTTCGTCTTTATTTTCATAAATCCCTTAACCTGAAAGGAAGATATTGAAGGTTTATTTAAAAATCTATATAACTGTTTTTGGACTTTTATGGATATTTTCTATATATTTTTTCATTTGATATCTGCACTCTTGAATTTCGAAAAAAAAATTCGTATTTTGACTCATCTTAAAAAAATATTTTAATTCGTAGATTATTTTAAATAATATTTTTCCCAACCAAATATAATATTAATATTAATTTTGATGTATGTAGTGTGTGTTTCAAATTCATTTTAAATTTACTTAAATATAATCCACCAGAAATTTTCATTTTCGCTTAAAAGAATTTAAGAAATATAAAACTGAGATTTAAATAGCATTTGGGTGCTATTATACTTTAATTATTATTCATAACAATAAAAAATTGTAAAGGGAATTTTAAATATTCAAATGATTTTATATACCACGATGTATAAACGAATCTAACTAATCTTTATTTTTGGAGCATATAAACAAAACACTTAAACTTATAAAATTTTACTTTTATGATCTTAAGAAATGTAACAAAAAAACACAAATGGTTGGTATTTTTTTAGTTAAAAGTTTTAGAAATTTATTCCTAATTCCAAGAAAATTTGATAAGGAAATTTTCCCTTTTTTTTTTTTTTTAATTATTGTTGTAACTTTTCTCCTTGTCTTTATTACTTTTCAACTTTTTAGTATAACAGTGTAAGTTAATTTTTTGATTATATCAGTTTTAATTATATAAAAATACATTTTAATCCTTTTCAGAGAATTTATTTATCATCCGTCTGATTCGCAAATTTTTATTTACGTATTTATATGAAAATTTTAAATCTTTTTCAGACTTGAGATTAAAATAAACAAAATGTATCATAAAAAAAATATCTACAATTAAACTGAAATTAAAGATAAAAGAAAATATTCAATGCGTTTACGATCCTTATTTTTGTCACAAAATTACAAAAAAATGAAAATTTCAACCTTTTTCTCACCAATATTAATTCATATAAATTTTATTGGCCAAGTGGCAGCATTAAAATTCACTTTCCCTTTTGATATATAAGAGAAAAGTAAATTAATTATATGAAATTAAAAAAACCATTTAAAAAACATGAAAAAGCATAAAAATAAATTTCATATATTCTTTTAGATTTTCACTCAAAAAAAAATTTTTTTTTTAATTTTTTATTAAACATCAAAGAGAATATTTCAGGTGTAATTTCAGCACTAACTTGAAAAAATGAACAATTAAGGACTCTTTTTTATATGTAATACATAAATTTATTATAAAAAAATATGATTTTATTAAATTTGTTGATACGTTAACACTTATAAAGGTGAAATTTTATTAATTCTTATACATATATGGCAAATGAATGTGAGAAAAAGTTTCATACCGTATAAAAAATTATCTGTGTAATTTAACACGAATTTAAGAATATGGATTCATATTCTTTGTTTTCATTTAAAGTGGGAAATTTAAATAAAATAGTTGATTTAATTTTTCAATATTTATAAAAATAATATAAAAGAATTTGTGGGACAAGTATAAATGGAGCTAAATGCAAGTTATCTTTTGATATCCAATGAAATTACTGCAGGTCATTTTTGATTTTTATTTATAATTCCATTATAATTCCATCCTTTCAAATCAATAATTTAAAATTACGTTGGTTAAAAAATGTTGATGATTTGTCACTTGTTTGTTAAATTTGTTATCAAAACTTTAACTTCACGATTGCCTGCATAATTAAAACCTTGAATAGATACCAAAATTTTCATATTTCATTCCTATAAAATTCCTTTCGATAAACGTTCACTTTTTTATTACTATAGTATTTTTATCTACTTTCTATGTCAATTCTGATTAGTATTATAATTCTCTTCTTTCCTTAAATTTCCTTGAATTCGTTTTCCTTAATAACAAATGAAAAAAATTAATTTCCTCACTCTATTAAATATTATTATTTATAATATTTATTTTATCGATAATTAATTGAGTTATAATAATTTATTTTATCGGACGTTTTTACTGAAATTTTTCTATTTTACTATCTGGAATTTTGTATTATTGTTTAATGGGGCAATTAATTATGGCATTTATAGAGGAGGTTTATATTTCATTTCCAATTAATTTTCACAATATAACAAAATGAATCGAAATTAAGTGCTTATATTTTGTATATTAATAGCTAAGAAAAATTTATGAAGAATTAATATATAAATGATTATTATAAATGTGTAAGAAGGTCCTTACAGAGAAATGTATCCGTACAATCGAATAACAACGTTTTTACTGTTGTCATTTCAATGACTGTCTTTAATTACTTAACTTGATTATAATCATTTTTATCGTTAAAAGCTTAAAAGTGATATTCAAAATTTGTGACAATTTCGTTATCATCTAATGAAAATTTCAAAAAGATTTAAAATATTTTTTAGTCCTAAATGAAAATTCTAAATATTTGCGTATCACTCCTGGCATTAATTCTAAATAAAAGCAGTATGCGTGTTCCTGCAAGAATTGTACAATTTTATAAAATATTTATTTTAAAATGCGAAGTTTTGAAATTTCGAGCTTATATGTAATAAATTATCTTCTTAATTATTTCGGATACTTAAAAGTTAAGTCGTTTTTAATTCAATTTGAATTATAATTAATTTTATTTTTAAAGTCTTTCAAAACATTAATTTTTTCGACTGAAAATTGTGGATAAATTTTTATTATGTATTTAAGATACTTAAAATTCTTATACCTTGCGGTCATATTATCAAAAAAAAAAAAAAAATTTAACAACATTTTAATTTACTTTATTACCACGCAAAAAAAAAAAAAACATTATTTAATTTTAAACAAAAATATTTTAATTATCTTCAATAACTTTTCGTAGAATTCAAAAAATTCTTCTTTTCACTAATAATAATGATTTTAATAAATTTTTATCATCACCCTATTAACTTTTAACCAATATTAAAAAAATTATAACTTTCAAAATTAAATTTAAAATTTCCTATTTTTTCTTGGAAAATTTTACTATATACGGTATATATATATATATATATATATATATATATATATATATATATAAAAAAACATCAAAGAATTTTTTCTGGATTATTATTGCCTAAAAGAATATCCTGTTTAACACATTCTAGAAAAAAACCCCTTTTTCGGAATTGTTAATAAAAATTAATTAAAAAATAATGGCAACAAAAATATATAGATAAGAAATTTTCATTATCCACTACTAGACAATATAAAAAATTTCCTTTTAAATTGTTAATAGAAATTTATTTAATCTATATCTTGGATAGTATCTCTTAAATTAATCTTTCAATATCCCCTTATAGCTACTTTAGATATTTATAACCACTTTATATACTACTAAAACTTTGAACTTTATTGAGTTTTAAATTTCACCAGGATTTTTACAAATTTCACAGCCCACATTTTAATATTTGTTCAATAAATTTAATTTTTTTCTTTTGATAATTTTAAGGAAATTTTATTTGTAAATTTATCAATAAGATTTTTGTTTTTTTAATGTTCATTGTACCACGTGGAATATTGTAAAAAGGATTTCCTTTTATACATACATATATATAAATTTTTTGTTACAAGTTTTTGGAGTTTTTCATTGGTGATCAAAAGATTAAATATTGAAAATTTTCAAAAACATTTAAAATTAGTTGGAAACTTTGTTTAATTTTTTTAAAAAAAAAGTTAAATTTACAAACAGATATTTTGAAGATTTTTCGTCCTTAGGGTAGATAATGATTTTATTAGTAATCGGATAAAATTTAAACTTCAAGTTTAGTAGCCCAAATTGAATTTATAACAATATAAGCAATTTGGAAAAAATTCATATTAAATAATTTATAAATTTCTCTGACACTTCATTCCACTATAATAATATTCATTTTATATAAATTTAAATTTCAGGAATTTTTGCATAATTATTGTAATGGGAACAATAATTTATGGAAAATATCATTTTTCCAGTTGCTTACAAAAATGTTGACCTAAATCCTTTAAAAGGTTTTTTTTTTATATTATAAAAAAAAAATATTTGAGGATTTGCCAAAAGTAACAAAAATAAAAATGTTTCCGATAAATTTAACTCATAAAAATCTCTTACAGAAATCACAGTATGCTTCGGCATAGATTTACAGAGAATCCCAGATGTGTGGATTTAACATGTTTTACCTATGTCATTGCTATCTGTGCAACAAACTTCAGGATGGTATTAGTATCAATTTTTTTTCCCTTGTAATAATTTATTTTATAAGGTAGGCAAATGTGAAAAATGTATATATAAATCACCATTTTGTTTGATTGGTATAAAGCAGACACATACCAGATTTTATAAAATTGTATTTTTTTTTCAAATCCCGATGATGAGTAAAAGTAGATTGCGTATTTTCTGACAGTTTATATCAATCTATATATACACATAAATGCAAACAGAAAAGGATAACACAAAAATTGAAACAAAGTCGGATAAAATTTCATGCTCCAGGATGTATGGAAAATATAAAACAGTAAATCCTTCAAGGTAATAAATTTATTTTTGGACTTGTAAAGTAATATGGCATAAAAATAAGAAATAAAAAACCGCCGTACGTTAGCAATAGTATTTTGATGAATTGATCTGTCAGCGGTTTAAACACAAATCCGTTTGACATTTACACAAAATACTAATAAAGATTTTTTTTATAAAACGATTGGAAAAGAACGATTTTCCTTTCATATACTGACAGACAAGATTTAAATTTTGTTATACAGATTTTTCATTTACGATAACAAAGATTTTCAATGTAATCCATTTTCTTTTTGAATATTTTTATACATATATAATGTAAAAATCTTTTGGTATTTTATATGTCATCTTTACCACCTGTCTTAAGTGACACTTCAATTATAGCTTAGCGCGATCAGATATATATATAAATATAAATATTTTAACTATACAGTCGAATTAGAAAAGAGATGACAACATAATTTATTTAGTATTTATTTAAAAGTTATTTTAATTTTCCTTTGAAGAAAAATTACTAGTCTGAATATTACTGAACATACCAAATTAATTTTAATGACGCATGTACTTTCCTCAATTATTTATTATGCAACTAAAATAGACTTATATACCAATAGTTTTATTTTCTTACATATTTATATTTTTCGTTCTTCAATTACGCAAATTAAAGCTTGAATTTATAAAATTTATTTAGTTACCTTTTTTTCCAAATTCTATATTAAATCTTGTATTAAATTTTCTAGTTGTTCCGATCAAGAAGAAGAAACTAGAAAAATTGAAACAATTACATTTGAAAAACGAGACAATTTACTATTTTGAAAATGATTCAATTATTCTTATTTTCAATTTTATTATGTAACATCCTTTTAACTATTTCAAGTATTTCATTATGTATATGCAAAATATTTTATTTTGGAATTTATCGTATAATTTTGTATACGAAATCTGTCACAGTTAAAAAAGGATAAAATTTAAAATATAATTTTCAAATTTATCTTCTTTTCACTGCAAAAACAAAAATTGCATTTTAAAAATATTATAATAGAAACATTTTCATAACGGGAAGTGTAAGAAATTCTATAAAATTAATTTTCATTTTTCTTTTCTGATCATAAAATTTACCTTTTCATTTTTAGTTTAATATTAAAAAGAAGAAAATTTCTTTTATATTATTTTGTTTGACCAAAAGGATATGACCACGAAAGAGAACAAAAATCTCAAGTTCAATTTTCCATAAAATATCCCTTTTTTTATACAAAGTATTAATATAATATTTATTTTTATAGAATAAAGTTTAGTATGCAACCAAAATTTAGGTAATAAGCTTTCATACAAAATTAGCTACAATTGAAATATTTCTCGTCTAATTTCACTTTAAAGTACAAAGATTCATTATGGAAAATTTAAAATTCTTATCAATTTATTTTGTAGTTCAAGTCAAAAATTGACTTGCGAAAGTTTAAACTGTTATCATTATTTCATAGTTGAATTTTCATCTATTTTATTGTTGAATTTTGACCAATTTGTTAAACATTGTCACAGTCTTTTCAATGTTGTGACACCACATTCAGTTCACTCAACGAACTGCGAAAGTGAAGACTAGACTTTATAATGCTCTAAGTATCAATAAAACTGTGCTGCCTATATAATCTATTTTAATCTGTGTATATTTAATATAAGAGTTAGCTTGGTTGGTGTGTATACACAGTGTTGTGCTAGACAAGCATTGATTTATACCGTCTGAGTGGTATTTTTATTATCCACTTAATCTCTTTTTTTTTTAAATCCTTATAATTGCGAAAAAAGGATATTAATGATTTTTTTAATGTAATAATATGTTGCTGAGAAGATGGAAATTTTGTTTAAAATTACTACAAATGCTTAAAAGGGAGATGTATTTCATATATAAACGGTACGAATAGTTTTTGGTTTAATTTAAATTTAAATTTTTGGAAACTATATAATTAAAGAAATGGAACTACACAGGCCTTTTACAATGTTGGTGTCTATAGTATATGAATGTCATTTTATAGATGTGCACACAACTGGGTGAGCTCACTCCACTTGGTTGAG
Organism: Empis stercorea; assembly: GCA_949752835.1. Classification (NCBI taxonomy): domain Eukaryota; kingdom Metazoa; phylum Arthropoda; class Insecta; order Diptera; family Empididae; genus Empis; species Empis stercorea. The sequence goes on from OX457089.1 coordinate 53,642,068, forward strand.
TCCAAATATTATTTATCATTTTCAGGTAAAATTGGTCTTTTCCCAAATTAAATTCGTCTTTACTATATTTTTTTCAATCATTTTCATTTCAATAGTAAACAAACAATTTCCATTTTAAATTCATCCTTTTTTCGTACCTTTTATACTTTTAAACATTCAAAATTGTTCAACTTTTAACCAAAGGACGAAAGTAAAATTTTAACCAATAAATTTTAACCATTTTTGACACGCAGATTTTTCCCAACAAAAAAAAAAATATATCAATAAAATAATATTTTTTGTTTTGTTTTTCTGTTTACAAATAAAAACACGTTTCAGGATAATAAAGAAGCCACAAAAATAAAATTACTCAAAATATCATAAATCAAAAATCGAAATAAACTTTTGCTTCATTGATTTTAAAAATATATAATTTTTTTTTTGGTTTATAACCGTGGATTCACAATGCAATTTCCGCAACGCCAAGCAAAGCAAAGAAAACGCGACTGTTTAATAGTTTTTCAATTCATATAATGAAATTTTTTTATTTATTAAAAAGCATCATAAATTCATGTCAGTTCATTTATTTTTTTGGTTTTTGTTTTGACATTTTCCAGCGTTGATAATCGAAAAAGTTGAATTTAGGTCAACTTTTGCATCGCGTTACGTCGCTTTGCTTTGTAATATACATTGTAAATGAAAGTACTATTTTCATTATTAGTACAACTTTGCAATTTTGCTTTGCGTAGCGTTATAGCTCTATTGTGAATCAAGTATAAAAATCATCAATGTTTTTGTGATAACATAAAGTTTTCCTTTTGAAATTGCACAAAAAAAACATATAAAATATCATTGAAAAACAAAGGACATGTGGAAAAATTTTATTTATAAATATCGGAAAAAAATAATATAAAAAACATTATTTTTGTATCATTTATAAATTTAAGAATTATTCAATATGGTAAAAGGATATATGTTAAGCAAAATAATATTGTGGGTGTATTCAACAGATTATGGTTTCCGTTTCAGATATCAATGGAAATATATATTTTTTTTATATTTTTTGAGAAATGGAAATGATTAGGAGATTCTACATATAATACAACATAGCTAACACAATTTTCAAATAATTATAATAGAACAAAAAAGATATAATTGGAAAAAAGTAAACTATAGGAGGACTAAATAGAAATTATATGAAGTCCAAAGAAATTTAATTATTATTATTGATTTTTTTGGGATAATTAATATCAAATTATATTATATTAGTAAATTAATGTATCCTTAAATTAAACACTGCCCTCCTATTGCATATTTTGGTTAGCGTAGAGTTCAGAAATGGCCGACAACTTTAAAAATAAAAGAATATTATTAAACATAAATTCTAATTTCACCAAGCACAGAGTAATTTTTTTTAGCTATCAGAGTTAAATTTTCTAAATTACGTATAAAAGATTTTCTGGTATTAAATTTAAAAAACCATTTAAAATTGATTTTCAAACATAGCTATATAAATTAATTAATTCATAAATTAATTTAAAAATATGTCTATCTAACTAAAATCTATTTTTACCAAAGAAGCATAAACACTTTATTAAATAACTTTGCAATTATCAATAAATTTTAATCAGAAATTGCAGATAAAGAAAATTTTATTTTATCAGAATTAATTCCCTCTGGGAAAATAATTATTTAAGAAAAGGATACTTAAAAAATTTTCTGAGCATGCTCTTATTTATTATCTCGTTTACCAGGATTTTAAAATTTAATTTATTTTTATTGTGTGAGAAAAGAGAGAAAACCATAATTAGAATTTCGAAATTTTTGAAAAATTTGAATTCTCTTTCATTTTGTCAAGAATATTTATGTTTGTATACATGTCTATCAAATTTTTGATCAAATATTTAGAAAAATTACCAAAAATTATAGATAATTCCTAATAAATTATCAAATTTAAAATTTTCTAAGTGCGTACAATACAATTTTTTGACGAAAATATGTAAAAATTTCATAATGATTTTCACTCATGTTTCTGCTTATTCTAAAGATCTTTAAAATAATTTTTTAGAGTTATTGTCAAATTCACAATCTGCATTGGAATCAAATTTACAAATCAATTTTCTGTTTAAATTAAATTATAAATCCTATTCTTAATTATTACATCTTTAGAAACAATTTAAAGTCCTTTTAATTCTTGAATTACAAAATCAATTTAATTTAATTCACTTTAATATTGAAAAAAATCATTTTTCTCACTAAATTATAAAGAAATAGGAAAATATTCAGAAAAAAGAAATTTAATTGTCAACAAATAAAAAAAAATATATTTCCTTTTTAACGTACCACACGGATACATGTACTTATAAACTTCAGTTTTCCGCAATATGTTAAGGGAAAAACTGTACAACAATTAACGTACATATAAAATAAAAATCAAGGAAAACAAAAATTTCCATCATATTATATAAATTAAATCCGTAATAAATAATGATATGTGATATATTTTTCTTTACCATTTACATATATATAAATTTATGTACGTATACTCATATTTACGTATCTCTATATATAAAAAAAAATAATTTCCGTACATACTTAATATAATGACGGTAGAAATTCATTTGTTTTCTCTGTCGTTTCACGCGTTTTACCAAATGGACGTACGTGGCGGAAAAGAGAATATGATTTGTTATATTGAGATCATCCGTTTTCCACTGGATATTTTATAAGTATATACGTATATACATAAATAATTATTATTTTTCCTTTTTACGTTGAAAATTGTAAAGATTTATGTATTTTAGTTGGTGCAAGTAGAGATTATTTATTATTTGTACGATTTATTTTTAAATGGGCTGTGAGGAGGAGGATATCATTATATAAATTGAGAAAACAACTTTGACAACTGATTTGTCATTAAAAAGCACCAAGTTTACAAATTAATTTCATATGTAGATACGGATTATTATTGTGTGTTGGCAATTAAAGGACATGATGATAAAATATCAAATTGACATAGAAAGGATAAAAAAGTATTATAAAATCCCGGAAGAATATTAAAAATTATTGGATCTGTAGAGGATTTTGATATATTTTATTAGGATAAACAATTTTTAGGTCATATTTATAATTTTATACAAATATTGCAATTAATGGCAGTTTATAAGTTGTTGAAATTATTTATAATATTTAAAGTTTAAAATTGAAAAAATCACAAAACAAAATATTTTTCTTTATATCTGGAAAGTGGTATATTCAATTTGTCTTACAAATATCCACAGAAAAATGGAAAATTTCCATAAACATTTTTTTGTATTACATCCAGCTCATTCGAAAATTTATATAAGACCAATTATACATTAATTTGTGAGAATTAGAAATTATATTTAAATGCTGATATCAAATTAGACTCTGATCTAATTATTAACTAGAAAATCTCTATTACTGCGATAAGATTATAGTCGAAAATATAAATTATTCTTAATTTCTTTTGAGTAATATCTAAGAATTTACAAACTAAAGTCGACAAAAGTTGATTTAAAAAAAAATATATTTAATTATAATACGGTTAGTTATTTATATAGGACTGCCAGGGAATTTGTAATGGAGTATCCTCTATGAAGGATAGAAGTTAATTTGAGAATAGAAGTAACTTTAATTATACTGATGAGAGTAAATCCTTTTATGAGTGTTACAAATTTTGTACCATCATATATTGACCAGGCAATTATAAATTCAAATTCTAAATAAAAAAATCTTTAAATAATATTTCATCACAATTATTTTTTAATCATATTTCGATTAGGTTTAAATTCCTTAAAATCTAATCGAAATTATACACATTAAAGTTTCAACACTAAAATATTTTCTTGCAACATTAAACAAATATTTCTCAACTGAAAAATAACTAGAAAATCAAATAAAATAAAATATTGATTGACCTCGAAATATTTAACGATCCAATATAGAAAATTTTTACGATTTTTCAAGATCATAAATAATAAAATTATGAAAAAGATTTTCATATTATCTCAAAAAACTTTTACTTGTTTATTTCTTTTATGCATCGTTCCCACATTTGAAAAAAAAATCACGTTAAAAAATTATCTCTTTTTATTTTTTTATATATTTTTATGATAATGATAAGATAATACATAAAAAATATCTAAAAGATGTATTTTTTTTTTATAATATGAAGGATAAAAAGCAAAAGACTTTAATATGCGATTAAAAAAAAGAAATTTTGTCTATAGGAGATGTAGTACATCATCCAGAAACAAGGAAAAATCATAATTTTTGAAGGTATTTCTTTATTTTAAAGAGAAATAAAATTTATAATTTTTATAGATATTTATGTATGCATCTTTCCCTTCTATCTATAATTTTTCTATTAAAAGAAAGTATAATAAAAAATATATCATAAATTAAAATTAATATTCATTAGATTTTCTTTTTATTTATCAAAATGAGAGGAAGTTTTTAAATAGGATTGCTGTCAGGATCAAAGGACAATTTAATGTTGAAGTATTTGTATATTTTGTTTAAATGAATTCCTTATAAAAAAAAGTTTAATGAGACTTTGGAATATTATATAGATGTCCATTAAAATATTAGAAATATTCTATTTTTTTTTGGGACTAATAATAATTGCATAAAATCAATTTATTAGAAATTAATTAGAACGAATGCTTTGGTTAAGTAGAAACATTTCTTATTTGGTCTAAATTTTTGGAGTCTAAAATATTTATTCATTATAAAAAATTAAGAAATCTTTTAGTTAATTTGAAATATAAATAAAAACTATAAGAAATTTTCACTTAACTTTCAAAATTCTCAAACAATTTTACTAATTATTTTTAACATTTTATGTGTAGCTAACTGGAAATATAAATGTTTCCAAATACAATAAATATATTTAGATTATGGACAAAAAATTTAACAAAAATTTTGACTAAATATTTCCAAAAAGGATTTTAAATACTTTTTTAGAAAATTATATTATTTGTGTTTAATTAAAATGTTTTAACTATGTTTAATGATTCTGAAAAATGGAATGCAATAAAATTAAATTCATTTCCTTACGAGTAAATTAATTTTCGTCGCTAATTTGTGCCTGTAAAAGTAATTCATTTTTCGTACCTTTTTAATTAAGTTAAAATAAATTTATTCTCAAAGATTCGTCTTTAGTTTGAAAAAAGATAAATTTGAATTGCAAGAAAGCCAAAATGTTGTAGCAATAAATATGTACTATAGACTCCACTGGTCTAATTACAAAAAATTCAATACACATTACTAACATACTATAGACCTAACAAAATCCAAATTTATATTCCCAGAAACGTTGAAATGAAATATATCGTATATAAGTATACTAAAGTATATATATAAAAAGCATACGATCCTTACCGAGTATATTAGTGGGTAGATTCTTAAAATTGACTTCTAATCATGACTCGTAATTTCCGCAAATATATTATAATATTTTTGTTCTACAAAAAAAACCAAAAAAATCTTCAAAGGACTTTAAGATAAAATTTTATTATTTCTTTATTTATCCAACAAAACTTTTCTAATACAATTAATTAAAAGTTTAATTTATACCAATTTATTTTTAATTTAAATATATAAAAAATATAAAACCAATAAAATAAACAACAAATTTTTATTCAAAGGAAAAAATTCCAATTGGAAATTTTTGCGGATTTTATAAAAGATTATTAAATCTTTGTTATAAGATTTTTTTTATTCTCTGTGATTTATTGATTATTTTTTTTTGATTATTTATATACCAAGAATTTTGATAAATCAAAAATAAATTTTTTTGGGAAAAATTTGAAAAAGGAAAAAAATGAAAGGTCAAAAATTCCATAAAGAAAAGAAAGAAATTTTTTTTTACAAAGGTTAGAAGCAATTTATGTTCATAAAGTTTTTCCTTTACCATTAAGAGTACAAAAAATATTTTTTGATATTTTTGATTTTCCCTTTGAAGAAAATTTATTTTCAAATATTTTTTACTTTTAATGAAAAATAAAGATATATTTTTTTTAAATAAATTGGTTATGACCAATTTTGTGTGTGTGTGTGTGGTGAACGGAAGCAAATATTATACATATTCAATTTTTATTTTCATAGCTAGAAATAAATCAAATTTTATTTTATGAAGATTAGATATTTTATAAAAAGTAACTAATATAAATAATTATTTGTACATTATTTAATTTTAACATTTAAATATACATCACCTATGGTAACTAAAGTTTTCAGATTTACGCAAAGTAAAGCAATTAATATTTAATTTCAAGTGAAAAATTACAAAATTTTGTTAATTTGACATATTTTCGTCAACATTTCATAATTATAAATGAATTTTTAATATATTATACTGCTTTTAGGGAAATTTTTAGTTACTAACTTCTTACAGGTTAGTTAATTTTCGGAACATCCAAAAGCAACATTTGTCAAGCTTCTGAAAATGGTCCACCGCCATCTTCAAATTTCTCAAATTTTCAAGGTATCGAAAATTGTTCACCACGATCATTATTTTTCAAGCCAGCGAGAACGCTTCCTTCCACGATTCTACATATATGTAATTCCAATTTTATAATTTAAATTTTTAAGATAATTTATTCAACTCCTATAGGAACAGAGTTAAGGATATGCTAAAAATTATGGAAATGGAGAATAATTAGTTATAATGTCTTTATCGTATTTTTAAATACAAAAAAATTTAATAATTTAATGCCACAAAAATAATTGTCAAAAACAATTAAATTTTGTGTAAATAATTAACTTTTCAAAATAAAATATATTTAGATGGCACCTGCAAAATGGAAAGTTCCCTTAAAGAATTTTCCATAAAGAAAAAAAAAACAGTTTATATTTCTTTATAATAAAATTGAAATTTTTTTTCTCTAATTTATAGAATTTACATTTTTTTATTACCGTATATTATTTTTGAAAAAAAAAAAAAATTCTTTTTATATCAAAAACATTTATTTTATTTAAGTATATGTATTTAGGATATCCCTAAAGCAACAAGTTCTACGAATCTCAGTTGTTTATTTTTCTGTTTTTCTTTATTTTTATGGAAATAACATAAAAGTAGATTTCTTTATTATTATATTTTTTGAAACTTCTATTGCTGCTGCTCCTTTATTTTATTCACCTTAAAATTGAAATAAAACGAAATAAATAAAATAAAAAAATTTATAACTTTTATGAATTAAACAAAACATAAAAAATAAGAGGAGGAAGAGTTGAATAAAGGTTTATAATATTTTTACGTAGTAACAAAAATAATACAGAGAATAATTGTGAAATTTAATTTTTAATATTTCATTCTTCAGTAAAAACTACTATAAAATTAAATAGAAATTATAAACATAATTTATTTTCGTAATTTATTGTATCAAATTTACTATAATTTGCATTTGACTCATTGTGATTATAAAAGGATTTTAAAGTTAATTTTCAGGAAATTCAAATAAATTTTATTGCATTAAATGAAAAAGGGCAAAGTCTAGTGACGGATTTTTGGAAAATTACAAATAATTTATAGATTTTTTCCTCTTGGAGACAATTTTTTTTTTAGATAATCATTTAAAATGTATCAAAATTTTGAATAATTTTTGCGTATGTTCAGAAAATTGTAATTTAATTTTTCCGTCGATTCTCGATTCACACCAAATTTGCCTATATTCAAAAACCTTGCAAAATAATTCTTAATATTTTAATATTTTTACTTGCCATAATATTAAATATAGTTTTCACTACTTTAGCATTCATAATTAATGTAAATGTTATGTAAGTAAATTGGTAACAATATTTTGTAAACAAATATTCATATTCAACATCAATTTCCAAAAAAATTCAATTTAGAATTTACGTAATTATTACAAATTATTTTATTTAATAATTACTTAACAATATTTCAAATATTTATAATTTTTATTATTATTATTCCCAAAAAAAGAAAAAGATTATCTCACATTTTTATAAATTGAATTTGATTAAGTGGAAAACCACAAAAATATTTTTTTTTAAAGAAAAATTAAGCTTAATGTAGCATTAATACATTTTAAATATTTATATCCTTTTTTTTTATACTTCTCTCCAACTCAATTATTTTCAAGAATGTCATAAGTTTTTTTGTTTTTTTTTTTTGTGTATCAGTGCCTTTTCTTTTATTTACCCATTTACTGTCTAGTCCTTATCTAAAAATCTATTTTGTTTATGCTCATCCTTAATCTCTATACATTTAATGTATATGTATGTATATATGATGCTTATACTTTATTGAAAACGAAGAATGTTTGTGGAAGGAAAATCCATTTGTCAAAATCCCTTGGGGCGTATGTGAAATGTTAATGTCAGTCAATCGAAGGAACACCTTAAGTAATACTGACAAATGATCTACCTTATTGTATATTGTTGATGGCATCCATTTTTTGCCTTTTATTTTCTTATTCATTTTGATACTATTTACAATTTTCTTTTATTTTGTCGTTTATCTATTTATCTATTTATATTTGTTTATTTAATATTAAATAAATAAAATCTACTTTTTTTATGTGATATTCTTTAGGCGTTTTTTTTTTTCTTCATTTAAATGAAAGACGCAGGATTTTATGTTTTGGAAAGGATTTTTTATTTAAGGAAAGAAAATTATTTACAATTAATTAATTAATTTGAATTTGATGTGAAAGGAATTGAAATCTATAAAATAGAATTTTCTTACTAAGTTTCAATTCAAAGCAAAAACTTATGACAGAAATAGTAGCAAAAATAATTTTTCCCAAAATATTACAAAAATGAAAATTAAACAAACCAAATTTATAAGAAAATTACAACAAATTATGAAATATTTAACTAAAATTTATATTGTTTTAGGAGACAAATATATACCAAAACAAAAAGAGGCTTGGTATATTTACATTTAACAGAAAAGTAGATTTCATTATTAAAATAATTTACTAATAAATAAATAAAATATATAATATAATATAAATTATAACCAAATGGTAATTTTCGTTTAAGGACTATCAGTGTAATTATTGGGAAATTAAATTCTTTTTTCTTAATTTTCTATTAAATAAATGAAATTAGTATTAATTATGAATATTTCTATATGGTAAATTACCTAATTAAAATTATAATTTTTGTGAGTTGGCCGAAAATTTCATTGCGACATATAAATTGACAAAAAAATTGTCAATTTATGTACTTTATTTCTTCATTTTAATTCAAAAAACTTAAAATTTGCATATTTATAAACTAAAAATATTTCAATCAATTTTGATATTCCAAATTACAAATATTTTGAACCACAAAACAAACATAATTTAATATCTATGGTGTTGGTACATATTATACCAAAACTTTGCAAACTTATGCAAAAAAAAAAAAAAATTAAATAAATTTTATAAAATATTAGTGGTAAAATTTTATAGTCATAAAATGATAATTTTTTACCCATCTATGTATATAAAAAATATATGAAAATTTTAGTTTAAATAATTTTATCATGGAAATTTTGTGAATAATTTATGCAAAGGAACGCATTATGAATTAATTAGTTATGCTGTGGGAATGAAAATTATATGATGCAAATGGATAATGAGAAAAATGAAATATTTTTCTTTAATATATTAGAGTGAATATATATTTCTTTTTTTTGTCGTAAATAAAATTTATATTCTATTTGCACTCTTCATTTTATGTTTACGCTAGTAAAAGTTACTTAATAACTAAAAGGTTGATTAAAAGATATTTGTAAATTAAACTGTCATCAAAAAGTGTGAATAAATTTGTTTTTAACAGTGTCAAACTTTATGATTACTCAAACAGTCTGTCCAAACTATGTTGAATATTTTCAACGAGGCAGATTGAACCGATAGGCCGAGGTATGCAAGAGGATTCACAATTTACTCGCCTTGAGTATAACTTGGAAATTAAATAAATATAATTGCAAGAGTCATTCATATATAGCTCCTTTTGCTTCGATAGTCGCAGCCATGGTTTTAGCTTTAAACTTCCAAGATCACGTAATGTGAATAGCATATTATACATTTAAAAGGCCAATATGAAAATTTTTTAATTGAAAATCTAAAAAAAAAACGACGAAAATAAATTATATTATAGTTAGTTAAACAAGTAATATCCTTTTTGTTAAATCCTTTTATACTTTATGTATATATTAACCTTAATTGTGTCTGTGTCAGAGTAATAAAAAATGGAAAAAAGACAGGTAAATTTTTCCATATATAATAACAAATTGATATAAATGGAAGACATTAATATTTATTTTATTTTGGTTTGCATTAAAGTAAAATCATTTATCATGATAAATTGAAAATTTTCTTCTTATTTTTATTATTATTTTGATAAATAGCTTAAAGGTGATTACATTTTTTGTTTTGTTTTTCTTGTTATTATTTTATGAATTTCCTAAATTCAGATTTTGTTAGTGTTAAAAAGCTCAAATTGAGGTTTTTAGTAAGATTTCCGTTTTACCCGAAAAAAATTAATCTATTTAAGAAAGCTTTACAATAAAAATTGGTTTAATAACAAAAATCTGTGGTATAATTTATTGAAAAATCCTAATACCTTAAAATTAATAATATAAATTTGAAAAATTATGAAAAATTTATTAATCAATTTTTTTGATTTTCTGTACACTTAATTTGGCGTTAATTATATAAAACTTGTATTGAATTGACATAAGGATAATAAGCCTTTTTTATAGAGGCCGAGGACCTCGATGTTGACTGTTGCGAAAAGGCAATCCAAATGTAGTCAACAAGGTGTAAAAAACATTGTTTTTACTAATTAACTAATATATAATTATGAAAATTTTATTTAAACAATTTCCAATAATTAAGGATTATTTTTTCATATAGCAAACACCTAAAAATATGCAATATTCTTGAAATATTTAAATTCATAAAATTGTAAATATTATATCTCAAGAAGCATTCAACTTTATAGATGTAGATAATTGAAAATTCTGACCCAAATTAGTTTATTCTTGAAATTTATGAAAATGTTTTCGTATCATTTATCATAGTAGAATTAACTAAAAACTCTATAAATTCCCAGTAAAATAAAAGTTAAATTTTTGAAATTTACACAAATTACAAATTCAAATAATAATTTACTAAAAGCTAAAAGTTTACATAAATATTTACAAAATTAATTAACTCCATTAAATTTTGAATCCGATTATTTTCTATAATTCAATTTCATTTATTTATTTAAACCTCATCAATATTAATAATTCGTCTAATGAATGTAATAATTATAATTTTCATTAATATGCTAAATAAATTTTCTAATTTTCGAATATTAGATTAAATATAATTATATAGAAGTAAATAAATTGATTTGTGTTGAATATTATTTCAAATAATTGGACATAACATTATTTAATCTAGGAGAGGAAAAGCAATTCATTGGTTAATACAATTATTTTCTGGATCAGTTAGATTATTTATACTTAACAAATATTTATATGATATTAATTTTATTAATCTTTTATTTTAAATTATGTAATTTTGATGCTCAATTTTATATTTACTAAATATTCTGTTATTAGAAATTAGTTTTACCATTCTTAATTAATCAACAACAAATAATAAATTCCATAAAACGCCAACCAAATTTTTTCTCAATTAACATTTGTTTCAATTCTCACAAAAATTCAACTTTATTTTTGATATTAATTTACTTCGTTTATTTATTTAATCAAAACAAATTTTTATTTTTCATATTTAATAAATTTCGTTTTATATTAAAATATATATTTAATCAATAATTATTTGAAAAATATCTTTTTTTCCTCGTTTATATTAATGTCAGAAACATGTCAACAACTTATTAATCAACCCCAGATGTTTCCAACTTATTTTTTAGTTTTTGTTTGTTTGTTTAGTGGACATAAAGTGCTGATAATCAATTATATTAAATTTATTAAACCGTGAAGAAAATGTGAAGGTGAAATATAATTGGTAGTTTCCAACTGTTTTGTATTTACTTTAATATTAATATTTTACATATACTTTATAGGTATTTTAATAACATTATTGAAAATGTATAAATACAAATATTGAATTGGAAAATTAGAAAAACAGAGGTCCAAATATTTTCCGACCAATGTATAGAAAAGTAAAAGTTAGTTACAGTTGCGATACATGGGCTAAAAGTACATTATATAGTATTCTCATTTAACACAAAATTTTGAGGCAGTATAAGTTGTGTCCCAAGATAAATACACTAATTTTTTTATATGAATATTTCATGATTTATTTTTAATAAATCAATAAATTTTCTCAAAATAAATTTAACTATATATTTAAATATTATTTTAGTAAACTTTGTTATTAAAAAAAATCCCATCAATTTCCAAATAATTCATATAGTACAAGCATAAATATGATATATAAAATTTCTATAACTAATAGAATTTTGCCTTTTTACCATATTTTATATTTGCACTTTTACTTTATTATACTCGATAAAGGTATAATATCGTATTTCATTTTTATATTTATTACTTATAAAAATGTTTTAACTACTCAACCCCAAATAATTTTTATATAGGTATATATATATTTTTTTACAACTAAATATGAAAAGTGGACAATGACCTTCTAAAAAAAATAATCTTTTTAGGTATTTTTATTTATATACATATATTAAATATTTATATAGTATAGAAAAATGTCTGACTCTCATTTTACTAAATTAAATATTATACAAATATAATGTATATATGGTATAGTTTAAAAGTTTATTACTAAATTATTTCCAGACCAGACTGTTTTACTAACCAACGCGCAACACGACCAACAAGTTTTCTATATGATAACATAAATTTCATATGAAAAATAAATAAATATAATAATTTTATTATATTTTTGGTATATTTTTATTTTACTGATGGTTTTTTAGTTCATAAATTATAAATAATATTGGAGTTATGTGTAGTTTTTGAAAATACCATTGAAAGTTCAATCACGAAATTAATCAGATAAAATGTGTTTGATCAATAAAAAAATAAAAATATATGAGAATTTAATAAAAGGTATGAGCACACGTCGATACATAAATGGAAATAATGTCATTAAGATTATAATAAACTATCTATAATAGTTAATATACATTTTATATGTTTGTAATATTATATAAAATATTGAAAGTTTAGTAAGTTATGATTATTATGTATAGTCATTTTTCTATTCATTTTATTTAAGTGATATAGAAAATAATATTAATTTTTTTAGTATAAGGATTAATTAATATTTAAACGGATAATATAAATTTGTAGTAAGTAATTATTAGGTTACGCATTATATAAATTTAGATATAATTAAATAGATAAATTCTTTGATAAATTTATATAAAATTAAATAAATTCTATTTTGTAGCACATAAAATGATTATCATAAATTTTAGCTAATTATGTTTATTATTGCACTACTCAAATGGAAATTAAGTTATAAATAGAATTATTTACTATTATAGAACATAAATTTTCACCATAACTCTCTACAAATTATATTAATATTAAATAGTAGAATTTCTAGTAGAAAATTAATATAATTTCAGATTATTTCATATCCTTACGTGATAGACATTATTTAAATAGATTTACTATTGATATTTTTTTAATTTGGTTGAAAATTAATTGAAATAAGAATTTCATTATTATAATTTATAATTTTGCAATTAAATAAACTAAAATAAAATGCTAATAAATTGAAAATTAAATTTTTATTATATACTTTTCCATTACATTTTTATTTCATTATATTATAAAAAAATATTTTCTTATAATTAATGAAGAAAAAATATGAAATTTTAATATTTAGCAATAAGCTTTAAAAATTAATTATAAATTTCCGTAAACTTTTTGAAAATACAAAAACATAATTCCCTGCATTCTTACAAAAATACAAAATACATTTCTCTTGCATATATTTTCTATCATTAATTCTACAAAGAGACTTGAACAATTTCTTTTTGTGGTATTTTTAAAATGACATCAATTTATTTATCAAACCACAAAATATTTATAATTCCATTAAAATCTATTCCAATGCCCACATGACATCAATAAATATATTGCTCTCTATATCCTTTTCTGATATAATATTTTTAAATAAAACATTTTCCTTTCATATATCCTTTTAATTTACCTTTGTATATTCTCTAGATAACACAAGAAGTAAAGAAAATATGTTTTGCCAATTTCAATAATTTTTCGATATGACTAAAAATCTATTTATATAATATAAAAAATTATTTATCTTCTATAGAGAATTTCTATCCTTAAAATGCATTTTATATATTTTTTATATAAAATATAATCGATTAATATTCTTCCTGTTGATCCTTTTGATTGTTTACTCTTCATCAATTTTTTTTTTTTTGTGAAAATATAAAAATACCAAAAATTCAAATATCTAATATCATGGTTTCATCTTTTACTTTTCAAATATTAAATTTTCCTATTAATATATTAAGTAAATTTATTATTGGATTTATATCTATATACTATACAGAAAAGGAAACTAATTTTTGATCTGGTGGTTTTTGTGGTTTATTTTAAGGACACTTATACCCAAAAGAAAATAAAGAATTATATAGGATATGAGTAATGATTGAAAATGTTTAAGGATTATTATATAAATTTCTAGAGATAATAACCATAAATTCGTGAATAATTTAATTCGATAATAAATTGGATTAAAAAGGATTTATTTATTGATTGAAATGGTCCTTTTTTAAAGGAGGTTTTTTGGTAGTCCTTTTTTTTTTTGTTGGAGATTTAGGAAATACAAATTATTTTTTTCCTAGGAAATTTAATTTTTAGAAAAAATAAATTTTGCCAGGAAAAAATTGTTTTACCAATTTTTCAAGGTAATAAAAAATGTTTGTAATTTGATTTGAAATTGAAAATTGATACTATAAAAATATTTATCAAACATGAATTTCCTTTTTATATTCTCAATAATAGTAATGAAACGGGTAGTTGTTTTGATAGACATGAAAATGTCGCGAGTTGCCAGAATATAAGTAGGAAACTTGTAAGATTTTGAAAATTTACAATAATAAAATCGTACAGAATGACAAAAATATTGAAAATTTGTGTTTTATATAAAAAACAATTTAAAAAAAATGAAAATGGGGGGTGGATAAAAGGTAAATAATTAATATTAAAAATGCGGTAAAAAAATAGTAAGATAAAATACATTCTGAATTACCAATTACTAAGTTTCCTAATTACATTAATATAAATTTATATTTAATTTCTATAAATTCTTAAATGGGTTCAGGAAATTTGAAATTGTTTACAATATTTTTCGTGATAAAAAAAAGTCGGACAGTTTCTTAATTGAATAATAATTTGAAAATAATGCTTTACAATTCTTAATTCAAAAATAAAAATAAAATTATCTAGATATAAATTAATTCTTTTATTAAGTAGCTAGAACAATTTGTTTATCTGGTTACGTTATTAATTTTCTATTCTAATAATCCTTTTTTGAACTTCTGAAGTTATTATTTTTTTTTTAATAATTTTAACCAATTTATAACGATTATATATATTTATAGAAAAAAAACAGTATTTAATATCAGTATTTTAATAGTAATAGTATTTTTTGTGATGTTAAAACATAACATATCCTTAATATAATCCTTTTAAAAATGTAGCCAGAAATAATAGCGACCAATAAAAATATTAAATTAATATTTTCAGATATGCAGTTTCGTGTCACATTTCATATGTAAAGTAATTTTATTTACCAATATGCCTAAAAATATGCAAATCATTTAATTTTTTTGTTTCATTTGAAAAATAAAACGATATTAGTTCAAAATGATTTTTAGCAGAAAAATATGAAATATTAGATTTACTGAAGCCAAGTGACCTGAAAAAGAATTTTTTTTTATTATTAATTTTTTTTTTAAATCTGCAAAGAGTGAAAATGTAGTATAGAAATAATCAAATTATTCAGAACTACTTTCGAATTATGCCTGATAAGAGTTAATCAAATCTGCCCTTACCAACTATTTTTAAAAAAAACTGTTGGATAAACCCATTATTCATAGGGTCATGTTTGTGATAAAAATATTCCATTATAATTAAATTTTTATGGCCAAGATTTCTGCGACAAATAAAAGTTAACTTTACCATAAATATTTTCACTGGAAAATTTTGTATTTTATTTTATTCAAATACATAATAAGACTAACTTCTGAATATTTACATTACATTATGTATAACGTCTAATTTGTAATAGCCCAAAATAGTCTAATTTGTAATAGCCCAAAAATATATAAATGAATTCTGCCCAGTATATGGTTAACATAAAATATTTATCATAACTAAATTGACATTCTTAAATATATGTATTATTTATTTTATATACAAATTTATAAATTTAAACTAAAAACTTTAAATTAAAATTGAAAATTTATAAAATTCAAAACTTTAACAAAACTAATTTTCTACAATTTTTATTTTCTTAAATTCTATAACAAAGTAAATTCAACTTTATAATAAAGTTCATAAATTATTAATTTTGTATTCATTGACCACAAAAAAAAATTTATGATTACAATTTATGTAACGAAAATGCTTTTTTAAGGTATATGACATAAAATGAATAATAATACATATATAAAATTAGTTCAGTAGACCGAACACGTGTCCAACAAAATTTGCATAAAATACATAAATTTAGAATTGAACAATTGCACATTAATTGCAAACAAAACTTATATGAACTTATGAATCATATTTCAGTTCAAAATAATATTTACAAATAAGAGAAATATTTGAGAATGAATTAGAAATCAAATATAATTAATTAAAAAGAATTTTTGGATAAAATTTAATTGTTAGCCCAAAAAGACTTCGATATATAGATCAAAAAATTCTTTCAGAATAACAAATTCTCAATTTCTGGTCTCTTATTTAAAGTAATTTACAAATTATTCAATATTACACATAAAATATAATAATACATATATACCAGTATGCAAATGAAATATTTGATTTTATGAACTTAATTTTTTGGTATAATATATCAGAATATTTGTAAATTTTGACCTTCTCTTTTTTGTTTAGAATGAAAAATATACCAAAATATTAGCACATAAATTTATATGAATTTATATAGTATATAATATTGTTTTGTGTGGTTTTTCTGTACAGATATTTTATGTACTGATTACATTATAGTAGATAGTAAACATATCGAAAATTCAAATTACTTTTCATTATACTTATATTGGCCATATAATAAGAATAATATTCATATTTTTAATCGCATTTATTTTCAAAATTAAATCGATTTTAGGTTAAAATTTAACACTTTGTCTTTGATATTGGAATTTTCTATTTTTAAATGATTTTTGTTTATTAAATAAATAATTAATTTAATATATAATTAAAATATACTATAAATATATAAATGTTTAAAAAGTATCAACATTCAAGGTCCTATATGTATAGATTAAACAAAGTTTTTCAAGGGCAATATAAAAATTACAATTTTAGCCGCCTTTGCAAAATTTCTGTTAAATTCCTTGTTCAGTCAATTCTCCAGTTCCCTGGAAATAAAGAATTTCAATTACTGACCATAATAAGCATCTAAAATATAATGATTGTAAAAACATTAACTTTACACAGTCACAATATTACAATGATCTCAAAATAGTACTAAGTCTTATATCCGCTTTATAGGAAAAAAAAATTCTCACCAAGAAAAAGGAAAAATCTTTCGTATACTATACCATATAAATTTATTTCGTTTCTTGTTTTTTTTTCTATGCTCTGTTCAATTTTCTGCGTCATTAATGAGCTTAAATTTGTAACTTATTTGTTTTCAATTCTTTGATTCTCAACCATAACAAGAAATATAAATTTTTATTTTATTATTTTACCACTTAACATTTAAATGTGCTACCATAAAAACAATTTAACATTTTCTTTTTGTATTTGTTGGTTCTGTTTCGTATTTTTTTTTTTTTTGTTAGATCCTATTTATTTATTATAATATAAAATAAAAATATATATTTTTCACTTTCGTATACCTAAAAAAATTGTGGTTGCTTTCAATTTTTTGTTTTTTTTGGTGCTAGTGTAAAAACAATAAACAAAACCATGGTATATAAAATTTCATTTACTAGCAACAAGGAAAATTTGAGGCCGATTTCCACATTGCCCCTATAAAAAAATTACATCTAAAAAAAAACAAAATATAATAATTTCTTTTTTTAGCTTATTTTTCAAATTTTAAATTTGATTATTAAAATAAATTTTGACAGTTGTCTATTCCTATAATAAAAATATAATTTTCTAAAATTATTTGTTACCATAAGAATTTGTAGATTGTAAATTAGTGACAGTAAATTTGTCGATGTTTGCACAAATCTATATTTTTTTTTTTAAATTTTAACTTAGTAAACTGATTTTATTTCCAGGACTAATTTTGATATTTATTTGTGATTAAAATATTTAAATAAATATTCAAATTAGTTACAATCATTATTCAAGCTAAAATTTTTATTACACTCGTTTGTCAGTTTGAATTAAAATAATGTAAAGAAGAAATTCGAGGTTATTATGACATTTCAAGGTGATCCTGAAAAATTAAAGTCTCCAAACAAACCCCCACATATAAGTATTTATTATAAATTATATGATTTTTATATAGTTCTCTCTCAATATAAAGAATAATTGAAATACAGAAAATAATATTATGTACTAAAATATATAATAAAGAAGATTTTTTTGGGGGTTGTGAAAATTGTAAAATACAACAACAAAAAAAAAAATAACCTTGTTTAATGTTCGGAAACATCAAACAGGCGGTTACTTTATTTAAATTTATTATTCTTATGCGGTGATGATAAAGCTATCTGAATGGTTTCCTTAAAAATTATATTTTACTTTTTTTTTTTTATGTTGCCCTGCTTTTTTTTTTTCTTCTTTATTATTGTTCACTTTTATAGTACATTTTCCTTTACATTTTTCTTTCTGTTTTTGGATAACTTTATATACTGAAAATATTTTCTCAGATTGTATCATTAAATAATAGAGAGGCAAACAATTTTTCCTATACCCGTACTAAAATGATAATAAAAAACAAAAAAAAAAAAATAATCGAAATAAGGAATTGGTTAACCAACATCACTAACTATGCTTTAGTATATATGAAATGAAATTTATTAAAAGAAGGACTTCTCGTTAAAATATTTTCTGTTATGTATATATACATGCACAAACATTTATATTATTTTTTGAAACAATTATGAATATATAAAGGAAGGAAAACCAAGAGGCCCCAAAAACATTATTATTATTATTATCCTTTTATCATCATCATTATATAATTGTTACCCATTATCTTTTGTTTACTATGTTTCTATGTATAGATAGATAGATAGATAGGATAGTATGTTTATTTTTAAATGTTTTGGAAGAAAGAAAAAACAAATTCTGTTTTTTTTTTTTTTTTGAAGAAATAATATTCTTCATTTTTATGTTCATGGTTGATAACTTTGTATAATTTTTTTTCTTCTGGTTAACCTCAAGAGATATTTCAAGAGATATATTATTATACAGAAAATATCATTATATCCTTTTAATATTTATTATGTATATGAATCTTCAATGAATTGTGATTTCTATGTTTATTATTATATGGATTTCAAAAAAAAAATAAAATAAGAATTTATTTTATATAAAGAAAAATGTAATTAAAATATTTTGAGGTCAATTTGGTTATCCTGTCAATTTTAGATTTTTTTTAATTATTAAATTGGAGAGGAAATTTGGTAATTTTTGGAAAATTTAAAATTATTTAAAAAAGTTTATTAGTTTTTAAAAAGATATTCTTTAAATTTTACATGAGATCTTCGGAAGTCCTTGCTAGTTTTCGAAGTAGTAAAAATTAACTTAAGAATTTCATGAAAATTATCTACATTATGTATATCATGAAAGGAATTTTAGAATTCTCAAAAACTAGTTAAATATTTCTTGACAATTATCCAGAAAATCCGTACAAATTCGTGCGGAATTAATTCCTTTCATGATATAGATAAAATAAACAGTTAGAAAAGAATTTCAGAAAACAATATATTACTTCATAATTTCTTGAGAATTATGAAGAAAGGACATATGTATTTATAAAATCGAGCAAAAACTACTTCAGAACTCTGTGAAAATTATTACTTCAGAATAGATTCGGAAAGAGTTCGTATTCGAAGCTGAAATTAATTGCGTTAGAAAATTAGAAATTAAGCTTATTCCTTTTTTTTTTTTAGATTAATCACAAACTCATAGAACATAAATGTAGTGAAATACATTAAATTTTAAAATTGAATTTTATGATCAAAAATTAGTAAATTCTTTTAAAATAAAATCTATTAATTTCCAAAAAAAAATTCTAATAACACAAAATTTTAAGTTTAAAAGCTTTTGTTTTCTTCTGCTACATTTACAATTAACTGAGAAAGTTTAGTAAATTACACAGAACAACAAAAAAACACACTAAAAGGAAAACTATTAAATTAATTATAAGAGTGTTTATAAAAGCTAAATAAATGGACATGTGCAAAAAATCCTTTTAAGCCAAAAAAGGAAAACTTAATGTACAATAATATGTGCTACATAGATAAAAAAAATTTGTCAATATAATATCCGAATTTAGATTTTTTTATATTTTTGAGATGTAATATAAGTGAAATTTTTCAAAAACTAAAATTAAATTATTTGAATTAGAAGTAGTAACAATGATTAAAAAAAGGGTCAAACACGGTATCTAAAATTTACTATTTTTCGAAATAATGAAATATTATATATACTGTACATATGTTAATTAAGCCTAAGAAAGGATTGTTTTTTAGTCCTGACTTGTGTACATTTATTGTATCAGACAAATTTTGTTAGAAGAAATCATTTTTTTCGCTAAATTACAGAGGCGATGTACCATGTACACACAGTCGTTCTTTCAATCCAAGCATTAAAATGTCATATTATAATTAGAAATCTTTCATAATCTATGGAGTTGGAGAATAATTTGATGGCAAATTGATATGGACAATTGTTATGTCCAGAATAAACTAGACAATAATTGCGAAAGTCGATTTCGTGAAGTCCACAACCTTCTACAATTAAAATGTCATGCAAATTAAACAAAAGGAATTTCTGTGCAACTCCAAACTATAGCTACAGATACTCCATAATTTGATATCATTGATTCCAGTATTTAGATTCGAAATATTCACCTCTAAATATATAATCTAAATTTTCAACTTTTTTAAAACGAATTTTATATTTATTACTGACTGACAAAGAGAAAGAATATTTCGCCTAAAAAATATATTTGTTGTCATGTTGTTATATGATCATTTCAGTAATTTTAACAGAAAGGGTTGTAAGAATATTAACAATGATTAGCAAGGAATAAGTAAAACTCTCTATAGCTATATTTATATAAAATCCTTGATATTGGTTCACAAATAGTATTAGTTAAAAGCTTTTAAAAACCCCTAACTTCTGTTTTTTTATACTAAATTTATATAGAAACTTATTGTCCATGATAAAACATACAATTTGATCAATGTTCAAAAAAGAAGCAAAGCAAAACTTCATTTATGTAGAAAAAGTAAATATTTATTTTTTTCTTGTTATTTTGGAAAATCCATTATCCTTATACATCATAGAGTATTGTCCTTTGGATTAAAGTAATTATTATAGGAAAAATGGTGAATTTAATTTTTTTTTTGTATCCTATAATAAATTTTCTAAAAGGATGAATTTTAATTTTGACATGAGAAAATATAAAGGATATATGAATTTGAACGTTCATTTTACTTGATAATTTTTTTGTTGTTAAATTAGCATTTTGGTATTCAGGTAATAAAATTTGTATTAATTAAATTAAGCGAATATTTTTCAAAGTTTTATTTAATTTTTATTGAGGTAAAGAATTTTTTTTTTTAACTAAACTTTTGTAATAAAATTTAAGGATTGGTCACTAAGGATAGTAAGGATTTTCTATGGTCAATTACATCATTTTTCAAAATTATATAACTATTTAATAAAATTAAAGTTTATGTTAAATATTTATTTGAGGTTAAATTTCTGTATCATTTAATATTTTAACAAACTTTTTTTTTATTAATCCGGATAAAATTATTTTAGAAAATTTTGAAAAGTTTTTAATTATCTAGGAATATAATTTTCATTTATTAACAATAATATTATAGTTAGTTTTAAATATATTAATTTATTTGGAAATTAAATATTTGTTATATACCAAGTTCCGTCTTTATAATTTCAATATGTATTTGCAGAATTAATGTATAATGGGTTAATTGTATACTAATTCACGAACTACAGAAAAATAGTTATTTGGCCTACATAAAGTATTACAAAAAACTGAAAATGTTGAATACTAAAATACTAAAATCCAAACAGGAGCTTTATAGGCCAATCAAACATTTTCCAGCTAATTTTTAGAAATTGACTTATATGCTTTTGCTGATACAAAAATTCACTGTAATATTAATTAAGAATAAATTAAGTAGAAATTTCTAAAAGAATAGTAAATTTTTGAAAGTTACAAAGAAAATAATTATAATAAAAAATTTTACAATTTTGATAAATTTTTTGATTTATTTTTTTCAATCTAAACTTATTTAATGATTTTAACTTAAATCAATTTAGATTTAATTTCTAGCAAAAAAAAATAAAGCCTCAATTTAAAAAAAAAAAAAGCTCTTTTAATTTGATAATTTAAAATGAATAAAAAAACTTTTTGATTACCTCTATTTCCCACATGAATCAATTTCTATTATATATATTTTCTTCTTTATAGAAATTCGAAATTTTCTTCATCCTTTTTCCATTCATTTTGATTTTTAACCAAAAACTTTGTTTTTAAAACAAAAATATCCACTCAATCATCATAATCTTACTCAAGTTTTATTATATTAGAAAGGATTGGTACTATGTCTAAATATATATATTTCAAAACTATCTTCCTCCATTTTTCTTATCACTATCGTTAATAAATTCCATTTTACTTTATAAAATGTAAAAAATATTTTTGGAAGCAAATTTTCACTAAATTTTATAAAAAAATTTTAAGGAATTTTCTTGGAAAATGTTAACTTTCTGTTAATTTTTTTTTGTCTGTTTATTTGTCTGTTAATATTTTTCTCTCTATAAGCAAATTTAAATTAATAAAACAATAAAAACAATAAATACTCAAAGCTGGAGGAAAAGTATGAAACAAATTTTTTGATTGTGTCAAGAAAAACTATGACATTTACAGTGGGTCCAAAACTGTTCTAGCTTAGTAACATTGTGTGAATTTTCGGCAGTTATAAGTTATAACTGAAATTTTATTTCTCTCTACAATTAAGTTTAACCTTATATTGTAATACTTGAATGAATATTTATAGGTTTGGCAAAACCAGAATTTAAGTTTGAAATTAGTCGTTTTAGAAATGAAATTAGCCAATAAGATCTGTCTCTACTCAAAAACTCTTATAATAATGAAACAACTACACCCAGTAATGAATTTTTCTCAACCTTTATTTTTATCATTTCTTTGAAAATTGATAGAGTTAACCAGCGCGAAAGAAGAAAAGTTAAATGGCTTGAAAAATAAGTAATAAGAAAAGATATATTCTTCCACGAAAAAACCTTATACTATTTATAAAATAAAAGAAAGATTGGAAAAGTTTGCAAAAATTTTCTTTCATTTTCTTCTTTTCTATTATTATTTAAGCGTAATTAAAACTTAATGGAAAAAATTTTCTTTTCGTTTAAATATAAGTAAAATACTAGTATATAAAAGGAAAATAGTAAAAAGTATTTTGATAACAACAAAATTGTATTTTAAATTACAAAAACTTAAAAGCCACAAAATTCATTAACTATTTAACATTTTTTTCTGAAAAATTTTAAATGTATTTCAAAAATCCTTTCAAATTTATTTAAAGTTTTTAAATCCACTTGAAAAAGTTTTTACAAAATGTAAGAACATTTTTTTTTTGGATAAATTTATTTGAAAAGTACAACCAAATTTTTTGTTACAAAAATACGGAAATAGCCAAAAAAAAAATAATTAATAATAAAATTAATTATAATAAATATTTTTATTATTTAATAATTTTCATTCAAAGTAAGAAAAAAAACTGTTTTCAAATTTCCGTAACCAATTTAAACTATTAAAATTTATGTAATTTGCCAGAACATCGTAAAAAAAAATTGCAATTTTTTGCACATAGACAATATTTCTTTGAAATATTTTATGAACAGATAATTACATCTTTATTGAATGTGAAAAAAAATATATATTAAAAGAACATTTTTATAATTTATATTTTATTTATTATGGTACAACCGTGCACCCATCAGTAGTGCATCTCCAAACTCATCAAATTATGAAATTTATTTGTTAGAAATATAAATTTTTCTTTTTAAAAATATTAAATTTATTATGCGGCGGCCTCCCCAGTGATGGAAATAAACAGTGGCGCAATGACTGCAAAATAATTCTAGAAAAAAAAGGCGAAATGAAAAGTTAAAAATGTAATAAATTACAATTTTTATTAGGAAAATAATTCTATAAAATTTAATGTGGTAATATATAGTAGGTATATAAAATTACAGAAAAGTAGCTTCCGAGATTGTTTTTTTTTTTGTCATTAATTTAAATGGAACATTAAAGAATAATTTATTTGTTAACAAGTTTTTTAATATCAAATAAATTTGAAATTATGTTGCGATTTAAATTTAATTTTTGATTTAACGAAAAGTTAAAGATCAATATTGATTTCGTTAGAATTTTTTACTAGCAACAGAGAAACTAGAAACGAAAATTTTGATTAGTAGGACAGAAAATAGAAAATTTAATATGTAAAAAAGAGTATCCCTGGCTAGTGCCGAGGTATTTGTCGAATATCTTATAAATTTACTGTCCAAACTTTCGAAATTTAACTACATAACTAAATTAAATTATATTAAACTACATATATTACTCTACTACTCTACTCTACTCAAACGAAATTAAACTATACATTTTACTCTATACTCAATCAAAGTTAAATCCACTTCACTTACACCGTAAATATTCAATATATTTTATTATACTCGTAAATTAAAGTTTGAAACAAAATATTTTTCATAAAATAAATATACGCGCGCACAAAACAATTTATATGTATCAAAATTCATTCAAAAAAGGATTCTTTATTAAATTGTCCCCTTGCATACATTAAATCAAAATATGAAATATTTTTTTATATATTTATTTTCTTTCTTATATTATTTTTTTTTTATTTGAATATTTGTGGACATTATTTCAATATATGTTTTTGAAATAGATTATTTATGATGGTGAATATATAAATAGCTTAGCAAACTAATGGAAAAGGAATTAAAGGATATTTATATTGTATATAAAGTATATATATATATATATATAAAAAGGAAACAAAAAATACCCACACATTATATATCCCCTTTTAATGAAAATCAACATAACACTTTTATGTCCTAAAACATGATGTTGAATTAATTTTTTATATTTTTTTTTGAAAAAAAAATTTACATACAAAATATGCTTTTACTTTTATGTGGAAATTATTTTTATACATATAAAAAAAAAATTTAAAATGCATTTATGAATATGTAGCTAGAATTAATTTAAAAACTTTAAAACTTTTATCCAAAGATTATAATTTTCTTTTCTTTTTTTTTGGATATAAAATGATTGTCCAAAATTCTCTGTCACATAAATAAATAATTTTTTGGATACTTAGACTCCAGCTTAAATAAATATGCATTTATATATGTATAAATTAATTTATTTAAAATGGAAAAGTTCATATTATATAATTTCATTTTCTATGTAAATCTCTTATTTTAAATTCTACATAATTTCGTTTCATAATTATCAACAAAAAGTAAATTCTATTTAAGAATTTTATATATATAATTAAATTTTAATTCATAATAAACCAGTAACTAATTTTATAAAGTCTACAAGGACATTAAGGATATTATTATTATTATAATTGTATGGCTTCTAATTTTAATTGGCCTTTCATTTATATGTAGTAGTTTTTCCCTAATTTGGTAATATAATAACATTTGTGTTTTAAATATACATAAATTATAAATGTAATATTAGCAATTTTTAAGGTGTAGAATATATTTGTATGGACATTATAAAACAATACCGAGAAAATTGGAAAAGTGTATGTGAAAATATTTGAGGACAAATATTATTGTACTTAATTAAATTTTATAATATTGATTAATATTGATTTTTAATACATACATAGATTTACAATATTGTCTTCTTTACTATATGCTACGATTTATTACATCGTAGCATATATAGACAATATTGTAAAATTATTATAAAAGGATAATGTATAACAAATTATGATAGAAAATTAAATACATGTAGCGATTACTAGTCGAAAATATTCAAAATTTGTAAAGTCAAATTAAAATTGCTTTGAAGACTTAAGACTTATTGTCAATCTCAAGTCTCAAAATAAATACTAAAATCAGTAGACAAAATATTATAGTAAATGACATTCAAAAAAATATTAAATTTTAAATTGCAATTGAACAACTTTTGAAATCTAATTTTTTGCATTATATAGATAATTTTAATTCTATTGATTATTTAGCGAAATTTAATCACCAAAATAATTTTATAAAGATGATAATAAACTATTTGCTAAAGTTGATATCATACTACATATATAAAGTATTAATTCACCTATAGCGAGATTTCATAACATATAGTCACACATTGCTAATTCTATTGAAATGATTTATCAAATTATTTATTTAATTTTCTATAAAAGTTAATGTCAAACCAATTAATTTATTTTTAAATTTAATTTAATTAAAATTTATACAAAACATACAAATTTTATGCTTACATTTTCTTATATCGTTGTATTTGTTTTTAGTTTTAATCATTTCACAGAAAATCAATTTTTTCTATATTTCCCCTTTTTTAAAAATTTTCAAAAAACATAAAAAACTTTTTCAAAAATAAATAAATAAATTAAATTGATAATAAAAATTGATTAAATTGTCTTTAAAGATTACATGGGAGAAATTAAAACCGAAAATAAATTAAAATGTTAAGGGGGCGATTTTAAAATTCTCTAAATATCTTTAAGATAAAAAAAAAATATTAACTGGTAACAAAATATAATTTCCAAGTTAAAAAAAAAAGGCCAAAAGTATATAATTTATAATTATATAAAAAAAATATACAGAGATAAATAAATTTGTTTACTTTAACCTTAATATTTTTTTGTGATGTATTTAAATAGAAATTCAAATGGTCAAAGTTCAAAGGTCAGAAAGGATTGAATTTAATCTTTGTTAG
This sequence comes from Empis stercorea, assembly GCA_949752835.1. Classification (NCBI taxonomy): domain Eukaryota; kingdom Metazoa; phylum Arthropoda; class Insecta; order Diptera; family Empididae; genus Empis; species Empis stercorea. The sequence continues at coordinate 53,669,496 of OX457089.1, forward strand.
CATTTCATTTTAATAAATTAATTTTTATGGAGGGATTTATGATTTTTGATTTAAATATTTAATTACTAAAAATTATAAGGATGAAAAATTGATAAGAAATTAATAAAATTATAGAAATAATTGAAATAGATTCAGTGTCTATCTAAACTAAACTAATCTTCACTTTGATTTCATAGTGGATAAAATCTATAGTTTGACTTCAAAATATTAGTAAATATATAAAGGCTTTCAATTACTTAATCTTTTTGGGCCTAGAGTAGAGACCATTCAGTGTCAAGGTTAATTATAGTCTTCTAATTGATAGTTTTTTGACTAAATTAAAATTAATCTCCTTTTCTTAATGATAGAAGGTTTCAAAATATTATAACTACAATAAAATTTTAATTTTGAAATACATTTCCCAACCTTTTCAGTCTCTCCTACGTCAGTTACAATAATCGTACCAATTATTATTATAATTTATTAATTATGTACTATCACAATTATTTTTGAAAATAAAATTAGCACAATATAAAAGACAGTGGAAGAGACGACAGTCCTTGATTAAATGACAGTCCTTCAGGGCATAATTTCACTTTTTTGATAAATATATAATTTTTTATTATTATACCGACAATTAATTTTTATGATTCGCGTCAAAAGTTTTGTTTTCTGATTGCTTTAAGGTAAAAAAAAAGATTTTGAAAATGACAGGTTGAAATTTATATTTTCCGGAAGGATTTCGATAAAAGTATATAAAATAGTTAAGTGTTGATTATTTGTGGAAATTATTTTATTAATAGATATGATAATTTATATATTATTATGGGTATAATTAATTTAAATGCAATTACTTATTCTATTTCTTCTATTATTTTTCATATTGGCATTAGAGTAGCTATAAATAATTGTGTTTTTTATATTTGTCGAAGCTAATTCTTCGACCTAGAATAAGGATCAAACTCTATTTTTAATATCTATATTATAGAAGAGGACTAGAAAAATAATTGTCTGGTTGGTTGGTTTCATAATTATATTTCGAATTTTCCATCAAAGAGTCTTTCAAGGTCGATTCACGAAAGACTTTCCGTTTAAATTATTTATCATCGATCATGTAACCTTATTTCGTTTCAGTAAATTTATTTCGTTTCAGTAAATTATATTTTATTGGTTAACATTCCTTTCGAATACCAATTATGTAATATTCCTTTCCCTCGCAGTAAATAATATTTCAAATTAATTGGAATATATTTTCCAGTAAGGATTAAGTATACCATATAGTTATAAAAGCATATAAGACCAATTAAAATAATTATAGTAATTATCAATAATGATGAAAATAAATGATGAACAATTTAATGTAGTAAGATCACTAATCAAATTCATCTATGTATAAAATCCCTTACATTTAAAGGTAATCGTTTACAGATTTCTAAACTAGTTTTTTAGTAACCATATAATTTCTAACCAAAACAAATTTTGTCACAAAAATTTAGATTTCAAACCAAAAATATTTTGTTAAACGAAAAGGGTTTTTATAAAAAAAGTTTCAATTAAGTTGGTATAATTAAGCTACTCAAAGAAACAATACATTTGTTTGTTTTTTTCAAACTTTGCTTGCTGGGGAAAAGTTTTTTAAAAAATGTTCGCAAAAAATTCAAAAATTGAAAAAAAATGGTTTATTATTTCAATACAAAATTTTTTATTAGTTGAATAATAATTAAATGTTAATTTTTGGTTGTTATTTTTCTTGTAAAAATGTGGTAAAAAATTTTCTGTGGTCAATTTAATTACTGGGGGGATTGTAATTTTTTTATTTTGTGTAATCGAAAACATACAAATTAATGATTAATAAAATGGCTTGTTAATTCATGTATTTTATAGCCACACGCAAATATTTGTATTATTGTTGCTGTTGCTTTTTATCCATTTTATATGTTGATAAAAATAATATAGCGACACGAACATTTGATAAGCGTTTAAAAACGATTAACAAAAAAAAATGTAATGGGGGAAAGGATTAAAATAATGGGGCATTTCAAATTTTCAATATTTTAATAACACGATAGTTTTTTTTTAAACATTTCCTTTTGCAATTAACTGGAATTTGGTTAGAATGGAAATGATGGTTGATCATTTTTTTGAAATGTCAAATTTTGAAAACTATAAGATTTTTATTTGCAGTTATTATATATGGTTTAATAATTCAGTAAAATTTTTGAAAATACTATCAAATATATTTAGCTAAACCTTGGGCCTATAGAACTATATAAATCGTATTTAAGTTGGAAAATCCGTAGAGGCGAAAAATTGGTATATAACAAATTACAATCCTGAAATAGTAATCGACTTAGTTCGTACTTAAATATAAGTTCATACACATCAGCATAAAAACTAAGCCGTAATTTCATAATCATAGGTTTTTTGTTGAAGAAAACTAGATTTTCTAACTAGAATTTCGTACTAATTTAAAACAATATAATTTAAAGAACACCAACATTATTTAATTATTATTTTTTAATACTTTTAATTAAACAAATTTGTTTAATAAATCCCAAACAAGAAAAAATGTCAATTTTCCATCTTTAATTTTGTTTGTTGTTTGTTATTTTATAGGCGTTTATTCTAAAACTATTAAAATATCGTGTTAGTTTTTATTACGAACAAAACATTTTTGGGTCAATAATAATAATAATATTTACACACATTTTACGACACATTTTTTATTACTTACATATATGTTATAAATAAAAATTCTCTATTATATCCTTCAATCTTTTTTTGTATAGTTAAAAAGTTAAAATGTTTACCTTTGCTTACGCTTAACTAACAAATAACATTTAAAAACCAAAAAAAGACTAAACAAAAATAAATATTTTGCAAAATTTAGTCACGTAAAGAAATTTCCCTCTCATACCAACTTTACGTAATAATACATATTTATGTAGTAATACAATTTTGGACTTATCCTTAAAAAATATTTGTAGGGACGAAACTCTATAAAAATATAGGCTAAATTTTATATACCAATTTTAATCAGCTAGTATGACACAGAAACGTTTTAATGCTATATGGTATACAGAAAAAAGAAATCAGTACAATTTTAAGTATTTAATAATACGTGAACAATTACACCTTATGTGCATAAAAATCTATGCTATTATTGACGAGTGACCTTATCAACACTTGAAATGTTGTTAAGGAAATAAAATTATAATTTGAAATTTGGTTTTGTTTTTATATTTTAATATTATATCGAGACTTTTAACTATTACTATATTCGTTGTCCTTTTTGCGAATACATATTGAACTATACTTGAGATAATTTATAGCGAAATTTCAAATTTATATTTTAGTTTTCAAAAAAATTTCTATAATATTGAAATTTTTGTTCTTTAGAATCCTTTTACGTATATATCAACCATCAAAAAATGATAAGTGTTATAATTTTTTTTTTTTGATAGTTGACATTTTGCATGACGTGCATCCTCTTTATATGGCTCTTTAAATTTTGATGGATTCTATATAGGGAAAATTTTATTTCTGTGAATAAAACCAGAAAATTTATTTTTGGAAAATTGTAACAAAGTTTTATAAACTAAAATATTATTTGAATATAAAGTATTTCTATGAAATTTACATTGTTTCTTGCATACATTTTTTTATGTAATTTTAAAGAAATTTTCATTTTAACTTTAGACAAATTAGGAAAACTTCTTTAAACTTAAATATTTTGTGATTATTTCTATTATAATTTTTATTATTTTGAACTTATAGAAATTTTCGTTTAATGCACTGGAAATATAGATTAGCTTAAAGAGGGCACCATAACAAAATATTTAATTACTATTAGTATTGAATAATAATTCTGATTAAATTTTATGTACATTCAACCCTCAAATTTATCGATCTATCACTCAATTCACAATCTAGTATTTGTAAAATTTGATGTCTTCTCCTCATACATCGTAAAATAAGACTTAATATTCTCTAATAAGATCAATAAGTTTTTTAGTGTACTTCTTGTTTTACTAATACCGTATATAGTTTAAGTTTTACTAGCTTTTTATAGAAGTGTTACATAATTCCAAAAGTCTTTTACTTTTATAAGTAATTAAAATATCAAATAAAAAATTTTATATATACTGAAATATTTTTTTTAACTAGGCTAATTTTAATAAGAAAATTTAATTATTATATGTAATACCAGAAAAATATCTTCTTCAACAAAAATTTTTTTGCAACTATAATTTTGTTGACTTTACATTATAAAATCTTATAATAAATTTTTGCTTTAAAATTATTTCTTATGAGAATAATTATTATATGAAATAATTTTATGGTTCAGTAGTTTTATAGTTTTCTTTTTGGTGTTAATTTTAAATCTTATGAATATGAATGAATTTTTGGATAAATTAATGCATATACTCATTTATAAAAAATATTTGCATTTTAAAATATAAAATTATAAAGTTTATTTTTACTTGAAATTACAAAAATTTATTGAATAAAAAGTTTTAAGTATAATTTTTGTTTTCTTTCACTTTTCACAATCACCACTAATGAACAATTTTTTAATTTTTCTAACTTAAAATGATTACATGAAAAATTATATTTGTCTTTCATTTATTAAGTTAAAATTTTTTTACTTTATTATCACAACATTTAAAATATTATGTTGCACACTTTTTAAATTATATATATACATGAATATTTAATTAATATTATATTTCCTTTAGAAACTTTGATATTACTTTTTAAGTTTTAATGCATTTGTTTAGATTCTTTCTTATAGATTAACTTTTTTTATATATATGCCAAGTAAATTTCTTAATGTTTTGGATAAAAATAATATTAATTGCTGCGAAAAATATTATATAGTACCATTTTATTTGATGACAAAGTAACATGCACATGGATCATTACTAATATTACACTTCTTAAACTTAAAATTCTATGAATTTGTGAAGCATAAATACTTAATAAAGTCTTTTTGTGTTGTGATTATAAGGAAGTTAATAATTTATTTAAATGTGATATGTTTTTAATAAATGAAAAAAGGAATTTATAAATGAATTCTATATAAAATGGTCTAATAAAAATTGTCAATTCATTTTTGATTTTTTAGGAAGAAAGTATTGAATAATTTGCTGTAACTAAAAAAAATTGCTGTAACATAACTAAAAAAGTGTAATTAATTAAGTAGGAGAGTTCGAAAAAATATATAATTAATACATAATTGTAATATTAAGGTCCGGAAAAGCATTTGTGAAACAGTCGTCATTAAGATACTTTCTAAAGGAATGTCATGATTTTTTATTGCAGTTATGGTTATGGGGTTGTTAATTTTATCTTAATTCCGAACCTTAAATTTCTTTCGAATAGATAACCAGTACTTATATATACTTACAAGGCTTGTATTAAGAATTAACGTAATTTTTTTCTTTTTCCAACACTGATATTAATTAAAAGCAGCTTAACTTTGATCAATTGTCGATATATATCGACAAGTGGCTGGGAAACGAATACAATTTAGGCTATGAATTTCTAGTACTCAAAAACTCACTCGACTCAGAAAAGGAAATTAAATATTTTTTTAAAAAATTAATATAATTATCATTATTTGTATTTATAAATGTTGTAATAATCTTAAATTCACATTTTTCCAAATTCTGAATTATCGAAAATCCTCTTATACTCGTGTATATCTCTGATATGGACCGGAAATAAAATCTCTCTCAGTATACAAAAATACATTTTGTAAGGCCACAACTGTGAAATTCAATTTGTTATTAATAAAAATTAATCTTCATAATCCTTAAAGTAAAAAATATTGAAGAAAAATGATAATATCAAAATTATCAAATTACATTATTTTTTTAAGTGACAAATTTTAACTTTCTAAATTGTTGTTCCTTGAAAAAAAAAACACATATACTAAATAAATACTTTAAATTCCATTATTAATTTTTTCACATAAAAAAAAATCATTTCTTTTTATAATATTTAATTAATTGGTAAATATCATCTTGTTTTTTCTATATATATAAATTATAAATTACTTAATAAACTTTTTCTATTATATCTCTTATTACAAGCTTTTAAGAGTGTCTATGATTTCAGTTTTATAATGTGAAATATTTTTTTTTTTATATATATAAATACACTAATAAGGACTTAAGGATATCAGATAAAATAAATTTTAATATGATAAAGTTGATATTTTTTTTTTCTTGTTTTCTTATAAGAAAAGAGAAATTTTTTCTTTCTATTTTAATTTTTTGCTTTCAAAATATTAAAATAAAATTAGTGTCATTCATATTTATGAAATTATGTTTAAAATTAAAAGGATCACATGAAAATTTCTATTAGATTTTATATTGGATGGTGTCAAACCCTAAAAAAGAAATTAAAAAACAGAGAGTAATAAGAGAGGAAAAACAATTTTTTTTTTGTGTTGTAGAAGTTGATATAATTATTTTGAATATTATGGAGTTGACTACTATACGTATAAGGATAGCAGAAAAATATAATTAGGCTAATAATTTTATTAAAATAAATTTTAAGATTTTTTTTTTTTTTTTTCAAATTTTCTGGTTAACTATAAAAAGTTATTATATTGTAAATTAGTAAAACTTTATTAGATTAGATATTTTAATAGCACTTTGAATGTAAACAGAAATTATTTTCAATTAGATTTTGAAATGTATACCAAAATATATATAAAATGAGCATAAATTTTGTTTGCACATTTAGAAATATTATAAGCTTAAAAAAATATTGTGATTTTTTTGAAGTAGTAATCATTTTAAATAAAATAATAGCAGTTATTATATACTCAATTTTCTAGTATACATATACATAATTCTAATTATAGGTTGTAGTATATGATTATAAAGAATCAAATTTTAAATGGAAATTTACTAAAATTAAACATAATTAATTAATGAAAAAATTAATTAAAATTCAAAGAAAATTTAGAGTTACAAGTTATGCACTTTCCCCAAACTAAATTTATTTAACTCAATTGAAAAACAAAAACGTATATAAAATTAAAATTTGTTGAAAATATTTCACACATTTATAAACAATATTCAAAATTAATAAAAAAAAAATGAAAACATATTAAGTTTAGAGACGGTATACGTAGCGTACACTTTCACTTGAAATATTGTATTATATATTTGCATGGACGCACAATAAACAAAAAAAAATATCGTAACAAGTTCTAAAATTTCTAATTAAAAATTTTTTGTTGAAGAAGCCAATAAATTACCGATTTCTCACACTGTGTAACCTCTGGGGTAATAATAAACTTATATGTATATAATACACACAACAATTTATTTACTTGTTGTATAATAATATATAAATTGTGTCCAATAAGGATCTAAATACATGATATTCTCATTCCTTATAAGCATACATAAATATACAAATATTATTTAATGAAACCTGTCATCTTAGTATTTCAAGGATAATATTACGATATGTCTTTTATGTCTGTTGTTAATTTGACGATTTCAATAAACAATCAATAATTTTACCAAATGAAAATTTTTTTTATCGAATTTTTGTATAATTGAAATTCCTACTTTTTAAATAACAATTTCAAAAAGCTGTTTGAAACTCAAACAATTTTTTAAATATTAAAATTAAATTTTAAAACTATGAAATTCATCATTTTTGTTCACCACTTAACAACTACAGAGAGTATAAAAGTCCTTCATAATTTAAGATGGCCGCTCGAATTAAAATGTCAAACAAAATCTAAAAAACTTTGAGCATCGCCTTTTTTAAAATGGTTTCCAAATTCTCTTTTTTTTCTATGATATTATAGAGAAACAAAAACAAATTCATGATGGCTGCTCAGTGCTCGCTGCTCTTATAAAAATTGAATGCAAAAAACTTAGGTCCGCCCACTATTTACAATGATCATAGAAAATGTAAAAAGTAAGTTAAATTGTCAGTCGCAGTGCGAATTTTAAATACGGTAGACGTGTGCACGTGGATTTTTTTTAAATTTTGTTGTTGTAACTATTTAGCATTATAGATTTTTTGTTGTGGTACTAAAAATTAGTGAATATAATGTTTATATGTAATTTTTAGTGTTTTCTATAATTAATTGGTGAGTTTATTATATTTTTAACTTCCAAATTAATCTTTTTTATATTTTACAATGTTTCTTTTAAACATATTTTTAATAATTTTGTTTATATTTCATTCATTATTGATATTATTTTGAAATACTTTGAATTAAATTATTTTGAATTAAATAACTTTAATCAAAGTTAATTTATAATAATTTATACTTCAAGTCCAGTTTAGCATGCTTCCCGTATTCTTCAGGCTTTATATTAAAATAGAAACTCTTTCGAGCATATCCTTGAAATTCTGACGAATCCAGATCAGAATAGTAATTCAATTTTCACCATTTTGATTATGGTACACCCTAAAACTCGTATACAAAATTTTGTCTATAATCGGCCAAAAAAATTTACTAATGTTACTAATTTATTACTAATGAAAATTTCAAAATTCTATTGCACTCCTATAGTTTTAATTCCTTCACAAAATTTAATATTTTTGATATTGTTGATATTTCAAAAAAGTTTTTGGTTATGTGTTATGCGATCCCTCACCCAGCTCCAATTTTGACGTTATGCTTTACATTAATATGAAAAAATTCTATTAATATTTAAATAGTATTTTTCATAATTCATAAAATACCTTCGCCACTTAGAAATAATGAAAAAGAACCGTATTTAAATTACTTTTTTTTTTCAATATTCAAATTAGCGTGTGACGGTATTAAGTATTGTATTTATATTTTGTGTAAAGGGGTGAAGATTGGCAGACGGACTGAAAGCCTTGACAGCCTTTTGAAATCATAAAAAAAAAATTTAGAAACTTTATGAGAAACAATATAACTTAATAAAGTTTAAAAAAGCAAAACAGTTGAAAAATATTACAAAACAAAACTCTATATAGTGTTTTATCACATAGCAACACACAAAAAGGATATTTCTATATTTTTATTATTATTATTATTTGTTGTTGTAGGGATATCCAGGATATGAATAATTTAGACTTTGAAAATACCTTAAAGGATATAGAATAAATAAACTGAGGACTGACATAGACAGACAAGACAGTTTAAGTTGTTCATCCCTTGAAAACGTGTGGATTAATTTTTCCACTTTTTCTTTGTGGGTTAATATTTAAAAAAAAAGAAAGGATACGTTTGAAAAAGTTAAGGATTTCGTTGTTATTGTTGTTAATATAATAATTTTAAAATGGCACGTGATTATATCGGAAGTTAGGTGAAATTTATGAAATTATTTTTATGTTTATAATAATATGAAAATTATTTTTATAATTTTTTTTTTTGCGAAAATATGGTAAGATAAATTAAATAGAGAAAAATTCAGCACGATAAATTATTAATAACGAATCAAAATACTGACAACAATTTTGTTTTTTTTTTGTATATTTAATTACTTATTTTAGAGTTTGAAGATTAAATATGTAAAGAAGGGGCCCTTTCTAAATGAGTAAAGTGCTTCGATTTTCTTTAGTAGATTCTCAACAACATTATTATGTCTACCAAATTTACTTAATTGAAATATATATTTATTACCTATACGAAAAACTGTTATAAATATTATTTGAGTTTTCAATTTGAATCATAAATTATTCAATAAAAATATATTATACTCATTCGTATCTTCAATACTCACATAATTTTTCTGTCTTCTAAAAAAAATTTCGTCAAAAAAATTGCACATTGACCTTTCTCTACTATTTATGATTTTTTAAGGTCATTGTCCAGTTCCAGTCTATAGCTAAAAATATTATTATTATAAATATTATTTTTTAGGGATGTGATTCTATGAAATTTTATGATAAATTATTGCCACACCTTTGGAATATATGGTTAACTTTTGGTTTTTAACAATGTTATTAATTTCTATGTTATACTTTTATAGTTTTAGGTTTTGTAAAATCTGAAAAATATTCGCTATAAAATTAATATCTAAGTTTCTTCTTAAACATGCAATATTTCAATTAATCATTAATGTTTTTTTAAAGTATTATTTTTGTTGTTCTATTTTTTTTGGTTAAAAATATTGTTGGAAAAATATGTTTACTATATAAAATTTGAGATCTTATTCAGGTCTTTAATCATACTTAATAGCTGAATTTTCTAAAGTTATAAAAATATTGAATAATTTATTTGATTATTAATTGAAAAGAGAAACTTTATCACAAATTTGCATTAATATATTCACTGGAAAACTTTTGACAAATTTTGACAAAATTTGTAAATATAAATTAGAAATATTAATCGTACTATTAAAATGTATCAAATAGCCAAAAGGATATTGAAACATTATGAATTGACTTTTCTATCAAAATTTAAATGTAATATCTCAATTTCTAATTAATTAATTTTATACACATTTTAATATTAGAATAATATTTATATGTCTTTTAAATTCGATATTTAAATAATTTCATAAAATTATTAAAAATAGAATTTGCCAGGGTATACAAATTTTCCTTATCCTTTATATTTTTTGTCAGGTTTTGAAATCAAGGTTTATTGTGGCTGCTTTCGAGCTATAAGTTAACATGACTTTAGTTAAGCCAGTTAATGTCATATTTTAACTACTTAAAGTCATGTTATCTATTACACCATTAGTTTTCGAGTAAAATTGAATTAAGAAGGCCAAATGGCAGATGTTATATAACTGCAACATGCAACACATAAAAATCTAACATTTATCAATAAAAAAATGCTACCGAATTTGTATATTTAAAGAAGATCCTTCGATAAATATGATATTTGTTTAAAAATCTATATAATTATTACCACGAAAAGGTAATATTTCTTTCCCATATTGTATTTACATAACCAAAACAAATAAATTTATCATTGAACTCAAGAATATTATTTGAAAAATCCAATAAACCTCCTACACTATAAATTTACATTTCAACTTGTCAATTGTATATCGAATTTTTTTTTTAATAGTATATTTCTTTTAAGCAGCTGTTTTGACAGTTTCGTCAAAAAAAGAAAATTATTTCTTTTTTGTAATACAATGTTTAACCAAATAATACATGTAGAGAAAATAAAGTCTATATACTTAGTTAACAAACAAAAATCACCTATCAATACTTTTCACTTTTACCCTAATAATTTTAGTATTTTGAGCCTTTGATATTTTGTTAAACAAAAAAGGATTTCATGCGTGTTATTTTTCTTTACCTTCAAATATCGAAATTCTTGGGAAAAGGGCGTAATAGTAAAACATATAATTTTTGTATTAATATACTATGTTACTTATAAAAGCATCTGTCAATAGCAGTCAAATTGATTTTAATGATAACTCAAAGGGCAGTACTTAAAATATTTTAGAATTTGGTATTTTTCAATTAATTTACTATTATTATTATGGTAGTGTTAAAAGTCCAGAATTTGTTCAATTTAGGCACTATAATTAGAAGCAAATTTCATGGTCAATAACATAGTGATTGAATCAAAACTAAATCAAAATAAAAAAGTATTCAGAATATAAGAGTTCCTGAATTTCTTTATCCGAAAGTATTTATGTAATTAGAATTTTATATAACTTGAGAATCTTATTCAAAGCGTACGAGCGTATACAAAATATAAATAAGGGGGCATTCGCATAAATAATTACAAATTAAAATGTTTTTCGATCAAAATTGTTGAAACAAATAATTACAATTTCGTTAACAATAAATTATAATTTCATTTCATTATAATGAACAGAAAAATGGAAATAATATTAATTTACCAATTAACATTTCATTACTAAAAAACATTAATTTTTTACAATGCAAAATCATTCAATTCTTTGTTAATATCCTTAAAATCCTTTTGGTAATTGTTAAGATATTTTACAATCATATAAAATTGAATCTTAAGAAAAAAACAACCACAGAAATAAAGGAAAGCATTTTAATTTTTATAAAGCTTACAAAACGTTTTAAAAATTCTTTAAGTGGACAGCTGAAACAATCTTGCAAATTTTGGTTTCCTTTTTTCCCAAATCCTTTGTAACAATGTTTTATTTTTATTATTGTTCTTAAGGTTTGGAGTTACATTTAAGCTTCTTTAAGATTAATAAAAAGTGGTTGGTAATATATGAGAATTGTGTATGAGTACGAATTTTTGGAATTTCTGGTGGCAATGTGAGAAGGAATCGATCACAAAATTGAACTTTTTGCAAAAATCTAGACGAGATTTTGATCGGTTTCGATTTTATTTATTCGTTTTGTTGAGTTTTCTATTTATTTTTCGGACAGTCCGATAGCAGATCCTGGAATAGTTTCTAAGTATCTGCGATTATATTCCAAGTATCAGCGATTAAGTATTTAATTCTCTTTATAATTTTGTACCAATTCATAACTTCATAAAAATTATGGGCAATTTATTTTTTGTAGTCTTCGAAATTATAAATTTTTGGCTAAAGTGATATTGAAATTGTTTTTATAATTTTTTTTTAGCGTTGTACCCTGCCGACTTGTACTGATAAATTATAAATAATAATATGACATTTTTATGAGTTTTTGATTGAAGCTGTAAAGTAAATCAAAAATTAACTTTCAAATTAATCTGGACAAAATTTAATCTTTGAAGAAACCACAAGAATTATTATATTAAAATAATTATTGCTTAGTCCTGCAGAGGATTTCCAAATTTTAGCTCGGTTTAAAGAGGACTTTAATAATGCAACTCGCAAGTTTTCAATCACGTCTATGACATTACTTATTGCAACACTACAGTATTTACCTGCTTCATCTATGATTGGAGTTAAGTGAAATACCATACACCGTACACAATTCGAGCCGAAAGTTTTTTTAAATAGTTGATCGATAAATAAGTTTCCATCTCTGGTTCGATCGACAATGAAATATTTAAGAATATATTAATAAAGTTTTATTTATACAAATTCAAAAACAAAACAAAAAATTATCCGTCTCTGACATTAAAGTATAGTGTGAAATATTTCAATTTGTCAGAGCATCGAAATCATTATTGTCGCCGGTTGTTGTTTCTGCTGCGGTTTCGTATTTTTTTTTCTGACTGTATATATAATTGGAAAAACATGCGGATATCCCAACAATGTAAATATATATATGTGATTTTCTGGATCGTTTCATTTTTCAATTTCTCTGTTGTATAAAAAATCTTTTTTTACCACTGTCGAATTTTTATTATACAAATTTTATTTTTTTTCGTTTGTTTATTCCATCATAGTGTGGAGAAAATGTCGTTTTCCATTTAATATCATCTCTTTTTTTTACGCAAAAATGAAAGATTAATGATTTAACTAATTCCAAAAAGTCTCAGAAAGTAAATTTTTCTGTCATGTTTTATGCTATGTTCCATACAAATAATACCCTTTTTCTCATTTATATACGTACAGTCAGACTTCTTTAAGTCGATTATGTAGAGCAGCTGGGGGGACAACATTCGAGAATGTAGAATTTGTGTAAAGAAATCAAATTATTATGAAAATCGTTTAGTGTTACAAACGTAAGGAAAATTATGGCTAAACGATGTTCAAATTATACAACTTTGACTGTATATTTATATTTTGTTATTCTTTTTTTTGGTTAAATAAATATTGTACAAATGAATTGATATTGTTTTTTATTTCTCAGTTCGGACTTGAATTATGTTTGCATATGTCATATTGTAAAAATGAATTGCTTTTAGTTTTCTTCTCCATTGCAATCATATATGTATGTATATTTTTTTAGATAGAATTCTGTAGACAAGATTCTGGATGGTAAAGCATCTGCGGCATTTAAAATCATTCACAAAATTTCTGTATATATTTTTAAATAATTTCTATGTTTTTTTTTCTTCGAGTTTATGTATTTTGATTGATTGGTGTGATAAGCTATTTTTGAGTGGCTCTTAAAATGAAAAATTTTCAAATTTCATTTTTATTTTATTATGTGTGCATAAAATTTTCTATTTTTAAAAGGAAATTTCTGTATTAAAATTAGTTTATTTAGGTTATTAAAATTAAATTTTATATTGTATAGAGAGAGAATAATTTCAAAATTAATTATGGATTTAGAATTTAACAAGAAAGAAAAGTGTATTTCTGAAATATAGTTTCTTCCGGATTTTTGTAATTGTATGGGATAGGTTAATATCAATTTGAAATATATATATAGTTAATGGGTTATTTTGGTATCTTAATTGTGATTGACCTAATAAAATATTTTTAAGGAACTATATGAATCTGCATATACCAATGCACTGCTAGTGCAAAAAAATTAAATTGAACTGGAATGTCATTGACTATAAAATCTGATACTTTATAAAGTGATATAGTTAATAACACTTACAGGTATAAGAAAAACCTTTAATATTCTTTGAAATTATAGAGTAAATACTACACTTTTTCACAAAAATTTATTGCAATCGAAACTTATATCGTCGGAAGTATAAAAAAAAATCATTAAACCTTAAAATATTTTAACATTTTGGCTAGACTCAATCAAATAAATTCTCAAATGAAATAAAAATATCATATTGGTAGGTAACACAAATATAAAAAAAAAAAAACTTTTACCTAAAAACAAACCTTATGTTTCAATGTTAGCTATTAGATATTTAATAGCATTAAAATCACAGAATAAATAAAGTAAAGATAAAAACAATTTTCTTTTCTCTCTTAATACCAAAAAATTAATAGAATTTTTGCCAACCAACACCAAATAAACTTCTATAAAACACCAATACACAAGATGAACACACAAATAAACAAAATTGTTTTATTTTTGGGATTCAGGGAAAAAAAAATATTTATAAACTTTTTTGCATCCTTTTTTTTTAAAAAAATAAAGCAAAAAAAAAAAGTTTATTGTTTTTACGAATTTTGATTGGGCAATAGAGAATTAACAAAAAAATTGTTTTAGTGTACTTTTATTTTTTTTTTCATTTAATAGAAATTATGTTAGGGTAAATATAGAAAATATTGTCACAATAGGGATAAATCTGTAATTAGGGAGATGATATTAATATTTCGAATATAACTTCAAATTTCCGGAAATTTTAAATGTCTCATAGTTTTTGTTGATTTCAAATCACTTTACTCAAGATTGTAATATTCCTCACTTTCTGATTTACCCTGGTACATTATGACCAATTATGTATTCCTTTTTCGGTACGTTATGGATTCTATTATTATGTAATTACTAGCAATGAAATTTTCGCCTTTTCGAAGATCGCCAATGAACAACGATTTTGTAATTAACATATTGTCTCGCTAGTATAGTCGTTTACCTTTCAAAAGGATTCTCAAGTTGAGTCGTAGAAAGCATTTTGTCTATATTCACTTGCGTTACCCTAATTTCCTCTTTTTTTGTACCCTAAAATGTATATAAGGTTTTTTTTTTTGCGAAAAGGTATAAAATATTGACGATATCGGTTATAATATGGGCATCAAATCCTTTTTTTTTTCATTTTTTATTGTGTAAATATATCCTTACACACTTTTTTTTTTCCTCAACCATCGTGATATCAAAATTGATTGCTGATGGTGAACTTTTTTTTTATATATACAATATTTACATATATAAACAAAAATAACTATGTAAAAAAAAAGTAGAAAATTTCCATCAATTCCAAATTCTAAATGGTTTTATTTGTGGAGAAGAAAAAAAAAAGATATTTTCCCGATTAGAATTTCTGATTGTATATAAACAAGAAAACTTGTTAAATTTCTGATGACAGGTAAAAGAGAGTAATTTATAGCGGGTTAAAGATAAACGGAATATCTAAAATGCGGGAATCCCATCATCAATATAATATGGAAAAAATATCCTTCTTTTTTTTTTTTTTTACTTTTGGTATACATATCTACATCCACTTACTTAATACAGAAGTTTTTTTCGATGATGAAATATATAAACATATATTTTTTTTTTCCTCAAAAGCCTTGTGCAATTTAGCTGTTCTTACAAATTGGTTCAATCGATTTTGATGACGATGCGGGATAACAGAAAAAAAAACCAAAATTTTTAGATTCCATCGTGTATATCATTTCAGGAAAAAAAATATTTGCAACTAAAATAGAAAAAAAAAAATAAAAATTTGTTTATGAAAAACAAATAGAAAAATTTAAATGCTCAGGAATATTTGTTTTTTTTTTCTATTTGTATATTATGTTTTCCTAATCATGGAAATTGGTACAGAAAAAAAAAGGATTTAAAGAGTTTTGTCAATAAATTATAACTTGATTTATTATAAATTTTCAAATATAATTTAAAAAATAGAAAAGTTTCTGATATGTTTTACCCATATTTAAAGAGCATTTAAACAGTAAAAGTTTTGAAAAGTTTCCTATTAGTTTGCTATTTTTTTTTATCTGATTTTGTTAGACATTTTTGAAGAATATTTCAAGTAAATTAGAAATTTGTTTTTGCGAGTTTAGATATTTTGGTATCTAATTTCTTTTTTGAAAACCCCTCAAGGATTAGATTTAGGGAGAATTGTAGTTATATTCAACTAACTAATTCTACTGAAAATTATTTTTAATGTACTTAGTTATTTTAGTAAATATCCTTTTTACAAATTTCTCGCTATGCAAGACTAATAATATTATTAAAAAATTCAATAATTTCAAGATCATTTAGAAGAATGTGGGAAAATCATGAAAAATTTCTACTCCTATTAAGGTTTAGGAATATAATTTTATATTTTGAAATATTTTTACATTTCCTTCTTCAAAGAAATTTTAGCAAAATTAAAATTTTGATTGGTTTTTCCTAAAAAAAAATAATTATTAATATTTTTCTAATTTTCTTAAAAAAATCTAAGAATTTTAAATTAATTTTTTTTTTTCGCACCCTTAAAAAATTTATATTGGGGGAAAATTTTTTACTTTTTTTACCCTATTAACACACCTTTAATAATTTTTTTTTTTTTCGTTTTATGAGAAAAATGCCTTTTGGGCTTAAATTTATTATAATAATTTTTCTATATTATATACCTATTTTCCCCACCCTAAAAAAAATATTACGCACACATTAAACACATTAAAAAGAAAATTTCTTTTAAGTTAAAAAAAAAAAATGATATTACCCTCTAACGTTAAAAAATGAATTTGAGCTGGTGATGAAATTGAATATCAATGTTTAAAAGTCAAACACGATTCAATGATTTTTAAGTAATAATATTTTTTTTTTTTTTGCATAAATATTTTTAATGGTTTTTTATGTTTGTGTGTGGATACAAAGAAAAAAGGATATTTTATTGCGTTTAATGGTGTATAGATTTACAATGTATTTTAATTTCCTTATTTTTTTTTTTTTTCATATTTCACTGGGAAAACTCAATATGCTTGAAAAACAGAAATTTACAAAATGTACATAATATTTTCAAATTGGTTTTTTTGGGTAACAAAAATTTTGTTATTGTATAAAATTTATGTAATTTTTGTGTGAATGATGTTTTATTTAGCAATATAATACTTCATAGTCAAAACTCAAAATAATTGTCATACTAAAAATAGAAAAAAATTTAAATTTTATGTTAATTTTTATGAAGGTTATACAATTTTGATAAAGCAAAACGATATTTTGTTCTTGTATGAGACATTGATTAAATTTATTATTGACAAAAGATTGTTAACAATTTGATGAAAAGCTTTTATTAATGATGAATAGAATAGAAAATTACTTAATTTTCTATTTTGTAAAATGATTTTAATATTAATGATTGTACAATTTAGAAAAGGAAATTAATACAATCAGCACGGAGTCTTTGATTTAACACTATAAATAAAAATGTGGAATGTAATTTATTTTGTCGTACACCCAGGGTTATGGAATTTGATAATATTGGATCAAATTCAAATATTTTCGCATTGTAGAAATTTTACTATTTTACTAAACTCGTCCAGTATTTACGAGGCCAGACGTAATGAAATCGTATATAATTTCACAGACATATGTTTCGGTCAGATTTATTTCACGAACTTTTCAAATTACCAAAAAAACATTTGATTTACTTATCCTACATAATTATAATATAAACCAAATGGATCGTTTTAAGGCCCATAATTGAATCCGACGGTAATGATTTAAAAGGATAAAAATTATTGTAAATTTTAACTATTCAATTTTTCATTGCATTTCTTGAATGCAAATTCAATTAAAGTAAAATTTATTTTTTTTCCAAATGTATACAGGCCTGAAATTACTTCATCAATTTTTATTTGTCATCATTTTTTATCTTAATTCTACTTTCCATTTTTGTAATGCAAAATTCCTTTTATAGCTAATTATTTTGTGACAAACCATGGAATTTTTCATTAATTTTCCTTCAGTTCATCTCTAAGGTGATTAATTCGAATCCGTATACAACAACACATTTCGTTGATGGTGGTAATGTCTGGAGCACGATCACATCATCTGAGAAGAAAAATTAAAAGGCGGGCAAAAAATTTAAATTTATGGTTTATTTAAGAAAATTCTTTCCAACAAAAAAGAAGACGGAAAATTCAATTTTTTCATGTTCTTAATTTAAAATGTGGGCGATTGATGGCTAGAAAAAAAAATCTAATCTATATATTGTTTTTTTATGGCATTTGAAATCTAGAAATTTTAATTTTTAATTGAACTAAGCAATTTTAGAAAAACGTTTTTTTTTTTTATTTGGTGATATATGATTTGATGAGTTGTTAGATTTTTAATATCAGGTTGATGATTAATTTGTTGTAAATCGTCATTTGCTAAAGAAATGATTTATATTAAAAAATTCTATTTTTAAGAAATTTTTAATTTAAAAAAATTTTTAAATAATTTTTTCTTGATGATTTTTTATTATTAAAAGAAATTTCGTAAAAAAAAATTATAATTTTATTCCAATTACCCAAAAAAAAAATATTTTTAAATCTTATATAAATACAAAATTAAATTTTTTTTTTTTTGAATTATTATACTGGAAAATTGTTGTGAGGTTCCGGTGGTATGTTGAATCGAAAATGAAAATAATTTACCACGCAGAAAAGATAAATCTTAACTACACCAAGGGCTTTAAGTTTGATTGATTTATGGTCGTGTCGTTCACATAACTCAAAATGGATTGTAAAACAAACAACAAAAAAAAGAAGAGATTTTGGTTGAATTAAAATTAAAATAGCGAAAAAAATAAAAGAATTTTTTTAAGAATTTTCCAAGATTTGAGTAATATTGCTTTTTACAGGGTGACTTTTGTATGCACAAAGAATTTTCAATTTATGTAAATTGTAAAAATTGGCTTCAAAGTAGTATTTTCCGGAGAATTTCTAATTTTGTCATTTAAAATTTCTCAAATTTTACTATTAATTTTATACCAGTTCAATTTTCTTTTAATCCGTGGACAATTGCTCTGTTAAACAAATCCAATTCATCCACAGACATTTTGTAATGTAAAATTTTAATGAAAATATTATAACAATCTATATATAAAAAATAATCTGTATAAATTCTATTTAACCAAAATAATTTCATTTGGAATATATTTATGAACTAATTTTTTAGTTTTATCGTAAAAAGAAATTTATTTACTTATATAAATAAATTAGAATGGGTTAGGGATTTACTATAGAACTCAAAATTTTTTGAATTATTATGAAAGAAATTATTGAATGAACTTTAAAAGAGAAAATTATAAACATTTTTTTTGATTGTTGGAAATATTAAAATGTAGAAAGCTGTTCAATGGAGCATAGTTTATTTGATTATAATTTTAATAGCTTTTATTTTCATTTCAAAATTCATTTAATTAAAAAAAAATTATTCATTCTTTCGCTTTATCAGAACTAAACAAACAATCATTTCAATAATCGGTGGGTTTATTATGCAATTGTGTAGTTGCAATTATTTAACCGAAATTCAATTTAAAATGTTGTTACCTACAAGAAAAATTCAAATTGAATTTTCCTCAATTCGTTTTTGAAATTAGGTTTAGAATTTTCAGTAACTAGAATTAATATACAAAACTTTGTAAAGAAAATATTATGATTGCAGTTTCTTTCTTAGCTCAAAGGTTCGATGTAGAACTAAGCCTATTTCTGATAGGTTCTTCGACATTATGTTTAAAACAGTCTGACAAATCTCTTCTTATCTTGTCAAATTAATAATCACATTTAAATCATTTGAAAATTTAATCCCACCAAAAGTGCTCATAAGATGTTTCACATCCAATCAAAAAAATATTGTGGCACACCTTAACCTGTTCCAATATACCCTTTTTTGGATATTCTAAATAAAAAATTTCTATGATGTCTAAATTATATTATTCAATATTTTGACAAATTAATTGAACCGTATCATAAAATAGTATAATATAATTTGGATATAATATCAAAAATAATTCAAATATATAAAAGTGTTTTGATTACTACTATATATAATTTTCCTCAACATTAACGTGTGAATGCCAACTAAAATGACATAATCAATCAATTGTTATATTTGAAACATTTAGAATTCAAATTTACATATAAAAAGAATTTAGTGTTGATGATGATACGGACAATAAATCAATAGAAAAATAATTGTTTTTCCATTTAAATCTAACAAAATATTTTAACAGGAAATGATGATCACACAGAAATAGCTAATAAAATAGAAAAAACTACTAATAAAAATTGATTTTTTTCTTGGTATTCAACATAATACAGTAATTGTAAATATTTTAAATTGAATATTATAAAAATTTGGGAATTGTTAAAAAGCGTTGGTCCAAATCTAAATTTTGTGCAGAAATTAGATATAATATTTTATTTAAAAAAAAATTTCGATAATAATAAAAAATAAAATTTTAAAGAAAATTTATTTTAAAGATAATTTTATTTAAACGAATAAATGGATAAAAAAACTGACATATTCGCAATAATAAATCAATTGAATTTCAACAATTAATCATATAAAAATAATTTTTTTTTTATATCTTATAGAGATAATCGTGGTCTATTCTTGTATATCTTAATAAAAGAACAAAAAAAAAAATTATGATATTATATTTTGTAAGGATATTCCTAGGAGAGGTTTTATGTCTCTCTCGTATACCTTTTAATACCAAAAATAATAATGATAATATTTTTAAGTAATGATCATTTTTCATTTTTTCTGGGGATATTTAAAAATATAATATTTTTCAGATCAATATCAACTGTCATGGGTTAGAGGAGATAGAATCATATACCACATTTTATAATATACATATTAAAAAATTTCATTTCATTTTCCTTTCTTTGAAAATTGTTTAAATTTCAAAAAAGTTTGGGAAATTTCAAGCAGAAATTGTTGATTAAAAATCTTTGAAAATTTAGGGAAATTTTAGAAAAATGAAAAGTTGTTAAATTCTTGAAAATTTTAAAGTTTTGACAAATATAGTAGTTTTGGTATAATTTATATTAATAAAAGACTTTGGACCAATACTAAAATTTTTAATATAATTTACTTTTTGAATTTTGAACGAATTTTTTTTTTACCAAAACTTAACTTTTGGACATTTCTGACACATTATTTTATGTTTGTTAGTTTTTTTACGTAAAAAGGGAAAGTACACCAACGATAACACGCTTGCAAATTATAGTTGAGATATGATTTACTAGGACATTAAAGATAACGTTTCGATATATATATAGTTGATGAGAAAGAGTCATTTTTCCTAGTTCTAATTCATAAAATGTTGAACAAAGTAATCAATTAGTAGACCAAATTTGACCAAACAAATCTTATTTCTTTATTAATTCTAATAAATATTAATTCCTCCACATTTTATCTTACAGATAAAGTCATATCCCAACAATACAATTTCCATTCGTTTTCTTTGGTATTATACTAAGCTTTTTTCACCTATTACATAAAAAAATAAAACTAATAAACATAAAATAATTTACATTTAAAGGTTTAACTTTCCCAGGTCGTATATAAAAATGAAAATAAGCTTCAATAAAAAATAAAAACTTTTATATTGGCAAATTGATGTTTGGTTTAATATTAACTAAAAAAAGATCTAATATATTGGCTTACAGAGTGTAAAGGCCAATTTTTTGTTTCTGTCCACCATAATACAATGTCATATAATATTATAGATTTGTCAGCAGAAATTTTTTTTTATAGCATAATATTATATGTTTCTTGTTTTAACAATCAATGTCATTGGTATAAAAAGTTTTAGTTTAGTTGGTTAATATCAGGATTAAGTCATTTTCATATATTTTTTCGGTTGTATAATAAAAGTATTTAGATAAAATTTTATTATAGAGTTAGGAAAAAATGGGTTTCTATTTTACAAATTGTATTATAATTTAAATAAACATATATTGTTAAAGGTGGTATACTAAAATATTTTTGTTGTTAGTTTCTTTTTTGGGTCAAATTTGGCAAAATATTAAATAAGTTTTTTATACCTCAACAAGAATTCCCATGAGGGTAATTTAATTTAAGGTGATTTTGGTCAAAAACGATATTGGAACACGTGTATATAATATTTACATAAAATTTAGGTGAAATTTTATATTAGAATGTTTAATAAAATATAATATGCAAATAAGAAATCTTGATATCAAAATATAATTTGTCACAATATAATGTGAGGTCATACACTGTTTTTATAAAAATATGCTTTTTAACATTTGTGTTCTAATTTATGGTAAACTTTATTGTTGCGTTTTGAATGAGGAGATTTGCTGAAATGGAGCTGGATTACTCTTCAAACAGAAGTGCACTGATTTGGAGAAGGTAGAACCAGAATGAGCTAAAAACAGTATGTATGAGGTGCAAGGATCTTGAGCTACAGACAGCATGACAAAAAAGCATTATGAGTATACCAACTAAAATTTAGAATTTTCTTCACATAGGCATGCATTTATGAAAATATATGAAATTGGTCATCAATATATAAATAATCCAACCTTAAGTATTATTTATAATTAATTCAAATTGTCAATTATTAGCTCAGGTAGATTTTCGTCTAGCAGAATTTTGAGCTTTTTATCGTTATATTTAGCTGAGCTCAGTCCGATTTTTGAGTAGCAACTTCAAATTCTCCAAATTTTGAAAAATCATCGAAAATGTATCTCAAAAATTCTTACTACAAAAATATATTTGCTTAACAGTGAACTTAAAATAAATCTATTGTAAATTTTGTTGCAAAAAAAAATGGTATATAATATGCAAAACAATTGTTATCCAATAAACCGCATTCGACACTTTAACCATATATTTAACTACAAATTTCATTTACACAATTATCTAAATATCGATAAAGAAATTTCTATATATAATATTTATTTAAATTCTCACTATAATGTAATACACAGTCATTCCCTTATATTGCATTTTGAAAATAAATTTAATATGGTATATAAAAAGAGATCTTTTGACTTTTGCATTTCTAATATTACCTTTAAGGCAAAAAATTCTCTCCTATTTTTTTGTTTTTCCTATAAATATTTTTTCCATATGTGATTACCTATATTGGATATAAAGTCTGGAAAACATAATTTCAATTTCTTATATTTTGAAACATTTACATTTCAGTTTTATTGGTTTTTATTTTTACATAAAATTATTGGTCTTCTTAAACACCCAGAATATATATTTAACTATATCAGTTTATTTGTATCGCTCTACAAAACAAAAAAATAGTTTTATGTAAATGTGGCAAAATATACACAACAAATAAAAAGAAATTTGATTATGGTATATGAGTTTTACCTTTAACATATTAACAACGTTATATAAGTAATAATATAAATTTTTAACATATTTTTAGTATAGTAACAATAACAACTAAAGAAATAGCCGGCAGAAAATTATTATTTGAATTGTCCATTAAATTGAATTGCTTTATTAAAAGGTTTTCTCGATTTGTTGTAGAAATTTTTTATTACTTGAGAAAAGATTGAAATAGAATATTAATAATTTAAATATTTTTATGAATCATTTAGTTTTTATTTGTATACAGCGGTTTGACTATCTCTCTGATTCTGATATATAGCTTGAAAATTCAATTATTTTTTCATTGATTTTAAATTTTGTAGAATTATTTCTAATTCATTTGATTTCAAATTAGTACTTTATTTTATCTGAAAAATTTATTTTTTTAGGGCACTCGGAGGCATCGTTTTTTTAGTCATGTAAATTTTTAGTTTTATGTTAATTTCGTAGAAAAATTTAAAATATTTTTAGTTTTTTTTATACTATGTTCATTCTAAATTTCCCTACTTTCCCTACTAGTGATATTAAAATTAAATAACAACGTCTTATTATTTTTTTATTTCCAGAAAGGATTTACCAATATATGTGATTGAATTTAACCATCACTACTGGATCCATAGAAAAGAACTAAAAATTAAAGTAATTATATCAATGATAATTTTTAATTTCGATTTCATTTAATTTTTTTATATATAGCTATAAATCATTAATAAATTTTATAAATACATTTATTTCTATGCTTGTTCAGGTGAGTGAATAATTTCAATCTTTTTAACTATAACCATAAACTATCTGAATCTCAAACCTAGCTAACTAAACTATTGGTTACTAAAAATTATATATAATAATTAACCAAAATAAATTTATGAAATCAAATCTGTCTTAAAATTATAATATGATATCATAATTTCCTGGAATATTGCAATAAATGAATAACAATGATATAAAAGGAAAAATATATGCAAAAAATTCTGTTTAATAATCGGAAACATCAAACAGGCGGTAACTTTAATATATGTATAATATATTTTTAAAATTTATTATTCTAAAAATGCGGTAATGATAAAACCAACAATAGACAAATTTTCATTTTATTAAAATTTCTATAATATTTTTTTTTTGTGAGGCATAGTAAAATTTATGGAGAAAAATACTATCTTTCCTGAATATAAAACTGCATGAAATAAGAAAATTTGTCTACTAACCCAAATTTGGAATAGAATAGAATAATTTTTTTTTAGAATTATTTTCGTAACAATAGGCAAAATTTTATTTAAGGTAACCAGAAGATCAGTAAAAATAAATAATCATTATTTTCAATTATTGTAAACCAAAAAAATTATTATACCTCCTCTAGGTATTCTCTTGCTCTAGAGAAATGGAAATTTTAAATGTTTCTATTTTAATTTTGTTGCGGTTTTTGTATATATATGATTAAGTGCCAAGTCGTGGTCACCTCAAGGTGTGATAATTGGGTATTTCTCTAGCTGAGATATGGTTTTTATCTTAGTGGTCAAAAAGGCTATATAGAGAATAATAATTTTGAAATATAATTTTAACTTTTCGTTTTGCAGTAATTTTAAATTTTTGTTTATAAATTTATTAAATTAAATTTAAGAAGATTATTTAAAGTTTATTTAAATTTTTTTAGTGAATTTTTCGAAAATATTTTAGTTAAATTTCATCTCTGTAAATCCTATAACAATATTAATTTAAAATTCCTTATTAAATATTTTTCAATTCAAAAAATTTCTTAGTTGACTTCTAAAATTTATTACCAAAAAATGAAACTTACCTAAATTCAAAACGAATTAAATTTATTAACAAACTATAATTTTTGAATTAATCAATTAAATTTCGGGTATGATAAAATAACATTTCGACCACCACAACAATTTATATTTAATCGATTAAAATTATCGAATAAGTATTTATACAAAATTTTACTATATTAAAAACAATCCTGAAGGATCATAATTTGTTTTAACTATTGAAAAAAAAATCTCTTGATTGTCTTAAGGTTCATTAATTTTTATTAATATTAAATACTTTAAATAATTTTTTACTTAAAATCTCCGCCAAATTTGCCCTCTGATTTTTTGTATAACCTAAATTATCCATAGTTCTATATAATTCCCCTTTTCTTTATTATTATTATATTTGTCCATGTCCTCCCATGTTCAAAAAGGACGATATTTAAAAAAAAAAAATTCTGTTCAATTAAAAACCAATCTTTATATAAAAAAAAAAAATGAATACAATTTTTTTGCTTTTTCTCTGTGAGCTTCACAGGATTTTTTCCAATTCATTTGATTTCAAATTATTTTCTCAATTTAGATTTTTTTTGTGTTGCTTCCCCGCAAATTTTTTTGTGTGGTACACTTAAGTGGCTTTAAGAAAAATTGACGTACTTAAAGAACGTGATTTTTCACTTTTGTTTTAATATGGATAGAGCATATAAAAAGGACCTTAATGAAGTCCTTTTCATCGTTGTTCTTCTGGAAATACTAATTTTCAACATGAAATTTTCTATTAATTTTGATAAGAATTTTTTTTTTAGGTATGTTTAATTTTCTTGATAAATATTTATGATTAATAATAATAATAATTTTGATTCGATTTTATTATTATTAACAATTTTTTTTTCTTCTGTTTGTTTTGTTGTTTTTAGATATTAATTAGAGCAATTAATCGAGTTTGCTTTTTTTTTAGTTTTTACCGTCAGTTTATTAAACCATAAATATTATTATTCATGTTTTTTTCCCATATTTTTTTATGTTTAATGATTTTTCTTTATAATTATTATTATTATGTTTTTTTTTTTTATTAAGGCAACATAATTTGCCGCCGTCGTATTTATATATGGTTTTGTTGGAAATAAATTGTGTGTGTATGTTTTAAGGATAGACAAAAAATCATTAATATATTTTTTTTATAGAACATAAAATAAATATTAAATAGAGGAAATTATTTGTGGTAGATTTAATAATGTAATGAAAATTGGAAGTATTTGATATTTGAATTGAAAATCATTTAATTCTCGCTGTTGGAAAAAAGTAGTAAAATATGGAATTTAAATGAAGAATTTTGATGAAATTCTTCAGAGACGGTATATATGTATATATTTATTTATTATTGATCACGTTCCATATTTTAATGGTGCAATCATAATTTGGAATATAATTTATTGAATTTTACTAATTGAAGAATATTAAGAATAGTTTTTTTCACATATCTTTTGGAAAAATGTTATAGGCAAATAGGAAATTATTAATATAAAATTTTCAATCTTCTCTCGAGTTAAATAACCAATCGTTTTCGAAATATAATTTTCATACTATAAAACTTTTATATTAATTGATGCAAAAAATCAATTAATTATAATAGGAAATCAATTGATGGTCACCTATTGAACTCGACCTCGACCGCTCTAACAATTTCCCTTAAAAATTAATTTCACCATAATAAGAACTTGCCATAAGAATTTATTTTAATTTTACAATAAATTTTTGCTCGTCTTATAACTATCGTGACATTTAAGAATTTAATAGGACCATTAAAATTATATTGTAATATAGAATTATTCAAGAAACATTAACAAATTTAATATTTTATTTATAAATTTCAAATTTTTATAGCAAGTCTTAAAAGCTTTTATAGTAAATTTTGTTAAATTTTGTCAGGAAATATTATTCGTAATTATTATTTAATAATAATAATATAATAATTTCAAGCATTTCAATTATTATTAGTTTTTACAAAAATTCTAGGTTTTATAGCTTCATCAACATTTCTTATTAAAATATTCTTTCTCTTTATGGCATATATATAATTTTAAGTAAAATAATTTCTGTGTTCTCTAGATTTTCTCCCAAATTAATTTTTTTCACTATTTGCCATAAAAACTTCAAACTTTTTTGTATACAATTTTTTATAGCTTTTTTAATATGAAATATTCTTGATTTCATATATAAAAGTTTATTTTGCAATTTTACTTTTTTTTTCGAATTTTATGCAAATTGAAAATGCAGTCGATTAGAAATTCTGCAAAATTTACTAACATTTTTAGTGTTTATATATAATAAACGCCAATGTACTGGAAAAAAATTTATAAATATTCTGTAGAAAAAAAAAACCAAAGAACTCAACACTGGTCTGATTAGATTTTACGGATGCATACTATAAATTTTATGAAACAAATTAAATTTCATTATGATTTTAATAATATCTTTAAAAAAAATATAGTCTATAAAAAAATTATTATGAATTTCACTATTGGTATATATAAAATACACAATTTCAAAATAAACTTATAGCTGTATAGAAAACATGCGGAAATGTTTTGAAAATTATGTACATAATAGAAGCAATTTGATAAGAAATATAATATTTATACCATTTTTTTTATTAAATAAACTTTTTTAAGATTATAATGAACTATGCAGTAGCTATTCACATTTTATGTTCACAGCTTGAAATTTTATAAATTAAGTTGTTAATATTTTTTCTCCACAATAAATTTACATCAAATTTTTGTTGCTGAAACTAAATTAAATATTTAAAAATGTAAATTAAATATAGATTTTAGTTTAAATGGTAATTTAAAATGTAGAATTTGTTATTTCTTATAAAATTTAAGGTTTGAATAGATGTAATTTTTTGAAATTTAAAATTTGTGCGGGATTTTTAGTACCATAACAAAGTTTTTTTAATGACTTTATGGTTTCGTAATTAAGGCAATTGATCTTTAACAACAGTAGGAGTCATTAACAAATTTTGACTCGGCAACTAAGGGCTTTTAACTACCCGGGGTTCGCAATGGGACATATTATTTTCAGAAAATATACTTCGGCTCTATTTATCGACATTATTTGTTGAAGAGTTTGTGGTGTGAAGGACTAGAATCTACTGAAAAATTGATCTGCAGAGATGCAATGTATAGGGATAACTTTGTTCCATACAGAATATTAACTTATCTCTCCTTCCTAGCCAAGCAACCCAATTTTTTTAAAAAAATCTTTATACTATTAATAATTCAACATATTTTAAAAACAAAGTTATTGTAATTATTATACCATCTACGATAATGAAAGATCAATTTTATCAAATTTTCATTCCTGAAAAGAATTTCACACTATTTTTCATTAATTTTTGTTGAAAATTCATCATCTAATAGACTAACAAACATATCCAGAGCTTATAGTGATATCATCATTTATTTCTCACTAAAGAAAATCGAATTTCCTTCTGTGGTGAACGTTTTATAATTAAAAAAAATATATTTAATTAAAAAAAATGAAATTTTTAAAAGCTTATTTCTTTAATTATTAGCGATGACAGCTTACAAACAAATTTATGATAAACTTTTTGGCAGATAATATTTTTAAAATGAGATATATATTCTTTTTCATATATGTTCGAAAATTAGTATGTGAAGTTTTTCGTAGAGTGCAATTAATTTATCGAAATATCAAACGTCAAAGACCAACAAAATATATTAAGAAATTTATTGTAAAAGTATGCTTGAGGTTTAATCAGAATCTTACTCGAAATACTTCTGACTCAGAATTAATGAATTTTTTTACTAGGAAGAAATAAGAAATTCATGTCGATTGCTCTAACATTTCCTTGAATGCAATCAATAATTATCCAAAAAAATTACCAAGAATTTTTTCATTTATATTTAAAATTTCAATTATTTTCTTTTTCTCATCAAAATTTCAAAATTTCCGTCATATTTTTCGATCTTTTTTATATGACAACTTTGTAATTATTATCCATACAAAATTTCTGATGGCGCTGCTTTAATCATTTAATTTCACATCTTAATTTATATTTATTAATTTATTTTAATAAAAAACCAACCAAAAAAAGAAAAAAATTTCAAGATTCTAAGGAATTTCACTTTTTAAAAAATTCAAGTAGGGTGTCAATTACCCTTAAAGCCTTTAAGTGAAAACTATAACCACATTCATCATTCATTTTTGTTTCACTCTCTTCAAAATATTAAAACAATATAATTATTATTATTTTTAACTTATAGTTAGCATGTTTTCTCATAATCAAACATCATTTTTTTTTTATATACAATAAATTACATTATTGCATGATGCTATATAAAGTGCATTTAATGGTAATATCGCGACAATATCAAAAAAATAAAAATTCTTAAGTTTCTATCGTTTTATTTGTATATAACTCGTGTATATACCTAGTTTTAATTTTATATATAAAATAAATTCCATTTAAATATACATAAAAAAATATGATTATAAATTTAAGAAAATGAAGGGTTATTAACAAAAAAACAACAAAATTTTAATCTGCAAAATGATGAATTGAATGAGTTTATAAAGCACTTAATAATATAAAACATTAAACTTTAAAGGAGTTTTCGGCTTTTTACTTGTTTATATTTTTTTAAAGACAATTAAAAGTTGGGGGAAAAAAATGAATTATAAAAAAAAAATTGTTTGTTAAACAATTTTTTTGCTTAATAAATATTATTTTAATCAAAAGAAATTTTTAATTAGCTTCTGTAAAAAGAATTTAATAAGACAAAAAAAAAGAAGAAGAAAGAATTCAATTTTTTACCCTTACTCGTTTCGAAATTATTTGAAGGGACATCAAGAATATTATTTAGTATACATGAAATATTCATATATATTTTTTTAGAACCAATTTTGCAGGATTTTCTTTAGTAAATCTTATAAATCGAACGATATTTTGTTAGGTCTTTTATGTTATTATTTTGCAGCCCCAAAATAATGAGCTGATTATAATGAGCTGAAACTGACTATAGAAAATCAGTTATAATAACAGGAAACTAGTTATATTAAAATTGTGTTCAGCAAAATGTTATTATACCATGAAGGATTGTATAGTGAGAAATGGAAATGGAGTGACGTATCGTGAAAATTCTTCCCGCATTATCCATCTCTATATATAGTTCTTCACTATTTTGTCAGAAACTAATTTATTATGTAGCCTTTATGAAAGAAGCACTAAATAGAAGACAATTGTGTCCTCAAAGAAAATTTCGTTCAATTAAAACATGAAAAAATTAAACGGTAGAATTGATAATTCAATGATAATTATTATTTTTAAAGATTTTTTCCACTTGTCTTGAATTAAAATATATTTTATATAAATTTTTTATGATTATTGCATTTTATTAACTAAACGAGTCAACAAACTATTTCATCTGATTTGACTACCCCATACAAAAAATCAAAATCTTTTCTAATTCATCCTCAAATACGAATTCTTTTAATGTCAATAAAATTTCTATAAACTTTTGAACTGAGACCATCATTTTCCATTTATAACTATATACACAAAAAGACAAGAAAACAAAAATATCAAATTTGTTTTTTTATTGATTGAAAATTTATTATCCGATTTTTGTCTTCCGAACAATAAAAAATGTAATCCTTGGGTGTTAGTTTTTTTTTAAGAGAAAAACGCTAAAACCATAACAAATCAATCGATAATCAAATAACAATTTTTCGATTTACCATCAATCCATATTATTTTCTTTTGCCATTTTACATTTTTGTTCAAAATCTTTTAACTCTATAAAATATTGGACTTAACCCACACACACAGAATTTTTATCTTAACCCACAATTTCTGTTGACTCGTTAAATTATCACAAGGATAATAAATAAGGGATAACTTAGTTTTACTTGTTAAATATATTTTTTTTTTGTCTTTGCCTGCTGTTTAAAACAATTTTTGTAGATTACACTTTATTATATTTGAGTGAAAAACTATATAAAACCAAAAAAACCAGAAATTACACTTCTTCTTTTTTTTTGGGATAATATAGCAATGATTTCACCCTCTACTTAGCATCTGTGATGAGTATATATTTATATAGAAACTGTGTAATACCATCATAGACATATTTTACTGTTTGGTTTTTTACGAAAAATAAGAGAGGGTATGAGCCCTTTTGTAAACGTATTAGTCGAAGTGGTGAATTCTACTTTGGTTATCAATTTTATAGAATTTGATCTTTGGACAGGATATTTTAAGAATTATATATTATGTAGAGTGTTAGTAATGTTTCAATAATCTATTATAAATTTTTATTAAAATATAGGCTTTAATTAGGGGTTAAACATATTTCACTTAGATGTAATTGTGCCAAATAGTTAATATTTATGACAAATGTACCGAAATTCGTAACTAATATTAAACGATTGACAAAAATAATGACTAAAAATCATATTCAACCGACATTTTTACCCAAATTTATACCCAATAACCATTTCATATTTACTAGAAAGTGAACTACCCCTAATATCGGTCTAGTTACTATCTTTAGTAAAATATCTTTATATGCATAAGGCTTAGTAAAATTTCCCTTCCAATATATTTATCAACTGCAAAAATCTTCAAAACCAATTTTTATTAACATCATAGACCCTCTATAGACTCTAATAAAAAAAAATTTGACTTGTGTGCATGCATCATTACATTTATATGCACTTGAAACATTTTTACCACATAATCCCAAATCTATAAAATTGATCTAAATTATCTATAGAGGAGATAATGGAAATAAGAAATTAATTTTCACGCTTCAATTGTGAATTGTGCGTTAGAAATATAATATTTTATTTTCTATAGTAAAAAGTCAGTCATCGGCAACATAATAGTTTCGGATATTTTATATGGCCTGCTGGAAGGACTAACTATAGTCCTGTATATTTTATGATTGTTATCTGACATTATTTAAGGTTATTTACCCAAAATTTAATTACTATTTGACCCATAGCATTTTTTCTATTACCCAAATTGTTCAATATCTCGTTTTAAGCATTTGGAATTACTAATGTAAGGCGGTTCAGATATTTTATCGTAACTGTATGATCAATTTACCTTACACATAAATAAATTCTGTCCTTCTGTCCATCCTTTCCTTCAATATTTAGAATGGCCCGTCATTTAGCTTTAACTTGTTCCTCACTGACCTGGTACATACATGATGCACTAAATATGTTTACCCTATTACAGAATTTTAGAATTTTGGAACAAACGAAATTTTGTTTATCAAAATTTATGACTATTACCACAGAGAGAGATAATTAATTATTTACCCGATTTTGGGGCTCAAGATAAGAGCATTATTGTTATTAATTTTCGTTACTATAAGGGTGACTAATATTATTTTTCACTAATAATAATAGAATTTTTTGTTTGTATATTATACGAAAAATTGCAATTTATACAAAAAAATTTTTTTTTTTTTGTTGATCCTCTCTCTAAATAAAAAATCTCTATTAGTCCGTGCAGATTATTATACAGTGATAAATTATTATCCTAGATGCAAGAAAAAACAACCACAAAAATTAAGTAATCTTCTTAATCTAAATAAATTTTTAGAAATTTTTCTATATCCGCGCCTCCAAGACTCATTTTAGTTTTGACAACTTTAGATTTTAGAATAAAGAAAAAAATTATATTAAAAAAATTTTTTTTTTGTAGAAAAAATTATTATTTATAATAGGAATTAAAGCAAAGACAGGTGTCATGCTAAAGAAATACCACCAAAGATAATCCACGAAAATAAGAAAGAATTGTATATGATGCAAAGAATAGGTAAAAACGTACCACAAAAAAAAAAAAAAAACGTAAATTTCATTTATAAATGCGGCTAATAAATCAACATTGTTAAAGGAACGCGTTTTTTTGGCGATATCATAACTTGTACGGCGCGCGTTTCCTTTTTTTTTCTATACCTATAAGATGATGGAATAATATGGCTCGTGACCATTTTAATCCTTAAAAAAAATATATACGAGTATACGTATATAGTCTGTCTTGTTGTTAAAGAGAAAAAATTAAAACGAAAATAAGTTTAAAAGATAATTTATATTTCGTCTGTTGTGGATAGGGACATATGGCAGATGTGTAAATTGGGGGTTATAGTATATTTGTATATTATATAAAAACCACTTATGGATAGAAGATAAAAAAAAAAGTGTTGAATGTTATGCTATTATAATAAAAATTAAAGAATTTTTCAACACCTTTTTTTATATAGATTTTAAAAGGTTGTTGAAAAAAAGGGTCTGAGACGAAATTACATATTTAATTTAAATATAGAAATCATTTTTCTTTAAAATTATGACTGATCATAAATTTTATATTTATATTTGTTTAATTAAATATTACTATAAGAGTTTTCAGATATATTAATCTATTGATAGACGTTTATATAGTGATAGTTGACTCACTATATATTATTTGTGATAAACGTTTCATGACTTATTTAAATCTTTCTTTATAGATAAACTTTAGTTCAAATTGAAAGTGATTTATTATATTGTTGTTATTCTCGTAATAATTGTAAGATTGGTTACGGAAATTGCTGACCAAATAAGACATCATTTTCTTTCCAATTAATGCTTTAAAATTATCACCAAAAGCATTAGTGTTAAACATAACACTCACTCTGAAAAAAATACTAATTATTCTTCTCATTGGTTGTAAAATTTAGGATAATACATAATAGTAAGATTATAGTTGATAAAATTTCAAATATAATTTAGTTTTTGAATAAATAAGTACATACATTCACGGATTAAAAATCCTTTAATTATATATTAATATTAAACAATTTTTTCTTATAACATATAATATATTTTTGCCTTATTCAATTTTAAATAATGTCATAAAATCCAATTTACTGACATTGTTAATCTTAATATCCTTTTATATATTACCTCTTTTGCACCTATCTATTTATTTTCATTTTTTTTCTTTTGGCACCAATACCTGCCAAATCCATAATCTTCGGAAAAAAAGCAGCAAAATCGATGTTATAAAATACATTATCGTCATTTTGTCATCAATGTTCTGTTTTGTTTATATTTATATTGAAGTGTTGTTACTATTATATTCGATCATGTGTTAAGGTTACACCAGTGAAAAATAACAATTTTGTTATAATATTTTTTTCTTCTTTCAAATAGTAATAACAGAAAACAACAAGGACGTGTGCTTGGCACGCGTGCCTTGTTTTCTCCATTTTTTTTATATCTGAAAAAAAAAAAAAAACTATGAGTATATAGTACAATTTTTTTTTTCTTGTTTTCTGTTGCTTATCGAAAATTGTTGTGATAATCGAACATCTGTCGTTAGAACGAGTGAGAACATTGATTATATGTTAAAGGTAGTATAAAATACCATATAAATATATATATTATATTGCAGACAAAATAGAAAAGGTGGGAAATAAAAGGATAAAAAAAAAAAATCTTGGGTCTTTCCAATATAGAAAATAGGAATTTTTTTAAAGGAAAACAAAATCACCTAACACCCAACAAGACAAGAAAAAAAATACAATTTCACGTGGTGTACGTGCTGTCTAGATAAACTAAATGAGATTGACATCTTTAAATAAAGAAAAAAAGGATATAAAACATTATGTATAGGAAAAAAAAAACGAGATTGAACATAGATTATCGGAAGCCAAAGGACAAATTGTTTTTGTATTGTTTAGCAGGTATTTTGAAAGGAGAATGGGTAATTTTTTGCAATTATTTCTCATGTTGTTTTGATAGAGAAAATTGGTGATTGGATTTCTTTTTTTCTTTTTTTTTTGATAGTGGAAATCGTCCTGTTTTTTATGGTAATTTGGAATAAATTTTAGATTTGATTCAAATTTACAAATTGTTTCAATATTTCGACCTAAGAGAGTTAAAATATTCTGGTTGAAAAATTTAGGCTAATGGTTCAATTATAATTTAGTTTTTGGAAAAAAAAGGATAGTATTTTTTCATAAAGATTATTTAAATGGTTATGGGGTTAACAGATAACAAAATCGTAACAAAAACGTGTTCTATAGAAATATATATGAAATAGTGTTTAGTTAAGCAAAATTGAGGTCTGGAGTAAATTATTACTTATATAAAATGTAGGGATCAATATAACCAATTCATAGATGAATTTCATTCCGTTAGATATCTTCGTATTGGAATGTTATCATTAATAAATTAATTTGTTAATTAGCAAGAGGAAAATTTAAAAGATTTTCGTCCAAAATTTTCTTTCTTGCTATATTTTTACGGTAAAAAGAATTTACAACCTGATGTAAGAGTGCTGAGAATACCTAGAAGTTGGAAGCAAAGTTATGAAATTTATAAGTCTATTGAAAATTGCATTTGACACAACCATAACATAATAATTTGTAATGCTGAAGAGGCAAAGTCATTTCAATACAATTTTTGTTTCCAACTCTTCTAGAACCTGTTTTACAATATTTACTATTATTTTCAGTTCCAGTTGTGTAACAGTCCAATAATGATCTTTTGCTTCCTCTATCTAATGATACGAGGTTTCGTGCGAACCCATTACGTGACATTCGTTTTTTTCTTCTATGTATTTTTAACCCGAACAAATATTTTAAACGCATATTTCTTTCTTGATAAATTATATATCATTTCCAGATTCAATCAACCGAATTTCCCTATAACATTATAAACTATCATCATAAAAATGCTATATTGACACTTTAACTAAATTATCAACAAAAAATGCATTTCTTTTTTTTGGATAAATATTCCTAAAAAAATATAAACAAAAATTATAACAAATAAATAAAAAAAAAAGAAAGACTGCGACCCAAAAATTCAGAGGAAAAAATATAATGTTCCAATCGTCTCAAATGACAATAATTCATTTAGCAGATGTTTCCTTGCAAAAGAGACCACGCTTATTTCAAATAATTCAATTTCCATATGGATATCATATTTTCTGTGTATGTTTTTCGCTTTTTTTACAATTTTGTCAGTGCATCACCTTTTTTTGGTGTTGTTGTTGTTGTTGCTATATTGAACTCCCTACTGTTCAAATGTAGGAGTTTTTAAAGAGAGCGCACGGTTTTTTTTTCTTTTCCATTTAGATTTTATAATGATGGTAAACAGCAGGAAAAAGAAGCATATATATAGCCATAAAACCAATAACAAAAATTTAATATTTTAATAAAAACAGAAGCACAGGTAGCCAATTTCATGCTGTCGGATAACAAAAAAAATTATGATATTATTATTCATTCTGTTTTGGACTCGATATTTTTATATACGCACATGAATAGAAGGTGATTACTAGGTACATATAATATAAACGTTTTTTAAAAGTTGTTGTGCTGATGATGATGACCTAATATTGCACAATTCTCTCGGCTATCAACAATTTAATAAACATTTTATTATATTATGAATGAGTAAGTAAACGAGGGGTGGAGGAGAAACACAGGAAGAAAAATGTACATTTCAAGTCTACCATGGTCTTTTCGGGACAAAATATTGACTGTTTATTTTTTTTTCTTGCATATTATTTGCTCGCAATTTCATGGTATTGAAGAATATTTAGCAAAATAAAAAATTAAATATATGTTTTTTTTTGTGGGACGATATTAAATAGAAAACAGGGGCGAAAAATTCTGCGAAAAAGCAAATATTATTAACAAAACACTTAAATTTTGGAGGGTTAAATAATATCTAAAACTTAGTTTAATGCATCATCTCATTTTAGGTAACTTATATATTTATTGCGGCATCCTTTGTGTTTTGAATCTTAGGAACCCGCACAGTATAAAATTTTTTTGGCAAATAAAATTTAATTTTTCGGATGTTATAGAACAAAAATAGAAGTGGTTTTATTTTGTTTTTTAGAATCATAATTTTGAAGCATTATCAAAATTTATAGCAATTTCGTTTTGGACACATCGTCATACACCGCGTAATTTTCCAAAAACGATTAGTTATTGTGTAGGTACCATGAAATATTGGCATTTTGATAGGGAGAATTCAATATTTTCCAAAAATTCAATTGTTCTGCAAGCTCAAATGTAGCTTTTGACCATAAAGAAGTTCAGAGCTGTAATGTCTAGTATATACTAAACTTCATAAAAGAGGTGGATAGTGTGACCAGTATATACAATATATTGTTGAGCAATTAATTGTTGCTACAATGGACCAATATATAGTGTGGGTACGGATTTAATGGCTCGAGTATTAGAAAAGAGATTCTTCTGGTAATTCATATTATTCAAAAATTAAAATAAGCAGAATGCAAAGATTCATTAACAATTAAACATAAAAAGAATTTGACATTAATTTCAATTTTGTTCCAAAAATTTTACAATTTTGTGTTTACTTTTTGTGTGCATCATAAAATGATTTTTATGCTTTCAATTTTTTTTTTATGATTTTAAAGGTATATATATAAAAAAAGAGTTGTAAATTAATTTTATTTTGACGACGAAATTTGATATGCTAAATGTTGCATCTGTTTTTTAACAAAAAATTTTTAATGCATTAGATATACTCCAGTTTTTTGGGTGATAACAGATGACACTTTAATATTAAAGGAAAAAATTGACCTACCTAGAGGGCAAACAGACCGAAAAATTTGCTTTAATTAAGATTTTGGTATACTGATTGGAATTCATGTCCAATAAAATTCTTAAAATATAAAAAAAGTTAATTTGTCTAAAAATTAAAAAAAACCACACTAAAATAAACGAAAACATTATAAAAATCGATAAAAATTAATTTAGTTTTTTAAATGTTTCGATTTATATATATTTTGATTGAAAAACTTAAAATAACAATAAACATTCAGTAAAAAAACCATTAAAAAATGCAGTGAATAATAATAAAAAAATTAATTTCAATAGAAAATAATTTCCAATTTTTTTTTTTTTTGGGAATTTTTGGTGGGTGATAATCAAAACGCTAAAAATAAGCATCATGAAAATTTATAGACATTTACCACAAAATGTAAACAATAAAACAGAAGTTAACAGCAACAACAGAAAATCAACTCTTTAAAATTTATTTTACATAAAATTAAAAAAAAAAAAATCACCCGAAAAAATTTGAATCAGCCGACAAAACATAAATTTTTTTAAATGTACAGAAATAATGAACCAAGTTAAACAGAAACTATGAAAATTTTCGATAGGGCACGGTACGGGCAGATAATTTTTTTTGTATACATTTCGTTTTTTTTTTTTATATTTTATTATTGTTGTGGTTTGAATGTTTTGGTTTTTATAGGTCTCATTTTTTACAACAGAGATGGAATCAATGCTGCAATAATTGCCAACAAATATGTGGCTGGCAAAATTGATTTTGAAAACAAAAAAAAAGAGACTGAATTTTTAATTGAAGTAATTTTGGTATCAATGAAAAATAATAACAATGAATAACATCCTTGAAATGGTGTATTTTTCCCAAAATTGGTTACTGATTGTGATATACATATAATGTAGAAATAAGACCAGTAATGGGTAGAGAACCTAATGTACATTGATTGAAATTGGTAAAAGAAAGAATAATGTTAATTAAAATAATTATGATTACTGAGACTATACTATTATTAAGTGGAGGGCAAATGGAAATATACAAGTATCGACAAGACATTAACAAGAAGAACCAGCCTAATTGAGTGCTGAGTCGCTAAGGCGGAAAGTGTCTGATAATAGGATATTGCTGAATATTAAGAAAGCATAATAGTATTGTTAAAATGTTTAATCAAGTATAGGTATGGAAGGGAACTCAAGGAATTGAACTTTATTTAATTAAATCCTAAAAGTGACATAACACCAAATTAGGGTAGAGTTGTGACAAATTCCAGATCATGAATTGCAGCAGGTGCTGAAAAACGATAATATTTTTTCGACACTTAACAGGTCCGACAATTTAATAATAACCCGATTAATATAATCACTGCCCCGTCCATTCTATCCAGAAGTTTAAAATCTTACAAAAAAAAATATATTGATCATAATTTTTTTTTTATCTTTTGATGGCTAATAATTATTTTGGCTCTAT
Source organism: Empis stercorea (assembly GCA_949752835.1). NCBI lineage: Eukaryota > Metazoa > Arthropoda > Insecta > Diptera > Empididae > Empis > Empis stercorea. Next base: position 53,709,104 of record OX457089.1, read on the forward strand.
TACACTCTCTAAAATTTAAAAAGAAATTTTATATAAAAACTGAAATCGCTATAAAAAATTATTATTATGCCCAAGAAACCACCAAAACTTATATGGAAATCTCATTCCAAAAACTCGATCGAGAGAAATTTCAGATTAATCTTTGCTTTCGGCCGGGTACTATACGAAATTCGGTTTTTTTGGTTCAATATATTTTTATTATTATGATATTCTAAAATAAAACCCCTCATAAGAAAATAATCAGTAAGGAGGGTCTCCGCTCGTCATGTCACGCTAAAATAAGGATGAATAATAATAAAAATGAGAAATAATATATAAACACATTTATTGTTTTTACAAATCCATATTAAATCGACGAAAAAAAAATATACATTATATACAACCAACAAGAAACATGACATTAATGACAGAAACAGATGTGTCATAGAGATTATTGGTTAAAGGAATATTTATTATTATTATTTTCGTTTTTTTTGGTGGACGCTAAAAATTTAATAGATTTATTTTTGTTGTTGGTTGTTCATCGCTGCCTCGCTGGTATAATCATTTGTATTATAAAAATGACATTGAAATTATGGGTTTTCTTTCTTGAGATTTATTGGAACGGAACTAAAATTAAATTTATTTTTATTAATTATTTTTTTTTTAGATTCATTTTTTTTATGAGAATTTTAAAAATTTATGAGAGTTTTTTATGTTTTCGAAGATATTTTTTTTGTTAGAAAAAAAATTTTTTTTAGAATTATGATATTAATAGTATAAAATTTAATAATTTGAAATATTTGTAGAAGAATAAAAATTGAAATGTTCAAAAATATTTGAAATTTGTTGACTAATTTGATCTCAAAACTATTAGATACATTTTAAATATTGTATGCCTTATGGGCTGATTTTCTATTAAACAATTGACCTTAAATATAGACCGATCTTTGATGATCTGTAATAATTTATCTGAATTCAAATTAAATGAAACGTTTCGTCTCATATTACAAGCATGATTTTTGCAGTAAAGTTATTTTTAGTAGTCAATAATTTCCAAATTTTTGGAAACTGAAATTATTCAACTCGAAGTAGTCTATCATATCATATGCTAAGCTAGTGTTACTACAAATATTGTCGATAAATGTTATATTTTCTGATCTTAATTTTCCTATTATATCCAGTTTTACGAATCCATAGAATTAATTTTGTAATTATATTACTACTATGGCACATTGAAATTAATTTAAACTATATCAATAATTGCTTAATTACATATTTACTAATTCGTCAAGTTTGCCAGGACCATAACCCGAAAATTTGTCTATTCTTTTTATTTCCATCAAATCTTACTCTATTTATTTTTCAGATAATGTCAATGAACTGCCTCATTTTAGGGTCCATAATCATATTGTATATATTAAATACCAAAAGTTGCGGTCACCCTATCTCTTAAATAAAATAAACATTTTTATATGCACATTAATGTTTAGCTCATTCAGTAAAATCTATAAATATATCATCAAAATTATAGATTGATGATGTATTTTCTTTGCCCATACACCTCCTTGCTAAAAGAAATTTACCATAGTTCACTTATACTGCAAAAAATATTGTTTCTTTAGCACCAAATAAAAATATCATAGTATCATTAAATTCACATTTTAACGACCGCACAATTTTCTCGCAATCATTTCGCATAAGAACAAAAAAATATTGTTTTTGTGTATAGTATTACTGGAATATTAAAGTAAAAAGTATAATACAAAGAAAAGACGCCATCTGGTGTGGATATAATTTAATGCAAATTTGTGTTTAGTAAACAAAATTTTAGTATTAATAAATTTGTTATTTTTATAGTAAGAGTTTTTTTTCTTTTACTTAACTTTTTATATCCAACAAGTTATTATATAGACAAAGAAATTTGGTATATGTTAGATCATGAAAGTTTAATTTTGTTTTTAAAGATAGTCAGCATACAAGGATTTACATCACAAAGTTTGTCTTTAGCTGAACCGAAAACTGAATGTGTTAAAATTGATACAAAAAAAAATAAGTTAAAATTAATAATAATTATTGTCCAGACAATAAAATAATTTAACTACAATAATAATGTTGCTAAAAATATATATTTGCTTTCGTGATGATATTTTAATTAATAAATAATTTATTTATGTTTTGGGTTTTTTTTTTTCGAAATATTAAAATTTGTAATTTAAGATGTTCGTCAATTTAAATTGGTTTAGAGAATTCATAAAACTGAAATTTATGAAAAATCATAAATCTGTCAACTAAATAATCATAAATTTAATATTTATATAGAATTTTTTGATGATCAAATTTATTAGTTTTTGTTGAGTTGGAGGTGTGGACGACACTGTAATAACATATACGTCTGTAATATCACTGTAAAAAATATTGTGTAGAGTGTAGCTATAGCCCACTGGGAGTACTACAGTATAGTTAAATGAAAATGATAAATTACCTATTAAAGTTATTCTACTAAAGGTTCTTACATTCATTTTGGTTGGCACTAAAAGCTTATCTCATTTACTCGAATTGTCAGTGAACGTTGGCCCTGTTGTTCTACAGATATAGCATAGATTTCAAACCTCTGCGAATAAGCAATAAAATCTGAGTAAATTTGATTTTAAAAGACAATATTTCTAATATATATATTCAATGCAATTTTTAAAATTGACAAAGATCCTTTTACAAAATAGTTAGAGTAAGTCTGCGTAGTTTACGATATAGCATGACTTTCCTTCAGAGATCAGTCATTCGCTTTTTCCAATGCCTCGTAATTCAAAAATAGGATGGAATAAAATTACCTTAAATACTGGACCTACATATATGTATATACATTATGTATAAATAGGGTTTCAAGGATTAAAGCAAATTCGTAATGTGAAAATGTTCTTTTGTATTTGACTATTTAGTATGCCAAATTTCCTGCAAAATTTTATTTAACAAGTATATTGTACTATATTATTACAAAATAATTTCAATGAAGTCGTAGGAAAGTTTCAATAAAATCCTTTTTAATTCAAATCTTTTTGTAATAAATAAATTCATACATATTTTATTTTTACATAAATTTTATTCCTTTTGAATCAATATGTTACCACCATTATAAATTCAACCTTCATTCATTAACATTCCAAATAAAAATTCATATAAAAATATAAATTACCTTTTGCTGTATTTAAAATAACTGACACACATCGAAATGTAATCAAAGGAATTTTTATTATTTTATGTAATATCCTTTCATAATGATAAAAAAATTAAAACTTTATGCACATATATATACATAAATCATTAAAACATTAAGTGTTTCACATTGGATACATGTTTTTTAGTATTAATTCACATTTTCTTTATCCTGTAAAAATTTTTTTTTACCCCCCACCATTAGCATATTTCATTACTACAAAGTATTTTCCTCCGGTGGGTTGTTGAGAAAATTATGAGATTTTTCATTAGATACATAAATACATATATTTATTTTTTTCTGTATTATTTTTGACCGTGTGTTAATTGCCAACATAATATCATATCAAAATTAATTATATATATGTACACAATTTTTATGCTGGAGTGTAGACAATTCTTTTATGACAAATCAACTGTCAAAATGTATGAAAATTATCTCTTCATTTGGCCACAAATCTTCTTGTCGTTTTGTTTTTTGTTGTAGTCATAATTTTATTATATTATAAATTAATAATAAACGAAGTCGTCTTCTAAGTATAATATACTTTTCTTTCTATGATTAACAACATTTATGTATCCCTTGACAAATTTTTTGTTGTTTTTTTTTTTTGGATAATTTTCTGCCTTTTGAGGTAGCATAATAAAAAAATATATATGTTTTGATCATATTATGTTACTTTGTTTATAATATGTTGAAAAACAAGAAGGAGATAATATAAATAATCTTTAACTAAACCATAACAATTTATATATTAAAAGGACATAGAAAAATTTATCTACAAATATTATTATTATATGTTAGTAGAAAACTTGTAGCTATATACGAGTTATCTAATTAATTTATCAATATTTTTTGGTATATTTTTGTCATGATATAATTTAATTAATCGTGTAAATAGAGATCCGGATTATATGCTATTAAATTGTTCTATTCGTTCTTGCCGATATCCTTTTTTTAGTTACAAGTGTGCTTTAAATTTAAAATTTTTGTAAGTAATGTTGATTATTAATAATGTTTAAAAAATTTCGGTAAAACCATTTTACAATATGATGATTTACTTTATTCGAGACATTATGCTACTTCAAGAATTATTCAAAATTCTGTAGTAAATTTAATTAATTTGATTTTTATGCCTTATACTTATATTATTTCTTAGACTCAGGTTTCAGGCATTGTTTAATAGTATAAACACATATGTATATAATTCCAACATTAATTGTGGAAAGACAAATATTCGTAAATATTCATATATTTTTCAAAAAAATCAGACTTGCATTGCAATAGTTTATCATTTAAGTTTTGTCTGAACATCGAATCTGATCTTGTTTTTGTCTCATTCTCATACATACATATATTATCTTTTCGTATTTAATTACAAGCAGTTCTAAATGTTTCGTCAATTAATGTTAAAATTAAATTAGAAATTCAAATAAATTTAGTCATTTTTTCCCAATTTCACTAAAATCAACATCTAAAATGTAATTTTTTACATTTATTTTTCAAATTGTTTAATAATCATACTGATAAATTTATGTTTGAGTGAATTTCTATTGAACTGAGTACTTTTCATAATCAAACATAATTTTGTTAGCATAGCAATAGCAAACATGTCCCAAATTATATAATCAAACAATATTGTATTATTTCTCCAACTCAATCTAAATTCTAAATCAAACAGGTTGAAATTTTATAAAAAAAAATATAAAAGAGATTTTTAACTAAAGGACTAAAAGGATTCGGCGTATGAAGAAAATTATTTTGAGAACATTTATGCCTGAAATTTTTCTCAAATACATTTTTGTTATTATAAAAATTAGCATAATAAATTGGTAATAATATCCTTAATCAAATAATTTTATAGTAATTTATTTGAAAATTTAAATATGAGGTCCTGAAAATTACTATTATATATCGTGATATGTAATGAATTTACTACGGTAGGGCTAGAAAATTATTAGAAAATAACGATTTAAAAATCCTAGAATTCTGAATTTTAAATAATTTCTGAAGAATGTGATAGCGAAGAAATAATAATAATACTGAAATATCTTTAAACTTACAGAGTTAGAGAAGAGTTTTATTATATGTAATATAATAATGAATCTAATCTGTATTGAAATAAGTATAAGTAGTAAGTACGGAAATAATATTCCGTAACATAATACACAGAAGAAGTAATTTTATAGTAAGTAAATTTATTATAAATTATTTATACTAAAAATGTTTCAGGTAACCCTTCTATCTACCTTATGCTTATATTATTCGATTTATTTCTCTAGGTATTCAAATTAAATTACATATTTTCGAGCGGATGTAGTGGCGCTTGTGTTTTGTGTGACTTGATAAATGGGGGAAAATTGTTATATTTCTATACAGAAAATAATTTAGATCAACAATAAAATTAATTTTCTCTTGTAAAATAAATAATATCGAATTCGCTTCAAACAGTTTGTTTTAATTCTAATTTAATTCGAACTTATAAATTTCTCTTTATTTGATTTTGGAAATAATATTTTGTAAATTTCGCTTTATGAATGGTCAAATATGTATTTTGAACCACGAATTTGTATTTAAGAAATAGTTAATTTCGCCCCGAAAAATATATTTTTGAAAAAATGAATAAATTAATGATTCCAAAAATTTTCAAATTTTCGTTTAAAAATTCAATTGGTTTTGAAATTTTCTAATTTTTCATAAATTAAATGAATTTCCACTTCAATTATCAAATTCGCCTCAATAACTTTTGTATTACTATATTTATTATTAAATTAACAATATTTTTGTTATTCTTTGAATTTCCTAACAATAGTTTGATATCAGCTCAGCATCAGCATAAAAATATATATCTCTCAACATACAACATAATAATAGATACAAATACAACATAAAACTGTAATATAAATATACCCATATTCGATTCGCTCCTCCGCGCACCGCACATACAACATACAACATATTTTTTTAAGACCAAACCAAATGAGCCAAACAATATGATTTTTCCGTTCCTTGTTTTCATATATTAATTTTTTCTCTTCAAACTTTTTTATTTTTGACTTTTGTTGTATACACTGTTTTTTTTTCTGTCGATTTTCTAATTGTAAATTGTAACCTTTTTGGTATGATTGTGTGTGAGTTTATGTTTTTGTTGCTTTCCGTCGTAATGTCAAAAAAAATGTTGTTTTAAAAACTAAATAACACACAGTTCAGTATGAAATATCGCGCGCGACAATACGTACACGCGTCGTCACTTAAACGGTATAAAAATTTCGAAATATTTATTTAATTTCAAAAAATATTATTAATAATTTGCTTCCTAATTTTCACAAATTTATCCGCGTAAAAAGAAAATTTTTGATTTTCTTTCGTAATTTGTTTCGTGTACGTAAATTTTGATATAATTAAAAAACGTCACAAACTTTTTGGTTAGTTTGTTTTGAATTTACGTAGAATAAAAAATCAGAAGAATTTTTTTCGTTCATTTTCATCGTGGAAAAACTATTTTTAAAAAGAAAAATCTTAAAAAATAATTTGTCAGCCCTGCAATTAAGTGAAATTTTTTTCGGTTGTTGTTATTTTTGTTTTAATGTATGAAGTGTTTATCGAAAATGCACTTTAAAAAAATGAGGACTAATTATTGGAAAATGTGCATGTAAAGTGTTTTTTTTTTTTTGTTTTTTTTTTGGGGAAAAGTGTCGACAGTTTTTCACATATGAAAATATAAATAAAGTCAAATTTTACAAAAAAAAAAAAAAAAATAGAAAAGAAAAATGATGTCAATTTAAATAAGAAAATAATAGTTTTTATTTTTTGTAATTTAGGTGAAAACTTAAGAAAAATTAAGTGAATTTTTTTTTAATGTTCTTAATGTGAAAATTCTTTGAATTTTTTTTTTTTTCTGTTGGAAAAATATTTTTCAGTTTTGTTGTTTTTGATAAAATTTTGAATTTTTCAATTTTCTGTGGTGAAAGTGTTTTTAGTGGGAAATTTTTTGTGAGGATTTACATGGGAAAAAGAATGTTAACAAGATAATCAAAAATAAAAGGTAAGAATTTTAATTTTTATTATATTTAATTTAAGTTTTATGTATTTGTAGATATTTTCTAATTAAATTAATTTTATTTGGTATAAATTCAAAATTAAATTTGCTGGAATGGAAATTCATTTAAATTTTATATCCATAATTTTTGACTTTTTAACGAATTGTTTTACTTCCGATTTTATTTCCTATTTTTGGCTTTTTAATATTTTTTATTTATAATTAAATTAATTGAAATGGAAATTCACAGTTCACAGTTTGAAAAAGAGCAATTAAGTATAATTAATCGATTTGTTAGTAAATTAATATAACTCTTGATTTATATTTTAGTTTAGAAAAATGATTTGTAAATCAAAATTAATTAGCAGGAAATTGAAAAAAATAATTTAAGTATTAAAGATTGAATCTTTAATTAATTTTTATATTATATATAATATTTTATATATATATTTTTATTAATCTAAAGTTTATTTCAAACTATGAAAATTTATTTCAAACGTTTTCTATACACTTATAATAATTTAAATTTTGATTTTGGCTAAATATGAATTAATATTTATTGAAAATGTAGAAATTTACATACCACATTTATTAAAATTTATAGATTACATAAATTAGAAAATTAAAAATATTTCTTTAAATTCACCCAAATTCAATCAGAAAAACCATAAACTTTAAATATATATAAATTTTGAAAATTTATGCAATATTTTACTATGACAATATTGAATATTATTTTTTTGTTAGTCATATTTGCATAAAATTATGCTATGTATATGTATACACCATAAATTCATAAAACTTAATATAAATTTTAATAAAAATATTTCCTTTAAGTATAATAATTTTCATTTAGTTTTCGCGTATACTTATCTATTATTAATCATTTTCATTGATAATGTACAGTACATAATACTTATAATTAAAATCGGGGAAAATATGGTTTTGTGAGAGTAGAGGTTCGTCAATAACGATAAAAATAATGAAAACTATTAATATTGATTTTAGAATATAAATAAGCATTAAGCACTCTTAATGTAATATCACCAACGTTTCTGCATATAAATGAATAATCTCTATTTTTTTATATACGTATTAGTTTAGTTAATCTTTCATAAATTCATTTTGAATTGAAAAACAGGAAAACAGAATTTATGCTTTGTAAGATTGTATACGTACATTAGTCATGTTACTCATTCTAATTGTGGTCAACCAAGAATACTCTTGGTTCCTCTTCAACAATATGGTACAAATTCTTCTATTTTCTAAGTTTAAAATCATCCTATGCTCGTCAAAGGCCAGTTTACTGCAGTTTAACATACTATCAGCGATTTTTGATAGAGATCTAATTTTAAATCCATATTCCGGACGAAATTGTCTTTGTGAATAATTTAAAAGCGACAACGTGAAATCCATTTTTATAAGTATAAAATACGAAAATGACTTTAAATTTTAGTATAATTTATATTACAAAAATATAGCAAGAATTTCGTCTAAAAATCTAATAATCTTTGAGAATCGCTTCAAATAGTTTTAGATAAAATCGTGATTATATCAGTGTCAGGGTCTGAGCTTCATCTATATTGGCAATGTAGGTATACCAGTCCAGTATAACTCCCAAAATTGGAATAAATTCAACTGAACCGAAATGGTTATTAAAGGCTAAATCATTATGTAGCTTATGGACACCGCCTCAGTTAAATTACCATCCATTTTCTACAAGCAATTAGGTATAATCCTGTTTATTATTTGATATAATCATAAAATTTTCATTTCTTATACATAATTAAATTACCACAAAATTAATAACGAAATTTTGTTTTTAATAACCAATTAAATATCTAAAAAATTATAACAAACAAAATTATGGTCTTTTTTTCACAAAAAAATTATAAAATAATTTAATTTAATTAATCTCCCACAAAAATCATAAAACATCTATAAAAAAAAAGTGACGGTGCTTATAATTGAAACTAACCAAAAAAAAAAAAACCTTTCTAAATTTCTCTTCATTTCATCATTTATAATTTTTTTTTAGGTCAGAAAAATATAAAGAAATTAAAAACTTTTTAAATTATAATTTAAGTACACAAAAACAACAACGAAATAATTTTTTTTATATTTTGTTTTTTTTTTTATTCCCGAAAATTACAAAACATTAAAAACAGAAAAACAAATATAATAAAAAAAAAAAACCACAAAGTTTTTCCACTAAAAAAAAAAAGAAAAGATTTTTCCTTTTCGTTTATTGCTTAATTTTTCTTTCTAAACAAAATAAAAATTTTACAAAAAAAAACAAAATTAAAATTATATTTTACACGAAAGACCACCACAACGACGGCGAATTTTTGTTTTTTTAACGAATATTAGACAAAAATTCGTTCCTGGGTAAATGTCCTTTTTCCATTCTAATTTCGCATGGGTAAAAATTGAACCGTATAGAAAATAGACCACCCACTAAAAAAAGTACAATTTTTCCTGATGGTTTTTTTTTTCTGTCATTTTAAAAACTAAATTTTCTCTGTATAGTAAATTTTCATTTTAGAAATTTTCATTTTCAACCATTTTAAATTTTCATTTGTTTTTCCTTGTTTTGTTTGACTTTAAATTTGTTTCTTTTTTTACTTTTTCGGGTGAAAAATCATAAAAAATAACTTTAAAAAAAAAATATAATTCTATAAAAGTTTTTTTGCGGTCAATAAATTAATTTATTGATTTTCCAATGTAATATACGCAAAAAAAAGAAAATTAAATAAATAAAAAGAAAATTGTTTTTATTTTCATGGAAAAATAATAAAAAAGAAGAAATTTTTTCCATAAAACATTTTTTTTTTTCCTTTTCTACATAAAATTGTTTTTTTTTTATGTATGGAAACATAAATGAAAATTATTCGTGTTTTACGTCTAACGACTTTTCTTTCTTTTTTTTTTTTGGTGAACATCGCGTTGTTTTGATTATGAGAAAAGTTTTTTTTCTGATTTTTTTTGTTGCTATTGTGTTTTTGTTGGTGTATATGTTTTATCCTTTGCAGACATATTTTTTTTTTCCTTCTGATATTTCGGAAAATTCGATATTATTGAATTTGATCAGATTTTGGAGTTTTTTATGGGATATATTGGAGAAGTTTTTTTTCACGAACCAAAAAGAATAACTAACCTGCGTTAATGTGAACATTACGAGTAGGTATAACTTTTTTGTTGTTTTGTTGCTGACATTTATACTAGTTTTTCTCTGGGGGATGACAGGGACGGATTAAGATTACAGTAAGTCCTGAGGGAATAAGAGCTCCGTAAATATTATGGAGATGATTTTTTTAAAGCTTTTGGATAATATTTGTAATGTAAAATATGAATTGACATTACACCGGAGGGAAATGAATTTGAGTCTTGGAACAAGGGTGGATATTTGGGTGAAATATGGAAAAAAGAATTTTTCTGCGATCCAATAAAGAAATACTAATTGAACGAACTCCAATTATACTACCATTTTTTTTTATAATTTATAAGTATTTGAAATTGAGGTTGAAGAAGAATAAAAATCGTCATCCTGTAAAATGGTGAAAATGATTCATTTAGGTTTCACAAAGACATCGTAATTAATTAAATTTCTATATACTTAATATCGTGACAAGTTTAGAATTTTAGAAATTTCACACACCATTAAAAAATCTGTCGATATTTGTTGATTCGTTTTAGTAAATTATCTACGCAGATCCCTAAGATAATTCCTAACGAGCTTTGACTTTGTATGATTTACTGAGCCCCATCTGAAGATCCTTCTCTCTATTGTGACCCCAAAATAATTAAATAAGTTTAACTGAATTAAGTAGAAATAAGTAAGTACAACATTAATAACAATTATATTTCAAACTTAATCAAAAGGGGATGGAATTCAAGATTAGAATGACTAAAATGGCTAACGATTAATTTTCTTTCATGGGGCGCGTTTTAACGTAACGCCTTCTTACGTCCATTATATTCATTAGAAATCCTTTTGCCTTTGCCGGCGGTTTATTTTTTCTATATTTTAAATATAAATAAACAATATTGAAATATATAATAATAATATTAAAAATATTTTCTTATGTTACAAATATTTTTCTGAATTTTGTATAATATATTTTTTTTAATAATGGAAAATGTAAAAACATGAAAATTATTATTATCAACACGTGCTATAAACATAACAAAAATAAAAATCAAAATAAATAATATAATGTTTGTCTAGAGAGTTTTTTCTTCATATTTCCAATCTTGTTCCGCCCGAAAATTTCTGTTCCGTCACAATTTTTCTATTTATTTTTTTTTTTTTTTTTTTGTTGTGGAAAATCAAATAAAATTTTTCCCATTTTTTGTAATGTTGTAAAGTATAATATAATATTTTTTTGTTAAATTTAATAAATATTGAAAATGTGCGGTCTTGTTTTTGATACAAAATGGTAGAAAAAACCCATTTAAAGGGGAGGGTGAGTCATGTTTTTTTTTTTTTTGCATAAATTGGGTGGGAAAAATAACATTATATACATTAAATTAAAGACCAAATTTTTATTTTTATAAATCATTGACTTTTCAAGTGAGGCTAATTAACAAATAATAATAATTAATGTTAATATTATTTATATAATTAATTGTTGATTAATTTATATATACAAATACAAATTTGTATATATATATAAGTAAATTAATTTATTTGTGGGTTAACTGATTTATATTTTTAGAGTATGGTTTAATTAACTTTACATAAAAACATAATTATAATTATTATTATTGTTTGTAAATGTTGTTTTTGCTGTATAATATACGAAAAATTGAAAATTATTAGGGATAATTTAATTTTATTATTAAAAAAAATATATAAGAGTAAATATAAATAAAAAAATTTGTTTGCATGTTACAAGGACATTTAAATCAAAAACAAATATTTTTAGTGAAATGAAAATTTAATTGAACACTTTTAAAAGTTTTGTAATTTTTATTAATATAGTACTTATAATAAGGAAATGATGTGGAAAATTGAATTTTTCATGACAAATTTTAAAATAATGATGAAATTTTACTAACAAAATTGAATAATTAGATAAGTAACATGCATTTTTATAGGTAATTATGTCATTCTAATAAACTTTTTAGATGTTATTTATAATTTATCAAGTTATATTATTAAATTTTCCAAGTCCATATATTTATATACTTAACTAATGAAAATTCCTTGAATATAGTCTAGTCCAGAGATCTAAATTTCTGATTGCACTTCGTTATATTGAGAAATACCTACTTATAAATAAGTAGTATATAGTATAACAATTTATACATAAAACTTAATTAATTTTTTCACAAATTTGCTAGTTCATAAATTCATTTTTGTTTTTGGCACTAATCATATTTTTCTACTTAGTAGTATACTTAGTAAAAAACTAGTCTACTTAGTAAATAACTAATAATTAGTAAAAAACTCAAATTGTTATTTGATATTCATCTAAATCGGAAATCTTAAACCATTCTTCCATATTTCAAATCATCCTTTCTACATAGTATACCACTTGCTATATTGTTCTAAATTTTCGACTATTCAATAAATTATCCTGCATTTTTTTTTATCAATCCAAAAATATTACCAATTTAGGATAAATTTTAATATGAAACCTTCTGTTTCTGAAAAACTTTCTCTCGAAAAATTGTTTCTCTCGGCCTAATGTGACATTAAATTTTCTGAACTACTTAAGTACATACTTAAATGTAGAAATGTTAATTCTGAATTGAAATAACTAGTAGCTATTATCCTTAAAATTAATTTTTTCATAATTAAGTTATCGTTATACATCCAAAATAATCTCAATTTTATTTATGCCAATGATTAATATGCCTACAAAACAATTTTCTCTTTTATTACCAAAATGTTTCTAATTTCGTAATTATATTTAATTTTTTTTTTTTCAAATGAAAAATAAAAAAAAAATTTATAATTAAAAAAAAATCAATTACTTATATAATTTTAATATCGATTTTTGTTCTTCGTTTCTGTTTAATTTCCAAAAATATAATAAAAATACAAAAAAATTCTCATATCAATATTTCAAAATCTTGCACAATTTTCATTAAAATTGTTTTTTATTTTTAATGTTATTTCGTATATAAGATTTTTTTTTTTGCTTTTATATTTTGTGTTGTTTAGACGTGTTAAAATATTGTAAACAACATAATAAAAATCTAGCCAAATGGAAAAATCATAAATTCAAACATTTAAAGAAAAATAAAAGCATGCGGAAAATGTAATTAAAAAAAAATAATCTATAATAATAAAAAAATTAATGTGAATTAAAAGAAAAACCGAAGTACCGAAGACAGAAAGAGAAAAAGAAAATATATAATTTCCTTATTGTTTTTCAATCGACATTAAATATAGAAAAAAAATTTGAAAATTATTCTTTATTTAGTCTAAATATCCACCGTTTACTTCCACCTCGTCGTCCTTCTCGTGACTCATAATTTAATAACACAATTTTTTTTATAACCTTTTTCTCTGGTCTGTTTTTTTTCGCTATCCTTTTTTTTTATTTTTTTTTTTTGCTGTTACTAAAGTGGTGGAAAAGTTTGCGTGCTTTTATAACATTTTTTCTACTAATCTTGTTTTTTAGGTTGTTAATATTCACGTTTTTTTTTTTAAATATATTTTCCACTTTTCATTTTAAGTTTAACATTTAGATTTTTTTTTCTTGTTTTGATGCCAATAGCCACACAGTTTTAGTACAAAAAAAATTACAGTTTTTTTTATGGAAAAAAGGACTTCAAGTTAAAGGTTGTTTTTCTGTTATAATAGTATGTTTTTTTTCAGTGAATTTTGATGGAAAATATAGATTAATGTGGTGTTTCTTTTGTTATATCCCAGTGTCTAGCTAGAGGGAGATTAAATAGTTTGGATAAATTCAGTTTATAGTAAAATTATTAGACGATAATCTCTTTGTTACAATTTAAAAAATTAAATACTGATTTCAAATTAGATTATTATTTTAGTAGAGAATAATTTATAATTAGATTAACCCTATAATTTACTTATCTGTTCGATCAATTGATAATTTTGAAAAATTAAATTTACTTAACCTGATAAATTATTCACTAAATTAAAAATTTAATTAAATAATTAGGTATAATAAATAATTCATGTGCAGTTTGCTTGATATATTCAGTTAGGGCAACCAGAGTCTTACAAAAATATTGGCATTAATAATTTTGACATTTATCTCTATGTTAAATGAAAAATTGTAATTTATAAAAATACAATTAAAAATTATACTCTTTAAAAATTGAATTGGATGCTTTTATAATTTAATTCACTGTTCGCTGTAATTCAATGTAAAACTTCATTAGTCGGGTATCAATTTAAAGAAAACCAATTTGAAAAACACTCATGGCTTAAAGTTTAATTCACTGATTTGATTTCTTCACTTTAATAGTATAACTTCAATTATTAAAATTAAATATTTAAACAAACTTCCACTTTTCATTATACTAAACAACTTTACGTGAAAATATTTCCCCCTATATAGTCTGCCCATCTTACATCACCAAAATATTTATGCAAAAACATTTATGTTATTTTCAAACATTCTACAGTATATAAATAAAAAGGAGGCGATATAAAAAATTGTTGTGATATATATGTAAATATTTATGTATTTCATAAAAATACAATTTGAAATTTCATATATAAAAAAAAGAAATTTCAGATTTGTTTTTTTTTCCCCCATTAATGATATATTTATCTGTTTTTGTTGTAGATATTTTTATGTTGTGCAACAATTTTCATAATAAAAAACATATATTTGAGATATTAAATTAATTTCATTTTTTTATTCTGACATTAAAATGATTTGCATAAAATAATATTTATTGAACATGTTAAAATACAATTTAAATGTTAAAAAAAATAAACGACGTAATGTAGAAACTTTTTGTAATAATACTTAATTTGGTAACATGAAAAAGGCATTAGAAAAATTGCAATTTTCCAGGAAATTAAAAATATTTATTTAAATTTTAACTGACCTTGTCTAATATGATTAAAAAAATTTATATATATTAATGGAAATTATGGTTAGTTAATAAATTTTACCTTCCTAATTTATTCATTAAAATGAAAATTGAAATTATATTTAAGTAGGTATATAAATTTTGCATGTTCGTATAAAAAAAGGATTAAATAAAAATATCGTTGAAAAATTCATAAAGAGCTTTTCTGTAATAATATAATTCAAGGTAAATTCTTAAATGTCTAATTTTCAATTAGTTTTTCAAGGTTTAATGAGTAGGTAATTTAAAATTAATGAAATTACATTATTATATTTTTGTAGTCCAATTATTGTCGTATAATAAACTTTCTCTTTGAATGTCAATTTCTAGTTACATAAAATGATTTTCCTATAATATTTTAAGTTCTATAGAAATTTCTTGAATTTTGTAGCTTAATAATGATTTTTATAATTTATGCTTTTTTTTTGTTAATTTAGAAATAATAACAAGTATTATGTAATACTTGATGCCTGATATCCTTGAAATAATTTAGAAAATTATTGCAATCAATTGAAAAATTTTATGTCATTGCAATCATTCGGATAGTTTAGACATTGAAAACTAATTTTTCTATTAAAAATCATTATGAAAATTATTGACAATTTAGTCATGGATCAGGATTCTTTTTCTATCAAATTTTGTATAGCTACTGTCCAGCTTATATCTTCTAGCTAATTTTTACTCAATTCTTGACCAATTTGAGGCAATAAATTAATAGACTATACCTACGAAATATTTGTTTCATTATAACTTCTGCTAACTAAGAACTTTTCTATAAAATTCTTGAATAACTTTATGAAAATTTGCTCAATTTTTACTCAGCAAAATTTCTTATAGAAATTTCTTTGAATTGCATTTTAATTGAAAAGTCCTTGTAAATTATTTTGTTTGATTTTAAGTTTTGCCGAGTAAGTTTATTTTTAGTTAAGCTTACTAATGAAAATTTTTGCCCAATTTATAATAAACAATTTTTTTCTTAATCAACTTAGAAAAATGACCGAATAATTAACACAATTTAATAGAAAAATTTGGTTCATATTTTACTCAGGTCAATTGGACATAATTGGACTACAACAACTTCTAAAAATTAAATTAAGTTATAAAATGAGTGAAATTTATATCCAAATTCGTCAAAGTCTATTAATACTAGAGGCAATGCCAAACACGATGCCATTTAAGCTCTAATTTAACTAAGCAATAAATTCTTATTTTACAATTAAAATAATATTAATTATTATTATTATTATTTTTTTTATACTTTTTCTTTTATTTTTCATTGTTTTAGTCATTTCTCTTTTTTTTTTACAATTAATTTTCTCCATTTTTTATTTCTCTTTTCCTATGAATTTTTTTTTTCTGTTACAAAATGAATTTTCCAACGTTCTTTATTTAAATTAAGTACAATTTTCTTTTTTCTATGATTTAAGAGCTGGTAAAACAAATAAACAAAATAAAAAAATACTAGGTAAAAAAATTATATAATTCCAAATAATTTAAAAAAAAAAGCACAAAATTATAAATTTTCTATTTTTTCCTTGCCTTTGTTGGTGTGCAGACTCACTGACACACAAATTCATTTTAATTCAAGGAAAATGTTATATACAAAAAAATGCTTTGTAATTTTCACCCTTTTTTAGACAAAAAAAAAATCCTTTTTTTTTTAAAAAAAAATAATCACTAAAAAACACAACAATAATAAAAAAATAAAAAAATTATTATATTTTTGTTTACAAAGAGATAAATTTAATTGCGTTTTTCTAAATCCTTTTTTTTTTTACTTTTATTTTCAGAAAAATGTCCTGAATTTTATGAACAATTTTATTTTTGCCTCCATCTATTGTTTTGGTGTCCTGATACGCTGACCATAAACAAAACAAAAAAAAACACGTAAACAAAAATAAATGATGATAGACGAAAGAGCCCGAAAAAATTAGTGATGTGCGAATATAAATAAAATATTAAATATATTTGGTGAAATATTAGATTAAAGGAAAATTGTGTTTTTAGTGAAAAATTAAATAGGAAAAATAATCTTTAAATAAAAATATTTTTATTGTATTTTTGGCGTGGGAAAACTTTCTGTCCGGAAAAACTTTTCGGTGGTGTACTTACCTAAAAAAGATTTTTTTTCTTTGTCAATCAAAACAAGAAAAATTCATAAATGGAAAATTTATAATAACATCAAATGAGTTGAGAAAATCAGTAGACAAGAGAAAATAATAATTAATCATTTTTCTTTTTAATTTCAAATTAATTAATTAATTAAGTGTTGTACGTTTTTTTTGTGTTTGTTTTTGTTGGAAAATCGAAAATTGTTATATTAAAAAAAAAACGGAGAAAAAAAAATTAATGGAAAAATTAATTTAAATGACAAAAAGTTTTGGAATATTGTCAGAAAAATAAAAAGAGAAAAACAAAAGTACAAATTGTGAAAATTTTTGTAGTGTATAATTTATAGAGAAATTATCAACAGCAAAAAAAATGGCAAATTGGATAGAATTTATTTTACTATTTGTGTTCATTCAAGGTAAGTGAAAATTAATTTTTTTTAAATAATTTATTTAAAATATTAATGTTAAATTTAATTTTGTAAATACATGCTATAAAGTAGATAGCACCTTGCCAATGTAGGTGGCGCGGTGACAATCAATTCATATCAATTGTCTGTAGAATTTATCGAATATTGTTAAAATTAAAATAGTAGAATTTTCTTTAAAAGTTGATTACGATTTGTTGTTTTGGGTTAACTGAAAGATATTCCCCAATATTACAATGGTGGATTACATAATCCTGTATAAAACATAAATATTTTCGGAATTGATTTCTTGCTATTTCAAGACTAAAATCTTTGCTATCTTAACTAAAATCTCATAAATTTTTTATTTGTATCATTTAAATAATTATATAAAAAAAATCAATAAATTCGTAAGTACCTATATGTAGATAAACCCCCAAGTATGTTATATTTCAAAAGTTTTACCAATTAAGACATTAATTGATTTATTATATTTTATTGACGCCAGTTATAAGTGCAAACCAGAAAAATAATTAATTTTTTTCAAAATGTCAGAATCAAATATAGTTTTAAAAAAAAATACAATATTGCAAAATGCATTTAATTGAAATTGCCACAAGAAAAAGGGAAAATAATTTTTACAATTCTTAATTATCCACAATCTTTTTAGAAGCATATATGAGCGAAATATAAAAATGATTTTTTTTTATTGCAAATTTCTTCAAGAGCAATTAAGACCAATTTTCTGTTCCTTTTTTTGTTCTTCTTTTCTATACAAAAATGTTGGGTTCGTTGTCGTCGCGGGAGTTTAATTTTCACATTACGCCAGAGAAATATTTCTTTAAAGCAATTTTATTTTTTTCCGATTTAATGTAACGATTGCAACAAATATAATTTACAACAAAGTATAATTAGTTTTTTTACTTTAATATATTAAGTTGTTATATATTATATTGGCTTCATCATAAAAATGCCAGAAGAAAGTGAAAACTGGAAATTATTAAATTCTTAATAATTTAACTTTCATGACTGGTATATATTGGGTCAGGGATGACAGAGAATATATAATTTTGTCAAGAAAACCTTGTTAAATTTACATAAATAGTCGAAACTTAATTATATTTATATTGTGGCATACGCATACAGAAATGTAATGTGCCTACTATTGACAAGTGTTCTAATTCAGGACTAGATCAATAGTGTAAATATTGGCAATGAGATTATAAATTTTTCGATGTTAATGTGGAAAATTCAATTAATCAATAAATTCTTTCATTAAATTTCACAAAAATTTGTCTCCTCTTTGATATGTTTTAAATAGACATTGAATTTGTCTAAATAATCTCCAGGAATTCATAGTTTTAGTGTCAGTTTAAGTCGAAACTAAATTATCAGAATCTTTGAGTTAATGAAATATAAATCTCAACCCTGAACTTTCTTGTAAATTTATTAGAATTAAGTATTTATATACATATAATAACGATTTATATACCAACAATTTTAAATGTGTCATGAAGAAAAGTTGATGTTTTGACTTATATTACTTGCGTGTTTCTTATATAAGAGCAAAAAAGAAAAACTGAAAACGATTCTTATTACATTTTGTTGATATCTTATATTTTCTTATATATTTCCTTTAAATTTAGCACGCATACTAGAAGTTTATGACATTTTTTTTAATACTTATGTATACATATATTATATTTCTATTGTATAATACAGAAAAAAAAAACTAAAATCATATAACATTTTTCATAACACAACAAGAGAGCATTGAATAATATGTTGCAAAAAAAAATTCTGCACGCAGTGTGTTCAGTTGTATAAATGTACATACATAAAACATAAAATTGCATCAAAATATTTGCTAATTTTCCTTTTCTTTTGGTTTTTGTAAAAGTTATTCACATCGTCTCATATTTTTCCGTATATTAATGTGCCTTTCTAATAAAAATATGGGGTGACTAAAGTGGAAATTACTATAAACACCCACCCACTGTATGGTCATAATTCATCTAGAAAAATGACATCAGCAGAAAAATCTTAAAAATGTTTTCGTTCTTAAGTTTTTTGTTTTGGTTAGGAAAAATAAGACATTAAATTCTTCAATTCAAAAGAAAGTTGATAGGGGAAAAAATGAAAACTTGTGCAGCATAAGATGAAAATATATGGTTTTTTTTAAGGATATAATTGTGAAAAATATAGGGTTGGTTCAATAAGGTTTTTTCTTTTAACTTTTGTGTAATAGACAATTTTAAAGAGGGTTTTCGACACTATAAAAATTTATAGTTGGTGTAAATTTAGATGTCGTAATTGACCAGAGACATAAAGTTTAATATGGTTAGAAAAAGATATTTAAGGAATAATTTAGTTCAATACTAACCAATGAGTAAGCATACATATTTTTCATATAATTTCTTAGAGCTACAATAGGACATCTTCGATTTCATTCCTATTTGAAATCATTTGGGGTCATCAAACATATTTTGTAGACAAATTTCCATAAATATTATAAATCTCTCCCCCTTGGCAGTCTTTCAAACGAAACCTACTGGTTTTTTATCGGAAAAAATATACCACCTTCTTTTGTATCGCCCTCTTTTTCAGTCTTAAATTCAGTACCGCCCTTCTTTCACATCTGTAAAAATAGAGAGTCTTTTTTTCCATTTAAAAAATCTAGAATTGAAATTCAATTACAAATCTTAGATTCTTGTAATCAATTAGTAAAATATTTTCTATTATAATTTAAAGCATATAATTGCAAATAAAATAATTTAATCCACACCCCCCTGAAAAACCATTGCAAAAACCACACCCTTAAAATATTCCTTCTTGTCATAACTCATTTCAACCCTCAATTAGTAAAATATATTTCTCGCAACACTGACAGGGATACAAAGAAAACTACACTTTAAGAGCACTTAAGGGCAATGATCTGAATGAGGGGCGGTTAAAATATTGTTGATGCCATATAAATGTTATAACTCATGCTGTTTTTGTTCTTTGTGATGTTCACGAGGGTGGATGAATATTTGTATAGTGTAGCATGACGAATTTTTTGTGTAATGGATCACTTGCATTTTAATTTTTTTTTTGCCTTTCTTGTGATTTCAGTATTTTCTAGTCCAGAGGGAAATTCCTTGTTTCTTTTATACCGAAAAAGAAAAATGCATAAATATTTAACATTATTATTTTTCTTTTTCTTTCTGACATTTGATGTGTCTGCAAAAAGAATAATTTATATACAGAGTAAAGATGAAAAATAATGCTGCACTATCGTCTCTAGGATGAAAAGGATATTTTTTTTATATTATTTTTATTTTTATACAAAAATAATAAATGCAATTTATCGCATCTTAATTTTTCCCTATTTTATTAGGGTAAAATTGTAGTACCGTATAATAATTTTCAAAAACTATTTACGATAATGAGAAGGAAAATCATCAAATTCCTCGTTTTTCACTTAGTTGTGGAAGAGTTGAAAAAAAAATTCGTAATTTAAATTAACAAAAAAATGTTTAATAGCGGATATAAATTTTACAGATATGTTAAATGTTTACTTAGTGTGGGTTTTGGGTTGAAAAATCCATAAAAAAATCTACTTAAAATAAATTTAAGTATATATTATTTTTGAAATTAGAAAAATTAAATTTTTTGATTTTTTCGTTAAAAATATTTTATGATACCGAACACTATGGCCCTTAGAGAAATTATAAGATTTGGGTGGTAATTTTATAGTTTTCCCTGATTTTTCTATATATACTTATTTTTTTTTGATTCTATATCAAATTACTTAAATGAGTTTTTTTTTTCTTTTACAAAAACAAACCGATAAATTTCAAGTTGCATCAGTGCAAGAAACATTAATATTTATTATTAATGGAATATTTCATAAAAATGTCAAAAATTATTGAAATTATTTGTAATATTTTAGAAAAAAATATGTAAGTAATGTAAATAATCATTATGACTAAATGGATTTCATTTTACTGTATCTCAGATATTTTTACATTTTCACTTCAGTGTATATAGAAATTATTGTAAGAATTTGAAAATTTACTATTTTCAAAAACTTTACAATTTTGAATCTGAAACTGAGTAATATTTCATTTTTTTTTTCATAAATTATAAATCAAAATTTTATAATTGTATTACATAAATAAATGATCTAAGTTGTCATATTATTTTACTGTTCTACAACCAAATTTGATTTATACTTTATGTTTATATAACGCAAAAATCTCGTTAATAAAATTCAATTTAATTAAATTTTCAATGTCATTGAAAAATTTATACTTAATTAACTTCTGACTTATTAATTTATTTCATCATTAAATTGGATCAATCCGAAAAAAATAGAATCAAATTGTTACTATATATATTAAAGCCATTAATAAAATTCTACATATATTTATTTCATATTCATTTTTATATACCCTAGTTGAGCTACTTAGTATATGTATATGAAATATGAAAAACTTCTTTAATATGATTATCAATTTAGTTCAATTAAATTGACTAATAATAATAATAACAACTAAAATGTCTCCTTGACTTAAATTTTTGCAATTTTCTATATCGAAAAACTCCTACGTTTTTCATGTTAGGTAAGTATATATATGACAAAAATTGTTTTTTAAGAGTAATATAATAAAAAAAAAATTTAATCTTTTTATCAATAATAAATACACGTACACAATTCAATAAAAATATTTTTTATTATTATTATTGATTTTTTTTTTCTTCAAATATCACCCAAATTGAACGATAAAGACAGAAAAATAAAAATATATTATAATTTGCAATAAAAAGAATATTTGTATTATCCAAGTCGATTTTTATATGTCAATGGCAAATTTTTTTTTTGTAAAAATTAGTCATAATGATTATACTAAAGGAATTATTAAGGTGGGACCATAATCTTTAGTTTGAGCAAAAGGAATACATAATTTTAACATATTGATTGTTTCAGCCAATATCTACCTTATTCAAATCTGCTGAGGAATGTCGAAAAATTTTACCTGATCAAAACTTTATTTAAATTTTGTAAAATATTTTCACTATCAGATGGATTAGAAATTACAGTACACAAAATTCTATGGAGGTGAATGAAACCAAACATTTGTATTTCTATCACAGTTTGCTAAAATAAACTTTTTCATAGCTTGAGTTAACTAATGCTTTCCTCTTCTCAAACAAACCAAGAGTCGACTATTATATGAATAATTACAGAATTACTGGAGCTGCTGCTACTAAATTGATTAAAGTTCAAAAATAGTTTTATTCAAGTAAAGATTTTTAGGATCAAGATCTTAGATGTCAAATTAATCTCAAATTTGATTTAGCAATTAGTTAACTTGGATATATGGGTTATATTTTATTACACTACTAAAATATCCTATTCTAAATCTGCTAAAATAATCTACACAAATTTAATTCATTTCTGATTCCAAATATTAACGAGTGTTATTAAAACGAAATGCATAACATGGCGGACCGATTCAATAATTTCCATTTATGAAATAATCAAATGTTTAATCAAACATAATTATTTGCAATTTTCCATAAATTGACAATTTAAGATAAAAATAATTGACAATTTTTACAAAATTTATTAGTATTGCCAAAACATTTTCTTGCCACTTTTACAATATCAATTTGGCTGCAACATATGTAATATAAAAATTTCTTATTCTTATAATTTTTTAAATTTTTATATTCTCAATTTTACAATTTTTATAATTTTGAAATAATTTAAAAAAATATTAATAATAATAATAAAAAAAATTCAAGTAGATTTTATGTTTTAAGAAAATATAATAATAAGCAATCATAAGAATTGAAATTATTATTGTTTATTAAGAACCAAAACAACAAAATCATAAAAAAAAATTGCGACAATAATACTCGATCAGAAAATATATATATTAAGTATTGCAAACCAATAATTTTAAATTGCAATTTCGTCATTTGATCATTATGGAAAATACTTAGTAGTTAAATATACTTTTGTTATTCATTTTCTGTACTCTACTCAAAAATTCTATGTTATATATGATCTAAAATCGTGGAGGTATCATAAAAAGAAATAAAGAAATCAATTTATGAAAATACTTACTTAATATATAAATTTTTATTATTATCAGTTCCGGTTGCGAAAAAAAAATTGTTTCTCTCTTGTGGTCTATAAAAGTCTAGAAAAATAAACTATTGTCGCCTTCTTTATTGAAACGAATAATAATAAAGGATTATAAAGTATATACGTTAAATTGTAAAAAATGTAAATTGATCAATTAAAATTACAAAGTAGAAGAAATTATGGATGGTTGTATAATGTTTTGTGCGTCAATAAAACGGAAATTGTTAATTTGTTACAAATGGGGATAGAATTTCTTTGGGAAATTATGATTACCTTTTAGTTATAATAATATTCGAATTAATTATATATATAATATAAATTCTAATTGGAAGTAGGTTAATGGTTAATAAATTTTTTTTTGAATTACTTATAATGTAATAAAAAAGTAGGGAAGTAAGATAATGAATATTCTAGTATATATTTCAATAGATACCGCAGTAAATTTACACATATTTGTGGAAATTATTGATTTAAATATAGGAGAAATATTATAATTATGGTTTAATATAATAAATTGTTAAAAAATTTATTACCGGATATTGGATTTTCATTATTGACATATAGAAAATTAATATAACAAAGCTAAATGATAGAAGTTTTCTAAATTTTACTTGAAAATTAATATTAACTTAACACACAAATTGTAAAATTTAGTATAGATAAAGGACTCTGTGATTTATATTATTTTTGATTAAAATTTAGTTCACACAAATATAATATTTACTATAAAGTAATGATGCTAAAAAATTATAAATAATTAAGAAAATTTGATGTGATAAACTAACAAGTTTAGATTCTTTGGTTTGATTTTAGTCTGAGCAGATTAATAGGTCAATTTCTTTATTTTATTTATACTAAAATATCTTTTTGGATATTCGAGAAACAGTATTATATTTTAAGGATATCTTGATTAGTTTTGATATTTCTTAACATTATTAAGTATACATATAATCTATGTAGCCTCGAATTACATAACTAAAATTATGAAGTCAGTGGTCTACCGACTTATGTAAGTATATAAAACTAATAATAATTAATTTGATTTTATTAAAAGTTCATTAAATTATAATAAAATCACAAAAATAGTTAAGCATAAGCCTATTACATAAAAATTTAGCCTTTCCTATTTTAAAATTGTATCCTTGTACTTACATACTTATACTTAAGTATATAATTTTTTTTTGTGTTTGTAAAATTTCAAAAATTTATTGAATTTCCAAAAACTTGTCATGTAATTTCCTAAACAATCATTTATATTCTTTATTATATCCTTTTTGCTATCCACCAAAAAAAAAAAACTTTTATGTATATAAGTATATAGCTTCCTAGTAAGTAGTATCCCTTTTATTTTCATACGTTAGTATAACCCGGCAAACATTAATACTTTAATAATATAATTTTTCTTTCTTTCTTTTTCTCTTAAAGGTTTTTTTTCTGCTATTGTTATATAGTCGTCGTCGTCGTCGTTGTCATCGTTTATTTTCCTTTATCCTTTTGTTAATATGACATAACCATCTTATCTAAAACTAACTTCACTATATTATATTTTTCCCATCTAACAAGGATATATAACAACGTACAAGAAGAAATAGACAATATCTACAATATATCTAGTAAGGAACCATAAGGACGATGTTTTTGTTAACCGAAAAAAAAACAACAACTCCTAAACTAAAGAAATACTCTCACTACGTTGGAAACCCCCCCCCCCCCCCCAAAAAAAAAAAAAAGGATATGCCACTTGCACAAATAAATTTTTTTTTGTCCTAATATTCTTTAATACAAAATTATTTGCTGCTCGTTTTGTAATTTCTATGTTCCTTACAGGATTCTATATTTATACACATCCTTATACGTTCCGTTCCGTTCAACAAAAAAAAAACGATCGAAGTATTATATTTCTTTAAGTTCTTCTTTTGCCATATTATCATATATATCCTTTTTGTCATTTTGTTCTCAAAGTCCTTAAACTTTCATATTTTCTCTTTAATAATAAAAAAGGATATATTATATTTTTTTTGGGGAAAAGTGACTTGTTATAGGATAACAAAAAACGTATGAGGATATATTTAAATGTTTACCAAATTTTGCCATTTTTTTACATTGAAAAGGATAATACTGGATTCCTTATGTTTGTATAATTGGTGAAAGAAAAAAGGTTACACTTTTTTATTTCTCTTATGAATGTTTTTAAAAGTCGTTAATATTATTTTTATGTATAATTGTAAAGTTACGCTAATTAAGTGATTTCAAATGAACATTTTACCATTTTACGTATGCTGTCATAAAAAAAAGTGGAATTAAAAAAGAAAAATTTAAGAACAACAACCAAAAATATTGAAAATGTTGTTAAGGAAATAATAAATGATATTTTTTCTTTAATGTAATTTCTTTTTCATATCCTTAAGACGCAAAGAATATTAACAAAAAAAATATATAATATGGTAGAGATCCTGTGTGTGTGCTGCTGTTGCCACTTTAAAGAAAAAAAAAATTCTGCTAACCTGACAATTTTTCTTCTTTTGTTATATAAAATTTATAATAGGTTTTGCAGTTTTTCCATCTTGCTTTGCGTTAGCATATAATCAAAAAATGAAAAGCTATTAAAAAAAAGTAGAAAATTCCATAAGTTAGATTTTCTAAATTTAGTTTCCATTTGTCAACAAAAAGATTTGTTTTTTTTTTTCTTTTTAAATTTTCAGGTGGATAAATAAAGATTTTCGAATCAAAAGGACTTTGTGGAATTCCCACTAAATCAGTAATGGGATTTATTTGAGTTATAAGTAATGCTCACAATGAACGATTTCGGCATGGCAAAAAATGCTCAAAAGGAACGATTTCGGCATTCCAAAAAATGCTCAAAAGGAACGATGCCGCCATGGCAAAAAATGCTCAAAATAATATATATATTAGAATTAATAAGACTGAAAACATAGCAAAGTTTGTTGAAGGATAACAGAATTCTTTACAAAAATAAGAAATCTGAAGAAATTTTAAATCTGTAATAGACTCCAAGGATAACAGCCTCTATATTCATGATTGATAGCCTATTTCGTGATTATGATTACTTAAATCATAATCATTAGTCCAGTTCTTAACTAATCAATTAATTGTTAATTAAATTTTTACGAGTTTTAATATTTTCCAATTAAGGACATTCTTTGTGAAACTGTTTTATTGTCTTCCTTTAAAATACGATTGAATTGTACTATACTCATAACAAATTTTGTTTTTTATGTACACTTAATGTCATGATATAATTGGAGAGCATTATTTTCTATGTTTCATTCAAGATTACTAATTTTTAAGGAGTTATTACTTGATCGTATTCTCTGTATCTTACTAAAAGTTTAAAGAATTTTTTTTTTGTAATACTTATTAAGGCTAAAGGTTTTTTTTTATGCTTAACAATATTTTAACATCCCATAACAATTTGTGTAAAAACATTCCTCTTGAAAATTGCCTTTTAAATCCTTATGAAAGAAATCTTACATACTTTTGATAGATTTAATACGCGAACCTAGGGTAAACGAGGTTATTTCACTTATATGGAACATTGTAATGATTTTTTTCATCATATTCTGCTTCTTCTTCTTCTCTGGTTGCTATTACCAGAAGGCATAATGCTTTGTATTCTCAAAAAGGACATAAATGGAAGATGTATGTTTTGATATATATTTTTATGTGTGTAATATATGTTCACTTATTTTGTTGTTGTAGCCATTTTAAAGATGATTTTAAAATAATAAGTAATAAAAATATATTATTTTTCTAAGCATATCCTTTTTTTGGCCTAGATTATACTTTTCAAAAAGAAAAAAATTATGAGGATAAAAAGGCAATTTCAATCTTACTGCCTTATATTTTTCAGAAAAAAAAAGTGAAAGTTCATGATAATTTTTTTCTTGTACTTGTTTTGCGAAAAAAAATCCTATTACATAAATTTCCACTTTTCCATTCCATGGTGGAAAAGTGTGTATTATAAATAAATTGAAAGTTAATATATTAAATTTTTAATGATTTGAAATCACGAGGCTAAACAGGATGATTATTAAAGTTTTTCTAACTTAACGATTCAATTAGCTTTTTCCTGTTTTTAAATTGTTTGCTTAATAAATTAAAAGGAAAAAATCAATTTTACTTATTATAAAGTATTATTAAATGGTATATAAAAATTTTTACTAATTGGGGAAAAATTGTTTAAGACCACAAAGTAACATAAAGTTTTAAAATTAAAATCATTTTTTACTTTATATTTATTCGAGATTTTTATTAATAATAAAACGTTTGAAAAGTATAATTAAAAACACAAAAATACTTATCGAAAAAGGATAATAATTGATTGTAAATATTCAATTAAATTTATATATGATTGCGTTTTCAATACAAGTAAAAAAACATAAAGCTTTTAGCAATTAAGTTTATATAGTAAATTATTTTTTCATTGATAGGTACACAAAAAAAAATTGTTTGAGTATTTATAATTGAAGGATTTTTAAGGATTATTATGTTTAATTAATATTTTATTTAAAAAAAAAAACTTTGAGTTTAATATAAAAGTTCAAAGTTTAAGTAGAATTTAATTATTATACTTTTAAGCTTTTTGAAATTTATTTTTAGTTTTAATAATCCTTAAACGTTTTATGTTTTTTCCTGTTAAATTCTTCTTTCGAAATATATATAATTAAAAAATTTAAATTCTTTACAATATTTTTGGTATCACAGTAGAGAAAATTGTTAAAGGAATTTAATATTTTCACGAAATTTATTATAGAAAAAGATTTAAATAAGAAAATTGTTCAATTTTTAGATTAAATTATTATCTTATACTAAATTATTTTTTTGGAATTTTTTTTGGAACACTTTTTTTCAAATTTAATTAAATATTTTAATAAAATTAATTTTTTTTTTTCAATAATTTTTCAATCATATTTCAAATTAAATTTATAATTTTTCAAACTGATCAGACTTTTTATCTATTTTTTCTCGTTTTCTAAAGTATTTTGATCATTTGTTAGAATTTTTCTATTAAGTACGTAGACCAAAGCAAAAATTATATGGAGTAAATTATGGAATTTCATAATTTTTGACCAAATTAATTTACTATTACAAGTTACAAGGTACCTACTTAAAAATATTTTGAAATTCAATTATACATAGCTATATTCAAATTTGTGATTATAAATTTTATAATTTTTCATTATCATGTTCAATTAAATTTTTATATCATTTGGAATCAATTAAAATTCAATTTGGACAAAAAAAACTTTCCTTACCAAACTTTTAACTGACAAAAATAAGTTTACACAATTTAATTTCCAAAATCAAATGTAAAAACCAATAAAATCCACTTGTAATTCATTTTTCCATTCACATTGACATGACAAACTTTAAGTAATATTCTATATTTTTTCGGAGTAGATGCAATCAATGAAACCACAAAAATAACATGCGAAACTTATTATATTTTTTTTTAAAGTGTTATCTTTACGTGTTTCACAAAACACAATATGAAAAAAAAGAATGCACTTTTTTTCATGTCCCCTTAAAAAAAATATTTATATGACAAAACGAACTTTTAAGTTTTATAATAATAATAGAAAAAAAAAATTCAAAAAATAATGGAAAAACTTTTTCCTTTTCCTTTTAATATATAAGAAAATATTTAATTCCATTGAGAGAGTTTTAACTTAACTATATATTCTTATAATCTATATATTTGCTGCAGGATTGTTAAAGAATATTTTCGATATAAATTCTTTAAAAAATAAAATAAATAAAAAAAAACTATTACTAGAAATCAGAATTGTATTTTTAAGAAATTTTTCATATATAATAGTTTTGGAAATATTTTTGTAGTTTTTAATTTTATTTGTATTTTTCTTCGGAAATTTACAACAATTTTTATTTTCGATAAATTATTGGGAAAACTTTAAATTTGAAATATAATATAAAGTACTTACTTAAAATAATAATTTAAATTTTTGAAAAAAAAATTAACTTTTATTTAACTTATATATAAATTTGTAATTTTACTTTAATAATTTATATAGAATTTGATTGGAATTTGTTTTTTTTTTGTATAAAGGCCTAAACAGAATCAAAGATACAACGACAAACTACAAATACAAATACACTCTAGTCGCTGCGCGACAACGTTCTAAGTTAACACAATCAGAAATCGGAGCGTCAACGACCGTCTTCAAATAATTGAATTTTTTCTACAAAATTTTTTTTATTTAAAAAAATTAATAAAAAATATAAATTTTTTACCAAAGTTACCCAAAAAAACGACAAAATTAGAAATAGATTCTAAATCGACAACAACGACAATGTCGTTTGACGCCAACGCCGTGATTGTGTGAGCTGCATATGATTTACATATATTTCTAATTTGACAGGCGTTGTAGTTTGTCGTTGTATCTTTGATTCTGTTTAGGCCTTAATTATGAGGAAATTTTGATAATTCAGACAGAAATATTTTGAATATTTATGAAACTACTTTCTCTGTCACTGATATGATACCTGAATAATTTACATATAAATATTTTGTATTTTTGAGACTGGAAACGATATAAAAATAAATTCAAATGCTTTCGATTTCGACAGATTCAAATCCTTTTAGATTCTATCAATAATTAAAGATTGAAGACTTAACACTTTATTGTAATATTTTTAGAGAGAACCAAATAGTGGATTTTATCAAGAAGGAAATGCTGTGATTGATGCTGTATCATTTTTACTGACATTTTCATAAATCAAAATGATCCACTAATTAAGCTAGTAAACATGATTTCAATTTATCACTCAAATTCTTCAATTTTTTACCAATTTGAATTTAAATTTTTCAAATCTACAAAATTCTTACTTATTCAAAAAGTTTAAATTAGTTTTTATAGCCCAAAGGGCTATGAAATTTATTTCATAAGTATGTACTATAAGTGGAAATACATATATAAATCAATTTTTAAATATATCAAGGATTTATTGATACAGAATTTGTTCCATCTTGATTGTAAAATTGTTGTCAAATTAAGTAACATAAGTAAAAGTTTTTTATTGATAGAAGATTTTAGTTATAACAATTTATTTTATTGACATACTTATATATGTAATAATTAAATTTCATTATACTTAATACAAAAAATATTGAACGTTAAATATAAATTTTTCAAATTAAAGATTAATTTCTCAATTTATTCTCTCAAAGGATCTATTTTTCTCTTACATTATTTTCTTCAATATTACTTATATTTCTGAAATAAATAAAATATTAGTAAATTTAATTGATATATAAAGCTTACACTAAATTGAATAAACTTAACATTTTTAATATTAAATTTATTACTTTATTTTTATTAAAGCTAATACCGAAAAAAATTCTATTTCACCTAACTATTTATTAATGCATTTTCGATTTCGTCCCTACAGAGTGTGAACATATAAAACTAAATTATAATATTATTGCAAAACAAGTAGTAAAAAATTGAACTTTTTTTTTTTGGCCAAAATCGTTTTGAAATTTTTTTATATCGATTTTCAAATTGATTTTCACAATTTTCCTTAAAAAAAATCGGTTTTTTTTTTTCAGATATAAAATAAAATATTAAGTATATTATTTTTTAGTAATCAATTTTAATAGTTTTGCACTTGGTGTGTGTGTGTGTGCATTTATTACAAAACATACTATTTAGTTGAACACCCTGTACCATCAATAAAAAATTATTTTTATCGATTTCAAAGTTAAAACTTTTTCTATATTTTTTTTTTTTATTTAAAAAAAAAATTATTATATTGTAAAACTTTTTACTCTAAATATCCTTATCCTTTTTTTAAAGACTTCCTTTTTTTATATAAGTATGTATATATTTTTTTTTGTTATACGTTAAGTAATATATAAAAATTCTCCCACAAAAAAACTTGGGCTAAATAAAAATTCTCATAGATTTTCTTTGAACTATAAATTAGCCTTTCATTGCTATAATATTGGTTTTTGTTGTTGCTGTTTTGTGTTGTATTTACGTACATTGTACACATATATGTATGTTTGGAAAGAAATTCAATTTTTATATAAAAATTTCTTGGTTGTGGCCCAATATCATCATTTCTGTACCTTCCTTGACAGTCAAAGGAGAACACCGGAGAAAAAAATCTACTTTTATACTTGTATACTTTTTAAAAATATATAAATAAATCCTTTATCTTTTTTTTCTTGTTATATCCTTATAACGATTTAACATCTACTAAATATATTTTGTTTATATATGAAAAGTGGTGCAGTTAAAGTATTTTTATAGTACTTTCTGTTAGATGAGATTTTATTATGTGTTGCTGTCATTACCTTTCCCAGTGATCAATTTTTGATGAATATTGACACTCCTAATTTTCATCGCTATATGACTTAATCTTTCCAAAAGCTACTAGAAATGTAATTGTATATTCACAAGTTGTCAGTGAAAGATTTGAAAAAATATTGTTACAAACGGACAGACAGACATTCTGACAGAAAATCATTTCTTTAACTTAAACTAGAATCCTGAGAAAAACAATAAGGATATTGATTCAAATAATTGTATATTCCATAATATAGTTTTCTTCCGTTTATTTTATTTTTCAATATTTATTATTGTATATCCTTTTTTTCCTTTTTTTTTCTTCGTTTATTATTGTTTCGAATCTATTTTGTCTCTCCTAAAAAGGTATTTAAACTTTCCAGGATCGTTATACGTATATATTACGTATATATAGTCTTTTAACAAAAAGTTTACATTTACCCAAGTCGAATGAAGAATACCAGGGAGGAAAATATCATATTTAAAATGTGGTTGGAATTTTAAATTATCATTTTTTTTTTATCCTTTTAAAAAATTATTGTATATATGTATATGTGTCTTTAAAACTGTTTTAGAATACTTAAGGTGAATTTTTCTCTATTGGTTTTGTGTTGTTGGGTTTCACACAAGAAAAAAACTTTTATGCAATTTACAAGGATATTTTTTTCTTATTTAAAGTTTTCATCAACTTAGTTATGCCATTCACATAAACTATCTTATTTCAAGGACATTTTAAATACAATAGATTGAAAAAATAAAATAAAAATAAACTTTATTTCCTAAATTTGATTCTTTGTACGTTTTTTTTTTCATATTTTGTTGTTGTTTTTGAGCCGCGCGTATAATAAGAAATAGAAGAAATATCCTTAAAAACTGCATCAGAAAAAGGATATAATAAAATTATGTTTTCACTGTTTTTTTTTTTAAAGAATATTAAATACATTGAAATTGTGCAGTGAATTTTAAAATAAAAATGATAAAAAGTCTGTGAAGAAAATTGGTAATTTAAAAATTTATGAAAATAGAAATGAAGAACGATAAAACAAAACTAGGCTAGTAGGCTAGAGTTTTAAAACTGTGTGCGTATAAACAGAAAAATAGTTTTCATTGCAGTTCTTCTTAACCAATTTTAGTGAATTTGGAATAAAATATCATCATTAAACAGCAATGATTTTTTCTGATTGAGAATTTTTCATTTTCATTTAAAGTTGTATTTTAGGAAAATTATGAAAATAGATTGTTTTTTTTTCTGTTGTCATATTACATTGGCGCAATTAATCAGAAAATATTAATTATTTATAATTCTTTCTAAATCCTATCCGTTAAATTTGGATGGTTACATTAATTTCTAAAATTTCTAAACTATTAAAATATTTCCAATTTCCATACATAATTTGTCTTCATTTATACATTAATTTTAAAATTCTTTGATTCATAATATTCATATGAAGAACAAATAATCTTAAATTTGGGATAACTTTAATTTGTACATTACGCATTATAATAATTGTCAACTTGTACAAAAATTACACAATCATAATTTCCATTTAAATAAACATCATAATTTTCGTAATTAAAAAATATGTCATATGTACAACAAACATGTATATATACTAAAAAGTCCTCCTCAAAATGAACTATAATTATATATTTTTTGAATTACATTAAGGTAGGATATTTACGAAACGTATTTTACAGACACAGAGATGCTAACATTATGTTAGACAAGATTATACAAGTAAATCATATAAATTTTTTGTTAGTCTAAAAATTATTTCAAATACCTTAAAAATTTAGTCAACGTTTTTAATATTCTGTATTTGTGGATTGTCAAAATTAGGTTATATTGTATAATAATCTGTATATGGATATATTATAACATACTTATCAAATGTCACAATTTTATTTATATGCAGAATATTTTTTTTATTTTTTGGGGAATATTAAAGTAGAACTAGGTCATCTATGAAAATTATATAAAAAAAATGTCGCATTGGAATTATATTAAAATGATAAAAATATATATTTAAATTTTTATTCTGTACTTATTGATGGTTCCCGTTAAAGGATTAATTTGGTATTATAGGCGATTTATTTATTTTACATTAAATGAATGCAGATTCTGTTCCACATTTCAGGACATGATAAATGATAATTATTATAATTTTTTAAGATAAAAACATTTTGTGTGCTCAGTAATTGCAGAATATTTTAGAGTGAGTTTATTTAAATTTTCGACAAGTAGAAATTGATTTTTCTCTCAGTTTAAAAATTTTTCTTTTACATCGTGATAAAATTGAGTTTTTACAATAATAATTCGTATTTTCATGCAATCTTATTTTATATAGGAAAAAACTTTTTTACTTAGCGAAAATTTATTAGGAAATTTTTTACTTAGCGATAATTTATTTTTCCACTAATCATTCTCTCTCAACTCCCCAAAGAGTTATTTAATTTTGATAACAATTAGTGACGAAATGTTAATTGAAAAAAGCAAAATTAAAAATATTAATTTTCCAATAAGTATAATTGGCTATTTAAGGAATGGCCTTACAAAAATTTATCTAATATTCCATGTAATTTATTAAATTTTTATTATAGGTATATAAAATTTTTCAATTTAACACAATTTTGAAGCTTATATTGCATTTCAATTAATAAATTTAATATTAAATTGGAAAATTTATAAAAATTTTTGTTTTTTATTTCATATAAAAGAAATAAATCCTTTTGAATTTAAACGCGATAAAAATATTTTAATGTATACGACATAAATTTCAATTTTAAACCCATCATTTACATGAATTAATAATTTCATAAATGGGAGAATTTAAAGTTTTATATAAAATATTAAACGTTATAATATTTTAATGCCAGTAATGGTAAATCATATGAGAAATACGTGTCTAATTTTAAGGATTTTTGCATTTATTTATATGGACTGCAATAAAATTATGTCATTTTTATAGAATGTTTTAAAAATCATTTATAAGATTTTTGTTAAGATTATAGTTATTTTAGGGGAATAATTGTTTCTGAAAAGGACTTAGATTTAAAAAGATTTGTAATTAGGCAGATAATTAAGAAATGGCCTTTATATGGCACTAAATATATTCGTTTAATTATTCAGGCATTAATTGCCTAATTTTTATGAATTGTGTACCAAATTTGATTTGAGTAGCATTCACAAGCTTATTTAAGTATAATATTAAATATAATTCAAAGTAGAAGTAATTCAAATTCCTGAGAGTGACAGGCTATTTATTTGCTACTTTAAGTACAATTCAAATTTACAATTCAAGCTCCAAATTTGTAAAATCTTCTTTATATGGCGTCTATACATATACCTGTAAAACAATGTACAGATCTTTGTTCCATCATACTTAGTTCGTACAGTTGCAGGGAAATTATTCAAAAAAGGATACCATATACACATAAATTTCCATCCTTACTTTATATATATGTATGTTGCAATTTTTGTACAAATCGCACGAGTGCTTATACTATTTCTAAGCGTTTAAAAAAGTGTATTTTTACTTTGCGTACGGCGTACCGCGAAAAGGTTTTTTTTTTTTGCTGATTCTGATTCCCTGGCTTAGATTAGAACATCAAGAAAAATCAAAATCTCGAAAAAAAAATTTTCGATATATATAGACCGCACCACAAAGCTTCATATATTTACAACATATATGAAGCAAACGGCAGATATAATTTATATTCACAATTAGGTATACCCATTGATGTATCTTTGCTTATAATTCTTTTAAATTATTATTCAAATATATTCCATTAAACTGCACAAAATTGTTTAGATAGACATTGTACCCGTAGTCAAAAATTTTGTAGTTTTTTCCAACTGATATGTCTCATATATTCTGCACATCAAACTATTTTTTATTTTAGCTAAAAAAAAGAAATAGAAATCAAAAACGTAAAAAAAAAAAAATTTTTCAGACAAAAAAAAAAATATATTCATAAAAGTATGAAAGATAAAAAAACAATCTAACCGAATTCCTAAAATGAATCAAATTCAATGTTATAAAGGACATTCGTTAGATAAAAATTCAGTTTATTTTTGGGAAAAAATTTCTATAGTTAAGGTACATAGCAATTTTCGTATATACAAAGAAAATTCTCATGCCTCGACTCCCTACTTTGTGAAAAAAAAAATCAATTTTAATAATTCTTTTAGCTTCAAAAATTTTTTCATTGATTTTTTTTTCGTTGTGTTTTTTTTTTATCTTCAATGACAATTTATGATTTATAAAAAAAAATATTTCTAGATAGCATATCAAAACATAACAAGAGAAATAATATTTTCCATTTCATTTATAGATTTTTATTTAATACTTACTTATATATATTAAAAATATATTTTTCTGGTTAGAGGTGACCTTATTTTTTCGGTAATTGGAAAAATATTTACATATATATTTTTTCTCCCAAAAAATTGTGCCAGATTTATCAATGTTATATTAGAAGCAAATTCCAAGCTATTTTTTTTAGAGGAAAATTAAGAATATGTATTATACCTTTTTTATGTTTTGTATATACTACATAATAAATTCAATGGAAATATTGAGTTATTTGATTTTGTCATTCTATTTTATGATATTATGGCAATATATTAAAAATATGGGGAGTTGAATTTTGTTTAAAAAAAAAAACTGAATAAATTTAATAAATTTTTTGATTTCACAAATTTATTCAAATAATTTAATGATAAATGCAGGAAAAATTGAAAAGATTTTTTTTTTTGGTATATAAATTAAATGCAGACATCAAATTTAGTGACTAAAAATCTGATAGATTTGAACAATAGGCACAATTTAATTTTGAATATTGACTTAGAACTAGACCATAATTATTAAGATGAAATTTTTGTATTTGAAATTTGATTGAATTGAAATTAGAATTTAGTCTGATTTTCATTTTTGTATAGTAAATATTTCGGTTATTTAACAGATTAATTTCGTTTAAACCTAAATAGAAGGAAGATATCATTAAAAAAATAGGAAAAGAAGAATTTGGAAAGCATCGCATAAAAAAAATTACTATTAATATTACACATAATTAAATTTATACATTTTAATATTTTAGAATACATTTTACAATTAATACTCCCATATTGCTTCAATGATCTTCATAGCATTTTATACTAAATATATATTTAAGTTTTTCCTTAATTTTCGCTCAGTTTCAAAATTTATCTGTTGCGTCCAGACGAAATAAATATTTTGAATATAAATACTTTTAATATTTTAAGAAATATAAATCCTTTAATTTATTGAAAAAGTTTTTAGCTGAAGTACAAAGTTTAAACAAAATTTTCATCATTTTTTAGCATTTAATAAAATATATAAATTAAATTAACAAAATTAATTAAATTAAACTCTTTGGGATAAACTTAATTTAAATATTTCATCCTTTTTTCAAATAATCTTCAAGAATTATTCTAAAAATATAATAATAATTATAAATCAAATTATTTTTCAAGGATACTTTATATTTAAAATGAAATTATTATCATAACTTTTATATCCTGTCTATAAAGTTACCAAAACAAATTATATTTATATTGTCCTTTCAATATATTTTTTTCAAAAAAAGAATATCCTTTTCAATAATTTTCCAAAAAAAAGTAAGAATCTTTTTTTTTTTTTTGTAAATAGCAAAAAATTCTTAAAGAAATAAATTTATGATATTATTTTGACCCCCTTGAGCAAAATATTCTTTTTCTATAAAATTTTTTTTTAAAATCGTATCTATAGGTTTCAGCTCCTTGTACAGATAATCTCCTTTTTTTTTTCTACTTATAAAATTTATTTTTTTTTACTTTCTCTTTGCCTCCTTAATAAAAATTCGATGCATTTTAAAGGACATAATCGTCTCACAATTCTCTTAGGAATTTTTGAAAAGAATTTTATTATTTTTTGAAAATAAAAACTTTAAAATTGGAATTTACAATTTTTTTTTTTTGTTAAGTTTGAAATAACAAGAAGAAGAAAATATAGAAAATTCTAGGACACCAAATATTTTTCCTCTATACTCTAGCTAGATCCTTACAATGTTTGAAAAATAAATGAAATATAAAATCTATTATGCAGGACAATACTTTGAACTAGAAATTTAAATATTTTCAGTTTTTATTTTATTTTATTTTTTGTCAAAAAACAAAATTTTTCTATTTCTTTTCCAGTTGTGCTTGTGTGAATGTCAAGCTCGTTACTTTAGTTGTTTTCGTTATACTATTTTGTTTGAATTGTGTGTACGACGGTAAGGATATAATATAGAGTAGTTCGTTTATTTGTGTTGTCTTTATATTATATTCATTGTGATGCAATAAGGACATCATCAGGAACGGTTATATATAGAATATTGTCTTTTATAATAAATATGATTTTCTTTTTTTTTACAAACACGATGGGAGAGCATAGGAAAGAATATAATTTTTTTTGTTTTTTTTGAAAGGATATGAAATT
Organism: Empis stercorea; assembly: GCA_949752835.1. Classification (NCBI taxonomy): domain Eukaryota; kingdom Metazoa; phylum Arthropoda; class Insecta; order Diptera; family Empididae; genus Empis; species Empis stercorea. The sequence goes on from OX457089.1 coordinate 53,747,872, forward strand.
GTATGTTATGTAATTTTATAGTTCATTTTTTTTTTTTGAAAAACCTTTTTTTTTTGTAATTTAAGTGTACACTGGTACATTTCACAGAATCAAATTTATATTTATTTAAGTAGAATTTATAGTTGGAAGCTTAAAATTTTCAAAACAGAAAAAAGGATATTTGTGAAGATATGAGAAACAAAAACTATATAAGGGAAATTTAGGTTATTGGGTTAACAAAAAAAATATGTGTAGGGTAGAATAACTAAATTTTTGAATATTTTTAAATTAAAAATGAAATTTCATTTTGTTTTCAAATCTTTTATATTTGGGAAAATATTTTGAAAAGTTTCTGAAAATTTTTTGTATATTTTTAATCTGTAATAGGAATTTTCAGTTTTAAATTATGGAAAATTGTTTAGAAATGAATGAAATACAATTACATTAATATATTTATTGTTAAACTAACCAGAAAGAATTGTGAATTATAAATCAGAAGTTCCACAAATTAAGGGATTTTGGCTGGCACATAAATCAAATTAAGAAAATTAAAGTATTTTTTCTGCAGTTTGATCGAATTTAAATGCTTTGCTTAGTAGAAAGTGTATTAAAATATCCTTTTAGTATTAGATGCAATAAAGATCTGAATGAAATCACCTTCGCACTTTGCATAACATTTCTGATAATACTATAACATTTTCGACAGAATTACTATACTAAATATTTATTAACTATCAATTTTTATACCTAAAATTCACATCAAAAGATATTGTTACTAGGGCATTCTATGAATTTGAAAGTGCATAGGTAATTATATATATACAAAACTTGTCATGGTTCATTAAAATGTAGAGAATTACAGAAAAATATTACAGAAATTTTCCCATTTCATCTAAAAAATATACTTATACGTGGAATTCCATGAAAATATTTTTTCGATAAAATTTCAAAACAGAAAAAAATTGTATAAAATCAAAATTATTGACATTTTAACAGTGTTTTCTTCAAGGAAAATATTCCCATCAAAAAAATTTTTTCACTTAAATTAAATTTCCTTGTAAAAAACAGAAAAAAGAAAATTACTGTAAAGGATGAATATTGCATAAGGACGACATATATTTTGTTCATTTATATTTTTTGTATTTGGAATATTTTTTTGTTTTTTGGTAAATAAAGTCTGATCGGTTGTGCACACTTTCCCATCATATAAAAAAAAAAGGAGAAAAGAAAACATATAAAATGACATTGGTCGCCGTGATCTGAATACCCAAAAAGGAAAATAGAAAAAATATTTTTCTGTGCACATATACTTATTATACTATTTGGTATACGTATAGTACGTTTCAACCTCATATACACAGTGAGAAAAAAAAAATTATTGTTATGTTTTAGTTTTGGGGCCCCGTCTGTTGGTGATGATGATGATAACGATGAGAACTATGACGACGGTTAAGGAAGTATAAATATTTTTTTAAGAATCCTTCGGAATTTCTATATAATATTTAAACATACACACACACACATAATATAGAGAAATATTTTTATATGCTGCAAACAAAACTTTTCCACTGCAATAATAATTTTCTTGCAAAAAACAAAAAAGTATGAAAATTTTCAAAAACTTTTTTTTTATTCTATTTTTATCATTGGGTAGAAGGATGTAAATTTGATTATATGACAGTCGTTATTTTTTACATCGGATAAAAACTTAGTATAGTTTTACAAAAAAAAAAAAAAGGATATTATTTTTTAACAGCATAAACGTGATTTAAAATTAATGGGAAACTTTTTTTTTTAGCTTTTATTTTTTATTATGGTTATAAGTTCAGTCTTAATTCATGTTTAAAAACGTTCAAAAAAAAAAAACAAAATATAGAAGATGGTAAAAATATACATAATGAAAATGTTCACCAGAAATTATATATAATGTAGTTCATGATTCATTCTGAGTATAAAAACGAAGGATTTTAATTATTATGTTTTAAAATATTCCTTTGATAAAAAAAAATTTTGTAGAAAAAATAAGGATAATAATTAATTAATGATAATACATAATGTAATTATAATTATAATAAAATTGCATATATGCTGAAAAGTGGGTTAAGATTTGTCAAAATTTATGTTCAAACTTTAATTATATAGCGAAAAAAAATTCAAATTAAATTATATTATTTAATATTCTTATTTTTCTGTCACTGCACTAAGAAAATAATTATTCACAAATTTTAGACAGTTTTTTTTTTGTCCTTTTATTTAGTCTGAGATTATTTATATTCTGAATTTGAATTTTATTTATAAATTCTGAATTCATCATACACATAGTATAATTTTGAAATTGACATAGTTCTATTTAACATACATTTGGACACTATTTGTCCCCATTACATCAGATCCTTTCTAAAAGTCTGTTTCACTATACTTATTTTTAATTTATTTAATTTAAAATTAGTCTTTATATTAGCTAAGTTTCTACTTACAAATTCTATAATAATTTCAACAAAATATTTCTATGAACTAAAATCTTTTTCAATTATAATATACATACAAGGGATTTAATTATTTAACATTATTAAATATAAAATTACTTGTAAATCCTTATAATTCAAATATAAATTAAAATCTCAATAAATATTGAAATAAATATAGCATTTAATATCCCTTATCCAAAAATAATAAAATTATGATAATTCAATTTAAAATTAATTTATATACTTATATATCTTCATTAACTCCACCATAAAATCATAAAACAGATAAATGATCATACCCACACGAATATTATCACTCATACGTTATTCTGCTTTTAAAATGTTGATGAGCCACAAAATTATATTATTACTCTCAATTTATATACATAAATAATTTTGCTAATATCTTTTGTATATTTTATTAAAAGGTATTATTTACTTGTATATGAAAATGAAAATCAACATAAATATAAAATAAATTTATTGCGTCAAAATGCAATTTATGACAAGCAATCATTATGTAACTATCATCATCATCATAAAACCTCATAAACATTATTAAAGTATCATAAGTTTAATGACGGTTGTTGATAGTTTTTATTTGGATTTTTCTTCTTGCTTTATTCACACCACACTATGAGTATATGATAAAAATATTTTAGTAATACAACTAGTTTAAATTTGACAGATTCATTAGCAAATTCTATTAAGTTTGACAGACTTTCTAAACAGAATTAGAAAATTAGGTATAAAAGATTTTTGGTATTTAAATTTACCAAAAACCAAATTTTATAATTCTGTTTAGAAAGTATAATAAGGATTTTTGTAAATTTACTAAAGTCACTAATTTTTTTTTGAGTTATCCAAATACTAATAATTAACTAGTTAAAATTATTTAATACGTTTTATTATGACAGAAACTAATATTTAATAAAATTCATTTTATTCCGAGAAATTTCTGACTGAACATATCGACTTAAAAATTTCTTTTACTTCTATAGTGTAAATACCATATTTGTATTTATTTCATATATCACTTTTCATCAATTTGTCTACCTACCCTACAGGATTGGTTAGTCTTTTTTCTGTTAAGTTATCGATAATTAAAATATTTGCTTTACATAAAAATGTTATGTAAAACTTTTTATTACTAAAATGTCAGAGAAAATTTTCTTTATTAAGTATAAAGTATTTTTTTTATATAGTGCTATGGAAACGCTGTTAAGCATAAATATTATAACATAAAAAAATCATGTTTCTAAAATTTAATGAATTATTATAATTATATTTCAATTTGCGTGTACATATATAGTAATTTAAAAATATAGTTTATAACTAGATTCTTGTTAGCCGACGTAATAATACTAATATAATATAATGTAAAAAGGACTTGTCATAAAAATTCTAAGTAAATAATTTAGCTGTCTTTCACACACAAAAAAATGTGCATTTAAATCTATAAAAACTATTTTAGCATGTATCATAATTTTTGTAACATTTTTACATTATTTATATTTTTTCCAGCCCACATAAGAAAATTTTATATACGTAGCATACTGATTGATAGGTGCAAACGTGAATGCGTTCGCAGTTCGCAGTGATTTTGTACTATATATAAAAATAATAAAAATTGCGTGTAGCGATAAAAATTTTACAAACGCGAAAAAATATAAAAGGATTAATGTTTTTTTGGGCGGGAGTGGAAACATATTTTATGAAATTTTATATTATTTAAATTTATTATAAACAAATGTTTGAATATATACATACATGTATGATTATATAAGTAAGTATATAGGTACTTATAGCTATTAATTATTTAAGGATGTTAAGTTTAGTTTTTTTTTTTTAAAAGGTCGTAAACTAAATGTAGACTAATGGGAGGATATGTATATAGTGTTAAATTAGCACATTAAAATATTATTGCGTTTTATAATTAAATTATTTGTTAATATTTAATGTAAGTTTTCTGACAATTATAATACTTTAAGTGGCATTTAATAGAAAAATAGTATAAAACTTACTGTAGATAAATAATAGGATCCTGTAGGCAGATTCATAGTTTTCAAACCAAAGAAATATAAATTAAACCCCAAATTTGTAACACAAATTTTGAATTTTTTTTTGGCAATCTACTTAAGTGACAAATTTTAGAATTTTTGGCAAATCGGTTGACGGTTTTTCATTCTTTGTACAGATTATTTTTCCAAGAAAACTTGTTGAAACATTGCTAAAAAAAATGAAGTAAAGAAAACCTTTTAGAGAAACTTATGTGTATACTGCAAGCTACAAGCTAGTAAACTAATTTTTAATTATTTTCCGTCCGTATTATTAAAATTTCATTATTACAGATCAATATTTCGTTAATAATATTTTCTAGTAATAAATTCTAAAATTTAATATAAAAATTTCACAAGGAAATATTTCAATTGGCAAATGCCTATCTATGCAAAAAAAAAATTTGTATTTCAGCTAAAAATAAAAAAGAATTTATTGAAAAAAAATTTATATTGCAGTTTTTTTCTTTATTCAAAAATAATTTGCAATACTAAATAATTCATATTTTTCATTTATGATGTAAATTTTTCCTATATATAGTTTCTATTAAAAAAAATGACGAAAAATCACAATTTCCCATTTCTGCAGAAGCAGAATGTAAATATTACAGAAAAAGAAACCTTTCTCATATTTCGAATTGCAAACTTATCAAAAAAAAAATTGTATGTACATAATATAGTAAATTCACAAAAGTTGAACAAAATTTACATATTATGACGATGACGATTGCATATAGAGAGCAAAGCAAAGCATACCACATAACTTCTTTTTGCAATTCAACATAAGTTTTCTTTACAATTTTTCACTGAATTTTATATTATGTAAAACGTAACCATTATTGTCGTCCCCAAGTTTTTTTCTTTTCCTTTTTTTTTTTGTGTCCCCAAAGACGACGGTCGTGCTTTTCTTTCTGGGTTTTAAATTTTTTTTTTTGATGATGAAAGTCAGCAAAAATTATATATCCTTTAAATTTTTGTATATTTTTTTTTTGTATACTCAAAAGTCGGGCACGTACAGTTCTTCAATTTCAAGTAGGAAGAAAATTTTATATGTTTTATATGAAAGTTAAATTTTGGTGTGTATAAATTTGCAGTGATGGGTAGAAATATGATGTCGGTTATAATAGTAAAAATTACTAAGAATTTATTAAATTTTTGTGTTGCAAATAGAAATTATATTTATTTAAAAAAATATTATGTAATTTATTTTGAGAAAATTTTTATTATTTATTAAATTTTTGTTATACTCTGGTAAAAAATTAATTTATTCACTAAATTTTGTGGAATTTTGTAGAATTTCCTGACTTAAATATTGCGATAAAATACGATTCTGTAGGTCAAATTTTTAGGATCAAATTTATTATTTAATTCAGATCGAAATTATGTTAAGTATACAAAAATTAAACATTTTTGCCAATTAGCTTTTTAATTACATCCGCTAAAACATTTTTTTATACAAGAGTTGGTAATACAAGTAAGTGCGTCGCCAAGGATTGTTGTCATCTACTTCCATAACACTATTATACAAGTAAATAAATTTATTTAACAAAATATTGTTAACAAACCTGGTTTTGGTATTACAAACTCTAATCATGTACTATGTACAAAGGATATACCAAAATCGTATCCCCAAATGTCTAACTGAATTCATATATGAGAATTATTTTTTATTAGAAATACAATTTTAAAAATTTATTTTTTATTTTTTTTATTTTTGCCTTTATCCGTTGCGGTTATATCGGAAAATTATATATTTAAATATATTTTCAAGAAAAAACTAAATAAATTTAGGTACTCATATTATGAGTTTTTTTTTGCTATTATGGAGAATATTATAGTTTTTTTTCAGTTATGATATGTAAATGGAATTTTTCTGTATATACTAAATAAATATTAAAATTATCAAAATGAAAGTAAAAAAAAAAATGACTTGTATACAATGATATGCACTTAAAAAAAAATTTAGTTATGGTAATTAGAGAATTTATGTTTTTCTAATAAAAAAACAAATTATATTTTTCTGCTGAGTCCTTGTCCTAAATGGCTAAACAATATATACTGCAGCAATAATAATGGGAAAAAAATTCATAATTTTAATGTAGTGGAAAATTGCATTAAGTTTAATGAATATTAACCTTATTTTTATGCTTACCTATGTAAAATAATATTATTATAATTATCTATAATTTTCATTTTATTTATGCTAAATTATTATGTGATTATTTTTTCAAATTTATGTTGTTAATTTTTTTTTGTTTGTAGTATACTTAAATATTTGAAATTAACAATTTGTCAAATTAGAAATTTAGAGGTAAAATTTTGTAGCATTTTGTAAAATTTGGTAATTGAAATATTTATTGAACTTATATCAAAATTAATAAGATAATCGATATTTGTTGTAAATTCTTTTAGAAGTTTTGAAGGAAATTTAAAAATGTATTTCCAACAATTTTGAATAATACTTTTTACCGATGTTATTTTGGGCTAAAAACGAGAAATAATATTAAAGTTCGTTCAATTTCCAATTTTTTTCAACTTTTTTGACATACTTACATACTTAATTGTTCAATTTAATCTACTATCAATTTCAAAACTATAATTTAATAATGTTGAATGTAATTTTGATTATCAATAAATTTTATAATTGACTAAGTTTGTGAATACTGAAAATTATTGATAGTAATAGTTTACATTTATCTGGTCTCTTTAGTATTTTATGCATTTTTAAAGAAATCTGTCAAACTGTGTTTTTAAATTTTCAAAATTATCTTAAATTATTCGACACATTTCATGATTTTGGTTCAATGTCTTCAATATTTTTTAACAATTTTGTTACATTGTTTTTCTAAATTTTAAATTTTAACATTGTAACATTTTCCAATATCAAAACAAAATAAAAATTTTCAATTTAAAAAATATTCAAAAAAAAAAAAAAAAAAGAATTTATAATGAAACTTTTTACTTCCAGGTAATATTCGTATAATTTACAGGCATATCTTTCAAAAAAAAGTTTTATTTATGTATTCTTTTTTTTTTTTATATTTAAAATGTAAATTTATTGGAATACCAAAAAGCATAAAATATTAAAAAAAAATATATATACATATACGTAAAAAAAATTATTCTATTTCCATAATTTTGTGTTCTATTACCCTTACAAAAAAAAAATGTATATTGGTATATAAAATTTATTCAATATGTATTTATTTATTTTTTTTATTCGTCGCATGAATTAAGTAATGAAATATCCCATATATACTTAGATAGAAAATTTATGATATATGTTGTATATATCTAATATATTTTTAAAGAGAACCATAAAGACACCATCAAAAGTGTCCAAAATTGTGGTGGAGTATTGGAGGGAATATAAATAGAATAAAATAAATAAATAAAAAACTTAATAATGCAAAAGAATTATTTATACTTTACGTAGTAAAGCTACAAAACCATAATATTTCTCTCCCCCTTTCTTTTCAGTTATGGATAATATGTTCCTGAATTTTTTCTCTATGGTTCGCATAAATTATCACAGTTGAAATCCGAAAGCTACAAATAATAAAAAAAAAGGGAAAATTTATTCTTTTTGATAAAAAAAAAAACAAAAAAATACGGAAAATATCAACTTACTTCTTCATCATCATAATTTTTATATAATATTATCATTTTTTTTTATATCATTTTAGATTATTATACCATTTGAAGAGTAGTGTCGGTCTGGGCCTATTTTATGTCTAAGTCGAAAAAAACAACTTTTTATCTGTATAAGGAAAATTGTCATTTCTGTTAATATTTTTTTTTTCCGGATCTCAAAAAAACTTTTTGAAGAAAATCATAGGAAAATTCTTTTGAATAGAATGAGAATAAAATCTTTAACTGATTATATTATTAATTTTTTGTATCCTTTAAATTTTTCAAGATAAAAATGTTTTATTTCTCTTTAAGTTTTGAAAAGGATATACTTTTTTTTCGTATATGTTTTCATTTTTGTTTTGGTATAAAATTCTTAAATTAAAATATATTGAAAATATTTTGGGCAAATGGAAAATCTATTACTAAATTTATTAAAATTTAATTTGGAAATTTTCTTAGTTAGTTTTCATGAAAAACATTTCTATTAATGATAAACTTTCGTCAATTTTGAACTAATTAATTTGTAATCTTCAAATTTCTGAGTCATATTTTATCTGAGACTTACATTTAACATTTTATAGACTTAGAGGTCTCCACCAAAACTCTGCTGCTATTTTAGTACAATAATAATTCTATAATTTAATTAACAGCACGAAGTAATGTTGAAAAACTTAGACTGTAAACAAACACACTACTATTAACAGATATGCAAATTAAGATGATGATTTAATTTAATGTCTGTCGATAACAGCTGAAATAAATTTTGAGTTTAACAAATATAAAATAATTCAAAACTATACAAAATTGCAAAATATAAAATGCAGAAAAACTTTTTTTCACATTGTTTTTAACAAATAAAATTGTAAAAACAATATATAAAAATGTTTTCCATTTAAAAGCAATTTTGACAGCTCAGATGTCAACAATTTTGAAAATTTCCATTTGCTGATAATTTATAAATACTTTTACGGACAGTCAACCTTAAATACTTTCCTTCAATTCCATCTTTCAGTTTTGTAATTATTCCAGATTTTTTGTATATATACCAGAGACAAAAATACTTTTGATTGCAATTAAACACTTTTATAATTTTAGGAATTCATTTGATTTTAAATTAAATTTTTTATTTCAAAAATATAATAATATAAATTTTCTACAAAAAATAAAACTTCTTAAATTAAATTTTTCTACATTTTCCAAAAATGAAAATTAAAAAAATATAAAATAACATTTTAATCTATAAGAACTTTCCTGGTCCTCTTAATTATTATATGTGCATATAAACTATTTACAGAAAATTCTCTAATAAATGTCACATAACTTTTCACACAAAATAAAAACAAAAACTAAAGGGTTTCCTATTTTCCATTTACAGAAAATAAAAAATAAAAAAAATTAGGTACCAAAAAGAAAATTTTTTTCCTCATTTAATTTTATGAATATGTTCATTCTTGTCTAAAATCTAAATACTTTATAGTATTATGCTATTATATGTTCGTATAGTATTTCCCAAAAAAAAAGAAAAAAACAGAAAATCCTTCCGTTTTATATATAATTTTCTTCTGCCAGTGCACACTCTAAAATGTACTTTCTCTCTGACACTTAAAGACTTTTAACTGCACACATATTTCTGGGGGTTTTTTTTTTTAAATTTATTGTCTACTTTGAGTGCATTTAATATCTTTTTAGTTTTTTTTTAGGGAAAATCTAAAATTAAATTAAATTTGACTGCATTATGATGATGATTATATGAAAATTATGATTATATTACATTATTTTTTAGAAATGATTTTTTTTTGTGTCTATGGTGTTCACATATTGCAGAATATAATATTTTCAAATTATATTTAGAGTAAATTGTGTAAAATTAACTATACTTTAAAAATTAATTATTAAAAATATTATTATATACTAAAATTAGTGATTATTAAAAATTTAAGTATTTAAAATGTTTTAGTAATTTATTTTAAATTTTCATTTTTTTCTTTTGCAGGTAAGCGGAAAATTTTGTTTATTTTTTTGGTAAATATTAAAAATTTTCGTTTTATGGAACATTTAAAATATATAAAAAAGCAAATTTTTAGGTGCTAATTTATAAATTATTAATTATACTTATAATGTTTAAAAAAAAGTTGTAAAGTGGGTGAGTAAAAATTTGTTTTGATAATTATTAATTATTATTTTTATATATACTTAGTAAAAAATTTAATAAATGTTGTTTGATTGATATTAAATATTACAAGTTTTCTGAAATTTCATTATATGAAATAAGTACATACTATACATATTAGTTGAAAATTTAATAATTAACTGAAAAATTTATGAAAATGATTTCGTTTTAATTGAAATATTTTAAAATAAATTTATTTAAGTAGTATATTTTATAATTAACCGCACAACATTAAAAATTAAGTTTGATAAATTAAATATTGTAAATTACAACATAATAAATAGTCGAATTTTGGCTAAACTATCAATCGCCATTAGGATTTAATTAATAAATGTCATATAACGACTCCAGGTGCTTCAATTTGAATACATAGCGCAGTTAATCTTTTTATTATAAAATTTTGAATTGGAAACTAAAATTATGTAAATAAATTACATGAAAATTGATTTAACATTTCAAATAATTACAAATTTTTCATTTAAAATACTATCAATCATTTGTTCTTAATTTAATTTCCTACATATAAATAACCGAATAAATTTATTTATATTTTCATTAAAATTTTACATCATATTTTATTTGCCAACTTATGAATCTAAATTTTTATCTTTTTTTAAATAACATCCCCCCAAAAAAAGAAAGAAAATCTTTAATAAAATTATCTTCATTCCAAAATATAAGTAAAAATGAAGACAAAATAAAAAATCAATTCATTTTATTCATGCCATAAAGGAATAAATTTTACAAGAATAAAAAAAAAAAACAACTTGACATTATCTTTTACGCCTTTTCGCCATCATTTAAATTGCAAAAAGAAAAATTTCCTGAATTTTATTTTATATACAGTATTTTTGTATATCCTTGTAAGCACACATATGGTTTAAATTCTTCATTATCCTATTTTTTTTTGTCTTATTCATTCTTTTAACTTCATGTTCAAAATTTATTTATCAAGGAGAACAATAAAATTGTAAAAATTTAGTTGCCTATAAATATCCTTAAACTTAATTTATATGTAGTTTATATGGATATTTATCTATATACATATTATATATACAATGTATAAAATATGTATTAAGTCATCAATCCTTAAAGGAAGTAATAAAGCCCGCTCAGACGGAATAAATCACTCTATGTATATATTTTTTTGTCTTAAAATGCTCCTAACTATAAAAATTCTGGTTACATATACAAATAAAACTATAAAATATACTGACAAACATACACAAAAGGAATCCTTGTACAAGAATAAAAATATTTATATAAATTTTTGCTACTCATGGGGAATTTTTTATTTAAAAAACAAAAATCTTGTTTTTCGGCCCAACCACCTCGGAAATTGGTACTTAAAAGTCGTTAAAGCACAGTTGAGTGAGTGCACCTTGTGATGACATTTCCTACTAAAGGATATCATTTTCTTTTTAAACAGAAAATTGTGTGTGTGTGCCTCTGTGTATCTTTATAAATTTATGTTTAGGAAGTGTTAAGCACAGAAAATCTTTGATAACATAAAAATAAAATAAAAATTAGAAAATGAAAATGGAAAAAAATGGGTGAAAAAAAAGAAAACAGGAAAATTAATTTAACACGTAGAATGATTTTATTTTTGTATTTGTCGCAAAGTGAGCTTTTTTTAAAAATTCAAATAAACAAGTAGTTTTTTTTTAAACAAGAGCAATTTTATGTTTGTTTGTTATTATAGGTTTTGTCATTTTCGCTATAAATTTCCAGTCCTTATGCAAAAAAGGACTCTGTGAGAATTTTGTTTTTTAAGATTAAGAAGAACTTTTTTTGTGTGGTTAGAAATGGGAAATGGGAAGCTTTTACCCCACGAAATCAGCATTAAGTAGACTGGAATTGAATATTTTATACCACAATTTCGCAAAAAAAGCTAATTTTTCTGTTTGTCTGTTGGTACGATGAATTTTTCCCATTATTGAATAATATTATTCCGCTAGGTAGCAGTATTACGTCCTTTCTCCAAATTGGAAAACTAGTAAATTGCATACAAATATCAATAATTGGTATTCTGCGACTATGTGGCTCTACATTATTAATTATATTTAAATTAATTAAAATGTGCTCACATTCTTCGTATTTCTGTTCTCGAAAGCCAATTACAATATGAAACTACTCCACAACATTTCTACTGCCCGAATTGTTTTATGGTATGATGAGGAAGATAAGAATGAATTGTGAATTGAATGAAAAAAAAAATTTAAATGGAAAAGAAAGATTTCACAATTTGCACAGAGTAAATTGTCTCGTTATTCATTGAGAATTGTTTAATTTTTCTTTTGGCTATGTACTATGTATAAAATGAGGAAAATCCTATCTCGAAAATAGAACATCGGGAATTTTTTTATAAATATGAAAATTGTATGTGAGATTTTTTAGTTCTATTGCCCGCGTTGCAAGAGAGAAAGGAGTGCTAAAAAAAATTAGGTTAAAAGTTGAATATTCAGATAATATGGAATGAAAAAAAAAAAACAGATAGTCCTTAAAATTTATTAATAGACCAGGTAAATATTTAATTTGTTTTCGTAAATTTATTGATTTTATTATTTATGTATTTTAATTTTGGCAAATTCGACTTAATTTATTGTGTAAAAATAAATTTTGGATACGATTATATTAAATCCTTAAAATATATAATTAAATTTTTGAATTTGTTATTAGGAAATATTTATATGATAATAAATCAATAATAGTGAAAGAAAGTTTCCATTTAATTGACTAATTTGTGAATTTTTTTCGTAAGAATATTTTCTCTTTATATTTTTGCGAAAATAATTTCATTAATTATTTCTAAGTATGGCCATAATTTGAAATTAGAGTTAAATTAAATTAATAAAGTCTTTTTGATATTAATTTTGTTATATAAAACTTTCTACAATTAATTTTAAATAGCTCTTCCTCCTTACTACAATTCAAAAGTTAATTAAATATAAAAATTAATTGACTAAAAAAATTTAATTTCATAATAAACTAAACTTCATTATCAGTGCATAAATTTTCAAATAAAAATAACTTAAATATTCTTCATCGTTATTTTTAAAATCACCCACCGATAGAGTCTTTTGGTGGTTTCTTGCATAAAATACCAATAATTCTTATCTACTCCATTTATTCTGCTATGGGTAACCACTGCAACAAATTTCCTAGTTAAATTTTTATATAATAGATCAATATTAACCATAATTTTTTAATTCATGGTCCACACACAAAAAATAAATAAATAATTTTATAAAAGAGAAAGTTATTCCCCGCATAAGTTTTTTCTATATTCAAGTAAAAAAAACGTTTGGTACCAAGGCAAATTCTAATATTATTGGCAACCAGGAGTAAAAAAAAAATCCTTTTTGTAGAAAAAAAGAAACTCAAAAAATTATTCTTTTTTAAATAATAAATGAAATTATTACGAATGTCATGGTAGATAAAAACTGAAATATTCAGTATGATCATAATTGAATATTATATTCTTCCTTAAAATACTCTCCTATACCGGAGAATTATCTACTTACATATATATGTATAACAGTTGAAATATATAATATAAATTATTGGAGACACTTTTAGGATAATTTCATTTCTGTGTTTTTTTTTTTTGTATGTTGGAGTATTACATAAACTGCCATTAAATTTTTTTTTTGTTTTTTTTTGTGAATGTGTCAAAATGAATTACTTTGGAAATTCATTGTCAAACTAATTGGCTTTCTAGAAATTAATATATAGCATTATTAGAATGGTTATGGTTAATATGTGGTTTAACAATAAAGAATATATAGTAAATTGGTGGACCTATAAAAGGAATTATATAAGTGAAAATATATAGAAACAGATGGTAAATTTTGCAGATTGTAAAATTCCTGAGTTTTTGTGGGTTATTTTTTTTTTTGTCTGTTGGCAAAGTTTTTAATCAATGGATTTTCGTCGACTAATATTTTATATATGTATTTTGAGGAGCTAAATTGTTTATATTGTATATAGAGGGTGAAATTAGAAAAAAATAGATTATATATAATTGTTTGACTTCTATGTAAAAAGGAATTATAATCATTAATATAGTTATTAAGGATGAAGGATTATTAATAGTTTTATAAGTTGGGAATTATTTTTTCTTTTTTTTTTGGCAATTTAACTTGAGAGGAAAATTGCATTTCTGTGGTAAAATTTTATTGAAGGGGAATTTTTGATTAATGAAATTAGTGGTGGTAAAGAAGGATATATGTATAAAATATTGTTGAATTTGATTACATAAATTTGTTATAGAAAGTTGGGTAGTACATTATGTTGATTGTTATGTAATTATGATTATTTTTTGTGAAGGACATTAGTTATTTTGGTAATTACATATTGTAATTACTCGGTTACTGTTTTTAGTATGACACCTTGTCTTAGTAAGTTTCTTTAATAATTTAATGAGTTTTGGTACTTCCGAAATACTATTTAAGCCTAAGTAAATATAAATATTATTTCAACCTGGCATTCAGCAGAAATAAACCATAAAATCATCAAATTTCAGTATTTTATTAAAAAATCAATAGCCCAAAAAGTAAAATTCGTCCCTTTTCAGAAATTTAATAACACAATTACTGAAATTCTAAATATGTGCGGAAAAATTAACATTAAATTAACAAAATTTACATTTTTTCTTGTGTAACTTTATAAAATATTGACAAATAATCTTAAAAGTATTACAAGAAAATTTGTATACTTTTTTAACCCCACACACAAAGCCCAAAAAATTATATTCAAATATTTATTTTATTTTTCCTATTATGTTATAATCTCAATTTTTGTTGAATTACTAATCAATTTCCGGTGCTTTCAATGCAAAAATAGAAAAATTTATTAAACCTACCACCCCCAGAATCTTTGAACAACATCAAAAACAAATTAACGTCATCTGTCTGAACAACATAAAAATATTGGTAAAAAAAAAATTATTCTTTACTATGTATACACAAGGCCCATCAACCCAATAAGAAGGACTATATGAACAGAAATACGATTTTTTTTTAAAAATAGTCCTTAAAACTGTATACAGAAAAAGAAATCCTTTGCCTTAAACAAATATTTGATTTGGTTATATAAAAAATATTAAAAGAAATCTTTCCTATATTGATAAGAACCCTCAATACTTCCATGGTCCACTCAATTTAACCAATTTCTCTACTAAGTATTCGCCTGTATTTCTCCGTATATTGTTCTGGCGTAAAATTGAGGGTCAGAAAAACTTGAATAACTATTGAAGGATAATGAACTGAACTTGCTTACACAGCTTTTATACGATGTATATATATAGATTCAATTTTTCTCCTTTTATGCCATTAAGAAAGCCTCTTTCTTGTTGTACCCGGACGATATAAAATACGGACAAATAAAAATTTAGAATTTTGTTAGAATAAAGTAACACACACACAAAAAAAAACTTTGTACAGAGCCGCAAAATATCCGATTTAATAAAAATAAAATAAAATAAACAATGATGTCCTTTTGCTATTTCTGTTTTGTTTTTCAAGATTAGTAGTCCTTTTTGTACAAAAAAAATTGTAAGTATTCTTTTTGTTTTGATTGTATATTAAATACACAATTTAATGGTTTTTAAGATGAATATGTCTGTATGTGTTGGTGTATAAGGACTTCTTTAATTCTAGTTGTATTTAGAACAAGGATTCAATTTGGTTTTTGTTTTTGTGGGAGATGGTTTTTTTTTTTCAAATATTTTCAAGTTATCCTGTTTTTCTAGTTGAGGTTTAAAAAAAATAAAAATACTTTTATTCTTAATGTAATTTCGAAGGGTGACTTTGTTTTTGTTATTTGTTCTACCCCACGATATGAAGAAGTTAATGTTATTGTTTTGGGAGGAGAATGGAGGTATACAAAAAGAAGATTAGAAATAACGTTGACTGTGTGACAGACGACAAACTATATTAGAAAAAATGTGAAAATATTGGTTTTTTTTTTCAATTACGTTCATTTTTTTTTTTGTTATGTTTTTAATTTGTTATTTTTTTGTGGAAATTTATTGACATTACGTTAGTAAAAAAAACAAGTAATATAAAATTTATAAAATAACAAGAAAAAGAAAAGGACGAAATAAAAAATTGTTTAACATGTGATTTGATTTCTAAAAAAACAATGATATTAAGGGGAAAACTAATTTCTTTTAGGAATTTCTGTTAAGCTGAGTTAGTATTAAAAAATTAAAGAGCAGAAAATTAATATATATTTTTTTTTTTTTTTTTGCGTAATTTAACGGGGGGATTAATTGATTGAAATTTAAGAAAATTATGTAATTTAATTTGTTACAGAAAACTACTTAAACTAAAGAGAAGTTTGAAATTTTACAATAATTTGTTTCTCTTGATTGAAGGAGACAGAAAAATTCTAATTAACCTTATTAACCATTAAAAAATCAATAATTATTCTGAAAAGAATAATTCAGAACTGAAATACCTAGAATTCGTTGTACCAGAAAACAAATTCTATTAATCCTAGATAGTAATTTCAACCTGTTAGTGAAAAATGGCTCAATCAAATATCGAACATCTTTCTACTATCTACAGCACAAGTTTTGACACATTAAATTCAATATTTCATTAAATTAAAGAGAAACTTGAAAATTCTATATCTAAAATTTATTTAAAAAACCCACAAAAATTCTATATAAAACTTTAATTCATTTATATTTAAATTAACTTTATTAATTTTTTTTTGTTTAAATTTTTTTACTAACTTGTTTTAACTTTTTCTTTATTTTACCTAAAAAAACAAAAAGAATAAAATGAATTTCCGCTTAATAAACAAAAGGATCAAAAATTGAACACCTTACCTCAACAACCTAAAAAAAAAACATGAAATAAAAACTCAACCAACTTTAAAAACAAAAAAAAAGTATCAAAAGTGTTAAAAAACCTGTCAAAAATTCTTTTTTAAATTTTTCACCCAAAAAAAAAAAAAATTAAATAAAAAAAAAATTATATATCTAAAAAACAAAAGCAAAGTCGTTAATGTACCTTTTCATCCTTGGTATAATTAAGAGTCATTTTTACAACACCCCCAAACTTATATAATTCCTTTCTTAAGGCTTGGAACTAATTCAACTTTTCCACTTTATTAACACACACACACACACACACAATCACCCCAAACAAAATGTCCATGCATACGTACATACATCCGCCTCTTACACCCCTCCCCCGACCCTTTAAAGTTTCCAAATGATTACAATAATAAACAACAAAAAAATGTTATCCAAAATAAATTCTCGTTTTTATTTTTACCGGAGCTTTGAATTAATTTCGGTACCAAAAAGAAAAATTTCCTTTTTTTGTTATTGTCCTGTAATATAGTCCAAGTCATAATGATGCCTTATATTTAGCTTCAAGGCTGTCCTTTTCTTGTATTATGAGTTTATATTGTAATTTTTGTTTTTTTTTAGTTCCAAAATACACAAAAATATAATTTTGTTGTTGGTACCTTTTTCAGGACATTCGACTAACCTGCAAACAAAAAAAAAAATGGTTCGTTTTTTTTTTTTTTGTTTAGGTCTCATTGAGTCTGGAAAATTTAATATTGTGAGAGAAAAGACTTTGACTTTTAAGGATTTAAAGATTTTCGTTAATAGAACTGGAAATTTTTATGTGTTTTTTTTTTGTCGTTTTAAATAATTTTTTTTTCTTTGTTGTTTGTTTTTAAAGTATACAAAAATAAATAATGAAATAAAAAATTATTTGCAAGGACACACATTTTTTTTATTTTTCCATTTTTTTTTTTTTTATTATTATATTTTAATTCTATATAGATTTTCTTTTTTTGTTCTGTCACGCATTTTTTTTTGGCTTCTAAATTTCTTGGGTGCTTTTGCTTTGTGTGTTGCTTTTGACATTAATTTGATAGCGCACAAAATTTTGTACTGATGATAAAGAGACAAAATGTGTCCTTTTTGTAAGGTCTCTCTGTGTATATTAAGTTGTAAAGTGTGAAAATTATATGGTTGAAGGGCAAACTGAAAATTTTAATATTTTAATGCCAAAAAGTTGTGATAATTCTTTGTGATAGTCAATTTTTTAGTTAGAATCAGAGTATCATGTAATAAGGAATTATAATATCCTGAGAAATTTTAATTGTACAAAACATCAGCTCTAATTCTTTGATACGAAAGAAGTTATAATTGTCTAAATTAATGTTTGAATCTTTTCAGTTCTTTCGTATGTATGTATTTTCGGTAGTATATCCCTCCTTCCAATTTTCAATATAAGTAAATGATCAAATATTTTAATTTTATCTAATGTATTGTAATACTTATACAATTTTCGATACAATTTTCGAGTCATCTAAAATCTAAATATCTTAAAATTGATTATTTTGATTTTTCCACAAATTGAAAATATGACTTTAAATAATTAAATTCGAAAGTAAAATTAAATCTTACATAAGTATTCCAAAAGATAAATCTCTTTTATTAAATTTAATTTCAAAATTTAATATGACTAAATTATTTTTAGAATAAATCAATATTTTTATTATACATAAAAATGATGAAAAAAAATGGAAACTTAATAATAACATTTTTTATATTGATTTATATGTATAAAAAATGAAATATTCATTACCTTGAATAATTCAATAATATGAAGATCTAAGAAGGAAATATAAAATTTGTTAAATTATTTTAAAGAGCCTTTAAGAAATCTTTAAAAGTCAATTATATTTTGGAAATTGGAGCAATTTTCTAACAAATATATAATTACTTCCATAGAATTTCTTGAAAATATTGAAATTTTTATCGAAATATATATAAGTATTTGTTAATAAAAAATTCGTCCTTTTCTCATAATTTATGTTAAAATAAGAATTTCTTGATCTACTTTAAGGTCTGTTATTATTAGAGTTCTATTTACAACGTTACGCAGTTTATGCTCATCACTGAAATATTACGGTCCTACGAGAGAGTTCTGAATTGGAAATTATATTTTAGAGCCTTCAGAGTTTTTAGAGCCTTCAAAAGCTAGAAAAGCAACATTGTTAAAACAAATTGAGATCTTTATTTCATTTCACTTATTTACAACTGACAGGTAAATTGTGTCTCCAAAATGGAAGACAGTAATTACAACTAGAGAGGTTAAGGACCATTCTTCCATCTATAAACTTCCAAAAAAATCTTCAATTAAATCTTCAACGTTTTAAGTATATCATTTTCATTGACCACTTTCCCATTTTTATAGCAAATTTAGAAAATTCTTTGAAAATTGTCAATAAAAAAGCATAATAATAAAAGTAAAAATGCATAAGTATCACGATTTGTATCCTTTTTTTTATATAATGGATACAAATATTATATTTCCCTCATTATTTTTATTTCCCATCTGACGAAATAATTTTTTTTTTCTTATTGTATATTTTTCTTTTTTTTATGTTTTTCCAGACATTTTCATCTCATGTGTACATATCTATCGAAATTTATATATTTTTTTATGAAATTTATTTTTGTTTTTTTTTTATTTTCCCATAGAAAATAAACTTGGTAACATTAAAATTATAATGTCGATAATTGAATTGAATTTTATTGAGAAACGAAAAAAAAAATAAAATTAATGAAAAAAAAGA
Source organism: Empis stercorea (assembly GCA_949752835.1). Lineage (NCBI taxonomy): Eukaryota > Metazoa > Arthropoda > Insecta > Diptera > Empididae > Empis > Empis stercorea. The sequence continues at coordinate 53,767,794 of OX457089.1, forward strand.
AATGTTTCATGTAATATTTAATATTATTTTTGTGTTTAAGGGGACATCCTTTTTTACTTCCATTATCAGATTACAAGAATTTATTTTTTTTTTCGTTACAAATAATAATAATGAAAAAAAAAAAATGGAAATAAATAAATTTATTACCAAAGAAAATTTAAAAAAATAAAATAATAATAAATAAATTTGTAATGTACAAGAGGGGACATCCTTTTTTATTCTTTGTTTGGAAATTATACACAAGTATATGTGTTGTGCATTGTGTGGTAATATTAATTTCATTGTAAATAGAATGGAAAAACTGACTAGACAAAATAATTTTAATATAATTTTTGTTTTTTTTTTAATCAGGGTCGGCATTGCTGACATTTTCTGAGGCCCAGGACAAAATTACATGAATCCTACTAATACAATTAGAATCCGGATCATTAAAATCTCGATAGCAATGAATTTTAGTAAACATATAAATGCCTTTCCTGTTTTATGGCTACTGAAAAATTACCATAAAGGAAATTCTTTTTTTGCAATTTAAATTATAATGAATAACAAATTCCTAACCCATTTAGAAAAGGTAACTTGTAAAATTGATCTTTACTTTACTTAAATTGTCAAAAAATGTATGTTGAACAAAATAAAATTCTGACTCCCATTTGAATTCTTATATATGTTCACTCCCGATCCTGGGTAATAATACAAGAATAATTTAATACTGAACATTAAAATTTATTGTCGTATATAATATAATATATGTATATAATAAAAAGTTAATAACCTTGAAGCATAAAATTTATATATTTATTTATATGTAATTTATTTATAATTATGATGACTATCTATAGTAAAGTAATTATATTAAATTGAATAATTATTATTAGTTAGTTATAAAATAGTAATAAAAAAACAAGCCCAGAAGCATAAAAAGCCTTAAGTTACATAAATCTAAATTGTAATAATAAATTATGTCGGGGTGTAGAAGCATTTTTGTTAATATAATATAATTAAACAATAATAAATAAAATAAAATTTTTATCATCTATAAACCATTCAGTAAACCATAGTTATAGGTTTTGACTTTTAAACGTTCTTGTTTAATTTTCTCGACAATCTTTCGACAATTTTGTTAATATTGACTTTAAATTTCTCGTATAATGATTAGGATAATTAATAACTAATCTTACTAATATATTAAACGTTGTTAATATTAAATTATGATTTATGATTTAGCCATAATTAGAATCGTTGATATTGGAATTAATTTAATTTTTTGACAATTTCTGATTAACTGACAATCTTACAATTATACCAAATATTTTTTTGTCAATTGAATATAAATTACCAAAGGAAGAGAGGAATTTTATTGATCGTTTTTTAAATTCGTTGTAATCGTTTTTCCTTCAAAAAATAATTTTTTATCGATTTTCTAATTTAATTCTTTCGACAATTGATGAAAATGATAAAAAAATATTAATAATTTCCCACCAAGCTATTGTCAAAATAGTTCATTAACATAATTTCATTTCAATTTTCATTTACAATCATTCCAAAAATTTATTGTAATAAACTTTAATCTTTAAAATCATGTAAAATATAAATAGTATTTTATCCTTAACCAATACCAAAAGATTTGATAGTAAATCCATTAATAATTCTAGTGGTTAGCACGAAAACCACTCAAAAAGAACATAATTCTGGAATTTGTAATTTTTTTTTGTTTGGTTTTTCTATGTTGCTAAATCTAAATATTAAAACAAATATTCTTAACCACGAAAAACACACGATATAAATACAAACTAACAACAATAACATTTTAGTCCTGATTGAGTTTTCCAACAACAACAACAAAAATATTTCCTTTGTGGTTAAATTCTGTTATCATTATAACGAACGTAAAAAAAAAAATCTTTCTATATAGCAATAAATAACATCGGTGACCACAAAAACCATTGCCTATATAGGTAAACAAAACTGTACGATAAAATGTAGAAATTCCGAATACAAAAAAGAATTTGTGTAATGACCAAACACAACAAGGAAGAAGGCAAAAAAAAAAAAACAAAAACAACAAATCCAAGTTTATCGAGATGTCCTAAGCTTTTACGTATAGTAGCGCTTAACAAAGAATGTTAAATACACAAGAGAGTGAAAGAGAGTATAAATGTAAATAATAGTAAAAGGACATTTAACATCTAAATTAAGTTCAAATTGAGAAAGTCTCATATAAATAAGGAATATAAGGACGAAAAACAAAATAAATATATATATATTATAGAAATAAATTATCGTGAGTGCGTGTCGTTATCCTGGGAAGTAATAAAAATTAAATAATAAAAATACGAAATAATCTATATTATGGTGTTTTTTTTTCTCTTCTGTTTGGTTGTTTTGGTAATTTAAATATATACTTACATATTTCTATTGTTGGGTGTGACAATTCGATAAAAAAGGACATTTTTACATTTTTGTTGTTAAAGAATTTTTGGTTGTCAAAATATTTTATTATTATCAATCATATATATATATGTATATATATTATTTTGTCACATTGCTGTCAAAAAATTATTGATAACTTTATTAGTAAATAGAGAAAATTAGTTAGAATATAATCTTAAGACTATGTAACATAATCTTTCACTTACGAATTTGATAGTTTTCGCAATAATTTTGATTTTCACTTTTTTGGCCAGTTTAATTTTAATTTATCAGTACGTAAAAGTTTGAGATTATAAGGAGATCGGTAAAAGTATTAATCAAAAATTTCTACGATTTCAAAGATGCCTAAGAATGGCAATAATATTTTTCATAAATTAGTCCTCTGGGTACTAGAATAACTATTAATACTTCGAATAATTTCAGGATGTTATACGACGACTAGGCAAAAATTATGTCCTTTTTGTTACCGACCTTGATGAGATCTAGGTTTTCTCCTTACTAGCGAAATAATTGGTGGTAGTTTATTGCAAATGATCTGAACGTAGGTCTCATCTGGAAGTAAATTTTTTGAAAAATACTCAAATGTTAAAATCTTTAAAATATGTTTTTACGTTATTTGTCTGTTTTTGTCATGCAAATATCAATTTATCGAATATTTAAAAAGCGTCAAACATCCATAAGCAAAAATTCCATTTAATTTATCATTAATTTTAATTAATTAAATCTAATTACGCCTAACACGGAAAATATAGATCAATAATATATAAATCAGTGGCATTAATTTATTTTAATTTGTTATAAAAACTCCCACCTGAAGGATTAAGTTTTTTTAGGAAATGATTTATAATTAAAAATAATTTCGATTGTATATAAAAATTTAAATCTTAAAGTAATTTTATTAAATTTTTAAAACATTTTTTTTTTAAATATTTAAGAAAATATTTATATACTTATAAATCTTGTCTATAAAAACAGTCAAAATTTTATAATTAGCTTGTCTAATGCATATTTTTCAAGATTAAAATATTAAGTAAATTCGCTTAAATTAAATCTTGTTATCATTTATTTGTTTTGCTATTACCAATAGTACTAAATAATATTTTATTTTTGGAATTTTTTGAACATTAGATTATTTTTATCTATATAAACGATAAATAATTTATTTATTGTGTCAATATTTGTTAAGAATTTTAATTTATTAATCATGATTAACCTATATTACCAAAATCAATTTAAAAATGACGTATAATAATAGAGAAATATAACTAGTAATTTATTATTTGTCTTGGATTTTTTCTTTATATTTAATTTATTTAAATTTTATTTAAATTTTATTTAAACGTTTTTTTACGAATTTCTTCTTTTAAATTTAATTTTTTTTTGTTAATCTTTATAGTAAAGTAATTTTAATACATCTCTGTATATAACGTAATTATCCTTAACTATGTAACAATTTTGTTTTCTACTTTTGATTATCTTTAAGTTATATAAAAATTATTTTGACACTGTCACAAATCTTAAACTCCGATTATATTTAGTAACTGTCATAAATTCTTTCACTTGTAAATGATAATTTCGTCAATGAGCCAAAATTAAATTTTGATTTAGTTTATTTTTATTCGAATTTCTTGAAGTTCAGTCTATTCCAAACAAAAAACCAAGTCATTTTAAATAACAAAACCAGTCAATATATAGTGCATTTACATTATTTTATATTCCAAAGATTTTCCAAAAAATTGCAAAGATTTCTATAGATTTAATTTAAATTATATAAATACTTTTGTAACTTTTACCTAATTATCTTTTAAGGATAAGAAAGAAAATTCCTTTTTATATGTAAATACCCTGATCCTTTCAAAATAATTTGTAAAAGTTTATAAATATATATGTATAAGTATTATAGATGTGTTAAATTTACTCGACAGTGAAAACTTTTTGAAATTCCTTTTTTAACTCGTTTTTCCATTGAAATTATTTCAATTCAGTTTTTTTTTTTGGTTTTTATTTTTTGTATTATTTAATTCAGTCTTCTTTCACTTGTTTGGTTAAATTTTCAATAAAAAAAGAATTTATTCCTTAAAGGAAGCATTTTTGTGCTTCAAATGAAATTGCTTCAAACTTCTTTTCAATATAAATTTGATATTATTCTATCTTTTATAGAAATTTGAACTTTTTGACGCAAATTTACATTTAAATTTAGAAAAAACGGATTTAACTATAAATTAGTAAGTAGGGAAAATAGTTTTTTGTGTTAAATGTGAAAAATGTTTAATTATATTACAATTATTAGTAACCAAATTAATGTCAGTTCTCTTATGAACCTGATATGTAAAATGTTTAAATTATGGTAAAAGTTCCTAATTCTTTTTTTGTAGTATATTCAGAAAAATATTGATATTTATTCAGTTTCAGTTAGATCATAGGAGTATTTCATAATTTTGGAGTCTATTGGATGTTTACTTTAATTTTAATTTCTACAAGAAATTTTCATTATTCTCTTTGTTAGCATTATTTAAGACCAAATTCTAATTACTGTCCTTTAAACATTAAAAATGATTAAATAAATGAATATAAAAAATTAATAATATTAAATTTTAAATGTTAAGTAGACTAGAAATTCAATGACAACTTTTTTATTATACTGAATCCTTAAACCCGCACACAAAATTTCTTATTAAGTAAATTATTTAAATCAATTTTGAAATTACTTCAATTTCATGCAATGCGACATTAATTTTACATTTAAATTATAATTATTATTTTTTGATAATAATTTTCTCATGATCTAAAATAATTATTTCTTTTGGAATTTTTAATTATACCCCACAAACAAAATGAAAAACTGAATTTTAATTTTTTTAAATTTAAAAGTTTTTCCTTTAAATATTTAATAATTTCAAGGGAAAACACCTATACCAAAACTCCTACAACATATACGGAGTATCCTGGAAATATTATAAAATGTTTGTTCACATAAATTTTACAAATTTTCTTCGTGAAAAACCTATATTTTTTTCTTTGTACTTTTTAGAGATATTATTACTTTAAAAATTAATTTTCAAATGTATATAAATTAATTAAGGCGTTTGTATATTTGTTTGCTTTACGCTATTAGATGGCAAAGAAGAAAAATAAAACGGTTTTTTTAAGTACATAAAACTTAAAGGAAATTTTTTATCATAATTTTTGTTTTTTTTTGCAGTGGTAAAAATTTTGTAGAGGGAGTAAATTATGTTTTTTGTAATTCTTTGAACTTTTAAAAACAAAATTAATATGAAAAAAAAAATTAATTTATGAGTTCACAATTTTCCAAGTTCAAGGAAAAATTGTTTGTTTGTTCTTTTAAAAAAGAAAATTTACAATTAAATATTTATAAGAGAAGAAATTTTTTTTTACTTTATTACCTAGAAAAATTGTATAATAATTATTAATGTTACAAGGACATTTGCTTTTAAATATATATGATTGACATTTGTCAGTTTAAAATAGAAATTTCATTGTTATAAAAACATCATTAATTGATTATATAATCTAGAAATTTTCTTCAAAAATTGTCATCGTTACAAGTTATACTGATATAGGTCAAGAGTCTCTTCCGTATCACTATAAATGTTAAAATTCTGTTAAATGTCAGAATTGACCGCAAAATATCAAAACTGTCACATAAATGTAAAAAATTAATAAAATCAGGATATATAAAATATTTAAATATAATAAATATTATCATTAAAATTTAATTAAACTTTACAAATAAGAATTTTAATTAAAATTAATTATATAATAAATATTTGATTTAATATTCCATTCTTCCATTACAAAACTGTCTAGACTAGACGAAAGTTTACAAAAAAAAAAGTAAATTAAATATTAATTGAATATAAATATTTGAATTTAATTTTCCAAATAAAATTCGAACCAGAAAATAAACTCAAATTCAAAGAAAAACAGAAAAAATAATAATTCAGTAATTAATCAAAAGTCAAGCCCATTATTTTTTTATGGTATATTATATTATATAGCTACGAAGGTATGATTATTCATCAGTTTTGTTTATTTTTTAATGGTCATTTTTTTTTTGCTTATATATCTATAAACTAAATATAATACTTCTTGTACTTTGTCACTAATTATACACTCTTTTAAAATTCTGATCATAAAAGTAATGGTTTTTAATTACATGTATCATTAATGAAATAATAATAATAATTTCGTTCATAAACGCATTATAAAAGCACCACCAATTTTACAACATACTAAAAGTTATATATGTGTTTAACTAATATTTAAAGGATAATTATTAATGTGTATCCATTAAATTATGATTTTCATGTAAATAAGGATTTAAAAAAAAACAGAGTATATATTTTGTTAATTAGTAGTTGAAAACAAAAAAAAAATTGTTGTAGTCACACATAAATTATGATAATTCATAAATTATAAATAAAAGTTTTGTAAATTTAATGGGTAAATAAGAAAAAGTTGGGATAGTAAAGAGTAAACTGTTAAAAAATTATTTGAAATTTTGAAATTTTCGTGTATAATCATAGACAGTTCTAGGATATTATGAAATTAGGATAATGAAATGCCATGAAATAAGAATCTCGCTCAAATAAGATGGCATCTTTTTGGAAAGAACTACCCCTAATTAGTATCATAATATCTCCGATACGCAGTTTAATTATAATGTTAACCTACAATTTCGACCAAAATGAACTACAATTTTGTTCAAAACAAATAATACGATAGTATAAGCTTAGTCTTAGGTTAATTACTTCCATTACAAAATCACCTTTTCACTCACCACTCCTATTACAACCGCCTTTGCTGCTATCATGAATTAATTTTAAAGAAATTTTCAATTGTGTAACATTTTTTTCTTGTTATTAAACAATTTTCCTATAATAATGTTAATTATTTAAAAAAAAAACTTCATATAATAACAAATAATCATTAATGAACATTTACCACCGAAAAAAGGACGAAAGAAAAATGTTGACCCATGAAAGGACATAAAAGGTCATAATGACAATGTGAATAATGTAAAAAAAATTGTATATTTTTTTAAATTAACTTTTTCTTTTAATCGTAAAGGAAGAATACATTTTTCTGTCCTTTATTATTAGATAGAGGTTTTTTTTTTGGGAAATTATTTTAAACTGAAACTGTCCTGTCTGTCTGTAGGTCTGTCCGGTTGAAAATTTTTACAATTGTCCTTAGCGAATTTTAACTCAAATCGTTGTTATATAACTTGCTTTGGAATTAGATAATTGGGTTCAAATGAAGTGGTATTGTTATTTAACGTAACGATATTTCCCACCCCCCCTACCAGTTTTAACACACAAACTTAAATTTATACTTACTTTGGTTGTAAAAGCTCATTACTATAAAACCAGTACATTGTAGTTCAACTTATCGACCATTTTTCTATTATATAAAAGAATTTTATAATAATTATAGTAAAAAATGTTAATTATTATAAATGTTAAAGATGATGTGTTAATTTTTTACTAAAATAGTTCAAATTTTTTTATAGTAAATTAACTTTCTTCAAAGGTTTTGTTGAAAAAAGCCAATAAATTAAATTAAATAAATATATATATTTTTAATCTCCAAAAAAAAAAAGTAAAATTTAATTGAAATTGATTTCAGCTATCAGAAAAATAACGTTCCACTTCTTAAAAATCCATTAACGAAAGTGCCATTCTTGATTTCCTTAATATTTATTTCATTAAAAATGAAACAGGAAAAAACCTCCCAAAAAATTAAAAAAAAAGGCAATAATTGATTAAAAGGATTTTTTTATACTTATATAAATTTTAGCTTATTATGCAATTAACTTTGATTTTCGTGGTTTTCTATATTATTTTTTTTATAGGAAAAATTGAACCTTTAAAATGGCTCCCATAATATAATCACAATTAATATATTAAATATTCAAATTGGTTTATCGATAAAATTGAAAAAAAAAAAAATATTATTTATACAAATAAATAAAAGCAAAATTAATTTAAAATAGAAATTATATATAATTAAAATAATTTAATGGTTTTTATATACTCTGGTATACATTCTATATATAATTTGTGGTATTATTGGATTGTGTAATATGGTATATGGTTTAATGTCCTTTATTACTGTGTTATTTAAAAATTTATATACTTTTAAATTAATGAAATTTTAAGTTGTTGTCTTAATAGTAATTGTATAGTTAAATAAAATCATATTAAATAGACGATTAAAGATCATAGTGATGTGAACCAAATAGATTTAAGATAGAAATATTATTATTTTTAGTAAGAAATTTCGGATAGTTTCTCATTTTATTAGTACCTTTCAGAAGGAGAAGATTTGAAAGAGAGAAACTTTCATTTTTTTTACTCAAATGTTTTTAATTTTCTATTTATCTAAATTTAAAATTACTTAGTTCTAAAATTAATATATAATAAAATAATAAGAAAGATAAACTGGTATATTACATTACAATATTTTTTAATAATGTCAATGTTAATTAGAATTAGTTAAAAACTCATCATTCTATTTATCTTTTAAAATGTTGAGATGAAAATTGACACCACCATATATGACACATCAGTCATCGAGCCTACCAACAAATTTTCTACCACTTATAAATTATTTTATTACCTAAAATTCCCATTAATTTTTTTTTCTTTCTATAATTTTGTTTTTTTTTAGGAATGTGTCGTGCATCAAACAAATTAAATATCTTCAAACAAACAAAAAATTTAAGTCTTTTATCAGCATTCGTCATGGCCTTTAACTTTTCTCTAACACATTAAAATATATTTTAAAAGGATAAAAGTAATTTAAAAAAAAAAAAAATCCCTTTTTTTTTGTGCTTGGTAAATAATAAATTCGATCGAATGTTCCCTTAAAGAGTGTCAAATATATTTCGATTATTAAAGCCCATATACATGTTTATGCATTTATGTTATGTCTACAAAATATATAAATAAAATACCATAATGTCTGACCTTTATGTCTATCTGTCTGACTAATACATTATATTCAAAAACAAAAAACGTCTCACTATGCTGAACATATGTTTCCCTCCAGAATCCAAATATAATAAAATATCACTCCTTCCTTTTAACCATTATTTCAATATGCGAGTTTTTTTTCTTCTTTTTTTGTTGTTTATGTTCAGTTCGATAAAGGACCTCAAAATTAGATTTTGTGTAATTTAAGAGATGTGATCTATTTTGTGTTTACATAAGGACGAATATTTTTTTTTTATGTATATTTATTGAATAATGTCATTTAATTTTTCCAAGAGTGTCTCTGAAATTTATTAAAATTTGGGTAATATAAAAATATTTCGAAATCGTATAAAAAAAAAAAAATTTTATTTCAACTTCCGTTGAAGGATTTAAAAAAATTAAGATTTTTTTAATATAAAAAATATGAAAATGTCATAAAAAAGTATAAGGATTTTTGAATCAAAAAAATTTTTGAAAAATTTTATTTCAATTTTAAATTTTTTTTGTTACAGCGTGTGGATTTTTTTTTTAAATTTCTACCCCCTTAAATTTTCTGCAACTAAAAATGTGTTATTAAATAAACGACCCGAGATAGGAAATATTTTTAATAGCATTTTATAATGTCAATTTCTGTTGTTGTATCCTGTATTTACTTATTAAAATAATTTAATGTATATTTTGGTGACAATTTCACGGTCACGGACAGCAGCTGTCTAAATATAAGGGTTTAAGTATAATGTATATATAGATGGTATATAGAACATGCGTGGGTGCAAATTTTTATTTTCCAAAAAAAAAAGGGGGAAGCGGAGTTTAAGCCAGCTCTCTGAGGGTTGTTGCTATTAGTGCAATTTTTATTGAAATTATTTTTATTTATATATAGTATATACGTTAAAGGAAGTGCTGTGCGCTATTTTCAATGCTAATGGTTAGATTAGTTTAGCATTAATGTGCACTTTAATTTTTTGGTTTATTGTTTTTTCTCTTCTGAAATAATAAAGGAGGAATTGGTAATATAAAAACAACAATAATTTAAATATATATATATAAAGGATATTTTGAAAATTATATTAGGGTGTGTAATAGAAAATTGCCAATTAATTTATTATAAAGGATTTTTTTTAGATACTATATTTTAATGACCATATTAAAACACCTGGAAACTAATTAATTATTTTTTTGTTTAGTTATTATAGAATTTGTTCAAGTAGAAAATTTCTCTTGTTTTTTTTTTGTCTAATGTCCTTATTTATTGAGTAAATTATGACTTTTATGAGATATTTGGATTATGGTAATTAGAAATTGGTTGTTTTTAATTTGGAAGTTAAATTTTCAGTTTTGTAAGAATATACATAATTTTAGGTACAAGGGGCAGTGAAAAATCGTAATAGAAAATAGTGCTATGAAGTTGCAGTTTTTTAGTTTTAGTAATTAAATTAAAATTAATTATTAATTAAAAAAAAATGTATTGTGGGAATTAGTTTAAAGGCAAATATTAGGTAAAAACTAAATTATTTATTGTTTTTTCGAAAAAATAAGGTTAATCTATGTAATGGTAAAGATTAGTTAGTATAGAAATATATGAATGTTTAGTTTACTAAACATTCATAAAGTTTACTAAAGTGGATCCTCAAATTCTTCTGGTAATTTAAATTTCAAAATTAATAAAAAATATTTTTTAAAGTATAAATCAGCTAATTTGAATATTATTAGTTAGGAAATATCATCATATCAATTAAATTAAAGTGTTTAATTTTGACACATTTGAATATTATAGCCAAAATTTTCTATAATTTTACCTTGACTTAATCACATTTGAATCAGTGTCCAAAATATTAAATTATTATGTATCCTTTGTATCGTAAAAATAATAAAATACTTAAATTTCAATTTAATACCTTCAATTGTACTATAATATTTCAATTTTTTAACAAAAATCCCAAGTACTTAAACTCTTAATATCCTTAATAAAAACAAAAATCAACAACAAAAAATTTCATCACTTAATTAACTTTAGTCCCTGATACAGTCAAAAAGTATATATTTAAAAAAAAAACATATTTTCTTTCTTAAAAAATATATTTTAAAAAAAATATTCCTTTTTCTCTCTTAAAAATAAAAACAAAAAATGTTTAAATTTTTTATATATTAATTTTATATTTTTTATTATTTTCGTAAATTTCAATTACCTTAATAAAAAGAAAAAAAACTGAAATCCTCTTCAGTCCAGTCTGATGGTTATATACTTCCAACATAAAATTTATTTTACTCATTTATACCGTCATTGAATAAAATTTAATATTTTCGACAAGGGATGAAAACAGGGTAGTAAAAGGTTGAAACGCATTTAAAAGCGTGCCACAAACAACGAAGAAGAAAAAAATGAAACAGCACATAATTTTCAAACATAAAAACACATAAAACTTTTATTAAGGTGTGTGTCGATTTTTTTTTTTTTTTAAAAACCTTTAAATTTGACTTTTAAAGGATCCTTTAACCTTTCTTTTGTTGCTGTTGGTTTTTTTTTTTTTTTTTTTGGTAATCTGGTTTTTGGCATGTACTTTACCAACAAAATTTCACTCAACCACAATTTTTTTTTTTAATTTTGAGAGTTGAACCAGAAAAAATATATAATTTAATATTTGAATCATTTGAACTTACGTGGTGGTTTATTACTTTAGCAACGTAAAATTTACGACTTTCTGTATATAAGAGAGGGGCATTTTGGATGACTTTTTGACCAATTAACCAAGACGGAGAGAAATTCAGTTTTAATATCCGTTTAATGTGGGATTCGAAATCAATTCTCCAGTGATATTTTTTTTTTTAATATTTTAGAAAATAAAAATATCGGTTAAATATTAAAAAATATCCTTAAAATGAATATTTTTTAAAGTATATTACGATGAATATTTAAAATGAATATATTTTTAAATATATAATGTTTACTTTAAGGACATCCTCACTTTTCAATAGTATACTGTCACTTTATACATTATATACTTTTATTAATCAAACTGACAACAAAATTTTAACTCATTTCCACAAATTTGCTAATAAAACGATTGAATATCCTTTCTACTTGTAACCAGAGCCATGGAAGATAGAGTGTACTCTACAAACATCTGTTGTCACTCCTTACAACCACGTTGTATATATATCGCCAGGTAGAATAACATTTTCATTCATTTTGTTGTTGTTGATTATTTCTTTGAAAAACAAATTATAGTCCTTAATTTTAATTCCATTTAATACGTTATACAGTTGCGTCCTCTACACCTTACCCTTGATTACGAAAATTTCTTTAATTTTGACTACCCTTGTTAGACTAAGCACACCTTTTTCTCTGTTAATATTGTCTTCCCGAATATAATTGAACTTTTATACTGGTTTGTTTAGTCTGGTTTTTAAATTACATTTTTTTGGATGAACTTTTGTATATTTTATCAAATTAGTTTTTTTTTTTTGCTAATTGTATCCTTCACTGTCATAACCGAGATTTTTTTTATATTAAAAATCTTGTGCTATTTTTAACAAAAGCATATTTTATGATCTAGCTAGAGAGCAAATTTTTTTCTCAATATAAATGATGTCTGGCATGACGATCCTTATTTGTCCGAATATATTTAATCTTACTTTCATAACTCGAATATATGAGGAATTATCAAAGAAACCAATTACTTCAAAAATGATTTTTTTTTGTGTATATAAACTAGGAACAGGGACGATTTTACTTTTAATAAAAAAAATATCCTGTGGAGATATTTTTTGGTATATGTGTATACAGGGAATATATTTCTTTGTGAAATTAATTTATGGTATATTAGTATACGGGATATCCTGAATTAGATAAAGAATTTTTTTTTTGAATTTATGAAATTTTTGAAAGGATAAAATATTTTCTAAGATTTTTAATAAATTTTGCTTTGATAATTAAGATTTTTTTTTGCGAGCATCCAATTCTGAAAATTGCAAAAATTCATTCATTAGCAGATAAAAAAAGGTTTCACATATTACTTTTAAGGATAATGAATAAATTAATGGATTTTTTGATTTTCAAAGGATTTATATTGACGAAATAATATTTCTTTCTGTAGGAATATTAATTATTAGATTTATTAAATTGGAAATGACGACAGTATATATTTCTCAGAAAATTTTATGAAAAAATTTTTATAAGTAATCGTTATTTAAATGAAATATCAATCATTTCCCTAATTGCATTTTGAAATGTCAAAATCAGTTCTTGTGCTGTGCTGTTAGTGCTGTTTTTTTTTTCAATAAAAATGAAGTATGTCAATATTACTAAATACAAAGAAAAGCTGATATTCCAACTTTCCAATTTTGTTGGTATTGAAATTGGCTATTGAACTGTGACTAAAAGATTTTTTTAATGTCTACCTTCCACAATGCTTTTCTTTAAAAAAAAATCGAATCATTAAAAGCTGCACCCAAATTTAAATATTGACATAATAAAATCAATTTCAAATATTTTGAAGTATCTTTGTTCTTTTTGTAAAACATTAATAAACCAAAATTTTCTATTTTGTTTTATATTAAATTTATTATATATTTTTGAATGTCAGAGTGGAAACATCTGGAATTTTACATAATTCATTCTATAACCAATTCTGGGTATAAAACATAAAATATATACTTATACAGAAAAAATATTAAATTATTAAAATTCAATAAACATTTAAAAAATAAATAAAAATCTCCCTGGGAATTTTCATTTTTGTATTTTTGGCGTGATATTTTTTTGTTTTCACTGCAAAAATATAAATCGTAAAATAATTAAAAGTACAAACCTATCCTGCCTTGACTGTCAGGTGTCATCTGTTCTGATATCCAAATATAACATTTTTTTTTTTTTTTAATTTTATATTTCAATAAAAAAATTTTTTGTATATTAATTTTTATTTTTAACACTGTTGTTTGTGGTTATCGTCGGCAACAAAAAAATGTTTATGTAAAAATATGTAAAAAAAAAAATTGTTTTAACAATTTGTAATTAATTGTGTAATGTGAACTGATCAAAATTGTACAGGAAATAAATTGAATTTTGACCTATCTCAACTTAGTATATAATATAGATAATTTTAGATTTTAACTAAGATTAGATAAATTTTATTTTCCCAGGAGTATAATCAACCAAATGTCCATACACTTTGGTTCATGTACACATATATTACACATATCACATTATTTTTGAAACATCAAAAAAATTATATTAGTATAAATTACATTTTCTGTTATCATTAAAAAATTAATTAATAATTAATTAATAAGCAAAATCAAATAGATCATAAGATAAATGATTTATCTGATTTTGCAATTTCGCCAACAAAACACTCAATTTCGTTAGTGATTTATGTAAATTTTAAAAATAAATACTCAAATATTATACCTCTTATAAATACAAACATGTAGATCCTTTCTTTAATATAATGTAGTTTAATATATTGTAGATTTCTTTTAGCAAGAAAGTTTCTTATTTCAGAATTTCTATATTCAAAAGTTGTACGACTTTTTCAATAGGCGGAACGCAGAACTGTCAAAATACATATTTCAAATTTAATATACCAATTAATAAAATTCTCTAATAATGTGCTAAAGAGCTGTACCAAACTCGATCTAAACACTTAAATTTATATATATAATATAATTGAGACAATATTCAATTTAATTACAATATTTTATTACGACAAAATGTCAATTAAAATTTTCACATTTTATTACCACGTTATAAAATTTATTAATAAAAAAAAAATATACAAAATTATTGATATATGAGTAAAAAAATTGTTTTTACCAAAAATATAATAATAACAATGACTCCTGTTTTACCATAAAAATTATGAGTGGCTATGACTCAAAAAAAAAAAAATATATAATTTTTTTTTACAAAAATAATTTCTGTTTATCAAATTTCATACCAGAAACAAAAATACAAAAAAAAAAAACATTATGTACTAACACATAATCATAAATATATCCTTTTTTGTGTGAATTAATTTATGGATACATGAATTCCCATCAGAATCTATAAAAAAAAATATATGTGTATAAAAAAAACCCCTATTGTTTTTATGGGATTCAATAGATGTCCTTTAATATATTTTTGTTGTTTCTGTTTAATAACTGATATATTGGCTTTAAATATTTCATTTTTTTTATTATATTTTTATGTGTATTAATGTTGTCCGGATCAATGAATGCTTTTTTTTAACTATAATTGTAGATATACATATATTTATTCCCATGACAGGGATTGCCATTAATGCACTATACTTTCTCTGTAATGGGAGAAAATTGATTTTGTTAAATATGTTTTGTTCTATTTATGTGTACTATAGTTTTTACATATGTAGCTATATATTTTTTTTAGATCCTTGAACCTTATTTTTTTATTATACTTCTTCTATTACAATTTTCCAATATTTCATAATTTAATGTTCATTTTTATTATTAATAATCATCGATTTTTTTGATTTTTTTTTGAAATTTTTGGATACATTTTAACATTGAAAGGTTTTAACTTATGTAACATTGTATTTTTAGAAAATCAAACTGACAAATGTTATTGAAACTATAATAAAAATTATAGTTATTCAATTTATCAATAATGAGCTCGAAAAATTATATTACTGCTGTATAAGATTAGATAATTATCGTAAGTAATTTAATTTTGAAAATTTAATTTATATTTTTGATATTTTTGACTTCATTTTGACTTAGTTTCATTGTGCCCAAAAATCTGTATAAGATCGTTCACTACCTGGTCTTGGGGCACAGATTTTCACTATCACTAGACAAAACTATGTTATGAGAAGATGAATATCGTGAATAGAATTGGCTAAGAAAAATATGACTTATTTTTTATATTTGACTTACATGCTATTCCCATTATGTGCCTAAAAAAAATTGTGATGATAATCTATAAAATTTCTATGTTTTAATATAAATTTGTTTTTTTTTATTTGACTTACTCAAAATTTTTGATATGCTATAAATATTTTAAGTCATTTTAGACGTCATATTTTAAATTAATTTTTAGCATAGTTTCAAGTAAATACTGAAGAAATCAATAGAATATTAGGTCAAAATTTATCAATATCTTTTTTCCTATAGATTTTTTCAAATTAATGTTTTCTAGAGATTTTTTCAAAATAAATTGTAAATATCATTTAGTTCCAAAATCGTTTTAAATGGAATTCAAAAACTATATTCAATTTTTGAATTTTTATAAAATTACTATCAGTAATATGAACTTTACATTTTCTCTATTTAATAATATATTTTATAAAATTCCAACTAAATTTAAATATTATAGAAAGCCTAAATAATATTTCCAATTATATCATAATTTACCAAATTATTGATTACATAAAAACAGTAATTTAACATGATTATTTACTAAAAAAAATTATCAACAACAACAAATAATAATTCTGTTTATCAATTTTCCACTTAAATCAATAAATTTTGATAAAAGCAATAAATCTTATTTAACATTTTTCTTATATTTATTATTGTTAATTTTATTTAAGAAATAATTTCTATTTTTTTTGTTTTTCTAAATTATCATCACTATAAAAGAAGCGATAATTAAAACAATCTTTCAAATAGAAAACATTTCTGTTTGTATCTTTTATTATAACAAACAATAATAGTATAATGAAAAAAATAAATAGTATTCCTCTATATGTGTGTGTGTTATCATTACGAATTGTATATAAATATTTTTATCCCTCTAAATCAATTTAAAGGTTAAAAACTTATCATCATTAGGATTTTGGTTTCATATAAGTAAGTTACTAGTAGTAGTTTCATCCAGAGAATAATCAAACTATCAAATTCTTCTTATATACTTATAAGTATGTATGTACAAATAAATAAATTTCATTTTCCTACCAGAAAAAAGCCATAAATTCATTAGTGTAGCAACATCTTCTCTAATTTATTACCACAAATATATTTATTTATTCGATTTTACACACTCTCTAAAACATAATAATGTAATTTTTCCTCTTACATAATTTAATGTTGATTGCATACCAACACAAAAAAAAAAGAATAATAAATTCTCTGACATCTCTTAATAAAAACATAATAATAATAATAATAATAAAAAGCGATAAGGAGTAAATAATAGCAAAATAAGAAGAACCAAACAAAAAAATTGACTGGAAAAAGATTAAATATAATTTTCAATTTAAAGATATTAAATAGTTAGGCTATGTCAAGATAGATTAGAGAGGGTAGAGAATTATTATTATTATATTTACAATTATTATTAAACTAATGTGGACTTAAGATTATGAATTTTTTTTTTTAGTCTATTCTTTATGTGTTTGACCCTTGATCAATTAAATTTCATAAAGTGAAACATCACTTCGTGCGCTATACAATGATAAATTGACCACAATAAAATGTAAACATTATTGAATATAGAAACAAAAAAAAATATATTTATCAAATGTTTTTAAATTAAAAATGATCTTACAATTTTGAAATAGTCGTTTAGATGTGACTACATAGATGTGATTTCAAACATTTTCAAAATTATACAAATTTAAGTCATAACGTTAATTGATATAGAAAATTGTAGCTTAATTGGACTGATATTACTTGTTCAAAAAATTCAAATACTTTAAAAATTGATAAACAAGAAATTTAGTTTTAAGAAAATGAATTGGTTTTCACAATCCAATTTCGGACTTTCCTTTTAAAGTAAATTCGTTTATAGTTTTGTCCAAGTAAATCACAATATTTCAAATAAGAACCTCAGCTATATTTACAATACTATTAACAAAATTTCATTACATTTTTGCCTAAATTTAAGATTGTATTAAAATTAATAAGAAAATTTCTGGTCAAATAATTCTTTGATTAATAATTATACTTTTCAACTTACCCCCCTAAATTATCTTCCCAAACAATTTTTTTAATTAATTATTTATCCATGGCAATTTTTTTTATATATCTTAATAATTTTAGAGAAGAAAAATGTCTACATTCGACCCCTAAATAGAGTCCAACTTATCATCTTCACCCAAATTGAATCAAATAAAAACAAAAAAAAAACAATATTTTCTTTCTAAAAAAAAATCTTTAAAGTCGACAAGACAAAAATCTAATCAGCTTAAATTATTATCAATTTATAATTTTTCATGTTTTTATTAGCAACTTTTAAAGGAATTTTTTTGTTTTAAACGATCAAAATGATTTGGCAAAAAAGTTTTCTGTACTATGTGGTGGGGGTAAATGAAGAGAAGGATATATATGAGTTAACAAAAGACGACGATGACGATGATAATGATTAATATTTTCTAATGGCATAGAAATAATTTATTTATGATGGCAGATATTTAATAATAATAATATTATTTATCATTTAAAAAAAAAAATAGAAAAAATTTTGTTAATTGATTTGAAGACAACATAAAATAAATAATTTTTTTTTTCTTGTTTCTTCAATTTTAATTTATGAAAGAATCGAATTAAAAGAAGGAAAAAAAAGTTTAAGGAAAAATTTTTGTTTTAATGATTATTATTATATTTTAATAGAATTATAATTCAATTTTATTTTGTTAAATTAGGCATGATTAGGGATAATTTTATTATAATAAATTAATTAATTAAGTTGAAAATTGATATAGAAAAAAAATTTATAGATAATAATTTATTTGATAATATAAAATGGGTTTTGGTAATTATGCGGGGATTTTTTTTTTCAATTAAAATTTCTTATAAATTTTAAAGTTTTAATTAAAATAAAAAATTTACGAAATTAGAAACGTTAAAATTTCAATATTAAATGTTAAAGAACTATTAGATTTCCTTTAAATGTAATTAATTTAGTATGAATTTTTAATTTTCTATTTTAAGATTAAATTGGTGTGCAGTACTCTGTATAGCAGGTTATACATTTGTTGTGTGAGTAATGCACAACAAGAAACTTTAATTCTTATGAATTAACTATTTAAAATGTTAAAATGTCTGATAACAAACTGTTAAAAATTATTGACTAACTAAATAAATTGTTGACAAATTACAGAAAATATGATAAAAAAATTTAAAATGTCTGTTAAATAATTTTTACCCAAATACTTTATTCATTAAATGTCTTTTATTTAACTACAGTATCTAACTATATAATTTTTCTGCAATCAAATTTCATATTAATTAAGTATTAAGAGCAAAACTGCTGCTGCCATTTTCCCAACATTTTTGCCAATATTTGCAAATTAACCAGTCAAAAAAAATTCAATGCTAATTTCTTATTCGTTCAATTCTATAATCAAACACTACAAATTTTATTATTGTCGTTCTTTATTTAATTTCATTTTAACAATTTATTTACTTAATTGAATTATTAATGATATATTATTAAAAGAATTAAATTTTATTTATAAAAGTCACGTAAATCTCCCAGTATATATTCTTTCAATACACAAAATACGAAAATCTCACTCGCTATATATTTTATATGAAAATGATTATTTAAAAATATATTTGACATTATTATAATATTTTATATATTTAAAAAAAAAACTAAAATATACATATCGTGACTATTAGCATTAAATATAAAATTGACATTTTTCCTTTATGTTTGTGCATAAATAAATAATCAAAATAAATAAATTAATATTTAAATAAAAAAAAAATATTTTATTAAAAAATTTTTTACTAAATAAAAAAATTTCTGTATATATTTTCATAAAAATTAATTAATTTATATAAAATAAAAATAGTTTAATAAAATATTAAAAATTAACATATTAAAAAGAGCACTTAAATTAAAAATATGTAATTTACATTTTGAAAATGGAAAATGTCATGCTATAAAATTTCATTTATATACTAAAAAGATTACTTAACGTTAAGTAATTTACTAAAAATTAAAACGTTACTTAAAACCTTTATATTATAATTCTGGACCTAACACACTTATTACATATTCGGAATATAAAGTCATTACACCTAAAAATTACTCAAATTACTGCAGAATTACATATCCCTATCCCATAAAACAAATATTTTTCATTATCGTAATTCGTGGAAATCGACAGAATTTTTAATCTATTTTTTCAGTTTTCTAGATTTCTGAGCATCTTTCTAAACGTTTTAAACATTATTTTCCAATTTCGTTACATTTTTGAAATTTCGTAACGTTATATTTTAAACAGATTTTTTTCTATTAACATAATTTTACAATAATTTTGGAAAACTTCAAATATAGTTTTTTTTTTTACATTTTCCATATTTTAAAATTTACCTTTTGAAGGGAAATAAAAAAATTTAATGAAAATTAATTTAAAATATTAAAATTCTTTTTTGCTGTTTAAGAACATAAGTGCTTTTTGTTTTACACATCACACAAAAAAAAAAGTTTATCAAATAACAGAGAAAAACCAAAACTCAAATTTCCCTCTTGTTTTTATTTTATTTATTTTTCATTCCAAAATATTCTTTATTAAGTATAATTCCTTTTTTTTTTATATTATATATTTTTATTCTTTAGTGTAGTATCCTATTACGATATAAACTTGATAGGATATTAATCGAAAATTAAAGAGTCACTTGAGAGCACCTAAAATATAATAACAAAACAAAATACAAAAAAAAAAAAAAGGAAAATACAAAGAACTACTCAAAATATAGAAAAAAAAAATCCTAAAAAAAGGACATTCAAATTTACTGGATGATTTACAAATTTAGAATTATTATTATATTAATTTTTGGGAAATCGCGAAATTATAGTAAATTAGTTCGGGTGTTATTTCAGATTAATCATTTAAATTGGAGATGTCGAATATTATTTCAGTATCGTTTCAAATTAATTTTCGTAAATATGGTTTTGAAGTTAATGCAACCTTACTTTTCCACTGTGATTTAATAAGAAATAATCGAACATGATAGCCAAAATATTTATGGAGTAACGAAATATTAACTTTGGGGCTTTATTTCCAGAAATATTATCGATAAATATATTCATACTTACAACTACAACACATAGTACACAGTGACACTTTCAATATATTGAAAGTAACATACTGTAGGTAGCATGCATGTACCTCTACACCAATTGTTATATTCCAATTTATATTTTCGGGACTTATTTACACAAAAAAAAAAATATTTTCAAATGAATTTTAATCCTCTTATTTACTATATACAATTAATTTTTTTTTTAATCTGAAATCACCCAGTATTTTTTTTTTATATTTCCTACAATCGCTGTTGGTTTGATCCTTATTACAACAACTCCTAAAAATACAATAGATTATGCTCCATAATAATATGATATTTGAAACTTGAATTTTGTTTTGAAATGGTTGTTACCCAGGTGTTGGGATTGGGTTCTTCTACAACAGCCATCAGCAATACTTATGTATATATATACTAAAAAAAAGGATTATATTATGTAAAAAATTATTGCTGTTAATGTTAACAGGATCTCTATTCAGATTCACTTTATTTTTGTATTTTCAAGAATTTGTTGAACTATGTAATATAGTTGACACTTTTTCACTTATTGGGTATATTTGAAATTTTCTTGGTATTTGTTGCTGTTAGTTTTAGATAAAGTTTTCAGAAAAAAACTCATTCGCCCATATATCCTTTTTCCTTGTGTCACTGCTGTTGTATACAAAAAAAAACTGGTATACATTTTTCGCTGTTGCTTTTAAAAAACATTTTATTTTTTATTTTAATACCCTAACTTGTTTCGATATCACAATTTGTTATAAACATTGTCATGAGATTCCAACAGTTTTTCCTTTTACGACAAAAAAAAAAATAATTGAACGGAAAACTTTAAACTTATTAAACATACATCGGAAATTGATGAAAAGCTTTCAAGTGAGTGAATGTCGGTAGCTACATAAAAATATTATATATACAATTGAAAATAAAATAAGAGAAAAATGTATATAAAAAAAACAAACATGGATTGGAAGATGAAAATTTATAGAAAATAAATTTTCTTTTATGCTATTTTTTTTTCTTATGGAAGGATGTCCTGTGAAACAAACCCTATTTAATGCGATCAGGAAATTCGTTATAAGTTCATTTTCTTTTCTAGTTGATATAAAATGAATTTTCCAAATTCAATTATTCAATTATTATTTTTGGGAAAAATTGATCAAAATTTACAATAATAATTCTAGTAAAAATTATTGAAATTTAATTTTTAATATAAAATCGAGTTGAATAATAAATTAATTTTGTGCAAAAAAAATAAGGAATTTTCGAAATTTAATTAGTTTTATAAAAATTTCCAGTACTTAATGGAAAATTCAATATAACTTTCTATTTTTACTTAGCATTTCTATTTATTTAGCAAAAGTTTTCACTAAATTTTACATTCTAGAACAAATTTATTAATTTTCTAATACATAATTTCAAATTTTAAAAACTTAAAATTGTGTAAAATATACCAATTATTACTAATATAATTCTTTAACTAAATTATTTTAATGAATGTTTCGTTAACCAAAAAAAATATATTTCCTATTTAAATCCTAATTTATATTTATCCTGTCTCCTTCTTTTGCTACATTAAAATTTTATTTAAATAAATCTTTTCCTCCTCTCTCCTCATTATTACAAATTTCAACCCTAAAGCAATATTTACGCTTATTTATTAAAAACTTTAATCAATTTAAAAATACGAATAAAAAAATCTTAACAAATTCAAAATGTAAAATCCGTCATTTACATTTCAATTTTATTACATTTTTTTTTTTTTTGGTAATTTGTTAGTAAATATTTGTTGGTATACCAAAGTCATATTAAAATTGTGTCTTATTCTATATAAATAAATTTTCCTTTCAGGAACCACCATATATATCAATTTTCCTTTTTTTGAAAAAAAAAAAAAACGTACAAAAAATCTTAAACTCTAATTGAACATATCCAAAAAATATTTAACTATAAAAGCAAATATATATGAAACAAAATTATATAAAAAAAATTGTATGTAATTTTCAATTGAAAATCTATTTATATGATAACATGTTTCAGTCATCATCATCCCAACACATTCTGTGTATAGACATTCTCCTGTCATCTTAAATAGCTTGTATGTACCTTTCCCAAAAAAATATAATAGTATAATATATTTTCTCACATCATCATAATCATTTCTTATTATAGACTTTTATTTTTTTTAGTCTATTTCCGAAAATACGATGAATATTATTTTGTAGATTGTATATACATAGAAATAGAAATATGATGGAAAACCACCCTTTCCTTTCAAGGTAATTTCAATTTCTGTTGAAAATTTTCGCATACACAATTAGGACTTAAAAGGTGAACACAAAAATATTATAAGTAAGTATTATTTTATATATACGAGGAGGATAGCTTTAAGCTAAATTTATGACAGTTTGAATCTATATCTTTATTTATTTACTATACCTACACAATTTTTTTAAAAAAATTTAGGTATTCATATTTTTTATGAATGATTTGCTTATTTTCATATATTTTTTGAATAATATGGATTTTTCCATGCTTTCCTTACAGAAATGTAAAAGAAATTGAAAATCTTTATTAGTAAGGCATTACTGATATATATATTAAAAAATATCTGTCAATGACATATAATTCAAAATTAGAAGAATTATTTTCGTTTTTTTTTTTTTTAATATAAGAAAGACTTTTTTTAAAGAAACCTTAGAAGAATTTTGCCCCAATGTACAACTTTATGTTTGAAATTCAATAGCAAACATAAAGCTAATTATTTATAGGTTAGGTGTATTGAGTTGGTAAATAAATAAGTTTTAAATGGAAATTTGAAACAGATTTAAAGTAATTATACTAAAAATAGAATAGGAAAATTGTGTTCTTTGGAATTATGGAAAAGTTATGAAGGTTTTATTAGGTCTGGGTCACCACATACAGACATAAACAAAATTTAATATTTGATTATACATAAATAATATTTAAAAATTTTAATGTTATGAATTTGAATTTTTATTTGGGTAGAAACAATTAGAAAATTTAATAAATTTACTATAATTTCATTAAAATTTCGGATTTGTTGCTACATCTCTCTCATATTACTAACTAAAATTGAGAAATTCCAATGTACGATTAAATTTCAAAATTTCTATTTTTGCAAAGCTGTTAAAACTCATTAAAATGTTAACATTAATGAAATCGCAATTCGATCATGTCATATCCCACATGATTAACTAATTTAATTGTGCATTAAATATATTTTAATTTACCATAATTTCAAATTAAACATTATGCAACTTTCAGTTAAACATAATGTTATAAAAAGCGTAGTGGGAATATAATATTAAATTATGTAAATCATAAATAAATAAAAATTGAAATAAATTTTATATGAAAGAAATTTAATCAATAATATTAAATGTACATAAAATATTTTGTTATATATTTTTTTAGATATATTTAACGAAAATCTTTTAGAGGTTGGTTCCTCCTAATCTTCGAAGTTCCAACAAAAAATTGACAAAAATACCACCTGTAGCATTATTAATATAATATTATAGTTGTTAGACATTATAAGGATTTTTCTATCTTTGGTGTTAAATTTCTCGTACCTTCCCCAAATTTGTAGAAGGACAAAATTCCCCAACAAAAAAAAAACGGATAAAATAAATTATAAAGGTAAAAAGTTTATACTTTTTTGAAGAAATACAAGATTTTTTAACAGATTATTTTTTTCTATGCTTATATTTCTGATTTTCCTGTTATTAGTTTATGAGAAATTTAATACTTTTCAAACTTTTACACATATATTTTATATACTTAAAAGGTGATGTGACTTACTTCTGGCTCATAAACTTTTACAGTAATTGGATACGGATACCTGATTACTATGTTATATGTTCTTCAATACTATACATAGGAAAGGAAAATTCTACTTACAATGTAAAGGAGGGCAAAATAATTTTTGATATTTTACTGAATTTTTGTAGTTTTGACAATTTCAATCATGTGTCAAATGAAAAATAGTAAAACTGAAATTAATGTATCTCTAATTTAATTATTGCTTATTTGTTAGTAAATCAATATTTAAATTACGTTTTGCATTTAAGAAAATTAATAAAATTCCTAAATTACTTATCAGTATTTTTTCCATATTTACTATTTTTTTAGTTTGTTATTCAAAATCTCTGTCGAAGTTGTGCACCCCTTGTGAAATTGAAATTATAATAAAAACAAAACCAGAAATACTAAAAAGTGGACTCATACTAAATCCCGGCATACGAAATTTCGGAATTTTAAAATTCCGGTGGATCAAACTCTGATACGAGATGTACTTAAAGCATTTTAAAATAAATTTTCAATAAACACAGTATTTTTTGCTTTTTCCAAAATATTCCAAAAAACAATGTTTTTTTTCGCTTTTTTGATTCCGAGATTCCATATTCCGAGATTTTGATTTTCGATATTTCATACCCAACCCTACAAAAAGATTATAATAAATTTTTTAGTTGAACTTTTTGAAAATAAGTTTGAAATATTTCAAAATGCAAGTCCACATAATGGAAAATTATCATTTACTTATTTATGGTTCACATAATCATAGAAATCATATTACTGATTCTCTTACGTAGAAAAAATAGTAATAATTGGACTAGAAATAATAAGGATTAAATTCTCAATAAAAAAAATTGTATAAACTTAATTAAGATTATAAAACGGAAATTGTATAGTTAAACATTTTCCATATTGAATTATTCTACATTCTACTTGATTTTTATAGTTTCCGAAAATGCAATTTAATAATTTTGGACCAAAATTTATTGCAACATGTTTTAAAATTTCTATTTTCATTTAATAATCCTTAATTAAATATTAAATTTTCCTTTTTATTTATTTGAACATAATTAAATTAATAAAAATAATTATGAAAAAATAATTTCATCCCATTAGTGAAGCGAATAATTTAAAGACAAATCCCAAAAAAAAAACAATTAGAAAATTTTCCATTTTAATGAAATTATGTAAGGTAGACCCAATTAAATAATATAAAACAAAATACTACACCCTCAAAAAAAAAATTGATAATATCAATTTGTAAACATTTTTCTTTTTTGGTTATGTACATAAATTTTTAACTAAAAACTCTGCTATTACATAATAAATACAGAAAATTAAGATAATATTTAAATGAATAAAAACATTTTTGTCCTTAAGGGACAAAACCATTATCATTATCATCACTTGGAAAATTACCAACCCCCTTCTTAAAAAAACCACCATCACTAACAACAAAAAAATAATTTCAGAATTCTATTATAAAATACCATCAGAGTATAAAAATGAAAATTGAATCAATTTTTCATCTAATTTTCAATAAAAATAACACAGTAATAATCATTTAACCCAAAATTATTTTAATTTAACCTTTTCTTTTATTTATTTACGTATCTATTTGTATGTAAAATTGTATATCCTTTTTATAAATAAAATATTAATAAGGATATTTAATTAGGTTCATTAGTTGAGTAGATTTTATTATAATTGTATAAAGAGAAAAAAAATATATATATTTTTTTTTATGTGCTAATTTCTTAAGTGGTTAAATAAAAAAGGACTTTAGGAATTTTTCGTTAAAAATTATATAAAAGGATTATAAAAATACTGAATAATAATTTTCATTTTTATGATATTGAAGAATTTTGCTTTTTTCAACTGAAAAAAAAAGAAACTTCTTTGTACGTAAAATGACAAAAGAAAATAGAATTTTTGTCCATGACAAAAATTCAGTCATTCACAAAAATTCGTCCTTTCTGTAAGAAAATATTTATATATAATTCAATTTTTACATTAAACTTTTTCCTGTCAAAGTTTTAAGCAACAAAACAAAAAATATAAATAAAAGGAAATTGGAAAATTCCATTACGGGAAAAAATGCCAATTATACTAAAAATAGATAATTTTTTTTTTTGACTTCTTCCTTAAGAGGAAAAGTAGTCTTTTTTTTTGTAGTGATTTTCTTCTTTAAAAAAAATGAAATTTCTTAAAATTTGTATGATTGAAAATTACCAAGTTTTTATATAAAGTGTAAAGGAATTTTTATACATATAATACATACATATTATGTCGTTTAAATTGAGGTGATATTTTTGGGTGAAAAAAATATGATAAAGCTATAATTTTTATTTTTGGTTGAAGGATTTTTTTAAAGAGAGTGTCCTTGTAAGATATTTTCATTACCTATTCCTATTGTGTTTTATTATGTGTATTAGTAGTTTACATAAGGGAAAATTTCCTATTTTTCGCATGGAAGAACACGACTCTTGTGCCCATATAACAAAGAAAAAAACCATGTGAAAAATCATTTGGGAAAACCAATTAGAGGAAATTATAGAAGTATAAAAAGGCAGAATAATTTAGCAATTGATGAAGTTAACTATGGATGAAGATGTCTCTAAGATCTTATATTTAATAAGATTTTAGAGACATACTTATCTTTATCCAGAGTTATATTTAAAAAGTGTTTAAGTATAATGAAAAAAATCTATTTACAGTCATAAATTATAGTTTGAAATTACATAAACAAGTCCATGTTATGTGCCAGATAATTTTTTAAATAAAAAAAATTTAATCTGACCACAATTTAATATCTATTTTTGAAGAATATTCATTTATCGTTTTGCTAAAATCTCTTATTATTATATGGAAGTTACAGGGTTACAGCACAGGGGAGATAAATTCTCTTCTTACTAAATATTTATCATTGATTTCAGTAAAAAATTTGAAATTATATTAAATTAAACCCCTAAAAAAACTAATTAAGTACATAAAGTAATTTTATTATACTAAAACATCTTAATTTTTATTATGAGAAATTTATAAGATGGTGTTTTATCCTCACAGACTTGCATCAAATTGCAAATAATTCCCTGTAGAAAATAGAGAGTCCTTTTATATACATTTTCATTTAATTAATTTTATATATTATATACATATATTTTTATTTTTTCTCTTAACCAATTAATGGGTGTTAATGGTCATTTTTGGTTAATTATAAATAATTCGATGTTTGTCTCTAATTATACTTTATTTTTCTAATTGTACAGAAAATCGAAAAATCTAATGAGCCATTAAGTAAGTTTTTTTTTTTCTATTCTATTTTCATCAATTTGCAATTTATATTTGTGGGTGGTAAAAATAAAATAGTAAATGTGATAAAATAACATTAATTTATATAATGTTATATTTTTTGTTTTGGTGTTGTTTGGTCAAGGAGTTTGAGGAAATAATAAAATTATCCAGTTTTATTTTAATATTATAATATTAGAATTTATATATTACATTTAATTATTTTGTAATGGAGAATTTTATTTATCATTAGTTATATAACTATGAAGCATTTTCTAATTTTTGGCGAAAATTAGAAATTTGAATACATGTATATTAAACTAAAACTAATAGTGAAAATAATGTTTGGTACATAAATGTATTCCAGTGATTGGTAGAAATTACGTTGTCATAACTAACTATGTCGGCAAAGAAATCTATCCAATACTTTTGGTTTACCTAAACAATTATTTCAAATAAGTGCAACAAATTTCCAAATATTTTCTATCATTCTCTTCAAAATATAAAGGATTTCACGAAAATTTAGTAATTTCTACATAAAATTCACAACTTTTGGGAAATTAAATTGAAAACTAAAAGGTCAAATAAGTATTTATTTATTTTTGTTCAATTCTAATATTGATTTTTCTACATAAAATTTTAAATTTGAACTGAAAACTACATAAAAATATAGATTCATCCTTGGTACTATATCTAATCATAATTTTAGTAATACTTTGTAATCATGGAAAATCTGTATAATAATTATTACAGTAATTTCCCATCATTATTTCTAAATAATCTGCTTTCATTTATTTGGTATATAATAAAATTTATTATAAAGATTGGCATAATTGATTACCCGTAGCGTAGATAGAAAAACTAATATAATTTGTAAAAAAATAAAACCTAACAAAAAATACAAACAAATTTATAAAAGTATGGGAAAAATAACAAAAACTAATTTATATTAAGGGATGAAAATACAAATTTCATTACACAAAATTGAAGTATAATACTATCTAACTAATAATAATCGTTTTTTTTTCCCAATTTAGATTACACACACAGTTTACAATTAATTGAAGTTCGAATACCAAAACATGTTATTAAAAATTCTGAAGCACAACTTGAATGTTTATATGATTTAGATGGTGAAGCATTATATTCAGTTAAATGGTATAAAGATGGTAATGAATTTTATCGTTATGTACCAAGAGATATGCCACCAGCACAATTATTTTTATTACCTGGTGTTACGGTTGATGTAAGTATATAAAGATTTAATTATATATAATTTATAGAACAAATTTTTGTTTGTTTTTGTAATTCAACAGTAAACTAATAGCCAGTAATTAGAAAATTGCTCTTTTAAATCTCTATAAAAAGAAAAGTTGTTATTTTTAATAATTAAAAAATCATGAATTTTATTAAAATAATTTAAGCTTTTTTAAATTTAAAAGAATTTTTATTTAAATCACTTATAAAAAAAAATTATTTCTATGGAAGACATTATTAGAAAAAGTCCTTTTTCTGAAACTTTATATTGCCATTAGCGATAATAGTCCTTAAAAAATCTATTTAAAAAAGAAATATAAATTGTATCTTGTTTCTTGAAAAAGGTATAATATTTGTCAATGACATTGATATACTCAAAAAAAATTAATATGTATTTATAGGAAATTAATTTAAATATTATTCGCATTTTGAGAGAAATAATATTACTTTAATTGGAGATTTTCGGAAATGGTTCTTACAATTATATAATTTCCATCTTCTTTTCCACAAAAATTCAAAAATTGTAATACAATATCAAATATTTCGAAAAACTCAAATCAAAATAAGGAAAAATATTATTAAATTCACTATTAGATCTATTTATTCTACATTTCTGTCAATTTAATGTCCTTCCATATCCAAAACTATTATAATAAAAATACTAAAATGTCTGCTACTATAAAAGAAAATACTATAATAATAATTAAAATATTTATTCAACTTTCTGTCTGCTCTTTTCTTACTGGTGATAAACTATTAAATTTTTGCAAAATAAAAAAGTAGTTAAATTCTTTGCTGTTTTTTATTACTATCGCAAATAAAACTTACACAACTATAATAATAAAATGTTTAGTTTTGTGGTTCATCCCTAAAATGAACATAAATTTATTGTTGGATCCTTTAAAAACATTATATAGTTAAAAAGCTTTGATTTTTGTTTGCTTTTTATTGAAAATATAAAACGAATAAAAAAACAAATCATAAAAATTATTTTCATTTTTTTTTACATTTTATTTTTATAGTTACACAATTCAAGTGATGTTGTTGTATCGCTGAGACATGTAAATTTAGCAACAACTGGTAGATTTCGTTGTGAAGTATCAGCAGAAGCTCCATCATTTCAAACTGTATCAGATCATGGTGATATGATTGTTGTTTGTGAGTATAAACAATAAAAGATTTAAATTAAATTCAAATTTTTTACATTGAAATTTTATTTTGATGTTGACTCCTAAATTTATGTTATTTGTGATTTTTTTTTTTTTGGAACTCCTAAATTAATGTTACATTATTATAAGTGATTTTTTTATTTTAATGTTTTGGAAAAATATATTTTTAAAAATTGCATAATGTGGTAAGGACATAATTTTTTGGTAAGGAGTTATAACATTGAAAAATATTATTATAAAATATTAGTCATATTAAATAGTTATTTATGAATGTGAAGTTATAAAGGCAGAAATAGAATAATTTTTTTTTAAGGAAAAGGGGCTCATTTATATCAATGATTTATTATTTTTGAAAGCTAGAAAATTACCCACTATAATAATTTTGCAAAGACACAACAAATTTCTAAATTTACAGAAAATTTGAGTCAGAAAATTTTGTATATAAATGCCTGCTACGAAAGTGGTACATAATAGTTCCAATTGAAGTGGCATAGTGTGACACTCTATTTCATTTACAAGTTAATTTAATTGGAAACTATTTGAAATTTATAAAATTAATAAACATCTATAACTTTGTATAGTTAAAGTATTAAAGAGTCGATAAGTGTAAATGATGAGTGAAATACTGAAATCTGATACAGTATATAAAATTTATAAAATTATTTTTAAAACTTTAAACAAAATTCCATTTTTATAAATAATTAATTTTTATTTTTTTCTAAATTTTTTGTTTAAAGTATAAATACTTATATTTTTCAAATTTCCAGGTATCAAATTTTAACCTTGCCTGCAATAATAACAATTATATATAATATTATTTTCATAAAAAATTTAAGTCACAGCTATATCCTTCCTTAAATCGATTCCTATATAATTGTAATATAAAAAAACAAGGAATTTTTGTATATACTATTTCCCATTTTACTTATATTTACATCATATAGGTGTTGTTATTTTGTATTCTAACTTTTATACAGACATTATTTTTCTTGACAAAAAATTCAACGGAACGAAATAATGCAAATTGAGTTTTTTGTAAAAAAAAAATCTTTGTTGTCCTGCGGCTATAAGTATGAAAAAAACTTTCTAAAGTGCTTTTCAGTTTATATACACTAACTATACTCAAAAAAAAAATTATTTCTTTCCATCCTTTATACAATTTTTGTTATTATTATAATTTTTGCTTCATACTTCAATACTTTTTCTTCCTTGATAGTGTATTTATGTTACTATTTTTATTATTTTATTTAAACTAGTTTTACATTGTCGATATTTACATATTTGATGGTAAGATATGAGAGTACCGGCATCCATAAAGCTACTTCTCGGCTTCAAAATATTTTAATATCAACAGAATTCCCATAATCCGCGTAAATGATTTTCTATCTCTTTTTCGACTTCAATTTATTTACAAGCGAAAGAAGTGAGACATTAACAAGTTGAATGATAAATTTCAATGTTACGAATTTTCATTTGACTCTCATCCTTTTTATTTGAGATAAAAAAGGATGTGTACTTATCTCAAAATCATATCAAATAATCTGCAATGAAAATGGCGACAATGTAAAAATAGTAAAAATGTATTTTTGTTACAGAAAAACTTTAACATTGTTCAATTTTGTTGTTGTTATTTTTCGGCTTCTTCAGTTTATAGCTATGAAAGTAGAGTAACATTTTTCGGATATGAAATGTTCTCAACATAATTTTTTTTCTATTATAGTATAAGAAATATTAATATTATAAAAAGTTAAATGTTTACCGCATAGACGACATCAGTCAAATTGTATAAAAAAAATTTGCACTCCTTAAGACATCATCGTTTTCGTTTTTCGTTGAACTCTGAAAAAGTTCCTTATATTTATAGTGCAACTGTTACATTTTTTCAAGGTATGCAGAATTTTGATGTGATATTTGTATTTTTGGAATGGCATTTTTTTCTGTTTTCCGGCAATTACCTAACTGAAGTGTTTTATATTATTTGTTTTTTGTCTCAGGGAAATTTTTTTTTTTCAGTTCAGTATCCTTTTTCGAGAATTTTAATTCAAAAGATTTTATGTCTGAAAACTTTTGTGAAAATTTGTGATATGAATCAAAACTCTTTTTAAATTTTATTGTGTATTTAATATTTCATTAATGATTCAAATTTTGCTATAAATTGATATTTTCTTTAAATGTTGACAACTGAAAGTGATTAAAATATTTATTTAAGTTGATGGACCTCGAATAATAGAAAAAATGAAGACCAGCGATGCTAATCAAACTAATATTAAAAATCATTTTTTGTGGTTCACTTTAATAAAATATTTTATAAAAATTTTGTTTAAACAAAATTAAGTTAAATTTAAGATCAAAGGAAATTATATCTGAATGCTTTCATGTGATTCATATTAAAAATACTATCAGTGGATTTCCTCTTTCGTGTAAAAGTTAGATAGAATTTTCGAAGATTTTTTTAAAAACATTTTGTATACAATAAAAAATATCTTAAAAACATTGTTTTTCCTTCTCGGGCTTAGTTGAAACTGAATTGCAACCCACGACGATACGAAAAACAAATTTCTTGTAGTGAGTGTTTTGATTAAAAAAATTTCCCCTTGTAAAAAAGAATACGGAAAAATAACAAAAAAAAAAAAACCAAAATATATAAAATTTCAATTTTTTAGTAAAAGTTTTCCCCGAAAAAAAAAGAACTGCGAATAAAAAAATTGAAATGGTTTGACTTGGTATTCAAAAGAAAATCTTTTTTTTTTCATTTTTACAAAAAGCCAACCGAGGTAAGAACAAAATCTAGCAAATAGAAATATAAAGAGAAAAAAAATACATCTGCCCTTGGCTCTTTTTACAACATTTTCCATTTTCAACCTTTCTTTTCTTTATTATTTTGAGCTTTGTTGTTTCTTCAAAAAAAAGGTTAAACTTTTCAATAATTTTTTTTTCTATATTTGAGAACGGAGACGGAGATCGCAATAAAAAAAATCTACAGAATAAAAAAAAAACATTTTCCTTCTAAGAATTTTCTTTATATACAAAAAAAAAAACAAAGTTTTCCGAATGGTTTTGCAAAACATAAACAAGAAACTGAAAAACTTTTACTATAATTTAAATGTGAAATAAAATGGCATAGAAAATGTTCAAGAAAAATAGTGAAATAATGAAAAGGTCAAATGTTACAGTGCCCTACAGTAATATTACATCAAAATGACGACACTAATTGGCCAACTTTATACTATTTTCCTGGGCTATAAAAGTTTCTGTATGCAAAATCCTTAATTGGTGGACAAATTATACATAATAAAAATTATAGAAGTAGTTGCAAAAAGTACTTTCTTATTGCTATTTATGATTGGAGAAATGAAAATTTGACATTTTAAAGGGTTTGCTAGTGGGACAATAATTTTATAAAGTTTGTTAATCAAAATATCGTTAACGTATTCTATATATTACGCTTATATGTATTACAACTCTTTCATTTGTGATTTGTATTTGCAAATATTTGCAAATTGATTAATATATTCAGAAAACGGAAAATATTAGAGTCATTAAGTCTCTACCACATTGCAAACCTGATATTAAGGGTCTTATTCGCAAAAATTCTATTTCTTCAGTCGATAAGGAGGAAAACTCAGAAACTTTTTCAGATAAAAAAAAAGTCTTTTACAGATAAATCCTATCCTTAAGAGCATTCCGAAAATATCTCTTTATATTCTTCACTTTCTTTACAATTTAATTCACTATTTAAAAAGCAATTAGCTTATAAGTTAAGATTAACCTTTATCAAAATGACCAACTATAAATTTTCAATTTTCCTTTTTTTTTCATATTCTTCGTTCATTTAATTTATAAATTAAGTTTTCATTTTTCCCTCATTTTATTGAAATTCAAAACAACAGTAAAAAATGTTAATAAAATTTCTTCATGCTTTTTATACCATCAATAAAATTTAAATGAAAATAATACGATAATTGTTACGGGCTAATCGTTGGATTTTCTTCCGTCATAAACGTAAAGAATTTTCTTAGATTTTTTAAAAAGCATAAAGTTCCCATTTAACAGGAAAAAAATACAAAGAGCTTTTCAAAGTTCAGAATTTATAAATTAAATTAACTTGTAATATATAAATACAAAGCCTTATAAGCAATTTTTTAAATGTACGACAAAATCTTGTCTTTTTGGTATACTATATTAAAAATTTCGTTTTATGTTTTTACAGTCTTTTAAAAGTAGCTATAAAAAAAATTGAACATCAGAAAGAATTTTTATATTGCTTGTCTATAGGCATTTAAAAAAAAAGCCAATCAATTTTGCCTAATAAAAAATGGATAGAGGCCAAAAGCTACACTGAAATTCGATGAAAAATCTTGTTAATAATGTCAAAAAAAACAAAAAAAAAACATTAAATATTTTGTTACTTGTAAAAGTTATAATAAAAAATAATTTTAAAACTTTTTGAATAATAAATTCTTTATTTTATTTTCTCGCAAAAAAATAAATATTAATTTTTATTTATTTTTATATCAATTTTCATTATTTTTTAAATGAATTTTTAATGTGTACCAATAAAATTTATATTTACATCAGAAGAAAGAAAAAATCTGTTGGTCGATTTAAAGTCGAGATCATAAAAAAAAGTTCAAGGATTCTTAATTTTATTGGTAACATAGAAACAATAAAAAAAAAACCAAGACAAAAATTGTGTCATTTTGGATTGGATTTTTTTATTTTGTGCTTTTGTGGAAAAGTCAATAAGAAAATTGTATGTTAAGTCATTTTAAATGTAAATTTTGTTAAATTATAGAGATAAATGAAATTTTATAATTGTATATTTTAAGCTAATTCTGATTGAATTTACATTAATTATTTAACCAGAATTTCTTAATTGAATAAACAAGAAATTGCAATGTAAAAATGAAAACAGAAAAAATAATTTAATATTAAATTGAGTAAATTGCAAAAATATTATGGATTTTACATTGTTTCTAGTTAAGTGTACTAAGTATAATAGTATTAAACCATGAATATATAGCATTTTCGAGTCAAAATAGTCTTTTTAAATTTCAAATTAGTCTTTTTAAAAAATCATATTAGTCTCCTACACACACAAAACACTAATTTAATTTTGTAAAATGACTAATTTGATTTTACTTGAAAAGACTATTTTAACTCGAAAATGCTATATAACAGTTGTTTTAACTGCTTCCTTTGTTTGTTTCTTATATCAATATAAAATTTGCTAATTAAGCAAACTCTTTAAAAATTAAAGAATTCGTAGCCAATTTTGTCGCTATTTCCCTATAAAATTTAATTCGTATCGCTTGCTTTGTTCTACTACTAACTATATATCAATATTTGGTAATATGATATGTCAATATCGCTTTTAGCCCTACAATAAAATCTCTACTGTTGCAAATATATTCAAAATTTGGTAACTCAGTTCGCCTGCTATTAAATTGACAGTAACAATTTTTGATTGAAATGAATTAATTATCCGACTTGGCAGCACTTTGTGATCTTAATCTTACAATTTCATTTAAACAAATAGATCTTTCTTCATTCTTAATTAAATTTTCTTAAAATTCCTTGTTACTCCGCTCCTTATTTTCTAGTCATACCATCCGGAAGTCATTGATTTTTTTGTTATACAAAATCCTTTCATTTTCCTATCAAGATATTTCATTTTATGAAAACCCTTTAAGTTTCTTTAAATTTTTGATTTTCGTTATTAATTTTGTTTTATAAACTTTAAAATTTCCACCTCCATCCATCCATGTCTTTTTTCTGTCTTAACAAATCTGAAATTTCAATAGAAAATTTATCATTTATTTATTTTGAAATTTCCACCTCCATTATTATTATATTTTAAAATTCAACCCTCACTAAAATATTAATTCAACATAATATACTTATATAACAAATCCATTCCCAATGTCATTTCTTTTTGGGCCTTTAATTAATGTCAATCGCACGCCAAATTAGAAAAACGATTGAGCTCCTTTTTTTTCGTCCTGATGGAAAAATAAAGAAAAAAAACTTTTCGTCTATATTTGTTTATGGATAAAAGGGATTCATCGTTAGATCCTGGTAAACATTTAAAATTTAGAAACGACAAAACAATACCCTATCCTACTATCTTTACTGGTAAGGATATTTATTTATTTATTTATTTATTTTTTGGTACGGTTAGAGTAGGATAAACAACTGTGTTCATCTTGATTTGATGATCTTATGGAATAATTCGCGAAGGTGGAGGAGGTTAAAAAATTAATTTATAATTTTTTTTTCTCGTCGTTTTTTTTAGATTAATTTTATTTAGATAAAAAAAAATGGAATACTTTTGGGGATTTAATTTAATTGTTGTTGGGGTTGTCTTCAATTACAGCGATGAAAGTTATTTTTAGAATTTTTTTTTAGGGGCGATACAAATTTAATAGGATTTTTTGTTGTTGTTGATGAAATTTTAAAGGTAAAATGATTTATATAATGGCTATCATCAGTCGACATGTCATCATAATTGTTTTTTTTTATATAAATAATTATTTATAATTATTTTCCATCTTTCTTGTAAAGAGGGTAGGTAAATTATTGATTAAGGATTTATATTTTTGTTTTTAACTAAAGTGAATCGATTAATTATTTGAAGAAATTTAAGATTTTTATAATGTTTTAGCTTCTTTATTGAATTTGACTTATTGGGGTTGGATTGACCTAGATTTAAATTATAATATAAATTTATTAATTTGAATATGTTTTTAAAATTAACTACAATAATCAAACCTAAATTGCTTGGCTACTATAAATGGAATATGTCCTTTAAAAAGTTATACTTAAATTAGGTAATGAAAATAAATAAAATTTATAAGTTGAATTTTGGTTTATTCGGTTTATTCCTAGGTAAATTCTAGATATTTAAAGGAAAACTATTTGTAGTCCCAAAGCAATTTACTCTTTCTAACACTTTTTCTGTTAATTCTCATAAATTCAGTAATTCTGTTAATTTTTCTGTTATGATTTATATCCTACTATATTAATTGACCACAAAAATTTCACTTAAATCATTTACTATCGCTGATATTATTAATAATTAACATCTCTACCATAAATTTTTCATTCGAGTACATCATCATAAATGTTTTATAGTTTAATAAAATAATTTATTCCCACTAAAAATGAATTAATGAAATTTTTTTTTCATATTTGTCCTTTTTTTTTACTTATTTAAAAATTTATTTTTTTGTAGCACTTCCGGATAAAGGACCAACAATAACAGGTGGCCGGGCACGTTATCAAATTGGTGATTATGTACGTGTTAATTGTACATCTGGTCGATCAAAACCAGCTACAACACTTAATTGGCTTATAAATGGTGAAAATGTTGAATCACATATGTTAAGAATGTATGATTCAATATTAACAGGACGTGAAGGACTTGTTACAACAATATTGGGATTACAATTTCAGGTGCAACAACAACATTTTCGTAATGGTGATATGAAATTAAAGGTAAATTATATTATATATGAATATTTTTTTTATGCAAATTAAATTGTAATTTTCATTTATGCGTGAATTTTAAAAGTTTTTACATAATTTAATTAAATTTTTTTTATTGAAACAAATTTTTTTTTGATTTTTCTGAACATTTTTAAATTATAAATACTAGAAATTATTTTATAATTAAATCTAATAATTATTCAATTTTCCCCCAACACACAAATTTTAAAACTCATTATTGTTTAATTATTTTTTATTTTTCTTGTAAAATTATTTTTATATATAAAAAAAAAAACAAATTAGTGTATTGCCCGTTTATCATCAATCTATTGGCGTAGTAATGAAGAAAGTGTTGAAGGTGATCGTCCACAAAAAGCACCAGTACTTGAATCACGTGAAACAGTTTATGCTAGTAATTCACGTGCTGATCCAGTCCAAGGTATGTCATTCCGGGAAATTTTTGTAACAAAAATTTTATCGTTTTTCATTCAACCAAATGCAGCCAATAATAGTATGAGCAAATTTATAAATGGACCCAGTATATTAACATTAATCATCAGTCAAGTGAGTATCTTCCTAATATTTACAAGAAATATATGCAATTTTGATAGAAGATTTTTGATATCATCAACAACATCAATAACAACACAATCACAATTAACTACATCATCAGCGTTGGTATTATCGCCATCAATGAAATTGTCAACAAATTGTAGCAGTTAGCTTAATTATTAATTTTGTTATTTTGTATATGAAAATTTTGCAAAATGGAAAAACTATAAATTTTATAAATTTATTATTTTTTTTTATTTTTTTTTTTATTTAAAAATTTATGTTACGAAAATTTGTATTTTAATTTGTATAAAATATTATTAATAGTTTTTTGTTTGTAATTGTAAGGAAAATTTAAAAGTAACTTTAAAAGAGGATTGTTGGAGAATTGGTGATTATTGAAGCCTGGTGATTATACTACCCAATTTAGTATCTGAGCAGTATTGTGTTCGATAGTTAAATTCGCATTTGTCGGATTAGGTTATAATTGGTTACCATAACATTTTTAGTATTTTCATTAATTAGACTATTACGAAATAATAAAAAATAAATTTAATTTAAAATATCTTTTTAAAATTTAATAATATAAGATGAAAAATCCTAAATTTCTGGTCAAATATCATAAACTTTTTATAAACTTTTAAGGACAGTGTTAAAGTAAAGCATAAATATGTGGACTTAATAAATTAAGCTATACAACAGTGTATAATAATCAACAGGGTCGCAATGTCCATAAAATAGCAATGTCCTTCCTGGACATGAAACTTAAAATTAGCCAAATAAATGATGGACTTTATCATTTTTTAACCAGCACAGATTTATATTCTTACGATTCAATTTGGTGATTGCAATTTCAAAATATTCTTGTCCCCTTAACGATATTAGTTTTATAAATTTTACCATTAACAAGAAAAAGCAACATTTAATCAGCCATTTTCATTCAATCCCCTTAAATTTAAATATAAACATTATATGTAACTATTTTTTTAATTTAATCCTTTAAAAAAAAAAACACAGGAAATTTTTTTAAATTAAATAATTAATAAATTAAATATTTTAAAGAATTTAATTATATTTAAAAAACTGAAAAAAGGTAAGAATTAATTTTTTTTAGATCTTAATAAAATTTTTATGTATAAATATATTTAAATTATAGACATGAAACATATCGAACAAAATTTTTTTAAACATTTATTAGAAAATATTACAAAAAAATAAATAAATTAAATTTAAAACAAAAATTATATAAAATAAAATTTTAAAAAAAATATTGCCAAAGAAAATACGTTTTTTTTTTAAAAAAAAAAATTACAAAATATAAATTTTTTATCTCTGAATATTTATGGTAAAACCTAAAAAAAAATGTATATCTAAATATATAATATATATTTTTTTGTATCTACTATATTTTGTATTAAATATTCCTTTTTTTTTATTTTTTTGATATTATTATGCAAATTTGTAAAAAAAATATTTCTATAAAAAAAAAATATTTAATGTTATTTACGAGTGGTTCGAAAAAATATGATTTTTTAAAGGTTATCGTATCCTTAACACAAAAAAAAAAAAAAGGAACAATCAAATTTATCAGATAAATCAAAAACTTCAAAAAAAAAAAAACATAAATAAAAATAAAATAACAATTTTAATTTTCTAGATTTAATATTGATTGAATTATTTATAAAAAAAAAGAAAGATATAGATATAAAAGAGAAAATATCAAATAAGTATCATAAAAAATTTATTTTTGGTTTATATAATGTATAACATCAACGATATAGAAGATATATGGATAAGACATAAATATAAAAATTTGAAGCCGCCGGGTATAGTTGTCTCTTTTGTTGCTAGCCGAATTGTCAAAATTAATAAATCGCAAATTTTCAAAGAGATAATTTTTTTTTTTGTGAAAAATACAAGTAAAGATCATCCTAAGGAATATTTTAGGTCGCGCAACGATAATTATACAAATGGAAAGTAAAATAGAGTAATTTGTTTAGCTAGTTAATATTTTTAATTTATATTGAGACACTCATAAAATTAAAAAAATAAGCCAGCCCTGTAAATCTGAAATCAGCTGTTATAATATTTGTCAAATAATAATTTGACATTTGTTCGAGCAAAAGGAAAGAGAACTACCAAAATCGTGGCTTCATAAACAATTTTTCAATATATTAAAATTTTAATGTGTTTTAAGGGAAAATTTTAAGGAAACATTTATGCTCCTTCCATATATTTCTAATTCGTTGTTATACAACGACTCTGAAAATTTATATTTATAATTTTACTTGTTTTTCCGATAATTTTGATATAAATATTATTTGTATCATTAAAAATTATTCAAATGATTATTAAAAATAAGTCTATTCCTATTTAACACATAGAAATGTCTTACTTTATTAATAATTTTGGTGTCCTTTCAGTCGATTTGGATAAATATTTATCTGACTTTGGACTTATCTGCAAATTAATTAACAAGAATTTATTATAAATTAAACCGTTTGTGTAGAACAAACACGCGTCAAAAAAGAGTATTGCGAATATTAAATTTCTGAAAATCGTAACACGAAAATTTATGTTGTGCAATGGACCTTTAAATATCGTAAAAAACATTTTATATTATTTTATTTTAAATAATTACAAATTAATAATTATAATCAATAAAAAGATTTTGGAATTAAAATTTTCTTATAAAATTCTGTTGTGAAAAATTTGAAAAAATCTTTTTAAAAATTCAATTTTTATATATATAAAAAAAAAACTTTTTTCAAATTAAAATCAAAGAGACTTATACATTTTTTTTAAAAATATAAAAATAAAAACTTTAAAAAAATCTTAAAATATTTAAAACAACATTTTAAAAATGCCATAATTATTGTTTTAAGTAATTAATTATTAAAATTAAAAAACAAAAAATATTTAATTATAAAATTATAAATTTATTAAAAAAAATTAAATTTTTTTACTATTATTATTATAATAGAAATGTGATGTAATATTATTAAATATATTTAAATAAAGAAATATATATAGATATATATAAAAATTTTACTATATTTTATGAAGAAAATTATAATATTAAAAAATAAATCCATTATTTTTTTTTTAGATAATTAAGTGAAAATTATTTAAAAATAACAAAAAATTATATATACATATATTAAAGATTTACATATTTCATCATAAAAAAAATTATTATTAAAAATTTTTACTATTTAAGCTTTAGAAAAAGTCATAATCAAAGTAAAACGTAAAATTTTCCCAATTTTCTTTTTAAATTGTATTGTTTTTTTATTACATAGCACAATAAAGAAAATGTTCCTCATGTTCGGCAAAATCACAAAAAAAAATATTTTTTTTTAATCATTAAAAAATATTGAAATTTTAATTTGTTTTTTTTTTTTTTTTTTTTTTTGAAAACTGGAACTTTGCACTTTATAATTAGAAAAATTATCTTGTAATTAATTTTGGAAGGAAATGATTAAGGGTTTGTGTATAAACTATAGGTATTTCCTTTTAATGGTTTGTGTCTTCATTTTTTACCCTTTAAAATTTTATTTTTTAAATTGAAAGTTTTATATTTTTTATGTATGAATTTTAGGTATTTCATTAAAGTTATATATGCAATTTTGCCACGTTCCACATAAGAAATACAATTATTTTCCTGTATAGTGGAGCTAATCCATATATGAAATCCCAATTAAAAATTATTTTTTAACTGTTTCCCTACCATAAACTTTATAACCTAATTTAGTCACAAATCCCAAAAATTCATTGTGAAGAAAATTTTAAAAATTCTGAAAAAAATTATATATCATTTTTGGATGGAAAGATGGAAAAAATTTAGATTTAAGTTGTAAATTTTATTACAAAATTATAAAAATATAAAAATAACAAATTTTTAAAAATTATATAAATAAATAATTAATGTATATTTGTATTATTTTACAACATAAAATAGAATATTTCAAATATATTAAAAGAAAATCAAATATTTAAAAAAAATATAAAAATAATATGTATTAAAAAAATTATGAAATTATAAAACTTAAACGATATAAACAAATTCTTATGTAAATAAAATGAGGAAACCATAAAAAAAATATAACTTAAAAAAAATATCGAGCCAATTATGTATTTTTAATCTTTAATAAGACAAATATGAAAATTTAAAATAAAAATTTAACATTTAAAAAATAACTATAAAAAAAAAGTTTAAAAAAAAAAATCTTATTTAAAAATTAGGAAATAAAAAAAAAATGGAAAAATATATTAACAATAAAAAATTTAAAGAAAAATTAATAATTAAAAAATTTAAAAAAATATATAAATATATATTTAATAAAACTATTTGTTTGAAAAAAAAAGCTGAGTTTTATGATTTAAAATTATTCTTGAAAACAATTATAGTTCGAAATGAGAATGGTGGCATTTAAGTAATAAAACTTTTGCTGCTTTGTGTGTAGAATAACAATCTTTGGTCAGATTACTTTACAGTGAAAATCTCACAGATTCTTAATAAATTTTAATAAATTAATAAATTTTCTAAATTATTGAATGAAATTAAAAAGGAAATAGAATCCAAAAAAATTTGTGATCCAAATTTCCCTTAATATTGTCCATGTCCTGCAATTCATTTAAGAAATCGTATATTCGTTTTAAATACCATTAGTAAAATTATTTATGAAATGGCGGAAATATAAAAACCAATAAATTCAATTTAATGCGTCTAAACTACCAGAGCCAAAAGTAATCATTTTAATTTTAAGTATAATCTTGTATTAATTTATTATATTATTTTGATACAATTGTCCCATTATTTTCGTCCAATGAAATGTCAAATCATAAATTTTATAATAGGTAAATTCAAAATTTGTATTATTCCAGTGCCGAAACAATAAAATGATTGTTTCAGGTAAGTTTCAAAATCATTTTCTTGTTTATCAAATTTAAATTTATAAGTTCTAAAAATAGATACTAATACAATTTTCAACAATGTTACAAAATATAAATTTAATCTGTCTGTGAATTGTATCCAAAAAAAAACTGAAAATATACACAAAAATAGCATTCGCAAACTACTATAGCTTACATTTATATAATATATACTTTAAAATGAAGAGCCATTCTATAAAATGTATAATACAAGTAGTCAATCCCAAGTATCCTCAATCACTCAAGTTTTAAGGTATCCATATAAAATATATATATTTTTATGTAACTAGTATATACATGGAATTTAGGAAATTGGACGATTGAGGGGCTTGAAAAATAAAATCCTAACTGACCTAAACCAAACCAAATATATAAAAAACCATCATCATATTTTTTAACCTTTATCCTTTATCCCATCATCGGAAACAGTTAAACTCTTGACAGGTCATTTCTATATTGTATATAGTAAATATATATCCAAATGAACATACAATATTATCCTTTTTTTATATTTTATTATTTTGTACAGTGGAGCCGCAATCCATTTAAGAGAAATCCCATGCCAGTTTTTTGATTTTTTTTTCGTATCATATACGACCCCAGAAAAAATAAATGTTTCAGATCAATTTATTATACAAAACGAATAAATGTCAATTTATTTGCATTTTATATGTTTAGACATTATATATATATTTACCAAGAACACAGACTATATACGCAATTTTGGTTTAGTTGGGAAAAATGGTTAGTTACCATTTTGAGTTATATAAGA
This sequence comes from Empis stercorea, assembly GCA_949752835.1. Taxonomy (NCBI): domain Eukaryota; kingdom Metazoa; phylum Arthropoda; class Insecta; order Diptera; family Empididae; genus Empis; species Empis stercorea. The sequence continues at coordinate 53,812,502 of OX457089.1, forward strand.
TTTGATCTTATTTATATTTTACAATGGAATTTTGATATATAAATCTTTTTGGATATTATACTACTACAATTTAATTTTACGAACGCAGAAAAGTTACTACTGAATTTATATATTATATTTTTCCTTTTTGAATATGAAAGCAGACCAATTTATTTTTCAGGACATTTTTTGGAATATATAGTTAACATTATATTTATGGCAAGTAAAAATTGTTTTTGTCGAAAGGAAGATTTTTATGGTTTAAAACATGAATTGAGCGATAATGAGACAATGGTCTGTAACGAGATTAAATTATTTTTCTAGACTTATAGACGATATATTATTGAAATTTATTGTGTTGTGGTTTTAACTGGAATTGACTTATAATATTAAGTTCGATGGTATAGAATGAATTATTTTGTATGAATTTGATTTAACAATAATTTATCAGACAAAACAGTGAACATTTTAAAGTAGAAAATTTAATTGTATCATAAAATATTTGATGTGTTGCAGAAACTTAAATGTAAGTGCCTACCTTTTTACATAAAAATTTTAGTTTGAATTGTAAACTATATTATAATTATATCAATTATCTCGCTTAAAACTTCCATAAAATATAATTTTCTTTTAGCTTTTTTTATTATTTACCATAAGGACTTAAGATAAATAACAAGAAATATTTTTTACATAATTTACATACAATTTTTCATTTGTTTATTATAAAAATTTTCGCGTGTTTTTCACATATTTCTTTTTAAATCCTTTTATTAACACAAAAATATATTTTATTCGCTTTATAATAATAATAATAATAATTTTTTTTTAATTATATTTTTTCTTACCATAACATTTTTAAGAATTAAGAAAAGAATATTTTATTAAGAATGCAAAAACCTATAAAAATAAAAATAATATTTTTAATTTAAAATGACACAACATAAAAAAAAAACAATTGTTTTTAATTTTCCATGCATAGTAAAAGAAATGAAATTCCATTTTCCTTTTCTTTTTTTTTGCTATGGTTCGAAGGAGGAAAATATAATAAGCAGACGAAGAGTTTTAATTAACTTTCCTTTTGTAAATTTCTTAATTTAAAAGAAATGAAAGAAATGTATTTTTTTTTTGTTCTGGTATTTTGTTTCTTATAATAATTTATGTTTAAGTAGAAAAAGGAAAAAGTTAATAAAAAAAGGAAAGGATAATTGCATGGAAATGTGAATAGAAAAATGTGCAATAACAAAAAGTTTTAAATAAATATATTAATTTTTATATTAATGGCTACAATTAATTATAATATAAATGTGAACAAAAAAAAAGTTGTTCCAGGATTACAAAGTAAAATATCAGGTGTTCCATAATATAATTTTTTCACTATCAGGAACTGCCAGAGAATAAATTTATATTTTTTTATATAATTTATTTGTAATTATCCAAAAATAATGAAAATTAATTTACATTTTTAAAAATTATATTATTGGTTAATTTTGTGGGTTTTTTCACAGTGGCGGCTATGGAATATTTCGGTTATTATACCCTACACAAAAAAGCAGGAAATTTTTGGAGTTTATATTGCTGGTTAAAGATCATTTTTAATATCCTTAAACACAATGTGCAAATATTGGAAATTGCTTGATATTAATCAAAAATTCAGATAAATTAAGCAAATAATTAAAATGTTATTTTATTAAATTTAGTGAAGTTAGATATACAATTATATTGTTCAATAAATTAATTGATCCAAAGACTATTATACAAATCAATTCTATTATCAAAATTAAAAGTAATTGGTGCGGGCAAAACAAGAAATTTAAAACACGTACAAAAAAATCATTCATTATTTTCTATTGCTTCTAAAATGTTTTGATAAAACTGGACAATAATATTATTTCTAATGTCTAGACATTAAATATCTGACAGACGTTGAAAAAACATCATAATTTTTATATAAATACGAGTAATGCGTCACAGTCTATGTGAAATTATAGAAACTAATAAAACAACAATTAGATCAATAAGCATGCATAAAATTACTATTTAGTTATTCAAAAATGCTTTCAAATTCAGAATGACTAATTCTACAAAACATTGATGACTAATATTTCATCTGATACATATTTATATTATAAAATTAATTTTGTTTGCAAAAAATAAGAAATTTTGTAAAAAAAAATTATATTTAAACACGAACATTTTGATAAATAAATGTTCTTAAAACACAAAAATCTATCATAATTTATTCAAAAACTCAAAAATATAAATTGAAAATGAAAATCTTTTTGTTTTTTTTGTTTATGTTATGCCGCTTATACAACACAGTCGACAATTTTTTTTTTGAGAGGGCACATTTTTAATTACCCCTTTTTAATTCATAGTTCAGTAAATTGGTTTTGGTTACCAGGCATAATTAGACATAAAATTAATGTGACATGTGGTCAACTGAAATTGATTTCGTAAAATATTTTCTATATACTAAAAAGATAACCATCATCATGTACGTTGTATGTCCAGCAAAGAAAAAAGTATTTCGAGCACGTTTAAATGTTAAAAATGTTAGAGGGACACATTAAATTCATCAAAAATACTTTTGTTTTTCTGAACCCAAAAAAAAATGGAATTTAATCGTTATTATATCATCTATTTATCCCCAAACACACACGAAAAAGAGATATCCTTTTAAATAATATTTTGCTGCTTTAAAAACTCTATAAATTTTGATTGTAATGTGCGTTCATGAGGGAATATTTATTGCAAACACGCTATATACGATTTTTGCATAATATACTTTGTGGTGGCGGTAGAGCGCGAGGTCGTTTTTTTTTGGTAATATATTTTGTGCAGAAAACATATTACCCTATATATGTATACTATAAATTATATCACAAAAAATATGCTGAAATTTTTAGTATTGCACTATGGAAACTTATGTGGAATTAAGCTGATTCATTATATGGGTACCAACAAAATTTATAATAACGTATATTCAAAGTCAACCAAGTTTGAAAATTTCGCACGCAAATTACATTTACCCGTTTATATTTTTTTTTTTGTGTTCATTATTATATTTTAAATATTCTATAAATTTTACTCCAATAATATTTAAGTTCATTGGGTGAATAATTTAAGTAAAATATACAATTTTATTACCCAAATTTTTTTATTGAAGAATAGGTTCATATGATTAGAAAAAAGTTCCATGATAATTTAGTTACTATCAGAATTAGATAATAAATATTTTATAGATTACACATATTTTATCTAACTACTAAATAATTTGTAGAAATACTCAATGAAATAGAATATTCATTAAAAAATGTAAGTAAAGATTTTCATCATATTTAAAACTGAGTCAGAATTTTCTTGGTTCTCAGTTTGCCATCTATACCAATTTCAATTAAATTTTAATTTCGGGTGTTTATCAATTAATTTTTGTTAGAAAATTGGTAATTGATAAAAACCCGATGTAAAATAAATTCCATATTATTTTGTCGAATCAAATTTTTAAACTGTTTAGTACAAAATTACTTTGAAAGCAAATTAAAACTATAGATCTACGTTTTTCGTCGTTTTTTTTATACTGTCTGGAGCATACTTCAAAAATTATATAAAATTCTCAAATTACTTTATAGTAATTTCAATGTGATAACAAATAACAATGTTTTCTCTATGGTAATAAATGAGTCTGACAATGTCTAGTACTTTCACAACACAATATAAAGATACATTTATAAATGTGATCCTTAACAGGCATTGATAAAATTAAGAGTGGTCTATTGTGTTTTTTCATAAAAGCAAATAATATATTGAATTTTTTTAAAATTGCAATCATTATAATTGAATAAAATTGATGGAAAAATATTGAGATTTTGACATTATGCTGACTTTACAGAATATTATTATTTCATGGAGTAATGATTTCGTGTTTTTTATTCAATAATATGTATTAATAATTATAATTTTTCCTCAAAAGTTTGATATCCATAACTATAGACTTGGAATTTAAAGCTTATTGTTTAGGTCTCTAGCAGATACTTCTCAATTTGCAATTTTGCACTCTGAGCTGTGTAAAATTATTCAGTCTAATATTATAACTTTGAGAATACTTATTAAAGTCAATATCATTCATCAAACTACTAAAGAAATCTGCTAAATAGCCTAGGTCAACATGAATCTGATTTTCTAAAATGAACAACTGTATTTTCAGTTCATCCAAAATGGAACTCGTTTGTTGTTTTGAGATTTAAAATGTCACATGAATCAAAGATATATTTCCACATATAAATCTAAATTCAGAATCTTTGCAAAATCACACTCAATTTTCAAAGGATTAATCCCTCATCAAATAATTAACTCAAATTAATTTCTAAAATTCTATTTTTTTTTAAAAAAAAACATTATTCATTATTTTATTTATTTCTATACATTATATCCTTTTTCAGTATCAATTATTCAATATATCCTTAATGGAAAATATGTATATAAAAACTTACTCTTCTATTAACTTGATTCTTATTTAATTTTAATATATATGTATGCAGTATTTTTTTTTCTCGTCCTTTCTTTTCCTTCGCTATTTGTTTTTATGTGTGTAATGTGTTATTTTCCTAACAACGTTTTCCTTCTATTTTGCTTTTTTGATTTTGTATATTTATGTTGGTGTAGTTAGTAGAACTAACACGCAATAAAACAAAACAACAACAAAAAATTCTTTTTTTTTTTTTTTGTATAATTTTTCATCCTTCGTATCAGCGTGAAATCCATTATTTGTCAAACTCCCTACGGATTTGTTGTCAATCATTGATCTTAACTAATACTGACAAATCTTTTATTGTTATTTATTTTAGGAAATTTTCCTATTTTTGCTTTTTTTCTGTTGTTTTTTGCTTTTGGTTATATTAAGTAAGTATATGTCAATGTTGGCGGTGTCTTTAAGCACCCATAGCATTAAATGTGTATAGACTAATAATACCTGTATCTGTATATATACACCTGCCAAAATATAAAAATAATAGGTGACTTTTGTGCTGATACAAGCTTATTTATTTTCTTTTTGGTGCCTTAATGGTTGTAAATATAATAACACAAATTTTTCAGTTTAAATTAGTCACGTATTTTACTAAAAAGTTGTAATTCCTTTTCAAATTGAATTATGTACCAGTTTTTTAATTCTTTTCCAAATTGAATTATATTTTCAAAATTGATTTATTTATAAAATACTTTTGATTCAATTTGAAAAATGATTGATTTTATTTTAAAAAAATTAAAAAAATTATCAGAAAACTGATTTAAAATACCAGAAAAATAATTATATCTAATTTAATCTGGAAATGATATATAGTACATATATGTTTTTTCAGTTTATATTATTGTATTACGTCTATGCGTATAGGTAACTAAAATTAATATTGGTGGTTGGGATTTTCTGTTTATTGTGGAAAATTTAGTAAATTTTCTTGTTGTCTTAATAATTAAAATCATTGCAATATCAATTTTTGTGTACTAATGGATTTGTTATAATTTTTTTTTTTTTTTTGTAAAATTTTATTACCTGAGAATATTATTTGTTCTAATTAATTCGTATAGAATAATATGCTGTAATATATTTAAGTCACATAAAGATCAATTAATTTTCCAAAAACATCACAAAAATAAGGAAAAAAAAATTGTGAATTAAATTATCAAAATAAAAGTTATTTTTTTTTTTATAATTTCATTAAAGGAGAAATTTAGTTGTTTTTTAATTAATGATTTGTGATTTTCGTATTATATAATTTTTTTCGTATTTCTTGTTTGTTTATTGATGATATTGATTAATTTAAGGATTTTAAATATTTTTTTGTTCCATAGAAAATAAATTATATAAAATGTAATTAAACAAAGATTCAAAGAAGAATTGTTATTTCATTGGTGAATACTGGATAGAAAATGGATATTAATAATATATTTAAAGAAAGAATGTTTACAAATTATGTTCTAGAAAGGATATTTGTTTGGTAAACGTTAATGATATAAAATTACAAATTAAAGTAATATTTCTAGAATTCCGATTTGATCCAAATTTAATTTGAATTTTTTTTTTTAATTCAATAATGATTAAAATATTTTTAACAATTTTTAATTCCTTTTGAAAAAACTACTAATTTATCCTGAAAAATGGATAAATATAATATATATCAGGTATTTTTTAAATTGATCTTTCCAATAAAACTCCTAATCTCAGGGAACTGTTCTTTCAATAAAGACGAATCTATATTTATTTTTGATAAATATTGAATATTGAATAATTAATTACACGACCACTAAAACTTTTAGTGGAAAAGCTAATATAAATTTAAAATAAATTATTGATTATAGCAGATTTACATATATAATTCAATTGAAATTATCGTATTAACTTAAAAATTAACTTTATTTTATATAAAAATTTAATTATAATTATATTACACAGTTAGACAGACCCTAATCATAAACGACACATCGAAATTATGCTAATTAAAATTTATATTATTGCATATATAATAATAATTGATATTTTATTGATATATTTCTAGAATATATCTTTAGGCATATGAATATTAAACCACATTATAATAAATTGAATATAAGAATAATTTATAATAAAATATATATTTAGCACTATGTAATAAATATGTATAAGTACAAAATATTTTAACTAAAATATATTTTATTGAAATTAATAATGTGTGGACATGTGCATTGATGGGTTACCTTTAATACTATTTCATTTAATAAATCATAAATTTTGTATATATGAGTCAAAAGTTTTACCCATAATACGTAAAACCATAATTTCACGAAACTATAAGGTTTTTATGGTTTACAATTATTTGCTTTGTAACAATTAATTTTGTAATTTTAGTATATAATTTATAAAATTTCAATGGTATATACACACTAAATAAATATTGATAATCAAACAATATCCATTTGACTGGTTATAATGTAAAATTTTAGTAAAACATGGAACAATAAAAAAAATAAATTTAAAAATTTTTATCGTAAATTATATTTTTCTTTTTTGAAAATAATCCTTCAATTAAATACATTTATATTATATGCCAAGAGAATTTTGTCTCATTAAAAGTAAGTAATATAAAATTAATAATAAAAATTTTCTTTTATTTTACTAAATTATAATTAAAATATATACAGTATCCTTTTTCAGAGTTTTATTTCCTACGACAGGACAATTGTTAAAACAAATATATATACATAAAATGATTTCTTTATAAATCAGATTTTTATTTAAATTTTTATCCAAAAACAAAAATAAATTTAATTTTATTAAATTTCTCTTTTATATCCCTTTCAAAGAAGCAATAAAAATAATTACATTTATATTTATACAATTTTGCTTTTATATGTGGAGACAAAAATATACAAACAAACAAAAAAACTAACTAATTTCCTGTTCAAGTATCCTCTTCATAATCAAATATTATTTATTTACTTTTATGTACATAATATAAATGTACATAATAATAGAGACTATAAACATTTTAATTTCCCCAAAAAAGCATGTCTAATTTCTAATATATTAAACTTAAATAATAATAATAATGTTTTCTCAGTTCAAGTGAATATAAAATGTCCTTAATGTCATGATAATAAAATACTTATGGAAATTTATATTTTTTTTTATATTTATTTTACTTATATATATTTACACACATACAAAAATATTTTGTAAATATAAAATTCAAATAAAATTGTTTCCATTTATAATCACAATCAGAAAAGTCTATAGGATAACAGAAAAGTCTATAGGAGACAAAAAAAAAACAAAGATAATTCTGAGCATTAAATTTCTCAATTTCTTTTTTAATTAATAATCATTTTGAACCCCTTTATTTGTAATATTGATTTCCAATATGATATGTATTTAATTTCTTTATCAACTTTAGAATTTTAGTTAATAACAAGGCTTCCCTTATACTGGTATATGTACATATATATTTTTGTTGGTATTAAAAGTGTCTGTCATTGAGCTAACGAAAATCTTAATAATCTTCTATAATCCTTTTTCTAATCGGCTTTCAATGAATGATCTTATCACCCTTTTTTTTTTTTGCTAATTTTTTCAATAATCTTTATACGAATTACATTTAGTAACTCTTCAAAAAAACCTTTTTTTATTATATAATTCAGAAAAAACGAGACATTATAATTTTATATATTTAAAATTTACACATTTTATTGATTATTCAAATTATTTATTTAATACCGTAGTTATTTAATTACAAATTTATGTTTCTTTTCTGAATATATAGTGAATTACATTTATACCGAATTGATTTAAAAAATCATTTCTACGTAAAAACTTTTAATAATATTTTTTTAATAAATTAGAAAATTTAATAAAATATTGCCTTTTGTAAAACTGAAAAATTGCACATAAATGGAGTGGGAATTCTCGTATTAATGGATCTTATAATAAATTTAGTTTCGTATTCCATCACCTTAATATATTTAAATCAAACTTACGAAATTCCCATTTTGAACAGCATTTAGGAATAATTTTTCAATAAAAAATTATACTTAACAAAATCAGAGTACCACGAATTTATATAACAATTAAATGGTAGCCAATATTTATATATTTAATAATAACAAAAATCTTTTCTTCTTATATAATTCCAAAATTTAAAAACAAAAATTCAATTCATCATTTAATGGACAATGAAAAATATTTTCTATTTTATTCAGTTTTACAAGGGAGTATTTTTATCTTTCATCCAACATTTTATGTAGCCCCAGATACAGAACAGTGCTGAAACTATATACATAATATATAATAGAATTAATGATGGTCCACTTTAAGTATGCAATAAGTTGTGCCAAAAAATTTACAATTGTGGGAATACCAAACAATAGATCTACCATAGAGACAAAAAAAAATTGCTCACAATAAACTATCAAAACTTCGAAGAATTAACGATGCCAATATGGATAAAATTTTCTCTTATTTTTTATTATGTGTTTGTGTGGTCCTTTTTTTTATTTTTACAAAATTTCTGGCTATTATAACATTTCCGAAATGAACTCATACATACCAGAAAAATAAAATCTAAAATTCTGCCTTGTGAAAAAGAAAAATTTCCTTTTATTTCAAAACAATTTTGATAAAATGTCCTTTATTTCTTTGCCATTGTATAGTTTTTTTATTATTTTTTTTTTTTTTGGTAAAGTACATTTTATATGCGGTGTGGATCGGTGAACAATAATAAACGAAGAAAAATAATAATATTGAAATTCTTTAAAAAATCCTTTTTTTTTCGAACAAAAGGTATATAGAGAGTAACCCATTCGATGACAAACATAACCCAGAAAAAGAAAATAATATAATTTAATGTGGAATGATATGAAAAATCTCAATTTACAATGCCATTTTTTATTATTACATAAAAGCCCAAAGACAAGTAAAAATTGTTTGTACTTAGAATGATAAATGTCTGTAAGAATGTCAAGGTTCATTTAAAACCAATAAATTTTTTATTTTTATAAAAAATTTTTTGTAAAGGAAAATAATTTTATATAAAAAAATTATATAAAAAAAAAATAAAGTTTTGTTTTTCAGTTTAAAAATTGTTTAAAATAAATTTAAATATTTAAAATGGAATTATATACTCGTATATAGTTTTCATTAGTATTGATAAAAGTGTTTTATCTCTCGAGATATTTTTTTTTTCATTGATCGAATTATAAAAGTTAAGAATTGAAAATTTCGACAATGACTGACTGTGATTGGTAATTTGGTTAAAAATTAAATGGAAATTATTTGGGGAAATATAAATAAAGAAATTAATAATTTCTTAGATTTTGTTGATAATTTGAATATCTTAAAATGTAGTAATTTAGTCACAAAAAGTTTCACATTGAATAAGTAGTTTTTCAACATAAGATTAAAATTTTGAGAAGCTTTTAATCCTTTACTCTGTGCTCAACAGTTCGATGGTTTAATTCGAAATTGTGCTTTTGCAATTTGTAGCTCACAAATTAATTTAGTAAAAAGAATTTATTGTACAACCTCAATATAAACGGGGGATGTTACAGTTGTAAGGATGTAAGGACTATAATAATGCAATAGTAAGTTTTGCTAGTAAAGAACTATAAAAACGGGATGCCGTTTAAATTTGTTTTTATGTACTTAATAAATTAAAATAATAAACACTTAAATTTACAATAATTTCTTGAAAATTGCATAAATCTGTTTATAGGTGGCTAATTTGCTGTGATTTGTGTGACAACAATTTGCATAGCATTTATAAGAATCCGTATTTACATAAATTATGTTCCATATTTTGGAGGGTTACTTTTATTACCTTACAAGTATGGAACATAATATGTATAAATACGGATTCTTAATTAGAATGCGATTCAAGTTGTTGTCACACAAATTTGATGGCCCAAAAATATTTCGGAGAGATATACTGTATCACAATACTCGTAATTAAACCTATAGTAAATACTAAATAAATTTTTACCAAAATTTTGTGATATTATCAATTTTCACCCCACTATTCTGCCATATTTTCTAAAAATTTGTCGTAATAATATTCACTAAAAGCTTTCAATTTTAATAATATTTTTATACTCAAAATTACAGGTACAAAAGACATCCTTGTCCTACTATTTATGAATGAAACAAGAAAAAATAAATCAATATTTTTAAAAGTGAAAAAAAAAACTTATCTTCATTATTGAATCATTTTTCCATTTTTTTTTTTTGTAAATTTTACTCCGCAGTTTTTAATGTATACCATGCATTTATTACACATAGCATATACAATTTTCCATTATGCAGTCTGAATTTTCATAAAGGATGCTATTTACATGTAACACAAAAAAAAAAAAATGAAAATAAATATTTAGAAAAAAAATAATAACCTCTTACCTGGTGTGCGTTTATTTAATGTATAAAAGTAAACTCAGTTTTTTTTTTCACCATTTCAGTTTTCCATCTCATAGTAATTTTTTTCCATTTATTTGTTTGTTTAACGTATAAATCCATTAACCTAAAGACCTCGAGACTTTTAGCATATCCTTATTATTTTTTTATATGTTTTATTTTATACAAATACATATATAAAATATCCTTCCGCCTATAATTTTCAATGCTCATTGTATGTACAGCTCTAAAAAGAGTATAGTAAACAGGAAAATATAAGCAACACCTGGGATGAAAGAAAAATTTATGCTTGATATTGATTAATATGAGTGTATGACATAAATGTTGAAATATACAAGGTGGACTTGGTTAACTTAGAATTTTAAAGTTTGGTCAATAACACAAATTTAATTAATGATCTGATTTCATTTGTATTTAATTAAATTACCAGTAAAGGAAAGTTTTTCAATAAGTTTCAATATTTTGTCAATATTATATAGATTTAGATTTAGTAATCAATTGCTTGTACTATATACAAATATGATATAGAATTTTTATAAAAGTATATTTACGAATATACATGATTACATATTTGATATTGAAATTTATAATCTATTTGGGTCATCAAACATATGATATATATATAAGGTATCTTTTGATTGGTAATATTACAAATTTGAATATCGATTGATTTATACCAACCATAAAACTTTTAGTAAAGATAAAATCACCAAAAGAAAATTATTAGTTTGAAGAAACTAGTTTTAATTTATGCAAATATTTAAATTGTTTTTTTTTTTTTTCAAAAAATAGAATGTTGATTAAAACATTATTTTACATATCTGGTATTTGTTTCTAAATTTGAATAGGAAAATCTAATCTAAAATTTAAAATTTATTTATAATTTAATTTTGTACACAAATTTAAGAAGATAAATACCAATTCCTTTTGGACAAATTTTGAGTAAGAAAATTGAAAAGTTTGACTTAAAATTTGTACATAATATTTTTAGTAAAATTTAAAAAAAATTATATTCGTGGCCGAAAAACGTCAAGACAAATATTACTTTAAAAAAAAAAAAAATTTTAAAAAGGAAAATTTTGATCTAAAAAAGCTGATGGATAATGAGTAAAGTTTATAACTTTTTTGTATAAATGACATTAACTTTTCTATTAGGAAGATAGTTTTACTAAAGTATATAAAATATACTAAAATCAAGTGCATCGAGCCGCGTATCCCACAAAACGAAATTATGTATAAATAATTATATATACAACAATTTAAATGTATAGAAGATTTAAGAATATTTCTGGTGCACTCTATCCCAAAAAAAATCAAGTCAAATAAAGATTTTGTTCTACATTTAAATAAAAATGTGGTTTTGTGAAGATAATTTTTGTGTTGTTGGTTAGAAAAATTGTTGTACAACAAGGAAGAGTAAATTTTATTTTATAAATTTTGTATTACAATTTTGTATTCTCGGAAAAGTTTAAGTTTAATTCTATTATAGTGGTTTAGTTTTTTGCCATTTTTTAAAAATATTACTTCTGATTTTTGTAGAAAGAAAAATTATTTTCTTTAAATTAAATTATATAAAGGAAATCTTGGAAAAAATAAAAGATAAACTGATTTAATAAAATTTGAAAACTTTCCCAAAAATTTTGCAAATAAATCGACTTGAAATATAAAAAAAACTTTTAGTTAACCAAGACTTTCATTATCATTTTTCAGTTGACAATATTTTGATACAGGAACTTAAAAATATAACAAGTTTATGTAATATATTGAGATAAATAATGCATTAAACTAAATTTGATTTATAGTGAATTAATTTATTAGCTATATGTATATCATTAAACAATTTGAAGTCTTTCATTTAAGTCAAATATTAAATAATTAGTTATTATTAGTTAGTTATCTAACAATTATCTCTTATCGTTACATTATAGGACTGAAGAATAAAATCTATTAAGGCAAAAAAAACAAAGTCGAGAAAATTCTTAATCACAGAATTCAGAATATTTCAATCAATTGTGATTAGCACATAATAGTATAGCTCAAAATCTCGAATATAGTTCCAATGAAGACATTCTTTTATCTACTTAATATTTAAATAAGAAAAATGCTAATTTAAATAATGAAAAAGGATAATTCTTAAGTCCTCCACAAAAGGACAAAAGTGTAATAAAATAAAATTAGCATTTTCTTTTTATTATTTATACTCATTACTATTATCATTATTACCATTGCATTTATAATTTAATTATAAAGTTAGTTTCTTTTTTTCAGTTAAAAAAAAAAACTTCAAGTTTTTTTTTTCATCCCCCAGAGGGATGATAGTTTTCTTTTTCTTACAATTTTTTTTTTTCAAATATTTATTTATCCCCTGTTACAGTGCACTTAACATTAAACATCAAAAAGGTTAAAAGTATATTATATTAAAATATTTAGTTACAGATCTTAAAAAAATATATATATATTTTTTCTTCCAGTTTCAGTCCTAATGCAATTTAAACAAGAAAAAATTATAGATTTATTTTATTTTCGTTGAAAAAACAACGAATCCTACTTTACTTAAAGGAGCAATTTTACTCATCTTTTTTTTGTTTTTTACTAAAAAACACAAGAAATGCATTATCATAGTAGAAAACATCATTTACGTTCTTAAACAATCTTTTAAACCATTACTAGAAAAAAAAAATAGAGAATCATGAATAAGGATATCAACACACAGAGAAGAAAAAAATAAAATAAAAAGATGATAGAAAAACAAATGGTTTATCCAAGTGAAAAGCTAGGTAAAAACCATTAGGTAAAACAAAAAAATGTCTTATAGTCATTTACCTATATACGTATATACCAAAAAACCATAGATAAAAAATTATATTAATCTTTCCACTTCATATTCACTGTTGTAAAAGGATATTTTCAAAATATCCTTTTTTGTTGGTTAAGAATATTATTTTCTTGTCCCTATTTTGTAATAACAAAATTGTACTAATATTTAAAAACTCTTCACTAATGTTTACGGAAATGTCAAAAATGTTATAGACTAATCTATTGGTATTTGTCTATGGTGAAAGTGAGTTTTCCTGTTGTGTTTTTCATTTTGTGTAAAAATATTTAAAATGATCTTTTGGGTATATATTTATTTTAAAAGGCTTAATGTTGCCTAAGTCTGTTTTTTTTAAGGAATTTTTTTTCCTGTTTAATAAATAAATATTATATAAAGAAAATGGAAAATATTTTTGTCAGGTAAAAGTTTATGGAACGGTTTTTGGTTTGTAAAATTAGTATAAAAACTTTTTATTTAAATGTGATTTATTAAATTATATTTTATATATAATTTTTGGTATATTAAAATGACAGTTTAGTTGCAGACTTTAAGTGAAATTATTTTAGAGAATTTGCACTATAAAATGTAAGATATATAAAAGCTGTAGTCTCATTAGTCAGTATTGGCTATTATACTGTCATAAGTCTGCATTTGTTTAGCTGGTGATCTTTTTGACATTGAATGCATTTTATATACCTTATTCCAGAGCCACGAAATTGAAATTGTAATATTTATGATTTTGGTACATTTAAATAAGTCTAGATTACAAGTATATTATGTATATCACAAAACTAGTTATATAATTATTAGAAGATTTTGTCTAGTATAAATAAATATAATTTCTTCCTCTCCACTTCCAAAGCCTAAAAAGTGCTAATACTAGTACTATAAAGGGTCGCCCCCTATGGTTGGGCTTTAAATAAGTAAAAAAAAAAAGATTAAATTTACTACGATTTAAAGTATTCACAGTTGCTTTTAACTGAATATATAGAATAAAAAAACATTATCCTTTAAGAATATATATTGTAATTATTTGCAATGCAATATACCTTATTTTTAACTATAATTTTTCTTATATTTAAATTACCATGACCAATTAATGAATTGTTTAATTTAATATAAATTCTCTACCTTTTCTAATCTAGAACATATACATAATATTTTTTTTTTTAACTAAAATAGAAATTCAAAAATATGTGTTGTTATTTTTCCTTCTATATACTTATAACAACCAAGGTTGAATTAACATTAACATGACTAACTCTATTACATATTATAAATACACGAGTATATCACCCAAAAATAATATAAAATTTTCATCCCTTTTTCATTCTTCTTCACTGCCCCGTATATATAATTGCATTTTCCTTATACCAATCATAAAATTTTGTATACTTATCCATTATTTTCCTCTACATTATTACTCTTTGCCTAAACAAAAAACGAGGTGGTTAAAAAGTTAATTTTTTTTTCTCTCTACATTTATACCATTAAAGCTCAACCCTTTCATAGCAAATAACAGAAATATATATATATAAAAAAAACAAGTTATTATCACTATTCAAAATCAAAATGTACAAACAAGGCTATAAATGGTAACAGTTTCCATATCATTAGACATGGCAAAAAAAAAACTGAAAATGTTGATTGCTATTTTTCTGCCCAGTTATTCTTAACGCTACAAATAACTTTGTTCGGTTTATATTATACACTTATCTACATTTATAGCTTTACTTTACTTTGTATACCAAAAAAAAAAAAAATAATCTGAAACCTTTTTTTTTTTAACTTTTGTATTTTGTATACCAAATAGGTTAGAATGCCAAAGGATTGCGAATATTATAGAGTAGGAGAAACGATATACTAAAGGATAAGGGCGATTATACAACAAAATTTGCTCAAAAGTAATAGAAATTGAATAAATATAACCCCAAAAATTATATATAAAAGAAAGAAGAAATTATTTTTGCCTATTTAAACTTCATTTACATATTAAGAGCTCATTTTCCAGTATGAAATATTTGTTTACCTTGATTTAGTGTTTGAATTTAGAGAATGGTGTGTTACTTATTAGCAATAAGGAGGAGGGTTTAATTTTCTTTGTAATTCATTTTTTTTTGTTGATAGAATATAAAAGAGCAGTTAAAACTCAACAAGATTTTATTATATTGAAGTTTTCAAAGGATAGTGGAAATAAATTTAAGAAAATAAACAATTAGGCAAATGAAAAATTAAATTTTGTATAAAATATATATGTATGTATTATATATTTGAATAAATTTGATTAATGTTAGCTAGGAAAGATCATCTAAGGTCTATTAAGACAAATATATTTGAACAAGAAGTTTACAACTTGTCAAAATTAGGGACATATTTAACTTAATTTCAATATAAATTGACTGATGATCCTTTTATAAATTTGTATTTATAAATTTTGAATTGTTTTGGTTTTTATATAATGATCACATGCAATTACAACATTTTAATGCTATCAATTTGAAATTACTTTACTGTTTAAAAATACTATGGAAAATGCTTAATTTTTCCGAAATTTAATAAACAACTTCATGAAATTAATTTATATGTAAATATAAACAATATTAAAATATAAACAACAGTATCAGTTCCAAAAATTTAGATGATTAGAAATGCTGAAATTCCATCAAATTATTTAATTTCGTAGAAATTACATTTTCAATTTCAATCATAGAAATTTATTAATTTTGATAAATTATAATTTAATTTAATAATTTTGGGTATTTTGGCCACAATTCCTAACAATAATCTAAAAATACTACAAATTACTAATTTTCATTATCATAAACAAAACAAGATTTATGATTATCTAAACTCTTTATACTATAAATTTTTACTATTTTTCTAACATAATTGAAATTTGATGAAATTTATTTAATTATAAAAAAAATCATCTCACTAATCATAACAATTAAAGCATATTTTTTTTGTTTTAAATAAAATGTTTTTAAAAAATTCAATTAAAAATTTATACGTAGTTTAATAGCGTGTCTGGATAATTTAATAAAAATTAAATTAAAATTAAATAAAAAATTATTCGACTGATGGTATACAAGAGTTAAAATGAACAAAACACGAATTCACATAAACACAAAAAAAAAAAACATTGAAAAACTTTAATAGAATTTTAAATAGAAAATTAAAAAAGTGTTATACATATAAGAATGATTTTTCTCTAAGGTGTTTATTTTTCTACTAATGAAAATTTTTTTGAAAGAAAACTTCTAATTGGATGTATAAAGAAAATGTTAACTATACTAATTGTAAATAAAGAATCTGTTAATTAAAATGAAATTTTAAATATGTAATTCCAATGATGATATAGAATATAGATAAAGGATATACATATATGTTTGTAAATTAAGTATAACTAATTTTAATTGATTTGTTTTAGTTGTGGGAAGAATAAAATTGCTCGAGCAAAATTCTCTTAAAGGGAAAACTACAATGACTTTAGAGGATTTCGTTCTACAAGCTCGTGAAGTTTTGAAAATTACTTATAATTAAAATTAAAATTGTTTATTAAAGTAATTAATTACTTTGTTAATACAGTGAAGTTTTACTTAAAAATTTATGGTTAGTTATTATTGAAATCAGGATGATTGTCAATACCGTGAAAGTAGATCAAAATGGAAGATGGTGGTAATAGTTTTGATATAAAAATCATTGTGTAAATTGATCAATATGTTAGAAAATTAGTGCAAAGTTAAGAATATGTAGTGTGTATTGAAAGTTGGCGGTCATAAAGACCATCACGTATCACATATATAGCTGAAATTAAATATCACAGAATCAGTTCACTGCAATTTCCATTATATAATTCTACAAACAATAATAAAACTTCATTGAACTTCTTTTTGTAATAAAATATTTTATATTAATTTTATTAATTATTATTTTGAAAACATTATAATTACATAATCTAAAAATATTCATCCGAAAATATTTAACAAAATATAAAATTCTGTCATCAAAAACTTTTCAGTCCAAATTGTAATTTGAACTTTTAACTAAAACAAAACTCTACCCTTTAATCCCATATAAAAAAAATTTCTATAAAAAATCAAAATTCGTAAACTATAGTAATAGTAATCATAATAATAATAATGAAACCCCCACTAGCTAAAAAATATTATTTCATTTTAAATAAAAACTTTGACATTGCATAGCAAAATATTTACTAGACCTCCAAAATATGATTATTGTATACCCCCCCAAAAATGGTTTTTATAACTTTTTATGGAAATAACGCCCGATTTTTGTAGATAATAATAATTTTTTTACCATTTATACTCATTAATATTCGTATTTTTTTTTTTGGGTTGAACATTCAAAAAAAAAAAAAAAAATGGGTGGACAGGACATTTTTGAAACTATATTTTATAGTGGCTGAACTGTATACTATCCCTTTTGGCTATTTTGGTTAGGGTCAGTTATGGGTTTTATATACTCTTTTGTTTATCCTAGGGCTTTATCAGACAACATTTTATATATGAACAACATAAATAAAATGGTTACATAAATAAAATAAATAATTTTTAAAGTTAATCTGGAAATGGGGGTAAGTAATATTGAGAGAAAACCGCCACTATTATAATACATAAAAGTCAATGATTTTGCACAGTGATGCAAAAGTTTACTGACCACTAAAATTTATGATAATTGAAAATTTTAAATATAAATATAAAAAAAAATATATACATAGAAAATCCATTTTTGTGGAAAACTTTTTATGTGGAAAAATTATTTTCTAAAAATTTATTTATGTATGTACATATATAAAAAAAAAATATGTTTAATTTTATTTTTTGATATTTCACTTTTAATTTGCAGTTCACAAAAAAAAAAAAAAAAAATATGGCAAAAATATAATTTTATGCATGGCATAAAAATTGTAACCACAAAGATAAAAGCTATGAGATTTTTTGTTTTCAATTTTTTTTTTATGAGTTTTGTTTTGTGTGAAATATTCAAAAACAATTTCTGATCATAAATTTATAATTTATATATCTTTTTTATGTCAATTTAAAAATGAAAATTATATTTATATGAAATAATTTTTGGAAAAGGAAAAAGTTAATTTATTTTTTTAGTAAATTTCCGATAATAATAAACTATAGTCATTGTTTTGTTGGGGTAAATGGGAAATAAGCTAAGTAAATGAATAATTTTCCAATTATGTTTATGGGGTTTACATACTATAATTAAAATAATTGTTGTAAGCTATTTATTTTATTTAAAAATATATAATTTAAAATATATTTTCAAATTTTAATCATTATAATTAGAGAAAATTTTATGTATATTTGGAATTTGGAATGGGTAGAGTATCCGTACACATTTCTGTAATTTGTGCAAAAAGTCAATTTTTTACTTAAAACTTGATGGATTTTAAATTTTATTAGATATATGTATTATAATCAATTTGAGTTTGGCTGGTAAATGACTAAAATATTGCACAGATTTAAGATATTTTTTTTTTTTTCAAAAAAATGATTGAAGTATTTAAGCTTATTTAAATTTTCGTAAAGATTTCTTTGTATATAAAAATATACTTAAAAAATAGTAAGTGTTTTGTATTATATCACATTGATTTTTCATATATGTATTTCGAGTTAAGGACTTATTAGAAATATACTATTATACATTACTTGGCCTGGACTGTTACCATATTATATGAAATATATTTTTAATTATGGCAAATACTTTAACATTTTCATTTATTGTACATCCATGTATTAAATGGACTTTGATTTTGGAATATAAAATGCATAATGTCCTTTTTACATCTCATTTACATAACAATTACAATAAATTTCTGAATAGAAATTCATTTTCAAATAAATTTATTAATAAATTTTTATAGTAAAATATTTTTTATATCAGAAAATTTTTCTTCCTAGTTTATTTATTATATGTTATTTTTCTTTTATCGTAAATAATATTTTCCATTTTCGTTTCCTTTATATATATATATATATATATAAATAAAATACTATTTCGATCTTCAAAACTGAAAGTATAAATAAATACAATAAAATAAATAAAATATCCAAAAAGTTTATTTATTTATTTCATTGCTTCATCATATTTTTTTTTTTATTATTAAGATAATATTAAAGGAATTTAATACATTCTTGAAAATTTCTTTTACTTTAGTTATTCCTCTTTTTTTACGCGCCGACATTGTAAATTTTTATTTATAGTATCTTTCTGGGTTCATAGCAATATCTTATTTATATTTCACAAGCAACAAAAACAACAAAAAAGTTATAGGTTATCCTTGTATTACTTTGATACATCTTTTTTTTTATATATTCCATTTATTATATCCTTTTGTACTTTATCCTGTCAATTTTCTATTCTTTATGCAATAAACAGTGTTCTTTTTTATCCAATCTTTATTTATGCTTCCAATCTGTAATGTCATAAAAATAAATATTTTGGACAAAATATAATTTTTTCTTCAATGCTATTAAGTATAAAGAGTATGAAAAAAATATTTTTAGGCTATTTAATAGTTGAATCAATCGATTACTTTGATTTTATTGCCTTAGTGTTGTACAAAGAAAAAAATCTATTTTAGTATACTTCAAGGCGAAATGTTAAAAAACAAGAAGGCGGTTGTCTGGATAGTTTAATTTATTTTTTTTTGCAACAGTATATACATATGTATATAGTTTTTTGTCGTCCTTTTTTTATGAATTATTTGTGTGCATATTTTTATGGTATAAAATTTTTTATGTAACTTTTTATTAATGATAAAAATTTATCCCAAAAATTGATCAATTATTAAAGGATTAAAGAGGATATCACAAGGATGATGATTTTTTACCAAAAAAAAAATTACTGATGGTTAGAAAAATTTAAAAAGAAATTATATTCTCTTATTATTTTTTTCCAGTTAAATTTAAAATTAAGAAACTTAATTAAATTAAAAAATTAAAAGAAAATTCACTTTATTTAATCAATCTTCATTTATTTCAAACATGTTAAAATTGCTATAGTAAAAATGGAAAAATATGTAGAAAATTTTGAACAGAATAATAAATTAATATTACAAAATATTGTCGATTTTGATTCATTCGATTTTATGCATAAAGTTTTTCTAAAAATATTATCGAATTTTCTATGTATATCGAAAAAGTACTAATTTTTTACAAGAAACTTTAATCTGCTATTTTGTAACAAGACGAAAACTTTTAAATAGTATTGATTGGAATAAAAGAAATCTATTCAAATAAATTATAAAAACCAATCTTTATCGGGTGTTTCGAGAATTTTTTATACATCAGTTTGAAAGCTTAAATCCTTGAAAATATTTAAAAATATTCTTAAGAAGAATTATTGTAAATTATTCCGAGCCTTTAGGAAAATTTGTATACGAAAACTGTATCATAGAAATTTCCATTTTGTAGTAATATATTGTATTCATATATTAATGTTCCTAAAAATTTCCCAAATATTAAATTAAATTTGCAATAAAGAAAAGATATCACCTACAAGTGTTTCTAAATGTAATGTAACAAAGTTTTCAAATCTATGGTCTATCCAAAAATTAATTATATACATAAATAAATGATTTTTAGTAATTTAATCTCAAGAAAATTCTCCGCCTATATAACGACACAAACCAAATTATTTTTTCTGATCTTAGTCAGCAAACATGTTAACCTAGCCAAGACCTTTTACTGTTAATAACGATTAACCTGACTACAATTCTACAGAACTATTTAGATTTTGTACTTTGAATAAATAGTTTTGTTAAAATTTCTTATTTAATTCAAAAACAAATAAAAATAAAAATCACAATTTCACTTTTTAATTTTTGTAAAAATATTTTGTAGTGCAATTCAGTTTTTTTATGCAAAACTTTTAAATATCAAAAATCCTTACGAAAATATTTATACATATATAAATTTTATTCAGCATATAAAAATATGTTACATACATATATATGTACGAAATATATATGTATAAATAAAAGTTGAAAAATTTGAATAATTTTATTTTAAACTTTACTTAAATACCAAAACGTAGAAGAAGAAGAAGAAGAAGAAAATCAAAAATTTCAAATATAAAACAGGGAAAACTTTCTAGGAATAATTTTTGTTTTTGTTTTTTTGAGGATTGTATACCAACAAAAAGGATAAGTAAATGCAATGTTCATAAAAAACATAATATAAGAAAATTAGTTTGTATTTTTACACATGTTTTCTTCCATATTTTTTTTTTCCTTAATTTTTCGAAAATGGCATTCAACCAAAAATAATTTTCAACAAGTTTTTTTTTTTTTTTTAAATAAATTTGTTGATAAGAAAAAAAATAATAATAGTTATATAAAAAGTGCTATGTTTTAATTTCTGTTTGTTTGTCTAACATAAATGAATAAAAAAACATGGTTTTTATGTTGGAATGTTTTTTTTTTTTTTTGGAATGAGGAAAAATATTTTTAAGATTTTTTTTTTGAATTTTTTTTGGAATATACACAAAATTTAATCCAAATTTATATATAGAGTTTAAATTTATTTTTTCTCTCATGTTTATATTTTATCTAAATCTTTGAAATTCTTGAGGTTTCAGGAGAAATTTTGATTTTTTTTTTTAGAAATATTTTTGTTTATAAGTGAAATCTTTGTACAGATATAAAATATTTCATTTAATTTTATATAAGAGTTTACGATGGATATAAATGAATTTATATTTGTTTTTAGAAATTCTTGTAGCTATATTTTTGTGTTGATATATTGCAGTTTTTGTATATTTTTTGTAATGGAGAAAAGTTGATTATTTTGGTGAGAGAAATATATTTTATTATTTCAATTTTTGCAAAAAAAAATTTTGTTGTTTAATTAAAATTATATTGGACTTTTGACTTGTGCATTTTTTTTTTTTGAAAATCTGTGGTTTATAATTGGAAAAGTTTATTAAAAAATGATTTTGTAGGTTTTTTTCTAAAAGGATAACAAACAAGGAAGTTTTCAACTGACCAAAAGCTTTTTTCGATTATGAAAAAATAATAAATATTTTGTCTGCACTGCAATAAAATTTTTAATTTTTAATTAAATACTAATATAAATATTTAATTTTAATTTAAAAAAGTGATAAAGTATACAGTGATTATTGAAAAGTGCTGTCGTATAGTCATTTATCTTAAATAAAGTTTGTAAATTTTTCTTTCATAATTATTGTTTATTGGATGTTTTAATCCTTGAAAAATTGACCCCAAAAAAACTAACACAAACATTGAAAAAGTATGTGAAAAAAATAAATTTGTAAGACAATATTACAGTCGTCCCTCGTATAACACGATTAATTCGTACCGTGTTATATCGAAACCAAGTCTTAAGGTGTAAAATTTTTTAATAGGTGAAATTTCGTTCCAAAAATATGTACATATAAATGAGGACATTAGTTAACTACAAGTTTTTATTAAAAAAAAATATGAAATTCAACATTATGCTGAAATACAAAAATTAAAAATATTACTTACAACGTAAAAATACAAATACAACTAAAAATATATTCAAAAAATAATAATTGTAATAATAATTATTATTATAAAATAAATCTTGCAATTCTGTCAAAATTTCTTTATATTCTAATTTCTTAGCTAAAGTTTTGTATTTAGTAGTTCAATTAGTTCTTCCTGAATTTGTTGAAACTTTTTTAAAAAACTTAACTTTTTTTAAATCATCAAATCCGTGTTTTACAAGTACCGTGTTATACGATAGGGACGCCTATACTGAATCAGTTCTGCCAATTTGGGAACATCTTACTATCGATAAATGACGAAAATATTTAAAAAAAAAAATCATAAATACTTTAATTAATTTTAGAATATTTAAAAATAATGCAATGCTAAAAGGCAGAAAGGACAAATTCATCTCATGAATTCTCCACTGAAACCTCCACAGTTTTCATTATTTATTTCTTCTAAATGTTAAATTAATCGTTAATTAATTTTCCAATTAGATTTAATATAATTTAAATGAATATTAAAAATTACTTGATTTACTCCATTAAAATTTAAATTTGTTTATTTAATTTTATTTAATAAATGTTTTTACTATAATTTAATATTATTTCCAATCCTCTAAGTTCAAATAGTACTTAACCTAAAACGGGCTTTGGCTTTTTAATTATTTTATATTTCACTTTAATTTCCTCTTTTTGTGACCAAAGGAAAATTAGAAAAATTTTATTTTCTAAGTATAGTAAATTGTTCCAATATTTTCTTCCACAAAAACGAATGCAAAAAAAGGAAAATCTCAAAAAGAAATTATAAAAAAAAAAAGTGACTGCAAAAGCAACTTTTCACTTTAGTAAAAAAAAATTATTGTTAATTCCGATTTTTTTTTTTTCGTATTGCTCAACTTTTCTTTGATGGTTTACTGTTTACTCGAATAAGCAACACGTAGCTGTTTTTTTTTAATATTATGTAATAGAGAAATATAAAAATTACCTTTTCTATGTGAACATTTTCCTTTTTTGATTTCACAAACTCAGGGAAAAAAAATATGGTTTTATGCTTTGTAAAAAAAATTTAAAAAAAAATATTTTTTTTCCATATTTTTTCTGTTTTTCAGGATTAGGATTGAAGATGGTCACCACACTCTACTTTGTATTTATATATAAATACCAAATAAAAGGTGCAAAGAAAATTGTGAAAATATAATTTTCTTGTCAATTACAGCTGGACAACAAACAAACAGGAAAATGAAAATTTGAATTATAAAAATATTTCTAATATGGAAAGGGAAAAAAAGGGAATTTTATATTAATTTTTTATAAAAACCTCAAAGACCATAAAAATTGTTTGCAATTTTTTTATATTTTTCATTATTAAAAGCAGATTCTTGAAAGGCATTTAAAGTTTTTGATTTTTCTTTTACATTCAAAAAGCATTTAATTTGTGATATGGTCAATTTTATAGATCAAAGGTGATTGAAAAATATTTCAAAATGAAAATAATAAAGTCAATAATTTTTATACATACAAATTTTTTTTATAAAATTTATTGAAATTACTTAAATTATTAAATAATTTCAATATTTATTGAAATTTTTCAATTTAAAACTCATATTGACAGAAGCGATAACATAATTGAACATCTTTGTCCATTAATAAACCGCAAAGCGAAATTGTCTTGCAACAATAAAATTTTGATTTACAAATCTGTATTTCTGTATTTCACAGTATATTATAGGGTAATCCAGTTAGGGGTGGCTGTGCCATCTCTCATATATTAAAAAATTAAAGACCAAACAAAATAAATTGTTAAATATGATACTTTACCCTTTTACTATGCTTTGCCCAAAATTTCCGGTGTTTCAAATATATCCAGCAAAATATAATTATGTTCAATGAAATTTCAAGATTCAGTTACTACGCTTAACGCAGTCCTTTAGTTATCATTGAATAAATCGATTTTAATTAATGAATTGTTAGAAGTTATTTGCCACACAGTATGTAAGTTTCTTCTCGGATAAGTGAGGTTTTTTTACATCATTTTCCTTACACTTACTTTCATTAATATAAATATTATCTTCTGGTGTGATATGTTTTTGAAATTCGGACTTAATAATTCGGTTTACTGGAAGATTGTAATATCATAATCTCAACTATTAAATTCAACTCACTCAACAAAGTATATATCCAGATTTGATGAAATATTACAGAAAGAGTTTCCAATAAAGTAAAAATACTACAGCAAAATAGTTTGTGAAATTTATAAAGTAAATCTATAGCGTACTTAAATTTTCAGTCCAAGCTTCGAATATACTTAAAATAATTTATATTCTGTCAATATTTTCTTTACCGTC
The DNA here is from genome assembly GCA_949752835.1 of Empis stercorea. Taxonomy (NCBI): domain Eukaryota; kingdom Metazoa; phylum Arthropoda; class Insecta; order Diptera; family Empididae; genus Empis; species Empis stercorea. The sequence continues at coordinate 53,838,087 of OX457089.1, forward strand.
AGAATTTAGATTCAATCTACCACCAATTTTACTATTTTCGTTATTATATTTAAATTTCACCCATAAAAAAAAACCAATATTACAATTAATTTAAACTCATTAATCTATAAAACTTTCTATTTACATGCTTTTAATTCAAAGATTACCAAAACAAAATTTCAACCCTATATTCTTGAGAAATATTTTAACATTGCCACCTCGTGCTTTAAGCTCATTATTTTATAGACTTTAGTTTTTTCCAGGTAAAAGAAACCCAACATATTTTTCGTATATGTTAATATAAAAAATAAACTTACCAAAATCAGCCTTAAAAAAAAGGAAGGAATTTCTTATGCAAATTATAGTAATTACAATGTGATAAACTTTTCTATTGCGTGTTGCCATTAAATTAACCACATTTTCGTCTCTTAAACATGTCCTCTAACTACCATTTTACAGTGCCACAAGGACATGTTTTTTAAACCACTTTTTTTTGTAGTTAGAATTTTAAGGGTGGCTAATATAATTCTTTTTGGAATTTTATCAGAACAACATATTTTTGTTCCAGATAGCATAAAAATACCATAAGTTTAATAGAATTAAACATTGTTCATTAATTAATATGAATTAAGGGTTTACATAAATTAAAGGATATCGTTTTCTTAAATGATTTTTTGTTATTTGTAATTTTATATAAAGTAATAATTAAAATTTATTTATAATTTAAATGTTAAATACTTTTTTTAGGTTTTGGTATACAAAGAGAAATACAATTTATACCAATTGATTTTACTTAGGTCTTAAAATTCCAAATTGATATCATTTAAGAAGGTAGTTTGTAATAATGATTGACTAATTTATTTATTCTTAGATTTAGATAATTGTGGTATTATTTGACGAAAATTAAAGCGAATTATTCTTAGATTATAAATGAAGAAATATAAGTGAATTATTTTATCTTCCTACGCTGTTTGTTTAGCATTGAAATATTTTATACATTAAATGATTACCTGAAGCTTGTGATACCTTCATTACATTAATTTATTCCTAATAAATTTTCTATCCATCCTGGTCTAACATACAGTTTAGTTTCCTTACTGTAGATAAATTATCAAGTAAATTTCTTATTTCGTAAAAAATTCTGTACAGTGAATCACGCAGACCAAAAATTCCCTTCAATTAAATAAATACAAAAGTAATTTTTTTTTTTAAATTATATTAGTTTATTTTACAAAAAGGAAAATTTCCAATAATTCATAATAATCAAATTTAACATTAAAATTAAAAATTTCATATATAATTTTACTCCAAAACGAAAATTAAAATTATATAATAAAAAATAAGGAATATTTTATAATTAATTTAAATATTAATAATTTTATTTTTCTTCACAATATTTATTTGTAATTTTAATCATTTTTCTTTCTTAATTTTATAATTATTTTTGATCTATTTTTTTTTTTTTTCATTTTTTTTTAATATTTTTTAAATAATTTTATTATTTCGTTAGTTCATTATTTTTGATTTATATTTTTTTTTTTTTATAATATTTAAATTTTTTCATTCAGTTTTATTTTTATGTTATGATAAAGAGAAACATTTATTTAATGTATACTAATCATTTTATTTATGTTAAATTAGTTTATTTATTATAGTTAATTTAATAGTTGACTCAAGAATCGTAAATAGGAATTATTTTGTTGAAATTTTCTTGCTCTAAGTGTTTCTTTAATTTAAATTTGGAAAATTAAATGATATATTTTCCAATTTTTAAAATTTGAAAATAATTTAATTTTATTTTGATTTTTTAATACCAGTTTCACACGATCGGCAACGATAATTTGAATATTTACAGGTTTCTGTAAAATAAAAGTTTGACAAAAATTGGCAAGCAATCATCTTTGTAAATTATGGCATTTTTTATATACCTTAAATTGAATGTTAAAAATGAAATTTAAAAATGAATTTGAATCTTTGTAGTTTGTCTGCTCCTGTGTATATGATAGCCAAAAGTTTGTTGAAAAGTTGTACAAATTACAAAATGGTTTATATACCAATAGTATTTTTTTTTAAATATTTACTTATTTGGTGTCAACTATTAAATAATTTAACATATTTATTTATAATTTGTTTATAGTTTAATTAAATTTAAATTCTATTTCAATTTATATTTTATATAATTTACACTAAAAAAATTTCATTTTGATATAATTTTTCGTTTAATTATTTTTTAATTTTTTATTTTAATACTTTTTATTATTTTATATAAATTTTTATTTTCAATTTTTTTTTTTAAACTTAAATAAATTCTTTTATATCTAATAATTATTTGAAATTTAATTAAGTGTCCATTAATTATTTACACAAAAATATACAAAATATTTTTAAATTTTCTTTTTCGGTTATTCAGAAATTTTACACTCCATTTGTTTTTTATATATTTTTTGTTAATTATAGTTAAGCTTTTAAAGCTTTAAAGTTAATTTTATTTTATTTTTTTGTAATTCTTTTAATTTTTATATAACAATTTTATATTAAATATTTCAAAATTATATTAATTATGAAAATAATTACTATTTTTACCATATTTTTTTATTATTTAAATTTAAAATTTTTTTTTTTAAAGGAGGGAAAATTTTATCTATAGAAAAAAAAATTTATTTTATAATTTTACTTATTATTATTTTACACATAAAAATAAAAAATATGAAAAAGAAATTTAAAATCTCGATATGATTTTGTTTTTATTTAATTTTTTTATATTTTATTTAATATTTATAAATATTTTTATATAAATTATTATTTAATCGATATTTTAATTTGACTAGATTTATTTTTTATTTAATTTTTTAGAGGGATTATTTTTTAATGAATATTTTTGACTAGAGAGAAAAGAACTAAATTTAAGAATATTTTTTTTATATTTTTATTTTGTACATTTAATATTTTCAATTTTCTTTGGTGGAAAATTTCCTGATATTTACAATAAAATAATCTTACAAAAATTAAATAACAAAAATAATATAATTAATTTGTAAATAAATAATTTTAAATTTATTTTGGACAAAAGAAATAATCATCAGTTTTATTCAGAAATATATGATTTTAATATGAATTTTCTGGGTTATACGAGTAAATAATTTGGTTGAAAATCAAGAATTAAGTAAAATAGATAAGCCAGTAAAAATTTTTGCAATATTTTCAGATAATTAAGGAAAAAGTAGGAAAACGCGTTGAAATATTCAATAAGAGTTTCTAGGCCGAACGACTGCTGCTGATGACATACTAGAGAAAGAGTTTGTTCTATTATAAAGTTAAATTATTCGGCAATAACAACCAAACTAATTTAAGTATGAATCTATATATTTGTGATTTCAACATGAATTTCAGATATCGATCTATAAATTAACAAAATTTATCTTATTTGGATAAATAATACAGATTAAAATTACAAAAAATATTAAACAAATTTAAAAATTTAATTCTTCAATTAAAAATTTCCTATATGCCATTTAAAAATATAATCGAATCTATCCACTCTCAATTAGACTCATAAAATAAAGCCGGATATTACAATTTCAATAATTAATTTTAATAAAGAATATCATGAAATTAAATTATCATTGATAATTTTTTTTTTTTTTAAATATTAATTGTAGACCATTTTTAATGTTCAATAGTTTTTGAAAATCATATGCCGCATATAACCAATAAAAATATTTATATTCTCGTTTTAATTTCACTACACATAATTAAAATAATTTACATTTGACCAATAATAATAATAATACATTAATAAATAATTATAAATAATTCATTTTTATGCAAATTATGTTTATTTGAATAATTTTAAACATTATCATTAATATTGCATAAAAATAATAATTATTATTATTATCTATAAATGCACTTTTATACCATTTTTTATTATAACAAAATTAATAGCAAATTCAATGATTTTTTAAACACAACAATTTAATAAATTAAATTAAATTCTTTTTTATTTTTTTTGAATTTTTTTTTTTTCAAAAAAAATTAAATAAAATATTCCATAAGTGCATTTTAAAATATATTTTTCTCTAAAATTTTATCTGTAAAAATCATATTAATAAAATTGAAATTTAATTGAAAACAATGTCATAAATTGTTTTTATTTCGGTTTCAATCGATTTATACACTTTTTTCCCAATTATATATATAGTGTTTTTTTCGTGAATCCTAATATTAAACGAATTCATAAAACAAATTAGATAACAGATAGAAATTTTATTTATGCTGATTCAGCTCGTAAAAAAATGTATCAATTGTGTTCCGAAATATTTTTTAATTTATCAAATTTAAAAAAAAATGATGAAAAAAATGGAATTCATAATATTTTTAAATTAAATTTAATATTAGTTAGTTAAGCAATATTTCTATTGCACTATTAAAAATGATAAATAAATGGATTAGATTATTTTAATCATAAAATTTTTGCAATGCAGATTTTTTTTTTTAATTTTATTGGTACTTTTAGTAATTTGATTATATTTATAAATTGCATATTTTTTGGAGTTTAATTTGGTTGTGTAAAATTTACTGTGAGCGAAGTGACGACACATGCTACTGGTTTATGGTGGGACATGTCCCAGAAAATATATCATAACAAAAAACTTTTTTCTATATTTTTATATAAATATAAAAGATTAAGGCATGTGACGTTCTGTGAAATACAACTTAATAAGTGCGTTCACGAAAGGGTTAAAAAACGTTTAGAATCCACGAAAACTTTTATATTACCAACAAATCAACCCAACAGAAAAAGCCTTTTCAAAAATTATCTTTATACTAACTTTATTTCTCTAAAGAAATTTTGAAACTAGTTAGTATCGATAGTATATAAATTTAGTTAAAGTAGAAAATATTTCACGAAAATGGAACTATTGCTTGACTCAATATTTATTTTATCTCTATTGAAAATTTGTTGTAGCCCGATTTTTATTCCACTTTCATCACAATTCCTCAACGGGTGGTATATTAATTTTCTATATACTTGATATGCTTTTGTAGTATTTTAGTAATAATAAATAATATTTGATTTGATTTCTTATAATTTTCCTCCGATTTGAACTGATGATTTTTGGCCAACACAAAAAATTGAAATTATAACGAAAAATTTTAAAATCAAAATGAATAATAATAATTCATTATAACAACAATTTTCATTAGAATTTTTTAAGGATTAATTTTCCATTATTATTTTAATTGGAACTATAATTAAATTTTCATCATTTTCTATTTTTATATTACAACATTTAATTTATTTATATAATTATTTCCACAAAAAAAAATCTATAATAAATATATTACATTTATGTTTAAAATTATAGAAACAAATGTAATTAACATAAAAAATTAATTAAAAAAATAATTTATATTTCTTTAGGCTACAAAAAAAAAACTAAATTAAAATTATGAAATACATACTTAAAAAATAATTTAAAATTTCTTAAATTTACATAAATTACATTTTTTGATATATTTTTCTTCTCTTTTTTATTTTTTAAATAAATATTGATATTTTTTTTTTTAATTTTATAATTTAATTAATTAGTTTTATCTAAATTTTTGCTTTTTTTCTTAAATTTTCATATTATACTTTTTCAATTTTTAAATAATTTTTTTTTTGGCATTTTTTCAGTGCTTGAAATAAATTTTCCTTACTTAAATATTTAAATAAATTTACTTTTTATTAAAAAAAAATTTTTTTTTTATAGATTTTATTTTTTATATGAATTTTTTTTTTTATAAATTTTTAATTTATTATTTAATTATATAGTTACCTGTTTTGTTGATTGATTAATTTTAATAAAATTGTAGTAATTGATAAGATTATTAGGATATGATTAAAATTATTATTGGTGGTAATTTGATTTGAAGATGATGAAGGACTCCCTGGAAAGAAAAATGTTTATACGAAAATAATTAGAAAAATTAATAAAGATTTTCTCTTTTTATTCCTTGGGATAAATAATTTCATATATTAATTTTTTTCATATAAATAAATAATTAGAAGAAAATTCAGTTTTATATTTCCCAGCATGACATAAACCTTGTTTCAATAATTTATGGGCCCATTGATATCCCAATTAAACTCAGTATGTGATTGAAGTGATATAGATTTTCATTAATTTGTGCGTTATGTTTACAACATTATTCTTACAATTATCCTTAATAACATTATTTGAATTTTAGCTGAATATATCATATAAATTTTACTAAATTGAGGCGAATAGTATTTTGTCAGACGTTTTACAGAATATCGTGCATTGTAAATTAACAAGAATTACATATACTTATATAATTAAACATTAATCAAATTTCTAATAACTTTCAACATGTTTCAATACTTCAATTACTATTATTTAAAAAAATAATATATCACGATATAATTATCAAATTAATGTTTTATCATATTTTAGAAAATTGTATACAAAAAATTAATCGATTGTCTTTTTTAGATATTTTTAGATTGGCCTTTTTCAAAAACATTTATAATTTATAATAATATAAAAAACATTAATACCTCTAAATGAAAAATGGATAAAAAAATATATTAAAAATATTGCCATAAAAGTATAATTTTGTAAAATTTATGCTTTAAAAATAGAACATTTAAAATACATGTACTATATACAACGTTTCCGCATACTGAATAGAAAATATATAATATACTCAATTTTCATGTCATATTAAATTAATGTTTATAGGATTTTCTAAAAAAAAAAAAAACCAAACGAGAAATCGATTTTTCTTGCATTTTTACTTTACATATATGATTAATGGTGAAATATGTCATGACTGCAACAAAAAGACTGCCACATAAATATGAAAATTTATATTTAAAAAAAAAATAGTTGACTATATAATTAATGTTACTATACTGTATCGTTTTTTATTAACATTAAAAATATATATACTTTACTAATATATAATTAAACTAATTTGTTATTTTTTAATTAAGAAATGCAAATAAAGTTAAAGGAATATTGCTATTAGAATATTTAAATAGATGAGATATCGTGAATAGGAAAAGTTGAACTAGTTTAAGTTTGAAAATTTAAATTTCTTACTAGGTCAGTTTTCAATATTATTTGTAAAGTATAGTAATAATTGAAAGATTTTTGATAGGACTATAAAGAAACTTAGTTAGAATTTAGGAGTTTCATTTTTAAGTTGTATATGATGCCTAGATCAAATATCCGATCTTGCCCCAAGTTTTTCGATATTATATATTCAATTCTATCTTAAACAATCTTATAGCCATTAATTTAACATGTTAAATGGGCTAGTCTGAAATGGCTATTATATTAAATTCTACTCAAGGATTTTTTGGCAAGTGAATCTAATATATTTAAATTTTCTTTTCATTTACAATTTACACAATCTAATGGGATAAAGAGCCAAATCAAATCGCCACTTTTAAAATTTAATATCTTGGTATTAAATGAACACGACTATATATTAGCTATTATTTTATTCAATTCAGCAATGGAGTCTCAGCTTCCTTGATTGTTCTTGAATGCAGAAAACTTTTGACGATGATTAGTATGATTAGTACACGTAGTATTTTGTAAAACTGCAATAAAACCGATTGAATTTGTTGCCTTTAATATAATCTAAATGCAATCATCCATTTAATTAATTACATTACATTTTATGTAAATATTTAAATAATATTTTTATGTACATCAATTGCAGTACTACTCCACTAAAATAATATACCATATTTGTTTATGATTCAATCGTGTGGATGTGTCCCCATTTAAATGATTAATAAAAAGTAATTTCTAAACAGGATATTAAAAAGAAAATTCTATTTAATACTTCGATCAACACAAAAAAAAATCCTATTACAAAAAAACGGATGATTTTCTCCTATAGTTAAAACGTTTTTAATATATAAATTACATATTACAATTTCCTATAGTACACACATTTTCCCTCAGTTTTACACATTTTGTACAAAAAAAATAAATTTATACTAAATCGATAAATAATTGGCACTTTGAACTTTTCACACAAAACCAAAAAGCCATGATAGAAGAAAAAAAAAATCTCTTAAAGAAAAATACTTGAGGAAATAATAATTTTCCAATTTTCCTTAAAGGCGACAAAACCAATAAAAAATAATAATTTTTTTTTTGTTCTCAATTTTCCTTATTTTTTTTTTTGTGTTCACACAGGAAGGAAATAAAAATAACAATAATATAACAAATTAGCTTACCATGTACACGAGATTTTGGTGCCACCACTGTTTCTCTAGATTCTAAAGCTGTCGTTCTATGTTGTTTGTCGCTTTCAACACTTTCTTCGTTACTTTGCCAATAAACTGATGATATTTTTGCCACGCACTGTAAACAGAAAAACAAGAGGACGAAAATAAAATAAGGAAAATTATATTATTTTAAGGGTGATGTGAGGGAGTTGGGAGTTTGTTATAATTTCGGTTGTGTTTGATAAAAAAAATAATATTTTCTTTGTTATTATTATTTACCTTTAACTTCATATCGCCACTTTTAAAATGCCATGCACGTACTCGAAATTCAAGACCAAGTTTAGCTTTTTCTAAACCCTCACGTCCTGTTACAATAGTATCAAATGGCCGTAAATATGATCGATTGACTGGCATACCATTAATAAGCCAACTTAAATGACAAACTGGTTTTGATGGTGCTGATGTACAATTTACACGAACAATATCACCAATTTGATAACGTGATTGACCGCCAGAGATTTGTGGTCCTTGTGCAGGTGTTACTGCAGAAAACAAAAATGGAAGAAAAATATCAAATAACGATGTGAAAAAAAAAATTTGATGTATGTATATATTTTTTTTTGTGTAATTGGAGATGGAAAAATGTGATTTTTTTTGTAATTGGAAAAAAAATATTAAAGTATAGTAAAAGTTTTTATATTGAATAAATTTTGCGCCTGAAGATATGCAAGGATTTATTACACTAAATTAAATAGTGACGATTATATACATATACATATTAATGTATATAAATCATTTTTATTTCAGTTTGATTCAATTTTAAGTAATGCTGCTGTAACCAATAATTAGTATTACATGACAGGACATTGTGTATAATATGGATCTTCATTCCCTTTCTTGCAACCTTATAATTTTTCAAACTATTAAAAGCCAATTACTCACAAATAGCTAAAAAAAATTAATTGCCAATGAATAAAGGTATTTCAAATTAAATAATTTAATCTATTGAACAATGGACTAAAGTAATATAAATAAATTAATCTGTCGAAATAAATATTCTTATAAGACATTTTTGTACCAATCTGTTTCCGCATTTTTCTATTTAAATTAATTCCTTATTCTGGACTAATTTCATAACTTCCTTTCCCATATTTTCTTCAATACCTTACTCAACACAAAAAATATTACAAATAATTTGAAATATTTTCAAAACATCAACAAAACTTTCTTGAAATAATTTTCTGTTAGGTTAAGTGAAAAGAATTTTTTTTTTTCAACTAAGAAAATAAATAAATATAAAATAAGAATTTTAACACAATAAAATATAATAAAAAGTCAAAAAAACGTGACATTGATAAAAATGTTTTTCCTGAAAAATTTCTTTAAATAAATATAGTCAAAAAAAAAAAAAAAGACAGAATGAAGGGAAAATTCTTCAGTGTTCCATTCGGCCAGTCTTAACAATGTAAATGAGTTACACAAACAAAAAACTCATAAGACTTATTATGTTTATTGTACACTAAAGTTTTTTAATTAAAAGAAATAAATCTTCATTAAATATTTAAAATTAAGAAAGCTACAAAATAAATGGAACAAAAAAAAAAGTATTAATTTCTATGTTGAAAATATCAAAAAGCTAAGAAACGAAAATAGGAAAGGAAAATGAACCATTTCAGTCGGTTGGGGTAAGAAATTAAATAATGTCAGAGTCCATACTGAGCGAAGAAAAAAGAACGCAAAATAAGTATTTATTTTGTTGTTGTGTACCAGTCAGTGTGTAAGGATAATGAGAGAATTGTTTCAATTTTTGTTTTAGGTTTTTAATATTTTGTTTGTGTTTGAATGTTTCAGTGATGAATTTTCCGCCAGATATGGGAAAAGACATTTATGATGTTGGCCAAATTTTTGGACATTTTTCTATAAGAACCATTTTAGGCAAAAATACGATTACACAGAAAAAGTAATTCAAAATCAATTACATTATATAATTTTTAACTAAAAAAATTTCAATATTACAGAATTTTTTTACTTATTTGCCAATAGTAAATTTACCAATTTACAAAAAAAAAACTTATTAGTTGAAAGATTGCCAACTCTACTTTTAAAATTATAAAAATTCTTAGAACAGAACATCCTTTATTATATCCTTAAAAACATTAAGAAAAAAAAATTTATAAAGAATCCCAAAGAATGTGGATAATTATTGCTCTTTTGAGTGATTATAAAAGTAATAGATGGTAAAATTATAGGGCAGTAATTTTATATTTTTTCTGCTATTTCCACACAGCAAAATAGAAAAAAAAATTCTAAGAAAATAATAACGAAGTTAGGTAATATCCATGTCCAGGCATGAAGATAGCAAAAAGCAAAAAACAAAAAAAAAGATAGAATTTCCAAGCAAATTTAATTTTATTTGTGTTCATAGTGTCTGGGTGTATACTATTTAATTTTCAATTTTAAGGCTTTTTAGATTACGTACATTTCTTGAAATATAAAGCACGCAAAGATAATTTATGGTGGTTGAAGTGGAAACTTTGAAAAAATATTGTTTTTCTTATGGAAAATATGCACATTTAAAATGTAAATTGAGATTTTCTACAGGAAAAAAAATATAGAAATAATAAGTATGACTTTTCACTGAAATTGAATATATAATAAAGTTTAATTATATATAAAAAATTGAATTATAGTTTGTTATAGTTATAATGAAAATATTAATAATTATGCAGACTTTAAATAATATTCATAATTATAAGTTTTTGAAATATTTTTTGATTGGTATATAAAAAATGATTTCATTTTGATGGAAGATAAAATGCAGGGGGGTCTGGAATATGAACGATTATTTTGTACATTTTTACATATAATAATGCAAATAATTGCATAATTATTATTTTATATCGAGTTTGTGTATTGTAAATTTCTTGAAAATATTTTTTAATTCTTTAGGTCATTTATCTTTTATCTAAGAAATTTTAATCAAAAGTAAACAAACTTTCTTTACTATAATTTTTTCAGTTTATTAAAAACAAATTTTGTAAATTCATTGTAAATATTCGATTAAAAATGAATTGAATAAAAATCAGATTATAATGCGAAAAAAAACTTAACCAAATTACAAAAAAAAAAAAAAGTTTTTTCTAAATTAAATATAAACTTTTACCATAATTAAACTTAAAATATAAAATTTCACACGAAATTAATCTTTACCAGATTTTTTTTTTTAAATGTAAATAAATAAAAAAAAAACCAAAATATATTTAAAAAGTTTTGCCATAGATTTGCAACTTTTTTCCCCACATAAACCATTTACCAACAAAATTCATTGCACATTTTGAGAAACTTGGGAAAATTTTTTATAGTAAATGGAAAAACAAAAATTATATATACAATTTTAATTAAAGAAAATAATATATAAATATTTATTTTGTTAATATAAGGAAAATTGTATATGGAATTTCGAAATTTAGATAAAAATTAAGGAATATTTTTTGTTATTTATTGTGAAGAAAAAAGTATAAAAAATTTTTGTTTCTCAAAAATAGTTTAGTTATGATACAGAGAAAATTTTAAATAATTTGAATTAAAATATTTAAATGCAAATAGTTAAAATGTGTAGTTAATATATTTTCCGCGTTATGGCTATAATTAGGAAAATTTCTATTAAAAATTCCCATATAGTACAAGGCAATCGGAGTACCAACTAAATTCACTAACTATGTAAATCAATTCGAGATTTTTTGCTATTAATAATTTTTCTACATTATTCACATATAGTCGAGAAGATTTACTATTCCTATATTGGATATCTAAGGATACAAGATTTGCCTAATTAGCTCTTTATAAATAATTCATTTTTATATCTAGAAAGATTCTTTAAAAATTATTATAATTAATGGAAAATATCCTTAAAAATTAATAAAAAATACTTTGAGATAAAGGATACTGAATTAAGATTAATAAAGATTATATTGAACGGCAGCAAAATTTTCTAGAAAACTAATAAATATAAATTTATAATTCTCTATAAAATTTTATTAAATTAACATCTCCTTTTTTCTGAAACCCAAGATTAAATTCATGGAAAAACCTTAAATTAAAACTAAAATATTAATGTTTTATATACCCTAAAAAAAATATGTTAAATTTCTTCACAGACAAATTTTCTGCACCACAAAAAAAACCCAACCATTGTAGTTTCAGTAGTAAATTTTTAAATGAACTCAAACAAAAAATATTTCCTTTCCATAAAATCTGTTTTACACGTTCTCTATTTTTCACATTTCGTATCCCTAACGTTCACAAAAATATATAAATATTATTAATCAAATTTTTACCCATATAATTTACCTTCTTATTTTTTTTTTTACTAATATTAATATGTGTTCATGTACGGAGGGAAACACACACAACAACAAAAAAAAAACAATTCAATCCCAACAATGGTACAAAATTTCAGATCCTTGTGTTGTGTGTGTATAAAACCACAAGAAAAAATAAATGACAACTCTTATAGAAAAATGAATATCTTATTACAAATATGTCTTAAGAGAAATAAATGAATTATATAGAAAAAAGTAAAAAGGCAACGATTAATATAATAAAATGATTTTTTTCCCTCTTACTATTATATATGTATATGTAAAAAATGAAAAATATCCTTCCAAATTTATAATATACTTTCTATGTTTTTGTAAAACTAAAAGAAAATTTTTGTTTTAAATAAATTTTTATATTATTTTTTTTTTTGTACAATCATTAAAATTTCAGATGAAAAAAGTTTTTTTTTTCGCATATTTTCGCGTCCAACAACAAGCAAAATTTTCATCCCTTTTTTTTTCTGGAAATAAATACACTATAAAATATAATTTTACAAGGACGAAATAATAAAACCAGGTATCTCTAAAGTAATTCCTTGATGTAATATTCTCACGAAATAAGGTAATAATTCCTTAAAGTGTCAGCAATATATTTTCTTGGTAATTTTCTTCAATTGCACCACCAAATCCAACCCAATTCATCCCTTAACAATCCAACCATACCAAAAAAAAATAAAAATCACCTAGAAATCTTCCAATTTACTTTCAACTCTTTGTGTAACAAGAAGAGCACTGAAAAAAAAAAGGATAACCAAAAATAAAAAAAAGTTTTTATATATAAAAAAAAATATAAAAATTTACACTCAGGTCCCATTTATTTATTTTTTTGTTATATAACAAATTTTTTCTTTCGTTGGATGGTGTCCCAATGGATCGAAATTTCTTTTTTTTTTTCCAGTATATTATAGTGCAGAAGAAAAAACGCAAGAGTTATAATAATAAAAATAAGAATATCTCTGAAAAAAAAAAATTCATTTACCTGATAGAATTTTTTTTATAACCAGTCACCTACCACCCCCCAACAAAAAAGTAAACTTACAACCAAATATGACCAAACTATATACAAAAAAAAAATATGTTTCGTACCCAGATTCATTATATATTTTACTACTTGTGTGTATAAGGACGAATAAAACACACCAAAATTACTTTTTTTTTTTTGGTGTACAAAAATTTAACCTCAAAAAAATATTTGTTCAAAAAAAAAAAACATATTTACGTATTTTTACTTGACTTTTCTCGCATGCAAGACAAAAATATTATTAATGTATGAAAAGTTGCAAAAAGGAAGAAAACAAAATGTATTTTACGTTATATATACAAAAATATAATATAAAATATAAATTGAGAAATCTTAGGGAATGAAAAAACCATCTACGTATTAAACGTAAAATAATAAAAAATATACAAATACCATAAAGTAGGAAAATGAAAAAGACGAAAATTGCGTAAAATTTCATGCGGTTCCTTTTGCTTATATAATATTATTTATAGAAAGGATTTTTTTTCCCTTCTATATTTTCGGTTACTTTTTGCTCCTTAAGGGTGGAAAAATTATATATCAGGGCGGTGGTATATACAAAAAACAAAAATATGAAGGAGACATAAACCAAAAAACAGGAAAAACCAAAGAATAACTGAATTCTGGTAGCTGTTAAAAATATACTGAATAAATTCTTTGAGTATTTTGTATCCTTTATAACATTATAAATAAAATATGATATATAGAAATGTGTTATAAAAAGGATATAAATAAAAAAAAAGGTATATATGTATGGTAAGTCTGCAATATTTGTACATATATAAATATATAAAAGGATATTTTTTCTGTAATAATCATGAAACACCCCTTTATGATGGAAAACTCTTTTTTTTTTATTTAAGAACAAAAAAAGGATATAAGAAGGGAATAAGTTATCTTATAAATTTATTCATTTTTTTTTATTCCATCTATAAGAAAAATTATATACTCATATTATATGAAAATATGAAAAATATATGTGAAAATCTCCGTTACGCTTTTCTCATTCAGTTGAACAGCAAAATTGTTGGGGAAAAAAATAAAAAGAAAATCATATTAAAAACCGACTATTTATTCAGTGTTGGTTTACAGAAGAGAAAAAAAAAATATGATTCATATTTTATTTTTTTCGTTTTTCACTTGTGATTCCAAATTTTTTTGTAAATATAAAAGAAAATTGTGTAAGTAATCATAAAAAAAAAATAAAGAAAAAGGAAAAATGTTGAAATTTTTTTTTTTTTATTATTTAGAAAACGGGTAAGGATACTCGTATATATTATATAAAATAATTTTTGTAGGCCAGAAATAAAATATACTTTTTAGATTTAATACCTGAAAAGTGATTTTTTTTTCTGTACATAAAATCTGTGTTGAATTTTCGTAGTTTAATTAGTTTTATAAAACATTTTTTTATTGACAAATTTTTTTTATAGTTCTGATAAAAAAAGAAAATATGAATGAAAATAAAGTAAATGAAAAACATATTTGTTTAGTTAAATATGATATATTGGGAGGAGAAAACTTTAGTTTGATCTCAACTATTAGTTTACATGAAATTTGACTATGTATATAATTAAAGCAGAGATAAATTATTGAATAGTCTAAATAAGAAATTTTCGAAGAAAGAAGATATTTCGTGCTTTTATTTTGTACCTTGGTATAGTCCTTAAAATTATACAGACCATTACAAGAAAAGGAATAATAAACATAAAACGTACTGAGCAAATTTCATTAATTTACTTATTTGGCATACAAACTTACATAATCCTTCAAATTAAATTGGTATAGATAATGAATCAAAATTATTAAATTTAATTTTCGCTTAAAAATTTGATTTTTCCCTAATTTAAAATAATTTTTTTTAGCATAAAGTTCTTAAAAGTAATATTAAGTCAGTCCAAATTCAAATTCTACAATCAGTCAAAAACTCTTCTTTAATATTAACAAATTATCAAAATTCTAAAATACATTTTTGCTATATTTGCTTATAAAAAACTTAACTTTTACCAAAACTCTAACAAAAAAGAAAAGGAACAATCCTTTAATCCTTTTTCTTCTAACAATTATAAGTATCACGCTTCGAAAACTCAAAAACCAAACAGTATACACTAACAACAAATATTACCATACTCCACAGAAAATTATATAAAATATTATTGTTGTTTTTAGGGTAAATATTGTTGATCCTTTATAGTCTCAAAATATGCACATTTTTGTGCTTAGAGGATAAAATACATATTTAAATTTGCTTCTGTTGACTGCCGAAATGAAAGTCATTGCACTTAAACCCGAGAAAATTATTGTGAAAAACTTTTTGATACAACAGCGAAAAATTTCCTTTTGTTTTTGATCCTTTTGTATAAATTTGCATTAAACTTTCACACAAATATATTTATTTATTTTTTTAAATTATATTTTAGAATCCTTTTGGTAGATTTTTTATACAAATTTCTGCTTTAGTTGAATTTTATTTTGCTAATGACACGCAACAATAACCGAAAATAATTAAGGAGACAAATATTTTAGATAGTTTTCTAAAAATAAAATGAATTTGTAATGGGAAAATATGTTAAATGGTTTAAATAATAGAAATAATTAGATTAAATTTAGTATTGTCAAAATTTAATTTCGAAAATTACTTAAATTACTTATAATTACTTATTAGTCAAAAGTCCTGCCGGGGTTGGAAAATACTTAGAAGATTAGAGAAATATGTAATTTATTGCACTCAATGTAATTAATTGATTACGAAATTATTGTTACCATGATTTATAGCTGAATTTTGACATATTTACAAATTATTTCAGTGTTGTTCAATCTACTTGAGTAAAAACCTTAAAAGCACTTCAAAATTGATAATCATATTTCGTCTAGTCATTTCATAAAATTACCAAAAATTATTCAACAATTTTCCATCTAATATTATATACTTAATTTCATTCATAAAACTAACAAAAAAAAAATATAAAAATTATTATTACAACTAAGCATAAAATAATTATAACTATTATTCTAGCACATCAAAATTTCTATATGTTTTATGTCGTTAAAAAGTTTTGACTTTTGTGGCATTTATATAATTGAATATTATATATACTTTATACTACCATAACACCACAATAATGTCTTTTAACAATTATTATAATTATTTCATAAGTTCAACGAATTTTGTATTATAACTATACAAAAAAAAAAACAAGAATTTCATTTTTCGTGTCGTCCTTTTATTTAATGTGAAAATGTTTTGACAAAAAAAAATTATTTAATGTAGCACGCATCATGATAATAGACTCAATCTTATGATTAAAAGCTTCTGATGGTAAGAATAATAGTAGCAGAATAATATGATTGTGCTTCTTTTCTCTCCGAAAAAAAAAATATAATTAATAATATATTTTTCCTTTATGTTGATTATTATAATATGTTTTCAAATCATTTTCACCGCATATGTTTTTATGTGTATTGTATAACCAGACAAAATAATGTATACATATATATAGAGACAATAGAGGGCACGTCAAAATAATAATGTCTTTTTTTATGCTCTTGTATAGATGAATAGATAAAAAGACACACACACAAAAAATCTGTTTTTCATCATTTTTTTTTTCATTTTTTTTCATTTGAGATTTTTTAATTATGAGGAAGACAAAATAATAAAAGTTTGAGATTTTTTAAAATAGATTTTATGATGAATAGTGTCATTGACATAAGTTAAATTATTTTTGTATAGATATTTTCATTAAAATAAAAGAAATTAGTTGTGTTTAATGACTTACCAACTACTACCATATCACCATGATCTGATACTGTTTGAAATGATGGTGCTTCACCAGATACCTCACACCGATATCGACCAGTTGATTGTAATGTAACACGTTTTAATACAACAATATTATCTGTCGAATTACGTAACTGCAAAGATTTGAAGAAAAAAAATTTAATTAATTAATTAGATTTGTTAAAAATGTAAAGAATTTTTATGAATTTTTTAATTAAATTTTCGGATTTTCTAAAATAGTAAAAATTATTCTTTGAAATTTTTAGAAAGAAAATATTTCCAGAATTATGAACATTTTTTACAACATAAAATCTTTTTTGTTATTTAAAAAACCAATAATTGGCATTAAATTAAAAATATATTAAAAAATTTAATAATTTAGATTAATTTGTTAAGTTTTTTTAGAAAAACTTTTGAGCTTTAAAGAAGTTATAAAGATTTTTTTAAAACAAACTAATTGTAAATGTAATATTTTCTTAATCAATAAAAAATATTGTATTAATTTTTTAATTATATTTTATTAGATTATTTAACTGCCAATTTATAGTTAAAAACTAATTTAATTGACATAATTTTTTAAGAAAAATAATTGCTTCAAAACTTTCATTTAATTCGATCCAATAATTCAATTTATTGTCTTTTCTCATTTAATAATAATAATTTAATTTTAAATTTTAAAAAAAATTGTTCATTTTTATTTAGAAATTAATTTGATTTGAAATTAAATTTTATGATAAAAATTGAAAGCAAAATTTATTGTGCTTCCATTACAACCGATTAGTATAGTAGTTTTCATTTAGAACGAAAGAGTAATTATAATTTAAGCACAATTACGAAATGTTGAATCGAAATGTTCAGTAATTTGTAAAAATTTCATTGTGGTTGCCACTTTCAATTTTTCAATGCAAAATACAAATGATTTTGTTACTTTGAACTAACAATTCCAAAATTGTCAAAAACATTTAAAAAATATTTAAAACGTCGACCAACATTCTTTCTAGTTTCAAATTATTCAAATTTTCTCATTGAAATTGCTATTAATTAAAACAATTGATTTAAAAATTCTATTTTCTAACAAAAATTTTTTGTAACAAATCAAATGTGGTTAATCTAACAACCAAATAAGGATATCGAGTATCCTTTTTTTAATTCGATACAAACAATTATTATAATTTGGTTTTTGCATGATTTGCCTATCGAAAGCCAATTGCAATGTCACCCAGCCAGCAGCTACCCTGGCAAGAGAATATATTTTTTAAGTGCAAAAAAAAAAAGTGATATTGAATTGGTACGACCGTACGTGTATTATCTACGTCAAGAATAGAATTGGTACGTGACTTCGAAGTAGTATTGTGATTTTATTTAATTTCTTTCTAGTATGTTGTAGTATACAAATTGTTAACAATTTTATTGAAAAAAAAAAATCTTTTCAAAAACTTAGTTATAGAAACAATTTTGTTTGCTTTTTTTAAGGGGTGAACAGTTTTTTTTTTTTGAAGGATTGCTTGATACGAGAATATTGGTATTACCAAAATACTATATCAATAAATTCTTGGAATTTCTTGAAACCCGAGAATCTAAGAGCAGTTAGAGGGCATAAAAATAAACAACTAATTGATATTCAATAATTTTTGAGAGAAATTTGATTGAACCCATTTAAATTTCTAATATTTTTTTGATCTTTCGAAATATATTTTATCTATTATCTGTGCAAATCCCCTTATAAACAATCAGATTAACTCTACACATTCCTTTTATACCATATATATCCTTAAAATCTGGTATTATAATACAATTGTACCAACAAATATTTATAACTCTATAGAAAAAAATGGTCATAAAAAATTCACCCATCAAAGTGTTTCCAATATTTTTGTTGTTCTTTATTATTATTTTTTATTTGATTGGATGTGCTTTGGTAAGTTTATTTTAATCTTGTATAAAAGTTTGATTTTTTTTTCTTCTGTCATGTTTATAGCTGTCAGAATCAATTAGAAATAATGATTCTTTACACACTCATTCCATACTACTATTTATGTATAGTTATATATCTCAAAAATTAAGAACACGTAATACTTAAAGAAAGCAACGGAAAAAAATTTATTATAGTTCTTTAAGAGTTTATTGATTGAAATAATGTAAACCTCCTAGAGGTTTGTCTAAAACTACTCTCTCTCTCTTTCTCTATATTATAAAAGATTGATGTTTGTACAATAATTTAATTATTGAAACTTTTAGTCAACTTTTATTTAGAAATTTTATTTGTTAATATTATATTTGTTTTAGAAATTTTGAAATATGTGGGTTTGAAAATTTTACTTTGATTAATTGGTAATTTTGCTGTTCAGATTATTAAATATTAATTTGTAAATTATTTAGATGTGTGTCGAAATAATTAGGACTTTATTATTCAAAAATCATTAACCAATAAGTATCAATACATTTTTTTTTTTAACAAATTGTTCACAAGTATTTGTTAAAAAAAATACTATTCATTAATTAACTAATTATTTATAATTATTGACAAGGATATTATTTTCTATTTAAAAAAAAAATACTTTTAACTATAAAAAAGGTGTAAATTAAATAAATTTCGCGGTTAAACCTAATTTTTCTTAATACAAATCTTAATTGTAATGAGGAAAATGATTTAAACAGAATAATATTACTATTATTTTTAAGATATGTATATATGTAAAACTAAATTGGTATATCAAAAATATGAATTTCAAAAATATGAATTTATTATGTAACTATCACAATAATAGCGAATTTTATAGTGTCGAAGTATCTACTTTACGATAATTTTAGTCGGTATATCAATGTGTCGTCAGTTCTTGGTTAGTATCAATGAATTCGACGACAATCTTCTGTTCAGTAAAGTATACATTTTGCATTGAAATAATGAAGAACTAAATATTATTTAAGCAATTTAATTTTTTTTTGGGTAAAAAAAAATCTTATAAATTTCATAATCTTTAAATAACATTTCGAAATTACATTTTTTCATTTAATTCATTTTTTTCCATTATATATTTTTGCAAATAAATCATCTACAAGAAAAATTTATAACAAAAAATTATAATATTTAATAATATATATAAAAAATTGACAGGCTGGTATATTATTTATTCATATATTATTCGTATATTATAATATATTTTCTGTCATAAATATCTGATTGATTTGAAATATATGTATCCTTGTATACCTTGATAAAAAAAATCAACTAAAGAAATAAATAAAAATAATATATAATAAATCTACTTACATCAACATTAACTCCAGGCAATGGAAATATTTGTGCTGGTGGCATATCTCTTGGTACATAACGATAAAATTCATGACCATCTTTATACCATTTAACTGAATATAATGATTCACCATCTAAATCATATTTACATCCTAATGTTGCTGATTTATGTCGCATTATATGATTTGGTATACGTACTTCAGTCATTGTTAATCCTGTTGATAATTCTATAGGATAAAAAAAAATTAAATAAAATATATATATTATATAAAAGACAAATAATATTTATATATTTAATATGTTTTAGCATAATTTAATTTGTCAAAATATTTTTGTTGTTTTGTTTGTAATCATTATAAATGAAAATATCGGAACAGCCGAAAGAGAAATGTAAGATTATTATAAGATTTCCGGAAATTAAACGAAAAAAAAAACAACAGATTTTTTTGTTTTTGTAAATAACAAAATTTAATTTGAGGAAAATTTATTATTTGTAAGGATTATTTGTGATTTTTAGATATTTATTTTCTTTGTTTTGTAATATGAGCTGAATAATCCACAATAAATATTCATTAATTTGAAAATATTTTGTTATTACACTTAAAAAGGATTAAATGAACCTTTTTATTTCGTTTAAAAAAAAAGTTGATTTCTAGACAGAATTTAATTTTATTAGAAAACCGAGGATAGATTATGTAATTGTAGGGAAAATGCTGCACATAGGCTGTATTTCTCATTATCAGTCCTAAAAATCAATTGACTATTTACTTTCAATGTTAGGATTTCTGATCGATATAATAAATCTGTTTGAAAGATGAAAGATTTGTTACATTTTCAAGCAAATTTCATATGAAATTTTAATTAAAAACTAAAAAGATTGTTCTATTCTATGGAAAAATCCAACATAACTAATCAAATTAATCATTTCAACACATATTAATTCTTAAAAGTTCCTATATTCTAAAATATTTTCTCATAAATTGAGTATTTTTCAAAATAAAAGCATTTTACTAATATTTGAATATACCTTTTATTTTCAAGGATAATTAAGAATTTTTTTTTGAATATCCTTTTTATGTAATATTATATTTTTGAAATAACAAAAACTATTAAATTTGAATAATATTGAAACATAATTCTTCTCTATTATTTCCTGCAGAATATTTTTCTATGCTTACAACAACGAAAATTTAAATTTACAATTTCGATCAATACTTTTGTTATTTACTCCCTTATAACTATTTCTTAATCTACATCCTTGCTGACGTAAGTAGGTACCTACACAAATATTTACGTATCTTTATCCAGAAAAATAAAAAAAAATAAAAAATATTTCTTTTAACTAAAATACTAAAAAAAAAAAAGTTATCTTGAAACTTTCACTCTGTTAGTCGTTTTCCACTATCTTATGATTCTTTATGGTATCATCTGTTCGTCCTTGGCTAAAATTTATATGGAACCATCAGAAGAAAAAAAATTCTATAAAAGATAAACGATGCATGAAATTACTTCGATGTCTTTTCAAAAAAAAAAAGAAGAAAAATATTCGTTTTTCGTTCTAGTTTTTTATTTTCATTATACCTTTTTTTATACTTACAAAAAATGGGAAAATATATTTAAAAAAAAAAAAAAAGATTTCCATCGCAAAAAAAAATAAACAAGAAAGCTTTTAATTCTTCCAAAAAAATTATTTGATTGTACTTGGCAGGCTTGGTTATAAGGATAATAGAGTCTCCTTTCTACTATATAGTAACAGAAAAAATAAACTAAGAATTTTTATGTCCTTTTCTTCGTTAAGTTGTTTTTTTTTTCTTAAGAAAATTATTTCTTATTTTAATTTTTCCAATTTTCTGTTTTTGAAGGATTTTTTTTTTATCAATTTCAGTTGTTTTTTTTTGGAAGAAAAATTGTTATATAAAAAATAAAGATAAGTTAAAAATTTGCTATTTAAGTTTAGTTAGTATAATATATAGTAGCCAAATGATTATTATCAATATTTTGAATTCGAAGATAATTTAGTGAAAATTATCATTTTTATTAAGCTGATTAAATATTGCATAAGTAATCGACAAATTCCAATTCGAATTTATTCATTTTTTTTTTGCAAATAATGAACAACGTACCATTTTATCATAGAACATTATTCGTAGTAGTTTGCTCTTAGTAACTAAAATATTTCAAAATATTACTAAAAAAAATATGCCTGGCCATATTCCTTCACATTATTTAATGTGAATTAAGCTTGTTTTACTCTAATTACTAATAAATCTTCTATCAATGAAATGATAGTATTATATTTCTTTAATTCGCCAAAAAAAAACTCCTAATGTTGTATTCTGTTCAGTGTATGAATTGTACATAAATATATTCTCTGGTGTATCATATAATTCTGATCTGATTAATTGAAAATACCTAAAGATATGCGATATAATTTAAAATATGTAAGTTACTTTTAAGTAATTCAATTTATTATTCCAATCGAACATTTCTCCAGTATGTCACTAAATGTATGTATACATATTAAATTAATATATTTTGTAAATCTAATAAATAATATTTCTTAATTATCACTTTGAATATAGTACATAATTCAGCTATTTTAGAACTATTTTACTAAATATACAAAAACCAAAACAAACCCCACCATTAGACAATAAATATTACACATAATATAAAATTATTATTTACTCACTTAAATAAAGACAAAATAAAAAATATTACATTACACACTATACTTTTCATAAGCTACTTAAGTGACTTTATTTATGATTTAGCATAACAAAATAAATAGCTAAATATATGTTATATTGTTATGTACATATATATATAAAAAACATAGCTATTTCTACATTAGAAAGAAAAAATATTGAAATATTTCTTCTATAAACCAAATAGAAAATAACTATATACAATACTAACATTAATAAATTATATATACGGAAATATCTATACATTCACTCCAATTTATATAAAAAAAGAGAAAATCCTTAAAGAAAATTTCTTAACAAAATATATTTTTCTTCCTTTTTTTTTGAAAAATTCGGATTTCTTTACATAAGCATATTTATGCTGTATATACAAAAAAAAAAGAAAATATTGTGAAAAATTATAATAGGACAAAATTCTAATATATATTATTTTCTACACTAGCAACACAGTTACAAACAAATCAAAATACCAAAACAATTTTCTTCTCATATTTACCATGTTGGGTAATTCAGTATAAAAAATTTTCTTTATAATATATGTTATGTCGTATTATTATATTTAAGTAACAATAAAAAAAAGGAATATTTTTTTTTGATAAATGTGTTAAAAAAATATTTATATAAATGTAAACTCCCTTCTTCAATTCGTAAACATAGAAAACACATATGGTGTATGTAATAGATAAAGATTGGGGAAAAGTTACCATAAATATTGAGCATATTTTTTTTTTTAAACCAGGAAAATAGAAATATGTTTATTAATTGTCGAAGAAGTTGGATAATAATTTGGTATACATAATTCTATAATTATTTATATTGTCATTATTATATGTGTATAATTATTAATTATATCATTTTTTAATATCGGGGTGTGTTAAGACAAAATGGTTGTTAAAAGATTCTTTCTTAAAACTTGAATAGCATAATTTATGTTCAAAAATTATTATCTAAATTGTAGTCATTAAATGAAAAATTTTAATATCTCTAAATCAGCCATTTTTAAAGGCAATCTCAGCCATTTCAAATTTTTTTTTTAAAAAAATCTTTTTTAAAGCAGCCATTTCAAAATGTTAATCTATCGGCCATTTGCCATTTCAAAAATATCCGCCATTTCAAAAATATCCGCCATTTAAAAATGTAAAAATCTATATACCTATCCGTCATTTTTTTAAATTAATTATGCACTAAATTATACTTAGTCAAAAATTAACTATTCTTTTGGAAAATTAGGGCAATTTGGAGAATTTAATTAATAAATAAAATAATTATTAACCAAACTAGTAAATTGAATATATTTTGATATCAATTTGACATATATCCACAATAATAATATTCTATTCTTAAGCAAATTTTAGAGGAGGCCAAGGCTCGATTTGTGCTGTAGCGCCATTGGAAAGAAAGATGCTTAATCAAAATTAATTAAACCTACTTATAAAAGAAGCAATCATCATTATTTATTTAATTTAAATTAAATATATAATAAAAAAAATGATTTCAATATAAATTTTCTTCATTTTCTACATATTTATAAAGATCCTCTACATATTTTCTAAATTAACATTTTTACATACATAATTTTGATATAAATTTCTTAATATTTCTTTCTATTATAACCAAAATAATCTAAATATTAAAATTGTCCAATAATAATTTATCTGGTCACAAACCTAAAATTTCTTTTATTTCTTCATATTCAAAAATAACCAACATTTTAACGACACTAAACAAAAAACATGAAATTCCATTTCTATTTTACATATTATGCTGGACGATTCTATCTAAATTCAAGGATCTATGAAGTCCACAAAGGTAGATTATTATTAGATATATTATTTTTATTATTATATTTAGAATATTGCAAAAAAGAAAATATTATAAAAGCAAAAAAAAAAGGAAATATAGAAATATAGAAATATAAATTATATATACAATATAATTTTCTAATACACAAGGACTCTATAATATTTATAAAGATCCTCTTTTTTATATATAAAAATATTTTTATAGCGTCCCCTCATCGTATACTCCTTTATTTATGTATACCAATGTGAGTTAACTTAATATGATACGATAATAATATTATACATAAATATGGACACAATAAATAATGTGTCTATGTTAAATGTTTAGTATTTTTTCTATATCCCAATCCCTCGTAACATTATACACAATAAAATTTATGGTTTAACAGTGAAGGGAATTTTGTTAAAACGAATAACGAAAAATCCAGGTAAAAAAGATATAAAATAAAATAAATAAAATTTGTATATGATTATTAAGGTGATTCAAAATGTCCAAAGTAAAGCCAAAAGAAGTAATTTTTGTTTAGTTGTAAATATGTTTACATTAGTAAAGGGAAGAAAAAGTCTAAGGAAATAAATAATTTTCAGTATTATAAAAAGAAAATATTGTATAAAGAAAATTTTTATTGATGGAAGAGAAATTTTTGTGATAAACTTTATAAATTTTTACATATATGTAAGTCCATTAATGACAATGTAAAATTGTGTTATAAAATTAGTATATTTATAATTCTGTAATTAAATATTTGAAAAATTGATTTTAAATTACGTAAAATGGTTTAGTAATTTAATTTATATAGATTTTCTTTCTTGGACGGAAATATTTCATATTGTAATATACTAAATCAGTTTTTAATTGCCATTAATAATTAAATTGAAGAAAAATTGCCATTAATAATATTTCTAAAATTAAATTTAAATCTCACCAGTTAAAAGAAATTATAGAATTTCGACAAACTTTAAAATATAAACTACTAAAAAAAACCAATTATTTTTAGCTAACAAAAATTACGATTGCACCTCTTAAAAAAACTTGTGTAAAAAATGTTTGCCAAAAAAAAAAATAGATTCTAACCATGTGAATTTTCTAAATGTGTTGAAAAATATTTTTCCACTTCAATACTTTATTTTTGTTTTTTTTTCTGTAGCATTTTCCAGGAAAAGTTTTTTTTCTTCTTTTTTTAAAAAAAAAAAACTAAAGAACTTTACAAAGTTTTTCATTTTGCTTTTTTTAATTCGACCAAAAATGTAGCACAAAAAAAAGAGGGAAAAAGTTAACGAACTAATAAAAAGAATTTTTCTTCAAAACAATATATTGAACGTTTTTAACCGGAAAATTCAGTTTTTCTCTTACAATTTTTTTTTTATGTTGAAATTGACAAGAAATAATTGCGATAGTTTTTAATTTTTTTTGTTTTCTTTGAAAGTATATGAAATTGAAAAAAAAATATATATAGCATTTTCATTTAGAACTTTTAGATGGCCATAATAAGGAAATAAAGTTTGTGAAAAAAAAAATAGAAAATATAAAGTTTAACAAAAAGAAAATGGCTATAACTATAATGATCTATGAAAGAGGAGAAAAATTATAATTATTTCAATATTTTCATTAACTTTTTTTAAGGACAACTTTGATTATTAAAAACAAATAATTTTATTATGGAATATTTAAATATTTTGTAAATAAATTTCATTAAAAAATATAATAAAAATATTTTAAAATTAATTTTAATTTGTTCGATTTACTTTAAAAATTACCATAAAATGATTTCGAAAGGAAAAATTGAAAAAATATATTTAAATATAATTTTTATATGATAAAGTTTTAATTAGTTTTATATTTTAATTTTCAATTAAGTGTAATTAAAACAATATTATTTTTAATATAAATAAAATAGAAGAAAATATTAGGTAGTGTAATTATTTATACATTTGCTATTAAATTTTCGAGTGAAATATTTTTAAAAATAGGTTGAATTTAAATTAAGTAGTAAAATTTCCAACAACAAACTAGGAAATGCTATAATTTAGTCTTTCATTGATTTGTTTAATATTTGAGCTAAGTTTTCCAAAAATATTATTTAATTTCTTTATGGCACAAACTAAATTATGATCTATTTTAATTGTATCTATTAAAATTCCCAATAAAACGCACCAAATTTTTCAAAATTCCATTTTAATTTTATATATTATTGATTTTATATTTTATTATATAAATATTAATTATTTTTTTAAGGAAAGTATTTTTGGTAAAGAGAAAATAAATAAATAATTAAATTATTTAAATATTTTAAATGAAAATATGAAATTTTCTGTTTATATTTTTATATCGTTTGCTGAATTTAATAATATTATATTTTTATATAAAATATTTACAGGTTTTTTTTAATTAAAAATGAATAAAAATTAATTAAAATATAGAAAAACTTATTTCAAGATAGTTTTAATAAAAAATTTTTATGAATATTCAGAGCAAATTATAGAAAATTAATTATTTTATCACTAAAAAACTACCAAAAAAATAAAAGACAAATTTTAAAGTTAATTTGCAAATTAAAGCTTAAAATTTAATCTAATAAAAAATTTAATTTAAATTGAAATAAAATACAACAACAAAAATTATTTAAACTAACCAAAAAAAAAAATTTATAATATATTCAACTAAAAAAAATTATATTTCATCCAAAACAGAAAAATTTAACAATCACCAAAAAAAATTATTATGCAATAGCATAAAAGTCTTACAAGAAAGAAATATGATTTTTTTTTTTCGTCTTCTTTCTTTTGTTATATAAATCAAAATATTAACAACAACAAAATAACTTTGATATCCTTTTGTTATCCTACATTATTATTATTATGGCCTCTATATAATAATCCCCATTCCATAATATTTGATTGTATCCAAAGCAACCCTTTAAAAAATAATATTTCAAAAATAGCACACAAAGTAAAAAAAAAAGGGGGGAAAGAAGAAAAAAGGAAAAACTTTTCTAACTTTTGATTCTTTTCATTTTCTTCATATATCCTTTTTCCCTACCAACTTACTTCCTTTAATACACACACATTCGCATATAGCACAGCGCAACAAACAATAATGTAAGAAAACTTTATTTTCTACGCGAGCAAAAGATCATCAATTTAAAAACGATAAAGTTAGAAAGTGTTCTATCAATAAAATCCCACAGAAAAAAGAAACAACGAAAATTTCAAGAAAGAAAAAACTAGAAAGAAAGAGAGAGAGAGAGAAAAAAAAATATATCCTTATTATTATAATCTTTTCCAGTTCAGGAACAACAAAAAAAAAAAAACATTTTTTTGAAAATGTGAAAATTCTCATATAAATAATTCGAAAATAAAAAGATTTAAAGTTTTCATTTTTGTTGTTGTTATTGTTATGTCGGAAAATATGTTTTATTTTGTTCTTGAAGAATTTTCCTCTAGGGACATAAAGAATTTCCCACCATCTTATAAGCAAAAAAAAAAAAATAATATTATATACTTTTAAGTATTTTTTTATAGACTTTGAATGAAGATTTTTATTTGCATAAAAAAAGAATGAGAAGAATTTTCGTATAATTTTGTTTTTTTTATATGTAGAAGAAAATATGATTTTACCAAGTATTTTTTCTTTTCGATTTTTTCGTTGTTCTGATTTTCTTGAGATTTACCAGAAAATCACAGTAGCAACAAAAAAAAAAGTTATTAAGTATAATTTCCTACTGAACCAAAAAAAAAAAAAATGAAAATTACAGAAAACAAAAATGAAAATACGGAAATATTTTCTACAATTTTTCTTTTTTTATAGATTTCATTTTTTTTTTTTTGAATTGATGAAAAGTTTATTAGAATTTAATAATATTGAGCCGCATATTAAATGAAGAAAAATTGATAATGAAAAAAATATTATTCCTTGAATTATTATTGTGCAATTTTTTATGGGATTTCGAATGTGAAATTTATATGGAGATTCTCTTTTGAAATATTGATAAAAATTTAAATTTTCCTCAATTTTGTTCGGCACAGATAAAAAAAGAGATAGTCATAAAAATAAGTCTTTTCTTTTTTTGCAAAATACCATCACCAAAAATTATTATGCAATAAATATAAAAATAATTATGAAAATTATTTTAAATCCATTTAATTTTCTGCAAAATATCTTCAGTCAGGTGAGAGTTTGATAATATTCAGAATTTTTATTAAAAAGTTTTTTGTAATTTATATTTCAAATTTGTAATTTCTGGAAAATATTTACTATTAATTGGAAAATTTTATAGGCACAATACAGAATTTTTCGTGTTATGCAATCATAGTGCACTGTAGAATCATATATAGTATATTTCTGCGTATTTAATTATTATAAATTTATCCTAATTTTATGTGATAAAGTAAATTCTGAAAATATATATTATAAATCTTTTTAGCTAATATTTTCATAATAAATATTAACTCTAAACTATTTGCAAATTAATAGTAGTTTTTCACAAAAATTATAAACATATTTGTCAAATTGGATTGATCATAAGTGTCGAAAACCATTTATTCTATTTGTAAAATGGTAAATTAATTTCCAATTAAAAATAAAATTTATCTAGGAATTTAATTAATTATTTTTCATTTAAGGTTTTCAATAATCCATTAAATAATCATAAAATTAATTACCATTTATTTGACTTTTTCAATTTAAATTATTTCGGCGAAAAATCTTCAATTTTCCATAAAATTAAATGTTTGATAACTTTTTAATATGAATATTAATAATAGCACTGCATAATTTCAATTAGGTTTACGAACTCGTGAAAATTTGAAATTACGAATAAATAATTAAAATAAAAATTCAATTATAATTTTTTTACAAAAATATAAATAAATTATGAAAATTATTTTTACTGGACAGAAAAAGTATGCATAATTAAAAACTCTTTTTGCTAATTAAAATTCTTCTAATTGCAGTCCTCCATATTCTATATTAAAATTTAATATTAATTTCTCTATTTTTTATAGAAGTAAGTTTTCTATTTTCGGAAAAAGTTTTTATTTTTTTTTCAGTTTCTTCTTTTTAAAGTTAATTAGTTTTATATTGGTATCATAAGAATTTTTTGTTTGAAAATCATGTAGTCAGAGGAGAGTGGTTCCTAAATTGATAACCTTGAAACTTCAGAGTTATATCGTATAATACTTCAATAATTTTTTTATATTCTAAAATATGGGACTACAATAACCAAATGTAGGCAAATTGTAATTACTTGTAATTCTGATTAAAGAGAATAATTCATTTTTAAGAATTCTACAACTTAAAAAATGGAACGTAAATGAGGCCTTAAATATAAAATTGAATTTACTATACATTTAAAAAAGTTTGGTTCAATGTTATTCTCCAGAAATTAATCTGTAATACCCCAAATTCTTACACTTCCCTATAACATTTTCATTGCGTCGAATATAACAAAAATCATTCATCAGACGAAATTTATAAGAGCAAAAATTAAGCCTTATGTCACACTCTCATAATAATCCATGAATGAATAATATTTATATCCTTTTTTTGTAACTACAAAAAACTTTTAACTATTTAAATATTAAGTATATATAAGACTAACTTTGTACTGTCGACATTTGTAGGCTAATTTTCTGTATCAGAATTTTGAGATTTAAGGTATTCTTTTTTATCTGTCAAACCAAAATCTGTAATTTTTCAATCCAAGATATTTATTTATGCTTTCTTCTCCGCTTGAACTACAAAATTAAGATAGAAAAATATCAAAAATGTAAAATTAGTCTAAAAGATGATAGCATTCTGGAAATTTAATTTTTTTTTTTTAATACATTTAATACGCTATACGCCCAAAAGGAGCCAGAAAATGTAAAAAAAAACAACATATTTTTCCCTTTAGTCTAGGGAAAACAACAAACATCTGTCTCTTTATTTAAATATTTTTAGTTTTATTCAAAAAATCAGTTATAGAGAAATAATAAAAAAAAAAAAAATTATAGCTAAAAGGATAATACATATATCCTTTTTAGAGACAGGACATTTTTTTTTAGATTTTAAATATATTTTTTTGATAAAATATTATAAAATAAAATATATTTTTTGAAAAACTTTATTTATTATAAAGGAAAAAAGGATTAAATTGAATTAAACACAATTTTCCCTTTAGTTAATTTAAATAAAAAAAAAATTTAATACTGTGTAACCCACCTGTGGCTTCCACCCAAAAATTTACTAAAAGAGAAAAAAAAATTGGATATTTTCATCTCTCAAAATCTTCATAATTAGAATTTCATTGAATTTACAATTCTCAGGTGAGTTTATTACATATACTACACTCTTTCTCTTTCTTTCAGTTCATTGTAATTCAAAAGAATTTATATTATAGAAAAAAAAATTCAAATTGAAAAATAATTTTCTTGCTAAATAATCTTTTATATATAATGAAAATGGGAAAAATACTTGAAAAGTTTTCATATATTTTTGTGTAAGGAGAATAGAAAGAGTTTATCAGAAAAGTTTTTAATAAAGTGAAATTTTTGTTGGTTTTATAATATATTTAAGAAAATACAAGAAAAAATTAGATTTTCATAATTTTATTCATTTAAAAATTTTTTTAAGTGCGTTCAAAATTTTCTATATATGAATTTTAAACTTTATACAAAAGGATATTAAGGAAGTTTTCTATACCAGATAGTAAATTAAAGCAATTTTTTTTTTTTTTAAACTAAACTTTTACTTTTGTGGGAAAACTCATTCTGCTTTTTATTAAAATTTTGAAATTTATTATTTTTCACACTCAAAATCTTGAGGAACTATTCCACAAAAGAAAGTGTCATATAGAGATGAAAATCATTAAAAAGTTGAAAATATTATGCGTTAGCTAATTAGCTATTAAGAGAAATTTTAAGAAAGTTTATATTTAACTCTGAAGTCAAAGTAATCAGAAAATTATATTTTCAGTTTTATTAATAAAATTTGTAACAAAATATTTGAAAAAATTTATTTAAATTTTATTTTCTATAAAAGGTAATAAACCAAATAAATAATTTAAATGTCTAATAATTTTCATATACATTGTATTAGTAGATATATGATATTAAAGAGATTCATTTTTCTTTATAATTTGTCACATTTAATACAAAATATATGTCAATCTGTAAATATATATTAAAACTAATATATTAAATAATATATATTAAAAATATTTACAGATTGCCATATATTTTGTATTAAATGTGACAAATTATAAATGATACAAAAATTAATAGTTAATTTCCAAATCAAATTGAAGTTCTTTTTACAAAAAGAAATCGTTTTTTTTCATATCACATTCATGAAGAATTGGAAAATGCAGGAATTTGACTTTGAAATGAGATAAAAAATTGAATATACTTCTCCCGAACCCGAATGAAACTTATTGAGCCGTTGATTTTGAAAGTGGGGCAAGTCCATTTTGTGAATAAAATTAGTTAAAGCTAAATTTTATTACAAATTAATATAAACTTTATGTTTTTAATCAATTCACAATAAATATCTTTAATATATCTGTATAAATGAATTTATTATTATTATTTATTTATTGCAAAATATTTCAAAGTTTACACTATGATTTGCAGCTTAATTAAATTTACTGAGAGTTCAGAACTAAATCTACTCTTTACAGCTCATAATTATGATAAAAAATTTATTGGAAAATGTATTTATTATTAAAATTTCATTAATTAAGGAAAAAATATCTAAAACCTTTTAATATTTTAATTTTTTCTAAAACTTAACCTACTTAAGAACTAAATGAAAGATTTAAAATGAATTAAACTAGTAATTTTTTTGGTTAAATATTTTTCAAATGCGTTCATTTCCAAAGTGGGAAAACTCCATTTTTTTTAAATGGACTTGTCCCATTTTCAAAATCAACGGTTCAATTTTTCCATGAAAATTCTCTTAATTGTTAATAAATTCTAACATTATTAAATTTATCTTCAATTTCTCAATTACTTATAATAAATAAATTAATTCTTTAAAAAATATAATTATTATTTAAGGACTAACAATTTATTCCACCTGAAATATAATTTATTATACCATAGTCTTTTTATTTAAAATTTTTTTATTGAAATTTGAAATTTTTGTGTAAACAGATTGCTTCACAGATAGATTTATTTTAGAAAAGAATTAAGAAAACTCATTGATATTTAATTGAAAACTCATCAGCCCAGCCAAACAGAAATTCCAATGATATTATTATAATAGCATGACTTTGATTGAATGAGAAAAATTCCAATTACTTTTATTTCCAAATATCTTATTCATCATTTACCATATTCGAATTTGAATTGAAAAAAAAATGTCTAAACTAAATATTTAATATGTAATTTAAATTATATATAAATGGGAATTTTTTTTTAGTGAAATTGAGATAAATTAATAGAAAATTTTAATCAAATATTTATATAAATTAATTTAAATTTTCAAGTGGTATAAATCATTAAAAAAAAAATGTAAGGATTTAATTCTCGATTAAATATATAAAAAACCACAATTACTTGTTGAGACTTGAAGAAATAATTGTAAAAGTATAAATTTAATTGTGTGAAATTCATAGTGAAATAATGTTAATATCAAAAGATATTTTTAATTGTGATTTAGATAGAACAGATAATTAGATAGAAAATTTTGCTTAAATTTTAGTATAATTATGTTATTAATTAAATCTTCTTAATTTGTTTAAATTAATTAATTAAAGAATTCTTAAATTCATAAAACCTTAATCATGATTTCTGCCCTGCACATCGTAGAACATTCAAATGACTCTGTAAAGTTTGCCGTTTCCCAAATATATGTACAAGATGTGTTCTAACAATATTTGGTTATATATACAACATGTTGCTAGGATCATACTCAACATTCTGCATAATAATTAATTTACTTGGATTATATCATGATCCATTATTATATTTTTGGTTAAACGACAATTTACAAGTAATATATACAATACATATATATTGTCATAAATTTACTTATTTTTAAAATTAATAAATAATTTAATAATTTAATTATTATTAATTTTTCATTTAATTAATTTTTTCTTATTAAATTTTCTAAGTAAAAGAAATAAATTTAATTCTCTCCTCAATTATAATCGTATTCATAATTTATGACTTGTTCTATAATCTATACTATAATTATAATATAAGATTGGCAAAAATTCTATACCTCTCCATTTTCAAAAAAACAAAATCCTTTAAATTAAATTTACAAGAACAAAAAATTAAATATTAACCACCACACAATATAGAGTTACTCAAATGTAATTTTACATATATGTGTAGTTTCATGTATATTATGAAAGCTAAATATAAAATAACAAAAAATGACTAGAAAACTTAAGTTACTTGCCCAACAACTTGTACTAATTAAATATTTATACTTTATAATGGATGACCTTTTATACTAACAGCTCAGCACAACATATATAATAACAACAACAACAACAACTGAAAAACATGATGAAGGATAGAAAAAAATATATATATTAAAAGGATGTACATAACCTCGTTCAGTAATAATGGTAAACAATGCACATCTGCAACAAAATAGACAGGTAAATAAAAAAAATAAACATTCACATTATACAACACAAAAAAAAATTGAAATACTTTAAAGTTATGTTATATTAAAACACATATTTGTATATTATATCCTTGCACATTATATATTATATTATGTATAAAATGTTAAAAATGTAAAATCATAAACAACAAAAAGGATATTTCTATATATGTACATATATACAACATTAATGTTAAGGTAGAAAAAAGAATTCAGGACATAATATTATGATATAGCTATTTAACAAACACAATATTATACATGCAAGGATACACATTCAATCTATCTATATAGTTCATCCTTAAAGTGAACATATGTGCACTTTTTATGGAATTTTAAACAAAAGTAAATAATTTTTTTTCATGTAAATACATTTTGTTTTCATAGGGCATGTATTTGTACGTACTAGGCCATATAAATAATCTTGAACACTAATGTTGAAGAAATAACCTGGTTTTTTTTTGCCGAGTTGTTAAAGCAGAGTTAAATTATTGTACACTGTTAAATTGTTAATGTTAGGAATAAGGAGAATCCTGCTGGACACCAGAGCTGACAATGTAAAAATATTAAATGTAAAAAATAATATTTGAAAATCATTTAATCATTTATTTGGAATTTTTTGTATATAAGTTGTAATTGAAAAGCAGGAAATTTAAATATGTTTTGTCAATATAAGTTGCAATTCAAATTTACTATATTAAACGAATTTCAGAAGCAGCTTAAGTTTTTTAGATATGACTATAATAAATGTATAGGATTTCGAAATGTTGTCAATTTCGGTATAAATCACCATACATGAAATGTAATTAGGGTAAAACATGTAAAAAATCTAAAAATAAAAATCGGTATATAAAAATGAATGCAGAATTTATTAAAAGAATCCTTAACCCTGGAAAAAATTAAATTTGATTCCTTATTGAAATTTTACACTACAAAAAAAATTCTATCTAATATTTGTAGAATTTACTTTATTCTTAAATTTATTTAAACAAAAAAAAAACCAATTAATCGATATATTTCATTAAATTGACTAATAAAATATAATTTAAAAAATATTATATAAAATTTCTTTTGTTTACTTTTTAATATTAAATTATTCCAATATATAAATATATATCTGGTAAATTTTCATGAAAAAGCCTACACTATACAACATTATTGACTTCATTTACATGACTCTTCCCTAACAATAACATATGCTGATTTCATTTTTTAATATATACATTAAAAACATGACAGGAATTTTCTGTGAACTAAAAAAGCTATAGCATATAATATATGTATATAACTTTTCATATGCAGAAAATTCCATTATATGGTATATTAAGTTTTTATATTAATATGATATAGAAATTATACTGCACTGAAAATATGATGCAGATTGTTGGTATACAAAAATATTTGAACAAAAATATCTATAGAATTTATATAATACAAAAATAGTTCTATTTTTACAAGACCACCTGAAAATATATTAATTTTTCACATAGGTTAAATTAAATTTATTTCTATATAATATTATATTTTTGAAATTTTCATCAATACGAAAATCCTTTTTACTTATATATATTTTAAAATCTTTTTTTGTAAAATATGGTCACCGCAAGTTACAATGTTTTTTTATTGAAATATAAATTTTTGATAATATTAATTAAAAAATATAATGAATTACAAAAATTTATTATATATACTGAAATTATTGTATAATTAATAATATTTGAATAGAAATATTATTATTGAAAATATAATTTTTAGAAATATTGAATTTTCTATATTACATCATATTTTTTATTTCATAAATTCATTTTTACTATTAAATTTCAATCATTTATAAAATTTCATCTTATTTATATTGAGCCCCAGAATATTATACTAACTATCAGGAGAAATAATATTCAATATGATTTTACATACATGAAAATATTTTGTAGATTTTATTTAAGTTGTTTATTTTGAATTATAATTTTGGTTCAAAATTTTTGTAATAATTAATTTTAAGAATTCTTATTTAAAATATTATAAATATAATTAAATTAAATAATATTCTAAATATATTGGAATTCAATTTAATCGTTTTTTTAAGAAATTTATAGCATTTTCAGGTCGAATTTTGTATTTTTAATGTTCAAATTCTTCAGGTCGAATTCGTATTTTTAATGTTCAGATTAAACTTGGAATAAACTAATTTCAATTTTAAAAACATTCCTAAATTTCTATATAAAACTTTTTGAAATTGTTAAATATAAAATTGAAATAATCTATTTTCAAAACAAAATGAAAAGTAAATTTATTTGAATATAAATGAAATTCTGGAAAATGTTTGCTTGTTTATGAAATTCTGGAAAATGATTGAAAATATGCTATAATAATTTTAATTATTATAATGCTAAAAAAGAGTATGATGAGATAATAGTGAAGAAACATATAATATGTCAAATGTCATCATAAAATCAAGAACTAAATATGAACAAGTTTTTGTAGACAACGAACGACATCATGTGTTTCAAAGAAAATTAATGTATATATAGTCATTTCAATTTTATACTCGAAATTAAAATGTTAATGATTTATATGAAATTTTGCAAAATATAACTTTTAGGAAAATTCCTTTTATTAATAAGGAAAATGTAATTTTTAATTAAAAGAGTAACAATCATTTTGAATTTATTGATTTTTCATACTCCTGTAAGATTTTTCTGAGTCCCCTTTAAATTAATTTAATTAATATATCATAAAATTGTATTTAGAAAATAATTATAATTATTTATATAATTTTTATATTTTTATCAGCAAAAAAAAACTCCATTATTTTTCAAATTAATTTGTATTTATTATACCACCACTCATCAATTATTTAATTAATTGTTTTATTTGAAATACCACACATTTACCCTCAGCATGTCTGCTCTTTACGAGGTACATTAGTAAATTGTTACTACCGGATGTATGATATACATATTACATTGCAAGTATGTACATTTCCAATATTGTATAATTAAATTCTGTTTATGTAAGAGGAAATGTTGATTATGCGATTTTACACCAATAACAAATCAATGGTGGCATATCGCAATTGGGTTATATATTTATAATTATTAGAATATAATATTAATCAGTAAAATAATTAAAAGCAATCAGTAAAATAATTAAAAGCAATATTTTAGGATATTAAATTTAAATTTTAATAGAGTAATAATAGAGAAATTGCATATTTTTAGATGTACATACTTTTATTCGTTTTACTCTGACCTCTAATATACAAAACTTAATATACCTTAAAATTCCGAATTATTACAAAAAATATGTATAAGCGTATATACAAATTTCATATTTGCATAATTATGCTTTAACATCAGTTTTAACATGCATTAACATACAATAAATCTTTTTAATACAGAAAATAATAAATTTTCTCTACAAAATAAAAATTAAGGGCAATACTATGAAAGTTCAAATTCTCTATTATTATCAAAAAAAACAACATTATTTAACATCATTTTAACATTTTTAGAATTTTAATATGTTTTGTTCATTTTATTCGCCTGATTAAATTTTATGCCCAGTCGACCTTTTGACCTGCACAATATTAAAATTCGCATATAAAAAAAATAATATTTCTTTAACACAATATACTTACACATATCTATGCATGCCTATAGTTATTAATATAGAAACAATTTTCTGTGGAAAAATTTTCTAAGCTTTCTACAATTTTTATTAACTTTAATATTATTTGATATTTATATTTGTAGTACGATTTTTTTCTTGTACTATATACCAGAGTTGTTATATAAAATAAAGCATTAAAATGTAATTTAAATTAAATTCGTTTACTTCGTTATTTACAATTTGTAGTTAAAAAATTTAATTCAAAGTTTATACGTCAGTAATAATGTATTAAGTTTAATTAGACGACGTAATCGATTAATTTATTTCATTAAAAGCAATGGAGAGCTTTATTAGAAATCCAAAAAAAACTTCTATGGAAAAAATTCATAAAATAATTGTCTCAGGATTCAAGAAAATAGAAATAGGAAATCCACAAAAATTGGGTAAATTTCTAAGTAAATTATTTAATTACTTATTATGCAGTACAATTATGCATAATGCAGTTTTCAATTACATTTTGAATTAGAAATTACTTTTACAAAATTACTTCCATATACTTAACTCTGCTACATATCCTATTCTATTGTTATATATATTATAGTATATGCTAAAGTCATATAATAAACAACAAGTAGAGAGGAATTTTAACTAGGGGTTGAAATTTATATGCATCCATTGTGTACAACATTCATCATATTTTTTTAAAAAAGAAAACTGAAACCTATTTAATATACGCTGTAGATTTATACGGACATTTATTATACTACAAAAAGTTTATAAAAAAATATAACCCAAAAATTCCATTCAACCAACACTAGAAAAAATATCATTCTTTGATATTTTAGTGTAGCATTACTGACTTTATTCTATAAACGTTGGTGGAAGGTTTGTTTATATATACATACATATATATAAAATATGCATAATAGGTCCTTTTTATTTGTTTGTTTGCTTATCCATAATAACAAAAAAAGAACACTACAAAAAATATAATTTTTGTAAGGATATTTCGAAGGATAAGCAAAATGCATCTATTTTAATTATTATAACATTTTTTTAACGTTGGTTTTTTCATGTATGCATCCATAGATTAAAATTGTAAAAACTCTTTAATATTATATTAAAGTATGATATAAATTTGATTAGAGAATGGGTTTTCCGGCTTTTGCTCTTTATTAATAAAAATGGGTGAGAAAGGTTAAAGATTAAATACAAGGAATTAACAATCCACGATGGACGAATACAAATTTTAACAATTTAATAGGAAAAATAATGTTAATAGTTAAATCCATTTTTAAACCAAAAAAAAAAAAAACATTCAAAAATTTTAACTTCAGATTAAATTAGCCATTTTTCAAATTGAATCAAATATTTCTTAAAATTTTCTATTACATACATTTTTCTTTTTCGGTTTTTCTAAAATTAAATACTTACAAAAATCAAATTCTCTAAATTTTCCAATAAAACATTTTCAAATTAATAGCTTTTCCATCCATTAAATTTTAAGATTTCCTGTTTGAAACCTTCATAAAATATTTTTCTATTCATGTTTTTATAACTTTTAAAAGCAAAAATTCAGGTTAAAAAAAAATGTGTTAAAATTAATGCGATATCAGTAAAAAAAAAAATTCTATAATAATTAATCTTAGTAATAGTAAAGGTTTTCATTATCTTTGCTTTAATTTACGACACCTCAACTATATAAAAAAAAAATAATATATAGAACTCAGAGAGTATATATAAAACAGTTTAAAAATATTGCGGAATTTTTATTGATTTTATGTTACCCATTTATTTCTTTTAATTCCCAGGATATTTTTAAGAACAATTTTTTTTTTTTTCATTTTTGAAAATGAAAAATAAGAAAAAATACAAACAAAACCATTCAATAAAGTAAATAATTTTTACCAGAAAAAGAATATAAATAATTTTTTTGGCACATAAAATTTATATTTATATAACATAAAAATTCAGTTTTTGTTTTTTTTAATTTATTTTATATAAAGTATAGTATACTAAAGATACTCCTCGTATTGACGCAGGTGTTTTAAATTACCCCATAAAGAATCCTTTTGTTATATTATACTTCAAATATCTGTTTTACTCTCTCTATAAAAATACTTAATAATAAATGTTTTATAATATTGGCTGATTTTACATAAATCAAATAAAATTAACGATATTTAAAATTACAGTGTGAATCAAGGAAATTTTTTTATGGATATGTGTCAACCATTTAAAGTATTAAAATCTTGAAAAAATTATATATGTACAATTATCCCAAGAAATTTACTGACATAATTATAAAAATTTACATGTAACAATATCGAAGCTATATGTTAGTCTCGCATATTTCGCAATTAATTCTATAAATTTGTATAGTTAAATAGGGAAATTTTTGGGTTTTACTAGATATACTCTGTCTCGAAACAGAGTCAAATAGGTCCAAGAATTTATTTGTCTCTCATCAGAGTAAAATAGGTGCAAGAATTTTCTGATTTCATATTCAAAAACTTACATTAAAAAAAATTGACAATTTATACCCAGGACAGGACATGAAATAACCTTAGAAATTTATTGAATTATTATATGGATAAGTGAGGGTAATGAAAATCATACCAGGAAAAACACTATCAGGAAATTGTTTTATCTTATCCGACAATGTGAAAATCGAAATTTCAGTTCAAATTTGGGACAGTTTAGAAGGTTACTATATACTATACACAGAGGTGCTTTTGCCAGTCAGATATGAACTATTTGCATCAAATTCCTAACATGACACTCAGTGAAAATTCATGGTCTAAGTAAATGAAAATTAAATCATTTTTTTATCATTTGAGACTATTAAAGCTTCATTCAAAATTGCAACAGG
This sequence comes from Empis stercorea, assembly GCA_949752835.1. Lineage (NCBI taxonomy): Eukaryota > Metazoa > Arthropoda > Insecta > Diptera > Empididae > Empis > Empis stercorea. Next base: position 53,879,352 of record OX457089.1, read on the forward strand.
CCCCATAATTTCTTTACACTCAAACGTACTAATTTATACGTAAAAGGATTGTATACACATTTATTTCTACTAATTTGCTTAACATAAAATTATTTAAATTTACTAACACCCCAGAAAAAAACAAAAACGATCTCAATGATTAAACAAAATCTTTTTGTCATTTTAACAATAACAAAAATAACTGATTTTCAAGAATCCTTTTTTTTTGTATTTGCATATATATCCTTATATACCATAAATATGTATTTTGGTTTTCCTTTTAAGTATACTTAAAATTTAAGATTAATTATTATACTAAAGGAAATAATTTTAAGGATTAAGTCTAGAATAAATTTTTGTTTTTCTTGGTAAAATGGTAAAATCGTTTGTTTTTTCTTTCTTTATTAAATTGAATTAATAAGGAGAAAGGATCATAAGAAAGAAAAAAACATACTTAAACACATTATTATCCTAACGTAAATTCTGAAAATATTTTGTAAGTAATTCTTTGACAATATAATCTTAATAAAAAAAATATCCCTTATATTTATTCTAAAATGACAAATTGGTTTTACGTTTTTGTTGAATTGTAAAAAATTTTAATTAACATTTTTCTAAAATCTTTTGATTGTCTTAATAAATTTGGTATAAAATAAAAAAATTGAAGTGTAATTTTCATTTTTATTAAATTAATAAATAAAATTTTATGGATCAATAAATATTTTATTTGGGCTACTAAATTTTATTGCCTGTTGTTTTTTTTTTATTGAAAATTGATTTTTAAGAAAAATATAATTTTGGTAAATGAAATTTTATTTTAATTAGTTGAAAATTATATAATTTTTGCATTTTATGGGATACTAGTTAATAAAGAAAATTTGATTTTATAGGACTCGAACGATATATTGAACAATGTTTGGTTAGGAAATATGGGTAGAAAGTTTATTTTGTCGCGGTAAACATTCAAAAAGTAGAAAAATTTCGGAATAATTGAAAGTACAAGAAAATAGATAAAATATAATTAGAATAATCTTGGTAAAAGGTTTGATTTTGAGATCTCATAATCTTGATAATTGCTTAGTCATAGGGAAATAAATTATCCATGTTACAATCTAACTCTTAACCATACTATAGTTAGTGAAACCTTTAGTGTACCTGAAATAATGGCCGTTTTCGTCAACGTCAAATAATCGCAGTACTGCAATGTTTTTAATCGTTTTTATGGTAGTTTAATCATCGAGACAGCAACCAGTCGACAGAAGGTGCTAAATGTGTCGAATTTTCACTGTCTCGCTAGTCAAAATACCAGTAAAAAGAATTAATACATTGCGGTACTGGATCATTTTTAACGTTAACGAAAACGGCCAATTTTACTGAAATAATTTTGTAACTATAATTTTGGTATTTATTTTTGCCGAAATCAATATTAAATGTGTAGGTACTATATTACAAATTCCAATATATCGTTATTAAATATAACTTCAACATAAAACTACCACTTCAAATAAACAATATTAAACAAAATTATGTTTTAATGATCGCACAATTTTTATGATATAAAATTTATAAATTTATGTGAAATTTATTATTACCACACCACACCACCTACACTTTTCTGCACAAAAAATTATCTGTTAAAAATGTTACAAAACCAAAATCACAAATCAAAGTAGAACATTCAAAATTATATTTTAACTATTATATACCATGGACATCAAGGATATTTCGCCCCAATCCAATATTTTTAAACTATTAAAATATAAAATAGCTAAATTTTTCATAATATTTAAACGACAAAAGTCACAATTTTCCTCTTTTCTTGTGAAATTTTTTTATTCCAACAGCTATTTAAAGTAAAATTATGAAATATGACCAATATCATTTTCCAGCAGCAACTTTTTTTTTAACAATTAATTGAGTTACATCAGTGACAGTTTTCTCTTTTCTTCATAGATTTGACCTTTTTGACATAAACTTTTTTTTCTTTAATATATAAAGTGAGAAATTTCCTTTAATCAAAGAAAAATGCACTAATACAAATATGAAAAATAAAAAATTTGATAAATTTTCTATATTTTTCAAGGATACTATAAACAAAGAAACAGGAAATTTTTTTTATATGAATTTTTGTTTATTTTTTAAGGAATTGTTAAAAAAAAAATAAACAATAAATTTATTGTTGTTGTTTGTTCGTTCGTGTGGCTTTGTTATTGTTTATTCCTTAAAAGGATGTGGTTAAAAATTATTTGTACATATACATAAATACATATATATAAATAAAAAAAGTAACGTCGTAGGGAAATTTGTTGTTTTCCATTTATTATAACAAGGAAACGGAACTTTTGAATATTTTCCTTTTTTCCAACAAAAAAAAAAGAAGAGATATACATATATACGTATCGTACACACACCGTATAAACACACACAGAGTGCTCCCATGTCGAAATAACACGGGAAAATTATATATAAAAAAAAAACTTGGAACTTTGGTGGATTTTTTTTGGATTGGATGGTAATAAAACAAAAATTACACAAAAAGCTTTTTTTGGGGGGTAAGGGATGGGCAAAATGATGCTATCACAAATAATAATAAAAATGTAAGTTTTTTTTAATAATGTACATATAAATTTTATAAAGGTAAAGAAAATATTAACACTGTTAACAATGTTTGGGTTGAAAATGTACTGTGACTGTGAATGGTTTAAATTGTCCAGATTAGTTGTAGACCTAGGACAAAATATTTAAAATTAGTGTTAAGTTTGTTTAGATTTGAATTTTGCATTTGAGTAAAAAGTCAACAGTTTAAGTTCACAATTTAATTTTGATATGGATTCTTAGAGATCCTTGAGATAAAATTAGTTAGTAATGAAGATTATTGAAGCAGATGATGAAAATATTCAAAGTAAATGAATATTATGTTGTAACGACAAAATTGGAAAGGACGATTTAGAATTTTTTTAAAAATATTTAACCCCTTTTTTTAAAGCTATAAATTATACATTTGAAGTTGATTCTTTGTCAGGTTGGGGATGAGGATAAATGATGATTTTTTAGGAATTACTCCAATAGCAAAGTTTGAAATCAAGCGAAAAATAAGTAAAGGATAAAAAGAAATAAAATAAAATATATAATTTGACTACATAATTAGTAACATTTAGATTTAACTTTAAGAGGAGAAATCAGATATAAACCTCGTCACTGCAATTGAAGTGGCAGAAAATTAAATGTACTTATAAATTTTGATTATGTATTTTTCTTCAACTTCAATTGTTCTGAATATCCTTCATATACAAAAAAATATTAACAGTGTAATATATGCAAACTAATGTACCTTAAAAATTATATATTTTTACCTGATGACTAAATATACATTCAATGGTTTTTTGGTATAGTCTATATATAGTCATTTACAAAAGATGAGGTACATTCTTTTTTTGTTATTTCAATACTTTCCAACAACAGCAAGGATACAAAAAAAAAATAATGGTAATAAAACTTGGCAAAAACCAAAAAACGAAAAATTACAATAAAACATAAATAAACGAAAAGTAACATAACAAAAAAAAAATTATCCAAAAAATAAAGTAAAATAAACCAGAGAATTCCTGATGTAATAAAACATTTTCTTTCTGTTATTTTTTTTATTATATTACTATATCTAGAAATTGCGCAAAGTGAGCTTAATTAGCTGTTTCCGGTCGGTTTGGTTAAAATACAAAACATTGAAAAGGAAAAATATACTTGCTACTTTTTTTTTTTTTTTTTTTGGTTTTTTGTATATAGTTAATTGGTGGTTGCGCGTTTTGGGAATTTTCTTTCCTGTTTTGAACATATATATACTCTTTATACAGCAGAGATAAGGAATCCTCCAACTGATGGTAAATGGAGAAAATATCGTTTGTTGATTCACGGTTTTCATTTATTTTTTTTCGTATTTGACAAAAAAAAAATAGACAAATTGTAGCGGAATTAATACGAGTGGACCTTTTTAATTGTCTATAGAGAGATTAACCAGAAGAATAAAAAAAAGAATGAAATGGATGAAAATTTGCTATGATGTTTGACTTTATCCTTTTCTATAAAAAAAATTCTGGTTAACAAGGATTAAACAATTAATATTATATAGACAAAAAAAAAGGATGTTATAATAATTGAACTTTTAATCCTTTTGTGTACCAGTAGAATTTTTAAATATATTGAAGAGTTTAAAAATTTACTTTCAAATTATAACAAGCTAGGGGAGTTACTTCAAATTAAACAATTATTGCTAATTTATTGAATTCATGTTGCAGAAGAAAGAATGTGTAATTGAAAATGTGTCTGATTGTCAAACAACTATATAGGGAGCATTCTATTATTATCAAATTACCTCGAATTTTACATTTAAAAATTTTTAGGGAACATTTAAAGTAATAACTACTACAGCTTTTTTTAACTAAAAAATTAGAAAATTCAGTTTCACTATGCTATTAAAATCAATTCACTTATTTCTAGCAAAAAAAAAATTCTTCATTTTATTATACAGGAAAAAGTCGTTTCTGTATAAAAGCTAGTTCTGTTCTGATGGGGAAAAAGGAGTTCTGTAATAAGACTGAATAAATTAAACTCTCAATCAAAGTTTTTTTTAAAAAAAAATTGACATTATACGGAAATCAATAAAGTAATGTCACTTTGATACATAATTCTATGGAATCAAAATGCTATGCTGTTATCAATTTCATTCAAAATTTTGGTATCATTTATTGAGTAGATTTTACCGAAATTTAGAAACTATCAGTTTTTTATTACAAAATTATACTAGTAATCCAATTAAATTAATCAAGAATAATTTTCTCTTTAACGTGCTAATAAATATCATAATTTATTTATGTTTATGCTCTAGAGACTAAAAGTACTGTAGGGAAACTTATAAACCTTAAGTATTTAGCAATTTTTCAAATTAATTATTTCGACAATTATTAATAATTCATTAATCATTCTATAATTGAAAATATTTAATTTATAGATGTATTAAAATAAATCTTCTTGATTTAAATTGTTAATTCTTTTTAATAGGTCAAATAAATTAATTTAATTGAAATGGTCAATATTACCTCTAGCTTTCTCCAATCAATTATTAGATTATATATACTTTTTATAATTTCCTTTATTCAACCATAAATTTTAACCTCAATTTTATTAAAAACTTTTCATAATTAAAAAAAAAAATTAAATAAAAAATATACGTTCAATTTATTTTTTAACGAGACAGATTTTAAGAGCTGCTGCACATACCAAAAGGTACATACATTAAGAGTTATGGTGTCTATCCAATTTTGAAATTATTTTAGCGCCTTAATTCCATGAAATCAACACAACGTTAAAAAAAAATATTGTGGAATTTTTTTTGTGTTTGCTTTATTTATACTTGATTCCTTTATTCCCCCATAGTAAAATGCATCATGGGTCACTGAACCATTAATTTTATGGAAATAAGGACCTGGTAAAGACCAACAAAATAATACAGGAAGAAAGATTATTTCATTTTGTGTATGCGGAAAATACTTTAAATCTATGAGAGAATTTAAATTTGAATAAAAAATTTACTTGAAATTTATGTAAATAATAATTTTTTGGAAATTTTAATCAAAAATTATTTTCTTTGATTAATTTAATTTTTGTTTTAATATATAAATGATTTTTTTTTTACGAAAATTAATATAAGTAGACACAATTTTTGTTTTTTTAGTAAATAATAATAATTTGTATTTTAAAAATTGTCCTCATGGGAAATTAAATGCATTTAAAAGAATTGGTGGACAAATTTTTGGTTTTGAATTTAAATTGTTCTATTTACATTTCTAATGGAAATTATTTTATATTTAGATTTTAAAGATTAGGCAAACATAAAAATAAAAGTTTCAAAAATTTAAGTAAATAAAATAAAATAAAATAAAATAGAGTTAATTTTTAGTTAAGGATTTTAATTTAGTTCTTCTATAGAAGATTTTTCGTTAGAGAATTAGTTGGAAATTGATTAAATGAGTGCTTTTTATTATAGTAATTAGATAAGTAATTCTATCAAAGAATCAATTTGTGAGTTATTTACAGTAAAGCTCCCACTTGCATTATAAAGCTCCCATACTTGCATTAAATTAAGACTTAATGTTTTTATCAATGAATAATCTAATGAATAAAACCATTGACTAAATTGCTTATTATGTTCCATAAAAATGTACATAGTCTGATTATAGATCTATTTATAAATACCTAATCATACCTTTTAGCAAAACTCTTGCGTATAATTTGGTAATACAGTTTATTATACGAATTTTATATATTATGCGGAATTTATAATTTTCAGCTTCACATTTTGCTTATTTTTCCTGAAATTTGCTTATTTCCATAGAAATCCCTATCTAATAGAAAAATTTATCATCTAAACTCACAACTATTTCCAAATATACCTATATATTTCCCTAAAACTAAATAAGGATTTTACATTATCCCAATTAATTTCTAAAATAAATGAAATTTATTCATAGCTAAACATTTACATTATTATCAAAAGAATTCATTTTATTTAACTTAAATAATTATTCAGATTATTTCTATGTACTTCACAAACAAACAGAATACCCTATGCTAAAAGGACATTATTAAAATTTAAATCAATTTTTTGATATTCAAAACTTAAATTTAAAAAAAAAAAATAATTATATAATCACTTTTGCAAACTATATAATTGTGAAAAATGAAAATTAAATTAATTTTGTGCAATGAATGCAAATATAAATTTCAAAAAAAAAAGAAGAAATTTGTTTAACTGGTCCTCAATTAACAAACAAAAAAATTTCTATCTATTTCTATCTAGTTGTATGTAAAAGGAAGCAAAAGGATCTTTTCATTTAAAATAGAAAAACTTTTTTTTTTCTAGTATTTTTCCTTTTATTCAATTTGAAATTAAAAGCAATTAATAATAATTATATAAAAAAATAAATTTAGTTATTTTTTTGTTCTCCAAAATTTTCGAACTTTACTAGCTTAAAATTCCAAATTTTTTTTTTACACTGAAAAAAGCCAAACTTTTGAATTAAAATTTATAAATTAAGTTCTTTTTTGTTCGGTGCAGATTTTTCGTAACAAAAAGAAAATTTAATTTACTGCACCAATGTGCATAAAAAATGTTCTATATACATAGCTTTTGTACAGAAAGTTTTTAATCGATTAATGGTGTTTTATTTAAAAATAAATTAAGAAAGTTTTTTTTTTTTGTTCTAATGAAATTTTATTACCTTATTTACTTTTAAGAGAGTGTGGAAAATTAAAGGATTTTCCTACGGTTTTGTTGTTCTTGTTGTTGTGTAAATTGAATAATTTATAGTTGAAAAGTTCGGTAATTTTTTTTTTCTGCTTGAAGTTTTTTTTAATTAAAATGGATATGAATATTTATTTTATAAAGTTATGAACAGCTGGTGGTGATATTTATATAAAAAAAATTATTTTATTAATGATTTTCAGGTCGAATAAGTCTATTTAAATTCAAACTATGGTATATCTCAAACTAAATTTATCTTTTTTTGGAATTAAAATTTGTTAAATTGTGCTAAAATTTTATAATTTTCTGAATAAAATTCGTAATTTTCTACAAATTCTTATTGAATTTTTTTTTTGGATAATTGGTGAGGTGTTCCAAGACTAATTTGACCATTAAACTCTGTAGTATATATGTAGAAGGAAAATTATCAACATGACAAGTAATATTCTATAATAATGCGATAAACCGTAAAACACTTCACTCTATTTGATAAATTACAAAGATGCGAAGATAACAAACTCATCTATTATTTTATAGTTTAAACCTAAAACTAAATTTCTTTTGAATGAAAAATTACATAATACTCGTATATACCAATTTGTTTGTAGCACTTTGAAATCTGTGATACTTTGAGAGATTTTGTTTATTTGTTTTAAAACACTTTTTAAAAGATTACAGAGTGTTAAAAAAGTGTAATTAAAAGTGAGATAATTTTAGTTATGAATATTTTTATCGTAATTTTAGTTATGAATATTTTATGTGAAGTGAGATTTTTTTTTTAAAAAAAATTATTCAATTATTATATTAGTGGCTCACAGTTTTTTTCATTAGACCGAATATGGGTTCAAATTTCAGTAATTAAAAAATATCAAAGGTAAAACTTTTAATAAGATTAAATTAAAAAAAAATCATAATTTGGATTGTAACGTGTTTATATGGCAATAAAGTTTCAATGAAAAACCGCATAATTTATGATTTAATAATAATAATTAAATAAGAATTATATTGCTATTGGTTTTCCGTATTATCATTATTATATCCTTGTTGGTTGGTATATAAATTCCAGTTTAATTGTTAACTCGGTTATTCTCCCTGGTTATAAAAATAAATAAATTTTATTGTAATTTAGCTACTTCGGTTTTTCTCCCGGTTCTTCAAAATAAATAAGAAATTAATAGCTAATCGTGTTCTTTTTTTAGATAAATTTGAAGATAGTTTTATCGAATTACGAAAATTAAATATATCCAGTTTCGATACAGTTTTGTATACCGATAAATTTCGTCTTAGATAAAATAATTAATGTTTCAGGTTTTAGAGAAATTATTTAATATTGTATAAAAAAAAATATTTTTGCCATTTTGACAAAATGCCAAATCAATCAAAATTTAATATAAATATGACATTCTCTTTAGCATTTATACAAATAATATTTAAATAAATGCGTCATTCACAATTTCGAAAAAAAAAGAAAATGATACTAAACACTAAACGCTATCATTTTATTTAAAAAATGAAAATCTATTTTCCACAATCAAAATTTACTTAAATATTCATGATCATGACTCCTTAAATTGAATATAGTTTATTTATCAAAAATATAATATTCAAAAAAATCAAATATAAATTTTGTTATCATTATTCTTCACTTTATTTTTTTTTTTTAGCGACAAGAAGAATAAATTTTCAATTTTGTTTTTTTTAAAGGAAAAAGAAAATATTTTTCTTAAGTGTAAAAAGAAAAGAAAAATAAAATATAATAAATACAACGAAACAAGTAAAATAACAATAATAATAATAATAATATTAATAAAATAATATTTATATATCTCTAAAAAAGATATCTTCAAGGATAAAAAAATATTTTATATATGGATAAAAAAAGGACAAAAATTATTCGAAGAAATAAAAAAAATGGCGAAATTTTATTTCTTTGTACAAAAAAAAAATTGTGATGATTCAATTTTGTTTATTATTATTATTATATTTTCTTTTTTTTTTCTCTCTCTTGTCAATAAATAAATATTTCCAAAATATGGAAAATACAAAAATTATTGAACAACAATATATACCCGATAATAAAAAATTTCCTTTTAGACCTTCTATATAGCCAAAAGATAGATTTATGTTGAATTATGTTTTGAAAGTTGCCTTTGTAAAAATGATAATTTTCTTATTCATAGTAGAAAAAATATATATGATAATCCTTAAAAAGATGAATGGGAGAATGTGCGAACAAAATCGTAAATTTGATTTATGAAAAATATTTTTTTGATCTTAATCATTTCTCTACATTGCAATTGAAGATGTTTAAATCATTTCGTGGTGTTTTTGTAATCAAGTTTTTTGGAAGATTCGTGGTGGTTAGAAATTTGAAAAACTATAATTTATAGAAAATTATAAAAATTTAACAATATTTAATATTCGGAATATAAAATTTACTTTGGACAACTGCCTTAATGTTAATCTTAATTGGTATAACTTTGACCCCCATATCCTATATTCAAAATTAATTGAGAATAACAACAGAATTTGTTTAATGAATTTTGTAAATTTATAATTTTTTAGGGATATTTATAAATGCCAGAGAGTTAAATTTACTTATATAAATTAATCATTAATCGAAATCCTTTTTCCTTTTCAATAAATTTAGAAAGTACCATACTTTAGAGTTACAAATACATTTTTGAAGTGTTAAATAAGCACAAAACTGAAATAACACGAAATTGTCACATTATTAAAATTAACCGAAAATAATATTAAGAAAATGATCTAAAAATAACTTTAATTTTCACCACATAAATTTTAAAATTAAAATCTTATATTGCTTAAAAGGAAAATGAAAATGAAATTAAATACTAAAAATAAATTATCAATATTTAGGTTTTTTTTTATCTTTCTTCATTTTAATTTAATTAAGAATTAATTTATTTATATCTAACATCTATAAAATCTTTTTATCCTATAAGTAAAATTATACCCTAATCAAATTCGTATAAATTATGTGTGTTTGGTAAAGTGGCAATTCATATGAATAACCTCGTCGCCTACAATTTTTAGGTATCGAATTTTTTAATAAAAAGTCATGGTTGATTTTTTATTCCCCACCGAAATGAAGCTGCATCAATGTAATGACGTCATTTATAAGATATATACATGAATATTTCAAGTACTATATAGCTACATTACAATATATATTTAAGAAACATAATAAAAAGAAATTTGCGTAGGAAACGACAATAAAACCTTGCGTGGGTTTTTTTATTTCAAGAGAAATAATAATTAATTTTAATTTTATTCCAGGACTAAAATCATAAATTTCTTCTTTTTCGTAGTCAAATTTAATATGAAAAACAGTCAAAATTTAATATTTATAATTTTAATTTACATATAAATACGAAAAATCTTCCCATATATGAAAATATGTTATATGCCTTTAAAAAAATCTATCTTCATTATTCAAAACCACATCATATAAAGAAAAATTGATAGAACTTTAAAAAGTAATAAATCGAAAAGAATTCTCTGATAGATTTTCTATCCTTTATATTCTTCCCTTTCTTTTTTTTGTTGGTTAAATTTTCCGGAAGACACATCACTTCACATTACAATTTCCCATACTAATTCATATTATACTATATATATATGTATATTCATATTATCTCAAGTGTAGAAGTGATTGATAAGCATCTGCTTCACACAATACCCATGGGCAAATCATTATCATCATCATCAGAAAGCAGCTAAACAAAAAAAAAAAGAAAGAGGAAAAAAAAATGAAGAAAAGGAAAAACGGAAGGGCAAAAAAAAGAAAAAACCAACAAAAAAAAGTTCCTGATGAAAATCCATCAACACAACACACACATATACACACAAATTTTGTCTTATACGAAAAGTATTATATATTTGGATAGTATAGTTAAGAATTATAAGGACTTTTATGAAACACTTTCTATACATAGTTTTATATAATATAGGTATAAGAAACAGGTATATCCCTTTTACTCATTTCTCGTAAATGTATAAGGATATTTTTTAGGCATACATAAAGTCGAATATATTCTCTATTAATGACAAAATATCAAATCGATATTTTTCTATATACATAAAAATATTTCGTACCATAAATCAATACAATATTTTTTTTCCTTTTCTTTTTTTTTTGTTATAGTAATTAGTAGTCCTTTTGAAAGTGACATAACGTAAATAAAATTATATATAGAAGGAAATTTAATATTATTATATACCAAAAAAAAAAAAAATTCAGTAGATAAAATAGACAAACATTTTCATGAAAATCGGATTTAATATTTGGAGATTAAAGTTAGAAATTTTATATAAAATTTGTACAAACTTATATTTCCTTGAATTTTATTTGGAATATTAAATAAAATAATTTTAAGTTGGACAATTTTTTTAAAGAAAACTTTCTAATAGAAATTAAATTTGAAACAAAAAAAAGTTTTATTAAGTTTCTTTTTAAGAACTTTTTTCAATATATAGTTTTAGGTATAAAAATGTCCTGTATGTCCTTACTATTTCCTTTTTACAATATAATATTTAAAATTAATTTTATATTAAAAGTAAGTAAAACGACTTTTAGAAATCCTTTAAATTTAATTGTTATTATATAGGTTAATTTTCTGATTTTATAATTTTGTTGAAATTTACAAAAATATAAGTGTTAAGTAAGTTAAAAATTTTTAGGATCGAAATTGTATTGGAAAAATGTTTGGTAGTTGGAGAGGCAGACAGAATTGGTAATAAATTGTTGTCTGTTGACGATATTTTTCACGAAAAACGGATATAATATCTAACATAATCTCGACTATACATAAACATAAAACTTGTAATTGTATTTTGTTGATATTTGTGGTTATCGATTGGTGATGTGATTTAAATTTTATATATTTTTTTAATACTTTTATTAATATCATTTTTCAATAGACCCAATACGCATCAGTAAAGTTTGTAATAGGTATAATTTTCCAGCTACTAATATTTGGCAACAAAATTTAAATATAATTTAAGCAATAGCGATGATGGCAGACTCAATATTTATCTACCAAAAAAAGGACTTACATTAATCAACAATAATAAAAATTATATATATATTTTGTTCGACTTTTTAGAATGATAATTTTGAATTATACAATCTGGATTATTTGAAATTTTGCTAATTATATGTTATGTCCAAGAAAAAGTCTAATGGGCTTACATTTTTCTAAATCTTCCATATTATATATTTTAATTTTAATATTTTTATAGCTAGTTGTTTTCTTGTTGACGACATGATTGCAAATGATTTGTCAGACAGAAAAGTCTGACATAAAATCGCCAGCGTGTTATTTTGATCTGTCAAATTAGAAATGTCCGACAGAAATGTCTAACAGAAATGTCCGACATAAATGTCTCGTGTAATCGCAGCGTATGTCTCGTAAATTGGAAATAGATTACTTTAGTTTTTCAAAGTATCACTGATACTACAAAATTCGAAATCTCTAACAGATTCTCAAAATTTTAATATCTTCATATTCCAATCAAAATTTTAAGCTTACTTTTTGAGAAGTGATGAAAAAGAAATTAAGAATTAATTTTTCAAAAATTAATAATCTAATCAATTTCATTCCCAAAAATTTGTGAATCACTTCAACAAAATGAAGTAATTATGTTATTTAAATATTCATACATAAATTTTCTAAAACGCAACATAATAAAAAATAAATAATTAAATCATTTTATCCAAACTTTCATTTGCTTTTGTTTATAATTTCTTTATAATGTTATGGTTTTTTTTTTTAATATATATTTTTATATGTGTTTGTAATTATTTATTTATTTATGTTTGGTTGTTTGTTCATTAATGTCTTTGTTTTTCAATTTTTTTTCCCCCACAAAAACAAAAACGAAAATGAAAAAGAAAATAATTTCAAATAAACATATTTCAATCCCTTAATATTATACCTAAATAGCTATACTAAAACATAAGATACTTTTATGTTTAAATAAGTGTAGGTTGTTATTTTACTGTTAAAATAAACACACATGAAAAAAAAAGTTATGTACGAAAGACAAAAAAAAAAAATGTAATTCCAAGTCCCAAACAATCTAATTTTATTAATTTTACTTTAAGAAGTTGTATATAGTTTTTCTTTGTTATTTTCTTATTATTATTTTTTTGGGGCTAAAAATACAGAAAAAAAGGAAGAAAATATCCTTAGGAGTTTGTTTGGATATTTTTGGATGTCAAGGTATTTTTTTTTTTTGGACTGACAATAAAATTCTGATTGAGAAAATATTTATTATCTATAAAGGAGTTTGAGTTTTATACCTTTTCAAGTTCAAGGCCATGTCGAAATTCTCAAGGATATAAAAATATTTTTGTGGTAAGAAAATATTGAATTATTTATAATTATTAAGTAATTTGATTATTATGTAATAAATTAATTTAGATATTTGGTTCAGTCAGAAGAATGTCAGGAACAGTCTAATAATTTAAGTAACAAATTTTGACCACATAAGATTCAAATTAGACGAATATCAATTAAGTTAACCAATAATAAACTCTTCATATGTAAATTTTATATACTACTGGCAAAGATTACAATGTTGGTTTTGAGCTAAGAAAATATTTCTTATAATATATTTAATTTCCTCCACTAATTGAAATTTTTCTAGTCTAGAAAATTTCTAGTTTTAAAAATTGAATTTTATACAACAAATTGTAATTTTGGTTAAAATAGTAATGACTAGATGCATTGCCATCTCTAATAATGATAATTCTTCAATCCCTAGCATATATTAAATAAACAAAGATAAAAAATTCAATAATTTTCGTGACCAAAACTACTTCAAAACTTATTTCAAAACTATAAGAATTTATATTTTTCCAATAATAGTTTACACAAATGTGACATAATTATTAATTTTGACATTTCTATAGTCCAAATTTTAGATTCAATTTTTTTATTCATTTGATAAAACAAAGTGCTTCTTAAATTTGGACTTTAAAAACATTTTCTTTTCTGGTAAACATCTCCAAAAAATTGTCTTATAAACTCAACATTAACCTAAAAGGACAAACATCCAATTTTTTTTGAAAAAATACTTTCTTAACGAATAGTAGGAAAAATAAATAAAAACCATTAAGAAAATAATGTTTTGAGAAAATTATATAAGTATAAAAAAAAAAAATACTAATAAAATAGTCTATAAAATAAGATTATAGTAATTCGACCACTATAAATTTGCTTTTGTTTGGTTACATATATAAATACAACTTCTTATTTTTACTAAACTTTAATAGAATCTTAAACATATTTTTTTATGTGCCAATTTTATTTATCTACATCAATTCAAAAAAAAATAAATGAATACATATATTGGAGAATATTCAAGAGACCAATTTGTATACCAAAATGGAAAACAACCCATTGAGTATATAGCCTAGTATTTATATTAGTACGTAAAAATGAAAGGCACTTATGACCACTTGTTCTACAAAAAAAATAACATCATCCACAAAAAAAAAATAAAGGAAATATTCACACACACCAAAAAAAAAAAACCAAACACAGAAAAAAGGAAATATATGCAAACAACAAACAAAAAACAATGAGGAAATTAATTCACTTTTTAATACCCCACGAAATTTATATATACGTATGTATATAAACACACGCAAACAAATAAAAATATACATACGTACATATATTCATTTGTTGATCCTGACAGAACGATAGAAGAAAATAAGCCATCTGTTCCTTAAAGTAGATTTTTTGTTCATTTTTTTTTTTTTTTGGTTGTAGTTGCCAATTTTTACATTACACAAATACAATCATACAAAAGAAAAATATATGAATATTCACAGGAAAAATATGTAAAAACATTTCGATTTAAAAGGATATAATTTTTCTTTCTGTAGCCTTAAATGATTTCCCATATGTTAAACAGAAAACGCATACCGTACAAACAGTAAAATGAAAAACAAAACAAAGAAAAAAAAAAACACTTTCAAAACGCAATCATGGGTAAGTGGGTATGGTATATAAGCTGAATTGACAACATTTGTCATTAATATTTTTGGTGAATGAATGTTGTAAAATGTAAGAAATTTGGTTTTCAATTCCAACAAAAAAAAAATGAATTAAAACTATTTGATAACTGCAAAGCTTTACTTAAAATTTCCGTCGTTACAGAAAATGTCGTACTTACAAAATGGAGGAATTTTACAAAATGATGGATTAACAAAATATTGATGATTCTGATTGTATATAAAAATTGAATTTAATAAACAAAATATGAGTGATATCTGCTTGTTGAAATATCATTTTTATAAACCACAATTTTCTTAAATTTAGTAATTTTTTATATACTATCATTTTTTAGTAATCGTCACTATTTGTTAATAATATATCAATAAATCTTTAGAATATTGATGCAAAATTTAATTTTTTTACATTACTAAGTCGTGGTTCACAGAAAATGCAAGAATAATAATGAAAATAAGAGTGAAATAAAAATGACTGAAAACGAAAAGTATCAAATTATAATTTTTAAAATAAGTAATTAACCATTAGCAAGTTTTTTTCTTTTCCTTGAAGGACCTCTTTCATGACATTTAAAGTAACAATAAAACAGTTTTGAAAGTTTTCCATATCCAATAATTAATTTCTACTAAAAAAAAAACATAAAAATTACAATAAATCTGTTACTGTCAGTTTTTACGTATTATTCCCAATTCTGGTAAACATTTTAAGCACGAAAAATAAAAATGATATCTACCATATCTGAACTGTTTTTTTTTTACTTCGTTTCCATTTTTTCGTGGAGAAGAACATGCAAACCAAAATGAATGATATTTGTATATATTTTTTTTTTGGTATATTTATATCCTTTTTTTTTCTTTGCTTGTGTGAAAGGAAGGATATTATATATAAAAATTACCAAAACGTTAAATATGAATGAATGAATTGGAAGAGGAGTTAAATGAATGGGTTACAAGAAAATCTATCAGGAAAAAAGAAAACAATATTAAAAGAAAAAGGCAAAAAAAAAAAAAAAACTAACCAAAAAAAAAATTTTATTTCGGCAAAAAAAATATTCATCTAAAGATAAATGCTCATTCATGTTAGAAATGTTGTTTTTCTTTTTGTTTTTATGCTGCTTTGCTTTTCCCAACAACAAAAATCTTCATCTTATACTCTCGTATATCTGGATGATACAAATAACTGGTAATCATAATAATTGTGTTGATATCATCAATAATTTGTAGATATAAGGAAAAAAAACTCTTGTATTACTTTTTTTTTTTTTTTGGGTGGATGAGAAAAATGAAATGGTTGGAGAGATTATTTGATGAAAATTTGTTTTTTTGTTTGTTTGTTTGTATGTTACCAGATTGTGAAGCATAGATATGAAAAGATATTTCCTATGTTTTATATATAAGTAATTTTTCACAGATTGTGTAATAACTCAATGTCTGATAAATATTTTTATTTATTTATAAAAGTTGAGTAATTATGTTGTTTTTTTCCAACTTTTTTTGTTGGTTGGTAAAAGGGATATGAAGGATCAACAACATTTTTTTTTTTTGCGGAGAGTAGTATATTTAAATACTTGAAAATTAATCGAAAAAAATAAGTATATATGTGTATACTTTTATACTGGTTTAAAGGAGGGAATTTGACAGTGATTTTATTTATAGTAGTTATATTTTTATGAAGTTTATTGATAGCATTTTTTAAGTTAGTTAAAAGTATGATTTTTAAATATTATTCAATTAAAATAATTAAATCAAACGAACTGATTTTCTTAAAAAATCTAATTAGATAATGAAAAACCGAGTTAGTCACAATTTTTAATTAAATTTAGTAAATTTTTTAGTAAATAGTTGAAAAAAATTAATAAACTCACCAGAAAAATAGTCCTACTACACGCTAAAGATTATTAACTTACACTATCATCTTTACTAACTATTCTATTACACATTGCAACATTCTTTAAATAATAATTTCATCAATAATATATTCAACATCCGCACTGCGGCGACCGTTGAATACCTTACTTATTCAACATCCGCACTGCGACTGACAATTTAACTTAAATAAATATTCTCTGATCACAAAAAGAGAGAATTTGGAAGCCATTACAAAATGGGGCGTGTTCAACGTACATTTTTTGATATCTCATTTAAGGCCGGCCATTTTAATTTTTTTATAAAAAGGACTTTCATATTTTATGTTAAGCAAAATGGGAACATCATAATTTAAAAACTTAATATAAACAAACTATAATTTTTATTAAAATTTACTATAAATTAATTAAATTTTTCAGCAAGCTTTTGTTTCCATATTTATTAGAACTGACAAATATATTTTTATTACGAAATAAAATTTAAATTTAATTAGTTTATTCCATTAATCGAAATTCAATTGAAATTTAATTATTAGATATATTAATCTAAGCTCTTTTAATTTTATTTTTGTTGTTTATTAATTTTTAATTTTTGTTGATTTGTCGTCAAGCAATATGTCACATATTTTACAAATTGATTCAAAGAATAATCCAAAAAATTTATTTCGTAAATCTTGTGGTGATGGTGATTTAAAAACATTAACTGATACTGTTAAATCATCAATATCAGAATCATATTTATTAAATAATACATCTGAATTATTAACATCACATGTTCAAGAAAATGCTGAAAAATTATCAAAAAAATTTGAATTAAATAATGTTGATTTACAAAAAGAAGATATTGCATTAATTATGACAGAAATGTTAAATTCAAAATTTAAAAATGCAACATCATTACAAGATCCAAAATTTCAAATTGTTCATGATATTGATAAGCCAAGAAATGATATTGTAAATCAACATTTAGGTGATTGTGGACATTTACAATATCGTAGACGAAGTATGAATTAAAATATATATATATATATATATATATATAATAATTTTGTTATTGTTAGAAGAATTTTTATTATGTTCTTTTCAAAAATATATGTATAAAAATCATAAAAAATATTATAAAATTATATAATTAAATATAAAAAAACTCTTTTTAAAATTCTATAATAAAATAAATTGAAAAAGTAAAAAACTAATTTGTTTTCATTAAATTTTTTAAATATTAATCCTGGGAGAATGTTTCGTATTACATCAAGAGAATAATTTACACTTAGATAAAAATTTAATTACATTTTTGGTATATAAATTAAAAATTGCAGAAAATTGAGAAAGTTTTTGGAATTAAATTTTTATTACATAGATATTTCATTTCAGAAATATTTTTAGAAGTTAAATTTTTTTTTTTTGGAATTTATACTAAAGAAACTTGACTATGAAAAATATATTCTGTCTTTTCCCCAAGTTCGATTTCATTAGAATGTAGGACTATAAAAATTATTAAATTATTGATAAATTGATATATATTATACAAAATTTAAATATTTAAGCTACAGAAATGATACTTTAAGGAAATTCTGCTGTTTCGCGGCAAAAGTTTTCCAATTTGATGATATATTTATAATGGAAATATTTATTAATACAATGGTTATAGGCAACGTCGAAAAAACGAATAAATATTTCAATTATATATACTTAATTGAAAAAAAAAATATATTCTTTATTAGCCACCAAATGTAATTTCTTGAAATTTCTCATTAAATTATCCATTTGATTTTCCCATTTAAACTTTATTTTAATTAAATAATGAACTTTTTTTTAAAAAAAAAATGCATTTTAATTAAAACTCAAAAAGGCCAGCTAAAAGGTTCATCTAACTCTTCCATACAAATATATTTTTTTAATCCATTTTTGTGTATTTTCATTTTCATTTCAAAGCTTTTCATTTTAATGTATATTTATAAATCAACTATTTTTTTTTTTTGGAAACTTTTTACAATCCCAAATCCCTAACGTAATAAATTTTTAACTTTTTCTTATAACTATATTCGCAATAACATAAATTCTCATAAATTTTATCTCTAGGATAATTTAACATGTACATATATTAATATGTATAGGAGCAACAAAAATAGAGGAATTAATTTCATTGCAACTTTTTCTATTTTTTTTTTTTGCAACTAAACAGGAAAACATTTTTTTCTATTAGAAATTTATCCTTTTTTTATGAAAATTGCATTTAATAACCCACTAAAAAAAAATATAGAAAATTATAATATTTTTGTATACACATTTCCATCTCATTTGGTTTTTTCCATCCTGTTTACAATCCCTCAAAAACAGGAAAATGCAAAAAAATAAAATAAAATTAATTTTATAAATATAGAAAATTTCCTCCGTTTCATTTTTTTTTTTTTTGTGTCAAACTCTTGGGGATTTTATTCTATAAATGTACTTTTAAAATTATTATAAATATTTTTTTCAGTTCAAGGACTTAAAATAAAAAAGAAATTGGAACAAATACAGAAACACGTTGGTGTTTGCAAATGCATGCTTTATAGTGTAGGGATTCACAAGGGAAAATTTATAATACATCGTGTATTTATATTGATGAGAAATTGCATGTGGTGACATTTATATTTAATTTTCTTTTTTTCTTTTTTTTCTTTTTTAATATTTTGCATAAATATTTTTTGTATACAATTTATGGTAAAAAAAATTGTAAACGAGGAAGGTAATAAACTATAAAAAGGATATTTTACAAAAGTGAAATTGGTTAATAAATAAAACAGAGATGGAAACATGGGTCGTAAGTGAATTATATGGGAGAATATTTAAATTGTATATAGTGAATTTGGAAAAATATGAAAAATAAATTGAAGATGTGCCAGCTGAAAATTGATCTCCAATAAAGATATGTAACTTTTGTTATTTATGTTACTACAGTCTGTTAGGAGTAAGAAAAATCAATATTGCTACTTAATGCGATTCTTAATGTAACTAGATATTTAAACTAGATCTTAAAATGTGACTAGATATTATGAAATGATCTTAAAATGTTTTATCAATTATTTTTTACGTACTTACTTACTACATATTTCGTTACTATAGTTTGACTTTAGATCTCAAATATAATCAATATTTACAAAATTTTCTATAATTATTTTTCCCAAAAAAAAAAAAAAAGTTTTCTAATAACTTTCTAATTATAATTCGTAATAAATTCCATTTAATATAAGAACTAAAAATAATTTTGTTATTAAATTATTGATTTTATTAAGTCTAATGAAATGAAATCATTATATTTCTGCCATTCTATACCTATAAATAATAATTATATTTTTATAACAACATTTATATACAGTTTATCTATATACCAATTATAGAAGTATGTTACATTTTAAAATAGAATTTGTTTTTTTTGCACAATAAACTAAAAATATATTTTTTATGGAAAGTCAATATAAATTTTTTATATAGATTTTTTTCAAAAAAAAAAGCAATTATCTCTTGAGGACAATACATAAAAAATATGATATAGTAAATTTTATGGTCACACTGTATAGGTTTTATGATGGTTTCACAATTTCTCTAAATTATATTACATATACACTTATATACTTAATATACCAATATTCCTAAAATATGATGAAAGCTTATTGTAAAATAATTGAAAATGGTTTTTTGGAAAAACAAAATTTATAGAAAATATTTATTGTTTTTTTGATGAAATATATATACATATATATAAAATGGCATATATCAGATATTTAAGTAGCTTATAAATATTTTATTAAGTTTCATTACATAATATTTCAATTTGAGATTATTTTATTTTAACAAAAAAAAAAAACGAAAATCAAATATGTAGGATAAATATTGTGCATGTTCAGCTTTAATTTTTTTTTTTTGGAAAATTTTGATCATAAACTATTTGAAAAGAGAAAATTTAGTTATGTATAGCAAATATATATATATAGAAAGAAAATAATATCAAAATCAGTGTGGAAAGTAAAGAATTTTTGACATTGTTATTTATGATAAAAATTATAAATGTTAATTCAGCATTTTTCTAAGATTTTATTATATTGAATACCGTATATAAAAGCATTAAAAAATATTATGTTGCTTATATATAAAATGTAATAAATTAAGTAGCTAATTTGGAAATTATGTTGCTAGTAAAGTAAAATGTATAAGAGCTTAATTCGCTCTCAGTACGCTGAATTGGACTGAAAATTGTTTCAAAATATATCACCTTCAATTTTAATTTAGATTATGTATATTTAAAATAAAAACCTTAAACACAATTAATTTACTTAATCCAATCAAATTAAAATAACCATGAAATATTAATATTAAAATATTTTCGCATATACTTTTAGAAGGATATTCAATTTGATTTAGATTTTTTGTTCGCGTTTGGATTGCCTTAATACAGGCCTTAATTTATTAAATTTTTATAGCTTTACAAACTTTTCTTACTATATAAAAGTTTGTACGGCTTTGATCTAATCTTAAGTTTTTTTTTTAAATAAACCAATATTAGTCCTTTAACAAATACGAAATTTCAAATGTTACTCATTTATATATTGCCCTGAAATTTTTGCTTATATTAAGTAGTAAACTTAGATTAAATTAAAGTTTAATAGATATATGAGAAAATTCTACACAAATATATTACTAAAAATTAAAATTAAATATTTCAGATATTTAAATTTTCTTAAGTTTGAACAATTTAGTTAAATGAAATTAAAAATATGTGTAAAATGAAAAACTAAAGTTTAATTAATAAAAGGACGTTTTTGCTTCTGGGAGATGTTTCTAAAACATCAACAGTATATTTGGCATTATACAAATTATTTTATAATTTCTCGATATTTTGTAAATTTCTGACATTACAATTGATATTTACTATTTCTATATAGATTGATTACAAGAATTCTTCTAAAATTTAGTAATACATAATTTACTTATATGTGTACATGATCATCTAATAAATTTATATTATATTTTTAATTTAAGAGTTCTTCTAATCATTCTGTTTAGATTTTTAAATTTTCAGCTAAAATTATATTAGATAAAAATCACAATATTGAAAATTAATGATTTTAATGTTATACATTTTTTTTTTGAAATAAAATTTATTCTATATAAAATGTTATCGAAATTTGATTATAAGAAAAAATCAAAATTAAAAAAAAAATCTTGAAAAAAAAAAAATAATTAATAATCAAATTTTATTACATAGCTTCCAGAAATATCTTCTGCTATCTATATAATATTCTATACACATAATTAAATCACAAAAAAAAAAAAAAATCTGAAGCAATTTTCACTTTCAATTTACAATAATTTTCTTCTTTTTCAGCTTCAACACTTTTTTGTGCCATGATTTTTTTCTTTATTCTGTATTTCATTTTTTTTTTGTTGTAGATTAGCTATTATATTTATTTTTAAGAGCACAATTTTCATTGATTAAATAAAAATTTAATTTTCCATATCTTTATTTTTTTTTTCTTGCCTTTTCAATGCCTACAAGCAAAATAATTTTCCTTCTGTATATACCAAAAGTGTAAGAAAAAAAAAAAACGAATCTTTAAATTTTCTCTCTTCTGTTTTTTACAATTTCCTATTCATTTTTATGTGTTAATAATTTTCATATATACATAACATATAAGAACAACAACAATCTAGACAGAAAACAAAGAAAATATCTTTTCAAGAAAATTACTTCATTTTCATTCTTTATTTTTTTTTTTTTTTTAACAATTTTCATTTTTCAACACTTCATGATTTTCCATTTTTTTTTTTCTTCTTTGTTTTGTACATCATCAAAATTTATTTTAACACAGAATTTTGGGTACCTAAATATTCAGAAAAAAAATCTTTAAGGATAATTTATATATACATATACATGTTTATGTATATTTATGTAAAAGTATTATATCTAAGAGCATAAATATGTATTGTATATATGATTTTATACTGAATTAAATTTACATTTTTTTTTTTTTGGGTTTTGGAAAGAGTGTGGTATTAGAATATTCATGAAACAGAGAAGAACATATGATTTTTCTCTATGATGATATATAAGTAAAAAAAAAATAAATAAAAAAACAATCACAACATACTCAATAGCAACAAAATGGAGGCTTTTCTTGAATAATTCGCCCGTATATCTGTACCAGAAGAAGATTATATACGATACCCATATGCCTATCTAGTCTTGAACACCCGAAACTTTCAGGCTCAATAAAAAAATAATAATAAAAAAAGGATATACGTATTAAAAAAAAAATATAAGTATTATAACGTATATATTTTTTTTTAAAGTAGCAATCTAATATTTACTTAGATTTCAAAGAAATTTATTTGAGGAGTTGGTTTGGGTTTTGTTAGAGATGATGGGATGCATATTAGATATACGTTTATTACCATATTATATTCTATTTTTCTTTTTTTGCAGAAGTAAAATATGTATCAAATTTTATTCAAGATTTTGCTCTTATTTTGCTGTATATATATTTATATTCAAAAAGGATTCAAATAATTGTTATCTATCTAAAATATAAAACCAACAAATTTTAACAGGGTACCTCATTTTAACAATTATTATAAAATTGAAGAAAGTATTATTAAATTCGAAAATTTCAATAATATATTAATTAATTTTGTTACTTATATTTAAGGAGATAAGTTATAATTAATAGTCGAACCAACTGAATGACTAAATGGAATTTATTATTTACCTTTCCTTTAATTAAATTTTGTCGTCAGTGATTTAATTAAAGAAATGATATACTTTATTAATAATTACTAAATTCTTTAACATAAATTCGTCAGAAAATTTAAAGCATAATATTCGTAAATCTTTAATAAATTTTCTACATTTCATTTTAAGGTAGAAATTTTGTGAAAAAAAAAAAACAAAAAATTTGAACTTTCGAATTTTGAGTTTCGAATGTTTTACTCAAATTCAAATATTTTTTAAAATATTTTCACTGGGAAATCATAATTTGGTGAAGAAGTATGTATTTCTTATTACATTTTTATTATAAAAATCAATTATAATTAACAAAATATTGAAAATTTAAATTTTTTACAAGAATCCTTTTTGAAATATATTATCAGAAGCAAACTCTTTCTACAGAATTACTAATTGAATAATAATGCCAACTAAATTAACTGAGATTAATCAGTCGAACTTAGATTAAAATCTAAGATTAAATATTAAAAAAATTTAAATATTAACATAAAATTATGTACTTTTTTCAATAATATTAATAGAAAAGTTGCTACAGGAATTCTTCTCATAATCTTTCTCAACAAACAGAGGAGTCAAAATTTATCAAATATTTCTAAATTTTAAATTTCAAGTAATTTCAATGAATTTCTTAATTAAATTTCAAAAAATTTGTAACAATTATTATATAAATTTTCCTAAAAAAATATTAAAGAATTCCTTAAAAAAAAAAAAGATATAAAAAAAATTAAACTATAAAATAAAAACGTTATAAATTTAGAGCCACAAAATTCACAGCCTTATTTTTTATTCCACTCTTTTTCAATACAATTTATGATCTAATTATTTCTACTCAATTACAGATTTTCAATATTTTTCAATTTTTTTTTTTCTGCTACCCTCGTTTTTTCTAGCAACCTTGTATAATAACCTAACCTAAAATCAAATATATGGGAAAAAAAACAACCCCCTGTTTCCTATATTCTAACAACAACAGGGGAAAAAATAATAATATTGTATATCAACATTATAAGGATTTTGGCTTTAAAGTTTAGCATAATACATAAATATGTATGTATATATATAATTTTTTTCACTCACTTTTTATTATATGGAAAAAAATTCCGCCTAATATCCTCTAACTTAAAACCTGAGAAGTACTAGATACACAAATCCATGTATATGTATGCTAAAATATGCTCTAAATAGTATAATATTATATTTGACTGACTGGTATGTCTTTTTGGTATTAAATGATGCTGAACTTATGTTCAATAGCAAAAGGAATGATATGTGATGGTAGGATAAGGATTTTTCCTTTGAAATTATATACACAAAAAAGCAATAGAAAAAATGAATGAAAAAAAAAATTTTTTTCATTTTAGATTTTTTCTAAAAAAAAATTTTAACTTTCCTCATCCTTGTAGACGCTTCAACATTAAAAAAAATTATATATTATATTATTTCTTTTCTTGCTGGTATTCGCAGAGCATTTGGTAACAGCAACCAAAAAAAAAAGCCGGTGGTAGATGATGAAAATATTTAAAATGAAAAATATCTATGTACACATATTGGAATATTTTTCCCTGCAAAGACGGTAAGTTTCTTTCGTTAAGGATATTTGAATAAAACAAAATTTTTTCCTCTTTCGTCCTTTTATACACAAAATAAAAAATTGTATCTTTAAATTTGAGTTTTTTTTTTTTCTAATGAAAAACAAAATTTTTCATAAAAATCATTTTTTTCTTAGAAATTTTTCTTATGCTTTAATGTATTATAATATTAATGATGATCAACGGAGACGCACACGTATTATACAAAAAGAAAAAAAATTGAAATTATTTATTCGTAGAATGTAGAATGAAAAATATTTCAAGGATGAAATAACAACACATTGAATAAAATAAGAGGATATATGTATATCCATAGATTTAAATTCAGATTAAATCACAAAATGTATACGTACGTCAATAAGTACATTTAGTTATGTTACACTATTATTGTTGATTATTCTTTTGGTTCGGTTTGTTTTTTTTTTTTATTAAAATTTCTATATTTTTTTTGTTGTCTTTAGAAAGGATCGATGCGATGTTATTCTTGTTATTGTTGATTCTATTGGTGTCCTTCTTCTGTTTTCATAGTCATATTTTTCTTGGTTTTATTGGAATAATAAATTAATGCTTAATTTCTTCAAGTTTTATGGTATTAATATTTAAATTTAATGAGAGGAAAATTTTTTAAATTTGATTGAAGGAGGAATTTATTATATTAATTTAAGGTTGAAATTTTTGAGACAGATAATCAATGTTATATTTTTGATTTGAATTAATTTACGAAATTTTAAAATTTATTTTAAAATATAAATAAATTTAAATTTTTAAAATTTAAATTTAAATTTTTTTGATATTTGATAAAATTATTTAAGCTAATTTAGAATTAAAAATAATCCTTAAACTTAAATCGTAATATTTGACAAATCATTTGTTGTTCACTGGAAGTATCATAATTCTAAATTTAGAAGCTAATTTTCATGTCGTATAAATGTTTTCCATGGTTTACTTATATTACTTATATTAAAATTTCATAAATTTTCTCTGTCAATAATTATAAAAAATAAATTCAATAAATAAATTTAAATGGAAATAGAAATTATTATTTTTTTAAGATGTCGTATAAATGTTTTCCATGGTTTACTTATATTACTTATATTAAAATTTCATAAATTTTCTCTGTCAATAATTATAAAAAATAAATTCAATAAATAAATTTAAATGGAAATAGAAATTATTATTTTTTTAAGGATTTAATTACAAACAGTAAAAAGGCTTATAAAAATTGTAATTTACAAACTCATATCACAAAAAAAAAACGAAAATTCTTCTTTAATATGTCATTAAAATAATTTTTGAAATGAATAATTAATAAATTTTTTACGAGTAATTAAAGAGTTTTAATTTATTGATTTTCACAATTTTTTTATTAATTATTTAAATTGGAAATTTTAACAGGTGTTAGTAAAAATGTTTAAATAAATTTCCTTAAATATAATTTTAAATTTATAATATCAATTTAAAATTATTAAGTTGGAAAATTGGTAAATATTATTAACCAGTTAAGCGAGTAATTTATTTTCAAAAGTATATTTTTGGGTGCGTAATTAAGATCGCCGATGTCGTATATATTCGTCAAATGTGCTTAACTGGTTAACATGCACGGCCCGAAACAATTCATCTTAGATTCTACATATTGCAATCTTGATATAAGTGTAAACTACACTTTTTTACATGATATTGTGTTAAGTTTTTACTAACATTTTGAATTTTCATATTTTTTTTTGTCACCCGGAGTATATAAACATCAAACGCACAATAGAAGCACTTCTACTTGACGTATATATACGTCAAACACGCTTAACTGGTTAAATTTGCATATTAAATAACGAATATTGAACATATTTGATTAACGGGTCAGGAAATAAACTAAAATTAATTTCAATAATTTCATTTAATCAAATAAATTAAATTTAATTTTTCAAAATTTTTTACTCATATTTAATTGAAATTTGATTTTTTCAACAACAAAAAATTAAATTAACTATACATACGTAAAATTATGATACAATTAAATAATCATGTTTATTAAAATTATTAACATTTAAAAAAATAAATAAATTGTTGTGTATCGATTGTTATAGCTATTAATAATAGTTTTTTAATAAAATTTAATTATTTTAATTAAATATTATATAAAATAATTATATAAACTTAAAAAAAATTAAAAAAATGATAATACATAAATAAATGGTAAATTGATATCCAATTATTCTTTAATCATAATAAAATTTTAATATAATCATTTTTTTTAAATATACTTATTAATATTTTGTTAATTTACTCAAAATTTTTGGAAAAATTGATCAGTAATCTGATAAATAACAAAAATATTACATCAATTTATAATGTGTACCATTTTTTATTATTGAAAAGAACATGTAAAAATTAGTGATGCCAATAGTAAATATTAAGTATAAGGATTTTTATTGTATAGACAAAAAGGATTGAAATATAAAATTACTATAAATTTTTAAAAAAATATTAAATTATTACAAAAATATCGTCATTTTATATTGCAAATCTTCTATTTCATATCTTACACACAAGAAATTTCCTTAAATATATATAATAATATACAAAATTTTAATTTCAAAATTTTCTACAAAACAAGAAAATACATTAAATTTTTTTAATTAAAAATTTTACCCATATGAAAAGTATAATTTATAAATTAAATTTTCCGAGAATATTTATTTTCCTCACACATGTTTTTCCATTAAAAACAAAAAAAAAATTATGTTTATTAATAATTATAAAATCAACATTAAAATTTATTCTTATTTCGTTTAATTTTTATGAATGAATATTTATCATTTATGTACAAATATGATAAAATAAAAATTAAGTGAAAATTTCCCATATAATTATTAACACTCAATAAAAAAATTATTTTAAATATAAATAAAAATTTAATAAGTAATTAGCTTTAATTAGCGTAAAAAATATAACGAATATACGTTAAAATATTTTTATTTATTTATTAATTAATTTTTTTTATTATTTCAAGAGAATATTATACATTTTTTTATTAATGAAAATTATGTAGGAAATTAACGAAATTAATTATAGTTATTAAACTGATATGGTAAAGTGAAATAAAATAAAAAATTTTTTTTGTTTGCTTGTTTATTACGTTGATGTTTTTTAATTTTGGTTTAAAATTATGATGAAAATTTTGCAATTACAAATCATTTTTTTTTTGTATATAATAAAATTTACGATAATTTATTATAAAAAATATTTTTTATATGATGTTTTTTTTTTTTAAATTATGACAAATATTTATATATATTTTTTTAATTATTTTTAATTGGAATATTTTTTATTATATAAAATATTTCTCCAAATTATTAAAAATTAATATATAAATTTTAACAGGAATTTATTGGTTTTTTGACATTACGGAAATATTATTAAAATTGAAAAATTCTTATTACGTAGAAAAATAGATTTAACAATTTTATGAAAAATTACAACATAATTTATAGTACTAAGTAATTTAACAAAATTACCAGTATTATAAAAAGGTAGATAAAAATTTACGATTTAATCAAAAATATGGTAGAAAATTAATGATTTTTTTAGAGAAATAAAGAAATTGATAAAGTTATTAAAGAAAATGATGAAAATTGATAGAAGAATAGACCGAATTTAATGTATTAAAAGCAAAACACTGAATTTTTAATTGATTATTTTATCATTTGACAGAGAAATCTGATATAAAAATTAGAATGTTTCAAATTTAATAGTTCAGTTCTTCTTCTGAAATATTAAATTATTGTGTCATATTATATAATCGAGGTATTTATAGACTTTACATACAATTTAGGTCTCACTCTTCATATTTCATAACGATTATCGGGTAAATCTATATGACTATTGATTGTAGTGGAATAATTTTCCACACAAATTTGGTATACATTCAAACATTTCTGTCCTAAAACATTTATAAAGAAATTGATTTTGATTTGGGTGTCAATATATAATATTATACAAGTAAAATTTTAGAAACCTAATTATTTACCCCCTCGGGAATTTTGTCTTCCACAAATTCTACTATTTATATCATTACACATAATTACAAAATCTAATTTAAAAAAAACAAAAAATAAGTCTCCAAACAAAAATAAACTTCCTTATTATGTATATACGGAAAATAAAAAATTGGAATATTTTGAAAGTCAATTTGTAAAAATCCATTAATGTCACCAAATAAAAATATCCAAAAAAAATTATGATAAATATTACAAATATTGAACTTATAAAATAAAACATTAATTTGTATATTTTTATAATTCATAATTATATATCTATATGAAATCAAACTAAACCCCCCCTTTAATTTGCCACCCCTATTTTCATTATTTACAATTGAAATATTTACAAAATTTATGAAATTTATTACATTTTTATATACTTCCTTTTCTTTCTAATCAAAATAATACTTACAGAGATATCAAAATGGAAAAAAAAAATATTAACTTTGAAATTTCTAAAAGCATGAAAAAAAAATATTATGTAAGCGTATACACAAAATTCTCCTCTCTAACAATCATCAATAAATAATTCATTAACATATAATGTCAAAATATAATTCCATCATCGTTAACAAATTACCATAAAATCATTAATTATTTATGAAACAAAATTTCTAAAATTCGAAAAACAAAAAAAAAATTCCAATTTCTTTTTTATGTTGTTTTGCATTAGAAAATAAATTATTAATAAATTATGATATATTTTTTTTTTCAGTTTGATTAACGAACAACAACGAAATAAAATCAATAAACTAATTGTTTTTAATCAAACTAAAAAAAAAAAATTGGTAAATTTTTGATGTAATGGCAACAATTTTTTATGTTGATTAAAATTTGTGTCACGTAAGTTTCGTTTATTTAAAAATGTATATGTATGTACGGAAAATGTCATTTTAGTTAATTAATTAAAGATCATAATTTGAAGATATAATTTTTTGACAGAGAGACAAAAATACTGTTTAATGAAAAAGAATTTTGTACTAATTAAAAAATTTTAGTTGTAGTGAGGAAACTAGTGGTAAAAAAAGGATATAATGACAACTTGGCTGTAGTAATTCTCAATGACTTAGTTTGCTGTCAGGGATCCAATACATTTTACCATGTTCGTATTACTAGTTAGAACAGCTCCTGCACTGAAAAAGAGACTAGTAATATGTTATATTCAGACACTATCATAGATAAAGTAGTGTCATTTTTGACACCATAAAATTAATGGTATAGATTAAGCCGAGATTTATAGGTTAGAAGTCCAAGCTTAATATATACTATTAAATTCATGTTGTCATAAAGGACACCTACACACTATAATATTGAGAATACTCTACGTTAGTGCCAGTTTACTTCGAATGATTTCTAAATTCCAGCTCTCTAAAATTATTATTGCTTTACTGACGAATTTTACTAAGTCAGTAATCCTCAAAATTTTAATATTTCCTTAAGTCAAACAAATATTTTCAATTTTAAAAGTCAATTTAAAAGTCACCAAAGCTAATAAATTTTTAATTCAAGTACAAAAAATACATAAATATTTATTAGAAAAGTTTTGTTCCATATTTAAAGGCTTTGTATAAAAGTTTAATAATTATTTAATTCGAATTAATTGTTAAACAAAATTTAGAATTAATTATTGGTGATCAATAGCTATAATAAAAGGATTAAATTTTATTTCAATTAATAAAAAAAATTCGAATAAAGTTTTTATCAAAATTTGTAAAAGGATTTTGAAAATTTCGTTTTCTTTTTAATTTTTAAAGTTTCACTTTTGGACAATTTATTAATTTGAAAACTTTTAAATATGTATACTTAAATTTATTTTTTCTAGGTTGTTTAATTTACTTATAAAATTTAAATTTTGAATAAAAGTTGAAATTATATTCAAAAATTAACATTATTCTTTTAAATAATTTTTTAATAAAATTAAATTGTAGTAATGTAAAATCATTTATAATTTCTTGTAAAAAATGAAATCCTTTCAAATCAAAGTCAAATATTATTATAAAAAAAAATAATATTTCTAAAAATTATAATAAAAAAAATTCACTTACCAATAAATAAAAGTATAAAATTTATAATAATTCTCCAATATTCTCGTTCCATAATTTGTTCTTCTCAATATTTGCCAGGACTAAGTTTATTCTTTGATCCTTTAACTTAAATTGCCTTTCACAAATAAAAAAAAAAATCCTTCTTCTTTTTATTTATTTATTACTTCTTATATTTTTATTATTATTTTTTGCAAATCTTCAAATTTTCCCTACACTCCCAATAAACACACAAATCCTTAAAATATCCTTGATACAAGAAGAAGTTAATATAATCAAGAGTATAGGCAAAAGGCAACCAAAAGAAAAATATATAAATACAAAATCAGAGGATCAAAAAATCACAACAATAAAAAAATAAAAATTTATATAAGAAAAAAAAAATTTGCCCAAAGGTTTCTTTTTGTTTTTTTTTTTATTTTTGTTAAACCCTTTTCTTT
This sequence comes from Empis stercorea, assembly GCA_949752835.1. Classification (NCBI taxonomy): domain Eukaryota; kingdom Metazoa; phylum Arthropoda; class Insecta; order Diptera; family Empididae; genus Empis; species Empis stercorea. The sequence goes on from OX457089.1 coordinate 53,911,414, forward strand.
TTTAGCTTCCAAGAAAAAAACAAAGTCCTTTTCCACCTTCTTGGCTGGTACTTTTTTTCCCAACTACGAGAAAAATACTTTGGCAAGAAAAAATGAAATCTTACCACCAAGCAATAAATAAAAGTTTTCTTATTTTTTTTTTATGTTGGAAAATCGAATTTTAATAAAATAAGAAAAAAAACTTTACAACAAGAAATTTTTTTCTTGTTTTTATATATATTTCCTAAGATTTTGGTCCTTCGTTATCGACCATTTTCATATTTTGTATCATGATATTATTTTACTATGGGAAGTTAACACAATCTAAATAAATTCACTTTTTCTCTCATGAAACTTTTTTCAAAATTTTAATATATATAAATTTTTTTTGATATGTGTGGAAAAAGAAATAAATCAAAAATAATTTATTTTTAGAAATTTATTAAACTTTAACATTTTTATTCAAACATTTTAAAATTCACAATTGGTAACACCTTTTTATTTAAAAAAAAAAAATGATTAATTAATATTTATTTTTCCCGAAAAAGGAAATCTAGTTAAAATTTAATATCAGTTTATAATAAGAAATTGTTTAAATTCATTGAATTCATATTTTTTTTATTGATATGTTATATTTTTAAGTATTGCAAACGAGCGAAATGTGTACTACCATCAGTTTGTAATTTATTAATTTTTATGGTTTTTACTTATTTATTTTTTCTCGAATATTAATATTAATTGTATTACAAATTATTATAATGTTCACATATTTGTCTTTAAATAGAAAGACGTTTACCAAAAATTAAATATCAATTTTAGCATAATTTTAGCACTCATATTAGCATGATTTTAGCATACTAAGGTAAATTATCGTATTAATTAATGTGCGTCCTTGTTGTTGTGTATAATTTTTTCACTTTGTAGGTAAAAAATATTTGATATTTTTACACAAATAAGTTTATAGTTCAAGGTCATGTAAAAATTAAGTTTTATATATACGAAAATGTGGAAAAACTTTTTTGCTTAATTTTACGTTTTTTTTTTTTTTTTAATTTGTTTCGTTTTCAATTTGTTTTAATGTAAAAGGAAAAAAAATTAGGAAATTATGATAATAAAACTATGAAAATATATTTCCTTCAAATTTTCCTTTATTTTTTCTTAGAATCATATGCAAATTATAATTTAATTAATAAATGTAATTTCCATGAATTATGAATAATTATTTATATAGTTTTTACCATAGCACTTTTAAAGAAATACAAAATTATAGACACGATACGAAATTTTTTAAATTTTGCTTTTACAATTATTTAATTAAGTTGTAATGTTTTTTTTTTATAATAAATTTACATAAAATCCATAAAATTAATAAATTTCTTTTTCTCTCTTTTTTTTTATTAATTTTTATTATAATAAATCAAATAATTTTTTTTTATTGAAAAAGCCTTTTACGACACAAACAGTACCGAATCATTTGAATAACAGAATTCTACTAAAAAAAAATATATATCACAAAAATTTTAAGTAGTAAACGACTATATAAGGAAAAAAAATAAATGGTATATTACATTATTTTTTTATTATAACCAAAAAGAAATTGAAGAAAAATCGTAGAGCACGACGAGAGCAAATGAAATAAGGAGAGAGACAAAACTCCAAAATGAAAAATTTAAATTTTTTGGAGCATTAAAAAAGGACAATAAAGAAGAGTATATAAAATTGTAATTGATATTCTCTTTGGGGAGACCATATAAAAATGATCTAATTCTCAAAAAATAATATCCTTTTTCTCAAAATTAAGGACGATCTATATAAAGTGGAGTAAATAATTAATATATACAAATTTACTCTTTATTTTCCGAAAAAAATGTACTCTATTTAATTTGCTTTTTTTATAAAGGATAAGAGAATCCTGTATGAGTTTGATGACTCCCCTTTTTTTTTTGGTTGGATACCTTTATATGAAATTTCTCAATCGAAGCGAATTAAATGCCAGTTTAAGATCAAATTGTATGAAAATGAGATACAATTGAAAAGAGATTTTTTTGTGGAGGAATTTCGAAAAAAAAAGGATAATATTATATGGGAAAATTATATGTAAGAAAAAATTATGTATAGGATATCCTCTATGCAGTATTAATTAGAGCATTATAATTATAATTGCGTATGATTTTTGATAAAAGCGCATGACAAGGCGAAACAAATATAAAAAAAAAATTAATATACGGATAAAATTGTATCAAATAAATAAAAAGGATTTTTTATTATACTGATAGTAAAATCAAAATTTAGAAGCTATTAGATAAGTAAAGGTAAAATATAATAGAATTATATGCTGTTTCGTTCTGCAATAATATTTAAAAGGATAAAATTAATGTTTATACTAAAATATTATACAAATTTTACATACTTTTAGAAGATAAAAATGTATCCAAATTATACTTTGAAAATTTTAGATTGTAAGTTTCGATATAAAATAGTGAAATTTTAGATTTCAAAAGTTTCGGAAACTATTTATATCATTTTTAGTAAGATAATTTGGGTGTAAAATATATATACTTGCGATTCAGTAATAATTTTAAGCTTAAAATTATGTTTGTAATAAAATTGATAAATATCCTTTTTTTCATATTGGCAATATTCTGTTTGCAAAAGAAAATTTCAAATTTATTTAATAGAAAACTCCTTATTTTCCAACTCCAAGTTTTTTATAATAAGTTATTCGTAATAATTTGTATACTGTTTTGAAGATTTTACGAAAGATCCTACGATAATTATAGAAAAAAATTAATCGTTTAATAATTTTAGGAAAAAGCCATGTACATATCTAAAAAAAATTATTTGTTTTCTATCAATTTCTTAAATTTTATTCAATTGCAACAAAAAATTGTAAGTAATTTAAAATAAGCTCAAATCAATCCAGTTATAATTAACCACTTCCTATATAATCTTGTATTATATTTAATTCCATTTTACTACAAAATTTACATTATAATTAAACCTATTAAAATATTATCCAGAATAAAACAAAACTTATTTTTAATTTCTAATTTATAAAAAATATATATATATAAATTACCTTAAACGATTTTTGTGGGTAAATTTAGAGTACTAAAAATCCTTAGAATATAATTCCTTGAATAATATTATTATATCCTCTTTACCTTTTATACAAAAATTCAACAAAATTCTAAGTATTATTTTTTTTTTGTATATCAAATTAACTTTAGATTAAGATCATAGAAAAATTCCAATACTATATACGAAAAGGATACACTTTGACCTAAACCTCTCGAAACGATTTTTCAGAAATAAAAATAATAACAGAAAATTTTTCTATTAACCTATATACACAAATTCTTTCGTGCACATTTCCCGGTTATATTACATTCCCTCAATAAAACCATCTCATACATGTATGTACTCATATCCTTTATATTTAGTAAAAATGTATATGAAAAAAGGAAGGAAAAAAAATTGTATTACCTGAGAACAAGAATTACCAGATTTACTGGACATCCTAACTAAACGATATAAAAGTATACAAGTATATAATATATAGAAATAGTGTAAATCATAATAACTAACCAAAAAAAAAAACTGAATTACTAAAAGCTCGCTGGTTTTATACACCATATACACAACTATAATTATAGAAAAGATTCTAATCTATATTTATACATAAAATAAAATTATATTTCCAGATTAAATTCAATTATTTTTCTAATTTAGAAATTAATTTTTAATTTGGATTTGTAGAAAATTTCTAAGAAATACGAAATTTTATATTGGAAAATTAAAAAATTTTTATAATATTTAAAAAAATTATTTTTTTAATATCATTATTTTGAATTTAATCTGGAAAAGCTTTATATTAATATACTGTATTCATGTAAAAAATATATAAAGATGGTCCAAAAGTAAAAGAAAAACCAAATGATCCTATCAATTTAATGAGTTTACATGCTGGGCAACAAACAGTAGCTAAAGCTATTACAAAAAAAAAAAACTATATAAAACGATAACGACGATAAAACGTCAAAATTCAAGATATTTTTTTTTCTTTTTTAAGGTTATATGTTTTGGTCATCAAAACACCTTCCTTCTACTCGCATCTCCCTTAAAATACTATTCAATCTTTATAGCTCGCAAAACACCAAAAAAAAAAGTAATATTAACCCAGAATACCAATCCATATCCATATTGTTTGGTTCCCTATCCATAATAATATAGCACAGCATGAAGAAAGGATATATTGCCACAAGGATCAACTACAAAACAATTTAATACAAATAAAGTAAAAAAAAAAATTTGTAATGTTTATAATAGTAAATTATAAATTGCAACCAAAAAATAAGTAAAAACATTGAAATGAAGGATAGTTGCGAGAACAGGATAATCAGGATAAAAAATAAGAGTATAAAACGTTAAATGGATATATGTACATATATACAAAAAAAATATATATGTATCTATAAAATATTTTATAAATAAATTTATTTTATACTATTTATATATATATATATATATACTATGTGAAAAAGGATATATTTACTATGGTATATAAATATTATATCTGATTTATGGTATATACAAAAAGGATGAAATGAAATATTTAATATTATTTATAGAAGGAGAAGGAAACAGAAGAGACGAGATGAGTATTACGAGTATTTATACACCTGGGTAACACAACACACTATTTTATGGGTAACAAAAAGTCTCCTGATCTTCGTTATATACGTTAATCTGTCTTCATCCTTGTAAGTTACAACACTATAAACGAATTTTATATGATTTTTTATATAGTATATATAATATTTATACTTGGTATATTAACAAATTTTATTTTTTTATATTATCCAAAGTTTATTATGAAAAATTTATAATAATAATATTTTTTTTTTTTTTTGTTACTTTTAAATTTATAAGAGACGTGTATCCTTTTTCACACAATTTATGATTAAACACAAACAAATATTTTATACTATAAAATATTGTAGAGGGGAAATATATGAGGTTTAATTTAATAATAAAAAATTGGAAAAACATTGAAAAGGTTTCATCATAAAAAATTAAATAGTTAACTACTAATACATATAACAGAAATCATCGTTGGTTATGTCCTGTCCGAACTTCTTTTTATGATGTACCTATTCAAAATGGAATAAATTAAAATAAAAATCAATGAAATTGAATAAAATTCAGAGGTAAAAGAAAAATGATAAGAAAAAATATTTGGGTTAATTTTATTTTGTATAAAATTGTATTTAATAATTGGTTAAACATTTTTTAGTTATCTATTTTTCAATTTTTAGGAAATTTATCCTGATTTGAATATATGTAGATATAATCTCTAAAACAAATACATATATTTGAGTTTATTAACACAATTTGTTTCAATATTCAAATTAACTCGTATTCCTCAAGAGAAATCATATTAACTTTAAATTTCCAAGTAAATTTAATATTCATCATCACACATGATGACTGACGAATATTAAAATAAGGATATGAATATATTAAAATTATCGATTCCTACTTAAATCTAAATTAATTTTGTTTAACCTCCTAAAACATAATTTTACTATTTTATATTCAATTTTTCGATTTGAAAGTTCAAATTTGAAAAGAAAAAATGGGTAATTTTCGTTGCCACGTTTCGCTGTAACATGACATCAAAAATAATGAACACTGATAATTTTTATATATTTCGAGTAAGATATAAGAATCTTAACTCAACAGTTTTCTTAATTATCTAAAGCTAAACTGAAATTTTTAAATAGTTTGACCAAAGAGCTGATGTTATAAATAGTATAACCAAAAGAATATATTTTTGGTATGATCCTTTATGTCTAATCCTACTTTAATCTAATAATCTTCCAAAAAAAATCTAATTTCCAACATTCAGTTACAGTGCAAAATTGAATTTTTAATAATATTTAAACAAAAACTATAAGAAAAACCTCCTTTTTTAACCACAATTTCATATAAAATTCTAAAAATGGTAAACAAAAACATTTTGACATGACTTTACCGCCGCTGTGCCGCCACTATAACAAGAATAAATATGAAGCACTACTCTTTTTTTTTGTACCAAAAAAAGAAACATTAAGTAGATGCATTACTCATGTTTAACATGTAAATTTCTCAATCCACTAACAAAGCTATAATACTACACTTTACACTATAAACCCACCTATATAGTTTTTTACCTTTCGGAGATGATAAAACATTATAAATTTACCTGGTGTTTTGCACATAAATGGAATTTATTCAACCTTTTCAGTAATTTTGTGTCTCGTTTTTTTCTTCTTTCTTCATTTTCTTGTATATTTCGAAACTATACAAGAACCATAGATCTAAGCTGGATGGTATACATATATGTATCTGTATTATTACATCAAATATACAGAAAGAATGAAAATGCTTCACTTTTTTGGAGATGGAAAATATATATTTTTTTGTGTTATTTTGCATTTTATATTATGGTGATGATGTGTTATACCAATTTCGCGAAATGCACACAGCAAGGTACAAAAATCGTATCAGAGCAATGCAGTTTTTTGTTTTTGTTAGATAAGAATAAATATAATTGTTGATATTATTTAAAAGCAGAAAAAGCCATGACTAATAATATATGTATGAAGATAACAAAAACAAAAATTACAATTTCGGTTTGAAAGACAGGCTTATTATAATACACAGAGTCAAATTTTAAAAGGGAAATGTTGTGAACATAGTAACGAAAAAATTACGAATTGAAAAAGAAATAGTGGAAATATATTGAATTTTTTATTAGATTGTGGAGTTTGTTGGTGTTTATTAGTTAACTAGAAATTTTAATTTGCAAATAAATGGTTTAACAGAAATAATGCAATAATAGTGGATGGGTTGGAGAGTAACTTAATTTATTTCTTTTGGTCGCATATGGTGCTAGAAATTTTGTTGGGCAAATATAATGATTCAGAAAGCTGAAGCAAAGCCGTATAATATTATACGCGGCTTTGGCTGAAGTATTAACTATCAGCTGGGGACATACTACAATCATTCTAAAGTACTATCAAGCTAAAGTTTTCACTTATTGTATATGTACATATAGCATAGCATGTAGAAATTTCAGTTTCATGAAATTAGACTGCAGTTCGACTAAATTAATATTAAATTTCATTAAAACTATTTAGGAAGAAATTCTTAAAATTTACTGCAAAATTCCACACTACTAAATGATCAAGATCATGAAAAACTTCATCAATTTTACACATTTATTTATCTAATTTGGTTCGTAACTACATTTTTCTCGCGTTTTCGCCCGAAAGCAGAAAATTAAAAAAAGCTATTTACCTACATTAACCAATTCAGTATTTCTCAAACTATTTTTAATATCACCACGACAAATTCAAATAATTATTAGCACAAATTACCAATAACAATATTTATCTATATAAACCAAAAATTATAAATAATTTTGAATTCTTTTTACAGATAAAATAAAATAAAAAAAATATAAATAAAGTCACATTACTTTTTTCGATGTTATAAAAGTTAAATTTTATATAAATAAAAAAAAAGTAGATAAAAACCGCGAATATTTTGCATAAGCATTAAAATTACAAAAGACAATGCTTAGAAAAACATATACATAATACGAAAAAAAAAACAATTGTACAATAGAATCAAAAATTTATTTTTTGAAAACTAAAGCAACAACGGAAAATGTTTTCCGGCATACAAACAAAAAATAAGAATAGTATATATATAGTAACAAAAAAAGGATAATAGAAAGTGTGTTTCTAGTTAATGCAACAAAATAACAACAACAACAAAAAAAGTTTGTTCAATGCTAAACCGCCAAAGTATCTACAAAAAAAAATACGAAGCATTGATGTCATGAAATTTTTGTCTCATTGTTTGAATTATTTCTTTTTGTTAGTCTGAAGAAGGGTGGGGATTTTTGTTACTATATATTTAAACAATAATAAACGTTATTATGCATAGATCCTTTTTTATTTGTTCTTTTTTTTTAGGGTGAAATTTTCTATTCTCCAAATAATTGTAAAAGTTTAACTTTTATCATTGTTTCAACATTCAAAAGAAACATAATAATATTAAAATATGTAGAAACTTCATTTTACACACTAAAGAAATTTTACTGAATTAAAGAAGAGAAAAATCGTTAAAATTATTTGTCTAAAAATTAGTTTATGTTCATTTATAATAATGAAAGTTTTCGTTCTTTTTTTATCGGAAACATTGTCTAAAAATTTAAATATTATATTTTGTAATGTTTGATTATGATTTACAATTATTATAACTTCCTGAAAAATATATAAAAATAAAGTATATAATTATTTTATTAGGTTAGAGAAATATTTTATTGAAAAAAATATAAATTGAAGTAAGCAATATAGTATGTAAGCTACGACAATCCAAATTAGTATTACATAATTTAGACTCTCTTAAGTAGCTAGGAGTCTAAAAATTATTTCAGTACTGAAAGTCAGATTAATGTATTATTTACAATAATTTTAAAAATGTTTACTATTAATTTTTGTAAAAAAATTACTACAAAATTCAAAAAATTAAAAAACTCTAATTTAATTTTATTAAAGTTTTTCCAAGAACTCTTCAAACTTTACACTACAACAGAAACCGATTGATTACACAAGTAATAAATTAATAATGAAATTAATTCTACTTTAAAAACAATTTTTATTCTCCAGAAAAAACTTATTATTGCAATTTATCTAAATAAATAAAATATTCTCTTGATTTACAAACAAAAATAATGAAATAAATAACTATTAAACTACTCGTACATAACGTATACATATACATTTTTCGACACTAAAGTATCATTTTGGAATTTACAAATTTATTATATATTTTAAAACTTTTCAAAACACTATAAATATCATTTAGATTTTTTTTTTGCAAAATATGAATTTTAACTCCCAGAAAAAATATTTTTATATAAACTAACAAATAATATAAAAATATATACGGGTATACATATGATATGTAATTATTATTTTTTTTTTGTGATATTCTTTAATATTCTATACAGTAAATTTAAAATAATTTCATATTCTACTCATATACACCTTTATAATTTAGGATGAAATTACCCTATAATATAACCTTTCAACCCCCCCTTCGAAAAGGATAATAAAAGAATTGTGTTACTCATCCCCAATATAAAAAATATATACATATATAATTAAAAATAAATTCCCCTTACACCTTAGACACAGTAATTTAAAAGTTTATGTTCTTTTTAAGGGGGTATACACACGACGAAAGTAATTGTATCTAATAATCATTCATTTTAACACTCTAAGCGTCTCTATTTCTAATACTATTAAATGAAAATTTGCAATACTGATTTTAGTTTTTAGTCCCTTATGGCTTATGGTCTGAATTTCCCGGCATCAACTTAATTGTGGCAGCAAATATGTCAGCAATGAATTAGAAAATTGAAATTATATTTTGGTAATAATTGGAATTAAGTTTTTGCGATTAATTTTTAAAATAAAATTATAGCATGAATAATTCATTTAACAGGGACTAAATTTGATGTTTCTATATGTATATGTAACAGCTATATGAAATTAATTTTTATATTAAATTTTGCAACGTAACGTTTTTGCAAATTATCGAATCATTCCCAAAAAAAAATCAAATCATTTATATTTTCGTAGCACTGACTGTAATATATTTGTCATTTACTAAATTCATTGTCATAAAACATGCCAATTTTCAATATAATTATAAAATGCCATTTAAAAGTTTTTGTAGCATTGGCAGAATTTAAAATGAAGCATTTAATATATATGCTAAATATATTAAGAATTAAGTTATCGATTAATTTGTATCAAAAATTTATACAAATGGAAACTTGTTATTAGCTAAATTTTATTATAAATCTTTCACAGTTTCAACATCCTTTATCGAAAAATCTTGTCGAACCATATTACTGTCAGTGTCAGACCCCTTAAATAAAAAGAACAATATTAAAAAAAAATTAAACTATATTCTTACGAATGATATATTTTTAAATAATATCTTTATAAAGTTAATTTATTATTATAATTCTCTACATGAATTTTTCACCTGTAATAGCAAAAGAACCAAAAAAAAAATTAATATTATTGTATGTTGTTTTTCTTCACTATAGACTTTTTGTATAGAGAAACGAAATTGTAAAACAGTAGGACAAGAAAAGTTGAAAGTGTTTTTCTTGAGGAGTCCTGGTGAGGTAAAATTTTTTTTGGAAAGGTTAAAGGTTTGTTCTCATTTGAATAGTTATTTTTTTTTTCTCTTCTACTTTTTGTTATCACAAATAATATTATTAATAATATTCTGAGAAAAAGGAATGAAATGAAATTTTTTATACAAAATCATAAATTATTTTGTTATTATAAAATTGTTTTGTAAAAGTTGTTGAAGATATTTATAAACCAAACATGCATAAATTTTAACAAAAATATTTTCTTTTTTGGCTCCACATGTTTAAGTAATAATTATATTTATTATGTATATAAAATTTTCATATTATAATAAACAATATTGTTTATAGTATATTTTAAATTAATTTTTAAATCACAAAAAAAACTATATAAATTGTTATTAATTATAATATTTTGTGAATAATAATTATTATATAAATTTTACATTCGAATTTTAGTTTTTTTTTTTGTTAAAAATTGAATTAATTATAGTTAATTAAATTTAAATTTATTATTTTTGAATTATAATTTTTATTAACTTACTATTAAATTATTTCTTGTAGAATGAGTTTATGAAAAATATGAAAAATTATTTATTTTTCTATTAAAATTAATAATACCGCAAATATTGGAAATAATTCAAACTCAGGATTTATGATTAATTAAATTTATTTTGATTATTTATAATTAATTTTTGTAATAATTTTTGGAATAATCGTTTACAAAATATAATTTTAAGCAAAATAAATATACATTTTAGAAATAAAGTTAATTAAGACTGTTTTAAATATTATTTATAATGTCTATAATTAACATAAAAACATATTTTTAGTTATGATCCTTGAATAAACATTGAAATTTTCAATAATTGAGAAAAGTTTTCAAATATCTTCTACCATCGCCACCCTTTTAAATTTTGAACGCAAATTGGTTAACAGTTTGCAATAATTTTCAATTAAGGAGCTGATTATTAACATCGTTTGTTATTTCTATATCCTTCATAATTCGCATTAAACTCAAAACTAATACTAAGTTAAGTAGTTAATAAAAAGAAATTATTAAATATCGAATTTATCGTTGATTTTTTAAATGATATTAATGTATTAAAAAAATAGAACGGTCCTTTTTCAAACGCTATAAAATAGATTAATTAAGGGCAATATTTGGCTCGTCTCTCTCTCTGTTTGGGGATTAATTTTATTTATTAGCTTAAAATTTACTATATATAATCGATTCTATACCTGTAGTAAAAATATAAAGATAGTTTGATGAAATAATCTCCTCCAGATATAATTCTACTTCTTTATGAATTATATAATCTTCACTAAAATTACTGATATGAATTTAAATTTTTTGGCTGTTGGTGCAACCTTACCTTTTATATATATTTTCAATTCCAAAAAATAGAATCTTAAGAAATATAAATAATTATATTTCCAAGAAAATAATTATTCATATTTTATATAAATTTCCTATCATAAATTTATCAACACAATATAACAAACAAATAATAATCCTTAAAATCATAACCAAATTTACACTATAAATAAAAATCTATTTTCTCACATGATTGAAAACCAAATCCTAAAAATTTTCTCCTAAATATTATTATAATTTTTCTCTATATATAATATGAATAAATGACAATACTTTTCTTAAAATCAATTTATCTTATACATACCAGCATAAAACATATATAGTAAGGCATGTAGAAAAAAAATCATATCTTTTAACCACAAAAATAAAATAAAATATATAATTTTAAATGGCACACAAAAACGTGTAAGGATTTCCTTCCCTTTTACCCATCATACATTTTCAGTCAGTCACACATATTTTACAATCGGAATCGATTTATACGCCAAAGATAGATAGAACGAAAAAAAAATCGGTTAAAAATTGTAATCGAAAACGTGACGATAATTTTATTGAACAAATTTTCCAATCAATCCTTCAATTTTTGCTTCTTTTTTTTTTTGTACTATGTTGGCAAAAAAAAAAAATATAGTAAAGAGGAAAGGATATTCGTGTGAATTTTAGGTGTGTCGCAAAAAAAAAAAAATGTTGTTGATTTTTATTGTTTTTATTATTATTTTATTTATATATGTTTTATTTTTTTTTCATTTACCTTTTTATCGATATAAACGATTTGTTGTTGCCAATATCCAATTTTCTATAAAAAAAATATTTAGGTGAATGTCCTGTAAAATGACACAATTTTGTGTATTTTATTTTTATTTTTTATGTCTTTGACATTTTAAGTTAGAAAAATTTTCGATTTAAAAAAAATATATAAAATTTTAAATATATAGAAAAAAAATTGCATATGAAATTTATATAACTTTGACACGACGTTCTATAGATAAAAAAAATCCTTTTTGGAACAATTTTGTATTATATTTTATTTGCAAGGTAACAAAATTGTTTTTCAATTTATTTATTTTTTTTTCGTGTCAGAATATGTAAAATTGCATAATCATATATCGATTTTCTAAAAGAGTTACACTAAGCATAAATATTAAATATTATATTGCATTTCTTTAATAATAATAAATTGAAAAGTAAATAATTTTTATTATTTTAAATATAATTTTTATATTAAACTACATAAAAAATCAGAATTAAGTATTCTTTTTGTATTTTTTTAATTAGATTAAATTTGTATTAATTGTAGAGAGAGTACATAAATAATAAATAAACCTCGAAATATAATGTTTCTAAATTTATACTTCTATCTTAATATCTATCATTACATTTAATTTTGGGTAAATAATTTTACTCAGAATTTTACTTTTGGGTAAAACAATATTTGCTCAAGGTTTTAATGGGTAATTTTTCTAATTACTTAATTTTTCAACTAATAGCGACAATATTCTTCACTACCATACATTTTTAATGTGTCCTACCTCAAAATTCTAATTATTCGAATATTTTTTTTTTTTTTAATTATGATTAAATTGGAATTGGCTGAAACCTGAAACTGTCTAATTAACACTAAAAAAAATCATTATTGAAATCATTTCCTCAAAAATTGAATCTATTAATTTTTTTTTATCAATTTTGTAGATAGGGGAAAAAATTAATCAAATATTTATCATTGTAATATAATAAAATGTCATCATTGAATTTGGTTATAATTTCTTTTTATTTTTTGTGCGAAAACTTTCCATTAAATTTATGATGATTGATAATAAAAAGGTCGAATCTATATCACCAGTAAAGTTTATATATAAAAAAAAAAAGTTTTAACAAATTTTTGGCAAAAGGTCAAACTTTAACCATTTAAACAGCAAAAAAAAAAAAATGTTAAAATTTAATATTATTTCTAATATTGTATTAAATAAAAAAAAGTTTATCTTTCTGATCTAATTTTTTATTTTTTGATACAAATTAAATTTTTATAGAAAACTTTTCTTTTCTGTGTTATCATCTCTTGAGAAAGATTAGCACTAACAAGGCGATGAACGCATCCTTAAATAATTGAAAAGGTCTTCAGAAGAAGAAAAAAAATTGTTTAAATAAAAAGAAGGCGTAAATTACATTATTAATTTTTTATCATCAATTTTGTATTTAAAAAAACAAAAAAGGAATTAAGAACACGAACAATAAGAATGATAAAAATTCTGATGGTATTTTGAGTTATTGATTCTAATTTATGTCAGATTGCAAATGATACAAAAAAAAAATTTTTAAATTATTTATTTTCTTGTGTCATTACTTCATATTTATTGTTGGAGTGGAACAATCCCTTTTTCATCTAATAATAATTTGTGATTATACTAAAATTAGAAAAGTTCGATGACAGTTTTCATCTACATAACAGCCGTCAATAGTAAATAAACAGGTAGATACCATTGAGTTAACAGAAATTAATTAATTAACAGTTTACTATTATTTAATCTGTTATTACATTTTATACAAGAAAAGGTTACAATTTAATTTTTATCCTTACTATAAAAAAATATTTCAATTAATTCTAAAACAAAATTATGATATTAAATCAAAATTGAATTGAATATAAATCAAAATTCACCAAACTTTTAAAATCACATTTACAACATTAATAAAGAAATCATTAAATTTCATTATATTTTTTTATTGTTCCACTTGCTGTTAATGTTTTTATAAATATTATTATTTTACTATATTATAATGTCATGTTACCCCATTAATTTTGTTGAAATATATGTGTCTGATAATCTAACATGAAAAATATTTCCTTTATGCTATTAGTGAAGCAATTTTTAGTTGTTGTTGTTATGTCCTTAGTCAACATTTTGCGTCACTACATACTATATAATAATATACATAGTAAATGTTTGTAGTTCTATACGAATATCTGTTACAATCATTATATATAGTGGAAGTGTAACGTAAAAATTAACATGAATTTTTTTCCCATACATAATTTTTTTCTAGTAAATATAAATATTTTTGTGTTTTTGGTGTACATTTATGTATTTTTCCTCACCCTTTTTTTTTACTCATAATATTTCTGCTTGTCATAATGAATAATGTCACTTGACTTTCCATTATTTTCAACATTGCACGAAGACCTACATTTTGAGACACATTTGAGACAGTGTCAAAAATATTGTTATATATAATTCAAAAAAAAAAAGAGACTTTTTTTTGGAAAATTGTAGAACAACATATTTGCATATTTTTCCATTTTTCTCATCACAAAAGTTATGTTATTTTTGTGTATGTGGATATTGTATGAAGTCTCTTTTATGTCCTTTACAAAAATACAATTTTTCTAAACTATAAAAAAAGGTTTTACTGATATTTTTCTGGTAATATGTCAAAAATTGTCGAAAATTTTACGTTTATTTCTAAAAAATTAAAATTACTACTATTTGGTTATATTTATTAGTAACTTTTCCCTTATAGCAATCAAAATTAACTTTTCCTGCACTAATGACTAACGCTAAATCTTAATTTTTTCTATAAATTTATTGGATCAAATTTGATTTTAACAAATAACAAACCCCTCCTTTTATTAATATAACTTTTTTTGTATAACAGCAATTATTCACACTATTATGTTTAGGATTTGACTTTTACTATTATAGTCCTTTTTTTACGGAAATATGATATATGTTCTACAAATGATGATGTTGATTATAATGATGATGATGATGTTATTTTTGTTCTAAGTAAAATTATTTTATAACTATATAATAAAAAGCTTTTTGTGTGACTAAATTTTATTGGTTTTTATGCTTTTCAAAATAACTAAACGTATGTGTTTTGATGACGGAAACATTGCAACTTAAAATTTGTTCTCCAAAAAGAGTATTATAATAGAGAAATTTCATTATTGTATAGTTATCAATGGTCAATCTTTTAGATATTATAACGATTTTGTTCGCAACCGTTATAGTTAGGATAGAGAGGGAATTAATGTTTGTGGCAATGAAAATATCATTTGTAATAAATATAATTCAAAAATTAATCCACATTTTAAATTGGGACTAACCGTAATAAAATTTGCAATAATAAATAACTATACAAAATTTCAAATTCTATATTTAATTATTACCACAAATTTGAATGTTTTTAGTAAATAAGCAAAGTTGTAATTTAAATATTTCACAATTTTTTTGCTCTTTGAATACCAAATTAATTTAATCAATAAAAATTGTATAGTAAAACAGAAAGTTTTTGTACTCTTAACGATTTCTACTTTGTACAAATTATTGTACTGGTCATTAAGCTAAAGGATAAAAAAAGTGGTTTCTCATTAATATAATTTTCTTTGTCTACACTGTTAAAGAAGAAATAGAATTTTAACAACTAAATAAACTAAAGTCTTAAAAGAGAAAAATTTAGATTCTAATTGTCTAAAATTGTTCTTAGTATAATCATAAAATATTTCTTGATTTTGACATAAATTCAGTTTCATAAACATGTAAACTATTGCAATTTTAAATTTAAACAAAAATTCTAAACTGTGTAAAATACTTTATAGACTAAAATAACGAAATAAAAAACAAAAATTTCAAATTATTTTTCGACTATTTTCTTTATGCAGTAACCAGGATCATTTTTCGTTTTTCGAAGAGAGTGTCATTAAAAATAATCACCGAGAAAAAAAAAATATTATTAAAAACAAAACCATTTGCAATTAACAGACATAAAAATTAAGGAAAAAAGGCGAAATATACACGGTAATAATAATAAATTTTCACTTAAATTTCCACCACCATTGTACCAATAAAAAAAAACCAAGCATTCCTCCTGTACAAGTAAAAGAAGGACTTTTTTTGGCAGTAAAAAAAAATTAATAATAATTACACCTTTCCGCTGGAAAACTCATAATTTTTATAATTATTTAATAAAAATTTATATTATTGTTTGTGTTGTTTTTAAGCGAATTAAATTTAAAGCTTAAAATAAAGATTTTCATTTTTAAATTAATTGCATATTTTTCCTATTTTAAAATTAACTTTTTTTAAATTTTTAATGTTTTAGAATCTAATTCTAAAATATAACAAGTTTAAATTTTTATAAGATTTTCCTTACCAAATAGTTAAATTTATATTTTGTGTTGAGCAAGAATGTTTCTATACTTAAAATTGTCAAATAAATTATATTCCCATTAGAAATAAAAATTAATTTTAATGTATAATTAAATAAAAGAAAAACACTTTTTAATTAAATTAGAACACTAAATTTTATTTTGGGAAAATTATTAAATATTTAAATACCCAATTTCAGTTATTTATTATTTTAGTAGAGTAATTAAAGAAATTTGGGAATTGAATAAATCAAAAGCAGTAAAAAAATTGAGATTTTGGCGTGTGGTAATTTAAGAAATATGATAAGTAGTATATTTTATAGAACAAATGAGAAAGTGTTTTATATTGTATTCTAGCAGAAAGGCTGCTATCACAATTCAATATCTTTAATTCATATGGAATAAATTAGGTCATAATTTATTATTCAGAAACGACTGAAGTCAATTAGCTTTAATTATTATGGTAAATATATAATAATTTCCTAACTAAACTAACTATTAGACTAAATTACTTATAGTAGGTAGATCTATGAGTTTTCGATCTATGCGATAGGAAATTTCGTGTCATTTTAATAACATGAAAAGAAATCAAATATATTATTTAGATATTTGAAAAATCTGCAAACCAATCGTACCAGGATACTTGCTACATTATCTACTCTATACAGAGACTGAACTTCAAACATATTCTGCAGATTTAAGTGTTTTTAAACTTAATAGCTAATCTAAAAAAAAATGCTAAAATGGGAAGAATATGTTTGAAGTTCAGTCTCTGTAGAGTAGATAATTTACCAGCCATCCTGTAGGATTGGTTTGTAGTTTTTTCAAATATATTTAATTCTGTAAAAATACCCCATAAGTTTGTTATGTTATTGAGCTATAATTTTTTACTTTTTAAATATTTAATTGATCACTTAATAATTTAGATCTAATTCAACAAATAATAATAATAATTTCAGATTATATTAAACAAATTTCTCATTCAACTTTAACTATACTTGCAAGAAAAATGAATTCTTTGAATACTATAATAAATAAGAAAATTATACAAAAAATTTTCAATTTAATAAAACTTTCTTTTGAAATTTTGTAAATTAAAATAAAATATACAAATATGAAAAATAATTTATTATAAAATTTATAGCAATAATAATTTTTCCATACATCTTATTTTCTACATTACAATTCTTTTTTCTCTTTGTTTTTCCACAATTTCGATTTTCATTTATATAAAAAATAATAAATATTTCCGTTTTTCATTTATTTTTCCTCTTTTTTTATATATTTTGAAATAATATGTCACAACTAAGTGAGAAAAGCCATAAATTTTGAAATATTTTTTTTTATTCTTAGACTCTAATACCAAAACTAATCTCTTTTATGTCTACCATTTGGATTTTTTTTTTCACACAACAATCAAAACAAGGAAAAACCGGATGAGGAATTATCATATGTATACGAAATTTTCTCTGGGTAACACACAAAAGCACAAAACAAAAAAAAATGCGTCGAAGGGATTCATTTTTTGTCATACTTTTAACAGACAGGCGACATACGCAATATTATCCTCTTAGGATAGAAATATCATTTTTCCTCTATAGAACAAACAACTAGCAAAACAAATAAACAACCAACAGGAAAATATACACGCATTTATGCACAAAAAAAGAAGGACATGAAAGTTGTCAGTATTAATCCTATAACTTTTTCATTTTTTCGAGCAAAAAAAAAATATTATATTTTGCTTTTTCCAGATTGCTTTTTTTCAACCATAAATTTTTTGTTGTTATATGGAATAATTTTCAGAAATTTTCTTTTCGGATTTTCCCAATTTATTTCTTCTTTTTTTCGAGAAAATGAAATTTGTGACATGTTGATTTTTCCATTATCAATTTTTAAAGCAAAAAAGAAAATCTTATGATTATTATTTTAATAAAACAGTTTTTACCAATCTTTTGGAATAATTCAAAGCTTTTTGTATCAAAATACGAAAATAATTCAATTAGAATTTGTTGAAAAATGTTTTATGTGTTAAAATAAAAGTTTTAATATTTTGTAAATAGAATTTAAAAGATTTTTAGGAAAATTATATTTAAATTATTTAAGATTTGTTGTAAGTGAAGTTGAAATATTTTGATGTAAAAAAATATTATATTTTTGTAGTATTGCAACTTTCTGAAAGTTTGGAAATAATAAAGAAATTTCACTATGAAATTGTCTTAAATTTTAGAAATTTTTTATATCCTTTTTAATTTTGTACTTAAGTTCAAAAAAATTCGGCTCACCATGTATTAAAGTGAACAGACTCAGACTATAAAATACTAAAAGACTTCCTTGCAATGTAATTCCACTTTACACTTTGACTAACAGACTGACGAATAATGGTGGAAATTTAATTAATATGAGAACGAAATTAAGGAACAATAACTAATCTGAATATCCCCGTAATATTTATGGTCCTTATTTCATTTCTGACTATAAAATTAACTAAATAATTAGATGAAAGCTAAAATCTGCATTGTATATGTAGATAGAAATATCTATAAAAATTATATTTAATTATTAAATTATAAACTGAAAAATCATATTTTGAAAATGTCTACACAATGTTCTGAAGTCCTTAATGTCTTGATAAACACTTTTCAATTACAACAAATAATGGTTTACTTATTTTACTAAAATTATGATTAAAAATTTAATAGAACAAATTAGTTTATAAATTATTAAGAACTTATTGCAGAAATTTAACTGCAAATAATTAAGTACGTTTTTATGTTACGATCAATTTCAGAAATGATTAAAAAATTTAAAAATTATATAATAAAAAAAATTCTATGGAATTTTACTTTTTACAAAAATTACCTGATATAAAATATACTTTTTTCTCACTATTTTGAAATTGATCATTGATACTTTAGCAATTTCAACTTTTCCTCTTAGAAAAAAAGCTTAAATAATGCAAGAAAGATAAACGAAACGAAAGTTGGGAAAAGTTTTAAATGAAAAAACAAAGAAGAGAAATTATTTGAATTGAAGTTTTGTTATCCAAATTTATTTTCTTTTTGTCTTTCTGATAGTGGATTTTCATTTGAGACTGGCAAACAAGCATAAAATATATAACTAAACTTAATCGAATGGAAATTGGTAAGTTTTTTATATGTATGTATTAAGAAAGACATCGGGAAAAGTGTAATTTCATGCATCATTAAATTTTCAGTTTTTTCCTTCAATATTTTTTTTTCTCGCAACCAAGTGGTTTAATATACATTGTAACTAAATTTATCTATCGTTGTCTAGCGAAAAACTTCATTTCTTTTTACACTTTTCCTATTTTTCCAATTTTCTCTGTTTATATATATCTACAAAAAAAAAAAAAAAGAAAATTTTTTTTTAATCGAAAATGAAATATAAATAACAAAATGAAAACATTAAAAATATTCTTGGATAAATTAACGTTTTTAATATTATTTATTTTCAATATTGAGTTTATATTTTAATTGTTCTTCTCTAATTAACACTGCGTGTAGATTTTTAAATGCTAAGACAACTAAATTAATTAGTTTTTATCTAAAATGGCAGATCTTTTAAGGAAAAAATAGAAGGAAAATTTTATATATTTTTTTTATCTATTGTAGATTTAAGGATAAAATCTAATTAAAATTATTTATGGTTTTATAAATTGTTTTGTGGTTAATTGGAAATTTATTTACATTTTGGAAAGATCATAATTAAAATTTAATTGTTTTATGGAATGGAAATTGATTTCGTTTTTTTTTTTATATATTATTAATCAATTTTGGAAACTTTTTTGATGATTAATTATAGAAAAGTTGTCTATTTTAATTTTTTTATTTAATGTAATTTACAGATTGTAACTTACAAGTTGTTAATTTGATGTTATCGTTAAATTACTGTAGATTCTAAATTGTAAATTATTCAATAATAATTTCAATCTTTCGCTAAATTATTGAATATTGTCTTTTTGCTAATACAATTTCAAAATTAAGTCTATTCTTGTCCAATTGTATATAAATTTCTGTCTGACACTTCTGTTTGAAATTAAATTTTTTTTTGAAAAAAATTACTATACATTAATATATTCTTGTATAATGAAATTAAATTTTAGATTTATCAGAGGCATCAACCTTTTTTGACTATATAGTTCTTCATTTATCTTTATTTTTCCACCAAATCCAAACAACTTGATTTTCTAACAAATTCCCCAAAAGTTGTATAACATTTAAAAGTCTCTTCTATTTTTAAATATTTTTCAAAATAATATTTTTCAATGGTTCACTTTTACCATTTCAAAAATGGTTTAAAAGTTTATTTTTGCTTAGACTTTAGACAAATAAATAATAATTATAAAAATTAATGATAGCAATATTTAGCGGTTTATGATAATTAGTTTAAAATTAAGTTTTTTCTTTCATATTATACAAAATAAACGTTTCAATACTTTTAAAAGCAAAAAATTTATATTTGTTGAAAAATTTTAAAATTTATAATAATGAAACTGAAAAATCTTCCTCTCTGTGTTAATATTACTTTTAGCCACAGTTTTATTTATGTCTGTAGATATACAATATTACGTTAACATAAAAAAAGAAATATTAAAGGATCCCTAAATTAAGTTTAATGAATGCTATTTATTAAATTGTAGCAAGTTTGTTTCTTTTTCGTATTTTTGGTGAATGATAAAACGTTGGCACTTAATTTACTTTCTAAAAAGTTTTGAGTTTACAGTCAATAAAGAGAAACAATGCAGAAATAATTTTTTTTTTTTAAAGATTATTTTTTCTGGTGTTATTTTTCATTAAATTTATGATATTGTCTTTTGACTTTTCCATATAAATGATAGTATAATATTGTTAACAGAGAGAGAAAAGAACTTTATCAAAAATAAAATGATAAATTTTAAAGTTTTATTAAATTTCATCTATAGTTTATTTTTTATATATTTCTATAGGACTTTGTGTTTATAGAGACAATCTAATCTATAGTTTAAAATAACATTTGTTACATGTTATTATCAAGTAATTTATATAGCGAAGGAATGAGAAATCTTTTATGTAAAGTTTAAAATATATTATCGTAGTAAATTAAAGTGAAAAGTTCATAACTTTTCTAGCTAAAAATCATATAATTCTGTCCCACGATTTGTCAATTATTGATAATTTCTTGATAATTTTATAGAACCGTTCAAATAATTACTAAAAATTTACTTAACCCTCGAAAAGAGCAATATTTTAGTGCATACTTCCCTCATCAACACAAAAATAGAACAAATAACAAAATAATAAAAACAATTTTCAAGTTTATAAAATAATTTCATACATTTTCCTTGAAAATTTATGAAAACTTTTGACAAATTTCATTTTTATTAAATAATTTTCAATCGTCTGCAAAATACAATAAAAAAATTTACTGGAAAGAATATTTTTTTGAAGTATAAACCATGTAGCCATTCTCTTTTCAATTTATTTAATACATATTTAATTAAAAAGATTAATAATTAATTTGTATGCATGTGAAATAAAAACGATTTTAAGGATTTTTAAGCTTTTTTGTGGCATAATTAACAATGATAGGCTATAATTTAATTATCATACAGAACAGTAGAGTTTATATTTTGTTCAAAAAATTGTTACTTCTCTGTTGAATTTGTTACTACTGTCATCCAAGAGAATATCCTTATTTTCATAGCCAAAATATCGGAATCAAATTTTATTTAAAATATGTTCTAGCAAAAATAAATCAACGCTCGCTATAGAAACCATTTCAATGTACAAAAATGTTAATAAAAGTTTCATATTTTAACCCAAACAAATTTTGATATTTTTATAATTAAATTGATTCAAACTTTTTAGCATATTAACATTATATTTAAAACTACTAATTAATGTAGTGTAAAGCGTCCTTTTAATCTACACATTATATAAATTATTCAGCTCGATATAATTTCTAAAAATGTTTTTCTATATAATAAAATTATCATAATAAATAAAAAATATATAATAAATTTTTTCTAGGGTTTCCATTAATTAAATTACGATTTTTTTTATTCTGTGTTGGTATTATAGGAAATCAGGGAAAAAATTTGAAAATTTTCCACAAAATAAAAAGTTAAACTTTTTTACACGATTCTGTAAAGTCATCTCCCCATTACACAACAAGGATACAAACAACACACACTATAAAAAAATAACTATATTATTTAAAACTAACAAATTAAATAATGAAAATAACTTTTAATGTAAAAAAAAAAGGAAGTTTTGTTTGTTTTTGCAAAAAGGAGGATATTTTTTTTTCTGTTCGTATATACATATATATATTTAAAAGTTAAACGGACTTTGAAAATTGTAAATTAATGATAATGTTTGTTTACATTTTCTATAAATGTTTTTTAAATACTTTAATTTTTATTTTGTTTCTATTTCACTCTAGAAAAAAAAAAAATATATAATGTTATTTAACATATTTAACAGTTTTAGGATATGAAAATTTACAATGTTTTTGGTATTAAAAAAGGATTTTTTTATATACATAAATTTTTTTTAGTAATTTTTTTAACCATAATGAGATATTTTATAACATAAAAGTTTATGGTTATTTTTTAAAGGTTTCTCAGAGAAATATACAAACTTATAATAATTACAAATTCTGATTCGTCTGTCTAACAGTC
The DNA here is from genome assembly GCA_949752835.1 of Empis stercorea. NCBI lineage: Eukaryota > Metazoa > Arthropoda > Insecta > Diptera > Empididae > Empis > Empis stercorea. The sequence continues at coordinate 53,934,830 of OX457089.1, forward strand.
TGTTCGTATAATTACAGCTAAGGCTTTTCTGTCAATTGACATACTAAATATAGACATAATTCTGATAATCCGAATGCTGGAAAGGTTTGAGAAATTTTAAATTAAATAGAAATGAAAGAAAATCCACATGTTTTGCCCAAAATATGGTAAAAAATCATTTACTCTATCAATCAGTAAAGCCTATAATACTGCCCGTTCTCTTATAAATCCAATAATCTAGAAACCATTGCGCAGAAATAAAACGCCACTGCAATTTCCTTATTGATTTATTTTAGAGAAGCCAACAAAATTAGAAAATATTTAAATTTTGAACTTTTATTCATTATTTTCTGGACTTATAGTCCAAAATAATAATACATAGCTATACCAGCTACTTACAATAAAATAATTTCCTAAAAGCATAATTGTGTGAAAGGAAAATCATTATTTTTTATATTTTTTCCAAAAATAAATAAATTATTCAGGTGAATGAATATTAAGCTTTGCACATTTTCCATCCATTTTTTTATTATTTTATTAGAACTTTTAATTTCAATTAAGTTATAAAACAATAATAAAAATAAAATTAGAAAATATGTTTTCAAAACAAAACAAAAAATATTTATTTTTTTATCGTTTAGTTAAAAAATTTGGTAAATAATTTTCATTTATGTTCGTATATGGAGTATAATTGTTATGTAATTTTATTATCAAATTTTTATTAAATTGAATTTTTGAATATTTATACAAAAATTTTTATTGGGAAAATTTAAATAAAATGCAATTCAAGTTCAATAAACTGGATATGGATAATACTGGATAATGACTAGTATAATTTTTGTATCTAATCTGGCAGATAAAGAACAACCAAAATTATTCGTATATATGGATATGGCTCAGAGCTGAACCGAACCAAGTCAGAAAAACTTAATTCTGTAATATTAATATACAGAATATATACTATATTATATACTATATTATACTATTAAGTATAGTTGATATACTTAACCGCTTAATATTTTTCTGACTTGGTTCGTTTCAGCTCTGAGCCATCCATATAAAGTTTTGGTAAAAGGTAATTTATGATTGAGAATTACTAAAAAAAAGAATGAAAATTGTTATGCAAAATTGTTGATTATTTTGGAAAAATTTCCTTAGAAAAATTGGGAACCATTTTACAACAGTCTTGACCGAAGTATTAATAATTGAGTATTGTAGGCTGCAGGGATTAAGTGAATATGGGAGTGATGGGCAACAAATATTTTAATTATTTTGTGAATTTGTAGACGTAGCATTGAAATGGTCCAATAAAATAATACGAATTTAATTCCATTTTTTAGTCAAATTGAATTGAAACTGAAGATTATTATTCGTATATCTTTTGAATCCAATTGTTATCCAGGTGTTTATTTATTTATTGACCACATAAAAGGATTTTTTTCTTCGTAGTATTTTTAATAATGAATAAATTATAAAATTTCCTTTCAATATTTTTTTAAATTTATATTTTCCCAGTTGTAGTATTTACTTTTCCAAAAATGTTAACGAAAAATTTATTAAAAATTCAAAATTTAAAGTTTATTAAGAACAATTTTATTTAAGAATCTTTTGAATTTTGTTAAAAATAATAATCAAAGTTATATTTTAAAATTAACATTCCTATTTTCCACATATAAAATAAATTTACATTTTTATTTATTTGAACTATCAGAAAATTTGTTTTTTGAAATGATTAACTTTTCCGAAAAATTTCCACTTTCTTGTGAATTAAATATATAAAATTTCCGAAATGACTCAACATCAAATTTTCCCATTTTTTTATCTTCTTTTATACTTAAACAAAAAAATTACAAATAATTATTACAAAAACTTTTCTAAATCAAATTAAGTTCAAATAATTTCTATAGTCGAAGAACTTTTCTAATCAAAATGACCTTGCACAATTAATTTTCGTTCATTTTACACCATTTGAATTTTTTTTGTGTTTTCATTTTTATTAAGAAAATAATTATTTCGATATTTATGTAATTTTGTTGCAGTACACAAAACTTTAACAAATTTTTTTTTTTGCGAATTCTATGAATAAATTTACAAATTTATTGTACATTTTTGAAGATAACAACAAAAAACTGCACAATTTTACCCAAAAGGACGAAACATTTTTATCCTTTAAAGAAAATTAAAAAAATAAATAAATATAAACTCAATTTAAAATAAAATTCTCGTTTTATATTTATATTTTTCTTTATTTTTGGTCTGTTACTGAATTTTCTACACCAAAGACCAAAATTAAATTTAGTTTCTTAACGTTGCACAATAATGACGGATAAAATTTTTCCTTTAACAAACAAAAGAGTTAAACGAATGGACGATCATCATTTGCTGCCGCCACCAACATTTTAGTCAATTAAATTGTTCACAATTTAATTTATAAAATTTAGTTTCGTTTTTGTATTCTTATTTTTGGATTTTGTGTATTTTTTTTTTTTGAAACTTTTTAAAAAAGAAAATAAAAAAAAAATTTAAATTTGAAATTGCATAAAAATTAAGAGAAAAGTTTTTCATTTTGTTTTATTTTAATTTCTTTGTATATATTTTAATTTTCGTCACAATTCCAGAGTATCTTAAAGTAACATTTTTGCTGTCAGTTTAGCTGTTCATTTGCTGCTTTTTAAAAGAAAATTTTTAATTTTATTTTGGCTTTGATTATAAGCTTTTAAGTTTTGTTTTTGTGTTGACTGTCTTGATAATCCTTGAATAGTTAAATTAAAATGGATTTTTCTGTTATTTAAAATTTGTTTAATTTTAATTCTTTTTTTTCTGGAATTTGAATGTAATATTTAAGATATGGTCCTGAAATTTAAATACTTTCTGTTTTAGAATTCGTAAAATTTTTGTATTAAATATTGAAATTTAAATTATATTTGCTTTTGCATTATTGAACAGTGCGAGTTTTTCCTCAAATTGTAATTATTTAGCTTCATTTCGTATCATACTTACAATTTGCAATAATTTTCTTCAAGTATATTTTCTGCATATAACAATTATTTTAATGAAATTGCATTTATAAACGTTTTTATATTAACACATTGGCGTGGCGGATACAAAAAACATCACGTGATTCAGCGAAAGCTGAAACAAAAGATCACATGATCGGTCCACTGCAAATGCAGTATTAGGCCCCGAACGTGGTAATAACTTACAAATATATTATATTCTTCAATTACTTTCAATTATTTAACCTACTTTTTGTAACCTAGTAACTAGCTAACAATCATCTAAAAAGGATAACTTAAAAAAAATTCATAAGAAATATAACAACAAAAAAAAATATAAAGAAAATTATAAATAAAAATTAAATGACCCTGATAATTTCCCAAAGGTACAATAATGAAATGAAAATTTTCTTTTTAATATTTATTGAAAAATCATCACCTGTAAAATTATTCACAAAAAATAAAACTAAGTCTATTATTATACATAATACAGAAAAATCATCTCTAAATCTAAATTTCTAAATAATGGCTAGATTCTAAGGACAAAATTTAATCTAAAATAAATTTTTATTCATAACAGAAAAATTAGATTAAAAAAATAATCAAATTTTAGAATTATGTTATATAAATTAGATACAGGCTAGTTCCCTGTAGAGTTCCTCATCAAATCAGTCTTTTATTTAAATATTATCGAGTTTATTGTCAACTTAGTCATTATAAGTCATTATTTAAATCTGTGATAACTTAATTTACACTTAAATTTTTTTTAAACAATTATTTTTAAAAGAAAACTTGTCACAATAGTAAACTTTTTTTTGTTTTTAATTATTTTCAAAAATGTCTTTTAAATTCTCTTTTAAACTTATACAGTTTTTTAATTTTCTATTTGAATTCAGTCAATTAATTTGAAATAAATTGCATTTTAAATTAAATTATATGAAAAATAAAATAAAATCAATAAAAACAAAAAAACTTTTTCGCTTATAAATTTTTTCTCTCAATTTTTCCAAAAAAATAAAAGTATAAAATTGAAAATAATATTTTAGTAATGCAAATTAAAAATGCAGAAAAATAAAATATAAACGAAAATTTAAATAAATTTATTCTTCTTTTCCTGATTAACCTTTCTTCTTATGTAACGAATAAATCAAGTCGATTAGCTTAATTTATAGCTGAATGCACAAAATAATAAAAAAAACATTCTAGGTAAATTTAATTTATATACCAAAAAAAAAGAAAAACACAATTGTTTTATAAATTTAATATTTAAATTTATTGTTTTATTTGTAAGCGTTTAAGGATTTTTGTACATTTCCTGGTAAGAAAAGGAACGTTTGTAGCCAAAAAATCGCACTACAACATAGTTTGACCCAAATTCTGAGCTTTAGATGTGTCACTCCCAGTTTTATTCACTTACAAATATATTTCCTAACAAAAAATGATGTTAGTTTTAAAATTTCCCTTAATTTCTATCTCTATCACCTACTGAAACAAAAAATCGAAATACAAATTATTAAAAAATAAAATTTCAATAATATTGATTTTTATGTCCTTTTTCCAGAAAAAGGACACAATTTTTTTTTTTGCAATCTCTTTATATTTCGGAAAGTATAGATTTTTTTTGTATTGTATTGTCGAGGTGGTATAATAAAAAGTATTAAATGCTTTTTTCAGGTCATGCCCTTGGGAAACGTAGAATAAAAATTGGAATTATAAAAAGTGATGTTATTTTCTGGCCACCTGGTAGTATTTTTCTTCTTTTATTCCTTTACTTTTGTTGTAACACCAGGTTGTAACAAGGATCATGAACTTGGATTGGTGCTCTGGTTTTCCTATATAAAAAAGGGCAGACTTTAATGTAAAAGAATTTTTTTTTTTCTTATAAGCAATTTTTATTGTGGGGTCAGTTTTAAAAGAATTTATGCTTATATAAACTTTTAAAAAAATAAATGTGGTAATGGATTTTTCACGTAAGTGTTAACCAATGTTAAAAGATATATATTTTTTTTTTATATAGAAAATATTTTACATTGATTTTAAGTAGTCTAGTCACGTCATGTAATCTACAAAAAGGCGAAACAAGAAATATAGAGAAATCTGAAAGAAATATAGGTAAATATTTAGTATAGAAATGTTCGCTTCCCTGTTAAGGTATTTAAGAAAATGAAAATGTAATTTTTTTTAGATTATTGCAAAAATAAAATAAAATTTTGAAATGCAATTTTAATTAAATTTCAATTAAATATTTATATATAAAATTTTGATTTAATAAATAATTGATTATTAATGAGAAATTTATCGATTTATTATAGAAATTGATTTATAATTTTGATATTTTTTGATTCAATAAAATTTAATTGACGAACAATTTTATGTATTGAATTTTATGGAAAGCAAATCGAAATCATGATAGTTTTTTTAATAATTTCTAATGAAATAATTAAATAATGATTCAGTCAAATTTACTTGACAGTTTAAATTAGAGTAAAATATATATCCAACCCAGAGAATTTAGGATCATAGAAAGACTTCATACTATTACGATAACAGCAAAGACCAAAAAATTAATCGATATCGTTTTCCCTTTAATAATTTGACAATATTATAAACCAAATTGAAATAATTTAATTGTTACAGATAAAAATGAATTGTTTTTGGTCATTTAAGTTTGCAAAATTAATTTAGTACTCATTTTATATTAGATTCATCATCCTTTATCATGAAAATGGCAAATAATATCGTAATAAATATTTGATAGTTCATTCATCGTTTATTTTCCGGGAGGAAATGGTAAAGAAAGACATTTTATCGAATTACTTTTCTTGGGATCATATAACTAAGAAAAATTAAAAATTAATGAAATTAATTATAAAAATTCCATATTATATAGAATTTTGTTTTATAAAATTATTGAATTCTAAATGAATTGCAATAACTTAGCAGAAACATTTTCAATTCCTCATGAAATTTAATTTATTTTAAATACATTATTTGCACTTTCGTCATTTATGTATAGTGATGGACCAAAAGTATAATTTCTTTTTTCAATAAATTATTGAAATGAAAAATATAAGTTATATAAGAAAAAACTATATAATTCATCAGAAAAATAATGACACAAAAAAAAACTTTATTTATCAAAATTGTTTATGCAAAATAATATTTAGTTCGAATTTTATATTTCCATCTTCTCCATTAAATAAAATTCGTTAAGTAATTTTGAATATTAAATAAAAACAAATTGAAATTTAAATATTTTATGCTATTTAAATATCTAGATATTTTTTTATCATATTTTTTTTGTTTGTTTCTTTCATTTCTTTTATGTCAATTCGAAATTATTTGCTATCATGAAAAACATAAAAATTGTTGCACACAAATAAATTCGATTCTTTTGATGGGTGTTGCATTCACATAGAATAAAAATATTATGTTTCAATCATATTTTTACCATCATAAACAATATTTTTCCCTTATTATTATTATATACATATTTTTTGTTTGATATATTGGTGTGCATAATCATTTGATAAAAATATTATAAGCATTTAACAAATTTCAAAAAAAAAACATTAATACATATATTCTGTTTTTTACATAATTCAAATAAAAAATTGATAGCATATTTTTTTGTATTATTATATAAAAAATATATATTCTTCTCTTTATATTCTACCCGATATTTTTTGATAGATGCAAGTAGATTGTAAATAATGCGGAAAACTTTTAAATTTTTACTTCGTTTTACAATAATATTTATTTTCTCTGGATATTTTACAAGTAGTTTTTTGGGAAAAAAAGTTATTTAAGAGAAGAAAAGCTTGTCGATATTAGTTTCATAATTATGAGCTCTTTTGTGTACATATATTGGTTTTGGTTGTCCGTCTATCGACTTCTTCTCTATTATCTATACTTTCTCGTTCATTGGATGTCATAAGTCAATTCGTGCTCATTTATCAGTTAAAATTATATATTTTATACGAAAGTTTGTCAAGAAATTCTGATTAACGCCATCTACCGAGCAAGCTTTAAAAATTCATAATGTTCATACGGAATCAATTAGATTAGACCAATTACAAAGGCATCAAAAATGTATATATGTCTGCCATTTACCATATTAGAAATAATCAGGACTCCCAGACGAACTACCCTCAAATCCTTAAAATTCTCATTTTCTCTAATAAAAAAATATCCTTAAAAACTTTTCTAAAAAAAAAATATTATATTCTATCCTTTTGTTAATGCTATTTTGTACAACATACAAAAAAAATGCATTTAAGAATAAAATAATATTAAAAAAAAAGGATATGAAAAGGAAAGTAGATAGTGCATCGAAAATATAAAGAGTAAGAAAAAAATATATTGAAACTATTTTACTACTATACTTCAAATGTCATATCTATCCTTAAAATACTTCAACTGAATAAAAGGATAAAAAAAATATTACTATATACATACTCGTATATGTACATTTCGATATTATAAATTGTCAATGTTTTGTATCAACATTGTAAAAGGAAAAAAGAACCTACATGGCTATGGCTCTCTCTATAACAATTTTTTGGATATATTGAATTAACGAGGATGTGCGTCTTTGTCGGTATTGGTGAAAGCAATCATTTTTTTTTTTCGTTTTACTAAAAATGACATTGTCATATCCATTTTGGTTCCACAGAAGTAGGTTTTTGGTACTATTGAACTATTTTTTTGATAGAGATATCGAAGAGGATAGGAAAGAAAAAGGAACTCGTATCAGTTTTTTTATTTGGTTTAGAGTTTTTTTTTTGTTATTTTAAGATGCTGGGAAGGATCTTCTGTATAATTTTTTTTTATTTTCTTGTTGGATATAAGCGAATCAGAAGTGCGAATAGGTATATATAGTAGTAGGAGTTTTGGAATGATTATATACAGATAAAATGGTATTTGGAGTGATATTAGTTAAGTTTTTTAAGGGGATATTAACTTTTAAAGTGTTACAATAATAGCAAAGTATTTTGTATAATGGATCAGTTAGAAGAGTTGTCTACTCTGTAAATTAAACTTGTTGCCAGAGTATATAAGGGAAATTATCAATATCGTCGTAGACTCTACATTTTTATTCGTGTATTAATGGTTTGTTGAATAATTAAATTTTTTGAATCACTTGCTAACAAGATATAGTATGATGTTTATAACTAATATTAACTAATAATGTTAAGACTATTTCTTGACTTATACCTTTATATAAATCAATATTTCTTAAGAAATCTTCGATATGGAACCATTTTGAAAGCTAAAAGTCTATCGTCTAAAACTGAGTTATTGGGTTATAGCAACAAAAACTGAGCAAGGATATAGTAAAGAATTAATATCAAAAGTTCTAAAAATCATAAATTAATAAAAATATTATATTTCAATTATAAGTTTATAAAATATTTCAAGAATTACTCGTTCATTAACTTTAAAAAATTACATTTAATGACCTCATATGTCATTATATTTTTTTTCCTAGATATCAACTAAAGTAATTGATTAACCCCCCATATTTCATATTTTTATTTGCAACAAAAATAAATTATATTTAACTATAATTTCATAAAAAATATATTTTCTCATTGAATTTCTTTTAAGTTTAATATTATTTTTTCTGGTGTGAAAGATGAGTTGAAGTCTATAGTGATGATAAATACATTTTTTTTCTCTCTTGCTGAAAATATTGTCTTTGGTAAAAGACTTTCACATAACTTTTAGCTATAATATATTTTTTTTTATTGTGTAGAGCTGGGGGTGCTGATATTGTCATTATCAAATTCATCTTGTATTACAGATTAAATATAATTTATCCAGAACAAGAAGTTAAATTATGGAAAAATGAATATGATAAGTAGTATAAATTTGATATAGCATTAAGTGAACATGATGATCTCATAGTATAATAATATAAAATTACTAGTATTATTTATCATTATATATACAACATGGATAAAAGAATTTGTCATTTTGTAAATTGCATTAGAAGTTTTTATACCAAGTTTTATATAAATTATTGATGTTATAGAAAGTTTTATTGATATAGTCTTTTAGTTTGAGAATATTTATCTGGAAAAAAGAGTTATTGAATTTGAATTAAAAGTTAAATAATTATTTATAAGTTTAACATATTTTTTTTTTGAATAATTTTGAGTATTGGATTCAATTAAGGTAATGAATATAATCTTGTCAGCAGCTGGCACATTTTAAAACTTTAATTATTTTTAAACTTTAATATCTGGAAAAACACAACATGATACATTAATCTCTGAACTAATACACTAATCAATGTTCCCAGACGAACCACCCACAAATTAGACTATATAGCCATATCGTCTAATAAGTACATTTTGTGAAATGATAAGCAAACATATAGCTCATTTATATTTTCAAATAAAATACTAACTATATAAATTAACTTTACCTAAATAATAATTAAGAATTCCAGCAGACAAAACTGTCAAAATTAGTTTTACCAATTATTCAATTTTATGGCTAGAAAATGTAATTTAAAAATAATTATAAAATTTACACGATTAATTATTAATTCAAATCCAAAGTTTGATGCAAAATATAATTCAATTAAATATTCTGTCAAATATTAATGTCTAATTTAAATTCATTTTCAGTTAAATTGAGTTAAATTCTTTTTGAAACGATTTATATTTTTGAACTACTTTCCCAAAAACCAAAATAACATCTGAGGTCCTTAATTTACCCTCATAAATATATAAACTCAAAACAATTTTCAAAATTTTTTTATGTTGTGTTGCTGTTTGAGTAATAAAATATTAAAGAAATCAGTTAACCAAAAACCACAATCAGTAAACATTAAAAATGTAAATAAATATCAAAGCTAAAATGATTTTTTTTTATATAGATACAAATTATTTATTTTTAATACTATTTTTCCTATTTTCATGATATGTATATAAAAAATTCAATAAAATTTATTGGTTTTATACTAAACAGCAACAACAACCAAAACTGATATACTTTTGATTGAATAGCTTAGTATACATATTTTTGTCCAATTCGAAAAAAAATATTGGAATATTTCAAATACCAAAAAAAAAAAAACTTATATAACACGAAAATTCGATTTTATTTGAATGTTTGTGTGCACTTAAACATGAAAATAGTGTTTCACAAATAAAACGAAAAAAAAAAATGTTCACTAACTGCAGTGACGTTACATTATTGCAATTTCAATTTTTGATGAACCGAAAATACTGCAGCTAATTTAATATGCTGTTTTTTTTCTATGGAACTTATATATTTTTCTCATATGGAATTGATTTCCACCAAAAAAACAAAAATGGAACCATGTGTGTACATAAGCAAAAGAGAGTAAATACATATATAATGTTATTTATTTGGAAAACTGACTAAAAGGATCATAATTTCTCATTGGAATAAGTAAACAATAACTATAATATTGATTGAATTTTTAAATTTTTTCAAATATTATTTGTAGCTATTGCAGACTAAAAAAAATAAATTCGTTTTTATCCTTAGAAATGGGAATAAAATAAATTTTTCTAATCAAATTAAAAATTTCCTATAAAAAATTGTATTCTAGCATTTTATTAAATTCAACTTTAACACTATAATATTGACATTTAATTGTTCCTTAATTTTTTAATAATATAATTTTTCAAAAATTTAATTTTACATTATTTCACTTTTACTCACTAAGTAATTTTAATTATAAATTAACCATTTTCGAATCAAATTTCTAAAATTACTCTATTAATGAAATTTTAATTCCAACTAATTTAATATTAATTTAAAATATTTCCTTGAAATTATTGATATTAAATTTTTGATTAATATTATCTCTGAAAAATAATGTAGTAAAAAAAAACAACAAATATAAATTTGATATTATAAAAAAATTACAACTTTATTTTAATCAAAATATTATCATACAAAAAAAATTGTGATGGTTTTTTCTTACCCCTAAATAGTATTTTCTTTGCTTCAGTCATATAACTCTATTAAATCTTCTTTAACGATTTATTACCCAGTATTTAAACATCATTCATATATTAATGCATCATCATGACACCATTTACGACCATATCAACTCTCTTTTGGATATAATGATCCTTTTTTCCTTTCTTTTATATAATATTTTTGTATATATATAGTTTATGTTTTTTTTTTTGTATAGCATGTCTTTTATTTTACCCAAGCAAACTAGAAAAACCGGAATTACCAGAATATATAAAATAGTAATTTTTTTGTTGCCATTTTTATTGAAACCGAAATTATTTTTTTATATATATAGTACATTATATAATAACAATGTACTTTAATATTATTATATATGATGGTATAGAAAAAAATATATTTTATATAGAAAATCCTTAATCATTCTTTAACCGACATATTTCGGGGAATATGCGATTTTTATATGTATGTTATCCTATTTAACTATAATATAAATAATAACCATATAAGTAGATACTACATATATGTATATATAGTCGTCAAAACATCATTATCATAATAATCATCTTGCTTGTCATGATGCGGTATAATCAACATAGAAATAAAGAAATATCCTTCTATGTTATACAGAGTTACACATATATATAAAATAAAAAAAGGATATAGTGATATTTTGATTTATACAAAAATATTGCATGAAATATATATATTTATCTATATATATAATAATTATTATGTATATATTTGTCTCTGACAATCACAATTTATGTCATAATATGTCACATAAGCCATAAAGTGACAGTAAAAAAAATTTCTACGCAAAAAATTATGTAATAATTTTTTCATTATACCAATGAATTTTTCGTATATATAATGTTATATTTGAAAGATTATCTTTAAAAATTTCATTTTAAATCGTAATGAATTGATTTTCTTTTCTTTTTTGTTTATCATTCATTTTTGGCTGATAGAAATGTCAAATCTTTTGACATTGTGTTAAATTAGTATTTGGAATATTATAGAACTTTGTACAATAAAATTTGAAGGACTTCTAGAACTGAAGAAATTGTTTTAATTTTAACCAAATTTGTTAAACAATTTTAGAAAGTTAGTATACCAGTTTAAAATTAATTAATTAAGTTTTTTTTTTTTAAATTGATCTCAGAAATGTCAAAATTAGTATACTACTTTTTTAAGAACAGTGAATTTTTTTAGTACTACATTATGATAATTATAGATAAGTTTATTGCTGCTATACTCATATTATTATGTGTTAATTATGACAGATTTTATTAAGTATTTAATAAATTAATTAATTATTTAAAATGAAGTTTTGCTCAGAAAACAAATTATAAATCTAATGATTTTCAATCTTCTCTTGTGATTATAGTAATTATCTAGAAATTTTCAATTAATAGTTCAGTAAATTAAATGTATTCAAAATATTTTCTGATTACCATAATGTATTACGAATTCAATTTCTTCTTTACCAATCCCATATTACTTACACCAACAAAAATTTCCTAATAATTATTTATTTTAAATATTGAATTAAAAGTAACACATAAAATATATATTTTATATCAAGGATTTCACATCTCCCAATCTATTTATATTAATTTTTTTTTTTATGTCTTTGACTTTCTTTTCTTTTTCCTGTTCTTTTTAATAATTAACAATAAAATATCAATCTTAATGAATAAAAATATTTAATTATTTATAATATAAAGTATATAAAAATATACAAAATAAAAATGACAAAAAAAAAGAAGATGATTTTTGATTAGGGATTACAATTAATGTTATATAAAATATCTAAAATTCCATTAACTTATTAGAATTTTATATTATATAAAGCAAAAGTTAAGCAAATTTGAAAAGTTATTAATAATAAAAACATATATATAAAATAAGATAAAGATTAAAATTTAATATTAATATAGAAAAGTTAAAATTTATGAAATATGTAAAATATATATTTTTTTTTTGTATTTAAATCAATAAAATTAATAAAATATGTTTGGCTGCGTTAGTATACTTTAAATTTATGAGAATGTGGAAAGATCATATAAGAAAACGTAATTACATAATTATATTTCATTGTTCAAGATTTAATATAGTAATATTTCAATTTTCTAATCAAAATTACTAAAACAACTTGTGAAAATTACAATATATTTTAAAAATATTCAATTTTCCTACTTTGTAAATCAAGTATTTAATGAAATATTTTATCTACATAGTCAATATGTGGTACCACTAAATTGATATACCAACACTAAAATTGGTTAAATAATTCATATTCACTGGCAAAAGCAATTTTTTTTCACTATATATTTATGTTAAAGCTTTAGTTTTTACTGATATACTAAAATCTGGTATACCAAATTTATATGCAATCATTTATAAAATTGCGTAATGATTTAAAAATATAATTAAATTGCCAAAATTATAATTTAAAAATAAATTCAAAATATTTGAACCGAAAGAATTACAAACACAAAGTGAATTTTAGTATTAGAATTAAATGTTGTAAAATTGTAAATAAAATTCTAGAAAAATATTCACAAAATAAAATTAGTATACTTAAAAAAAAAAAATCACTATCTTTTCAATGCATCTAACATATATAATTTTCTAACCAATAAAATTTCTATTTAACATAAAATTTATAAGTGTATAATATTTATTAAATTCCATATAAATTGATTAATCCTATATTTTGTAACAATTTTCATTTCATAACCTTAAAACAAACTTACCTATGTATATATAATCAAATTACAAACAAATTGTTGAATCATATAAAATATATAAACTCTAAATAATTTCAGTCATATTGTTTTATTGCATATTGGTATACATATATATAATAACCAACAATTATCAACAACAACAAACACAAACCCATATTTTCACAACAAAATTTACTTATAAAATATATAGAAACATTTCTCTTTGGAAAACTATAATACAAATATTTGTAATTAATATACCAGAAATAATCAAATATTTGTTACCAAAAAATAATAATACATACAAAAATTTATCATTTTGAAATTATTCAATTATATTTTTGGTGAATTTAACTATAAATAAATATAGAATTTGTTGTTACTTTGCTTATTTACAACACTTTAAAGAACTAAATAGATTTAACTCATACGTAAAATATTATGTACATAATATACGTAAGCAAACAATGTATTCCAAATATTAATAATTTTATTTACTTTTTTAGAGGTATAAGTTTTTTTTGTTTCAATTATATTAATAAAATTCTAGCAAAGAACAAGAAAAACTTTGTATAATACAAAATTATATTATTATTTCTTTATAAAAATTGTTGTGAATTTTCTTTTCTTGCCTTTAGTCCTTTTTGCCATTACAAAAAAAGGGCACGTGTTTTTTTTTTTATGCATAACTCCAAAACATAAATAATAAAAAAAAAAAACCATTATTTTTATTTCTTACCACAAGAAAAATAACAAAACCCTTAACTCCTCGACTAAATGGGTTGAATATATATATACATAGTGGTGGAGTTAAGGGTTGGAATCTATATGGATATGAGCGAAATTTGTTATATATGCAATAACATTATTGTGTATTAGAGAGAAGTAGATATTTTATATACGCAAAGTATAAACCACAAACCTTATGCATAATTAATGATTTGTTGTTATTATTTTTTTTCCTCTGAATATCTTTATTGGCCACTTGTGCCCATCATACTTATATGTAAGTATATATATGAAATTCTGCATATAATTTTTTTTTTGGTTAATGTGTTGAATATTCCGCATTTTTTTAAGACAAACCAAAAAAAAAAAGGAAAAAAAAATTAAAACAGTATACAAACTTATAGAACTTTTAGGTATAACCAAAAAAAAAATTACATTATATACAAGAAAAAAAAATTAACCTTTAAATAAAAATACATATTTTATATAAAATAATAATATAAATTGTGTACTTATAATTTTTGAATGTATCAACGAGAGTGCATTAAATATTAAAACGAATATTCAAAAAAAAAAACAAAAAAAATGTTACAAAAAAAAAAAAACAATAATATTTGCTTTTTTTGGACTATATCAATATGGAAATTGTGATTATTTTTTAAGGATATTTGAATGAGGAAATTCTGGTTAAGAAAAACTGGTAAAATAAGATGCGACTGTCAGTTGCTTTTATTATATCTAAAAATTCTGAAAAGCAAAATACTGAATTAAATTTAATTCATTTAACTAGATCTTGCTAAGAGTCGGTACTGAAGAAGTCCAACTTCTCGTCTTAAGTTCTATAGAAGGTTGAAGCGATTAGAACGATTTTCTATATAGTAAATATATAAATTTTATGTTTTACATTTCAAACATATTTATACAAAAATTCTAAAAGTTTGGAATTAATTGTGACTCGAATTTAAATTGTTAATTTCCTCCCGAGTATAATTCAGGAAGAAAGTTCTAAAATATAATTTTTAACTTGATGATACTGCATTGAATGACGAACAACTATTTACAAATATTAGAAATGCTTAAAATTGTTGTGATAACAAGTCCTCCCCCTTAGTATATCCTTTGGGTTTTGGATTCAATAAATTCAATAAAGTTGTGATAAATTTCAAATATTTGCACAAGAATATCATAATTTTTTTACTTCTAAAAACTTATTGAATCTCAACAAACTCAAATATTTCTACACACGACTCGCTATATCTGTAATATTTTTTCCTTTAAATAATGATTATCTTGCGTAACACAAAAGCGTGGAATTTTAAATTTCCGTAAAAAAAAAATAATTTAAATGTATATTATGATTTTTAAGATATTTATGAAAAAAAAAAACAATATATTTCTAAGGATACTCCCTAAAAAAATTATTATATCTTAAGTTAAAACATTTTATTCCTTTCTTTTTCTTCTTTCTTGTATAGGCTTGTTACATATAGCTTTTCATAATATTCAGAAAACAAAAGGAAAATTTATTTGTACTACTTTATTCAAGGACGTTTTTTCTTCCTGAGAGTGAGAAAAATGCCTATACAAATAATATACGTTTTTTTTTTATATTGAGAATGATAAGGATATGAAGAAAATTATTTATACTTATAGAAGAAAAAAAAAAGAAAATCTTTTTAAAAAATTTATAAGAAAATGAATTTATAATATGAAAATAAATATTATGATTTTTTTTTTCTTCGGTTGTTGTTCTCGTTTTGTTGATTGTGTAAGTATAGAAACCCTAAGGTAATCTTATAGAAATGTTAAAAAACATTAAATAAATTTTTGATTATTAAAAATAAAATCATTTTTGTTTTTTATGTTGTCGAATATTTGTTTTTGTTGTTTTTTTTTGTTGTCCTTTTTCTAACAATTTACATACATAAATATATTTTTTTTCTTCTGATTTTTTATGTTTCTTTTTTTGTTTAGATCAAAATTTCATTGGAAAATGAAAAATAACATAATTTTTGTTGTATATACTTCGTAACGTCTATATATTTAAATTAAAAAGTTTCTGAATCAATATTTAAATTGTAAATAAATTAAAATTAAATAATTTTATTTAATATTTGCTATTTTATTTTATTTTTTTTTTTTATTTTTTTTTACAAAAATTGAATACTTTTTACTTTTACCTTAATTTAAATTATTATTTTTTTTTGTATGATAAAATATTTATGAATTTCTTATGTTGTAAAAATTTTTATTTTTCAATTAGATTTGTCAATAGTACAGTAACATATTATTTATTGACTATTGTAAATATTAATCTAAGCGAAATTAGTATAATAATTGATTAAATTTACATAATATTAATTTAGGACTCCGAGCGATAAATTGGCAAAAATATATTGTAATTAAATTAAATTTTAAGGATAATAATTGATGCCAGTAAGGCGTGATGGAGTTGTAAGTGTTCTAGGTATTTTAAAAGTGTATGGAAATGTTTATGGGCTTAGAACATTTAAATTATTCAAGATTTGAGGATTCTAAGCATTTGGTATTCTTCTTAATACTAAAAATTATCCTTAATATAGAAAATCATTTAATTTTTTATATATTTGGCAAAAATGTAACACAGTGAAAACACATGCTCAAAAAGCTTAAAGTTCTAGGCTTATATAGTTCCGATTATTTCAATAATTATGAAATAATACAATTTGATCGGCGAAACCACAAATTTGATTTCTAAAAAGACTAATTTGAACTGTAAGAAGACAAATTTTAATGAAACTTTAAAATGTTCAAAATTCACACTTTATGATAATGATTAATTAGAACATAAATCAAATTTATCAAAAAAATCTGAAAAAATAAAAATATTCACATATAAATTTGCGTCATAATTGGTAAATTAATTTATATATACTTTAATTTATTTAACTATATTATCCTTAAGTGCTTTTAATATCATTATAGACGCCTTGAAAATCTAATTTCATCTACTAACACTTAAAAATTTAACAATGCTAAGAACAAATTTCCAAATATTTATCTTATTAAGCTGATGAGAGTATAAACAATTTATCACCATATTGAGTAGATAAAAAAAAATTGGTTTAATCTTTATGCTATTATAGAAAATCATATCCTTAATAATAACAACAAATACGCACTTGTACCAAAAAAAATTATTATTCTTATTTACCTAAAATACCAATTGAAAGATTATTTATATTTACACATTTTCGTTTTTTTTTTTGGTTCTATATTACGCTGAAATGAGGAGAAGCGTGTCAAAGCATTAAAATTTTAGATATTTATAATAATTTTTACTGGTATTGTCCTCAAAAAATAAAATGGAATATTTAAAAGGATCTACACAAAAAATAACGAATTTTTTTTTTATATAATGATTCATGTAAATAAAATTTACACTTTTAATAACACGAAAAAAAATATTTTCTTCTTCTTAATGTTAAATGTAAGGAAAATTTCAAATTCAGAGATTCAATGATTATTTTTTTTTTTTTTTCAATTTTACCATTTTCCAAGGATATTATTTAAATTTTTTTTTCTTGTTGGTTAAGTGTAAATATATTTATATAAATAAAAATTCCTAGCTAAAAATCACTTTAAATAAAATAAATACACTTATATTATCATTGAATTTTAATGTAATACTTTTTTTTCTCTGTGTGTATAATTGTGTATTTTACATCAAAAATTTTCTTGTAGAATTTTAAGAATATTGCAATAATAATAATAAAGCAAAAAAAAGAAACAGGATAAATTGTAAATGACTTGAAGTAAAAGATCCATTTTCGTTATGTCAATAAATATTTATTTAATAAAAACGAAAATTATTTGAAAGAAAATTTCTATTTTTTTTTTTGGAAAAAAGGATATTAAGGTTATGGAGGATAAATAGTTACATTTCCGGTTTTTAAATAGTATTTTATTATAATGGAAACTGTCAAACACATTAATTGGTAATATACTTAGTCCATTTTGTCATATTGGCATGCAGACATGTGGATGTGAACACAAAAATGATAAATAAAAATGGTCAAATTATAATATTATGGTAATGACAAATTGCATATTTTAAGGAGTTAATTCAAGAAATAATTACATATTCATAAATTTGTTTATATTTATACGTAAATTTTTAATTTAATATTACAAAACGTGCAATAAGACATATTATTATTGATAAGATGCGTTATTGTCCTGTCGGTAGTGTGAGTGTGCATGTAACATTTTAATGTTCAGACGGGGATTTGGAAAAAAGCAGCCCAATCAATCTACGTCCTATAAAGAAATGGTATAACAAATCGATTTGTCCAACCGTGTAACAATATCGAGTGAGTTTAAGAATCCCTTAGTACTGTATCGAATTTAAGCTTTTTTTGTACAAACGAAAAATAAACAAACCCCTAACTTAATTATGAATTACATTTAATATATACAAAATGATGGAGCAATGACGGAAGCAATGACGGATCTACTTAAAAATGGTTATTTCCTTAGAGAGATTTATAAAGATTGATTACACCACAAATTATGAGCCAGGATATACTTCAAAAATTCTCCATTAATTCAAGGTCAATGGCTATCATAACCAAATTGATTTTTAATATTCAATTTTTCTATAATCAAATTTCCTCTCCTTTTTTTTATAAATATTATTTTAATTCATCATTTCTAATAATTAATTATTTATAAAAAAATAAAATATTATTAATTATTTATACATTAAAATCTTTAGAAAAACAAGAAACCAAAAAAAAAAACAAAATAGGACAACAATTTTTTTTCTATTTGTTTTTATTTATATTGAAATCCTTTCCTAATACTTAATTGATCACTTGTGTTTTTGTAGATTTTTTTATAGGTTCATGGAATCCTTTGAGGAAAATTTATTCTTAATCTTTCAAAAATAAAGAAGATGAAAAAATATAATACTAATGATCCGGAATGGACTCTTTTTTTTCATTGCTCCTTAAAAAAAAAACCCTTTTTTTGCCAAGCCAAACAATATAAACAAAAAAATTCGTTCCTTTTTTT
Source organism: Empis stercorea (assembly GCA_949752835.1). NCBI lineage: Eukaryota > Metazoa > Arthropoda > Insecta > Diptera > Empididae > Empis > Empis stercorea. Next base: position 53,954,289 of record OX457089.1, read on the forward strand.
TTCGTTTTAGTTATGATTTTTTTCGGGGTAATAATAAATGAATATCATTTAAAAATTATATTCATATCACGATTTCCGCAAAAAAAAAACAACAACAAGTAAAAAATAAAATATAATCCTTATACTCTTAAGAAAATCCCTTATTTTTAAAACATATCATCGCTAGCGCATATCCTTTTTTTGTTTTTTTGGTTTTGGTTTTAGTTCTCTTTTTCATCCTATTTCACTTGAATTTTTTATAAATCCATGGTTTTATGAAACAATTCGGAATTTTTTTTTGTTGTTTTCGTTTTTATATTATTGACCACTTTTTTGTTTTTGTTTCTGGTGTGTATATATATTTTTTTCGTCCTTATTTATTTATGAATTTTTATGCTTATTTATTATTACATTAAAAATGTTATTTTATATTTTTTTTTTGTTTCTGTTTTTGTCTTTATCGAGGTTTTTCAGTTTTTTTTTCTGTTTTTTTTGTTTTTTTGCGGAAAGTGAAAGCACCAAGTGCTTCGCATTAAATCAAGATTTCTTTCCCTTAAAAAATTAGATCCGCTAAAATGTAAATATTAAATAATTATTATTTATATTTTTAGATATCCAAATTAAGGAAAAAAATATTATGTTAAAATGTTAATTATTTTTATTAATGATGCGATTAAAATAAATAATTAATTTATGGTGATCAAATTTTTGTATGAAAAAAAAAATTTTCGCCTTAAAATATGCAAATCATTTTATATTATAAATTAAAGTGTTTGAGTGATTATATCTAATTAATTAGTACAATATATAAATTATTTTTGTCATTTTACACTTGTAGAATATTTTTTTGGCAAATTATTGAATTATTCTAAGTATCTAATTGATCATTTAATTAAAATAATTCAAATTCAAGGAAATTTAACAGAAATTGTTCAATTCAAAAACAATAATCAATTAAAATTTTGAATACTCACGGAAAAATCTCACTGAAATTTTGTATTAAAAATTCTGAGTTATAATTGGAAACTTTACTATGTATACCATAATACTTAAATGGTTTTATTCTTATTTACAATTAGTCCTTTTCACAAAACGAAAATTTTATATAGAAAAATTCATCATACATAGAACACAATGCTAAATAAAACAAGCATAGAACGATGAAGCTTACTTAATTGTTTTTAAAGAGTAAAAGAAAAAAACTATACCAACAATAATTACAAGGATTTTTCCTTATTTTTGATGATGATCTAGGATAAAGAATTTGATGCACAAAATATGAAAGCTAAATTTAATGAGACATAATTTTTTTTTTAAACATTTATTTAATTATAGTCTTTTTCATATAAAATTATTATTTCTAAACCCAAAATTAAAAATGTTAGTATATTTTTCGTTTATATACTTCAATTATTTTATATTTAATGTACAAAATTACTGTGGGTTAATTTTAGAATAATTATTTATTAATTTGAAATAAGTATTTAATATAATTTCTTTATAAAATTTATTTTAAGATTTTTAAATTTGTTCGACAATTAAACAGAATTTTCAGTCATAATTTTCTGGTTGGTTTAAATATATTGGAATCATGAAATTGAAAAAACCGGTGATTAAGGCCCGAATTTATAAACGAAACTTAAACTTAAGACGGTCATAAGCGTAGATTTCTAATGACTGTATAAAATAAGATTTCCAATGAGAAATCTACACTTATGACCGTCTTAAGTTTAAGTTTCGTTTATAAATTCGGACCTAAATCTTATTTTATATACTCATGAAAATTCATTGGATTTGATTGTTATTTAACGCAACATTATTCCTAAAATTATGTGCATTGCTAATGATTTAAAAAATCAATTTTTGGCAATTGTTTTTATTTTATTTTTTTTGTAGTTTGAAAATGTCCTTACTTAAGTCGTCTTTTTTACTTTTTCTTGTTATTCAATTTGTAATAAATTATTAATAAATTAAATTTCGCAGTTAATTATTTTAAAAATTAATAATAAATAAGAAAAGAAAAATAGCAAAAATTATCAGAAAATTTAAATTTGTTTTTATATCCTGAGCAAATAGTAATTAAATTTACCTTATTACAATTGTATGACAATATTACGTTTTTGTCATTTTAATGAGAATTTTATATTAAGGAAAATCAATATTATTTGAAAAAAAAAATTAAAATCCTTTTTATTATCATTTCCAAACAAATACAAAAAAAAAAACATCTCCAAAAAAATAATAAAAACAGCTGTTTTTCCATTTAATATTATATTTATTTATTGCAATTGTAGTCAATAAAAAAAAAATCACCATCAGTTTTCATTTCCCAAATTTCTGCTAAAGAGTAAATATATTCAAATAAATTACCCCCAAGGGTTTTAAATGAAATTGATGGTGTTCAAAACTATTTATTCCCAGTAAATTAAAATGAATAAAAATCTGGACAAAAAAAAATCAGAAAAAAAAACTTCGATGAAAAAATCATAGTAACTACATAATAGTAATTATTATTACACAAAAAAAAGCTTTAGAGGTATACTAGTACGTTTACATACTAACTGGTACTGGTATAGTTTGTCATATAAAATGTTTTCAACAGAAAAATAAATAAATATTCACATTTTAAAAAATACTTTTTTATGTCAATTTTTATAGTGAAATTTAATACAACAAAACAGGGAAATTAGAAAAAATAGTTTTTCAATCTAATTTTAACACAAAATGAAATAAATAATAATAAAAATATATTTTATTAAAGTTTTCTTCTGTTACAATTTGTTTTGATTTCCAGGATATTATGAAAGTTTTTTTTAGAATTTTGATTATATTAGAATTTGACAAAGAGTTTTAATCAAAATAAAGTTAATCTTTTGAATTATTCTAACCAAAAAAAAGGGAAATTATTATATTACTGTTGGTTAGCAAAATTATTGGAAAAAATATTCACAAACAGTATTTAATAGGTAATGAACAGGTAGGTTTGTGTCTATAATAGAAAGTTTAATAAATATCTTCAACTAAAAACTCAAATTAAAATCTTTCTTCACACCATGTGAATTTTAAATGAGAATTTACATTTCTAGAACTTGAATTTAGAATTTGAATTTAGAATCCAACAAATATGATAAAGATCTGAATCACAACTTCCAAACTAATCTAGAATGACAACAGCCAATTGGACTATTTAATGACTGCCAAAATGATCATGGTAAATCATTAACATTATCTGTTATTTTGATGAAAACTTTTAACGATTCTTTTCTGTACGTTTTTAAAGTATACCAAACCAGGATTACAAATTTTTCCTTTTTCGTATTCCATGAAAAAAAAACGAAATTGAAAATAAAGAAGTAAAATTAAATGAAAAAAAAAGAATTATTGTATTATTTGTTTGAATGTGTGTACGTTATATTGATTGTTTTTAATTTTAAATAGGTTTTACTACGGATTTGTGGATACTGCACTTGTCGACACATAAATTTCCAATTTCATTTTATTTCTCTTTGTTTTTTACTTTTTACGTGAATCTTTTTTTCTGTCAATAAAAATACTTTTTCCCCCAAAAAATGAATTGAATATAATTTGTTTTTTTTTTTTTTCCTTTTTCGTATTGAACACAAAAATAAAATAAAAATAACATGATGATTTGTGAATGTAAATCCTTTTTTTGATACTTAGTTTTCCTTTTTGTACTCGTCGGTTTTTCTCTGTTATCAATTTCATTTCTTTGTGTTTTTTTTTTGTTAGCTTAATATCCATCAACAAATATTTTATTATATTATAGTAATATCAATTTATATATTTGTATATGGACATTGAAATTGAAAGGATTTTTTATAATATTACTTTATTTTATTTAGTCTCTAACGAAAAAAAAAAAATTCTTTACTTTTTGTGTTCCTGATGGACACATTATCCATTCGTGTTAATATTACAAAATGTAATTTAATTAAAACAGATTAATTCAAATTAAATTAAAATATAAAAGTTTTCATTTTGAATGCGTATATAAAGAATAATATTGGTGAAATGTTTGTTTATGATTGAATATAATAATAAAAAAAATTCAATTAACAACCAAATTATCGTTTATTGAATCGTGTTGAAGCTATTAGACTGGAATAGTATTGAATAATTAGAAATCTTTTTTGTAAAATTTAATTAAATCAAATATTTATAAATATAAATTTTAGTGATATAAAATACGAACATTAGAGGATAATTTTATTACCTTGTTTTAATGATGATCTATCCTAGAGGTCAAAACATTATTCTTCAGAAGTCGATGAAATTGTAAGAAGTAGAGGATCGTATTTTCAGTATCAGTAATAGTTTTTTTCAGTATTTCCTAATTAATCAAATTTGATCGTATTTTCAAAATTTTTCCTAAATAATCAAATTTAACAAATTTAAACATTAAATTTTCAAATGATATTAGTTTTTGTAGAATTCAAAATCATCTTCAAACCATATACATTGAAACTTATCATTTCAACAGATTATTTAATCAATTTCTACTTTAAATTGTACTTATTACCAAAATGTCATTTACTCAACATTTTATCTGGAACTTTTGAGAATTCCTGTATCAGTTTTGATCCTTTCCATAATCAAGTAAGTTTATTATTACCATTACCCCTTTGAAACTTTGGTATTACTGGTAAATCCACTATAACTCTAACAATCCTCTTGAAACTCACAAAGTTCTGATCAATAAATCTGACATTGTTATCCTATAATTATTTAAAGACAATTTATTTTAAAAAAAAACAATACAAAATTATATGTGAATTTCTTTATCAAAAACTATAAAACACATACGTCAAAATATAAGTATTTTTAGTATAAATTATACTTTTCTCTTATAATATAATTTTCTAATAATTGTCATAAATTTTCTCAAACTATAAAAAAAAACTAAATTTAAACTTTTTCTGTACATAAAAATTTCGATATTATTATTATATAACCAATTTATCCTTTCTGGGGTGGTTGTAAAATTCACATTATATATTATTATATTAATACTTTTTTTAGCAAATATAACCGGGCACGTAAAGTATTGTCGCCAGTTATTGTTGTTATACAATTCGGGTCCGCTTATCGTTGTTACTTTTAAAAACTATAATATATATGTACATATTATAATGTAATATTTATGGATACGTTTTCATATTTATCTTTAAAGTTAAACCATATGGAATTTTTAGAGTTTACCAAATAAAATAACCAAACTTCTAATTTTTACCCAAAAAAAGAAAACTTATTACTACACACACGTTACGTTTTGTTATAAGTAGTATAAAATTATTGTTACGTTATATATTGTTTTGCCACGTACACAAAAGCACAAAAGTTTTGTGCAGTTTTTTTTTTAATAATTTTTATATTGTTTTTTATATATTTTCGAAATATAGTGGAGAAAAGTTCATGTTGTCCTATTGTTAAAATATTTTTTCTAAAATACAAAATACAAAACTAGTTACTATAATAACAGAGCATCTCATGCTGAGTAATATCGTAATGTTACTAAAAATTGTTGTTATGTGAAAAAATGATATTTTCTTTTCTTTTTGGCTTTTATATTACAGTTTTCGTGTTTAAACGATAAATTAATTTATTGCAATATATATTATATTATTTTGAGAACGTTTTTAAGGTGAAATTTGCGATAAGAATTTCTTTTGCTCTATTTTAAGTGCAACATAAGTTCTAACGTTTAGATTAAAGTAATCCCCGATATAAAATGTCCACATGGAAATTGTTTTCAATAAACTAGTTCAGGGTCAAAAGTATAAATAAAATATTTTAAATAAAATTTTTTCTATAAAGTTTTTCATTACTATTACATTTTATATAGTATCGTTTCGTGAGACAGAAAAATTTGCAATATTACGTGATATAGATTATTTTGTTATACCAGAAGCTTTTGTATTGAAATTAATGTAAGAATTTGAAAATTATGACAAAAACTATAGAAATATTTCTTCATTTTTATACTTAATTTTTTTTGACAAATAGATAACAGATAAAGGAAAATTATTGTTCATAGTTTGTTACAAAATAGTTAGATAGACTAGAATAATTTCCCACAATTAATTAATTTCTATACCACAAAAATATTCATCATTCTAATTTGCAATAGAAATATTTGACAAAGTTTTTTTTTGATAATTATATAAATTCCAATTTATCTTCCATTTTTCATTGCTCAAAATATAATTTATACAATTCCACTATAGATATAATTCCACTATATCTATAAATGTGATCCTTGAAATGTACGAAATTTCTGACTAAAACAAATTTCAATATTGCAATCGAAATTTTGAAAATTTCACAAATTTAAATATATGTAAAAAAAGGTGTTTTCTATATATATTTTTTATCCAATATTATTGAAAATTCATCTTTGCACAAATACCTATGTAAAATTCAAATAATAACATTTTGACCTACATATCACATAGCACCAGAATGACTCCAATATATGCAAAACAAAAATATCAAAAAATTTATTATCAAAAAAATATCAAATCATTTTCTAAAAATTCAATTACATTATAAGTCAATCAATTTATAGTAGATGAAAATTTTTATTAAAAAAAATATAACCATAAGTTTTCAATTTCCATATTTTCTTAGTATATCATGTTTTTTAACTAAAACAAAAATTTACTATACAAAAAAAAACATAAAAAATTCAGTAAATTAAACTGTTTTTTTTCTCATCTTAACATTTTTCTTTTTCTCAATTTATACAAAAAAAAACACACAAAATGAAAAACAATTTTTTTTTCTATGTTGTACATAAAGAAAATCTACAAAATTGAAATGATAAACATATCAAATAGAATCAAATTTAACTTTTTACTTGTTTATATGATACTTCAACATGGAAAAAAAAAATTGAAAATCAAAACCAAAAATTCTTCTTCTATGCAAACATTCAAGTGAAATTGTTTAAAAAATTTGCTTTTTTTTTATTCCTCGCAAAACAAAACAAAAAAGTAAAAGAAGAAAATTATGTTTTATATGTTCAAAAACCAAGATTCTTTTTATTTATCCCTTTTTTTTCTATATCTTTGTACAATATCCAGAAAATGTCATATGTGTGCAAGTTAGGGAAAATATAACTAAAATGGATAACAAAAATGCACACAAACGAACAAAGAAAAAAAGAAATGGAAAAAATGCAGCAATATCCTTTTGAGTGGTTATAGAAAATAATAAAAGGAAGAAAAAAAATCTATAAACTTTCAGGTATACTCGCTCTTTGGTAAATGGAAAATAGTATATAATAGAAAAATTTTCATAAGTTTTTCACAGAAATTTTTCTGTCTTTTAGAATTTCGTTTTTTATTTTATATTAAAAACAATAATAATGTTTTCGAGAGCAGGGATTTATAAAAACAAATTTGTTTGAATATTTTCTGATAGTTTTTTTTTAGATATAAAAATAAAAAGATTTTAGTTTTTGATATTTTTATAAATTGATATTTTTATTTAGGTTCCAAAAGAATGCAAAAGGATATAAAATTAATATAATTAAATTTTTGAAAATATTTTTAACTATAATACAAAATATTTTGATTGTAAATGTTGTCAAATTAAGAAACTAATTTCTGTCTGATTCTCATTAATTTTTCAAAGGTAATTTCTATTTGTTCTGATTCTTACCAAAAATTTAATTTAATTTATATTAGAAATATTTGGTTCAATCATTATAATATTTATATTTTTACAATATTAATTAAATTTAATTTAAAATTTATAGAAAAATTAGATTTTATAAAAAAATAATTACGATATATTATAAAGTAATCGTTAAATCGTTAAAATTTCACTGTCCTAATGCCAAATATGACGAATTTTTAAACTCTAACTTGCTTTTGCAAAAATTTAATATTTCTCCAAAAGAAACTGTTCCACCCACCTTCTAAAATATTAAATTTAAGAAAACTTTATCTACTATAATTTTTTTTAAATTAAAATATCTTTTAAAAATTTAGTTAACATATCGAAACAATATAAAATAATGTTCTATTTTTATTATTTCGAAATTAGATATAATGTCAATTCAAGGGAATTCATTTGAAAATTGAAATGTGGCTTTAAGCATAATAAAATATTTTATTCCATTAAAGGACATTATCAATTTTTGTGCAGAATATCATAAATTTTGCTATTATTATAAACAATAAGAAAGTTAAAAAATATAAAATTGAAAAATCATATAATTTACATTTTCAAAAAATTAAATTCATTTTACTTGAAATTTCTTACATTATACGTACAAAAATACAAAATTAAGTCTGAAAAAGGAAGTCCCTATTTTCAAAAAAACAAAAAAATGGAAAAAAAATTATAAATATTTAAGGATAATTCCGTAAGGATAATATTTCCGAGTTGTTTTTAATATACACATTTAAAAATTACTAAAATTAATTATTAATATCATTTTTTTTTTTTAAATATTTTGTTAAACATTAAAAATTATCCTTAAGGAATTTGTTCTTTCTTACAACATGAAAATTTGGAATAATTCTTGTATATATTAAATATACTATATTATAAATAAACGAAAATTATAGAGAATTTTCAGCAGTTTTTATGTTAAGTTAAAGGAAAATAAAAATATATATTTATATAATATATATTTTTTTTGAAAGGATGAACTGAATATGAAATGAAATTTTAATAGCAAAGTGCACTCAACTGCTAAGTGCACATCAAATAAATTTTAAAGATGAAGAAATAATAATAAGAAAAAATATTATGATTACAACACAACATAAAAATGAAAATAATATAAATAAATAAATAGACAAAAAATTTATAATAATTTTATAAAATATAATTTTAATGTTTTGTATAATCGCAAATATATTTAGTTTATAAATTCTTTTATAATATAAGAAGAATTTTTTTATATAAAGTCAGTAAATCTTTGAAAGATTTACTTATCCTTGTATCCTCCAGATCAGAAGAAAAAAATGTTATATGGAAATTTTTTTATAAATTTTTTCCCTTAAATAAATAATTTATATAAAAATCAAAATCAAATTTTGTTTAATCCTTTTTCGTTCAATAAATTTTCAAATTTACAATAAGAAACTAATTGAAATTTTAAACTTTATAAAATATTTACAGTACATACTCTTAATTGTTAGATTATTTTTACTATTTGAGGTGAAATGATAACATATTAATTCAATTAATTTAATAACAATAATAATATAGAAATTGATAAATGAGGATTCGATTGTAAATTGATACAAGGATTTGATTTTTATTTCTTCTCTGGTAGATTATGAATTCTCCTTTCTATTTATGGAAAATTGGAAATTGTATTTAAATAAAATTATTATACTGGAAATGAACTCCTTTAAATCTAACAATAATTTTGACAGTCAGTGTATTAATATAGTTATATTTCGTAAATTGAAGAACAGTTAAAGAGAATTATTATGTTATTAATTATTATTATTAATTATATTAATTATTATATGCATTTAAAAATTACATATATTAAAATTTCAGTGAAGAATTTTGATTTTTTTTGAAAATTACTATGATATCTTTATTGTCTTTAAGTTCAATTAAACAAACTTCCTAAATTATACATTTCCTTACAATAATTTATGCAATTTCAAACATTCTATAATTTTCCCCTAAATATATGCAATTTCTCAATTTATAATCATAAAATTAATTTATTCATCATATAGTATAAAATTTAATTGACAAATAAATCTCATATAGCTATAAATTTAATTTTATTAAAATTGAAAAACAAAAAACCAAATAAAATTAAACTAATTGATAATTGAAACTAATTGATTTTCAACATTTAAAGACTAATTTCACCCTCGACACATTATCCTAATCAAGTTTAACGTACATATATTATAATCGTATTATGTATAGTATATATAATAAAATATATCATGGAAATTATTTTGAGGACATTTTAATGTTTGTGTATTCAAAAGGTATTAAAAGTAATACATTTTTCACTTCTGAGCTTAGCACATTTACAAACCACACCATGTTTATTTTATTTTTCTATTTATGAATCACATTGGGTCAACAATTCAATAAACGAGATAAACATATATATATATATATATATGGAAACATATCACATATGTTTCTCACCCACCTCCAAAAATACAAACTCCCCATTTTATATCAAAATAAATACATTTCTCAATTTGGTATAGAGCCGTCACCATTCTACCAAATAAATAAAACAATTTCACCCAAAAAAAAACCTCATAAACATTTAAGTATTCTCTTTTGGGTTTATAGTATTTTTTTTTTTTGTTACTGTGAAACTTAAGTGTTTACCTTAACATTTAACTTGTTCGTTATTTTTATAGAATATATATGGACACACTAAAATAGTAATAGTTTACTACATATATGTAGTATATATTTTAGTTTGAATTTAGAGACTAACAATAAATTGGTAAAATGGTCACGTAAGAAAATCCCTAGAACATTAAAAATATGTAACCAAAATAAAAACAAAAAAAATTTTATATAGTATAAGTAGAAAAACGACTATTTAGCTATACCATTTTTAGCTATATCTACTATGGGTCAATATCGGTATGCAAGTTTAGTTTATTACCTGAGGTTTAATATATTATTATATTTCACTTTGGTGGAAATTTAATCAGTGGAATGTCAACCATATACATATTAATGATTAGATAAAGAATATAATTTACTATCATATGGGAAAAATTATACCTATATAACTTTTATGGTTCGGAAAATTTATTATGCTTAGAGAGAATTTTATAGAAGATAATTGAATTATATTAAAATTGTAAAAAGTTTTGTCTAATAAATTAATATTATTTATTTTGATTTTCGAAATAATAAAATTTAGGTGAAAATATCATTTCTAATTACAAATTTCATATTGTAATATTTTTTGAATATTTCCAAATTCTTAAAGAAATTGATCATTTCTCGTAAAAAAGAATATATTTATTAAATATTTTAGTAAATGAATTATTAATTCAATTATTTATCTAATGAAAATTCAATTATTTCAAGGAAGATCATAAAATGAAAATAATGAAATTAATTTAATAACATATCACAACAATTTAAATTCAATTAAAAATATTACTAAAACCCTTAGTATAATTAGTTTAATTATAATTCTATTATTGAAGTATATTTCTGTCTTAAGGGAATTTTTAATTCAAAAACTTTTCTTGTGGACCAATTTTCTTAAAAACACAATTGGCCATCGGAAAAAAAATACAAATCCTAAATGTATATGCAAAATTAAACGATTTAATAGCAATTATAATTTTTTAATGAACTCTCTAATAATTTTAATTAATTAATTTTTATAACTAGATCAAGGTTTTATTTTCAAATATTTGGGTTGTTGTGACATATTAATTAGTAACAAATAATTTTGTCACAAAATAACACTGTGACACAACATTTAAAAGAGTCCCCGAACGAAACTAAATTATTTATTGTTTAAAATTATTGTTATTATAGCTAATTGAAAAATTATCTAAATATTGACCAAAATTTTATTAATATTTATTTAGTTTATATACCTATACTTTATGAAATTGGTCAAAATTTACATAAATATTATATATTTTCTTTAAACAAATAATATTGAAAATACATAATATAATTTATATTATAGCGAAAACTCTTGAAAATTAATTTAATACTAAAATAATTCAATCAAATTTAAATTCAATTAAAGTTTTATCAAATTTCAATTATCCTTAATTGAATAATTAGGTTCAAAATAAAAGTAATTTATTATTATTTTATTATCATTATTATCATCTCAAGATTTTCTATGACCAATTTATAATTTTGTATTATACTATATACTTATTCGATATTATTATTATACAATCGAATTTTATTATCAATCAAATTAACAGTTGTATTGTGCAAAATTTTCAACCACAATACCTGGATAATATTCTAAGGATATATAATTATATATCAAACCAATAAATAATAGTTTATATTAATTATATATACAATATATTTGCATCTTTTGAAATTGAATTTAAAATTATGTTAAATTTGTTTTAAAGCTAAAATTTTTATAAAATTTTCTACAAAATATTTAACTTTTTTGTCTTTAAATATTTTCTAACTTTAACTATTTTCAATTGACTATTATTTTTAAATTGTTATACAATATAAAAATGAAAAAGTTTTTATAATCAAGTTTACCAGTGAGTTTTACTTTTAATGCTTTCTTATTTGATGTCAGTTAACTAAATATATAAGAATTTATTTTGAAAGGGACTATCATCGTCCAGAAAAACATGAAACAATTTGAAAATATTATAAGAAGAAAAACTATAAATACAATTTTTAATTTAGTTTCCAAATTGTGAATTATTGCTGTGAAAATGTAATGGAAACAGTTGTAACAAGAAATAATTGTTTTCCTTGTGAACTATTCTTGTAACTGAAACCAGAAAGTATGCAATATTTTAAATATTTATAATTATTATTACTTAATACATAATCTAAATTCTAAGGCAATTAATAGAAGTTAAAGTTAACACTATCGATCAAAGGCAACTAAATACTAGTTTTATAACTAGTATTTAGTTGATCCAATAAATAAATGTTGAAAAATTTACGCCAGCGCTAGACAATGTTAATATTGGGATGCATAAACTTGGTGAAAAATAATTTTTTAAGACGCAAAACGTTCGTAAAAATTAATTTTAACACTGGGAGGCAAAAACTTAGTGGAAAATCACATAAAAATTATGAAAAATTGACAAATGTGAAAAAAAAATCTAAGCTACAATTGTGCGAAGGCTGACTTTTCCGCTTGCGTTAATAGAAGTTAAAGTTAACACTATCGATCAAAGCCCCAATTGTGCGCCGGCCTTAAGAGATATTAATTTAAAGCTTTTTTATAATTCTTTAAGAAATTCTAACATATTCTTTATTTGTTATCTGACTAAAAGCGTATTTCCTCAATAAATAAATGAAAATATAATGACAAACTTTACACCTTTAATATTTCATAATAGAAACATTTTATATTTTTCAAAACTACAAATGCTATATTTAAAAGAAAACTACTTTCGGAAACTTAAACCACGTTTTTCTAAAAGTTGCTCCTATTTCAAAAAAATTTCGCACTTCTTTTCAAAGTTTTTTATGCTTAGTTTTGAAAATTTAGTTTTTGTTCACAGATAATTTCTTTTGGTGTTGTTTATCTGTCCATTTTATAAGATGAACCATTTTGTTTCTTATCCATTTCATTGTAATGTCCTTTTAGCTTTTTCATTCAAGAGATTCTTTTGAATCCATTATTCTAAACAATTTTTGTCACCGGTTCATTTTCTATTTTTATCTTTTAGTTTTAGACGAAAAACTTACGATAATAAAATGATTTTTATTAATATTTTCTCAAAGTTTTCATAATTTTATTGTTTAAACGAAAATTTATTCGATAAATAAAAAAAACGATTTTTTTTTTGAACGGATATAAGCTTGAAAATATCGATTATTGGAATAGAACATTTTTGTCTAGCATTAACTTTGGCTGAGACTTTCTATATTCACAGGAAATTTAATGTTGTTACTTAACTAATAAACTCAGTTAGCTCAACACACAGAAAAACTAAATTTAAACTACTAATTATTACCAAATTATTATAAATTTCTTGATTATTTCCTTTAAGAATCCTATTATTATTTTCACCAAATAGTCTCCAAATAAATGAATCCTCAATCACGAATTAATCTCGTATCATCATATATTCGCACTTTCTTTCAGTTAGCCAAATAATTAAATCCATACTATAATTTAAAAAATATAAAAAAATTTAAACTAAAGATTTATTTTGAATTCAAAATTTTAAAATTCAATTCTGCAAACTGTTTAAAGTTATACTACTACCAATTACCTAATAAATAAAATATTATATTATCTTTCAAAAATTAATTTAAATTCTACAGAGACTAATAATTCATTTATCTAAAATATTGCAAATAAAATTCTGCAATTACAACTAAATAAAACTAATCTATAAAATTAAAAATCATAAAAAATAAAAAGAAAATTCATGTAATAATAAACAGACTGAACCGACACATCAAAAATGCACTCAATTAAATTCAATTTGATTAGTCTGATAAAATAAAGGATAATTGGCTATAATAGTATATATATAGTTCACAATCATATTGTCAAGATCAAATACAACACAGACACAAAAAAATATATCCTTTTCTGTAGATGATGAAAATAAATAAAAGAATTATAAATTAAATTTGTTCCAATAGTAAAAAATAAAAATTATATAAAAAGGACGAAATGATAATTGTTTGAATAAAATTATGTTGAAATTTCATATAGCAAAAAACAAAGATAAAGAAAAAAAATGTGTTTCATATCCTGTGTAACTCGTTTAAATTGAAATATTTGCTTTATTAGTTTATAATGTTTGTAGTCTGATGGGAACGAGTTTGTTTAAATTAATTTACTGAAACGAAATTAAGAATTTTTAGAATTTTTTTTTTTAATAAAATAAAATGCAATTAGTGAGCTTGGCTAAAAAATTTTTTTTTATATTTGATTATATAATTAATTTTCATTAGTGCAAAATATAGTTTTATATTATTTGTTTTAGAAAATTTTGATATTTGAATTTTTTTTTCTAGAAATTTATAAAATTTAATGGTGTTTTTAATAATATATAATTTAAAATCAAATATTTAACCTTTTACATGTACGCAACTTAACTTGGATTATTTTCATATTTGACCTTAAAGATTGCTTTTGCCTGTTTTTTTTAACTTTATTACTTTAAAAATTTTACACTGAACAGAAAAATTTAATAGAAAAAAATTAAAACTAATTTAACCTATTTGACATACAGAAAAAGATTCATTCATTTAATTACATAAATTATTATTTTTACCCACCGTTCAATTGTCTAACAGCGACATTTTCATCTTTCCAACCAGCTGAGACGTTGACACAACTTAATAAGTAGAATATTGAAAAATTACATGTAAATATATCATTCTTCCACTACAATAAATTAAAATTAATATTTTTTATATAGAAAAATTAATTATTGTTAGCCTTAATAAACGCAAGATTTACTTTTAATTATAATTTATTTAAAATTGTAGACATGAATAAATAATTTTATTAAATTCGTGTATTATATTTTCCATTTAGCAATTATTTATCGAAAGTTATTTTATTTGGTTAATGAAAATGTTAAAATATTACTCGTAAAATCATATAAAATAAATAAGATTGTTCATATACAGTGAAAAAAAATATGTACAAAAGGAAACTTTTTTCAATTTAAATAAATTCAGATTGTTTTCGGAAAATTCGTAGATTCATTATTACCATGAAAGTATAAAAAAAGCACAATAATTTTTGTGTGTAAGAAAAAAATATTTTAAATTAAAGAGCAAAATTGATTAATTGGGCATGAAATTTAGGATGAAAATATGTATTTCTAGGAGAAACTGAAACTAAAGCCAATAAATTGTTTACATTATCATTTTTAAAATTTAGTAAAATTATTTTAATTAAATATAATTAAAAAATATTAGTTTACAATTTAAATTATAATACATATTTCAATATAATAATTATTAGTACATATATATAATTTAGTGAAATAAATAATTTGATTATAATTTCCAGAGAATTTTATATAATAATTAAAACAATCTAATAAAGTTTTAATGTCATTAGAAATTATCTTAACATTTTGTTTCTTGTACTTTTCATATCAATTTCACTTCTAAGAGTAGTATTTAGCTTAACCAGATTCATTTAACTAATAAATATATCTTATTTTGAAGTTTCTAATTTATACTGATATTACTACCTGAATTATCTTAAACTTAATGAATTGAGTAAATATAATTATGATAATAAAATTAATATTAATATATTTTATGCAAGACTTTAAATACATGTACAATTAACATATATGATTAATTAAAGACTTATAATGCGACAAAACGATTTGAAATTAAAGTTCGTTAATAATTATGCAATTGAAAATATAAATTGTGTAAAATAAATATAAAAATAAATCATTAACTCAATAACATTAGTGAATTAATATTTGTAATTAATTCAAATAGATTGTAAATTAATTTACTAATATTATTGAGTTAATGCTACTTTTATTATCTTTGCTGAACAACAGACAATTTTAATTTTTCTATGACAATTAATCAGAAATTTACAAAAAATTCAGTTCGAAAATTTAAGATTCCAAATCAAATCAAATTTATAATATTTAATGTTAAATGTTTGAAATTAATCGCACATTTTTAAAATAATTTTCATAATTGAATTTCACAAATTAAATAGAAAATTTGAGTTATCTTCGAAAATGAAATATTGTAGGCTTAAATTTAGCTTTTAACATACCCATTCAATAAATATTGTACAATAATTATACCATCAACTTTACACTGGATATTTTTGTACTAACTAGTATTTGTTTAAATACAATCGATTTAATGGATAAATTGATAGAACTGATCCAGTAGCCAGTGAATTCATTTGATTTTTAATTACAACTTAATTATTTTTTTTTTAAATGAATTTAGTATTAAGATTACAGTTGTTTATCACAATTATTTACTGTGTTTCTTTAAACATTTATGATGTTAAGTCAGAAAGAGATCCACCAGAATTTCTCCGATTACGTCGTATGTTTATTACTGAATTGACACAACTTCAAGAGTTACAAAAGGCTCCACATGTACATACATTTTATTCATATATTTATCAATAACTAATAAACTGAAAATAAAAATTTAGAAAATTAAAAATAAATATTCTGAATCAGCTCCATTCTTTTGTGATGAAAAAAATGGACCAGGTAAGAGAAATTCAGAACGACCGACATCAGTGCACGAACTGCGTCCTGGTGATATAGATATTATAATGGGAATGGGAGATTCTATTACAGCAGGTAATGGATTAACAGCAACATCATTTATTGGTATAATAATTGAAAATCGTGGATTATCTTGGTCAATTGGTGGACAAGATCATTGGAGGAAATTTATAACATTGCCAAATTTATTAAAGGAGTTTAATTCAGAATTATATGGTTATTCATTAAATACATCTTTGTCGGTCGATAGATCATCCAGGTTTGTCTACAAAATATTAAAATGTGATTCACTTACAAAATATAATTCATTTGTTTTAGATTTAATGTAGCTGAAGGTGGTGCTATGTCACATGATATGCCTTACCAAGCACAAGTTCTAATAAATCGCCTCAAACATGATCCAAGAGTTAATATGAGAAATGATTGGAAAGTTTTAACAATTTTAATTGGTGCAAATGATTTCTGTAGTAATATTTGTATTAAAGAAAATCCACAAATAATTGTGAAAAATCATGAACGAGAATTACTTAAAACTCTTCGACTTTTGAGAGATAATATACCAAGACTTTACATTAATTTAGTTGTTGCACCAAATGTTGAATTTATTTTTACTTTGACAAACAAACCTAACCAATGTTTTTTAACACATCTTACGGAATGTGGATGTTTTATGGGACAACCGAAAAATATTGTGAATCGTCATAGAAAAATCATTGAAGAATGGAGAAAAATAGATTATGAAATTGTCTATCGAAATGAATTCAATACAAAGCTTTTTACTGTCAATATTCAACCATTTACCACCAATATTACACCACCCAAATTAAAAAATGGTTTAGTAGATTATAGTTACTTCGCTCCAGATTGTTTTCATTTTAGTCATAAATTACATGAAATAGGTCAGTTTAAAATACGAATATCGTGTTTTCTCAGTAATTAAAATTTATCATTTTAGCTTCAATTGCATTGTGGAATAATATGCTGGAACCGGAAGGTAATAAATCAAGAACATGGAAGATTAATGATTTCGTAGTCAAGTGTCCGACAGAAGAAATGCCATTTCTTAGAACACGAGAAAATAGTAAAATGTTTATATTTTAAATAAGTAATAAATATTATTGTATTTAATTAATTATTAAAAAATATCATATTAAATGTTGATATGTATTATTGAAACTCTAAAGAGAGGAGAGTTTATAATTAATATAAACAACTTTAAGCGACATAAGATCACGAGTTACAGAAACTCAAGCGAAAATTTTTCTAACCAGATTAAATGTTGATAGAATTGTAATGATTATGATTATTTTTCAAACTGTAGTAAAATAAAAATTCATAACAAAAACATAATTAAATTCAACAATATTGAACTTGTATATATATGTATTAATATGTAGTTATTAATATATAATTATAATTCTACTATACTAATTGATTCAATTAGTAAATTAATTATAATTCCTCACAAAATTTTGAACTATAATTTAAGCAATAATGTAATGAAATGAAACTATACAGGTAATCATATCAACTAATTTCAAAAAGTTTAAATTTTCTCTCAAAATTTATGAAATCCAAATTATTTCGTTATGTAATATTCTGTACATAAGTTTCCCCATTTATAAATTAGTAATTAAAATAAAATTTGGTTCTAATAGTGTCTAAGAATTTATAGCTGATTAATCTCCCGCCGCACAATTCATAACAAAGCTTCAATAAATATTGTACAAATTATAAATCTGTAAGTTTAGGTCATTGCATTGCAATAATGAAGCTGAGAATCGTATATCGTTTAAGCTTTAAGACTTACTGAAGATATACTCCACTCCATCAACATTACTTCTGAATTCCGTTACGGCCGATGAATTATTCGCAATGAATCAACCGCAAACGAACTAAATTATCTCAATAATTTATTTTAGAGACAAATAAATGCACAATAAGTCATTGAAATGACTAAAATTACATATAAAATTAATACATTTTATTAATAATGAATAATATCAATGTTGTTGCAGATTTATTATTACAATTATCATATTCAAATAATTCTTCATGATTATTTGAAGTCTTTTCTTCAATTTTATCGACTAGATAATATTTTACTGCTGTTGCTGTTACATTTATTTAAAAAATAGAAAATGGGGAAAATTGAAAACTGTAAGCTATAAGAAAATTCAAAACTGTAACTGTAAATAAATCACTTTCTAAATTTTTGATACTTGTTTTGCATATTAATAATTTATTATTACAAATTTATTTGAAATTTGGAGTTCTATTTGAAACTGACGAAAAATATTAAAAGCTCTTTTAAATGGTGCTCTCAACATACCCCTGAATATTGTATTGAATTTTTTGTTAAAAGTTGTAGCATCTACTTTACATTGAAATTATAATTTAGTGGCCAGTATTAAAATAGAATTGATTCAGTGAAGAAATCGATACAAATGAAACAGTAACCAGCGGATACATTTAATTTTTTAATTATAAATTAATTTTTAATCTTAAAAAAATGAATTTGAAATTAAATTTACAATTATTTATTATAATTTATTGCATTTTCCTCAAAGTTAATGTTAAATCACAAAGAGATCAACCAGAAGTTATTCAATTCCGACGAGATTTTATTGCAGAATTGAAAAAAAATCAAATGTTAGAAAAAGATCGATATATGTAAATTTTATTTTAAATTTTACAAACAGTAGTAAAATAATTAATAAATATTTTAGATGATTCAACAAGAATATCCTGAATCGACTCCATTCTTTTGCAATGGCAAAATGGAAGCAGGTAAGCGAAGATCAATACGACCGGCATCAGTGCATGCACGACCTGGTGATATAGACATTATAATGGGAATGGGAGACTCGTTGTCTGCTGGTATTGGAATTATTGCTAGAGATCCTCTCAGTATATTAGTTGAGCATCGTGGATTATCTTGGTCAATTGGCGGACAAGGTAGATGGAGGAAATTTCTAACATTACCAGATCTCAAAAAAGAATTCAATTCGAAATTGTATGGTTATGCATTAAAAACCTCCTCATCTTATGAACGAGTTTCCAGGTTTATAAACGTGATTATACTTATATATCATAAAAGAATTTAAACTTAATTTTCAGATTTAATGTAGCTGAAGGTGGTGATCCAAAAGTTAATATGACAATAATATTGAAAGCTCATTCAATTATAGATGAAAGTTCAAGCAAAATTACTATATACATAACAATATTATAAAAATGAACAATATAAAACTAGAGAATACGAATAATATATTATTAACATTCTTTTAATTACATAATTTCTAAATGTTTTTTTTGCACCACAATAAATTTAATTGTTAATTAATAATAAAAATAATAGTAATAAATTTGAATTAAATAATATCAATTTTATTCATGGTGAACCAGTATATGTGATTTAATTTGAAATAAACAAATCGTAATTAATTTTTTGTCGACTTAGCTAAACAGAAACTTTTTTACGATTTTTAGTAAGAAAATTTAATACTTAAAGCTTTGAAAAGAAATTTTTCTCTATATGTATTTTTTTAAAATTATTTACAAACCCCATAATTATGTTCTGTCATATTTTTCTGCGGGGTTAATATCAAACAGCTACTAAAAATCTATTTTAGTCGACAGTAGTTAAATAGAACTGGTCAAGTATGGACATTTAAATACGGTATTAGATTTGCAACATCACTATTAGTTTTTACAAAATGTTATTAGTTTTCCAATTATTTCTCATTATTTATTATATTTTCTTCAAAGTTTATGTCCAATCACAAACAGATCCACCAGAATTAGTTCAAATGAGACGAATTTTGTTAACACCACTTCATATATTTCAAGATATAAATGCAGCTAAATCTGTAAGTTTAGGTCATTGGTAATTTACAATAATTAATAAACAAAAAATTTAGGTTATACAAAATGAATATCCTAAATCAACTAAATTTTTTTGTGATGTCAAAATGGGACCAGGTAACAGAAGTTCAACACGACCAACATCAGTTCATGAACTTCGTCCTGGTGATATAGATATTATAATGGGAATGGGAGATTCTTTAACAGCTGGTAATGGAATAGTAGCAACATCATTCATTGGTATAATAATTGAAAATCGTGGATTATCATGGTCAATTGGTGGTCAGGGTAATTGGAGAAAATACATAACATTGCCAAATATTTTAAAGGAGTTTAATAGAAATTTGTATGGTTATTCATTAAAAACAGCATTGTCATTTGATAGATCATCCAGGTTGGTTCACAAAATCTTAAAATGTGATTCACTTTTAAAATTTAATGTATTTATTTTAGATTTAATGTAGCTGAAGGTGGTGCTATGTCTCGTGATATGCCATTTCAAGCACAAGTTCTAATAAATCGACTAAAACACGATCGAAAAGTTAATATGACAAATGATTGGAAAGTTTTAACAATTTTAATTGGTGCAAATGATTTCTGTAGTGAAATGTGTATTAAAGAAAATCCACAAATAATTGTGAAAAATCATGAACGTGAATTACTTAAAACACTTCGAATTTTAAGGGATAATATACCAAGACTTTTTGTTAATTTTGTTATACCACCAAATGTTGCAACTTTAAGATCGTTGACAAATAAACCTTCATTATGTCTTTTAACAAATCCTTTTGAATGTGGATGCTTTATTGGAAAACCAATAAAAATTGTTAAATATTATATAAAAATTGTTGAGGAATGGATAAAAAAAGATTATGAAATTGTCTATCGAGATGAATTTAATACGAAGGTAGATTAAATAAAATTTTATTAGATTTTAGATTTTTCTAAAAAAAAAAAAGTCTTTTTATAGGATTTTACTGTCAGTATTCAGCCTTTTCCTTCAATAGTTACGATACCTAAATTAAAAAATGGTCTAGTAGATTATAGTTACTTTTCACCAGATTGTTTTCATTTCAGTCAAAAACTTCATGAAAAAGGTTTATAAATATTTTTTTTTATCCTTAAAGTAGCAAAAATAATTTTCATTTTTATATTTTAGTATCATTTTCATTGTGGAATAATATGCTAGAACCAGAAGGCAATAAAACAAAAACTGTTCAATTAAAGAATTTAATTGTCAAGTGTCCAACTGAAAAAAATCCATTTTTTAGAACGAGAGAAAATAGTAAAATTTAAAATTATAATTTACTTATGTAATAAGTTAAGAAAATAAAAATATGTTTCACAGCTGAACTACTTCGCAATAGTTTCTTAATCTTGGGCTTTTTTCTTAATTACTACATAGTATTATGCAAATTTTATTTCTTCTCCTTTCTGCATATTAGTTATCGTCAAATTCGGTGTACATTCAACATGGTAATTGAATAAGTGAATTGAAGCGTCAAAGAATCACATTTTGCGATATGCCTATAGATTAGCTTTCCCTTAATTTTTGTTAAAGATTTACCAAGTAAAATTACATTTTATTTATATTTCCCGGTTTCTGACGTCAGAAACTAGAATTATACTAAACTATTTCTAGCTTTGATGCAGTGTAAAGCCCCATTTTTGGAGATTATTTAATATTTGTAATCACAATTCATAAATTAAAAGTTATGATATGGTTACTAGAAATTACCAATATGATTCACCTACTGGACAAATTATAAATTTCTTCCAATTGCATCTGGTTCTCAATAAATGAAGTTTCCATCGGTGGGTCTATCATAAACTTGTGTGCACATTAACTATATGATTTAACTGGTTTTTAATCTTTACAATGGACTGACAAACAGACGGACAAATGGACAAAAGCGTTAACATAAGGGATTTAAAAAGGAAAAAACCGTAAAATGATGAAACATTGAAATATTCTTCTTTATTTGAGGAAAATGAGGAAAATTTTGTTGTTTTGAGTATATCATATTTATTAACTTACCAGAAACGATAAAGTTTAAAACAATACTTCAGAAAAATCAAATTTGATTTATTGATAATATTGATTGAGAATATCAATTAATTACAGACTTGATTTTTAATAGTGTTGCACAAGTGATTGAACTGATGGGGTCAAAATAATTCACCCTTTAATATGAAATTAAAGTTTAATAACCATTTATAAAATATAATTTGATTTGTAATTAAATTAAAAAGTTGAATTTCAAAGAGCTTTTGAATTTCAACAATTTTTCAAAATGTTATTAAAATTTAACTACTATAATAATTATTTCATTTGACTTAAACAATCTGATCGTATCGTTCTGAAATACAGTATATTAATGCAAAATCTTCATAATTTTAACTATATATGATGAATATTATTCGATTTAATTTAAAATTATTTATTATAATTTGTACAATATTATTAAAAGATTATGTTAAATTACAAAGAGATCCACCAGAATTTTTTCATTTGAGACGAACCCTATTTGGATTACTTCACAAAATGGAAAATTTCGAAATAAGTAAACATGTAAGTTAAAATAAAACTTATCGAAATTTATCTCTAATATGAAATTAAATTTATGTATAGGTTATGCAAAAAGAATATCCGAAATCAACTAAATTTTTTTGTGATACCAAAAGTGGACCAGGGAAAAGAAGTTCAACACGGCCAAATTCAGTTCATGAACTTCGTCCAGGGGACATAGATATTGTAATGGCTATGGGAGATTCTTTGACAGTTGGAAATGGTGTAGTTGCTACAAATCCATTAGCTCTTTTTCATGAAAACCGTGGATTATCTTGGTCAATTGGTGGTCAAGGTACTTGGAGAAAATATATAACATTACCAAATCTATTAAAAGAGTTTAATACAAATTTGTATGGTTATTCATTGAAAACAGCTATGACATATGAAAGGGCTTCCAAGTTTGCCGTTTAAATATATTGAATTATAAAATTGTTATGTAAAATAAAATACATTTTTAGATTTAATGTTGCGGAAGGTGGTTCGATGTCGCGTGATATGCCATATCAAGCACAAGTTATAATAAATAGACTTAAACATGATCCAAAAGTTGATATGAGAAATGATTGGAAAGTTTTAACAATCTTAATTGGTTCAAATGATTTTTGTGGTGATATGTGTTATCGAAGGAATCCTAGAAGTGTTGTTAAGAATCATGAAAGAGAATTAGTGAAAACATTAAGAATTTTAAGAGATCATATACCACGACTTTTTGTCAATTTTGTTTTGCCACCAAATGTTGAATTGTTACGATATTTCACAAATAAACCTGCTTTATGTTTTTTTACACATATTATGGAATGCACATGTTTTATTGGAAAATCAAAAAATGTTGTAAATTTGCATAAACAAATAATAGAAGATTGGTATAAAATTGATTATGAAATTGCTAATCGATCTGAATTTAATACCAAGGTTTTTTTTTACACAAAAAAATATTTTTACAATAAATAAATTATTATAATTTTAGGATTTTGTTGTTAGTATGTTCAACCTTTTCTCGCTATACCTAAGATACCTAAATTAGAAAATGGTTCAATTGATTATAATTATTTAGCACCAGATTGTTTCCATTTTAATCAAAAACTACATGGAATCAGTTAGTATAATATGTAAATTTTTTATCATTTAATTAAATTCATCATCTTAGTTTCAATTGCATTATGGAATAATATGCTGGAACCGGAAGGAAATAAAAGCAAACCTGAGAACTTAACGGATTTCAAGATGAAATGTCCCACTGAAGAAATGTCATTTTTAAGAACACGAAAAAATAGTAAAATTAAAAATTAAATTGTAAAAATTAGATAAAAAGTTTATAATTTTATAATAAATAATATAATAATGTAATTATTATATAATGTAATTATTATTATATATTAAATATAGTTTAAAATAATTTGTTATTAATTTTTTTATATAAAAATGGTGGATATTTTGGAAATAAAAATTTTTTAAAATAAAAATAAACTGTTTTCATTGGTAATTAAAAAATTTCAACTTCATTTAAAAATTTATGAAAATGCAAGGTAATAATTAGATTCTAGTTTGAAAGTAAACATGTACACCTTCTTTATGAGCTCAGGCGAAACTTGTGATGCCCCAAAGTTAATTAATTTATTTACCAAAAATTTGACCAAAATACCAGGTTAACATAAATCTCAGAATTCAGGAGGTAAGGCGGAGCATTCTGAATTCCAAATTTTTCGGCCGGAATCCCGAGTTACCAATTTCGTACACAAAAATTATATTTTTCATTCTGTACACAAAAATTCGGAATTCATGGTAATTCAATTTCTTTTTGATTTCTGAGATTTTTGTTAACCTGGTATTTTAGTCAAATTTGAGAAAATTAGTCAGTAAGTATATACGAATTTTTACCAAAACAGAATGCTAAGTATAATTAAGAACGACGTCAATGTCTCCGAAATTTGATTCACAGCAGTAGTACATTACATACTAAGCCACCGCACCGCCTCTATCAAATTGAATATTTTAAGTGTTAAAATATAACAAGTAACAGAATATTAATAAATTTTGATCACAAATTAAATATTTTTTAATTACATTTTATTTATTATTACTACAGTCATCCTATTTTTAATTATTCTAACAATCAATATGCAAATAATTTAATTAGTATTTTATTTCTGTTAATAAAAATTATACTTTAATTAGTATTTTATTTCTGTAAATAAAAATTATCGATATGAGATTTAAAATAATGTTTACAAATTGTGGAAAAAAATAATGTTTTATTATATGGTGTACTCGTAAAACTGTCGGAATTAGCCCCTTTATCACCTAACTATAATTAAAATACTAATCTGAATTATAACTACGAGTAATAATAATTACTAATCCTAAAACTTTAATTTGCAAGTTTAGAAAAAAATTGTCTTTTATAAATGTTTCAATGACAATAACCTAATAATCACCTCACAATTGTTTTCATCAGTTTGTATATAATAAATGTCACAACCCCGTTGTTAATGTATATATATTTGATTCCAATAAAATTTTAATAGCACCAATATTTCTCTAATGAAATATATAATTTTAGAAAAGTATTTTAAACTATTATAATAATAAACTTTTATTTTATCTTATAAAAGCAAGGGTAACATTCTGTAGAACTATTAGTAATATTTTTGCATCCTGATCATTAATTTTAACATTGAAATTTTATAGTTACATAGATTTAAATATGAGAATATCAAAAATTGTATTTCAAATTATTTTATTATTAATTTTGAGTATTTTACAAACTGTTAAAAATCAACAACGGCAATTCAAATTGTTAAGTGGAAATGAGCCTGATATACCAATTGTAAAATGGGGTAGAAGACTTATTGCAGGATTTCTTCAAAACTTTCAAGAACTTGAATCAAATAAACATTGTGATGTACATTAATTTAAATTAAATACTTATTTTGTATAATGCATAAAAAATATTTTACTTTTGCAGAAATTCCAAACTGAATATCCAAAATCGATGAAATTTGTTTGTGATGGAAAAAATGGTCCTGGTAAACGCAGTTCTGTACGACCAACATCAATTCATCAACTACGTCCTGGAGATATTGATATTGTAGCAGCAATGGGTGATTCATTGACAGCTGGTCATGGAGTAGCTGGTACAAATTTGTTAGATATGGCTGTAGAAAATCGTGGTATGGTATTTTCCATTGGTGGTCAAAAAACATGGAGGAAATATATGACATTACCAAATATTTTAAAAGAATTTAATCCAAAATTGTATGGTTATTCATTAGGGAATTCATTAACTATCGATCGGAGATCAAAGTACATTTTAATATGGTATCTTTAATAATGTCTTTATGTCATAAATTACTTTCAGATTTAATGTTGCTGAAGGTGCGGCCGCTTCTCATGATATTAAATATCAAGCAATGGTTTTAAAATATCGTCTTATGCATGACCCAAAAGTCAATATGACACATGATTGGAAAATTGTTACAACATTTCTTGGTGGTATCGATATTTGTCATACTGCTTGCTATTACTCTAATATTGATGCTATACTTGACAAACATGAAAGAGCGTTAGTAAAAGGTTTACGATATTTACGTGATAATATACCACGTTTAATGGTTAATATTGTATCACCATCAAATGTACGACAAATTTTTGATTTCAATCTAACATATTTTTGTAAATCTGCATATGAATTAATATGTCCATGTTTTCAAAATAAAGAAAAATATGATTATGCTGAAAAGATAATATTTGCCTGGTATAAAAGAGATGACGAAATTGCAAAACGTGATGAATTTAATACAAATGTAAATATTTGGAATAATATATTAATAATAATTTGATAATTAATTAAATATTTTAAATAGGAATTTACAGTAAATATTATACCATTTACCCAAAAATTTAAAGTTCCACAGTTAAAAAATGGTATGCTTGATTTAAGATATTTTTCAATTGATTGTATACATTTTAGCCAAAAGTTACATCATATTGGTAATATGAATTTTCTAATATTATATATTTTTAAAAAACTTCTCGAACAAAATTGAATTTTTGGTGGGTGTTTAGGTGCTATCGCATACTGGAATAATTTACTGGAACGTGAAGGTGAAAAATCTGATTCTGCTGATGTCAATGATCAACGATTAAAATGCCCAACAGAAGAAAGACCATTTATAGCAACGAGAATTAATAGTCTCAATTAATTTATATTAAAATTTTGTAAAATTATAAATTTTTTTTTAAATTTAAATTTTCTTTATTTTTTGTTTAAAAACTTTATTTAAAATAATGCAATATTATTAACAATTATATTGTTAATATGTTGAATTCATAGTGATTTGAATAAATATTTACTAAATGACTCAACTAATAAATATTTTCAAATCTTTGTCAAACTGTTTAAATTTTTTACAATTCATATTTTTTAAATTTCCAATAGAAAATTATGCAAAAAAATTAATTAATTGCAATACTCCTAAAAGTATGCAATTAAATTATTATTTCTAATATAATTTTTATCCAATGAATAATTTATTTATAAATATTCTCATTTAGTATTTAGAGTTAATCAATATGTAATGCTCACGATAATAAATTTGTCTATAACAAAATGTGAATACTACGCTACGGCTATAATTATGTTAATTAAATGATAATAAATGAATTAATTTTATATTAAATCATACTCAATGCATTTCTTCTGTATCACATTTTATAATAAACATTCCACCTAACTATAAATAAAGCTCAATAATTCAAATTTGATTTTTTTAGAAATTCCTTCAAAATAAGCTTTTATATCTGGAAATAGAAATTCTTTAATACTGTCAATTTGATGCAGATTGTTTACTTTAATCTCAGAGATAATAACTCTAATCATATCAACTATGTATGAATGTATGTGTACAATAATTTTTTTTTTTAAATCTCAATAAATTTGGCTTCCTGTAGAAAATCGTATAATTATATGCAGCAAATATTTCACTCATTCCGACTGCTTTACCTTTTATAAATTTTGCGCCTGCTAAGACTGAGCAGTCACTGAATTCTTGATCGCACCCTACTACATACTAAGCCACCGCCTCTATCAAATTGAATACCTTTTATAAATTTTGCTGTATTTAATTATTTAAATACATTTTAAAAACTTTATATTTATATACATAGAAGTTATACTGGGATAATTGGGCATGATAATTTTGTCGACATGAGATTTAAAATAATGTTTACAAATTGTGGAAAAAAATAATGTTTTATTATATGGTGTACTCGTAAAACTGTCGAATTAGCCCCTTTCTCAGCTAACTATAATTAAAATACTAATCTGAATTATAACTACGAGTAATAATAATTACTAATCCTAAAACTTTAAGTTGCAAGTTTAGA
The DNA here is from genome assembly GCA_949752835.1 of Empis stercorea. NCBI lineage: Eukaryota > Metazoa > Arthropoda > Insecta > Diptera > Empididae > Empis > Empis stercorea. The sequence goes on from OX457089.1 coordinate 53,983,023, forward strand.
AAAAAATTGTCTTTTATAAATGTTTCAATGACAATAACCTAATAATCACCTCACAATTGTTTTCATCAGTTTATATATAATAAATGTCACAAACTCATTGCTTATAGCAGCAATATTTTTCTAATGAAATATATAATTTTAAAAAAGTATTTTAAACTATTATAATAATAAACTTTTATTTTATCTTATAAAAGCAAGGGTAACATTCTGTAGAACTATTAGTAATATTTTTGCATCCTGATCATTAATTTTTACATTGAAATTTTATAGTTACGTTATATAGATTTAAATATGAAAATATCACAAATTGTTTTATTATTAATTTTGAGTATTTTACAAACTGTTAAAAATCAACAACGGCAATTCAAATTGTTAAGTGGAAATGAGCCTGATATACCAATTGTAAAATGGGGTAGAAGACTTATTGCAGGATTTCTTCAAAACTTTCAAGAACTTGAATCAAATAAACATTGTGATGTACATTAATTTAAATTAAATACTTATTTTGTATAATGCATAAAAAATATTTTACTTTTGCAGAAATTCCAAACTGAATATCCAAAATCGATGAAATTTGTTTGTGATGGAAAAAATGGTCCTGGTAAACGCAGTTCTGTACGACCAACATCAATTCATCAACTACGTCCTGGAGATATTGATATTGTAGCAGCAATGGGTGATTCATTGACAGCTGGTCATGGAGTGGCTGGTACAAATTGGTTAGATCTTAGTGTAGAAAATCGTGGTATGGTATTTTCCATTGGTGGTCAAAAAACATGGAGGAATTATATGACATTACCAAATATTTTAAAAGAATTTAATCCAAAATTGTATGGTTATTCATTAGGGAATTCATTAAGTATCGATCGGAGTTCAAAGTACATTTTAATATGGTATCTTTAATAATGTCTGTATGTCATAAATTACTTTCAGATTTAATGTTGCTGAAGGTGCGGCCGCTTCTCATGATATTAAATATCAAGCAATGGTTTTAAAATATCGTCTTATGCATGACCCAAAAGTCAATATGACACATGATTGGAAAATTGTTACAACATTTCTTGGTGGTATCGATATTTGTCATACTTTTTGCTATTCCTCTAATATTGATGCTATACTTGACAAACATGAAAGAGCGTTAGTAAAAGGTTTACGATATTTACGTGATAATATACCACGTTTAATGGTTAATATTGTATCACCATCAAATGTACGACAAATTTTTGATTTCAATCTAACATATTTTTGTAAATATTCATATAAGTTACTATGTCCATGTTTTCAAGAGAAGGAAAAATATGATTATGTTGAAAAAATTATATTTGCCTGGTATAAAAGAGATGAAGAAATTGCAAAACGTGATGAATTTAATACAAATGTAAATATTTGGAATAATATATTAATAATAATTTGATAATTAATTAAATATTTTAAATAGGAATTTACAGTAAATATTATACCATTTACCCAAAAATTTAAAGTTCCACAGTTAAAAAATGGTATGCTGGATTTAAGATATTTTTCAATTGATTGTTTACACTTTAGCCAAAAGTTACATCATATTGGTAATATGAATTTTCTAATATTATATATTTTTAAAAAACTTCTCGAACAAAATTGAATTTTTGGTGGGTGTTTAGCTGCTATTGCATACTGGAATAATTTACTGGAACGTGAAGGTGAAAAATCTGATTCTTCTGATGTCAATGATCAACGATTAAAATGCCCAACAGAAGAAAGACCATTTATAGCAACGAGAATTAATAGTCTCAATTAATTTATATTAAAATTTTGTAAAATTATAAATGTTTTTTTAAATTTAAATTTTCTTTATTTTTTATTTCAAAACTTCATTTAAAATAATTCAATATTATATTAACAATTATATTGTTAATATTGTTGAATTCATAGTGATTTGGATAAAAATAGAAATTCTTTAGTACTGTCAATTTGATGCAGTTTGTTTACTAATCTCAGAGATATTAACTCTAATCATATCAACTATATAATTAAAATTTATTAATTATATTGTTATAAAACAATATAAACGATAATTACAATGTAATAACTGAAAAATTAATTATTAATTGAATAAAATTCATAATTAATTGATTAGCAATAATTTTGTATTTAATTCGTCAAACTGATTTACTATTAATAACAGATAATAATTACAAAATTGTGTCAGAAAATATATTTACATTAATTATAACTAGTACTTTAAGCAGTTTATTAATACTTAAAATTATTTAAATGAGGAGAGGTTGTAAGTGAAAATTTGTTATCCAGAACTGAACATGAAAGAAAACACAGCTCAGTAATAAAAACGAAATAATCGTATTTTGTTCGTATATGTATGTACATATATAATACTCTAGAAAGGAAACAATAATATTCAACTTTCAACAAGGCCTCGGTAAAAGTTGAGAGTTATACTAAAAGAAATATTGCTACATGGAATTGTTGAACTAATATTAGCATAAGCTTCAATAGCAAACAAATACAAGTATCATACGATAATAATCAATATTAAAAAGAACTTCAGTGTAATTATAAAATTCAATATTTTTTGTTTTTAAAAATTTATTATTATTTTTCATTGTTAGGAAATGTAAATGGAAAAAATACCGATCGAACTTTATTATAAGTATTTGAACAAAGTTCATTTACAATAAAACAAAATAATGTACAAATATAAACATTAGTTTGGAGATCAACAATAATAATGTGAATAAAGGAAATATTATTATGGTGTTAATATTTCTTTTATTCACATTATTATTGTTGATCTCCAAACTAATGTTTATATAATTAATTTATGTTTAAAGTTTACAAAACAATAATTGAGTAAGTTATAAAAATATATTTAAATTATTAATGTAATTCAATAGCTACATGCAAACAAAAAATTACTTAAATTAATCTAGTTTGATAACTTTTGTAATAGTTAAAATGAATTATATTTAACAGCCCTATAAAACTAAAAATATAACAAATGCATTTACCCATTTTATAATTATAATATTGAATGTCCAAAATTTTAAGTAATACCTACTTTGTACTTAAAAACTAATCGTGCTGAGTACATATTTTGTCGTACTATTTATTGTTCCGTCCTTCTAGTTAGAATTTGTTGCACTTTCCCAATGTTTAATAAACCCCTCGATTAGTTTTCTAACTAAATAATAATAAATTCATAATTTAAATGCTGCAATCAATAAACATAAATTATATTTTTATGAACAAGATCTGAGACTACAAAATACAAATTTATTATATTATAAAAATGAAAATAAAATTATGTACACATTTTAGTTTATTCTATCAACTTCAACAGTTCAAACATTGTTGGAGATAATTTTAATTACTTTCATATAACATTGTATATGCATTTATAATTTATCTAAAAAGATATGAACTTTTACAAAATTTTACATCAAATTTTTATTGTGATATTAATATGTTATTCAAATTATCGTGTTATCGCTGTAACAGAACAAAACTATGATCCTTCTTTTATAAGGGATTTACGGAGAATTTTTTATACATTTTTCCAAGGTTTTCAGGATCTTGAACAAACTAGACGTTTTCATGTATATTAAATTTAATATTTTATACCTATATATAAATATTATAATTTAAATTTTGAATTAAAATATTTATTTTATTTTATAGATGATGCAGGATGAAGTCCCAAAATCTACAAAATTTTATTGTGATGGTAAAAATGGTCCAGGTAAACGTAGTTCTGTACGACCAACATCAATTAATGAACTTCGTCCTGGTGATATTGATATAATAGCAGCAATAGGTGATTCATTAACAGGTGGTACTGCACTATCTAGTACACAGTTATTAGATATTATAGTTGAAAACCGTGGTATGGTCTTTTCAATTGGCGGCCAAGGAACATGGAGGCAATTTACAACATTACCAAATATTTTAAAAGAATTTAATCCAAATTTATATGGTTATTCGTTAGGAAATTCTGGAACTGTTGATCGTGATTCAAAGTATATTTTTAATAATATTAAGAATTTAAAATATTTATCATAGATTATAATAACATTATTTATTTTTAGATTTAATGTTGCTGAAGGTGCTGCCGAATCAAAAGATTTATTATATTCAGGAAAAGTATTAAAAAATCGTCTTATACATGATCCAAAAGTCAATATGACAAATGATTGGAAATTATTAACTATATTTATTGGTGGTATTGATTTTTGTCATTTAATATGTTATGAAAAAGATTCTCAATTAGTATTAAAACGACGTGAACAGGATTTATTAAAATCATTTCGATATTTACGTGATAATATACCACGATTAATGATTAATTTAATATCACCACCAAATATTTTACCATTGGTGAAAAATAAAAGTACTGTAATGTGTCATTTCTGGAATTCACTGGTATGTCCATGTTTTACAATGAAAACAAAAAAATGGTTAGCTCGTGTCCAACAAATTGTACTTAATTGGTATAAAATGGATAAAGAAGTTGTTAATCGTGATGAATTTCATACTAATGTAAGATTATAAATATATATAATTCATAATTTGTATACATTTTCAAATTTAAGCATATTTAATTTTTATTATAAATTAATTTAATTAAATTTCTAGGACTTTACTGTTAATTATCAACCATTTATAACAAATTTTTTGATACCAACACTTAAAAATGGTTATACAGATTTACGTTATTTTGCAATTGATTGTCTTCATTTTAGTCAAAGAATGCACAGACTAGGTAAAATTTGTTTTTAAATATATTTTAATTAAGTATATATAATTTCTTTAAATTTAATTTATAAATTATATTTAAGGTGCAATTGCGTTGTGGAATAATATGTTGGAATATAATGATGAAAAAAGTTTTATTGATTATCGTAATGTTACATTTAAATGTCCAACTATAGATCAGCCATTTATAACAACAAGGCAAAGTAAAAATATAACAAATTTAATTTAAATATAAATATGAATTTTTATTAATAAGTAAACATAATTTTATATTCAAATATTGACTTGGAAAATTATATATTTAAAGTGATAATGCTTGGTAAATGTAATTATAAAATGTTTAATAGAATTTTTGATTCTATAATTAACTTGGAAAAATATTGAAATCAAAATTATATACATAGAAAATATATTATATATAATATTATTAATGTGTATAATTATAGTAAATTAAATCAAAAAATATATAATTGCGGAGTTTTAATATAAATTATTATTTTGCTCATGAACCAGATATCATAAATAATAATTAAATTAATTATATTTTATCAACCTTTAAATAAAATAAAATAATTCAAGATAATTTTGTTAATTTCAATATTTTGCCTAAAAGTGATTTTCTTTTATTTAAATAATAAATAAAAGAAAATCACTTTTAGGAAAAATATTGAAATTAACTTATTCAATTACACTATCGGTTATAAGTTGACAGTATAACTTCCGTCTTAAAAATTTATCTTAACCTAGGAAATTCATACAAAAAATCGTTAAATTGACGTCAGTTATTATAAAAAATATAATTTATGCAACGCTTGTAAAATAGATAAAATTAAAAATATATTTAAATATTTATAGTGTTACCAACAAATCATAATTTTGTTGATAAACAATTTATTTTTATCATATGCAAAACCAGTTTGATTGAACTTTAAAAACTTGTCAATAATAGCAAGATCAAAATTTTGCCACTATAGTTACAATTTAACTTGTAAATAAATTTTGTATTAATTGAAATATTTTATCAATGAAGCGACAATTTGTAAGTATACATAAATATGTATAAAGAGAAACTTGTTTTGTAACACTTTTTAGTAAAGCAAAAAAATTCATTGATCAGAAATTTTAAATTTTATATTAAATTACGTTTATTTAGTAAAATTATTATACTGATTGGTGGTATATATATAATTCTTAATATTCAAATAATGAATAGTTAGTATAATTTTCAATGTTCAACATATATCTTCTCATAAAATTGACAATTATTGTTTATGCCCCTTAACAATATTGACTATTAATTAATTGAAATCAATGTGTTTCCTACAATTAATTTTAAATTTAAATTTGTTATTGAAATTAAATCGAGATATACGAGTAAATATTATATTTTAATAATATTAGTTTGAAGTTTCTGTAATACGACAAATTAGTATTTATAGATGGAATTAAAAGCGAAATAATTTTTCTTATTTAATTAGTTAATTATTTAATAAGTTAAGAACGTATAAAAAATATTTATGTCAAGTTGGTAATTAATTAGTTATTTTCAAGCTGATTTTAAATGTTGTAAAAGTGTTAATTACAAATTTCATTAAATGTGAAATTTTTGAGATATGCAACTATATTAATTTTAAAGCGTATTTAAATAATAAAATTCGAAAAAAGAAATGGAGATAATAATTAAACAATTTATTTGTAAAAATGATCTTATTATTAAAATTGCTTGGATAACCATTTTCTTTTACTTGTAGCTTATTATTCTTAGAGTTAAGTATATAATTTTCATGATTTTTTTTACTGAGCCAAAGTATTTGTCTTCTTTCCATACCATTAACTTTCGCTCAATTATGTTATTTTAGATTAATTTGGGTCAATATATATTTAGAAGATGAACCTGCAGTCCAGTGACTCGATCAATTTAGAACCAGAAAACTATTACACTTATTCATTTTTTTTCCGAAAAAATAAATAAATCACGTCATCACATAAAATAATATCCTCTTAATTCATTAATTAAATACATAAATATATTTTTCCCCAAGATAAAATTTATATTTAATTTTAAACATGAAGCAAAAACAAAATCCTTCCCCCCAACCAAAAATAATCCTTATTAAAATAAACTCTCTAATTCTATTAGCCTAAAGAGAAAACCAATTGGCCAAAAAATACTATATATATATACCAAAGCTAAAGAAAAATATAATATTAGATAGAACCAAAATTCTTATATGTGTATAGAACCCATAATAATAATTTGAATTCACACAGAATAAAAATATATATATATATATATTCTCATGGGTTGCCAATCAAATGAGCATAGATACAAAAAAAAACCAGCATAATGAAAAGGTTATTGAATAAACAATATTGTGGTTTATCATATTTTTTTTATATATTTTTGGTAAATTTTATATACCCAAAAAAACTTATGGGTAAATAAAAAAATACTTAAATAGTATATAAAATGTAAAATTCAAATTGAAATCACTTGAGATTCTGCCAAAACATAAAAAAAAACTGACTTGTAAAATGAACAACAATCCAAAAAAAAAAAAAAAGATATCATCGCCATTCATGAAAGGTTTTCCCTAGCTTATAAAATGGTAAAATATATATAATAATTTTTATTATTTTCTTTTTTTTTGGTAAAAAAAAAGCTCAACCAACCATCAACAAAAATATTGTCTTAGATATTTTGGAAATTTTTAGTTCAGAAATTTATTGTTTTTTTTTTCAGTAAAAGAAATATTTGGGATTTTCTACATATAACATTTTCAGATTAAATTAAATAGGTTTTAAATTGAATTACATAATTACTTTTCATATATTTAATAATTTATCAAATACAATTATTTGTTTTTCTCTTTGTTTCAAATTGAATTAATTAGTTTTTAAAAACTTAAATAATTTTCCAAAATATTTTAATCGTTTTTTAAATTAAATTAATAAGTTTAAAAGAATTTTAACAATTTTAACAATTTTACCAAAAAAATTTCAATCATACCTCAATTTTAATTAATCATTGTTCAAATTAAATTAATAATTTTTCAAATTGAATTTATAATTTCTTAATTTGGACATGAACTATACAAATTTTAAAATATTGTAAGTTAATTTATAAATAGGAAAATACCAATAAACTTATTATATTTATTTCAATTTAAAAATTAATTAAAATATTCTGAATAACCATTAAAATTGTTGTGTAAAATGATTAATTAATTGTGGAAAATGATTAATAATTTTCGAAAAACGACTAATTTAATCTGAAAATGTTATATACTATCTTTCTAACACAATTGTTTTCCTTGCAATACATATATACTCTATTTGTATCATAGAAAATATTTTTCCTACTATATAAAAAAAAAATTTTTTTCCAAAAAAAAACAATAAAAAAAAAGAAAATTTTACAACAATAACAAAAAAAACTTTAGAAAATCCCTTATGAGATTTAATAGATACTATCAAAATGGCAGGTTCATTCAGACGTTAATATATTTGTGAATTTGGGATTTATTTTGACATTATAATACTGATGATATGAATGTATATTGTATATCTATATTTATGTATATTTATGTAATATGAAAAACACTTTATATAAGAAGAAAAATATTTCTAAAGTTTTGTGGTTATTTTTTCTGTTATTTCATCTGTGGAAAAATATCTGTTTCTTTTTTTCTTTTTTGCATATGGATATGTCATTTTTATGTTCTGTCAGTTTTGTGATAAGAAGAATTTTTTATTGTTTTATTAAGAATTGCTTTTGCTTATAAAAAATAAATAAATGTAAAATAGTTAAAAGTTTATTAAGGACGGGATAAAATTATACAAATAAGTTGATTATTATATATATAGTGAGTAATTTGGTGTAAATATATTTGACATTTATATAAGTATTTTTAGTACTTAATTTTATATAAAAATAAATTTTATTGAAATTATTTACTTTTAAGAATATTTTAGCATTTTACTTACTTTTACTTAATCTGCAGTTATAGCTCCAGGGGGAAATGAATTTTATTTTATTTAAAAAAAACTCTGTCCTAAGCATGATTTCCCAAGATCCTTTACGTCTGCTTGAACACCGAAAATTTAGCTTACAATTGCTCTTCTATCCTATTTCTTTGGACTTGCATTCCTTGTCTATCGAAAATTGATCCTAAAATTTCCGCTTTTGCCAGCTTATTGATAAATTACAAATATCGTGAATATTTCCACATATGTAAATACACTTATTACTTACTTCTATAAAAGTAATTATTCATTCAATTTTATTTCTATCCAAAGCCAAAATATTATTTATAGCATTAACTTCCAATACAAGCTTTCGTTAACATGTTCAATAAATGTTTTACTTACAATTTTTGAAATTAAAGGATTAGATCCAAAATATAATTCAAAATCAATCTTTTTTGAAAGTTACTTCATATTTAACTAATTATAAATATTTCTGATTAATAATTTTTCACTTCAGTAAACAACTAATAATAATATTATTTAATTTAAATCTTAATCTTCAAAAATATATATAGAGTTAAATTATAATTTTAACATTTTCTTTATTTAATTAATAAATAATTTTATAATAAATTTATTTAATTTAAAAAAAAATCAAATTTATAGATAAAATTGTGGTTAATTCATAATTTGACATTATAATCTATAATCATAATGATAATAATATATAATTGTAAATACCAAAATAAAATAATATTTCTATTTGTTTATGATAAATTTAACCACAATTTTATCTATAAATATGATTTTGTAAAATAAAAAAAATATATGTATTACAATTATTTATTAATTAAATAAACAAAATGTCAAAATTAATTCAACTCTATAATATAGATTCAACATAATAAATTTGAAAAATCAAAAGAGAGATGTACACAAACATAAAAGTACAAATATAAATGTCCTTTCAAATTATTATTATTAATTAATGTTTCACATTTGGAATCGAATTATTAATTTTTTGTAATTTTTTATAATCGCATTGTGACAAATTTCAATAATTTAAATATTTAACAAATATTCCATCAATGTCAATCAAGTTTAATCCGATATAACCAAAACCAAAAAAAATAAAATAACATTTCCAAAAATATTCGAAAGTCCTTTCAATTTATTATTATTTATATACATATTTATTTAAATTTATTTATGCAAAGATAAATTGAAATATATACATACATACATAAAAATACTGATATAAAATATATTTGAAGGATTTAAACTCATTTACTATAAAATTTGAATTCCCAATACATATTAACAGGGAACTACAATGAACTATACCAATATTGTAACCCTTAAAAAATTACTTTTGCGGACAATTTATTAAAATTGAATTATATTTTATTTTTTCAGTAAATAAATTTTCATATAAATTTAAAATGGGAAATAATTTGTTAGAGTCAAAAACTTCTTGTTTTGAATTGGAATAAATAGAAAGTGTTATTGGATATTTTCAAGGATTCCGATAATTTTCTTTTAAAATATTAACTGTTTCATCTTACATTGTCGAAATGTCAAAGTAAAGAATGAATAATTTGGTCGTTGTATTCTCTATACATAAATTTCATGCTTTTAAAACAAATCTGACACTTTTCTCAGTACATTTTTATATTTACTATTCAATAATGTAAGTTTTCCATGAAAATAATTTTCTACATTTACTATTCATCCAATTAGTGAAAATATTTTTTACAACTTTTTTAACTTTAATTTAAAAAAATTACACTATTTTCTGAGCTAAATAAATCAAATCATTCTACCAAAATCTATGAAGTATTATAAGGTCCTTTAAGTATTTTGTGTGTACAGGAGAGCTCCTTGATCTTTGAAAAACAAAATTGTATAACTATAACTATATGAAACATTTTGTTCTACATAAAATTAGGCTAATAATTTTGAAAATAAATATATGTATCTTTACGGTTCGTTTACCTAAATTTATCTAAATCTATTATTATTATTATTATAAAATATCCTTTTAAACTTAAACATATGACTATTTCGTGTATATGGGTATATATTTATTATTGCCTGATTTGCTACCAAAAATATATGTGTATAAAAATTGTTTATTTGTGAGCCCCAAAAGGTATTTTATAAAACTTTTCGATATCACATGTATAAAGTAAAATGTCAAATCCCCCATAGACTTTTTTAAAATATTGTCAAATATAGAAATTTCAATCTATAATATTTAATTAATATGAAAATAGTTTTTTTTTAATCAAAAAGGACCCTAATTAAAGATATTCCTCCTTGTAATCATAATAATAATAATAATAATTTTAAATTTTAATCCATTTTATTTCTATATAAATTTTAAACATAATTATTTTCTATGTTGTATTGGCCTAAAGGCGTTTTTCATTATATTCAATCTAAAATTTATATAATTATTATGTAGTAAAATGTTTGTAGTTTTATGATGATTTTCTATTATATTCGAGTTTAAAATTTTGAATTATAAAAATAATCTTTTATAAAATTATTTTAACAAATGAATTTAATTATGTATACAATTTTAAATATATGTATAATGTTTTATTTTCATTATTATATTTAATTTTATAAATTTACAAATTATATTTATGTTACATTTAAAATCATAGAAGTTTATTGTAAATTAAAATTATAATAATTCTGTCATAACAAATGTATATAAAATTATTCTGTTTTGATTAAAGATTTTAGTTTTCTATCGAAAACTATAAATACAACTTTTTTTTTTAGTACGTATAAACGTTTTGGTAAATAAAAAGATAATTTAGTCTAGAAAATAATTTAATACTTTTCAAATAACGTCAATTTTTCAATCAAAATTTAATAAAAGTTTTGCAAATCAATAATCAAATTATTGACATAGTCTATCAATCTGTCTATAAATTTTATTGCACCGAATTATCAATTTTCTGCACAAATATTAATTGATCTTCTAATTCTAATTAATTAAACAAGTTATGAAAATATTTACACCAAAAGAAATAATAGATGGACGAGTTAATTTTTGAACCGAAAATTATATTTTCTAACATAACAATTCAATTTATCATTGAATTAAACAATTTGTATTTTTAATTTGCGATTAACAATGTTTGAATTGATTGTGGATGTTAATTTAATCTTGCACTTTTATATTGAAATTTACAATAATATTTTGTATAAAATATTTAATTAAACTTTTTTTTTATCCTTTAAATTCCTAAATATAAAAATGATCCTTTATAACATAAAATTTTTACAGATACAAATTCACATTCTTTGTAATTTAATTTAAAAAAAAAAAAGTATTCGAAAACAAATATATACATAACCCACGCTCATTTATTATAATTATCATTATCGCACAAAATTTTCCAAAAAAGAAATTTTTTTGGAAAAACCTATACGTAACAGAAAGAAAATATCAATTTTCCCTATTAAGTATACATTAATATTATTTCCATTTTATCCAGTAACAAAAAATTCCATTAAAAAATAATATTATTTTACCAAAAATGAAAATGTATATCGTGATTTAAAAAAAAAAAAAATAATACATATATCAACAGGTTCAAATTTATATTCACTTTTTTAACATAAATTTTTGTTTGTTTGTTTCTTTCTATTATTATTTTCAAGGAGGGGGCGAGATCGTTTTTTGTTATTTAAAAAGGAACCAACAAACACAACAAGTATATCTATTTTTTTTTTAAATAGAATAAGAAAAACGATTCAATCTTTTTTTTTTGCTTTTTTTGGTTGTAACAATCTTTTTACTTTGAAGACAATATTAAAATCAAATTATTTTCTTTATAAGAGAATTCTATATCCTTCTACCTTGGTATCAAAGTTCGTAATAGATTTTATATTCAAAAAGAGGTGAATCAGTGAAACAAAGTAAACCATTTATCAAGTATATATGTATATTTTTTTTTGTAGGTCCTTCAAAAGCTTTTAAAAACTTTGGATTTATTATAATGTTGTTGTGTGACTTTTAAAATCTTTTGAACTTTGTACTTTGATTTTTGTGTTTTTTTTTTTTTGCTATATTAATCTTAACTTTCTCTTTTTTTTTTGAAAAGTTTTTGGTTTTATATTGTTATAGAACCAACAGCAAAAAATGAGCTAATATAAAATTCAATATATATAATTTCAGAGTAAATTTATAGAAATGGTAAATACTTAATTCGATGTCAAAGAGGCATATTAAAATTTATAAATTGATATTTAGAATATTAGTTATAGGGTGATTATTATCGATGGAAATATAATATAAATTTAAAATGTGAACCATGATTTTAATTTGAAATTAATAGAAACAGTCAATAAGTGTATTTACCTGGAAGTGTATTTACCTAAATTAATTACTGATTCAAAATTCAAATTATGTAAAATAGCAATTTATCTGCTGAATTTTTATCACTTTATTTCTTATTATTTCATACGAAAATGACCTAATCAAAATTCGATCTTTTAATCAACTAATTTTAGACGAAAACACCACTAAATATGTCCACTTTAATTTATCCTTCAAATAATGATGTAAATGTAAACGATATATTGTATTTGGACTTTCTAAGCAGCATTAGTGGACTTTTATCGTATTTTTAATTTGACAGCGAAAAAAATATTGTTGTACCAAAATTGTCCAAGCATTTTAAGCTGCCATTTGGATAAACTATTTTTCTTAAAAATATTAAATGGTTTTTAACATCTTAAAAAAAGTTTTAATATTTTTTTTTATATAAAGCAAGAAAAGAAAATTATAATGTTTTTTTTTGTGAATAAAAATTAAAGTTAAAATATTATCGCTTTACAAGTTTCTTTTGAATAAAAACTTTGTAAATCTCTTGTGAGTATTTAAAAACAAAATATAACTAAACAAAAAAATTTGGAAAATTGTTTCATTTATTTTTCCCTGAAAGTTTTACCGGATTTACTATATAATTTCTCCCAAATATAAAAAACAACATTTTATTATATAAAATTGTGGGTTTGTTAGATACAAAAACTAAATTTAAATGGGAGTCCTTGCCAAAAGAATTATATAGCAGTAAATAGAACCTAAGAGACAAAATAAAAACATTATGGTATTATGATGAAACTATTGGCAATTGCGAGTAAAAAATTAAATTTTTTGCAATTTAAAATTTTGAATTTTTTTTGAATAAGAAATAAGCATTTTGCCATTTTTTGTAAATTTATTTAATTCAAATCGTAAAAGTTCTCATATGTAATAGGTTGCTAAATTCTACAGAATATTTCCAATAAAATAGAATTAATAATGTTAATGAATCTTCAATTGAATTTAAATAATTTTATTAGAAATATTATATGTAATTCCATCTTTCAAAGAAGCACTCCACATTTACCAGAGTATTATTTTTGGCACAGTATGAATATTATATTTTATTGAAAAGTTTAATTAAAGTTATATGTGAATAAAATTAATATCTTCAATTAAAATTCATGAATTATCGAATAAAGTAATATATTCCTAAATGTAAAACGTTTCCATACGTAACCAAATTTCAAATTACCTAGGAAAATTTTTGTTACCTGACCTGAGATTAGTAAAACTAAAATATTCACTTAAATATTGCATTATAAATGATTAATAATATTGCATTATATAATAAATGATTAATACTCACTAATTACTACATAAAATTTTTCAGAATTTAAACTGTATTTGATGTGAATTGCAAAATTTAATATATAAAATATTTTAAAAATTGCCAAAGTTCAATAGTTTTCTCTGGTGATTTTCTACTAAAATAATATTAATAAAATTAATATCTTAAATCCGTCAATGGAATATTATGCTTTTATAAGTTTTAAACCTTCGTAAAATAAGTGATTATATTTAAAATTCTTCAAAATACTTATTGAAAATATGCTAAAAGTTTTACTTCAATCTCTTTGAAAATTGAAAATAAACAAAACAAAGTAAATTCAACCTTGTAACAAAATATTTGTAAACTTTCCACCCTTGAAGAATAAATTTTTGAATTATCAGTGAAGTGTTAGAAGCTATTTTCATTCAACTAAATAAACAACAACACTTCAACTTTTCAAAAGTATTTTTTTTGTTTTGATAAACTGACACTAAAAGTCAGAGTCATTTTTTAGTTAGTTTTTTTTTTTTTTAGTAAGAAGGATGACATTTTAATAGGTAGTTTATAGTGAACTGAACCATCATTCAAAAAAAAAAACAATGTATAATATAGAATTACATCAACTCCAAACACAACAAAAAAACAACTATCTACTTTTTTTAAAAGAAATTTTCAGTTTTGAGTTTTTCCCCATATTTTCATAAGGATTTCCACAAATAGATAAGAAGGAAAAGTGGAAAACAATACAACCGAACAATAAAGTTTGTTACTTTTCACATAGTTTTTTTTTATATAACCAAAAATTTTCTTCTTCTTTTTATCGGAAGTTACTTTTTATATATTTTTTGTTATGTTCTGTCAGAGCTTAACTTTGAAAAAAAAAAAAAAAAGTAACTTTTAAAGTTTTTCTAAAGTTTTTCATTTTTTAGTATAAAGTGACAAGATAAAAAAAAATATTTCTTGCGCTTCTTTTTTGTATATTTTATTTAATTTAGTTAATAAAAAGAGAAGAAAATTAAAATTAAAATAATTTTTGATTGTGTTATAAAGATAACAAAAAATGAACAATTGTTGTAATATGAAAAAAGTTAGACGATTTATTGAATTAAAGCATATTATTATTTTGATATTTATGAAATTATTGTATAAAATTTATACATATATTAGATTATTACAATTGTCAATGTGACAAACTATAAATCTTCATAAAGCTTAATAGAACTTTCTAAAATATTCATAAAAACTTCTATTAAAGTTTTACTTTCTCCTTAATAATAATTTTCCTTTCAGAATTTTTCTGAAACTTTGATTTTCTTCAGATCATAAAAAGATATGTCAATTTAAATATTTAAGTAAAAAAAAAATATTTATAATTAAATTAGTAAAGTAATGTAATTAACTTAAAATTATGAAATCAAATATACATACTTCAATTTCATGTACAAATCCATTCGACAAAGCATAAAGTTTTCGAAAAACAAATTATTCTTTTTCTAAGTTTTCTAATTTATAAAACAAAAAAATGCAAGAAAAATTTAAATCTAATTGAAATTTTTTTAGGAAAATAAAAATATGGTGCAATATTTTTTGCTAATTTCCATAACAAATACTAAAATATTCATATCGAAAATAGTTAAAAATAAATAATAATATCATTTTTGAATACTATACATACATCAGTCACGTAAATTGATTTTATTAAATAATTTCCTATTTTAGTTTTGTTGAATATATTTAATATCCTTTTTCATGAAATATAATCAATATTCTAGAATAATTGTTAACATTATTGAATTGAACTAATCATATAAATTTTTATTTTATATATTTATTAAAAAATTTAGTTTATCATTCACGTTTCATAATTTTAATAATTTCAAATGAATTTATTTAAGCTGTGAATAAAATAATAAGCATAATAATAATTTTTTTTTATAAAATAAAATTTCATTTCCTGCATTTGAATTCATTTTAAAAATTTGGGAAATTGAAAAATTGGTGGAAAAAATTTATGTAGTAAAATTCAAAATTCTACAAAAGCTTTTATGATATTATTTTAATTTTTTCATTTTATAAAAGTTTGAAAATCATTAAAAAAAACATTGCAAAATTATGTAAATTTTTAATAGTTTAAAATTGTTTATTAAAATTTCATAAGTTTTATGTTTTGATTTTATTTTAAGGAGACAAAAATAATTGATAAATTTTTTAACGAAAGAACGGAAAAAAATCCTGCATCGTTTAAGAATAATTAATTTTGCATAACATTATAATTAAATCCTGTTAACATACTTAAATACTAATTTGCAAACAAAGTAAATATTGGAAAAGAACTTAAAAAATATTTTATAATTTTGTGTTATAATAGCAAAGTAATGAAGCAATAAAGTTAAATACTCAAATATGACAATAATTATGTGTGCATTATTATATAAGTTTCAATTATGGTAACCGACGAGTTCATCGAAAACGAGTTCATCGAATGATCAATTCATCAAATGACGATAGTTCATCGAAAAAATATTATTTTTTAAAAAAGTATATTTATGCATTGCATAATGAAAAATAGTAAAAAAAATTTAGAAATTTTTTTGCAATTTTAAAAACTAATAGGTGTTCGATTGAAAATTATTTATTGATAATTAAAATAAATATAATTTTAATTTTTTTATACTTATAATCTAGAAATTTGTATCTATTAATTTTTAAAAGTACTTAAAATGAAAAAAAAATTAGATATAATTTTTTTTAATGAAATTATAATGGTCGTTTCTCTAACTCGTTTTCGACAAACTCGACGGGAATCCTCAATTATTATATAGTAATATGATCAGAGCAAAATAAAAATTCAATTATTAAAAAACTTTCTATAAAAAAATTAATATTCCTACAAATTTTTACCACAATTTTTAATAAAACCAACAATTTTTTTTAAATTATTTATAATTAAATGGAATTTGATTAGTTGACCAAGCACATTTATTTTATTGCTTGATTAAACAAAAATTATTTTAAATTTGTTTATATAATATGAAAAACTAAATTAACGAATATAATTTATTTTATTATAATTTTAAATTTATTTTAATGTCGACAATGAAATAAATAAACAATTATTTTTATCAATAATATTTCTAGGAAAAAAAAAAACAATTTATTTTAATCGTGATAACATTTCAAATAATTGAACATTCAATAATGATTTTTCAACAAATAATATTGAAAATATGATTTATCCTTTATAGTTCATTGATTTTAAATATTTTGTATCAATAATAATTTTTATCTGTAATTATAATTAATATGAAATTAAAATTATTGACCATAGTTAGGATAATATACAACAAATATATTAATTCATCAATTAATTAAATTTTTAAAGGATATCCTTAAAAAAATTTGATTGTAACAAATTAATTTTTGTAATATTTGATAAATTTAAATACCAAAACTTTAACGCCTTAAAGTATGCAAAAATAGCTATTATTTAATATATTTCACGATCAATTAATCAGATAATGAATATTTTTAAACTATCATAATGTTCCGA
Source organism: Empis stercorea (assembly GCA_949752835.1). Lineage (NCBI taxonomy): Eukaryota > Metazoa > Arthropoda > Insecta > Diptera > Empididae > Empis > Empis stercorea. The sequence continues at coordinate 54,000,951 of OX457089.1, forward strand.
GACTCGACAGACTTCAATTCAAAATTAATAATTCAAAATGTTGAGAAATAATTGAATTTTCTTGAAGAAATAAAATTAAACACATCATACATAAAATAACATTTTTAACAACAAAATCCTGACAAAAATTGATTACTTTATACTAAATATCCTATAATAAACCAATAATTACGAAAATTACGATATAACCAAAATATAAACCATTAATTTGAATCACTCTGTTAATCTATAAATTAAGTGTAAAAAACCATAAATATTTATGTTGTATTTTTGGTAATATCAAATTGGAAATTGAAACATTCGATAAATTTTCACAATTGACATTAAATACGATTTATCTAAATACAAAATATATATATATAATATAATAAATTATTATTTATATAGTGGAAAACCTGGAAAATTTTCTAAATATTTACAAAATTGGTATATAAATTATTTTTTTAGTGTTTTTTTTTTTTTTTTTGCTTATTGGTATTTTTGGTATCCAGTGACCAAATTTTAATTTGATATTAATTGGTGATTTATAATATTGGTTTTATTATTATATTTTGGAATGTTTTAATTGACATTTTATATTATAGAAAACAACATTGTTTAAATATATCACCTCTAAATAATTAATAGTTAAAACTGGGCAATATTATTTATTGTTTATAAATATATTATAAATTAATATTTACAATTTTCTGTAATTTAACAAATTAATGATAGGTTATTGCAAAATTAAATTTATGTTGATCAAAATTTATATATTGTAAATTTTCAAATAAAATAGAAATAAAATTAATTATTTTAATATTAATTTAATTACATTTAAAATTAATTTGATACGGTACTAAATTTTAACTATTTAAAAAAATCAATAAAATTATAAAATATTAAGAAATTATTTTCCTTACAATCCATTTAAAATTCTATTATATCGTACAATAATTGTATCAATTTATAATTTCCCTAATTAATATAATCTGGAAAACATAATAATTTAATTATTATTATTATATTTTGAATTTACATAATAAATTTTAATTAATTAAATTATCAAAAGTCGAAAATTATTACACAACTGAATATTATTATAATGGTAATTTATATATAGAAATTTCCATTGATCTCCATTGAAATTCACCAAAAAGATAACTTAACATTTAAGTATGTAATAATCTCATTTATATATTGTTTCATGTTTCAAGAGTCACTTCACATTATTATATGTATATAATTATGTATATTATTATTATTATATATTTTATTTTATTATTAAATTAATGTTTAACTACTTATTAATAATAATAATAATATCATAATAATATTGACATTACTTTATATCTTTAATCTATCTAATGTTTTTAAGAAATAATTATATTAGATTTCTAAAACAACAAAAATATATAATTTTTATTATAAATATATTATTAAATAAATAAAATAATCGCTTAAATAATAAAGATAGATTAACTAAAATTATATATATGTGTAATAATTTAATTTAAACACTAATTCATGATAAATTAGAGAGAGAGAGATTAATAATTTTGCTCAAGAAAGAAAAATGTTTGTGTACCAGGTAAATAATTTTCTTTAATTTGTGATGCAAAAATATTGAAAATTATAATAATTTTAAGAATAAAACTCGATTTTTTTAAACAAATTTTGATTTTTGTTTCCTGCGGAACAATATGATTTGGTAAACATATAATAATTAATTATAGTTCCATTTCTGCAGAAAATATAATTAATTCTGTATCAATTTAAGATAACTATGTCAATTTTCTGCATATATTTTCATTATTTATTATAAATATTACTTTTTCGGGAAATAATTTAAAATAAAAAAGGAAATAATACCAAATTTTTGGTTAAAAAGGATAATATATAATAGTTGCACCACTCTTGATAGCATCATAATTAATTTTATAAATATTTAGCTTTATTTTTTAGATAAGAAATTAATTTTTCTGCTCAAATAACTCAAAGAAATCGCGATAATTTTTTGTTAGTAGTTTAGTACACAAACCTAAAGGACGATTACAAAATCATCAATTTTCGCCTCAAAAATAGTTCTTTTACTGAGCAAAAAAAATATTTATACAATTTGTATATTTATTTAAGTAGTATACATATATCAACGCTATATATTTGAAATGTATCCTTATATATATATTAAAAATAGTATCCTTAATTTGTATACATAAACATTTTTAATGGAAATATCTACAATATAATATATGTATACACAGAAATTCATATAATTTAAGGACTAATTTTAATGTATAGTCCTTCATTATTGATGTTATATAATTTATATACATGTAGTAATATAGTTTTTTGGTCAATATGAAAGATAATATGCTTATTGAAGTTCCTCTTTCTCTTAGATATAGTTTATATATATATATATATATATAGATACAAATTTTCTATACAATTTTAGGTTTAGTTTTCTGATTATTATTATTATCCTTTTATAGTATTAAGAGCTCTTTTAATTATAACAAACTTTTTAACCAATGATATTCAATACTCTTTTGTTTAGTTTATTATTTACATATACGTATATATCCTTACACTCTACAATGTAATTAAGTTACACTTTACACATAAAAACTTTCTTCTATATTTTTATTTTTTTGTACATAAATTATTTATTTAAGTATAGTAACAGAAAACTAAAATCACAAGAGAATCTTTAATGGATGTACAAAATAAAATACATAATTTAATTATTCTTAGTTAATAAAAAAGGATTTTGTTTTTTATTAAATTTGATTTAACAATTTTGAAGATTTTAAATTGATTGGTAAATAACTTTTGATAAATCAGGAGAAATTATTAAAAAATTAGCATTTTTTATTATATGGATATTTTCTTGATAATTCATTAATATAGGAAGTAAATATTTTAAATACCAATATAAATATAAGTACATATATTTATATGATTAATCCCCGAAGCAATTTGTTAATCACAGGATAATTTTAATTAATTTTCACAACAACAAAAATCAACATACTATTTTACAACAAATATTTGAAAATGTTTGTCAAATTATATGTAAATTATATAATGTTACAAGTAACTGCAATTTATGCAATCACATCTTTATGATATTTGTGTCATAATTTACTTAATTAATTTATACGGCTATAAATCAAATATTTGAGTCAAATATGAACATACTAAAACTAATCAGAAACAACCAATTTCCAGCACGACAACAGTTCAATAATTTACCATGTCGTTGAAATAGTGTTAATGCCAGGGTAACTAGTTTTACCATGGCGTTAAACTAGTATTATAGTTTTGCTTAAGGCTACAACTGTTTTAACTAATATACACTTTATTACTAATACACATTAATTTTTTCTTCAAAATTTTTCTAAATCACTCAATTTACTATACTGAACCAACAAATAAACCAAATTCTTCAAATACAATTAAATTTACCACAAACAGAAAAAGGAGCATATATCTTACAGGTAAAAATCATTTATAATAAATTTTCTATTTTCTATAATTGCTCGTATAATTTTAATATTCTTGATGATATCAGGAATAATTTATACAAAAAAAAACATTCTTAAAACTATGTTATTACATAATATAATGAAACATTTTTGTACTGATTTTTCTAACCATTTTTATATCTAGGTACTTATACGATGTTTTTAGTGTTTAATTCAAAGCACTTTAAACCCAATTTTCGTTAAGAAAAAAAAATATTTGTGGTACGATAAAAACTACCACATAATTTAAAAGAAAATGATTTTCAATTTGCTTTAAAGATGTTAACGTTCATTTTATATTTTATATATACAATTTTCCACATTTTCACGCATTTAAAATTATCGTATTTTTTATATGGTTAATTTATTTTTTTTAAACAAAAAGTGGTTAATCAAAACCACAAAAAAAATCATATGGTACGAAACTATTAAAGTTTAATACATAAGAAAGAAAATTTCATATATGTTTTATTTTTCAAAAATATAGTAAATTTTTGTTATAAGAATTTTCTCAATGGTAAGTAAAAATGAAGGTAAAAGTTAATTTGAAATTGCACATATTATATCAAAAGCTTTAATTTTACTTTTCTGGTTAATTTATTTCCCAATGTTAAGTGGTTTAAGTGGAATTTTTATTTAAAATAAATTTAGAGATGTAAATAAACATATGTGTAAAGGATCAATTTGAAGATAAAAGTAAATCAGAGAAACTATTAAAATTACTTTGAAATTCTTTTAAAAATTATATTGAAATAAATATGGTATACATTTCATTTTCATGTTATTATAACTATTTAAGAAGGCAGAGATTTTAATGTTTGAATATGTTGTAATATGGAAATTTAGAAATTAGACAATATAAATGGTTATTAGTCAATAAATTAAATTCAAAATATTAACTTTATTTAAATATTTTTAATAAATTTATATTTCCAAGTTAAATTTAATTCTTGAAAGTACGAAATTAAACTTGGTATTTAATTTCATACCCACCATTTTGAATAATTTCCAACCCACCATTTTGAATACTTTGAAAATTTACCCGCCATTTTCAAATGAAATTTCCCTTCAAATAAATACTCATATTATTTTTTTAATAATGCATTAAATATAAATTTGCAATATTTTTTCACATAAGTAAATTATTTTTTTTATTTAAATTGTGATATAAATTCAGAAAAATTAAAAAAAAATTTTTTTGGCAACTGGCACGCAAAACAAAAATATAAGATTTTTATTTTATGATATACAATTAAGAAAATTGAAAGTCTGACATTGAGCTAATAAATTTAGAATTGTAGACATAATATTATAATATTCTTATTGAATATTATTTTTTTTTTCGTTATATTATTTACACAAAAAAAAACTGAATTCTTACCACCCACAAAATTTCAACAATCAAAACAAACAGACAGAAAGTAAAAAAAAAAAAACATAACTGAGACATTTTTAACAAATTTATTTAAACTTTTTTTTTTTAAATGATTTATGACTATTTTATTTTTTTTAATAATTTAAATCAAAAAAATTTTCTCCTAAATTTAACATATTTTTATTACAAGTCTGTGATTCTTTTTTATATATACCAAGAAAACGTAAACGATTTACCATCCCTTAAACGATTTGAAACATTTAAAAGGGATGGTAAAATTTGAAAGGAGAAAAAAATTTAAAAGCGAAAAAAGAGTTATTATATCTATAACTAAACAAACAAGAAAAGTAGCATTGCAAAAAAAAAAAAAATAAGAAACAAAAAATAAAATTACATATTAAATAATATGTGAACCTTATTTGCATACTTCACATACATAAATATTAAGTACCAAACAAAAAAATGGCAAAGGTAAAAAAAGAATCATGCGATTCGGTTTATGAATAATGGCAAAATGCTTTATTTATACAAAAAAGGGGGTAGCAGCAGAAAAAAAAAACGATTTCTATCTTTTTTAGTGTATAATTTTTTTTCATATTATTATTATTTTAGATATATCTTTGAATTCTGACACATAAAGTATATAATAAATACCTGTAAATATGAAAAAAAAAGGATTCAAAGAAAAGACAACCATTTTTATACTAAAAGAGTATACAGTAAATCTTCAAAAAGGAAGAGAACGTAATATGGCTAACTAAAAAAAAAAGATTGTATTATTTATTTAAAGTCACGTTTAAATAATAGGTTAAAGGAATATTTGGGGTTTGTTTGTAAATTTTGTAATAAAAATAATATGCATTCAACTTTGTAAACTATTTGTTTGGTCAATCTATTTCCAGCAAATTTAAATTCAAATCAAATAAATTTTTCTATTCTTGAAATTTGCTTTCGTTTTATCATAATTTTCTGTTTTTTTTTTCTGAAGTGGTCGATTTCAGCATTCAATTTTGTATTCAATTTCTTGTCAACAAATTTTCCTTCAACTATTTAAATATTTACTTACTAATCTTTCTAAATTTCATTTCAAAATATTACTTATACTTTCATTTTCTAAGGGTTAAGAGAATATTGAACGGCTAGAAAATCCTGAATCAAATAATTGTTGAATTTTGATGAAATATTGAAATTTTTCCTTCCGTTTATCGAAGAAATTATAAACTTTATAGTTGATCTATATATAATTTCTAATAAACCAATAAGACAGAAATTGAATATTAACTCTTAAATAGTCCCAATACTTAATCATTTTAAAAAAAAAAAAATTTCATCGAAAGACTAAAATTTCATTTTTATTTGCACATATTTTTCATTATACATAAATTTTCTTTTTGTAAAATCACATATTTACCTTTTGTACCCATATAAACACTAATATCCTTTTTATTCGTTTGCCTTTTTATTTTATTTTATTTTTTTACATATAAAGAATAAATAAATATGTGTTTTAGAAATTTAATACCTTTTCGTCCTTGTTTCTTTATAATATTCCAAAAAAAAAAAAAAGAAAGAAAAATAATAACCTTTAGGGTTCTCTTTATCAAACAGAAAAAAACTTCTGTTTGGGCTGATATTTTTGCTACTGATTCTCTAAAGCTAAACTATATTATGAATTGTAATTTGCTTTTCCCTACTATACGATAATATTAAGGACATAATTTTTTTTTTCCATTTTACATAAATTTAACTTGTATATTTTATTTTGAATCTAACTAATTCTTGTTTTTCATATAAACATATAGAGAGAAAAAAAAATGTATACAAACGAAAGAATATAAAATATTATCTTTCTTTTTAAATAAAAAATAAAATTGAAACTAATATAAAGTCATAAAAAAATTATTACAATTTATGATATTAGAAATTTTATTATTATTCAACATATAAAAATGTTAAAATAATTAAAGCAAATAAATTTCAAAAAAAAAAAGAAGAAAATTATATATAAAAAATAAAGGAACTTTTGAGTTAAAGGACACAAATATTTTCCATATAAAAATAAATTTATTTATTTAAATTAGAAAATGAAAATTATTAAATATAAAATGACATTTTGGTAAATTAAATAATTGTGTGAAAATTTGAAAACAAAAATGTAATGAAATAAAATTTTCACTTGGAATTAATTTAATTTTCACTTTTAGTTTTGTCGAAATTTAAATCGAAATTATTGAATTTTAATTCTATAATTAAAAATTATTTAAATTTTAGTTCATTGTGTTGTCCTTTTAAGCGAAAATTTCATCAGTTTTATATTTTTACAATTAATTGTAAATATTTATCAAAAATAAATCAAAAATTGCAATCAGTTGAAAATATAAATTTAGTTTCCGATTGATCCATCTAAAACTTTATTATGAAATTTTAAGAAATATATATACAAAATTTCTGATCTCCATAAATATTTCGACTAAATCAAATCAAAAACATTTAACTTTATATAAAACATTTAAATTCAATTTTCAATTAAATATTATTTATAAAACAAAAAAAGTAAAAAAATTTATATTTAAACATAAAAACATAGAAAAATACAAGGACTTAATTTAATTTTATATATAAAAAAAAATTGTCATAATAGAAACAAAATAATTTTATAACTCCTTTTTTTTTCTGATACCAAAAGGAAAATATTATTCATTTAACCATGATTCCTTCCAAAATAAATTTTATTAATCTTCAAAAAAATTTTTAATCTGGTTTACACTTTCCATTTCCATTACTCTTTCCTTTTGAATATTATGTATTTATATGCTTTCAAACCACTCCAAGAAAAACATAGAAAAATTTAACAACAAACCAACCAACAACAACAAAATATAAATAAACATTAAAGAAAAAATTCTTTTAATTTATTCAATTAAGAAAAATGGTGAATTAACCCTTCTTATAAATAATATTATTATTTAACTTTAGCCTACTAAATATTATATTTATATATTGTAGAATGTGAAATACAAAAAATAATCTTCTACTCTGTCTGTACTCTGTTTTTTGTTGTTGTTGTTTGTTAAATAATCTTACAAGGAAAAATCTTAAGTGAATATAATTACAAAGTGGCATTTTTCTCATTTTCTGTCGTTTTTTTTTTTGGAAAGTATTAAAAACGTTTACCAGTCGTTCTTTTTTTTATTATTATTATTATTATTATATATTTTTTTTATAGAGTTTGTAGTACACAAAAATCTAGTAAACTCATAAAAAGTACTTGGTATATTTTTAAGTTTATATTTCAAAGTAGATATATATACCAAACCATCTAACAACCCATTCTCTACCTAACCATTAACATCATGATCAAATCCTATCATTAGGAGTGCCACATTAAAAATATTATATATACTTTACTTTAATTTTACTCTGTGATTTTGTTTTTTTTTATATAGTATACACGTTTACGAATTACACTTAAAATATTCCACACCGTAAAACACTTTTAAGGTATATCTTCTCTACACTCCAAAATAGAAAATTGTTTTACGTTTTAAATATACAACGTACTATATGAACGGTTGAGTATATATATATATACGTTTTAAGTGTTTTAAATGGGCTACCAAAAAGCTTTACAATCTTAACTTTTCATAAGGAAAAATTCTTCTTTATCAAAAATTTTGAGTTTGTTTTCTTTTTGTCTTGGTTGGAAATGAAAAAATATTTTTCTAAATGTATAAAAAACGGCAAAAATTTTATGTATAAGGACACAGACAACAGAAAGTAAAAATTTCTTATAGGATTTTTATTTTAATTACAAACTTTTTATGTTTGGTGGGCGATGAGTTAGGCATGATAATTTATTTGATATAATAAATATACATAGTATATATAGTATTATATCTTCAAATAGAATTTTTTTATGATAATATATTGTAGATGAAAAAAAATCAATTTGCACAATTAAAATTGAATAAGAATTATTAATTTAATTATAAAGTTTGATGACAAGCAGAATTGTTATGTAGATCAATTTCATATTTTCAAATATAAAACCTAAAAGGATGATACGAGAGAATGTTAAATACTAATTTTACAGCTTAAGAGTGACATATTTATTTAATTGATCATATCAGCATAAATAATTTCAGGTCTAGGAGACATATTTTCTGACGAATCATATAATCTGTCGTTGAACCTATTGCTGAATCAAGTTGCCAAATTATTTAGAAATCTAAATACAACCTCAATCCCCCTAACCTAAAGTAATGCATGAGATATTAATTTTAATTGATTTCTTTATAATATTTTTTGGAAATTTACTATAGGAAAATTTTAATTAAACTGAGTCGTATGTGTTGTCAGAAATGTAAATAAAGATCAAAATTCTAAAATTATTACTATAAATTGCATAGGTACAACATTTTTGTAAATTAAATTCCTCAACCTAAAACTTTACTCAACAAATTTGTTTTCTAAAATCAAAAATTGCATATATTTTGGAGCTTCAACTGTGCAACTGATTACATTTTTAATCTTCAAATAACTTTAAATAAGTATGAAAAAAAGACTTACATACAATTTCTAGTTAAGGAAATCTTATCTTGATTTTTCCAAGCCTCAGTAAACTACAGGACAACACGGTATGCGCTATAACCATAAAACATAAATATAAGAAAGAAAATTAAACAAAAAAAAACGCACCGAAAGGATAATCTAATTTTTTTGCATAAACCAAAATTGAGAGAAAAAAAAAACTTGTAAGAAAAAAACATAAACATAAACAGAGGAAAAAAGAAACATTATGAACAGCAACTACCATCAGACAAAACCTTAAATTTTGTATCTCATTAAAAGTAATGACTTCTCTAATAGAATGTAAATGATCCTGGCAATGTTAGCAGCACAGCAAAGCAAGCAAAACCATCAGCAAAACTAAAAATATATAAAAAAAAATAAAATTCATAATAATGTTTACCATTAACGAAAATTATAAAAAAAAAAAAAAGAACCCAACCAACAAGCAAAATTACAGAACTTCATTTAATAATTTTCAAACATTTTTCCAATTTTTTTTCTTTTACTGGTTTTTTCTTTCATTTTTCCTTAACTGGGCGAAAACTGGTAAACCTTATTAAAAAGAGTTGGTTTTTATTTTTAAAGGCAGCAAAAATTATATAAGGAAATATATAAAAAAAACACACAAGTCTGGAAAAAATGGGGTAAAAAAAACGTCAAAGTTTGTTTCCTTTACAAGGTAGTATAATATACAATTAGAAGAAAAAGTTCAAATTTTTTATTACTCCAAAAGTACACAGAAAAATTGAAAAAAAAAATATAGAAGAAAGTTGAAAAATTAAATGTAAAAACTTTAAAAAAAAAATTTCCAGTAAAATTTAAGGTACAATCCTTTTTTCTTGGTAAATTTTAATGAAATTTTCTACATAATTTTTTTTCTGTTGTTTTATTTGAAGAATAAAACCCTTAAGAAGTTATGAAGTAGTATACAAATAATTTCATTAAATCTCAAAGGGGGTAGAGTTAGAAAAATTCACTGAATGTTTAGTATGTAAAAAAAAAAATTTGAACCATTTCTTAAAAGTTCTTATAATGATGATTTGTTCACAGCAGAATTCAAAGTTTAATGGGTTTTAAATGATTTGTAATTTTTACTTTCTAACTTCTAAGGAAAATTTTAGAATATTTTTTTAATTCGATATTTTAAACCGAAACTGTCAAATATTTTCAAATGGATTGGAATTGTCAATTTTTGGTTAAATTTAAATAAAATAAATAATTAATATAATTTAAATAGATCACATGGTAATAAAGAACCCTCATAGCAATAATCATTTTCAGTTCATTATAAAAATTATATAAATTTGAAAAGTTGAAAACAATTTAGGCAATTTAATAAACTTGAGTATATAATAAATTCAATTTTCAATATGCAAATAACAAAAACTAAATTCTATGAAAAAATTGAAAAATAAAAAAAAAACATTTTGAAGGACAAATTTAATATATAAATATGTATTAACAAAATTATGTTTTGTATCAAATAAAACTATATAAATGTTTAGTTATATACTTAATAATATTATTATGAAATAAGAAAACAATTTAAACAACATTATCACTTTTCCGAATTGCATTAAAAATTCAAAGCACATCAGTAAAAAAAAAAAAAATTATATAGTATAATACCAATAAACTCTTGATCACGTCCCAATTATATATACAAAATTCCCATGAGGTACCCAAGGAATGAACCAAAACCAAGTTTAACTTCGTTTTCCTAAAAATAAAAATATATATATATAATTTACATTTATCTATAACAGAGAGTAGAAATATAACGACCTTAAGGTTTCACACTACACCATATACTTATATAGTTACTTCTATAATATAATAAACTTATGTATCCTTGCTGCCTTTGGAGCCTTGATAGCATCACAATTTTTTTTTTTTTTGCGTCAGTGGGAAATTTTTTCGAAAAATAAAAAATAATTATATTTGGTATGATAGCATTTTTTTTTTTAGAGTGATAACTATTTTAGATATAAATGTATATATTTTCGGAGAGATATCTCTACAGGGAAAGAATAATAAAAAAAAAAGAAAATATTCTAGATTGACCAGTGACCCAAAAGAATTTTTGTTTACACATCGTTTACTATGTGATTAGTAAAATTTTGCCTTTTGCATAATAATAATAAAAAAAGGATGCTATAAATAATGCTTTACCAGAGAAAAAAAAGTGTTTTTAATTGATATCCTACTAAAATTTCATTGTAAAATTGAATTATGATATCATGTAAAAATATTATAGAAGTATGTATATTAAAAAAAAACTCCTAAATCACAAAATGTCAAAATAATTTCACTTCAATAATTTACAAAATCAAATTATTCTCAAGTTTTTCATATAAAAATTTAAAGAATTTTTCTATAATTAAAATAAATATTTACCGAAGAATTACGAAAATAAAATCATTAAATTTGAATTCGTGCCAAAAATGGTTGTAATATTTTTCTATAATTGAACTAAATATATCGCAATTTATATTGCAACATTTCTTTGAATATTTTTAGAAAAATAAATATTTAATTAAAATATTTTAATTATTTTCATTTTGAATTTTTTCCTTGTTTTTTTTTAAAAAAAGTTTTAATTTAATTACTTAAATTAAATAGAAATATTTAGGATAAAAAAGTATAATTAAAAATTAATCTAAAAATATAGAAAAATATTTTGGAATTTATTTTATGTTATTGTGTTTATGTATGTTGATCGTAAGTTTTTGTGTAAGGATATCTTTGTTTCTGACTATATTGCTGTCACTTAAGAAAATCTATTAAGAATTAAGGTACTCTGTAATATATGCCCCCCATTTATGTGTCTAAAACCCTTTATTATCGAATCAAAACTAAAAAGAGAAGTATATATCTTTATTTTTATTTAAATACCGTACTGAATAAATCCTGATATTTTCCACTACTTTCATTAAATGCCTATTTTTCCTTAATTTCCAAATATCTCGCAATAAAATTATACTATATAGGTATACAATTTCTCTAACAAAATGCCAAGAAAATGTATACAAGTTTTTCAAATTTCGATAATTTTCAAATTCTGTTCACTCAAAAGAAATATAATATTAATTTTCTAGACACATATTTAGAAAAATATATCAAATAAACATATCTAAATTCACAATTTATATTATGTCCTCAAAAAATAATTCAAATTATATGTCCAATTTACCATTTTTTTCCCTCCTTGAAAATTTTGCACGTGAAATAATTCACTAATATATACATATATGGTTTATAGATAATTTGTAATTTGTGTTCAGAAAAAATTAGTTATACACTGTAAAAAATCGTATATGATAGTCAATCCTTTTTAATACAATATTCAAGCAAAAAAAAAACCCTTTCTAATTTTAACTATAAAATTTTGTTTGAAAAAGGAAAATTTCTGGATAAAATTTTAAAATTCCAAAAATTGAAAATACTTTTATTTCAGTGTAGAGAAAATATCATTTTGATTTGTACATTCTACACCAAAAATATCTTCCACATTATATGTAATAATTATATTTTAGAGAGATACTAACGTGACTTGCAGGATTGAATACCTAAAATTAATATTATATACTCGTATATATATATAAAATTTGGGAGTTGGTCTATTACTAATTCTATGGATTGAAAATTTCAATAGAATAATTGAGTAGGATTCAAACAAATTCCCAATTGGTTATGTCCCAATAGTATCTATATTAGACTATTTTTAGATTACATACATGTGTAATAAAAAAACTCCTAATTTCGGATGAGTATTATAATCATTAAAATGTAATATAATAAATATTTATATTTATTGACAAAAAATATCAAATTTTATAGGAATTTCGAAAATGAAATGAAATATAAAGTGGGTATAGTTATATAAAATTACTACCACAATAAAATTGCTTATATACTAAATTTAGTTTTATTAGAGAGTGTACCAAAATTAGGTCCTATTAAAAAGTACTTAAATACTGTCAAAAATTATAATATTTAATTCTGAAGTAGTCAGGATTTGATTTATTTTTTCAATAAAATTTTAAACTTATTGATAAAATTTGACTATGAATTGTTTTCCTATTGATGGTTAACCGAGGTTTATAATTGAAGAGAGCATTAGTTAGAGACTCTAAATTAAATTTAACAACATTTATGTTTATCATAGTGCAACTACTTTCGTAATTACAATTTTAAATATGTTTTTAAACCACAATAATAAATAAATCCTAAAAATTTTACAAAAAAAAAAAAATTTAATTAAATTTAATATTCACTTTAGCAGAAACTTTTTTCCTGTTAATTTTAAAATTAAATTTTAATCTCTGTACACAATTTTCCCTGTTAAAATAATATTTTTCAAATTCTATAAGACTTTTGTAATATTTTTTTCTCGACATATTACACAAACAATAATTTAAAAGAATAACATAAAATATACAAAGATATACTTTAATGTAAAATCATATATCATTTTTGGATATGTTAAAGGAATATAAAAAAAAATTATCATAAAATAAATATTTTTTTTTCGTTTCTTTCTTTTTGTTGGATAATCATAAGCCAAAAAGAGTTCTTTATTTCATAGTGTAATATTTCTTTTTCTTTTTCTTTTTTTTAAGTTTGGGTTAAAAATAATAATAATCATAATCATAATAATAATAATCGTAAAAGAGAGTAGAGAAGAAGAAAAAAAAATGGAAAAACGTATATAGTTATTATTTACAACACGGTTGAATTTTTATATAAATGTAATACATAAAAGATAGAATGTATATATATAAAAATGATAAAAATTTCATATTAATAATATAGTATGTATATAGAATATAGTGTGTAATATTTTTGCATAACAAAAATATTTTATATATTATAATATTTTCAGGCCACATTAGTCTTTTCACAATTCAAATATTGTCCTTTTATATTACAATTCTAATTTGGACAATTTTCAAATTTAAATGAGAATTTTACTAAAATAAAGATTAACTTTTTGCAAAAGATGATTTTTATTTCTAAAACAACTAATTTCATTTGAGAAAAGGAAGAATTTGATACTAAGTTTTGGCAAAATGATAAATTTAAATTGGAAAATAACTAACTTGAAATTGAGAAGAGGACAAATTCGTTTAATGAAAATTCAAATTTGAATTATAAAAATACCAATTTTAATTATAGAAAGGACAAATTTCATTTGGATAATTCTTATATACCATATATTAGCATGAACTAAGTACTAACCCTATTTTTTTCAGTACTTTTAAGGTACAAAAATATATATATGTACTATCCATATATAGAAAATTTTATATACATATAATATTTATATATTAAGTTTAATTAAGATAAAACCAAGTCACATACTAGCCGTTAAACAAAATTATGCTTATTTTCATATACATATCTTTAAGCAAATACATAATAAGTATTATGGTAACTAGATAATGTATATTAGTTTGTTTGCCTTGAAAATATATATTTTAGGTAGAAAATTATATTTTATAGAATAAATTATGCCTTTAAGGTAACAGAAAAAAGAGAAAAATTAGTTTTATATATTTACATATATACCAAAAATTCAATGACACATGTTTTTCAAATATTATATATGTGTATGCGTATCCCTTTTTTCCCTGTCAAGGTTTCGAACTTTTTTTTTTTTAGGCTATAATTTAAATATAATTTAAAGGTAAAACTACTTAAACAATTTTTTTTTTTTGAATATTTAATCTTGATAAACTTAAAATATAGTCAAAAGACAAGAATTGCGAAGCAAAACAAATAAGATTTAGTTTATTTTTGTAATAAATTTTCAATTAATTTGTGGAAATTAGAATTTTAATTGAATTTTTAAATATTATTGTCAAGAAGTCAAATGTAAAATATATTTTTTACCACAAAATAATAGTATAAAAATTTGATAAAAATTACATGATGTTTAATTTTACAACAAACGCCTAAAAGAATGGTAAATTTTGTAATCAGTTACACTTGTGATAGTTTCAATACATTTTATATACATACCTAAAGATTATAAAGTATTTTATAAGTAGTAATTAAATTCTACTACACAAAGGTAATATCGAGAAAATTTTAAAATATTTATCAAATATAATAAAATTCCAATTATACAAAAATCAAAATATGTTACAATTTGCAATAGAAAAATTAAATCCCTACAGTAATTTTGCAATTATACTTTCAAAATAATCTAAAAATTTAAGAAATATCAAAATAAAATTATATAAATTTCATTCAAATTCTTACAATTCCCAAAAAAAGATATATGTTAAATGACAATCGCCCCAAAAAAATCACCAAACATTTATAGAAAACTATATACACATCACAAAACTGCAAAATTCCCTCAAGTTAAAATATTTAATACTAAAAAAATATATATAAAAAATTTTCCTTATAATATAATTTTCTACATTAACGCTTCACACACTCTCAGTAATAATAATTATTAATGAAAAATATCATATACATTTAATACCAAAAATTGTAACAAACCTTTTTTTTTTTGTTTTTGGATTGTAAACCTTATCTTTCTTATCTTGACCATAATAATTTGTTCAAAAAACATTTTTACACATAAAAAAATGTTAAACCGAAAAACTTTTTTAATAACCAAACAAAAAATCACGGATTACATATGTATATATAGAGAAAACGATTATAATCACAATAAAGCATAATATATAATATACCAAAAAGTTGAAAAAAAATTAGGTTGACTGTACACTATTTTGTTTTTTTATGATACTATATATAATAATTTTACAACCAACTAAAATAGATGAATATAATCTTTAAAATCCTTCACATATCACATATTATATATATATCCTTAAGGGATATTTTCTTTAACAATATAATAATAATTTGTTACCATTTAACGCGAAAAATTTTATAATATCTTTTCTCATAATTTTATAGTCATTATTATTTAATATATAAAATATCATAGCATTAAATTATTATATGATATTTCACATAAGGATAAGTAAAATGAAAAAAAAAAAAAATTTTGTTGTAACATATTATTTCCTTAAAAGTTTTCTCATAGTTTTTTAAGTACGTAAAGTTTTTAGTGATGTTGATATATCCTTTTTTACCAAAAACAAAAACGAAACTAGAGAGGGGAAAAAAATGTAAAACACATTTACACCGGTAATGTTACCAATTTCTCACATATATTTTACTAAAAATTATATATATATATTAATATATTAAAATACTTATAATACTTTTACTGAAAAATATGCTTAAGGATACTAATTTTGTTTCTTCTTCTTGTTTTTTTTTCTTCTATGTGTCTTATATTTTTGATATTTTAGAAACTTATCTTTAAACAAAAAATATACATATATAACTTTTATAGGGTACTTAAACAAAGTCGGGTATATTTTTACTTACTTCATAGTAGAGAAAGTAGAACCAGATAAGAAATACTTGAAAAAGTATATATATGTTTTTTTTTTATTGAAATGATATGTTATAGTATTACACCGAAAAATTATCTAAAAGGATAATATGGGTTTTGTAATGTATATAGTTAGTTGTAAGGACGATATAACTATTAAGGATTATTTTCAAATAAATTTTTATTTAATTACAAAACAGAAAAATTTAATACAAAGTAACAAAAATATATATATATAAATGTGTATATATATCAGGGTATCTTAATTATCACCATTAAATAGTATAAAAATTTATAGTTTGGTGAAATAAAAATGAATAATAAAATATAAATTTCATTAATGGTTATTTTTGTAGTAATCATTTCAAGGATTATTGTTACAATTTAAAGATTAACAACAAAATAATATTGATTATATTGCAAAATTTATCTGACATTACCTAATTGGTTTCAATTATTGATAAATTTAAGATTATCAATTATTTTTTGTATATATACTGAAGCTAATCATATTTAATATAATCAAATTTATAAAACATAATTATGCTATAAATTTAAAATTTAATGGAAAAATTATTAAATCTTTACTATTAAATTTACAAATATTTTACATTTTAATTAATCTAAAAAATTAAATGAAAAATAATCTTCCAAATTAAAATTTAAGAGAAATTATATTTAATTACAAATAATTTAAATACACCAAAGTTTTAAAATTTATAATCAAAATGTCATAATTTTGGTTACCGTCAATTTGAATATTTCATATAAATTATTTATATGTATATCAACATTGACCTAATTAGTTAACACATAAATTCAATTTTCCTTACAAAAGTGTATTATTAAATATTTAATTTTTGTTATATAATATTAAGTATTAAACTCAAATTATAGTAACAGAACATATAAGAAAGAACGACCGTCATATTTGTAAACATATTGAAATTTCTGACAAGGTTGACAGTATTTTTAATAAATTTTTGCTTGTTTAATAATTACATCTAATCATTACAAATATACAATATTGATATTAAGTGATTTGAAAAATTGTATTTAGTTATTAATCAATTTATTTCACTAATTATAGAAATTAGTTACCCTAGACAATTTCATTATAAGCAGAAAAATGTGAACTAAAATTTCAAATATATGGAAAGTCTATTACCAATTTTGGTATATATATAATTTTGGTATAAATTCAATTATAGTAGAAATATAATTATATAATACCGTATAATAAAATTATTTTAATTGTTAAGATCACCTCAACAATTTGTGCATTGTCATCATGATATAAAATATTGCATTCAACAAAAATTCGACTGAATTAAAAATTAGATTACCAAAAAATTACACCACTGTATCAGGGTACGTTGATGGCAGTATATTGCTCACACTGTGCAAAAATGTAACACACCTAACCTCCATTGCTCCGTTACAATTGTAATTTCCACAACCAAAGATGAAGAAGAAATGATCATACTTCGAACTTCGAAAACTAGAAGTAGATCATTAAAAGATGGACATTTAAAAATTAGAGGGATCTCAATTGCATAATTAAATTTTCTTAATTATCTCATTTTAAATAAATTTGTAGTAATTTTAAATATCATCAAAATTATGCAATAAGGCAACTTCCTTACTTTTATTTACTATAAAATAAATTAATTTTAAATAAAAACTTAATTCAACATAAATAAAAATTAATCTAAAATTTTGAAAAGTTTCCTTTATTATTTATCCAACTTAAATCCTTTTAGTGCTTAAATTATAAACTATAAAATAAAAATTATTATCATATTTCTTATTTCTAGTAAATAATCAAGAAAATTTTCATTTTCTCTATATACTTAGCTACACATTATAATCATTTAGAGAGAGATGATAATATATATAACAACAACAACAAAAAATTGTATCTTTAGAAAATTCCAGAAAAACATGTGACAAGATTGATGAAAATTTGTCTATTTCACATAAATTTAATATAAATTATTTGATACAATAAGTACATATTTATATTAAAATAAATATACAAGGAAAAAAAACATTATATGTGTAACATTATTTTTTTTATATTATTATCCTTGTACGATAAAATAAGAACCAAACAGGAAAAAAAAATTTTATATATATTTTTATACTGTCACCATATATCTTAAGATGCAGTTTATAAAATATTATAGTACATATATCGAAAATAACATAGCATCTTTTGCCTTGACATAATATTTACTTACATAAAGTAACATAACCAAGAAAAACATATATAGAGAGAAAAAAAAATGAAACCATCCTCCCGAGAAGAAAACATATTTGCAATTGGTTTCTGGAACATCAAACATATAATATACATAAATTTTAACTGATAGAAATAAATGCTATTTTATGGAATTTTATCATATTTTCTTTTTCTTTTTTATGTTTATAGAAAATAAAATATAAATTTTTTTATATACTTTTTTATTAATTTTAAATTGTCTGTTTATGTTTTATAAATATATGTATTAAAATATAAATTGTATTTTTTAAGATTTATTTATATTCGGACTTGGAAATAAGCTTTGTGATGTTGTAAAAGCATAGATAGATTTAGACAGAAATTTAGACAGAGATAGAATATTGTTTGTGTAATAATAAAGGCAGAAGATCACGTGTCAATTATATCCCAAATAAGGATGAAATGATGCAAATTTGGAGTAGACATTAATTGATATATGTTTAATTGAACCAGAATACTGTAATATTACATTTAATTTTTCTCAGTGTTTGAGTGTTTGATAAAATAAATGGAATAGTGTAATTTTAATGTAAAAATTAAGTAGAATTATTGATTTACAGAAATAAAATAAGACTTTTGGTTCAAACGGAATCCTTTTTGATAGAATTTTTAAATGTTTACGATAAAAACGAACAAAAATAGTACTGAACTTCTGATCCATCATATAGTCAGCACAGCAATAACTGATATTGTCATAGGCCAGACTATAAGAAAAACTACACAAATTGTTTAATAAATTGGCAAAAAAAATTTGCAAACAATTTCAATATATATTACCGAATTTTTGACAATTAGTAAGCAAAGCTTCAAGCTTCAAGAAAAATGTAAATATTTTCGGTAAGTTTTCTTAAAATCTAAAGTGAATCTAATCATAAAATTTTATTAGCCCTTTTGGTGTACCTCAAATGTTGCACCTTCATTAATAACAAATAATATATCAAACTTATTCTTTTACAGTAGTTCTATAAATTTCTGATATATCTCAACAAACTCTTTTAATTTTCTTATAATATTATTACAATATTATATTTCCATTTCAATTCCCCATTTCTTATATACATATATATATATTTTTTTCTCTTGTATATATTACCCAGAATGACAAACTACTATGTAAACGAAAATGGAAAAAGCTAAAATATATATCCATTATTATTATTTTTTTCCTTTTAAAATATCTTCACATAAAAATTTTGTTAGATACTCTATATATTTTTTTTCTCAATGCTACTCTGTATGAGATGACAAAATTTTGTCTAAACAATTCTTCACTTTCCATATAAAATAGTATATACGACATTGACAACGATTCCATAGTGTATAATCAAGGCAAAAGTCTAGAATTTCTCTAATGAACATTTTAACATTTTAATATATGTAGTTATGTACATTCGGTTATGTATATTATATTACCATAAAGACATCTTCGTTTATCTAATATAAAAGTTAAGTCTAATTTGTATAGTAATATTTATATTGTAATATCTTTTTTTCCTGGAATTCTGATGGTATACAATCTTAAATTAAAGTAAATAATAAAAATAAGAAATAAAAATATTTCTATATCTTTTCTACGAATGGTTAAAAAAAAAAAAATATGTGTACATATAGAAAATTTTGTGAGAAATTACCTGACGCCTTCGTTCATGAAAGCTGCATGTCATGTGGTTTGTCTTAGTCTTAAAACCAAGCTATAAAAATAAATTTGATTAATTTTTATATTATTTATGTTGACGATGACGAATTGGTGACATTTAATTCTTTTTTTGTTATGTTATGTAATTTTCCTTTTATTTCTCACTTAATTTCTTTCTTTTTTTTTTGTACTAAATAAAATTTAGTTTTTCTTGGTACTTTTTCTTTAAGATTTAATATATTTTAATTATTTTTATTATTTTTACAAGTCTTAATTATTTATTTGATGGTAAATACAAATTTTTCTATTTCTTATTTTGGTTTACTAAAAAAATATTATATAATTCATTTTTAGAAAACAAAAATTCCAAAAATTTATATTAACAAATTAGACTTTAAATATTTACATTATACAAAAAGTTTTAATACATTTTGGTAAACAAATTATTTTAATTAAAAAATTTGTAATAAAATTAATTATTCTTTCAATAATCAATTAATTTAAACTGACATGGAATTCGTGTAACTAAATAAATTTTACAAAATTAATATTTTCAAATATTCTCTTTTTACTAAAAACAATTTTATACTAAATCACAAAATTTTCTAGTCCATTTTTCATTTAAAAAAACTTTTCTCTCAAATTTGATAAAATTAAATTCCAGCTAAATAAATTTATAAAAAAAAAAATCATTTTACTGTTTGTGCATAGCATATACATACACATATTTAATTTATATAATTACCTTGATAGAATTAAGTCAAAGCTTTTATAGGTAAATCTATCATTTTCATAAAACTGAAATATATATCATCACTAACTTTATTTATAGCTTCAAAAAATTTCCTTTTAAATATTTTAGAAGAAAAATATTTTTTTATATAGACAAAAAAAAAATATTTTATATGAAGTCAAATTTTTTGTTAGTATTAATTTCAATTTAAATAATTTATCTAAAAATCAACATTATTAGAAGAAAAAAAAAATATAACTTTATATAGGTTAAAATTTTTTATATTATATTTACCTCAAATTTTCCCGCTCACCATTAATTTATCTATACCAATCCAAAACAAAAATACCATACATTTTTGTATATATATAGTTTATTTTTGGGGTGGTATTTAATATATTATTATGAAGACGACCTTCGAAACGGGGTTATATTTATATAGAAATGAACCATTTTAAAATAAAAATAATATTCTCCTCTATTTTTTCCATCAAATAGATCGGCCTAAATTTTCTTCTTTTTTTTTTGTTAACTTTTAATTAAGTTTGTTTGCATTTTGAAATACGCGAAAGCTTAAAAGGACTTTGTAGTATACAAAAAAAAAAAAAAAATTAAATAATTTTTTTCCCAGTTTGATAAATTGTTTACATTTAACGTGGTTTGTGTTTTGTTTATATATATATATATATATATTTTGGTATTTTAGTTTTATTTATGTACTAAAAGTATTTAAGGATATATACGAATATTTATATATACATATTTGTGTATTTATATCCCAAAAAAAAATTTGTAGAATAATAATATATAACACTAAACAAAAGTAAACTTTATTTTGAAAAAAACAAAAAAAAAAAATCTGTATTAGAGGGAAAAATGTTTGTTAGAGAGCGAAAATTATCAAGGATATTATCTGTGTACCATATTTAAATTATATACAAAGAAAAACATTAAAAATGAAATTTAAAATAATAAAAAAAAAAAGAATATTCTAAAAGGACTTAAGGACGTTTCAATTTTTGGAAAATTTTCATTTTATTTTTGGTAATTACCATACCAATTTATTTAAATATTTTTTAGCTTTTTTGTTAAATTTATAATGTATATATAATTTCTTTTATGTAAGTGATGACCTATGTCACTTTATCCTCCTTTTTTTTTTAGTGGTACAAAATTAAATATATTACTAAAGAAAATTTATTTAATTTTCCTTAAATAATATATATTTTATTTTATTTATATTTTTCCACCATTTTTTTTTTAACTTTGTGCGTATTTATATAACATTTCCTTTCATTATAGTAATATTGCCAGACTAAACACAACTAAAAAAATTGTATACTTTTAAAGCAGGAAAAAGTTTTGGCACTAATTAAATAGTATGATGATGAGTTGTTAAAATAAAGTAACTAACCATTAATTTAAAAACAAATAAATTTCCCAAAAAGATAATGGAAAGAATAATTTGGTATAAATAAAATTGATAAAATAAAATGATTTTTGTCGCAGCCATTATTCGCTGCTTGAATGGTTGTATAGGACTGTCAAAAACAGTCCTATATTCAACCATTAAATGTCATATTAATTTTCATATTAACAGAAATTATACAGTATATTAAATTATTTTTTCATATTAACAGAAATTATACAGTATATTAAATTATTATGATGATATCTTGGTATTCTGGTATATTGGTTGGGTATTATTGTTTCCTTAAAATGACATTTAGAATATTCATAAAAAACAATCGTAAAATGTCAAAAAAAACTTCAATATCTGTCAAAATCTGATAAAATTCTATATTCTGTGTACATTCGACAAAAATTCTTCCCCTCACTAATATTACTGTTCGAAAATCATTTAATATCAATTATTTATGAAAAAATTAATCTTTCATTTATTATATCATTTAAAAATTACTGAAAATTATAAAAAAAAAATCTGTAAATAGAAAAAACCAAAATTAAAATAAAAGTTATATTCTTTATTTTATTTCTATAAATAACTTAAAATGATATTGTAAAAGTGCTTAGCTGTCATTTTAAATTAAAATCTTTTTTTTTTGTACAAAAATCGCTTATCTTCATTTTTTTTTTTTTTTAATATTAGATCAGCAAATTGAAAAGTTTTATTCAGAAATATTTTTATTATTTTGGTTAGAAATTTACTTTTCTAAAAATTTACATAAAAAAAAATATTTGTAATTTATTTGTGATTTATTTTTAACAACAATAAAAAGCTTTTTCAGTATTCTTTTTTTTCAACTTGTTACACAAAAAAAAAATTGATGATATTTTGAGAGAAAGAATTAAGTAAAAACGTTTTATTCAATTTTTTTCTGAAGATTTTATTTTTAACCAAAACAAAAATTATATTTAAATTAAAATCAAATAAAACACTTGATAATATTTTCATATTTCAAATTTATTAAATTGATTTTTTTGTAAAATTAAAAAAATTTTAATTGAAAATAAATTTACTAGGCAGGTGGAAAAACAACTTCAAACCGAGACCAAAAATATGTTTAAACCAAGTCATAAGGAGCAGTTAATAATTGAGTTTATTAAAAATTAAAATTAATTTTGAATTGAAAATTCAAATTTATAAATAAATCTAAAACACCAAAAAAAAAAATACCAAACATTTATAATTTATTTAATATTTGCAATTGTATTGCATACCCTTAGGTGAACCCAAATATTATTTCTTATGTTACAAAAATTTTTATCAATTTTTTTAATGTAAAATGATTAAATTTTATGACATTTTATTGGTTAAATTAAAAACAGATAAGTAAAATTTTAAATCACTTCACAAAACAACAAACAAAAAATACGAAAATTAATTAGAAAAATATTCTATGAAATAAGTTCATAAAATTTTGCATATCAAAACAATTTTTCACAAAACTAAAAATCTTTACAAAAAATAAATGGTATACAAAAATTCACAAAAAAAAAATTGATTGTTATTGAATTTTGTTACTGATCCAGGTAACACAATTTAAAAAAATTTATTGCTTCTGATTTTGTTACAGAATTTGTATGTTTTTTTTCTTTCTCTACTAAATCCGCGATGTTATACACGATTTTTTTGTTTTTCTAATAAAATTTAAAAAAAAAACCAATAGAAATCTACGGTATAGGAAATTCAATTTACTATTTTATGTACATAAACGTACATAAAAAAGGACATCATATTTGTAGTACAATAAAAAACAAATTTGAAATAAAAA
This sequence comes from Empis stercorea, assembly GCA_949752835.1. Classification (NCBI taxonomy): domain Eukaryota; kingdom Metazoa; phylum Arthropoda; class Insecta; order Diptera; family Empididae; genus Empis; species Empis stercorea. Next base: position 54,025,725 of record OX457089.1, read on the forward strand.
ATAATCAATAGCAAATAGATATCAAAAAAATTTATTTTGTAAATCAAAATTGAATCAATTTTATCGTTATTAAGGATTTTTTTCTTGTCATAGAGTAAAATAATATTTTTAAGGTAAAAAAATCCTTAAAAGAGATCATAAATACTAAATTTTAGATTGCGATATTTTTATAATAAGGTAAATAAAATAAGTTATTTTTAAAAAAAAATCAACAAAAAAAAATTCTTTTAAAAATGAAACAAAAAAAACAAAACAAAATATAATTTCATTAATTTATATTTTTCATCCTTTGTACAATGTTAAAGGACGGAAATTTGGTGCCTTACAGATGATGATGCCATTAAAATAATGAAATTTTGTTGTTCACAATATTGAAAAATTATTTTTTTCTGTTTATAAAAGAAAAAATAATATTGTCTTTTCTAAGTCAATGGCGTTGCAATCATAATGTGAGCATTTGACTCCTATTTCTATTTGTATAATCGCGTAATTTTTTTCTATTTGAATTTAAAATTAGATACCACAATAATTACAGACAAGTAAATGTTATATATATTTGGAATTTATGCATGAATTTTGTGATGATCTTTCAGTCAATAGTTGATAATAGACCAATTATAGTGTGTAATAAATGGTATATTAAGTTAGCTATGTATAGTTACCTCTAAGAGAGTTTAAATTTAATCAAATAAAATTAATTAGTTCGGCGGGTCAATGCCATAAGCGCGAAACTGCAATATTGCAGTACCGAGAAAATCGCATTTTTTTATTACTACAAATCAGTTTTTTTTGGTAGATATTTTGGAATATTAAAAAAACTACGATGAATTGCACATTCATGGTTTTGGCAGATTTTGAAATTTTACAATTTGTGCAATTAAAAAACTAATTTCATAAAAATCACATTCGCTCAAAATCATAAAAATTTTATGTTACCAGTAAATACATAATAAAATTTTAAACCTTCATCAGAGCTTCTCCACTATTATCGAACCACTGATTATTTAGATTGATTACAAAACATATTCGTTTATGATATCATCCTTTTGAAAATTCTCTTTCTGAATTTCTTTACCAAAAAAAATAATTTAATATTGATGGATAATTACATAAATTGATAGATTGGCTTTTTATTTAACAAAAAGTTTGAATATTTTTTTTATTCATTTTTCTTCGAAATTATTAATAATTTAATTTTGTTTTATTTAGAAATTAAATCTATTTTTTTCTTTTACAAATAATAATATTTATTTTATTTCACAATTTTTATTTTATATAAAAGATTAAATTATTTCAAAATATTTTTTATTAGTTTGTTTTTAATTAATTAAATTTTTTTTAAAATCTATTTTCGATATATTCAGTTAATTTATTATATATTAAGTGAGGCAAAAAAAAGGAGTTTGATTTTAAAAACATTAATTATCCTTTTATAATCATAAAAAAATGGAAGAGAAATTTAATAATATACTAAATAAAGTTACAAATTGAAAGCAATATTTTTTTTTTTTGCTTTTGCCTTTAAATAAAAAATTTGTGTATATAAAATATGAAATTTTTTTGGCACTTTGTGAAAAAACAGAAATATTGCGTTTTATTAGAACATTTTTATAGACTTTTTGTAAACTAGAGTCTGTCGGGACTGTCTGTCTGTCGGGACTGATATATTTATTATTTATTTTGGTAAAATCGTCATATACTAATTTATAGCAAGCTAAAAAGTCTTCTTAATTGTTGGTTTACCGGAGCCCGAAAAATCGGCAATAGTCATCTATTAAATAATAAAATTACGACAGTACTTTCTGATTGTCATAAGATTGAACAAATGTAAGATTTATTGAAGAAGGATTAAATTATTATTGTTTGTAAATTTCAGTAGGCAAAAGAACTGATGATAAATTCCAAAAAAAAACTAAAGGAATATATGTAAAAATTAAATATAATCTTATTAAATTTGCTACTATACTTCAATAAGAAAATTATAACATCAACAATAAAGTTACAAATTGATGCTACAAGAACTAAATCCGTTATATCAATTTTATGAATGACAATCGACATTACATCGATTCTCATAAGATTGAACTTATAAGAGTAACTACATAATCGTGGAATTTATTATAATTAACTTTTCTCTGGGTCTTCAGATGTTGATTAAAATTTCAAATCATGAAAATCTAGGAAATGCCGATTAACTTGTAACTATAACAAACCCAAAGATTTCGAATTAATTTATTTTTTTACACATTATAATCTACATATCCTTTTATTCTGCGTTAATTTAACCTTATTTGTTTTTTGTTTTTTTAAATTCCGTATTTTAACTTCTGTTTCAACTAACGATCTTCGAATATAAAAAAAAAAAACTTTTTATATATTTATTTTCTGTGTTAAAATATTGGGTTAATAATTCATCAGAAAAATAATATTTATTGATTATATTTTTGGGTAAAATATTATTATTATTTTTTTGTTGTCTTTTCAAAAAGCCCCAACAAACTGAAACTTATTTTTTCCATTTCCTACCATGAAACAAAAAAAAAATAATATTTTTATTTAATAATAAAAACAAAATTGAAATTTTATTAATAAATTTAAAAAAATGAAAACTGGGAAACAATTTTTTTTTCTTGTGTGTTTTTGAATACAGATGAAAGTCATTAAATATGTTATGGGAATTGATAAATTGTTTATTATACCCATGCAAAATAAATATAATATTCGAAAATTATTTCAATATCCTGGATACAAAAATTGCCCGAAAAAAACATATATAGCAATAATCTATATATTATTTTTGTGAGTAATAATCATATGGGTAATTTGTACATTATTGAATTAGTGCAAAAAAGAAAAATATGTATTTTATTTATTATTATTGCTCATTTTTATCTGATTAACAGAAAACCAGAAAAAAAAATTTAGGCTTTATGTATACAGATACAGAATGGTTTTCCATACAGAAAACCATTACAGAAAAAAAAATATTTATATATAAATAATTCTGTATAAAATTGATGAGCTAAATGAGAATTGATATACATATATGTATGAAAAAAATTGTTATTAATCCAATTTATGATAAAAAAAAATATATGGGATTTATATATAATTGTTAAATGTAACCAAAAAAAAAAGATATTATAATTTTACAGATCATTAAATATTATGTAGATAGTATAAATTATGCATTAAATATATACATGATCAAAGGATAATATTGAAATTATTAGTAATGTAATAGAAATTTAAAGGATGTCCAATAAATTTCATAAACTTTATAGTAAAACGTCAAAAGTCAAACGTCAATAGTCAAAAAGTCAAAAGTCAAACGTCAATAGTCAAAACTACCAACGAATGTGTTCTCGAATAAAAGCTTCAATATTTTAAAAATGATTATTATGAAGCTTATTCGTAACAAATTCAATTTCCATTTATGTAATTGCTTTTCATATATTCCCCTTCTAAGATTTGCCAGTACTTTATCGAGTGCTTGACACTTTATCAATTGGTTTTTCATAAATAATTACTAATTTGGATTGAAAATGGCAAATTAAACATTTCGTTTAAATTTAGACAAATATCATGAATCTTTTATTTATCTCTGTACAGAATAGTATATTTACATATGAGATAAAATTAAAATATAATTGAGATCATAGAATAAACGCTATAAGCTTCTGACTTCAATTTGAAATCGTTTAGAGAATTACGCTAATTTCCCCGTTTAAATCCAATATTACGAGAATTAGAAAAAAAAGTCGAATAATATTCTCCTAATTGGCCAGGGCTAGATACTGCTCTCTGGGTCACCACCACCTAAACAACATCAACGACCTAGCCGCGAAGTGGCATACTGTCTCTTTGACATTTGTTTGGCAACATTAATTAATTTTTGAAATTAGAATGTTACATTGTAGAAAATTCTAAGACTACTCCGAATTTGAGATGCCATAATACTAGAAAGAATTACAAATCACAAATTCATTTCATATCATTTTCATATAAATCACCCATTTAATAATTGACAAGCACCTTAATTACACACACAAAATAAAAAAAAATTTCAATTACTTAATTCCGAAAATTTTCATCATTATACACATAAAAATTTTTATGTGTTCATTATAACAAAAGTTAATTAATTATTAAAACTAATTAAATATTATTTATTATATATTAATAAATTATTATATTGAATATATTAAATTATTTAAATGATTTTTTTTTTGTACTGAAAAAAAAAAACACCTTCATCAGAAATATTTACGTTAATTTTTATCTCATTATAATCACACAAAAAAAAAATATCGTGTATGTAAAAGAAGACATATGACTCCGTTCTGCTGGTTATACAAATGTATATGATACCCCTGATGGAAAACAATGAACATCAATCATCACCCAGTATAATTATTTTCCTTTATACATTATATATTTTGTAAAATTAGCATAAGAATTAATGCTTTAAATTAAGATCCATAAATTAAGTATAAATAATATTTTTTTTTTTGTATATATCCTTATGATATATAAAATATCCTTTTAAATTAATATATGGCATGAGGTAGCAATATATATATACATATACATACATATATTTAATATATTATTTTATGATTTTTCAATTTAATGCATGTGCGCGCTAAAACTAATTTCATTATTCTAATTAGATCTTATATATACATTACATTTTATATTTAGATTTTATGTTATATTATTTTTATTATATATAATAATATATTATATATACGTCCTATATAAATATTTATGATGGGGATGAAGAATAATTCACCCAATATAAGTAACAGCAACAATAATAAAATAACCAATTTATATGTATAAAATATTTACATATAACGAAAGTATATGACACCATATATAATAATATTATGTTGAAGAAATAAAATAATGAAATTTTAAATAAACGAACATTGTGTATACAACATTATTGCTGCAAAACATAGCTTATCAGATGCAAAATATCCATAAACAAATATTTATTTAAATATGGAATTACATATATAAAATAAAAATTCCTTTAAAGCTGGAAAAAATTCTCAAATTAAATAAATCACTCATAATGACAAGAACATACCTTAAAGCTTAAACTATATACATAATAATAAACACAGTTAAAATAAATAAAATTGATAATGATGAAAATGTAATTATATTTTAAACATTGTAAATTATTTCAACGGAATTTAATTTAATTATTATTAGTAATTACATTTTGTATAAATCGTTGGTTTTTGGGCAAATTTTGCCAATTTTGGAGCATAAGCAAATTTTATCTGTGTAATTGAATACCGGCTTTAGACATACATACACCTCAAATTAATAACATATAGTTTTAAGTTTTAAGAGCATGAAGATTTTAATATCAATATCAAAAACACATGTTTGGGATCCTTTGCCTTCTTCCGTTCTACGTGTTTATAAAATTACAATGTAAAATATAATGCAATTACAATGTAAAAGTAATAAACATAAAAATACAATTAGCTCTAATAAATAAATTATTGTAGTTCGATTTCATTAACTAAGATTTTTAAATTAAATTTAAATAGTTTTTAACTATCATAAATTTTTTAACCCACTTTTTAATAACGAAACAATTGCAATCTAATCAAAACTTAACTTCAGTACTCAAACTTAATTAAACTTTATTAAAATTCTGCATATAATATTATCAATTACAGCAAGAAACAATTACATGAACCAAAAATAATATAAACTATATTTAAATTGCCTAAGTTAATAGCGCACATATTTTAATCCTAAATAATTAAATCTTTATTTTAGTGACAATATTTTATAATAAGTATTTTCGCGATTCTTAAGAAATTTCATCTAAAAAAACTTTATACAAATCTAAAATTTATAATCTCTGAAATTTCATACAACAAAATTTATTCATTCTTATTATTAAAATTATATGTCAAATTTAAATTCTAAATTATTATTCCTATTGTATAAATATTTAGTTAAAAGTTTGAATTTACAATTTTATAGAAATACAAAAAAAAAACTGTAACCCAAAAATTAAGGATATACGAAACAAAACTTAGGTACAAAGAAAACTATGTGTAACTTCAAAGTTAACTTAATGTAATATATTTTATATGTATATCCTTTCAACCCATATAAATAAGGAACAAACAAAAAACTAACGATTTTTTGTTATAATTTCATCCTCATTCTACTCTTGGCAGGTAATTAAAACAAAGGTATGAAATTTAAGGAAAAAAACAACCACACTAAAAGTTGTTTTTCATATTATACTTATGTAAGATACGACAGAGAAAAAAAAACAATGTAAACAAAACTGCGAAAAAAAACATTTACCTTGTCTGATAATAGTTTTCTTGCGGTATTGTATATAGCTAATATAGTAAATATTAGCTTTTATTACTATGCTACCATATCTTTTCTTTCTATGCATAAATTTATGATTTTAACTAAAAGTAGGAATAAAATGGATAACACATAACATTAACATAAGTAAAAATCTTGTTTATTATATTAAAGATAGTGTTTTTTATTTAAACTTTGAATTTGTATATTTAAGTTTAATAATTTTTCAGAAAATAACAAGGATATCTTTTGTCATATATATTTAAAGTGATTATTTTAACGTTAATATATACCAAGAAGGAATTAAGAAATTTATTGCTATAGTAATTTTAAAACTTAATAAATATATTTAGAAATTTTGATTATAAAAATTTAATTGGAAAATTTATGTTAAAGCTATGTACAGAGAGAAAGTGAAAAGGTCGTGAAAATATTTAAAATTTGTATTTTTTTTACTGCAATTTGAAATTGGCAAAATAAAAAAGAAAAGCCAAATTTAAGTCAAATACTATTGTAAAAAGTCAAATAAGTATATATAATGTTTTATAAATTGTCTAGCAACATAATCGTTTTGAATCATATTGAAATTTATAATTCAGTAATTCATAAAATTTAAAATATTTGATAATAAAAACGTCAAAATATTAATTTTTCACGTTCAATAAATGTACAGATCATTTGTATAGTTGTGAAAAATTTGATTATTTTAAGGTTCATGTCTCTTATAAATAATTTTCATTTCACTTTTTGAAAAAAAATTTGAAAATTTATATGGGAAATCATCATTTCACTTTCTGTCTGTACATAGCTTTAGATCAAAATATTTTAATAAAATAGTTTCTTTAAAGTAGAATTTATTTACGATAGTGTAAAAATTCCTTGAAATAAATTAAAAATAAATTTGATGTTATTTTTTTTACAATATTTTAAGGACATTTTCTCTAATCTTAAGTAAAAACTCCTTGTTTAACGTCTAACCCTAAACCCTGTAAATCAGAGAAACTTACCCAGATAGTATCATTCAATTCACCCTACTATTTAAATTAAATTATAATAACCCAAAAATTACATTTTACTTACCAATTTCCAGTCACAAAATTGAACTACAAAATTTTATTTTCTAACCACAGCCAATTTAACAAATTTAAATACGCCATTTTGATGAAATATTTTCCCAGATAAAATCCCTTATATAATATTGCTATTCATGAAATTAAAATTTTCTACTAAACTTATATATGTATATGAAATGTCATTATTATAATATGTAATATATTATTGAATATCAAGATTTACATATACATATATTCATGTAAAAAAAATTTATTGAAATATGTCATAAGATAAAATTTACATGACATAAATCTTTTGATATATCAAATATAACTCATAAAAAAATTGTCATATCCAAATTTACATTAAATGAAAATATTGTGCATTAAAAATTTATATGAAATATTAATTTTTTAAAGTTTAGTATGCAGTCTAAAGTGTCATTCAATTTTTCATATGCTAAATGAAAAATTACACTAAAATAATTATGGTTCTTTTTTGAAAAAACACACATATTATCTGAAAAATGTAAGCTTAAGCAATGCATTTAAACTAAAATCATTTTTTTAAGTCGAAGCTAATGGTGTTCGGAAATATATATTCCAGTCAATCTAACACAGTCTCAGATGACTTTAGTCGGTGCTAAAGAACTTTAATTGAAAATCAGCATTTAAATTTTATTTATGGAGAACAGAAAAAATTTTTCACATCTGTGGAAAATGTTTTCTGTTTCGCTTTCCTTTGAACTCCAAGCTATGTATTTGAAAATTAAATTTTACTATAAAAAAAATGAAACGTGTACAAAATCTTTTACATATTTACTAAAATATAATAAACTTAAAAAAATATCACATATATTAAATTTTAATATTTACTTAAAATAATATCTTCTCGCTTTCTATGTATACACAAAATATTTAATTTACTTTTAAATATCATCAACTTCTACACCAAAAATGTAATTATATGACTAAATATTTGTTTAAAGTTTATGTATATTATGCTTGTACACAACATTAAAAATTTAAATTTGTTTATTTATAAATAAACATAGCTACATACAAAAAAAAATAATAATAATTTTAATTTCAAAAAGAAAATATGTGTAAATATAAATAAAAAAAATAAATATAATATTTAATTCATATTATAATTTATTTTAAAATAATTCAAAGTAAATTGTAGAACATTTAATTCTGTCTGGAAATTTTTTTTTTTTTTAAATATTTAATTTTTTTTTTTCGTGATATTTTTCTCATTAATTTAAAATAATTTTTAATCAGTCTGAACAGAATATTTAATTAAAATTTTTATTATAAAAATTAATAGATTTCATTTTTTTACTTATGCTTTTGTTAAGTATTTCAACGTTATCTATTTGAGTAATAAATTAAAATTAATTTTCATTATCGACATATCACTTTGCTTTTATTTTTAAAACAATGTAATATGGTATACTGTCTAATTTTCGGAGACTATGTCAATATGAAGGTATACACATATATGATGGTAATACTGCACAATAAAATGTGTTAACATTGTCGTTTAAAGTAGTTTATGTGGTGAAAGTGTAAAACTTTTAAATATTTTCCAATTATTTTAATAATTTAATTTTAATTTTGTAATTGATGATGGTTAAATTCCATCTTCTCTTAGTTAGATTCTATCTTAGTACATTGACTTTCCAAATTTATTAGAATTATTTTTCTAAAAAAATATTTTTCATAGAATTTTTATTCTGTTTTGTTGTCATGAAAACTGTTCGATAAAATTTTTAACTTTCATCTTATTTTATAGAAAACAATTTTTTAATAAAAAAAAAGAAAGTTTTATAAAAAAATAAAACTTTAGTCCTTTAGTTATTAGTCTATTTTTATATTAATTTACTACCGCACACTGTCATTTCGTCCGAAAATCATGAAAATAAGTATTGTTTATAAAACAGTATAATTTAGAAAATATTTGTTTAAAATCTTTGATTTACGACAAAGAAAGACTAAAAAATGATTCAACAAATTTTTGTTTTCTCATTTCAATAATTTTTTAGTAATTATTTTAATGGAATAATATCTATTTCGTTTAAATTTTTTTTGGTATACTCTAGTTCTAGGCAAAGTAAATTTCTTTAATTGTCTTAACCTTGATTGTAGGCTATTTAAAACATTCTTTACACAATAGGTTAAGAAATTAATGCATGTTATGGTATTATTAAATTTTTTTGCAGTTTCAATGGATACCTAATTTTTTTCTGATGATGTTGTACTAGATTTGAAATTTCAGCTTCTTCATAAAATCATTACCAAAATTACTAAACTTGACCATAAAAATAAACAATTCTTTCAACTTTTAATAACAAAAACTTCAACAATATAATTTTACATTTTCGCAATCTCTTCTTAAAAACTTTCTTCTTTTACAGCCCACATAGTAAAAGTAACCAATTAAATTGTAAATACACAAAAAAAAAACAAGCCTTTAATATTGGCATACCCCTAACTTTTTATCTTTCAGATCAGATTTTGTAAATTTCTTATTAGAGAAAAAAAAAACAAATTATAGAAGTATTTTTTTTAACTATGCAAATATTTTGTAGATAAATTTAAAGATAGAATATCGACCTTTTTTTTTTTGCTGACCATCTTTGGTGATTATTTGGCGCGGGTTATAGAGCAAAAGTTTTTATATGAAAAAAAGGTAATATTACAAAATTAAACCCCTTTTTTAGCTACAACTTTTTTTTACACATTATTACTTGAATGTTGATTTATAAGAAAAACCGCAAAATAGGAATTTTCTTTTTTTTTGTGCGTAAAAAAAATGCCCCCACATTAAATCTTCGATGAAATTTATCTAATGAGGTATCTGTTTCGGTTACGACTACCGAAAATTTGTTATTAACGATATATAAACAAATTTTGTGGTTTGGGGTTTAAATTATTTATGGGTCACGTACATTAAAATTATGATTTTTTGCCTTTAAGTAATAATTTTCTCTTCAGTTGTTTTGGTTATAAAAAAATATTAATAATTTCCTGAATATTTTAGAATAGTATCAAATTAGGCTTTGCCAAAGGCAAAAATATTTAATAATAATAATATTTTTAACTTGTTTACATCATAATTGTTTTCCAATTTCTGTTTATTTGCGTCCATATTATTATTTCAAAATTATGTTAATTTCTCTTATGGGTAATAAATTAAATTAAATTATAATTTAAATAAAGTGGGATGAAAATTAAGTATATCATTTTATATAATAGTAATCGATCATTAGAAATTTGTAGAAATTTGTGCTGGTCCGCCTTTGTCATTTGTCACCATATACTTGTCCTCATAATGTCGTACTAACGAATTACTGTAATAGAGTAGAGTTATAATCCGCTTTATTCCATCCTACCAATTACTAAATTTCCGACGACAATATTAATATTATAAACTGTCAACTAGGCATTTATATAGAAGAACTTTTTACCTAAAATTCAAATTTTCGACAATATTTTCATATAATTATAGTCAAATTTAAACTTTTCCACCATTTTCAAATATTTAAAATATTTACTCATTTCAAATACTAAATTATTGTGACAACGATACATTTATAATCTTGATTTATTTGCCACTTATTATCAATAATAAAAATTATATACTACTTAGTAAATAATCTTTTCTAAAAAATCTTTGTCCGAAAATTATCAATTTCAAAAATTAAATTGGAATTTCTTTCTCATATATACAAAAGAGGAAAAAAAAAAGGTTTATTTTACATAAATTATTTACATATTACGATTGCCTTTCATGATTACGACAAACACATAAAACCGACATTTCAATAACAATATCCTTAACCATAGTTGACAGAAAACCTTATATAACACTCACATAAAAAAAGGCTACCACCATAATTATATGTATATTCTAAGTTCACGAAATGAAAAACCAAAAGAAAAACAATTTTAAATAGACTACACTAAGATTTGTTATGTGACATTTCTATTTCTGTATTTTATGCATGTTGTGTAAAAATTACTACAGTTACTATTTAAGGTATTTCGCAATTGATGTCTGCTAAATTACAGACAGGTCGTATAATTAGCAAACTAAGCCCAAGGCGACACGAAAGACACAATTACAACTATTTAAGTTAAAAGCAAGCTAATTACGGAGCATATACTAGCTTCGATATGCCCGGCAAATGATGAAGCTAAATATTATGTACGTAATGAATTTCTCTATAATCGTTTTTAGGTAAAGATTTGTGCGGAAAGAATATTAGTAATGTTTGGAAACAGAAGAAGCTTTTTGAAATCAATTTTGGATAGTATACAAAAAGTTAAATTTATGATAAAAATGCCGTATATATTTATATTTTGTAGTAGCTAATATTTTTTTTTGTCCTGCATATAAAATATCCTTAACAAAATATTTCAAAATAAATAAAATATTTTACACATAACAATCTTTCAATCTCTAAAATTTTCAGTAAACACTAAAGCAAAGAAAAAAATTACATATGAGTGTTAAAAAAATTCCTTTTTCCAGGACATAATAATCATATACTGACATCATATAAGCTAGTTCTATGTATTACCCTAAAAAAGCACAAAAAAAAAGAGCCTGCCTTTTTTTCTAATATATTTTCCCAAAAAACTGACAAAAAATAGACCTCTGCCTCCCTCCCTACTATCTCAAAAAAACATAAACAAAATTTACAAAATAAAAGAAAAATTACAATTTCAAACCAGAAAAGAATATACATACATACTAAAATTTATGGTCACATAACAAGCCTTAACTAACCACCAAATGATGTTTATATGAACATTTAGATTTTAAGATATTTAAAATGTTACTTGTTTATATTTTGTTTTTATATATTGAGAAAAAAAGGCCTCAAGAACCTACATAGTGTCATAGATACAATGAAGCATAAAAAAAAAGCAGTTTAATACTTTGTCGTCGTCCTATATATATAGTACGAACTTTCACAGTTATAAAGGACATTCTTTTTACAAAAAAAATTGAATTTTAACAATTTTCTTTAATTTTATTTAGTGAAAAGTTTCTTGTCGCAGTAAACACGAGGAGACGAAATTAGAGGTCGTCACAGAGTACACACATCTCTTCTTCTAATATTACTGGCGAAATAATCTTCTTTTGGGATTTGAACTTTTCAAAAGGAATTCGAAGTATGTTGTGTTATTTTTTGTTATTGTTCTTGCCATCTCTTAGGGAAAGCAAAACTTTCTTTCTTGTTAGTTCGTTGGTTGGTTTTTTTATGTGTGGTATTTATGGAAAATAGAAGTGTTTGAAGAAAAAGAAACAAAAAATTTTTTTTCTGGAGGAAAAGTGTTTTGTTCATTATTCTTGAGGAAAAAGGACGATACGAAAAAACGAAACTGATCAAGATAAAAAATTATATGTCTTTTTGCAGTTTATATTTACTATATATATTTTTTAAGTCAATTTTAGTGGTTGTTTGATTTTAACACATGATAACAATGAATTTTTATGTAAAGTTTATTATTATTATTATGGAAAAAAGTTTAGTGATTTTTTCTTTTTTTTTTTTAAAAAAACATGTCTTAATTTTATTTCAATTTAGTGGGGAAATAATGGAAAAGAAAATGTTTCAGTTTTTTATAAACTTTATTTGATTGTTAATATAGTTAAATGTATTTATTTGTGGTGACAACTATATAGAAAATTTAGTTTAGTATTTATAGTAAGATTTGCAATTGATGATAAAAATGTCAAATATTTAGTTCGGAAATTAAGCCTATAACATTTTGATAAATCTTACTAATCCACTTGTAAATTAAAATGTTACGTTATTTACTACGTAATTTAAATCTATGAAAATATAGATTTCTTTTATATGAAGAAATTTCACTTACTTTCAAAATTCTACAAAGCTTTTTATGGTCAGTTAAAGTTCTACACCAAATGAATAGAACTTGTAAATTTAAGTTGACTTCCTAGTGAAGAAGACTTTTAAAAACTATTTCAAGAAGACGAATTTCGTACTGAAAATTAAACAAGGTTCGCGTTCGTGTAAGTGAACATTTAGTACATTCTATACATTTTCCCATTTCCCACTTTACAAAATTAATAAAACGAATATCTTTTATGAGATTAGTGAAATCACTGGACTGATATTTGCTCTTCTGATGCTATTATTTAAAAAGTAAGTTATCAATACATTTTTCTCGCATGAGAAGGTTTACTTCGTATCTTTTTACAGAATCTTTAACCAGACAATCTTGGTAAGGTATTTTGACGTATTCATATCTTAATATTATTTGATATCTCGTCGTGACACATTAATGAAAAATTCTTGTTAATACAATATCTATGTTTCTACTCCAATAAAATTCTACTATACTTCAGATTTTTTTCTCTTTTTCTTCAGATTTTTAATAATACAATTACCACCCTTCCATTTCTTAAAATTAATTTACAAAATCTTTACGTATTCTAACAAAAATTATTTCAATAATAAAAATTTAATGTTTCTTGCATTTCATTTTGAATCCGAATTAGTTAATAATTTGTTAGAAAAATATTTCCATTTTAATATTTCTCAAATTCATCTAATTTTACAAATCATTTGCTTTTCCGTTTTAAACAAAAAAAAATTAGCATCCCCCCTGCATTTAAGGAATCTGCACACCAGCAAAGTAAAAAAAAAATTACTGAAATATAAAACAGAGATCATTCTCAAATATATTTATAGATAAACCTTTCTACTATAGTTCCATCACATTTTTATCTTCCAGCTTTGATTATAAATATACAATTTTTTTTCTATATACATAATTTTATCAAGACAATCAGAGTAACGTAGGAATAATAAAAAAAAACAAGTTAATGCTTTCTTAACTATATATATATATTCAAATCACGGACTCCCACTTATATCCTTTCCATCCTTTCTACTTTAAATGTTTTATATCTACAAAAATTTGTTAGTTTCTCCTATTATTATTATTATATATATTTTTTTTCTTTATCATCATCATCGCGTACCTGGTAACTATATAGTTTGTTTTAATAAATATCACCTTGTTCGTTTCACTAAAATCCCTCCATTAAGTTTTATGATTTTTACTAGGGTGCTAAATTGAAATAAAAACAGAAATGTCTCACCATAGTTTAACACAGAAAAAAAAGTACATAATATTAAAATTTTCGAATACTAACTATACACTATCACTTTGGACGGTGTTGTCCAATGTTAATACAAAAATAAAAGTTATACGTAAATAAAATATTGAAATCTGTTACCTTGGGCATTTCAACCTGAAAGCATTTATACTGTTTGGAAAAGTGATGTTTTATGTTATACAGAGAAAGAGGGGAGTGAATAAAATTGATAAAAATGACGGAAATAGAAAAAGAATGACAAACATAAAAAGAAAACACTTTTTAATGTTTGATCATAAAAAGGATATACATATAAATACATAATACATAGAAATGTCCTTGATATACAATAAAAAAAATTATATAGAATGATTTTTTATTAGTTACGTTGAAATAGTCTGAACCTACTAAAAACTGATGTTTATTTTTCTGTCAGAGCTTAAATGTGAAAAAAATATGTTAACTAAGTTTGAGCTTTTATAATTCTTTTTCTACACAATTTTTTTTTTGTTGATAATAATTAAAAGTTAGTATAGCAATGTCAGAATATAATAAAAAGTAATTAAGAGAAAAATATTAAGAATACAAATATTGTCGAAAGTAGATGAAAATTTAGTTTATTATTGTTTAGGATAAATTTAGTAAATATTTTTAATAATATTATTAATATATCAATTGTAAAATATTTCAAATTTTATTAATGATCTTTCATTCTTTGAGTATAATGTCGAATATGCACATATTTTAATTAAACAATAAATGTAACTATGTTATTTCAGAAATTTGAGCATTTATGGCACAAAAATTATAATATTTAAAAAAGGCTGAAGAGATCATCATGATATTGTAAAATTGAACAATTTTCAGGACAATAATATTTCGCTTATTACCTATCTAATACATTTCAATAGTGAGTCCTACAAATTAGTATATTTTTTACCACTAGCTGCCCTTTTTCTCAGATCTACTAACTTATAATAATTAAAAATTAATCTGTATTAAATACAACTTAAATTGATATAATTAAAAACTTAATTTTATAATTTTAAACTAATAATTCGAAAAATGTCCTAAATCTCAAATATTATGTAATATACATTAAAAATTAATATTACATTAAATTCTATATTAATAAATAACATAAAAAACTTTAATTTTCTTCAACTTTAACATAATAATTTAACAATATCTTATAATAATTATCTTATATCTTCATCTAGAAATAATAGAAACATTAAAATTTCAATAATTTTCTCAAATGTTGTTATCAAATATTTTACAATACAAATATTCTTCATTAATATATATATATATATATATATATATGAATATGTATATATATATGTATACAAAATGGTTTATCAAGCTTTTAATCTTATAACAAATTTCAAATAACATTTTATACACAATATAATATAACAAATTCTAATTAATTTACTAAATATTATAAATCTATATAATAAGTATAATATAAAATTAGTTCATTTATAACAGGTCAACTGGAAATTAAACATATACCCATAATTTTATATACAAATATATACATAATTGTATATATTATTCATTTTAGTTCATTTCATACTTTTTATGTTTAGTTAATCAAGATTTATTTACATAAAATATATATATACAAACAATTTTTTTTACTACTAATATAATTTATTAAATATATGTTAAATAATTTATATTAAATAAAAACAAAAAACTTTATCAAATCAATAAATAAAAAGTTATACATATATAAATAATTTAATTTGTTGTACAAAAATTTTTGAAAACTAAAATTTTCCCAAAAAAAAATAAAGTTCAAAATTAATTTTCCTGAAAAAAACTGAAACAAAAAACTTTTTAAAGTTTATACAAATAAAAAAGGTGATGTCCCCTTAAAAATATGCAATATTGTTACATATAAAATATTTACTATAAATTACCCTTATTAAGGGGGATAAATACATAATAAATCTAATATACCACACGTCACCTGTAAACATATTTATTTTACTTATGTAGTTATCCTTTTTTATATAAATTTTAGTTATTATATATATTTAAAATAGAAAAAGGAGATATATGAGAAAAGTTTATCCTTATTTTCTCAAAAAAAAAAAATTATAAATTAATATAATTTTTGTTTATAGAAAAAAAAAAATATGGTATGTATGGTATGTACCCATGCGGTTTTTTTGGGTTATAAACCTAGGAATTTTTTTTTGTTTGCAACAATTTTGAAAAATAATTTTTTTTAATCAATTTTGTTTATAGTAATCCTTGTTATTTTTTTATTATGTAATATTAATCAGTCGATTTATCAATAAATTAAAAATGGTTATATACAAAAACTTTTTTTTTTCAAATATTTATAAGAAATTTATATATATAAATAAATTATTATGTATAACCATATTTTAGAATTTTACCAAGAATGAAAATATATTGTAAATTTTAAGAATTTTTAAATGAGATTTTTTACCTCTTTTTTATATATATACATAACAAAAACATAAATTTCTAACATAAATATTGTAAGGGAAAAAAAACAAAGAAAAATATAATAATAAAAGTATTGAAAATTAATTTAGCTATAAGGTATTTTATTTTATAATAATTAATTATTATAAATTAATTTTAAAAGAATTAATCTACAAAATATAAAAACAAAAAAATAGCTATGGTAAAATTTATATAAAATTAATAGTAATTATTTAGGCGTAAAGAAAAATGGAATATTATGTATATTATTATTTATTTATTTATTTTTGGAATGAAAAACAATAATAATTAAAATTGTTTTTAAAATTATTATAGAATAAAATTAATATATATTAAATTAATGATAAAACCAGAGCAAAAATAAGAATTTAATTTAAAGAATAACAAAATTCTATTGGTTAGAAGAATCTACTAAATTAATTATATATAATCAAAATACTAAAATCATAATTGAAGAATATTTGAAGGTTAAAAATGGTATTAAAATTTTTGTTTTAATTTTTTAATGTACGTCCTTAAAATTTAAAAACAAAAAACAAATATATTCAAATTTTGTTTATCAAAAAATCTCAAAATAACATCAATCTCATCATTTAAAAATTCATAGAATATGGAAATTATTTCGAATTTTTGAAATTAAATTATATGTACAACACATAATTAATTTAAATTGCGGAAAAAAATTAAAATTTCATGAAGAATATCTTCACATGTTGTGCCAGCCCAGCCAGCCATTATATATAAAGATTTGAATTATTCAGATAAAAATTATCCGAAAATTGAATCCCAATCCCAATCCTTGGTTGCCAGATAGCTATGATTTGTTCTTCTTTTATATGGTCCACCTAATCTCCATCTATAATTTAAAGAGAAATAATTTAAAAAGTTATTTAATATTAATTAATTACAATGTCCGTAGTATAATTTATCTAGAATTAAATATCAATTATATACACCTAAAAATATGCAATAAGAATTTACTTGCCACCAAACTAAAAAAATCAAACAAATTCAATTTCAAAAAATAATTGGTAAAAAAAAGGATATTTTTGGAAAATTTTATTATAATGATATTATAAAACGAATAAATCAATCCAATTAAGGACTGTTCCGATCAAAGTTAAGTGTCTCAAAAAGTGGTAAATCTGAATGTGTGTCTAAGTAAATTTTTTGTCTAAGTAAAAAGAAAATTATTGGAAGAAATTTGAAAACAATAATGTAACATAAATATTGAAACATTCTTGTACTACCATTAATTTTATTCGAATAAACAATACTACTAATTATTTTACTATAAATGTCCTTCAATTTTATTTATAACCTATAATTGTTTTTCTTCTGTTTTAATATAAATTTTATGAGTCTAGAAGGAAATCCTTTCGTTTTTATATTAATTTCACTTTAATGTAAAAGTATTTTTTATTAGTAAAAAAAAAAAAAGAAAAACGTTTTTGTTATTTTTATTGTTGGATCACAAGCATTTAATTTCATATTAGAAGACTTAAGTACAAAATTCAAAATGTAGCAAATAGCTAAAAGTAAAAATGATTTTTTTTATAGTATCACGTATCATTTTTTTAAACAATTTAGAAAAGTACTTGAACATTTTTTTTTTAATTTAATGCTTATTTTATTATTATGGAATAGGTTAAAAAATTAAATGAACAGAAAGGAACTAAAGTATATCAAAGTTAAATAAAATCTTTTATTATGGTTAAAGTTTTGTGTTTTTTTTTTGCAACTGTTTGCAAAGAATGAATTATCCTTGAAATGAATTATTGCAATAAAAGTTAAAAAAAAGGTTTAACAAAACTTTATTAAATTACTTATTACATAAAACGGATTTTAATTGCTAATTATACAATATTTAATTACAAGATGTTGTAACTCACAAGAAAAATATTGTAATTGATTTAATAAGTGTTCAAATTCATTTGAAAATCGAAATTTCACTGAATTGAAGAAAAAATTATAACCAAAAACTTCAAAATTTTTACCATTGGACAAATTATCATGAGCATAAAATATAATTTAATAAGATTGATTTTGGTTCAAAGACGAACCAAGACAAGAACCAGAGAGCCCATTGTATGTTGTGCTATGAGGCTATGTAATTTGGTCTTTTAATCAACTATTTTAGAATTTATCCAAACTTTTTCTCGATATTTTGTTCTGACATGATTTTAATTAGTTAAAAGGACTAAAATAATTAGAGTTCATGTGAAACAAGTCAGAATTACCTAACTTACTGATATGTCATAGCAACCATATAGAAAATAACTACCCAAATTAAGGGTGGTAATTATCTCCTCTTATAAGGAAATATGCAAACTGGACACGACATACCAACAAATTATTCTCTTGCTTGTAAAGGTACTCTAAGTTGTATAATGATCAATGAATATCATAAAAAATAAATTTATGGAAATATAAACTATTTATGATTATCATATGTAACATAGAAAAATGTCTACATAAAATTAACATTTACAAAAAAGAAGTATAACCATCACACAAAAAAAAGGACATATCAAATTATACCTTTTTTTATGGGATTTGTTTTATATACAATTTTTTTTTTAAAGTCATTTTAACTCTTATCTGATAATGATGATGATGACGACAATGGTTTATATTATATAAAAATGTCGATTTTTGCACCATATCCACAAAAGTATGGAAATTTACAATCATTTTATTGAGGGCCTTTTAATAAAAAAAAAGAAAATTTGGAATAAAATTTCACAGCAATTTTTTTTTTGTATACTCTTCTTTGAGGGATATTAAATTTAGATTGGAGGTATGAGTACAGAGTAACAAATAGTCTACTTATAAACCTTCCAATTTTTTTTTTTTTTCGTTAGTTTTCAGGTATATATAAAATTCCATCTTTTTTTTTTAAATAGCAACTTTATGGATGATTCTATCTTTTTGGTATAATAAAACTTTTATCGAACGTGTTCCTTTTTATAGTCTTTGGACTGAATTTTTTTTAATAGAGGACCATTCGTTTTTTTTCGAATAGGTTTTTTTTTTATATATATAAATATAAGTATTTTCTGTCATTTTATCTTTTGTAGATTTTGCAGAGGTTATTATGTGATTTGGGAAATGCATAATATAAAAAAAAAATTGTGAAATTATATTCTTTTTTTTTTTTTGAGGGGTGGTAAATATTTATAAGGTACCATGAGAAATTTAAAAGAGTTTTTATTAACATATATGAATATATATATTATGGAAAAAAAAAATGTTTGATAGAGGTGAGCCTGTGGTTTTATTTAAATGGTAAAATAATTGAAGAAAAATGCTTTATTGACAATTTTTTTTAAAGATATTTGAAAGCATAATTAAAGAAACTGGGAAAATATTTTGACATATAAATTTTAAAAGGATAGAGTTTTTTTTTTAAAAGAGAATCATCAATCAGATTTCATTATATGTAATCACTTTGTTATGGTTTTTCCAAAGAACTGGAGATGATGATTTTCCTAATTAAGTAGGTAGGTCCGACCAGGGACATCCCAGTTATTATAAGTCTAGTCAAGGCCTTAATACACTAACCCCTTAAAGATTCTTCTTATTATATAGAATAAATTTAAAATTACAAAGTTCTTAGGTAATTCTTTACAAAAATCACATTAGAAATTAATTCAAGAAAATTTCAAATTAAAACGTATTTAATTCCGAATTACATTTACAATGTTGTCCAGAAATCTACCATTTTTACTAAATATCTAGTTTTTAGATTATATTTCTAAATCATTTCTTGCTCAAATGAGTCGGTTTTTATTCAAATTTATACGATTTCATTAGAATTATGCAAAGATTTATAATCGTGTCATTTAGATAATAATTTAAATTTAAACTAAATAAAAAATTTTAATCGTCTAATACTTATTTCCTGTGTCTTTTCAAACTAAAAATTAGACTATGAAAAGTATTAGACCAAATAAAAATTATAACCATTTTGAATCTAAGACCACAAGACATTCAACATTTACATAAAAAATATTAGGTAAATTTACCCACAAAATAGTTGATAACAAACTATATTTTATATATAATTTATTTATATATATATTTATGTTAAGTATAAGAAAAAGTATCATTTCGATCCTTCAAATTTCCTTTTACTATATTGTCATTTCATTTCTTATTTAAAGTTCACAACAAAATAATAACCTTTTTTCTTCTTGAATCTAATATACATATAACATTAATAATAAAGAAATAAAATTAATTCCATTTTAGTAAAGCTTTTCTTAAGAAAAATTATATGATAGAAAATTTGCATAATTTCAATGTTATGCAAAATAGAAGTTATAATCGGTTTTAGCTTTTATATAATAATATTCAAATAAAAAACTATAAAATTGCATATAAATGTTTATATATGTATAATACTTAAAAACAAGGAATAATTAGATAAAATTTAATATACAGCCATACAAAAATATATATATTTATCCTTAAAGCGGAGTCTGTATACCAACAAAAAAGGATAGTTAACTTATATATGCGGTTTTTTTTTATTCTTTGAGATGTGAGCGTATAATAAGAGACAACATGATGATGTCATTTGAACTAAAAGAGTCCTTTTGATTGTAATTTTATTTAACTGTCTTTTTTTCATATTACCACACAAAAAATATTTGTACATTATCTAAGGATATAATACAGAAAAGCTTAAAATGAACAATATTATGCAAATAACATTGAAAATAAAAGGGTAAATTTTGAAAAAGCACTTGAATTAAAATTGTTATATAAATACAAAATAAAATAAAAATAGTCCGGATATAATGTCGTAATATAATTAGCCTTTTTAAATTTTATGGAAATAAGAATATTTTTGGAAAATCATTTTAATTTTAAAGGCGATTTTGGTTCACAAACACAAAAATTATAATTTTAGTCATTTTATTTCATAATTATGACCATAAACATTTTTCACTTATTAAAATTCATATAGACAATCTACATTATATCAACTGGAAGTTTGGTAAAATATTTATTATGCTGTAATATAACTAGAAAAGTTAGTTAGCCTTAGTTACTAAGTACATATATTTAATCAGAACTAATTATGTAGTAAGTGGTGAAATCTATGTCTTATTTTCACGATTATGAATGACATATATGGTGAACTAAAACTTTGAATTGTTATCTATATAAGGATGGAACTGTTTGGTAACAACAAAAATATTATTGAAAAAACTGTCAATTAACTATTGGCCTGTTGTTTAATTTCATCTGTTTATACATTATCATTTGAGTGAGGGGCCTAGTTTCAAAACCGCCCTATATTGTCGTTTTTGTTTTAATTATTTTTTTATTATTATTAATTTAATAATGTTTTCAT
Organism: Empis stercorea; assembly: GCA_949752835.1. Taxonomy (NCBI): domain Eukaryota; kingdom Metazoa; phylum Arthropoda; class Insecta; order Diptera; family Empididae; genus Empis; species Empis stercorea. The sequence continues at coordinate 54,048,136 of OX457089.1, forward strand.
AAAATATAAATACAATCGCAATTACTTAAGATAATTAATTTTTAAATTTGGATAGAGACTTTTGCAACTTACCTTTGGAGATTATTATAGTTTTGAAAATTACAAGTGAGGAGTTTGGTAATTTTGAAAATAAAAAAAGGGATACTGTTAGTTTTGAAAATAAAACTTTTAATCTAATTATTAAGAAATTTTGTCTTATTAATATAGTTGCAACTAGAACATTCAATACATACATTTTCATTTAATGTGTTAAAAAGTAGGGATATAGGGATATATATGATTAGTTTATTTTGAATTAATTACCATTTAATTTCGCTTTTATTTAATACTATTAAGATAACATATTATGTACCTTGAATTACACGTTAATAAAAAATATTTTGTTGATTAATTGAACTTAATATCTCTTATATTTTATCATATTTGACTTACGTTGTTTTGATTTACATTGCATTTTTGAAGAACACAACAACGACATAAGTCGGAGATTACCTGTATTTTAATTTTATTTATTTAACTCTGGAATTGGTGAGTTTTGAAAAAAGTATGGATTTAGTCAGTTTTGAAAAAAAATCCTAAATTGAAGGGCAATTACTAAGTGATTTAGTTGTCTTCGTATTTGATAATTGCATATCACATTAAGCTCATCCTAAGCTATAAAAAAAAATGTTGCAATCAATGCAAAAAAATTCAAAAAGTGGCGGTAGTTAGTTTTGAAACTACTAGGCCCCTCATTTTTATTTTTGGCTATTTCAAACATTTTAATATGAATAAATTGCATTTTATTTACATATAATAAACTTGTTTCCAAATAACTTGATAATGTACTTAAAAAATTCTTTAGTCAATTTATGCATATACTATAATGTATACACAAAAATCAAAGTTTAAGTTTAAAATTTAGTAAAGTCAACTTATGAATTTTTATGCATAATTTCAATGATAAATTGAGTACAAAAAAAATTAAATATTTCATAAACATAACAAAAAAAATTTATAAAAAGCTTAAAAGCAAAAAAAAACCTCTTACCCTCAACCAAAGTATAAAGAATAACAAAATTGATATTTAATCTTTATTATTATTATGGTTATTGGAATTTTTTTTTTTAAATGAAGTTTTCTTCTTATAGCTTTTCCGAATAGCTTTTTACAATTTGTTATGTTAAATTAAAATTTATGTATATAAAATAATATGAAAATATTACATGAAAATCACATTATCTTTCAATGAAACAAGAAAAAAAAATTTATGAAAAGTAACCAACCAACAAAAACATGAAAATAAATAATCAAAACAATACTTTTTTTTTTTTTTTTCGTTCTTGTTTTAAAATACACTTAAACAAATTTGTTGCAGGGAGTTTTAAAGCTTCTACTATGTATATAAGGTTAATCTAGTATATGCAAAAAAAAGGTTATAATATTTTTGTATATAATAATAAAAAAATAACAAGATTAATGAAGTGAAAAGGCTAAAAAAAAATATATTTTTTATTAATAATATAATAAATAAAAAATTTGTTTTGAAAAAATAAAGTTTTTAGCAAATCATTTAACCCAAAAAATTCTTAAATGAAAACATGGAATTAACTGCAGAAATTTAATATTCATGAGGACTAAAATATATATCATTCATTACTATCAAATAATTTAATTTAAAATGATAAATTATTAGTTTAAGGAAAATATACATAAGTAAAGTGGGTATACAATGTCATTTTAAATTATACCAAAAAAATAATGGAAATAACCCCAAAATCACATATTATTTTAATGTTAAAGTAATCAGTTAAATATGGTGGCATAAATTGTATTGTAAAATGAAAAAAGGAAATAGCTCCTGAATTTCCATTTAATCTTACAAATTAGGAGAATTTTAAACAAATTATTAATTTAATTTTAGTATTAACTAATTTAGTACATATATTAGTAATTTATAGATTAAAAAAAATATCAATCTAACTTATTTATAATTTATAATTTTTGGTGCAAAATGAAAGACCTGGAAATAACCCCAGAATTATTATTCGTAAATAAATAAATTCTTATTTATTTATTTGTAAAAATTCAAAGCTTGACGTTTTTTGTTTATAAGGATTAGCTCGACGATTATTTGCTACTTTTTAATTATATTTTAATTTAAAACTTCTCTACATTATCATTGATTTCAAATAAAGTATTACTACGAAACTAAATCTATATAAAACTATCAATTTCTCATTTGTATGATGTAACTCAATACAGTATCGTTTCAATTTTGGTTCAATTAAGAGAATTAATATTTATAATTAACTCTTTAATTATCGACTTTATGAATATTTTACTACTTATATAACATTTGTCATAATATATATATATATACATAATCCTAAACCAACAAACAAAGTTGTAACATTTTTTTTTCTTAATTTATTTAATGTTATATAATTTCATATATAAATTCTATAATAAAAAAAGACATAAAAAGCACAACACCATATATAGCACAAACAATATCCTGACAGACAGCAAAAGTTATTATAACCAGATATAAAGATATTTTATATAACTTTACACCTGCTAATTTTCTTGTACATTTTCTATAATATATTACAGGACCACACAATCCTGTCCTGGGTTAATTTTATATTATATATAAGTTCATATATGTATAATTGTATATGCTAGAAAGCTACATCGTCAACAATGCTTTAATCAGTTGATTAACCATTAAAATTTAAAAGTTCATTGCTATTTACCTATCTTTAGTTATAGAATAGTTTACTATATATTCAAAACTTTGTCGTTAAAATTGTATAATAAAATACAAAATTTATAAAAACATTAAAATTTGTATGACAAATTACTATTAACAAAACAAAATGCTGACAGTAAAAAGTTCTCTGTGACTGTGATGTTTCGATGTTTGGTTCGGAGGTAAAACATGATGACTGTTATTATATGATTTGATGTATTAAATTGAAAATTATTTAATATAATTTAACATATAATAATCAAATTAAAATATGATAAGGTAGACAAAATATTTTTACTCAAAATGTGGAGATTTAAATGCTTGATAATAACTTTAGGCCTATCGTAAATATTTCCATCATATTATATATGTATTAATTTTAGATTACTATAATGCCGGACAATAAGTTTCTTTAAGTAATAAGTAAATGGCGTTTACTTGTAATATACATAGTTTAATAATTTCTTGTAATGGGATATGCGACTCAACCGTCATCTTCATTTAAAATTTTCATTGGGTATTCAACTTGTCCGAGTAAGTCTTCGACTATCGATATAGTACAATATAATCGTAATGCCATCGCACCAGAAACTACATTAGTATACTAATTGCTTTTGTTTTTTTATCGATACTTGAGTTTATTTAGAATAAGCTTTGATTAACGACTTATGAATTATATATTTGTAGGATTAAGATACATTTAAATAAGGTTACCATACACAAAAAAAATATTATTGAGTGTCTGTCAATAAATAATCTCATGGGTCCATTTCAATAAAAAGAACATTTAATAAAAGAACATTTAAATTTAAATAAAAATATGTCACTAACCTTTATATTATTTAATTCAAATAAATTAATGTAAGAAATTATCCTGAAAATATAAAATAACAACCAAATTAGACTGAAATTAATAATTAATTATTATAAATATATATTTATTTATTATCTAAGATTTAGTTTAGATAATGATAGAAAATGCAAAAAATTTAAATTAGTACCTATATAATGAAATTATTTTCACAATCCTTTGATTAAAATTTTAATATAAATAATTGCACATTGCTTAAATTTATTAATTATTAATTTGGGAATTCTTCCGAAAGTGTCACGACGAAATTTAAAAACAGTGAAATTATCCAAAAAAAATGTCTTAATTTTTACAGTGACCTAAATTTATGGTAAATAATTTATTGGCTTGACAAAACACTTATCCTTTTTTATTTTTAAAATGCTCTAACTAAACCGTTCTTAATTATCATAATATTAGGTTAGGATTAGCAATTACGTGTTTTATAAATATCTTATTTTTGACATTTCCGTTTACTACCACTACTTAGCTCAATGCATTTCTTTTTCTTACCAGGGCTGCCATTCGTACAATTTTCATGGTACTTGTACGGTTTTCTTTACATTTGTACAATGTACAATGAAGACTTATCATTGTACGCTAAATGTACGGTTTTTTTGAGTTTTTAATAATTAAAACGTTTTTGAAGCCGATTTTTTGATAATTCGAATTCAAAAATATTAAAAGTATTAAAAAAATCAAAAAAATCGTAGGTATAAAAACCCTGGTATATGAAAAGCTTATACATACAAGATTTTTTCACAACCATGAGAAGTTGTCATCTCCATAATGTTTAAAAAAGTTACTTTACAAATTTAAAATGTCCAAAATGCACGTAGTTTTTGCAATTGCAAAAAAACTACTAGCATTTTGCAACTTTTAACTTTTTAAAGTAACTTTTTTCAAACTTAAAAGTTAAATAAAATTACTTTAAAAAGTTAAAAGTTGGAAAATGCGAGTGGTTTTTTGCATGTTAATATTTTTTTAAAGCTATGAAAAACAGCCATTTTGAATTTTGATGATTGATTAGTAAAAATACCAAAGTTTCTTACCCTTTGTAGACACATGTTAACATAACATGTTCCTAAAACTGAGGGGTACATGTTGCTAAAAGTTAAAACAATGAAACGGACCGTTGTGTTAATATTGTATGAAGATAAACAGGCAACGAGTGAGATCAAAATTTGGATTTTTGTGAAAATTGTAAAAGTAAATAAAATATTTTTGAAATAGGTATATCGAATCACAAATTTTAATATGTAATAGATTTACATATTTATTTTTCAATTTCATCATAGATACAATTACTATAAATGTGTCTATGATTAATTGTGTCTATGATTTCTGGTATTAATTTGATTTAACTCCGTCTATTGCAAATTTGGACAATTTATGTAAGATTAGGTAAACTTCCGCGTCTTAGATAAATTTATTATCTATCAACGACAACAATTACTCAAATTTTCAATAGAGGCCACTTATGACCTTATGAGATATTACGTATTACCTGCCATCTGTTAAATAAAAAACTAATTTATTGTGCCTTAAGAATAACTCGAAAAGTGTGTATTAGAAAAATGTTGTACTTGAAATACTTGTAAAGTGTGTATGGGAAAAATTTGTCTCAGGGCGAGGAATAACTAAAATAATTGTGTCTTTGACTATATATAATATATGGACTGCGTGTCTATGATTTCTGTGTCTATGATTTCTGGTATTAATTTGATTTAACTCCGTCTATTGCAAATTTGGACAATTTATGTAAGATTAGGTAAACTTCCGCGTCTTAGATAAATTTATTATCTATCAACGACAACAATTACTCAAATTTTCAATAGAGGCCACTTATGACCTTATGAGATATTACGTATTACCTGCCATCTGTTAAATAAAAAACTAATTTATTGTGCCTTAAGAATAACTCGAAAAGTGTGTATTAGAAAAATGTTGTACTTGAAATACTTGTAAAGTGTGTATGTAAAAAATTTGTCTCAGGGCGAGGAATAACTAAAATAATTGTGTCTTTGACTATATATAATATATGGACTGCGTGTCTATGATTTCTGTGTCTATGATTTCTGGTATTAATTTGATTTAACTCCGTCTATTGCAAATTTGGACAATTTATGTAAGATTAGGTAAACTTCCGCGTCTTAGATAAATTTATTATCTATCAACGACAACAATTACTCAAATTTTCAATAGAGGCCACTTATGACCTTATGAGATATTACGTATTACCTGCCATCTGTTAAATAAAAAACTAATTTATTGTGCCTTAAGAATAACTCGAAAAGTGTGTATTAGAAAAATGTTGTACTTGAAATACTTGTAAAGTGTGTATGGGAAAAATTTGTCTCAGGGCGAGGAATAACTAAAATAATTGTGTCTTTGACTATATATAATATATGGACTGCGTGTCTATGATTTCTGTGTCTATGATTTCTGGTATTAATTTGATTTAACTCCGTCTATTGCAAATTTGGACAATTTATGTAAGATTAGGTAAACTTCCGCGTCTTAGATAAATTTATTATCTATCAACGACAACAATTACTCAAATTTTCAATAGAGGCCACTTATGACGTTATGAGATATTACGTATTACCTGCCATCTGTTAAATAAAAAACTAATTTATTGTGCCTTAAGAATAACTCGAAAAGTGTGTATTAGAAAAATGTTGTACTTGAAATACTTGTAAAGTGTGTATGGGAAAAATTTGTCTCAGGGCCAGGAATAACTAAAATAATTGTGTCTTTGACTATATATAATATATGGACTGCTAATCGCTTATAATTTCCTTTGCTGTCAAAGAAAAAAATATAATTATGACTGGTAGCGCATAGCACCAGAGATGGCCAATAAAAGAACTAAAGTTATGGAATTCTGAATTAAATCCAGTAGAATTCTCAAGTAAAATCTATGGAATTCTCATAAATGATTTAGTTGTTTTATTGGCCGTCAAAAAGGCGAGCGTCGCCAAAGGCAATTCGGAATAGTTAGTTCCTTTTTTCGCCATCTCTGGTGGTATGCGCATAGTCGGTCATAGCTACAGTAATGAAGTTGGTTACTAGCAGTCCATATCAAAGAATTGTACTATTTAGACTTAGAGTATAGAAACAGGAGATGCAATAGTTATAAAAAAGTGTCCCTTTTTTTTGTGGGGGGAAAAGAGATTTTTTTTTGCAGTGACGGCTTTAAATTGCTATTGCCAGTGACAAAAGCTCTTTTTTTAACTAAAAAGCATTTTTTATAAATGTTATTTATATTAAAAAAAAAAAAAATATTTGATATTTTTTAATAAAATTAATTAAATGTTATTATTTTTACATATAATAATTACATTTACAATAAAAAAATTAAATATGTATTTTTTATTTCACTAATTTGTTGTTATATGAGGTTGTTTCTACCCATAATTTAGGTTAAAAACAACAAAATATAATTATAACATACCTACAAAGTAATATAAATAAATCAATTAATTATTTTTGATATTTTTCTTCCAAATATATGCTGTCTTTTTAATAATTATTCTGCCTGCAGCACAGCCTAGAATATTGTAAAGCTTGAAAGCTTTGATAAAAAGCTTATACTCTAAGTATTTAGACAATTTGTTTTTGGGAAATTGCTGCTATTAGGGAAACTTCGTAACTCTAGAAACACGTGGGTGAATTTTGACATTTGACAATTTGTTATTTTTGTTTTTAAGTATTTTAAAATTTTAAAGTTTTTGTTGAAGAAACCAAATAATAAAAATGACAAAAATTTATCCAAGTTTAACAAATTCCCGACCGGAATTTAAAGAAATTAAAAAGGAAAATCCAGTAAGCAAAAGAGTTTTGTTTTTTAAATTATTAAATTAATTAATAATTATAATATGAATTTGAATTTTCTTATAGTATCTTAAAAGCCTTGGTGCTCCGCATGTCGATTCTTTTAATGGTATGATAAGAGATTTACCAATATGTGTAGAATATATGCCAAATGCTGAATTTGAAACACCATCCGGAGAAAGAATTATCTTACATATTAATGAAATTATAATTTCAAAACCATCAGTACCACAGGATTGTATTGGTGTTGCTACACGGCAAATATATCCAATTGAATGCCGGCAAAGAAAACAATCATATATGGGCAATTGTCAAATTGGTTTAGGTTGGAATGTAAATGGTATTGAAAAACAATCAATTGAAATTGATCTTGGTGAAATACCAATAATGTTAAAATCAAATGCCTGTAATTTAAATGGCTTAAATTCAGAACAATTAATAGAAAAAGGTGAACATGAAAATGAATGGGGTGGTTATTTTATAAATAAAGGTAATGAAAAAATTATACGAATGTTATTAATGACACGACGAAATTATCCAATTGTTATGAAACGTAGTACATGGAAAGAACGTGGTGAACTTTTTACCGAATTAGGTGTTATGATACGAACAGTACGAGAAGATGAACAATCATTTACAAATGTATTACATTATTTAAATAATGGTACAGCAAAATTTATGTTTTCACAATTAAAATTTTTATCATATATACCAGTATGTTTATTATTAAAATGTCTTGTTGATTATACAGATGAAGTAATTTATTCAAAATTAATACAAGGTTATGAAAATGATCAATATTATGAATCAGCTATTCAAAATATGTTACGTGAAGTACATGAAGAAGGTTTACATACACAAGAACAATGTAAATATTATTTTGGTGAATTATTTCGTACAAAATTCAATGATTTACCATTATGGTATTCAAATATTGATATTGCAAATCATATATTTGATGAAAGAATTTTAATACATATAAAAAATCATAATGATAAATTTAATTTAATTGTATTTATGGTACAAAAATTATATCAATGTGCCCAAGACCAACATAAACTTGAAAGTGTTGATAGTGTTATGATGCAAGAGATATTATTAAGTGGTCATTTATATCAGAAATTTTTAATAGATCGTATTAATTTATGGTTAACATATTTAAAAAAATATATATTGAAAAGATGTAATGAACCAGATACATTATTAAATTCTACTATATTACTATCAGCTGCAAAATCTTGTGGTACTATAACACGTGGTTTAGGAGCATTTATGGCAACTGGTAATGCACCATCACGTTCTGGTTTAGGTTTAATGCAAAATAGTGGTTTAGTTATAATGGCTGAAAATATAAATCGTATGCGATATATGTCACATTTCCGGGCAATACATCGTGGCTCATATTTTACAACAATGCGTACAACTGAAGCACGTCAATTATTACCAGATGCATGGGGTTTTATTTGTCCGGTTCATACACCAGATGGTACACCATGTGGTTTATTAAATCATTTAACTGTAAATTGTAAAATATCAGAAAAACCAAGTAGAAATTTAGTGAAAAAAATACCAAATATTTTAATTGAATTAGGAATGATACAATTAAATTCAATAGCATATGATCCATTAGCTAAATTTTATATTGTTATGTTAGAAGGTCAAGTATTAGGTTGGTTACGTCAAGCTGATGCTAATAAAATATGTGATAAATTAAGATATATGAAAATTAATGGTAAATTACCAGAAATGATGGAAATTGTATTAGTACCACATAAAAATAAAGGACAATTTCCAGGATTATTTTTATTTATTGGTCCAGCGCGAATGATGCGACCAGTTAAAAATTTATCATTAAATAAAATTGAATATATTGGTTCATTTGAACAAGTTTATATGGATATTGCTATTGATGAAAAAGAAATGTATGATGGTTTTACAACACATATTGAATTATCTAAAACTGATTTTTTAAGTAATTTAGCATTATTAATACCAATGCCAGATTATAATCAATCACCAAGAAATATGTATCAATGTCAAATGGGTAAACAAACAATGGGTACACCATGTCATAATTGGGGAATACAATCATCAAATAAATTATATCGTTTACAAACACCAGGTTCACCATTATTTCGTCCAGTACATTATGATAATATTAATTTAGATGATTTTGCAATGGGTACAAATGCTATTGTTGCTGTTATATCATATACTGGTTATGATATGGAAGATGCAATGATTATTAATAAATCAGCACATGAACGTGGTTTTGCATATGGCAGTATATATAAATCAAATTTTGTTGAATTAAAAGGTACATCATATTTTGCCCGGGATCCACATAATCATGAATTAATTAATTATTTGGATAATGATGGTTTACCACATCCAGGAACACGAATTAAATATAAATCAATACTTTATTGGTAATATATATATATAGGTATAATAGACATTAAATTGAATTTTAATAAATTTTCTTTTATTAGTTATTTCGATACAGAAGAATCTATTTATAAAGTTGTTAAAAATGAAGAAAAAGAAGAAGCTGTTATTGATAATATTAAATATTGTGGAAATTTTAAATTAAATGCATCGAAAACAATATGCATAACAATTCGAATTCCTGTAAGCATACAATTAATTTTCTAAATATTTAAAAAAAAAATTACTATGTAACTTTTCTAATCTTAATAGCGTCTTCCAGCAATAGGTGATAAATTTGCATCTCGTGCTGGTCAAAAAGGAATTTTATCACAAAAATATCCAGCCGAAGATTTACCATTTACAGAAACTGGCTTAATACCAGATATTGTTTTTAATCCACATGGTTTTCCATCTCGTATGACAATTGCTATGATGATTGAAATAATGGCTGGTAAAAGTGCTGCATTACATGGTCTTGTACATGATGCAACACCATTTCGCTTCTCTGAAAAACATACAGCAATTGATTATTTTGGTAAATTATTAGAAATTGGTGGTTATAATTATTATGGTACTGAACGTTTATATAGTGGTGTTGATGGTCGTGAAATGACAGCTGATATATTTTTTGGTATTGTACATTATCAACGTTTAAGACATATGGTATTTGACAAATGGCAAGTAAGATCAACTGGACCAGTTGATGCTGTAACACAGCAACCAATTAAAGGTCGTAAACGTGGTGGTGGTGTACGTTTTGGTGAAATGGAACGTGATGGTTTAATATCACATGGTGCATCATATTTATTACAAGATCGTTTATTTCATTGCTCTGATAAAACAGTAACATTAGTGTGTAATGGATGTGGTAGTCTTTTAGCACCAATGCGTATGATTATTAAACGTTCAGAACATGGTATGACTGCATCACCAGCTATTTGTCGTATTTGTAATGATAGTAAATATATTGGACAAATTGAAATACCACAATCATATAAATATTTAATAACAGAATTATGTTCAGTTAATATAAATGCAAAATTTAAATTTGCATCAATGTAATGTAATTTTTTAAGAAAAAAGAAATGTTATTGTTTTATTTTGAATATAAATATGAAAATAATAAACAATTGTATTTAAAAATAATAGATAATTGTTTTATTATGTGGCAGTTTTAAAAAAATGAAACTAAATAAGATATATAAAATTTCCAGCACTAATATTTATATAATGTGGAGTGGAGTATTTAGAATTCAGCTAGCATTCAGCCTCTAATATCTTTAAATGCTGGCGTAGAATTGCAGTCTTAATCGAGATAGCGCTATCTTTAACTAAAAAAAGTCAGACTTCGCACAATTGTAGCTAGATTTTTTTTTCATACTTATCAAATTATTTTTTGACTCAAAATTTGATATAAAAAAAATGAATTTTGGTATTGTAAATTTGATTTAATATGAATACACATTTAAAGTTAATAACTTTGTGAACAAAAATTAATAACTTGGTGAACTTTGTGTTGATTTGTACCAAGTATTTGCCTTCCAGTATCAAAATTATCTGGCGGTGTTTGTTTGACATTTTTCAAAACTTAGCGTATTTTTTGGCTGGCGTATTGTTTTCGCTTACATTGATTTCCAATATTGAAACTTTTTCAAGATAACACTATCGACTAAGACTGCAATTGTGCGCCAGCCTTAAATTTTGTATTTGCAACATAAATCAATTAAGCAAAAATTCCAAAATAATAATATAACACAATATTTAATTTAGCCATTGATTTATAATTTTTGTTTTTAAATTTAAATTTTATTGTATATATATCATTCGTAATATATTTTCTATATAATATATTTATGTATAATTACATTTACATATAATTTAAATCAATTCTTTTTCTTTTTTTAATTTTATATTCTCTTCTTTTTGTTTATATATACTTTATTAATTTATCCTTAAATAAACTAAATTAATATCCTTTCTATTAAAAAAAAAACATACATATTTTGTTTTTTTTGCAATAATTATTTAACATCGAAAATTATTTAAATTTATAAAAATTAAAAAGTTATCATTATTTTATGAGTTAATACTTTTTTTTCTAATTGTCTTTAAAAAGCAAAAAAGTAATTTAAAACCAAAATAAAAAATTGTGTTTTTTTATTGTGTATTGGGAAAATTGATTATTCGAATTTTGAAAATCGTTAATTATTATTGAACAATTTTAATAAAGCAAATATTGATATTATGTATATGTATTTATGATATAATTTTTAAATTATAGAGCAGTAGTTATTTTTCTTTTATTACTTACCTATTTAATAGTTTTAATATTGATTCATAATATAATAATAGTATAATTTTTGTAACAATTTTTTTTTAATAATTTTTCATTTACAATTTTAAATGAGATTTTTATTTTGTTTTATAATATTTTTTTTCTGTAATATATATTTTTTTTAACATAACATTTTTGTTTTTTTTTTAATATTTTTTAATAATTTTTTTTTTATTTTATTTTATTTTTTTCTACAACGTGAATATTTTTTTTATAGTTTTAAGTTAAATTCTTCTTGTTTACATAATAATGTTTTAAACTTACATTATAGTTTTATTTTTATTATTTTCTTGTCTTTTATTTATTTAAATTTCTTTTAGGTTTTTTTTTTTTTTTTTAAAAGAAAGATGCTTGAATAGAAAGAACAATGAAATTTCTTAAAAATTATTATTAATTTTTTAAAGTTATTTGAGTGATTTTTGTTTTAATAATCTCTGAAGGGGAAAAAAATTTTTGTATGAATATATTTTATTTGTTTGCATTAAACTATTTTTTTATTATGATTAAATTCTTTAAACATACATTTATTTATATTTATACGAGCGATCAAATTTAGAGCGTTTTTATTATTCTTCTTATTTTAAAATTGGTCAGCTAATAAATCGCATATTGATTGTGTTACTGTTTCTTTACTAGCTCGAATTGTTAAACGGAACATCTGTAGAAGAAAAAAAAAAGTTATAGTAATTATATTAAAATTTAAAAAATGTCAATGATAAATAATAAAATTGATAAATTCTTGACTTGTCTAACAAAATAAATATTCTTGTAATTTAAATAAATTTTTGATTAAAAAATGTAATTTGCGACTTAATTATTTTTAAAATTTGAATTTTTTTTCAATTTTTTTTTTTTTTTCAATTCAATTCAATTTATTTATTGCCATAAAAATATTTATAAAATTAAATATATAAATTTATATTTTAAATCCATATAAAATTCAATATTGCCATTTGAATTTTTATTATAAATTAAATAGAGATTATAAAGTAAAAAGGAAATTAAATTCAAATTTTTTCAATTTAATTTGGATCAAATTATATTTTCCATAAAATTACCTGTGCTTGTTTGTTTGGTTCCAATCTTAATAAACATCCAATTTGTTGACTTTGTGTATGTATAATACCAGCACATACCATATTATCTGGATTTGGATCAACACTTTCCAATAATTGCATACCAAAACCCATTAATTTATTACGAGCACCAGCTAAATCAAGTGGTATTTGTGCTTTAAAAACTTTCTGTGCTCTTTGTTGTTCACTATAAATTAAAACACAATTTTTTAAAAAAAATATTATAATAATAATTATTATAGCAAAATAATTTACCCTCCTAAATTTTTCCATCTAGCAAAAAATGATTCTGCATTCATTTCAGTTGGTTCAAAAAATTTATTCAATGTAAGCGGAAGTTTAACATTTAATTTTTGTTGTACACCATTATATCGGAAATTAATATCTATTGATGGTGAATCTGGATAATCTTCTATACATTCAGCTGTTATTAATTGTTGAATTTGTGCACCTGCCTCTAATGTTGGTTCAACAGTTTTTATTTGTACATTGAGCTTAAGGGCATCTTCAGTTGACCATTGTAAGATTGGATTAAAATTCTATAAAAAAAAAATTACATTTAAATTTCTTTTAAACTATCTAACAAAAATACTTACTGTCAATGGTACTTGAGTTTTATTCCCATAAAACAATCCTAAACGCCCTAAATTTTGTCGATATTCCGATTTAACACCAATTTGTATTAAATCATTTTCAAATAGTACACCATTATTTTTAAATAAGAATTTTTTTGCATTATGAACAGCACCTGAACCAGTATTATTACCATAAATATCACCAAGTACATCAATTAATGTACCAGCTGAATTATTATTTGATGGTGGTGTACTTAAACCAAGTAAATCAGCATTTGCATTACTATTT